>BSDF01000001.1:94364554-95614554 GCA_027925045.1 Hypotaenidia okinawae
CAAAACAATTCCAAAGAACCCCAACGATCTCCCCACACTTTAATCAGCCTAGAGCTACAGAAAACTATTAGCAACAAGTGTAATATTTTTTAAAGAAGTGTGATAAACCGTTCTGAATTCCTAATTTAAACTGCAGCTTTGTCAGATTAATTTAAGCAGCAATAGGGATCCTAACAGAAAAAGAGAATTCTTATTAATTTATGTTCTCTAAGATGTTCATGTATCTGAATGAAGAATATTACTTTTTTCCCCAAGGATTATTACGATTTCTTTAACCTAGGAACCACATGTAATTCCGGCCCTCACAAATCATTCTTCTCTTCCTTCCTCTTTCTATTTTCTTCCCCCAAACACCTTACTATTTGTTCCTGGGGATACTTTGCTGTTGAGCAAAGAGGCAGACACAAAAGACAAGAGGAAACAACTTACTCTGAACTCAACTACCATTTTCGGTTAAAACAAATGTTACACAATTCTGGTTTCTGGTTTCTGCTAACTTTATATGTTAAGCATTTAGTATGATGCCCAGTCAATCTAAACGTAGGAAGAGGAAAAAATAGATGTGAAGCAATGAGAGGACACACACAGAGCCCTTAAACAATGGCACCCTGTTGGAATTGAGACAACTGATGGATTAACATAAAAAGAAATGAACTATTACAACAAGGAATTTGGAGAAATTTTGCAAAAGAAGTTATGTGAAATCATGCTAGAACACTTCAACACCAACAGGAAAGCAAGACTTTGGTTCTGGACACAAAGCCAACTTCAATGTGTTTGAATTAGCCTGTTAACGTTAGATACAGCAAATCAGAATAAACACAGTATTAAAATGGCTCACTGGAGCAGTGTGTTGGTCTGTGCTCAGGAAATTGATCTCCTGCTTCAAGACAAGAGTAAAACAAAAAATGTTTCAGGGAAATGATTTTCCATTTAAACTCATGTCATTTCAGGAAGACTGGCAACATCAGCAGTGAGTAACATACCTTTCAGACAGAAAAGAACTTTCCTGAGAACTACATGTCTGTAGGCTGGCAACAGATGATGAGGGTGGTTGGCCCGATTGTAATTTGTCAGCATCGGATAAATTTGCATCAATCATTACGTGGCTGTCTATGTATTTTCTTCCAATTTTCGTCCTCAGGACATTCGTCAAGATAACTTTGGGTTGCCTGCCATATATATATATATATATATATATAAAACAGTAAATCACATATACTGCACATCTAGAGAAAGAAACTTCTTGTTAAGTTCATGTATAATAGAGGCTTGGTAATCACTAAATATCAAAAGCAACAAAAGGCCAGAGTAAGAAACACTAGCCATTTCATTTAACCTTAGGTAAACAGAAGTCACACTGTATCGCCAATAACATATCATTTAAGTATCATTTAAAAATTAGTAAACATTTTTCTCTAAATACTTCTTTCATGCAATACGTGTACAAGTTTCTCAGAACTATGGGGCAAATAATCTTGATTTTCCTGTGAACAAGAAGCCTCCAGTAAAGCAGACTGAATTTTCTCAAGCACTTCGTCAACAGGTAGAAAAGTAGCACATACACAAAAAGGCAGCATTCAATTTTGTTCCCCTCCTTGACTTGACAAAGATCAGAAAAACATCTGCAAGCTTTAGAGACAAGCATTGAAAATAAGCTAACCAGAAAGAAGATGATGCAACTGCCCACTTGAGCAGAGATGTGTGTGAGTAGCACAATTTAATTTGTACAATGCCACTGCAGCCAGCCTGTTGTATAGCCCTTGTTTTACCTAGTTTCTCAAACTGGAATTTAAATTCTACTGTTTATTTTGGATTAAGATGTAATGTCATGGCCTTGTTGGACTACGTTACAAATAACGTTGTCTTTTAGGTATCGACTCTGAAATTCTCCTGTAATCAGGATTCACCCACGAAGCATACTCTTGCACAGACTGTGTGATGTCTGGGGAGCACTCAGCTCTCACCTTGCACTTAGATGCAAATTTGCTTTTAATCAGGAGGCTGCCTTACAGACAAAATGTTGCAGAAGTACACAGGTGATAAGCAGTGAGAATACCACTTGGAGGAAAAGTCTCATACAGAAGAACACTAGAGTGTGAAAGCAACTCCAATAATGCCAGTCCCCTAAACTGTTTATCATCAGAAGCTGACTGAGAAAGCTCGGTGAAATGAGCATTCACTCTACCCATACTTTTCTTTGGGTATCTGCAATTAGCCCCTTGGGGAGGGAGGAAGATACGGGACTGTACTGTGCTTTTCTTCTTCCACTTCTCCTGTTTTCAAGTAGTCTGAAATATCAGCAGTGAAAATACACCTTGACACCTTTTCTGAGAAAGAAGGGCAGTTAAATGACAGTGTATTTTTTTTTCTCATAAAATAAAAATACAGACAATTTTGAGTGTCCAATGGCTGAATCAAAATTAATTGGTCTTGTCACTACAGAACCACCAAGAAGCCACCTGATCAAAATATCCACCACAGTGTGCCTGGCACCATCTCTCTGATTACCAAAAGTAACCAGGTATGAGGGAATTCAGCCAAGTCAGGTGACATGAAAATGAGAATATATTTTACAAACAAAGGATACTGTCTTATGAAAAAAACAACTAAAAGGAAAAAAATATTTTATTTAGTGACACAAGCAAAGACAACATACCTTTTTGACAGAAAAATGCTTTGGTGTGTAGGGTTTAAAGTTTGCCATATCTTTAGGCTGGCAGCATTTGAGGAGGTTGGTTGATCTGACTGCAGCTTGCCAGCATCAGAAAAATTAGCATCAGGTTTAGGTTGCACCTGTATGTATTTTCTTCCTATTTTCATCCTCAGGACATTCGTCAAGATTACTCTGGGTTGCCTGCCATATATATAACAATAAGTTAATAATACGGTGCTGAGAACTTCTTAAATTACATGAATTCAACAAAGCTCGATGAGTTTACTGTCTCTGCATCATACCTTATACCTTCAGTAGAATTAAGTTCACTTCCTTGACAATTTACAAAGCAGTACTCTTTGGAGAGGAGAAATCCCAAAGAGAGCTCTTGATGAGGACAGCTTTTCAAGGCTTACTCTTCTGGCATCAGGGACTAACACATCTATACGTGATCTCAAAGAGCTAAACTTTGAGTGCCAAGCATGGCCATTTTGGTGCACCTTTTAATTGAATATATGTTGGAAGTGTTGTCTCTGTGGCCTTACAAACTACCTCTGAAAGCATACGCTTGAGCAATATAGGATATGAAAAAAATCACTGATAGGGTAGCATTTTATTTTAGAATCATTATTATTATTGGTTCCCATATAAAAAATTACACTATGACCTTGCTAGAGAAAAAAAATAATTAAGCAGCTAGTACAATCTCTCCATTTTGAAACTCCAAATGTTTTCTATTTAATTTCACTAAAGAATAAGCACATAATTATGAATTACAAAGTTAGTAAAAACTCCCTACTGAAGTTTAAGCAATTATCTATACTTCACTGATTCTGCTAGTTCAGTAAGTCTTCACATAAAGAATTAATTTAATTCTGCAGCATGGTCAGTAATTTGTACAGTTTCCTTATCAGCTTGTAAGTACCATACATCACAGAAGATCTGTAAGAATTTATTTTCAAACAGATGAGAATTGGCATTGTTTTTCTAGGGCTGGTCTTAACAGGACACTGAATTTGAGGCACATCTTTTGTTTTTAAAATATGACCAAGGCAAGATTTTCTTTTTCTTTTACATGTCTTGCATAACAAGCTAAGCTGTCTACAATGTGGAGTAAGATTCCTTCTTCTATAGCTACAGAAAACCCTTTAGGGCTCGCATAGCATGCTGCAGTGACATTTCTTAGTCAAAAACACTCCATCAGAAGAGTTTACAACACAACCAAACTTCATGTGATCTATACCCAACTGTAGGGTATATTAGATGTTAAGGAATATAAAAGCAGTAACTCTCTTCCTTTAGCAAGACATGAATCAAACTTTGAAATATCTAAATGGTATTTATCCTACAAATACAACACATTTGCACAAGTGGGCCCTAGCAAGAGAAGATGTGGATCAGAAATAAGAAACAGAAAAACAAAACAAAAAAGAAACCCAAACACCACCAAACCATACAGCACCATGAGAACATAAATGTGTTATTCTCTATGGAACGCTATGGTTCTCCTGACTTACGCTGAGCTTACATTGTTTTCCAGATCTGAACTATTCCAGACTTCATTGTTCCACACTGTAGAAATGCTAGGGTTTGGGGTTTTGGGTTTTTTTTTCTGTCAAGCACAAGACACCATAATAAAGTTTTACTAAATTTAGCCTGAACTTTCAAAGTAATTAGTCCAGTGGGAACATACACGGTCAAAGTCTTTATTTTAATTGCATGATCAGGACTTGTAAAGGTAACAGAAGATTCCAACCTTCAGGGTCTTTAACAATATCACCATGTTAAAGCCTAGACCAGGAAGTAAGGGAGTCAAAAGAATTTCCAATGAAACTGGATTTCATATACTATAGTTTGTTGGCCACATTGTCAACTCAGGTTTGACATTCACGTCACACTAGACCTTGACAGGCTCCATTTGGTCGAAGATGTCAGTCCCAGGGTAATGCATCGCTTCTTATGCGGCATCAGATTTTGACTGAAGACCTTGATGGGACAGCTGATCACGACCTGAACTTCAGAGCTGTACAAAGGCTTTGTACAGAGCTTTCAGTGGCCTCCCTTTCTAAAGGAAGAATGACATCTAGCAGCATTTCTTACAAAAATCATATTATTAAGACTGAGCATAAAATAGATTCATGAGAAAGAGCTACACTTAAGACAGTCTGAACACCTGTAACTGATAGCTGGGACACAGATCCCTAATTTACAGGTAAATTGTCTTCAGAATAAAGTCAGTCAGTCATACAAAAGACACTTCAGAGGATGAAAATTACTGTTAAGCAGGAAAAAAGCAAGCAAAGTATATGTTAAAAGCAAGTCCCACCAGCAACCCAACAAGTAACCTGCACAACAGTACAACTGGAGGCATCTTGGTGAAGGAAAACCAAAGTCACTTATTTATGTTTCTAAAGCAAGGACCTACCGTACTCCACTTCTACCTCCACAAAAGAGAAAAAGAATACCTAAGCAAAGGTAACAAAAACATACTTACACATGTGAGGATGGAACAGAAAAAAGATATATATTATGAAAAAAGGTGTTAGCTGCTCCTGACAAGTCTCAAATCACTTTTCATAGGCAAAAAAAAAGGATTGTCCTACCTTACAAAGCACAGGACCAAAAGCTTTTAAATGTTTCCACCCCTTTGGGGAAAATATTTGACAACTGTCAATATTTTAACAGCAAACGTGAACACCTGTACTAATCTTCTTGCTTTGCCAGACTAGGAAGTTACTACTGCTAAAACATGCTTGTCAGGGCAAGGAGAACCAGCATGTAAGTGACTACCACAAAACCTGACTGTTACTGGGACAGTACTTCATAAATGCATAGAATACCAGGTTGGCAGGTACCTCAAAAATCACCTGGCTCAACCTTTCTCTGCAAAATCTCTATCTGGATAAAAGCATGGTCTAGACAAGATGGCCCAGCATCCTGTTCCGCCAAATCATAACAAGTGTCCAATGTTGGAGAATCCACCACTTCCCTGGGGAGATAATTCCAATGGCTGATTGTTCTCATTGTGAAAAGTTTTCCTTTAGAGTCTAATTGGGATCTCCCCAAAAGTGATATGCACACATTAAGCTCATCTTCTCAATGAGACCCTTTGTAAAAATGGAATCCCCATTTTCTTTGTAGCCATCTTCAAGTACTAGAAGATGGTGATGAGATCGTCTCCCCTAAGCCTTCTCTTCTCAAGGCTGAACAAACCTAAGTCTCTCAGCCTTCCCTCATCAAACAGGCTTTGCAGTCCTTTGATCATCCTGGTGGCCCTTCTCTAGGCCCTCTCCTGTCCACATCTTTCTTGCATAGTGGGGACCAAAACTGACCACAGTATTCCAGGTGTGGCCTGACAAGTGCTGAATAGAGAGGGACAGTGACTTCATCATCTCTGCTGGTGATGCCCCTGTTGGTGCAACTCAGAATCCTGTTGGTTTTCTTTGCTGCTGCAGCACACTGTTTGCTCATATTGAGCTTGCTATCCACCAGGTCTCCTAGGTCCCTCTCCACAGAGTTACCCTCCAGTCAGTCCACATCACACTCCTAGATTGTGTTTTCCCAGGTGCAAGACCTTACACTTGTCTCTGTTGATCTTCATAACATTCTTTTTAGCCCACTCTTCCAGCCTACCCAGGTCTTTCTGTCAGGTGGCTCTCCCTTCTGAAGCATTTCCTTCCCCACTATGGTATCATACACAGACTTCTTCAGGGTGCACATGATCCCATCCTCCAGATCACTTAAAGATACTAAGCAGCATTGGGCCCAGTATCAACCCTCAAGGAACTCCACTTGTGACAGGTTTCCAGTTCGAAAAAGAGCCATGCTTGGGGTGCGGCCTGTCAGCCAGTTCCTGTCAGCACGGACCACTTGCCTAGATCATAACACACCCATTTCTCTAGGAAGAAGCTGTGGAGAACTGTACCAAAAGCCTTGGAGAAATCCAGGTAGACAACATCCATACTTGCTCTACACCAACTGAGCAGGTTACTTTGTCATAAAGGCAATCAGGTTTGTCAAACATGATTTGCCCTTAGTGAATCCACACTGGCTTTTCCCAATCATGTGTTTCATTTGACTTGCAATAGCCCCCAGGTGAATTCATTCCATAACTTTTCCAGGGATTTAAGTAAGACTGATGGGTCTGTAATTTCCTGCTTTAAGCTGTTCTTGTCAGGGCTTGATTCAGCCCTGACAAATACATGACATGTATTTCAATTAATTTTTAATACTGAGCTGAAATTATAACATCTTAGGTACTACTCCCACCTTCTCCCTAACACACACACACAACACCAGAGCAAGAAGTTTAAATTTCAAAACAGTGTTCCATTTATGTCTTTATTTTCTGTTTCTATTTCCCTCTTGGGAGAATGCAAGAGTAACACAGATGAATGAACTAAGTAGATGCTTCTCAACTCTATTTCCAGGTGGTGTTAGCTAACCTTGAAATAGCATTATCTGCTTTGAAAATAAAAAAGTTTTCTAAGGGGGATACAAAACACTTAATACAGATTGATTACAGATAATACAATACTTTCTGCAGTGACAGTAAGAAATTGCACTATGTTTCATGATATTCCTAATCTGTTTTGTGATGTAATTGTAGGAACATGTAAGAGACCTCCATCCAGTGTGTGAGGACTAGAGAACTAACCTGCCCTGAGCACACTGTCTGGGATGACAAACCAACCACTAGTCAGCCTTTCACAAGGCCATGAGCAGAGCTGTTCAAGTGAGAGCAGCTGTGGCTGCTGCTTCCAGCCCCTGTGGTCTCACATCACTGCAGGACTGGTATAAGCAATTAACTACCACACTGTAATGCAGAACTTCAGTTGAACACGTGAGGGAGCGTGAGGTTTTGCAAAAACATCAACTTTGGCCTTTCTGGCTAAATTAAGTGGCAATAATAAAGCTTAAGCAACACTTACGATTAAACATGCTTCCCTAAATATTTGGGATGAGCTCCTATCATTAAAGAAGAGTGGTTTTATCATCAGGAGCTAACAGTAATCTGTCATTCAGATTTATTTCCTGCCTTTCAATGCAAATGAGAAATTCATCACCAGGAAGAAGGAACAGGGAAACTTTTGCATTAGTTTTGTCAGTCCTCAGACTCCAGCTCTACAAACACCACCTCCTTCGAAAGAACACACAGGTTCTACTTAACATGCAACAAAGTGTATGTTGATCTTGAGAAACACCAGGCACCCAGATGGAATACTTCAAACAAACCTTCCTGAAGTCAGTAGATTAAGTTTATTTTACAGAGAATCTCCAGCTAGTCGCTAGATACACACCGCTGAGGAAGTGAAAAATGCATAGGTTTAATATCTGGATATTTACTGTCTCTACATTAGAGTCTAAATCATGTCTCACTAATGTGCTGGTAAGGATTCTGGTAAGTGTTGGAACGCCTACAAATGCTCCTTTAAAGTCTCTTGCATAAGAAAAGTAACAGATCTAGCAGATCCAAAGGTAGCTTTTTCTTTTAAAGCTCCTCAACATTGAAAGGTCAGTTCAAAGTTTATTGAAAGACCTTCAGAGATAAGTATCAGATATCAACCTTTTCACAGCATAATTATAACTCAGGAAACTGCAATTAACATGGCTTTTAAATTCTTCTAGGTTGACCCTGTGAGGCACTCCTTAAATTAAAGTTACTGAGAGAAGCATTTTGAGGTAACTACATGTAAACTGACAGCTACAGCTCTGAGGTGGTATGAAAAAAAATTCAAAACATTTCATAAGTTCAGCTCTTTTCTGCAACAGTTTTGAGGCATTCTGAACATAAAGACCAGGCTAAACAGTGACTATTAATAGGTGACAAAAACAGAGGTCAGCAGTGTTAAAATCACCTCATGTCATTAGGCATTTTCATTACCTTTGCACAAGAAATCACTTATGGTCAAGTCCAGTTCCAGCCAGAAAACAGAGCAGAGAATGCATACTTTTATTTGTTTAGAATTGATTGATGTGTGGAGTAACAGCTGCTTCATTAAAATAAATACAATGAATTTCATCATTATGCTTCCTAGCTGCTATTAATGAATCTAATTCTACTTTTTAATTTCTATTTGTCAACTATGGCGCTTAAAGCTTCAAATTTTTGATGGATAAACAATTATCCAACAATTTCACAGAGGCTGATTTTAAATAATTTACCATAATGTCAAAGAAACTTTACCAAAGCCTCAAAACAAAGACACTTGCTTTTGGTAACAGAGCATAAAGAGCGGCACACAGGCAGTCTGTCACTTAGGTGTCTTGACTATAACTTAAACAAAGACCTATAGGTTTTTACTGTCTTCCCCTACTAAACATCATGTCACTTGGGTTTTGGGCTGTTTCATTGTTTTTAAGGGCTGATAAAGCCAGCTTAATGACTGATTACAGAGCAAAAAGTGACAAAAGAGAGCAGAAAAACTACTCAAATATCTAAAATATCCAGAGCTAGAATGAGAATTTATGCTTAAGTAACAAACTCAGGACTCCAAGCAGTCATTCCTCCAGTAAGTGTTGATTCCCATTCTGATGTCACAACCTCATATTGTGTTAAAACAAAGAAGAGTCACAGTTGTTACGTAATTCTCAGCATCCTTAAATCCCTGAAATATGATTTTTCTAGAGGTGGGCTACTTAACAGCTTGACAACTGTTTCTGCATGGCACAAATAATTAGCTAGAGACCAGAGATACTAGTCTTCAAGAAAGATTATAAAACTCTGAATATACAGAGAAGAACCATTTTCGAGACAACTTCTTACCCAACTGATCCTTGATCATTAGAGCTGTGTCTGTCACAGTCCTTTTGCCTTTTTCTTTTTGTGGAAGGCTCTCTGTTGTTGGCACTTAATTTCCACTGAAATAAAATAAATAAAATTGGCAGGTCCCCACAGACATAAATGTGTCATAACCAATATTGCACTAGAAAAAGGATACAATGCCAGACATCGAGACAGTGTAACTGATCAAATAAAGCAGACATGTGGATTTTGCAAAGAGTTAATGGGCTCGATTTAAAGCACCCACAGATCACCTGATCTGGAATGTAACTTTTTTCCTCCTGAAAAAATGTGTGATATAGGGCAATTCAATTCTTTTCCTATTTAAAGGAGGACCATCCCAAACAGGGGCTTAAGCACTCGGCCTGTTCCACGTAACCACGAGTACAGAATATAAATGCATGGAGTTAAGTAGAGGTTAACCAAAATATATTCCACTCATATAAAATTCTGAGAAGGAAAAGGAATCTGACTGTTTGATACTCTAGTAGCAAACCCTACAGCAGCTAGACTTCACTTTTTTCCCCAAATTATCTTACCTTAACAGAAGGCACTTTCATTTTCAAATTAATTAAATGAAGCCCCACTAAAACATGTAATTCCAGATATCTATCACACTCTGCCATTACCTCTTCCTTATCTCTCCACACTTTTTTTTTTAATGTAAAAGATAATAAGTCAAACATCTGTTTATTAATTACACCAGTCAGGCTGAAAGCAGACAAACTTATCTTCATTTCTGTTTAAGTGTAGAGTAAAAGGGCATCTGAAGAGTCCATGCCCACGTGTATTTCACATACTTTAGTGGTCTGAATTTGCATCCCAAAATAGTCTTTTCCCTACTATCGAGGGCAATGCTTTCATGGAAAATACCCTTGTTATTAAAACAGGTGGCAGCACCCACCTTCTGCCTTCAATCATCATCTAGTTCACCTCATAGCACTGGTCCTCAGGCAGTTAGGTACTCATATGCCCAAATCACTGAAAGCTGCACAAAATTGCTCAAACACAGAGCAACACTAAATACAATCCAGACAGCCCTTTGTATGGACAAAAGAGTAGTATTTCTTAGAATTATGATAACTTAGAAGCAATCTTTTTTTAAATATAATACAATGACTAGTCAGTTTAAAACATACTCAGCCCTCTATCACACAGAAGAGTCAAATATATGCACACAGGTAAGGAAAATAAGAAATGGAAAATTAGACAACATATAGGAAATAAGGCATAAAAAAAAGATTTCTCAATTCACCCAATCTAATCTTTGTTTTTACAGAGGCAGAAAGAAAAACAGGAAGAATTCCAAACAAACACCGTCTGGCTTTGCCTAAGAGATTTCTGCTTGTAACCACAGGAGACATTACTTAAAAACCTGACTATAACTGGATGCTCTGCTCACTTTAAATATTAACAGCGTAGAGCACAACCACACGGTGAGTTTGTATTGCAGCATGCTCAACCAACCAAGCCTACCAAGAGACCTGGGTCACATTGTCACCACTACTATAAGTCAAAAAAAAAAATTCTAACTTCCCTCACTAGTGGGTTGGGTTTTTTTAAATTCCTCTGTGGAGGAGACTTCATCCAGCCCCATGATTCTAAAAGCATTAAAGTTAACAACAAACCCTCAATGATGAGCTGACAGGGTCAAGAGTAGCAAAATATTTTTCCAACACTTAGCTTTTTAAAAACACTTACTGAATTCGGAACAGATTTATAGAAGCAAATATTCCCTCCTGTATGTGACTGAGATGATCAAGACAGTTATTTATGATAAATGCCATACAAGTACTCTTACAGTCTTTTGGTCTTAATTCTGTAATCAGCTATTTCTGTAGTAGCACTTAAAAAATCTGTCAGAAGTCATACAGCACTTAACATATTCTCTTAAAGTTTAAAGCTCTTGGATATATAATGATGACTTGAAAACTCAATGTAAAAATTATTGCCATAGTGTAACAAAAAGTTTAGTTATATTCAGGTCACTTACTGAAGAGTTCAGGAATCAGAAGATAATTAACACCAAAAAACCCTACCTTTAAATGAAGTATTTTCAAGATAATTTTAAGCTACACCTGAAGACTAACTCTGCTTGTTAATGATTTAGGCTAGAAACACAGCAGTGAGACTTCTATTTCTGTAACTGTACGCTTGCAGGCAGATTTCAGACCTACACACTCATCTCTTTCCAAGACAAGCTGCGTCAGATACTGGTTACAAGGCAGCACTCAGTACTGAAAAATATCCAGCCTCCAAAACACAACCAAAACCCCACATAACGTTCTCCTATGCACTTTACACTCCAAAGAACTTCTCTTTACCTCTTTTAAAGGGTAGTCCCAGTGGTGGGAGCCTGGGAGACTTGCCAAAGGGGACTGAACTTGGACATCCTCTGACTTGGTGTTTGTTTTCTTCTTTGGTTTGAGAGACTGAAAATAGATGATGTTACACACACTATAAAACTAAATCACCCACTGATGCTATGAGCTGACATACTGCCACATACAAAGCTTTCTTAACTGCCAGGCAAAATATCAAAGTTGCAAGGGAAGCACTGACCTGTGACTTGAATTTAAATGCTCTCCTCACTGGTGCTTGATCCTAAATCATGTCTGGCACCACATGAGAAGTTTTAACTCTTGAACTCCATATGTTAAAACGTGTGTGAGAACTGTCTTTAAAAAAAGCAAAGAAAAGCTCTTCCTATCTCATTAACTTTGCAACGACTATAAACACATGCCCAAAAGGTGACAACCAAGCTACTGGCAATCACAGCTTCCTTAGTTCTCTCCAATTTGATTACACTCTATTTAAATCATTTCAGCTTTGAGAATGATAAAGAAAAAACAAAATTGCTGAATGTCACAATGATTACCACACCAGGTTTGCTCTATGTCAAAGAAAAAAAAAAAAATCAGGATCAAGAACAATTATATCTTAGAATAGTAAGTATTTTGCTATGATAACTTCGCATCAAGTCACTATAATGTACTGAAAATGGTATGAGCTATTGTCATTGCCAACCTTCACAAAAATAGAACCGGCATTTCAAAAGTACTTATTGAAAGATATAGCAATAGTAATTCATAGAAATTTGCCAATTGAGAAAAACTGCGTCAGAAACAGTATTTATTCATTGAAATTCAAAACAAAAAATGTTCAAACTAAACTTCTACCAGTTCATCAAGACAAGAAAATGTGACATTTCTCCAGGTATCCCGAGAAGCAAAAGCTTACACTGCAGATACGACTACATTACGACTTATCAAAGAGGGAATGCAATATTTACATCTTTCAGACAACTAAGTATATCTCAGCCAGGAAAAATCCAAAGCTACCCCACATGATGACTACTGTCAAGTGTATTACAAACTTAATTTGCAACCCACCAGATGCCTTACCTTGTTACAAGCAAGGATTTTAGAACGGAGATGCTAACAACTCAATTATTAAACAAAGAAACTGTATCCATTAGCTCTGTAGATAGTCATTCAGACAGACCACAAATGAGGTGTACTATAACACAATGAGATAATCCTTCAGTTCTTCAATTTGAATTGTGAATGCTCTTATTCCTTCTCCACACTTCTTTGTTTCAAAAAGTTTGGGTTTGCTTCTTTTTTTTTAGTAATTAGACATGAATGTCTATACAGCACCTCAAACCACTTCTGCTGGTAAAATGCTGTCATAACAAATCTGCCTTTAGTAACATATTCCTCAAATAATAAAGGATGTAAACATTACACACAGGCAACAACTTCTAATACAAATACCTCCCTTATTTTTCAGTCAACACTTAAGGACTGAAACAGACACTTTCTTATTCAAGAACATCTGCATCTGTTTTTTGGTGGGGTGGCTTTGGTTGGGTTGTTTGGTTTTTTTTTTTGAGAAGTGGCCTACAAGTGTCAGAATACATTTTTTTGATATGCATCTTAGTGGCCAGGTACAATTTCAGAACTCCACCTGCTGCCTGACTAGTGACTTCTGTTACAAGAGTCTTAAGAACACACATTTATTTAAATTCGAATATACATTTAAAGCTAAGGGTTTGGATATCCTCTGTAGTAATACAACACATAACCTTAAGAACAGGTGAAGTCAGATTCAGAAGAGAGATAAATGGACGCACAGTAAGAGATAAAAACACACAAGATACATTCATCAGCAAAATTTCACCTCACCACACAATAACTTCCCAATACTTGCACTCATTAAGATGATGCTGGCTTGCAGCACCCACAATGAACTTACTGAACAAGCACAGAGTTAAAGGCAACCAAGAGAGTTCTGTATGGTAAGTGCAACCTTATGCAGCTGCTTCAGCTTTTCCTTAATAATGACTAACTCCAGACATATATGCACACACACTTCCTGGAATCCTCATCTACGTCAGCAGTACTTTTATGAAGGTTCCCACCTACAGAAGGGTCTGAGAAAGTGCATAAACAAGGTGCTGAAAACAGGATATTTCTAAAACACTCCAGACCTTACCTGATCAAAGCAGTTGCTGTGCCTAAAATTTGTTTTCACCAGTACTTTCAGTGCTAGAAACTAGCATTAATAGAGATATTTTAGATAAAACAAACAGTAGCATAAGCAGCCTCTAAGCACATCTCTGCAGATCACTAAATATTACATAGCTGCTCTACTTAGTTCAACATTACTCTTAGTATTTTAGATGTTTTCAAGGGTATGTTCAGACCTACATTAGCATGGTGTTTATGTAAAATTAAATAGACCTATCTTTTATTAATACATGTTCAACAGACATTCCCATTGACTGCTATCAGAATAAACCATTTCTCAGGAAAGAGTGTGCCAACAAAGCAAAATCTGGACCATTGGAGAAGAAACTTGGTTGTGCAAACACAACAGAACACCCTAAGCTACCCACAGCCTCAAAGTTAATTGTTGAAAATCATAAGAAGACTTACACTGCCACGACTTGAAGATGATGTTCTTCGTTCCATTATATTTTCCACTGAAAGAAAAACAAAACAAATAAGCTTAGCGAGTTGAGTGTTATTCATTTGGGGGAAGCAGGACCACTGTGACAGGTACTAAGCAAGAATAAGAAAATAGTTTTAGAGCATAAGCTAGCACAAAGAAAACTCATTCATTGAATGGTTTGGATTAAAAGGGACCTCTAAAGACCATCCAGTTATACACACACACACACCCCGCCATGGGCAGGGACACCCTCCACTAGCCCAGGCTGCCCAAAGCCCCATCCAGCCTGGCCTTGAGCACTGCCAGGGAGGGGCAGCCACAGCTTCTCTGGGCAGCCTGTGCCAGGGCCTCACTGCCCTCACAGGGAAGAATTTCCTCCTTATGTCCAATCTAAGTGTTTCACTTTAAAGCCACTGCCCTTTGCCCTGTCACTACAGGCTTTGGCAAAAAGTCACTGACAGCCACATTACAAGAAAGATGGGTGTGTGGGCAAGAAGCGGAATTATCAGCATGGACATAGCTCTTCATAAAGTTTTCACTAGAATCTTTAGTGAAGGCATTTACTTCTTAACTCCACCCCCCAGGACGCAGCAATTAATAAGCAATTCAGGTTTTGATTATAAAGTGAAAAAGAAGACACTGAAGAGATCTGTAAGCCAACAAATAAAGAACAAATAAAATTCAACAACACAGCTTCAGAGCTCTCAGCACTCCTCTTTATGAATACCCTGTACAAGTCCAGTGTCAGACCCTCAAGCCTTACAGATAAGTTTGAAGTCTCTCAAGAAATCCGCCAAGTCTCTGTGCTCCCATTTAGCTCGGGGTTAGTGCAGCTTGCAGCCCCGGCCCCCTGGCCCAGGGCACCGCAACACCTGCGGCAAACTCCAACTACTGTCTGCTCCGGCGCCTGCGAAGAGGCAGAGCTGACAGCGGCCCTCTGAGAGCCCTGGGCGGGGGGCGGGAAGGAAAGCACCACCATGAGCCCGCCCCCGCCGCGCCGGTGGCCGCTGCCAAGCAGGGCGGCGGGCCAGAGGGGGGCCGCCCCCCACTCCCGGCACCTAATCCGCCGGCTCCGGCCACGAGGAAGGGGACTGGCTTCTCGCTGTCAAACGGGCGAGCGCCGAGGGTCAGCAATCCCGCGTTCCCACACTCTTCCCAGCCTCCTCACAGAGCAACACCGCCACCACTCCTCCCTCCTTCCCCCAGGACCCAGCCGCTCACCCATCCTCCCCCGCCAGCTTTGCCCGTTCGCGACAAGTATCCCGCCCGGCGCGGGGAGCCAACGGGGACAACGACCACCCAAAACCCTTCGGGGAGGCCGCCGGCTAGCTTTACTTCAGCTTTACTCCACCTCCCCCCAATGGCTAAAAGGCGGGCAAGCGGGAGAGGACCCGCAATACGCTGCAACACTCACCGCCACGGCTACGCTACCACCGCTCTTGTTTACCCGGGCCCCACCATCGCCGCCTGCGCGGCTTCCTCAGGTACTTCCGGAATTGGTACCGCCTCCAGCCGGCGGGGCTGCCGGCTCCCCGCCCCACAACGGGATTAACCGGCCCGCTGTCCTCTCCCTGAGGCGTCCCGGCCCCGAGGTGCTGCCCCGCAGCTGGGTGCGCCAAGCTCGGGCTCCCCAACACTTCTCACCGTACCCGCGGGCCCCCGGTTTTTAACGTAAACTCGAGTTTAGCCCGATTCTGGGGCGCTAGGGGGGACCGGGGAGACAGGAAGGACTGTAAGCGTAGATGGCGTAGAGCAGCTGCTGGCGCCACAGGTGCGGTGCACTGCCCTGCCCTGAGCAGGCTGATGAGTTAGAAACGAAACTCGTCGTTCCGCGAAGGCACCGAAACACAGTTATAGGGCGCGCAGGGCAGCAGTGGCTGAGGCGCTCTACAGTTTGTGTCAGGAATCAAGAAAACCCGGTTATTTTTAAATAAGCTCCGCACAGCCCAACAGGATCGCGCCTAGGCCTTGCGGGGCCGGGTTAACGGCCAGCCTAGGGGGCGGACGGCCCGCGGGGAGGTTGCGCGGCCGGGTGGCCACGCAGCCCCAGTTGCCGCCCGAACGTTCGGGCGGTGGCCGTGGGAGCCCTTCCGGCAAAGCAGCTGGAGGCAAAGATGTGGTCGTCGGTTTTAGGGGGGCTTGGGTTTTTGCAGGGCAGCTTCGGAATGGTGAAGTATTGCGTTGTAACTTTTTGTCTCACTCTTTTGGCGCCGCTTTTACGTCAAGGAATGGGAAGCCCGGCAGCACTGGTGGTGCCAGTGTTTCAGTTTCACACGAAAAAGGTTTAGCTCTAACGTGGTCAGCTGTGAATTCCAGCCATGAGGTGTTGGCTGGTAACGATCTGAAAGGCTTCAGGTGGCCTTACCTATCAGAAACTGATACACGCTACCAAAACACACCAGAGTAAAGCACGTAAACGGCTTGGACTCGATGATCTTGGCTGCCCAGGGTGGGTGTGGAGTCTCTTTTTCTGGAGATATTCCAGACCAGTCTGGATGCCTTAGGGAACCTGCTTGGGCAGGGGGGTTGGACCCGATGATCTCTGGAGGTCCCTTCCAACCCCTACAATTCTGTGAATATTGAAGGTTTTTTCCAACTGAAACCATTCTATGTTTCTACTATAAAAAGTAGTGAAACCTGAGCTAAGATGGGATTTATTTTTTTTTTTTTACGCAGAGAAATTGTCTACAAACCCAGCGTGAAAAAGATTTCCAACTATCATGATGACAGACTTTACAGGAGAGCATACGGTAACGTTGGGCTTGATTAGAATAGATGAAACTGTTTTTAAATGGAAAATCTCATGAAGATAAATACTTAGGCTGCAGTAGTGTTTGAGATACGCCAACTGCTTTGATAAACACTAGCCAAGTTCACAGCTGAAGAATCTCACAGTCCAAACAGAAAAGTGGGAAAAAGGAAAAGGGATTTCCACCCTTCCACAGTAACTTTTAAAAATCCAAATAGTAATTATAAAGGCTTCCAGAATAACCTATGCATGTTGCATTTAAACAGACCATGAAGCACAAGCAGCAGTCCACACTAATTTAGAATGTACGTTTACCAAAAAGTAAATGCATTATGCAGCTAGATCTAGAACAATCTATAAATGCTGCTTTTTAACACTATACATGGCAATACTGCAACAAAATCAGTCCTCTAGTCTAAAAATATATACAATTCTAAGCTATTACTCAAGAGTGAACTCCTACATGATAACTACTATAAATTGCTTCTAAACTTACTCTGTTTGGATCTTGAAGGCAATTTTAGGAAGGTAAGCCATACTTTTACCTGATGTAAAACTGGGTGGGGTTTTTTTGTTTCTGTTTCTTGAAGTCTTCAGAAACCTTCCACAATGTTTTGTAAAGTAGGTATTTAAGCAGGTACTCAATATGGGATACACAGGGTTTCATTTGGAATTGCTTATCCTTGGTTTGTTTTGGAACTGAAAAGGTAATGTTGCTGGTAGTAGCTGAAGTAAGAGCATAGTAACTCTCTGTAGTACCTTGGGAAACTAGGGTCTCCGACCTTTTAGGGCTGAGGAGAGAAAGGGACAGAGAGGCGTTGGGCAGCACATAACTCCCTGATGAAATTGTATTTACCTATTCCTGATTGATATGGAATGCTTCCTCTGTGCTTTGCCTTTCTCCATAGATATCTTTCCATAAGCTACATCCATTTTTGCCCCACTTCACTGCATGGGTAAAACAACAGGACTAAGAGTGGCTTACTACAGACCACCAAGAGATCAGTCTGTATCAAGGAGTACTTTGTTCATAACCATTTTTAAAACTGAATTCCAACACAACAGCTTGTCTTTCTGTAGGAGTTGTATAGAGGTCTATCACTATATTGACATAACCTTCTTAATTTGTAGTGGTTTCAAACAGAGCACCAACTAAGCCTGAGGAAACTAATAGAGGGTTCAGAGTATGAAGAGCAACTGAAGTATGACTTCAATATAAAAGGGGAACTGAGGCACCTAGATACAAATGAGTCCTTTGTTTTCAATTATTTCAAGAATGCACATGAGCTGAATCATAAACGTTACCAAGTTTTGGGACGCTTGATTACCCAATATGTTTATGAGCTCCTGGAGGGAGTTTGCATGCTGCAAAAGAGTTATATTCCTACTGATGCTACAGAGAATGAACCGAGGAGTTTCTTTTTCATGAGTGAGAATGCACTGACAAGTTCCTCTAGCCTGATTGTCCTTCTTCAGGATCATGGAGTTTTCCGTGCAGGACAGTGGGGACAAAGGACAATTGTCAGCGAGGGCCTGGGGCATGGGACACAAATACCATTCATCAAAATGGCCCTTCAAAGCCACCGGGGAGTGATTGTGCTGAATCCCAACGACAACTTTGTTGATCTGAAGAACGAAAAGGAGAAGTCAAGCTTTTACACCGGGACAGAAGCACTGACTTCTGCGCAGTCTGTCTGGTGGATCCCCAAGAGAGGCAGCAGGAGCCCCAGGGAGCACACCATGTACGTGTGGGATCATTTCATTTCAAAGAGCGTAGCCAAGAACGTGGCCTTCATTGCCCACGGCTACGGTGGCTTGGTGTTTGTTGACCTGCTGGTGGAGAGGAAACAGGAGGTCATGAATAAAGTGTACGCCGTGGCCTTCATCGACTCGGTGCACAACGCAGAGCAGCAGGCAAGAAGCGACCCGCAGATACAAGAATGGATACAGAAACGGTGCCGCGCGTGGGTGTCCAGCAGGAAGCCTCTGGATAAAGCTGTGGCATCTCCCATGAAAGCCAACTGTCCCACTGTCTCCGCTGGAACGGAGAAGTATGGTTTAGCACCCTTCTGTTGCTTACATTCCATCTTTAAGTACCTGAAGAGCACACTGAAGGCCAGGACCACAACAGCCTTTAGGCATTCACCTGTTGCAACCAGAAGCAGCACAAGTAAGAAGATGGGCAATAAATGAAGGTCTATCAATGTGGTCTCAATAGTGGTAGTTATGAAAGGAACAGACCCCTGCACCTTTCAGTCATCTAAAGACCTTCTGCTCTCTGCAAAGTGACTTACAGATACAAGTTTGAATCTAGTTTGTTTCGTTTTGAGAAACAGACAAATACAAGTTACCTATTAGGAAAGAATTGCATTTGTTGAAAGCTTTAAGCCACAGCCCTTCAGGCAGCTAAGAAATTTAAAGTTGTACAAAATAAAGATGTTAAGATGTATTGACTCTCAACTGTGTCATCTTTAAAGTAAACATTCTGCACTTAGGGCTCTCTAATCAGACTAAAGTATCAGGAAAACCCTCACTTAAGTGCTGAGTTTTCATTAAAAGGACAAATCTGGAATATAAAAAGCATGTAAACGGATCTATTTCCTCCTTGCTGTATACCATATAGTGTTTAAAATCTTTCAAAGGCTGGAACGTCCACCTTCCTCCTTGAAATGTTTGCTGTTAAGTTGAAAAATATTTCAGGGTATACATACTACTACCTTCCCTTCAGAGATGGCACATGCCAAACATGATACAGTGAGCTAAAGCACTTTGCATTTTAAAGCCAATTAAGCCAGTGAGATTACTAGACATGAGCTACTATAGAAATACAGTACTCTAGGAATCTGCAGTTACCAAACTGATGCAGAAAAATGACATTGCTGTTTTCTCTCAGCTGCTGATTTTAAACAGAGGTGGGAAGTAGGCACAACTTTTAAATCTCCCTTCTCAAGGTTTGCAATTTGTAGCAGCAGCAGGTCAAAGAACCTTCAAAGCAAATGTAAAAAAACAGTTGTTCTGAACTTCCAGATTAATCCTGTGGGAATTAAAAGTGATCTGTGGCTGCAAAAGAGCTTTGAAGGATCACAAAACCTTTTCCTACACCTTCAGTTCTCATCTCAGTCAAAAAATTTCTCGAACAGGAATACTGTATCAGAGAGAAGAGGGTGTCAACTTCCCTTTTGGATTTATATCCATTTCAGTCATCTCTAGTAAGTGTTTGAAAAAGCTTCTGTCCCATTATCCAGTATAAAAGTATAAAATTTCATTGGAAAGGAACTATCAGTTAAGTGCTCTTGAGAGCAAGCGTAGCTTTTTACATAAAGATAGGCTCACTGTTACTACATCTGAATGAAAATTGTACTAGTCACTTGACACGGTGCTTTACCTCACTTAAAAGTTGCAGTGTTGATGCTGCCATTGAGGAGGCAGACAGCCTGCCTGCTTTGTAAGTGCTGGTCAGCCTGTGACTCAAGGAACAGTCACGTGTGTGAATTCCATGCATAACCACGTAGCTTTATTTATGAGAAGAGTACAAGGTGACAGACTATCTGTCTTCAGAAAGAGACCAATATGATCCTTCAGCATAAATGCTCAAACTGTCCCACGGTGTCAGAGGTGGCTAAAAATACTTGTGCAGGGTTTAAAAAAAAAAAAAAAAAAGAGTTCTAGTACATCAGCCATTTCCATAATTATCTCAGGTCGACCCATTAAATTCCTTGGTAGAGAAGGTCATATTTAGGGATGTTGTTGGGATCAATAGGACTTCTCACAATGAGCTTTCCACGCATTGCTCCACGGTAAATCACTTCAATCAGATCTATAAAGTCTTGCTTTGTTTTGAAGCTTCCTACAAATTTGGTATGATCTGGTGACCTAAATATAAGCATAAGATAAACGCAGAATTGTAATGTTAAAAGTGTTCAAAGCACAAACACCTAGAGATAAAGAAAGATGTATGATGACGTCAGGGGTTCTCGTTTGGTCATTCCAAAAGAATGAACCACACTGATAATGGCATATTACCACAGTCAGGAATATACTGTGACCCCCAAAGTCCAAAAAGGCACAGTGTTATGTCTAAGGCTTGACACATACTACTTTTTGTGGAGTCAGGAGTGTTTCATCTATTGCATCACAGTATATTTCAAAATACTACTTAATTTTATGCCTTCTGGCTTCCTACAGAGTTTTCAATGCAGATGTGGGTAACAACGTTACAGTTTTCAAACACAGCCTTCTTCAGGCTCGATAACATAGAGACCAATAATTCTTACAAACATATTAGATAATGCCAGGTAGGATGACATACCCGTAATCAACCTTCATGTGTTGTCCATTGAAGAAAAACACTGTAGAGGGAATATAACTGATGTCAAAATACTGTGTGTACACTGGAACCTTGTTCACATCCACCAGGTAAATGACTGCCATTTTACTTAGGTCATGAGCTGTCTTTGCAAGCTGAAAAGAGTGAGAAAGATGGATGACAAATGGATTGAGCCACAAGGGGAAAAAGGGTGGCAAGCATTATAAAACTCGTTTCCCTGTGTCTTATCAGTTTAAGCAGGACTAGAATATGTCATCTACTTCAAGACCTTTGTA
This sequence comes from Hypotaenidia okinawae, assembly GCA_027925045.1. Classification (NCBI taxonomy): domain Eukaryota; kingdom Metazoa; phylum Chordata; class Aves; order Gruiformes; family Rallidae; genus Hypotaenidia; species Hypotaenidia okinawae. The sequence goes on from BSDF01000001.1 coordinate 94,386,302, forward strand.
CACCCACTACAATAACATGAACATCTGCTTAATTTTCAAACCAGTTTGTGAATATAGTATTGTTTTATTTTACATTTGTCACCAAAGTTTTCATGAGACACTGTGTAATCCAAAAGCAACATATTGCATCCTCTTCTATACAATACTTGTACTAGTAGAGTTTATAAAAAGATAAAAAATAAAAAGAAAGAGAAGGAAAAAAATTCTTACAATATCATCAAGCTGCAGACAAACAGCATCGTCATCTCTTCCAAACCGGAGAACCAAAACCTTCTCAGCGACGCTTTTTATTGCCTGATCAATTTCCCTCTTACAGGTCAGCTTGGGCAGCAGAAAACTCATCCCGACAGACCGCGGCTTCCACAAAAATCCCTACCTGACGGTTTGGGGGGAAAAAAAGCGTCAAAAATCTCGAAACTTCACCATGCTATTAAAAACCATCAAAACAAAACAAAAAAGAGAGGGAGAGAAATCACCGTCCACCACACCGGGCTGACAGACTCAACTACCCAACACCTCCATCCCGCCTAGTGCTAGGGCCCTCCCGCCGCAAGGCCCCGGCCCTCACCGGGGGCAGTAGCAGGACCTCACCGGCAGCCCGCCTCAAGGCCCGGAAACTTCCCGAGGGCCACAGCGCAGACCACCTACCCGGCGCGGACGGGCCCCGAGGGGGGATCACCGTACCCCGCAAGGCCTTGCGGCGCGGAAAGAAGAAGCGGCCGGAACTTTCGCCGTGCAGCCGCGGAACCCAGGGGACAGGTAACGAGAGTGGCACCGCCCCCTCCCTCCCCGCGCATGCGCAAGCAGTTCTCCCTCAGGCGGACGCGAGGTGTTGGTCTTGCCGGTGCTGTCGCCGCGCGGTCGTTAGCTGCTCCCGTCGTCTGGAGGTGTCCGCCCGCCCCCTTCCCGGGTGGGATGAAACGACGTTCAGGCGGGCTGGAACGCGGCCGGAGCTCGGGCAGGTGTGGGTGCAGCCGTCGGACGCGGGGAGGCCGTGTTTCCCGCCATTGGGGGTTACGAGCGGGAGGTCCGCCTGCGGGCTTTCGCGCCTAAGGGTGCCCTGTCCTGCTCCCGCCGGTGGCTCCCGGTGACCTTGGGAGCACCTTTTCGCTTCCCTGCCGGGGCACTCAGCTCGGCCTTCCTCGGCGGGCGCGGGTTGGGCCTACGGTGCGGTGCTGCAGAGGCCGCGATGTTCCAGAGGCCACGCTGCCCCCTCGTTCCCCGCCGCAGCAGCAGGGAGCGAGACGCACCGGTGGCCCCGAGCGGGCTGCGGGGCACGGCGCGGTGCTTTGGGGTGTTGCTTAGCTTTTCGCAGTTCGGTTCTGTCGTGGGCCGATGTAGAAGTTAGGGAGCGTGGCGTGCCGGTCGCGGAAGGAGCCGCATCGCTGCCTGCCGTGGGCCAGTGTGTTCCCTGCACGGCCTTCCTGTCCGGCATTGCTGCACAGGGCTCAGACCTGTGGACAGCCAGCCCTGTGTAGGCATCTCTACCGGGGGAAGTACCAAGTTGCTCAGTCTCCGAAATATGGGTGAAGGGCCTAGATTCCCAACATTAGCTATAGTGAAGTCATGCTGAAAAAACCCCAAAACAACAATAAACAAAATCCAACCAAAAAAGAACCCAGAAAAAAATAATTTAAATTCTACAGATCTAGGCTAATCAAAGAGATGTAGAGTAATTATTGCAGTAATGATACGGTAGTGTGCATGTTGGACACACTGAAAGGTAACTTTTAACTATTGGCATAGATAGCACTCCAGTAGCATAAGTTAGCTGAGGAACTGAGCCCTTCACTTCTAGCTGGACAACAGACTTTTGCTTATTGTTTTTGTCAGTATTTTTAACACTTAAATGGAAAGTTACTAACATCTCGTAACGCTTAATTATTTTCTCTTAAATTCACACTACTAAGGGGTGGGGGGGTTGTTCATGAAATGAACAAAATGAATGGTCAGTCACCAGTTTGATCAGCTACTGTATAGTAAAATGTATGCCAGCTTATATAATTCCTTGTAACACACTCTTCTTTTTGTGGCTCTTTATCTGGGCAGGTGTATGTGTGTGCATATATATATATACACACACACACACACACACATCCCCAATTAGATTTAACTTGTTCTTCTGGATATTGGATTATTTTAAGTAAGTTGTTAGAGAGGTGATGAATTTTGCCCTTTTTTTGAGCTAATTTTTGTTTTGGCCGTATAATGGTTTCTCAAACACAGACTTCACTGTGATTTTACCTAAGTACATTTGCATATTAAATAGTATAGAAAGAAAAATGCTTTATTGTTTAGGATCTTTTTCTGTTCCTTTTTCTAGACCCTTTTACATTTTACTACAAATATGTATGAAGTTAATGTGGGTTTCATGTCCTTAGCTTTATGTGCCAACATCACAGGCAGTTTGGCAGGAAGAAGATGGTCTTTTCCTAATCATTTGATTCTTAGTCAGGTGTGGAAGCTCATTTGGCCAGGATGATAACAAGCTATTTTTCCTTTCTTCACCTCCTTGTTGGCTGCTTAAGTGTCCCTCAGATCAGTTTACTGGATAGTGCAGCTATCTGAATGCTTGGACTGCTGTCAGAGCCAGGAAAAAGAGGCTCAGGGGACATAAGAGTGTCTTTATTGGCAATAGTTTTGGCTTAGCAAAACTATCACGTATGTAGTTTCAGGACCTGCAACGTGGAAATGCGTAGAAGAGAAAAAACTTTAGTACTAAGGTTTGCTTCAAAGAGCTTTCCCAGAATACAGTGGTAAAAGAGAAAATGTGATTGTCTGTGATAGAGTTGCACAAGACATATCTTGTCTGCCTTCACGGTGTAGGTGAATTAGGTAGGCACCTCTCTAGATGTGTATAGAAGTATTTTCAGTCCCATGCAGCGTTTTGCTTGCTTTGATCATGAAGGTTCTTACCTGCTGTGCGATGCAGGTAACTCAAATAGATCTCGGTCAAATAACCTGTAAGTATTGTCTAAATTTGGAATTGCAGTAAGCATAGCTGTTTCAAGTGGAAGAGGTCATCTTGTCTATTCTCAGCAGTGCCATGTATGCTGGCTTTACTTAGAAAACAGTAGAAAAGTAATAGTGGAAGCAAGAATTTGTAATATTCTCCAAGAAGTAAGTTACTGTTTGTCAGTGTTACTAAGGATGAAAATGTGTGTTTCCTTAAGTGATTTCTAACAAGTTTGGTTTTTTTCTCTCTCACTGTTGTTTTGCAGATAAGGGTGCACAGCACAAGCATGCAGTCTGCTAACGTGCTTCTGAAAAAAATTGTAAGGAGTTCTGTCCTTCCGTTTGCTGCACAGCATGGGATGAAAAAGGATTTGTTTCCATTCAGTAGGCCTCTGAGCTTATCACTTTGCCTGAAGCAGGACAATTCACACAGTCCCTCTGAAAAACTAGATTTAGATGCATGGAAGAAGGTAATGAAGTCTGGGTTGCAAGAAGAAGTCAGTGAGTCTGTCTCTGAGCCTAAGGAGCTTTCCGAACTGGCCGCTGCACGTGAGACTTTGGAGATGTGGAGACTAGCAGGCAGATTGGTTCCAGAAAATATCAGTGAAGAACAGTTAAAAGCCTTTGTGGAGTGTCCTTCCAAGTCAGCCAAAAAGAAGTATTTAAAATACTTGCATCTCAAAGAACTTCACAAGAAAAATGATAAAAGAAAGATGGATGAGAAAAGGGAAAGGAGGTTGGAATCACGGGAGCAAGCTTCAGAAACGGATGTGGCCAAAAGGACTTCTTCAGTATGTGTGTGGGCCAGGTGTATGGATAAGGCATACAATTGGAGGGCTGCTCAGTCTATGATCTTTGGCCAACCTCTAATATTTGACATGTCTTACGAAAAAGATATGTCTGTCCGGGAAGTCAAAAATACAGTGAGGCAGATAGTGCTGAGTGAAGGCAGCAACCGAAGATCTGTGGATCCGTTCCACATCCACTTCTGTAACTTCAAAGACGACAGCCTCTATCATAGCGAATTTATCAAGCATTACAGAGAGGCGTGGGGCAGGCTGCTTATCACTGTGACAGACCAGTGCTACACAGACATCTTTCCAAAGGAGAAGCTGATCTATCTGACTGCTGATTCTCCCAAAGTCATGAAAACATTCGATCATGATAAAATCTACATTGTTGGGTCAATGGTTGACAGGAGCATAAAAACGGGAGTCTCTCTAGCACGGGCAAAGCGACTGGGGCTGGAGACGGCGGCCCTTCCATTGGAGAAGTACCTGCTTTGGAATAGCGGGGCTAAAAATCTCACACTGGATCAAATGATGCTTATTTTATTAACCCTGAAAGATACTGGAGACTGGAGGAAGGCTCTGGAGTTTGTTCCGAAAAGGAAATACTGCGCCTTTGTAAGCAAGCCCATCCATCAACTGAAAAAAACCTTAAACCTCATCAACACACTTAAGCTTAGAGGGGGACAGGAGGAAGTACGGAAGCAGTTTGCCAAGAACTACTCTAAGAAGTTAATGCAAAAGTAGAGTGATGGAGAAGAGAATGACTTATTACGGGCAAGATGTGCCCTTGAAAGCTCCAGTTTCTCGGGACTTTCTAGAATTGTGTTCAGCTATTTATCCCTAAAAATGCCTTTGTTCTGCAAGTTTGAAAAGACCATTGTTAGGGATTTTTTTTCTTTTTTGAATTACATTAATATTCCAGCTGCTTGAACTTACTCACATGTCACTGAAATTATGTAAGAGAAATAAGATAATCTGTTATAAAAAAATTGCTCTGTACAAAGAATACAAATCTGTTGAGTTCAATCATGCTGGGACAAGGGTGACTGTCACTGAATGCAAAGGTTGTTCTTAAGAGAATACCTCCGTGCCTGGGGTCTGCAACGGGTGGAAGCCATCCAGTCTCAGTCTGAAAGGTTAGGCAAGACAAAATAGGAGAGACTTTCCCCCCATTACTTCCTGAATCCTCCTTTGGTGTGTAGGCTTTTGGTGCTGGGCTAAAGCCTCACGGTTAAAACCTAGCACGAGATATGGGAGTTGCGCGGTTGGTTTCTGGGTGTTCTGTCCTGGCACAAATCAAGTCCCTGTGTGAAAGGAGTAATCCTGAGTGTTCTTGACCCTGCCCAGAAGATGCCCTGTGTACTACTTTTGTGCAGGAGCGTGTGTGCTTTCAGCTTGCGTTATGTAGGTTTCCTGAAGTGCCGGAATGTCCTGATAGTAAATACCTTAGAGGAGCAGAGAGTCCTCACAGCTGATGAACAATGTACTGTCCATCTCTGTGTGAAGGCCTGTGTTTGGGCACACACAGAGCTATGAGGGGCGTATTGTGTTGTTAAAAGCTGTTCTTTCTGCTCTTAGGGCGAGGGGGTGTGGATTTCTGGGTGGCTTTATGGGTGCCTCAACCTACCTGATTTAATAGAGGTGACTACCATGAGGCATGACCTCCGTGATGGCGGATGCAGGGTTAGGCCCTGCAAATTCCAAAACACGGCGGGGGGGAGGAGTGCGATTCTGAAGAGCGGACCCCAAATAAACGGGGGCGGGGGGAGCAGAAGAGTGGCGATGATCCGTGCTGTCCCGCTGCCTCCTGCGTGCAAGGAGGGCTCGGCAGGCGGAGGACACACTACCCCAACACTGCCCTCCACCCCTCCCTTGTGAGGTGCGGGGCACCCGGGCAGGCAAGACCTCTCCACTCCACCCCGATTGAGCAAGACCCGCTTCCTTTTGGCAGCCTGGGCGGGTGGGGTAGTGCTGGTAGAGGCTGGGGTGCGCGCCTGCTGTAGGGCCGCGCGAGGGAGGGAGGGAGGGAGGGACGACGTCCACAGGTGCGCGGCGCGACCGTGTGCGCGGGCCCGCGCAACGTGCGGGCCGCGCCCGGGCCGGCTCGCCGGAAGCGCGTCAGAGCAGCGTCCCTCGAAGCCTTTCGTCCATCCTAGCTGGCTCAGAGAACAAAGCTTCCCGCCGCGTCATTCCCGCTGCGCCGTTGAAGGCGTGGCCTGCCTGGCCCTTCTGGTATCCGCCCGCGCTTTTCTCTATGGTCGGGGAAGGGCCGAAGGGGGTGTAAGAGCTGCGGCGGGGCGGCGCGCATGCGCGGCGCGGGAGGCGGAGGTGGGGGAAAATGGCGGACGGCAGAGCTGAGGGGGAGAAGGCGAAGCGGCCGCAGCCCGGAGGAGGTGAACATGTAGCGCCTCTCGCCGCGTACCTGTGGGGTGGGCAGGGGGCCTGGGCCGGTCTCTCAGGGTTTTGGGGGGCTGGGGGTGCTACTCTCGGCCGTGCAGGACGAGGCCCGGGCGAGCAGTTGCCGGCCCCGCGGGGAGTGGGGGCGGCCCAGGCCTGAGGGGGCTGCGCTGGAGGAGAGGCCGAGTCTGGGCCCGCAGTCCTCACGCCTGAGGGTTAACCTCAGCAGTACAGCAGCTTTGAAAAAATCTAACGGCTTCTCCTCGTTTACCTAAATTCGTTACTTATTTCTCTCTCTAAAAAAATACATACGGAATAGTTTTGCTGTGTATTGAGAGAAACGTGACTGTTGGTACTGGCGAGGACGATGAAAACGCCTAAAGAGTAGTTTTTAACAGCCGTGCTCCCTTTCCAAAAATGACTAGAGTGACTTTTTTTATCTGCTCTTTTAATAATCTTCTGAGGGGTTTTTGGTTTTTTTTTTTTTTGCTTGACAGCAATCTGGAAGTTTTGTGTTTGGTTTTATGTTATTTGTGTGTATTATGATTTGAACATTCTTGTCCTCTGTACTACTATCAATTCTAACATTTTTTAATCCTATGTTTCATTTCTTCTTTTTTTTCCCTGGCTTAAAATTAAGACAATAATGCCTTTGCAAAGAGAAAACTTTCCTTTCCTATGTGTGGGGTTTTTTGGGGTTTTTTTTTTGGTATGGGTGTGTGTTCCTTTTTCCTTTTAAGTATATTTATAGGCAGAGGGTATTTATTTGATCTGTGGAAAGATTAAATCAAGCTTGTAAACCAATTAGGATAGCCTCCACAGTAAATGTTATTTCTGACAATCATTACTAAAATATGGACAGTAATACCTCATTTTAGATAGTTCCTTGCATCTTGGTTCTCTTTTGGGTTTTGGGGTGGTTTTTTTGTTAGTCTTGGATGGGATTTTGGTGTGGGGTTTTTTTTTAATTAGCAATACAGTAGCTGGACAGCATCAGTATGTCAGTTATATGTACCCTCTTATGTAGTGGAACATGATCCTAATGAGTTAAGGTACTTTGGCCCTAAGAAAGGTAATCACTCCATGATGATTTTTTAAAGTCTTTAGCTTTTGCCAAGATCAGTGGGGTTTACCTTAAAATTAACTTATATGTCAATAGTTTGTTCCCACCACCATCCATGTTCACACTCCCAGAGGCAAAGAGATCTGAAATACTGTGCAATTGGCCCTTAAACCACCTAGCAGTGGAAGTTGTTCACTTGCATGGCTTGTTGATACTCAAGAGAAGAAAACTCACCCATGGAAGTAGGTCGGTTTTTTATTACCGTGATCGATGAAAAGAGCACTGGTTGGACTAGTTTTTGCTATAGTATTGGTGCTTTCTGGAGGTGAAGTATGATCTCCGTGAAATCTCTGGGAAATAATAAAGAGGCCTTAATATCTTAAAAAACACATAAGCGTTGCCATGGGAGGTAGAAGAGACCTGTACATCTGCAGTTCTGTTTCCTGCAGAAATGTAACAGTCCTGGTGCTCTCTCCCCACCTATCCCAACTGCCCTACACCCTTTATAGCACCTTCAGCAAGGAAGACTGTTTCTTTTGGCAGTCTGCAGTTCATCCTAAGTGGAGTCTAGTAGCAGTAGCATTCAGAATGGCAGTGGTGGTAGTAGCTAATACTGGGAGAGAAGCTATCTCAGCTGTGAGTAGATTGCATTAGGCTTCGTCTCATGCTTAGCAATGTTCTAGAATCTGCAGTCAAAGAGCAAGCTGTAGTGTAGTTAGCTTTCAGCTAGCATTAGCTTCAGAACCTGGACTGATCCAGTGTGCTCCAAGATTTGGCCTGCTGCGGATTTTGAAAAGGAGACTTCTAGGCCCACAGTTCCAGTGCTTTTAAGGCCAATGAATTTTCTACCTACCCTCAAATCACCTTGCAGTCTGTAGTGTACCTACATTGGGCTTGTAATTGAATATTCTGTTTAATGTCATTTCATGTACTATCTGTAAAGAGCTTCTCGTAGCCTTGAAGACAGCTGTTTGGAAAACTGCTAAGACAGCAACCAGTACCCAAGGTCACTGGTGTAAAATTTGTTTGTTTCTCTTCCCTCCTTTCTTTGCCACTTCTTATATCTATATCTTCTGGGTCAGAATTTTACTGTTGCAGTTTAGTGGCATTTTTAATAGCTTGAAATGATTGAAGATACTAATTTTGTGTGTGTGTGACCTGCCATGTTTCCAAAGGTCAAGAATAAATTCATTTTTTGTTCCTAACACTTACGATCTTGATAGCTAGAAGAGTCAGGTAGGAAGGGTATATACTCTTCTGCCTATGATTTGGGAAATAGCAGAAAAATATGTACAGATTGTATCCTTAGGTTTTCTTCCTCCTGATGTTGTTTGCTTCCATTTTTCCCCTCAGAGTTACAGTCTTGTTGACCCCCGTTTCAGACTAGCTTCTCTCCCATTGCTCTATCTTACTTAATAGCTTTTTGCTGTTGGAGAGCAGCACAAAGAGCATTCTTCCCTCATGGTCTAAATTTGCTGTGCATGGAGGGCCTTGTTCTCCACTTAATGTAATGAGGAACTGGTGATAGCTCCCGTTTTTCTTAAGGCTGTTAGTAGGAGTGCTTTCTTGTCTATTCCCCAATGTGGCTGTTGGAGAGCAGCACAAAGAGCATTCTTCCCTCATGGTCTAAATTTGCTGTGCATGGAGGGCCTTGTTCTCCACTTAATGTAATGAGGAACTGGTGATAGCTCCCGTTTTTCTTAAGGCTGTTAGTAGGAGTGCTTTCTTGTCTATTCCCCAATGTGTGGGGTTTGTTTGGGGGTTGGGGGTTTTTTTTGTTATTTGAGGAATTTTTTTCCCTTTCTGATCCTGCAGTGATTTGCTTATTGCAGCAGCAGAGAAATGCATTTTTGCTGAAACATTTACTGTGCTCAGTATGAGTTTTCCAAGGACATCTTTTGTCTCTTGGTGTAGCTGAAGAAACAGAGTGTATAGGAATGGAAACGTGATCTGAGCGGTTTTTCTCTGTGGATCATTGTTCAGGTGCTGTGCTTTCCATGACTTCATATAAAACCAAAAAAGAGGGGAAAAAAATAAACTGATTCCTTCCTCAAGCAGAGCTTGGCAGATTTATTACAGATGAGATGTGGACAAGCAGTGACTTGAAACATGATTGAGACAGCTGGCCTCACTGTAGTCACATCCCTGATTTTAGAGTTGTGCCAGACAAGCCTAGAGACTGGCACGGACATGTTTTTGTAGAAATTTAGAAGTAATTTTAACTTAGACTGTCGAGTCTAGATGTGGAATCGGGATTCCAATTCTGAAAGCTTATCTGTGGCAAGTTAAACCCTAGAAAGATTTAGTGGTCTACGTTTAATTTACTTTGTGAACTTTGACTTCCATACTAAATAGAGAGAGATGGTGCTTCAAGATTGTTTTCCTGGCTCATACACGAGTTCTTTACAAGTAGTGGTGTGCTTGCAGTTCCTTCTCTTCTTTGTGTTTTGCTGTCCACTAAATGTGAATTGGTGGAAACTGCTGTCACTAAAAACACCTTACCTATTGCACTCAAAGTATAATGCTTTTTGAGGTTGCTGCTCCCATCAATCTGCTCAGTAAAAATAGCTCATCTTGGTAAGTTGTTTCGACTTCACCAGGACCTGAAGAAGAGGCAGAAAAACCTGTGAAAACTAAGACTGTTTCTTCCAGTAATGGAGGAGAAAGTTCGAGTCGCAGCGCAGAGAAACGGGCAGCTAATGAAGAAGCTGAAGACTTCACCACAAAGCCTGCTCCTGCCAAAATGTCCAAGTTTGGATTTTCCATAGGCAGTCAGACAGCAAAGAAGGCATCTGCAATATCCATCAAGCTAGGAGCAAATGTAAGTTGTCTGAGGGCTTTTGGTTTTAAGGAAAGCAAGGCAAGGGAATGTTTTGGGGAGGCTTCCGTGCGGAAGGAAGGAAAGCCTTGAATTGAACGTGGGTAACTTGGGCGGCGTTCTAAGAAAGCATTGCAGAGCCAGCCAGTCATGCATGTGTAAGTACTTATGAGTGATTAATACTGGGCCAGTTGTCTCAGGAAGCATAAGACTTGATTGAAATGAACTGTAGACCTTTGAACATATAGAATAATTTTGTAATGAGATTTGATAAGTCTGGAATCCTCTCCTGAGGGAGATGAGCAGACTTGTTGAACTGTTCAGGCTACTTTGAAATGAGTGCTGGGAGCTTCATTGCACAGGATGCTTAAAGCTGCAAGAAAGCAGGTGCTTTCCTAGGTGGCTTAATAGGTCCTCTTCCACTCCAAAGATTTTAGCAAGGGGAACTTAGTTTTCAGTGACTTTCCTTGCAAGTCAGGATGACTCAGTTACACTGTATACCCATAGGTTACTAAGAATTCTGCTCCCCTTTATTGTCCAATACAAGCTATCCTTGTGCTTGTTCAGATGCCAATCTGATGCTTCTCTTTACTGCCAAAGTAATCCTCTACTAGCTTGGGAGAGGACAGGCCAGATGCTGCCTCTCTCTTAATACAGTTCATTTACACTTCCCACGTACCACTCTGGTGGATGCAGTATAAATCTTTGTCTGGATTAAATTCAAACTGTAACCATGAAAGGCTTGCACCTGCAATGCCAGCATTTTACAGATCTGCAAAAGATGAAGAGAGTGCTCTGTTATTTTGAGTTGGGAGGGAGATGTGGGTTGTCAGCATTCAAGGGTATAAATGCAATCAGGTCAGCGCAGACTTTGGAAAAATTGACAAAGCTGCCTTCTCTGAGCCACTAGCAAGCTCCAGTTTCTCATGTAGAAAGATACTTCCAATAGCAATAAATTGGTCTTGGGATTTCTGGCTCATTGAAGGTGGTGGTGACTGACTGTGCCAGATTGGGCAACGCTGCAACTTACCTGTTTCTTTGTAGCCGTTTTTTACTCCCTTAGTATGCTACCTGTTCCTGTGGAGCCGGTGCTTTAAAAAATGACAGTATTTATTTGCTATGCACTATTGGTGAAGAATAGCTGTAGGCAGTAACATAAGGACTCTGCTGCAGTCAAATGTTTATGAAATAATCACCAGCAAAGTCAAAATGGAGGGAACACTTTGTACGATTGATTTAGGTAATTGGTAGTACTGTGGAAGCAAGGTTACTGATGACTCAGTGCTTTCTTAGTGGTCTTGAACTTACTTTTGATGTCTCTGCTGTAATACGTGTAACAATCATATGAGTTTAGTAGACTCTTATGCTTTAAACAGAGGAAAGTACCTAATGGAAATGAAAATAATACTTTTTAAAGGAGCCTGGTAGTAACTGGACTGTGTGATGTACACTGATGCTAGTTAAAAAGTATTTGATTATTTCAAGCCAGAAAGGTGTTACGTTGTTAAGACAGGAAAATAAAACATCCTCATCCTCCTGGCACTGATGGACAAGAATACAAAAAAACCTAACAGAAACAGTGACATAAAAAAATTTCTGGTTACAACTTATTCAGGTTTTGATTTAATTGTTCATGTCATGCAGCAGTGGCTGCATACCCTGCAGTGTGCCAGAAAGCTAAGACTGGCTTGTGGGGAACTGTAACGTGAGAGGGCTCAGCTTGCTTTTCAGAGTCTCTAGCGCAAATGAGCAGCAGTTTTCCTTTTTCATTAGAGAGAAACCTTTATCTGCCTGATTCAAACAGAGCCACTTTTACCCCTCATTGCCCGATTCAGGGAAGATCTTTGACTGACTTTTGCCAAAATAGTCAATATACCAAGGGTAGGTGATTTTGGTTTTTGAGTCAGCAGACTTACTTCACTTGTGCGTTTGGTCTTTTTCAGAAGCCTAAAGAGCCCGTTCCAACCCTTGCTCCAAAAACCCTTTCTGTAGCAGCAGCTTTCAATGAAGATGAAGATGTGAGTAATAAGCCAGTGATCAACACAAAGCATCATAGTGGGTTAGAATCAGGCAGAGGCGGTGGATCTTTAAAGGTCCTTTACATAAATGTCAGGATTTTTCAGCCTAGAAACATCTCTTGTGTTTCCATTTAAGAACGGGCTATTCCAAAGCTCTCTGTTGGGTCAAAGGAATTGTTAAAGTGCTGATAACTCCCCCTGGAAGTGAGACGCACAGCTTAATTTGAATTAATGTTTGCTTTCTCTGGGCTTGATAAAGGGAAGGCAGAGAAAAATTGGGCTGCATTTCTTTTGCCAAAGATGTGTCTCATTACTGCTTATACTCCTATACAGAGGTGAATAAAGGAATTTGTATGTCTTTCTATGACCTTGTAGATCTCTGTTTTGTCTTAAGTCACTGTGCTTTCCCATGGGGCTGTAGTCCATACTATATCTTGTCAGGCACTATTCAAAAGATAGTGTCCAGCCACACTCTAACCTCCTTTCTTCCTGCAGAGTGAACCAGAAGAAATGCCTCCAGAAGCCAAGATGCGCATGAAGAACATTGGAAGGTAGGTCAGCTCTGAACTGTGGAGTGGGGAAGGGCCAGTCTGTGACAATACCTTCTTGAGCACAGGTCAGATCTTGCAGATGGTTTAGAAATATGGGAAGACAGAAGAGGTTCTAAAAGTCTTTCTCCTGAACCAAGAAGTTCTTAATGTAGATGTGTTCTAATGTTTCCAGCTGTATGTTCAAAGTTTCCAGCTGTATGTTCTGTACTTTGAATCTTACTGGCCACCTTCTGAGCAAGAAATTGATTCTATATGAAATAGAAGCTAGCTTGCTGCTTTGGAAAGTAATAGGTTCCTGCTTGCTGCTAAATTACCTGTCTTCCTAGTTCTCCATTTCAGAAGAAATTGCCCTCAAGTAGGGCAGTCTGCTTAGATTTTTAAACTCCTGCGCAAGGGGAAGATGAGAATCATCCCTTTCAGAGAGACAGAGAATACCTTGTTTTAATTTCTTCTGCTTGCCACAAATTTGACTATTGGCCCAGTTCTAAAATAGGCCCACTTTCAGAGGAGGCTTCACTTAAGTTTTTGAGCAAATATATTTTAAAGATGTTTATTATGACAGGCTGCTTTTAAAGTCAGTCCCCTGGACTTCTTACTGTTCAGTGGAGTTTATCCTCCAGTAGCAGCTTTGGATCCTCAAGTTTGTATCCCTTGCAACAAATTCTTCACAGCTGGCAGCTGTTACTGCCACTGTCCCTCCTCTGCTGCCCCATCTCATCGCTGTCTCTTGGTGGGCTGCGGAGACATCAGTTGTGTGGGCAACATAGAGTTGGTAATAGTGAGGACTCCTGATGTAGCGGAGAGAGAGAGAGAACTGTTGTAGCTTCTGGTGACACGTTGGACTTGAAGTTGGTGTTTTCAGTGTCGTGTTGCACAAACTACTGCAGTGGAACCGACTTTCTCAACTGATGTTGTTTTACTTTACACAGGGATACACCAACCTCAGCAGGACCAAATTCCTTCAACAAAGGAAAGCATGGTTTTTCTGACAACCAGAAGCTATGGGAACGAAATATAAAATCTCATCTTGGAAATGTCCATGACCAAGAAAATAACTAAATGCTGTTGATTGAGAGTTGGGTGTTTGGGGGGAGGGGAGGGTGTAACATTAAAGGAACAGTTTCCTTTTTTAAGAATGGTATAAGACTATCTTTGGAGCCACTTTTTTAAGATTTTGAGTGGTACACTAATAACTGAGTTTGAAATTAGAGGTCATTTATGTTTTGTATACAGATTTCAAGGCATTTGCTAATTTTGTAGTTCCATGTGATTAGTTTCAAAAGGTTAAAGATAATAAAGAAATTGGAGTGGTACCTTTTTAAGATTTTTTTCTTTTGGTCAGTGATTAAGGTGGATGAAAAAGGTTACTGTCTCTTTAATCAGGTTAACATTGAATGCTCTTGCATTCTCACTTCTGGCTCCCTCTTTGGAACAGGAGAAACAGTCGACTCGTAGGAATACTGCTAAAGAAAGTGAGCATTGTCTTGTGCTAGAAGTGTTACTGGACTATTCATTTGAATATAAACTTATGCAGGAAATAGTAAGAACCTGGATATTTCCCCACCCCTCCCTGCAGTCACCTTTTGTTAAGTCTCTGCAAACTAGGAATTATGCTGCTCTGAGTGGCTCTGGTAACTTAGGTCTAATTTTGTTTAAAACTTCATATGTAGGATGTGTAACCTTCTGTGGCCTGTTTCACCCTAAGGAAACAGGCCTTGTCTGTATATTAGATACAGTCTGTAAAGAATATTCACTACAAAGGTAAATCGGTATTTTCAGTGTGCTCCTCTTAAATCATTAGCCTTGAGTAGTGCTTGTTAGCATTTCCTTGTGGTACACAAAGGCCACCACCAAAAAGACAAGCTGATGTACATTAAGCTTCACATTTGGTTGAAATAGTTTTCTTTACTATGCCTAGAAGGAATAAAAGCCACACCAAAAATCAGTAGCTCACTGCTTAAGTGTGAAAGATCTAAGATGCACTTTCTCTGTCTTGCTGTTTAAAACAAACAAAGCGCCTTGATGCCTGAGACCTCAGCAGACACTATCAGGTTAAAGAAGAATCCCGTGTTCTTCAGGCCTGATGCCTCTGACAGGAGTCAACTTCGGAAACAAAACTCGACCTTTTCCTACCTGCCAGCCTGTTGCTGGAACCTTCAGCAACGGCATCGGCCCGGGCAGCCTAACTCCCTAGCTTCCACACTGCAGAACAGTGCTGTAGGACTTCAGACCTCGGAAGGACCGCGTGCGTGTCGGTCTTGCTGAGATCACGTCTTTGTAAAACATTTTACTAGCAGAATTGGTTAAACCAAAAGTCATCAACAGCAACGTGCACCCCACCCCTACCCCTCAAGCCAAATGTAAGGTTCTTTTTAAAACTCAAATACCTGATAGTGTCAACCAGTAAATTAACTTCAGCCTGGAACAGGTTGTGAAATTCAGTATGTTCATTGCTTTCATCCTGCCTCTCAAACCTTTCTTCATGCTAAAGTTGAACCTGCGAGTGCAGAAAGGAAAGTGCATCTTGAAGTATTTTTGGTTTTTTATTTTATTTTAGGAAAGCTCTCTGACCACTTAGACTTTTGAGTTTGTAAGTTCTAAAACATATTTTTTTGTATTTTTGTATTGTATGTGTAATCTTTTTTCTTTTGAAGTCTGATGCAGTTGAATACCTGTAACTATTTTCTTTAAGAGCCTTGTTATAAACGTAACATAAAAACGTATTCTTAATTTTTTTTTTCCTTCATAGCAGCAATCTTTGGGTTGTTTGAAACAAAACACACTTTCAGAATTGACTTTTGGGACTTCCAAAACTGTTTTGGGGATTACTGGAACTAGGCAAGACAAAACAAAGCATTTGCTTTTCACTTCTTTTGGTCACGTGTAGTTATGTTTGTCGAAATAAACCCCGTCAAGGTAGTGGTAACTCACAGTGAATAACGATATTATCTTGCTCCTTAGTAGTTGTTTGATACCGTCCTGGTCACCTGGGTGAGGAGAAAGCAAAAGGGAACTTTGAGTAAAAGCTAAGAGGGTGACTGTGAGACCTGTTCTTGTTTAGTTAACCTGCCACCAAGAAAGTCTTCCACGTCTCTGGCTGAAGTAGACAATCATTTCAAGGGGGGTTTCCTGGTACTTCACAGTCCTGTAGGAAGCTGCCAGGCAAAACCACAGCCACGTGAGGATTTACCTTCTGCCCAAGCCGGGGAGGAAAAGTCACGTTTACCCCCCAGGTCAGTACATGTAACCCTAGGCAGGGGGAGAGGCTGCAGCAGCTTCTACCTCTTGGTTGAAGGTGAGCAGAGATCCTCCCTCATGTGATGTGTGAGTTCTGTTCCTTCTCAGAGCTTCACAGATGAAAGTTGATCAGGATAGCTGAAAGCCTCTTGGGACTGAGGGCCTAACAAGCTTGATCTTGTAGCTGCAAAGGTATCTGCTGGTGTTTACTGTCTGATGGCTACAGGAAAGAACATTGTACTGAGTCTGCCTGAGGGGCAGCCAGTGTCCCTGCAGCAGCCCTCACAGCGCGGTGCTGCGCACGGGCAGCCAGCAAGGTTCCCAGCTGGGAACACACCAGTGTTTCGGCCGCTGCTGAGCAGCGCTGGCACAGCACCAAGGCTGGCTGTCTCTCCTGCATCCCCCTCACCAGCATGCTGGGTGTGGGCAAGGTCTTGGGAGGGGGCACAGCCAGGACAGCTGGCTCCAGCTGAACAAAGGGAGGCTCCCTACGGTGGGGTCCATACTGCAGGTTGGCTGCTCAGGAAGAAAAGCTGAGAGAAAGCTTGTGGGGGCCACTTGTTATTTGTAATGTTTTGTCTTCTGGGAAGTGGCCGGGCATCGCCTGCTAATAGGAAGTAGAGAATAAATCTTTTGTTTTTCTTTGCTTCTGCACCTGACCTTTGCTTTTGCTTTATTAAACTGCCTTTACCTTGACCCATGAGTTTTTTTCCATCTTATTTTCTCCCCCTCCATGCCCGTGAGGGGAGTGATAGAGCAGCTTGGTGGGCACAGCTGTCCAGCCAAGGTCAACCCACTGCAGGATGTTCTAGGCTTTTGTTGCAGTCATCATTGTCTTTGCTTGAAGGTAGTCTTGGGCAGTTACCCAGTAACCTCTCTGACACCCTGCAGCTTGGGCCCCTTTGGAGCCTGCTGTGGGATGAATGGTTCCAAACTCACCTAATGCTAACTTGAGTCAAATAATTAAAAACCCCAAAACCAAAGCAGCAGAGCAGTGTGGTCAGCTGCTGGTGGCAGTGATTGGAGCCCTGCTGGGGTAGCCCCCCTCACACCTAGTCCCATTCCTGCCAAAATGTTGCAGGTGCACTCCCCAGATGCACAGCAGCAAGAAGTACCCAACGAGCCTGTCTGTAAATGACGGATGCCACTTCAGATTTCAGGGCCTGATCCCCATCACCTAACTATAGTATTCAGCCAACTTTGACCAAACCGGCTGTCGAGCTGGCAGGGTATATGTATTTCTTGATTCAGTGGCACAGAGGGAGAGCCTAAAAGCCTCTGCTAATCTTGTGTCATAGTTCTTAAATTTGGTTCTTGGGTTTCCTGGTGAAAGAGATGCACAACTGAAGCGTGGCTCTGTAGCCAGAGCTCCACTGAGACCTGATGTCCCTGGACTGGCTGGCCATGCAGAGCTTCATGCACCCCAGGGCACAGCCGGCCCTCCTGGCTGCCTGGGCACACTGCTGGCTCACGTTTAACTTGCTGGTGACCAAGACCCCCAAATGCTTCTCAGCATGGCTGGCCTCCAGTGCATGATCCCCCACCTTGATGTACATCCAGGGTTGCCCCTTCCCAGGTGCAGAATCCAGCACTTGACCTTGTTGAACTTCATGCTATTGGTGATTGCCCAGCATTATGATCTGTCCAGGTCTCTCTGCAAGGCTTCTCCACCCTCAGTGGAGTCAACAGCTCCTCTGCATACATACCTGACACCCCTAGTCCCACATCCAGGCTGTTTGTGAAAATGTTAAAAAAAAAAAAAAAAAGTGTCCCTAAAATGGAGCCCTGGGGAACCCCAATACTGACTGGCTGCCAGCCAGATGTAACCCTATTCACTGTCACCCTCTGGGCTTGACCCTTCAGCCAGTTGCTGGAAGTTTTGTCCATGGAGATACTGTGTCTCACAGTATCGAAGCCCTACTGAAATCCAAAGAAGTGACATCAGCTGGTTTCCCTTGGTCAACCAGCTGGGTGACCTTGTAAAAGGAAATCAGATAGACAGGACCTTCCTCTCCTGAACCCGTGTTGTCTGTGACCAGTGGCTGTGTTGTCCTTTAGGTGTTTTGCAGTAACTCCCAGTATGATTTTCTCTGTAATTTTACCAGGCACTGAGGTGAGACTGACAAGCCTGTAATTACCAGGGTCTTCTTTCTTACCCTTCTTGAAAATTGGGACATTTGCCAGCTTTCAGCCAACAGAGACCTCTAATCAAGAGAAGAAATACTGCCCTCAGGACAAACATTTGGGGTGGAGGCTGAAGGGGAGGAGAGAGGGGTGGGCAGTGGTGGACAAACTTCCTTTTTGAAAAGTCCCTTCCAAGTCCCACTGGACTCATAAGCACATACCCGACAGCATGTGCACCCAGCACCTCATGAGCAGTTGTGGCTGGGTGACCAGAGCATGGGCACCTCTCACCTCCAGCAGCTGGAGCACTTTGACATGAAGATTAGTCTCAGAAAAGGACAGCTCGAGAGATGCTGGGTTCCCACTGCCTTGGCAGCTGCAGCAGCTGTAACACCAGCCTCTGAACTATAGAATCGTAGGGGTCGGAAGGGACCTCCAGAGATCATCCGGTCCAACCCCCTGCCAAAGCAGCGCCCTAGGACATTTCACTCAGATAGGTGTCCAGACAGGTCTTGAATATCTCCAGAGAAGGAGACTCCACCACCCCCCTAGGCAGCCTGTCCCAGGGCTCTGTCACCCTCACTGTGAAAAAGTTTCTCCGCATGTTGGTGTGGAACTTCCTGTGCTCCAACTTGCAGCCATTGCCCCTTGTCCTGTCCCCACAGACCACTGAAAAGGGGCTGGCTGATTCCTCCTGCATCCCCTGTTTAAGATAATTATAAACATTAATTAGGTCCACCCTTAGTCTTCTCAAGACTGAACAGTCCCAGCCTTTCCTCATAGGGGAGGTGTTTCAGGCCCTTAATCATCTTCGTAGCCCTCCTCTGGACTCTCTCCAGGAGATCCCTGTCCTTTTTATACCAGGGAGCCCAGAACTGGACACAATACTCCAGGTGGGGCCTGACCAGGGCAGAGTAGAGGGGGAGGATCACCTCCCTTGACCTGCTGGCCACATTCCTCCGGATGCACCCCAGGATCCCATTGGCCTTGTTAGCCACCAGGGCACACTGCTGGCTCATGGCCAAGCTGTCATCCACCAGGACCCCCAGGTCCTTCTCCACAGAGCTCTTCTCCAGCAGGTCATCCCCCAGCCTGTACTGATAGAAACGGTTGTTCCTCCCCAGGTGCAGGACTCTACACTTGCTTTTGTTGAACCTCATCTGGTTTCTCCCTGCCCAGCTCTCCAGCCTGTCCAGGTCTCGCTGGATGGCAGCGCAGTGTTCCTGCGTGTCAGCCACTCCTCCCAGCTTTGTATCATCGGGTACTTGCTGAGGGTCGATGCTATTCCCTCATCAAGGTCGTCAATGAAGATGTTAAACAGGACTGGACCCAACACCGAGCCCTGGGGAACACCGCTAGTCACAGGCCTCCAGACAGACTCTGCTCCACGAATCACGACCCTCTGGGCTCGGTCCGACAGCCAATTCTCAACCCACCTCACTGTCCACTCATCTTTCCCATGCTTTCTCAGCTTTGCTATCAGGATGTCATGGAGACAGTATCAAGAGCCTTGCTGAAGTCAAGGTAGATGACATCCACTGCTCTCCCTCCATCCACCCAGCCAGTGATGAGATCATAGAAGGCTATGAGATTGGTCAAGCACCATCTTCCCTTGGTGAATCCATGCTGACTACTACTCACAAGCTTCTTTCTCTTCCAATTGGTTGGTGATGGCATCCAGAGCAAGCTGTTCCATTACCTTTCCAGGGACAGAAGTGAGGCTGACTGGCCTATAGTTGCTAGGTTCCTCCTTCTTGCCCTTTTTAAAGACTGGAGTAATATTGGCTATCCTCCAGTCCTCAGGCACTTCTGTTCTCCAAGACCTGTTGAAGATGATAGAGAGCGGCTCAGCAATCACTTCTGCCAGCTCCCTCAGCACACGTGGATGTATCCCATCCAGGTCCCTGGGTTTGTGTGCATTAATCCCTTTTGAGATGCTCCTGGACCATCCCCACCTCAACCAGAGGGAAGCTCTTCATTTCCCAAGCACTCCTACTGTCATCCAGTGCCTGTGGGTCCCAGGGGGCTTTGAGGTGAAGACCAAAGCAAAGAAGGCATTCAGTATCTCCACCTTCTCGTCATCCCATCACCAGGACACCCGCCTCATTCAGCAAGGGACCTACATTATCCCTGGTCATCCTCTTGCTATTCACATATCTGAAAAAAACCTTTTTATTGTCCTTTATGTCCCTTGCCAGCTTCAGTTCCCAGTGGGCTTTAGCCTTCCTAGTTGAGTCCCTACAGGCCCTGACAATATCCCTATATTCTTCCCAGGTGCTCAGACCCTTCTTCCACAATTCATAGATCTTCTGCTTCCCTTTGAGTTTACTCATTAGCTCCCTGCTCATCCACACAGGTCTTCTGCCTCTCTTTCCTGATTTCTTGCCCAAAGGGATGCATCGTTCCTGTGCTTGGAAGAAGTGCTGTTTGAATGCTAGCCAGCACTCACAGGCTCCCATTCCTTCAAACAGCGTAGCCCACGGGATAGCCCCTATTAAGTCGCGGAGGAGATCAAAGTCAGCTCTTCCAAAATTCAGGGTAGCTATCCTACTTTTTGGCTTGCTTCTTCCACCCAGGATCTTGAACTCAACCATTTCATGGTCACTTTGTCCTAAGCTGCCCCCGACCTTCACTTCCCTAACGAGCCCGTCCTTGTTAGTTAAAACAAGGTCCAGCACCCGCCCTCCCCTTGTAGGCTCCTGCACCATCTGTAGCAGGAAATTGTCTTCAACACACTGCAGAAATTGTCTGGACTGCATACGACTGGCTGGGTTCCTTGCTCAAACGTTGCTGTATTAAATGTGTGCAGGGCTGCAGTTGTGTGCATGCACTGGGGGGTGACTGGGTGCCCCATCCACTAAAGGACTTGCAGCCAAAGTAGTGCCAGTCTGTGCAGACTCTCTCCTCGTGTGTAGACATGCTCTGACTCACCTCAGGAAGGCAAGGCCTGGGCCTGGCCTTAGACACAGCTCATAAAATTAGGCAAGCATTAAAAAAGCAGGTGGTGTTAGAAGAGATCAGGCATCCATCTATACACAATGAACGGTAAAACACCCAAGAGGAGTAAGTAGTTTTGCAACAACAAGAAAAGTTCTTGGAAGTAATTAATGGCAAAGCTCAGTTTATTTAATGACAGAAGTGACAGTAACTTTGTACATCTAACACGAAATAAAACCAGCAGGATGTACAGAACAAAATCATTATGTACAGGAATTCACTAGGAACACTTTATAAATGGATGCTTCTCATTAAATTCATTTTTTTTAAAAAAAAAATCAAATTAAATAGTATCAACCGCGTACGGGCGGTGCAGTCTGACCGAGCAGATTGCAGAGGGAGCCAACACGTTAAAGTAGGAACTGGAATTTAAAGAAAAAGGTAAGGCAACTTCACACGTAGGGGAACAGCAAAGCTGAGAGCAACGCTCCCTACTTACCTCACGGCCTCCCGAAGAGGTAAGGCACGTGACTTAGCAGAGGGGCGCCCCAACTTTCAGCTTCGACATTCCTGGCTGAGTCTCACTGGGGAAACGACCTTCTGGTTGGGTTTTGGTTGGTTGTGGCGGCCGGGTTTTGCTTTTCAGTGGCAGGCCATCAGGGGAGCTGAAGCGCTGCTACAGCGGGTAACCAGGCTCTGCAGTTCAGATGCACTTCTTCCTCTCCCAGAGCTTGGGCCAATAAATAATCAACACACCCAAGATCAAGCTAAGGTGCTGGCAATATTCTTTCTGTACGGTAACACGCTAAATATACAAATAACATCCTAGTGCTATTTACAGCGGTTTTTCTTTGAGCATTTCCTCACTGGAGCAATACCTAATTATTTGTAGGATACAAACAGTGACATACTCGATAGACAGCAGTACTTGAACCTGAAGCAGGATGGCTCTCTCTCTCCAGATTGTCAACCATATGACAATTCAAGAGTTGCAGCTAGCAGTATATTATTTTCTTTTTAAGTCTTCATTTTAGTTTTCCTCTGGTACCTGGAAAATAATGCAATTGTAAAGGGCTGCAGAATGGATAAATAATATTACTTCTCTGCAGGAAGATCTCGACCACTGCAACAGTCATCCGCAGATTAATTCTCATCCAAGGCAGGAACTCAAGTTACATATTGCTTAAAAATCTTCCAGCTGCTTATCTACATGCTCGCAAAGTATAAAAAGAACAGTCTGTTCTGTAGCTCAGCAGACAGGTACTCAAAGGGCTGAAGAAGATGAAAGGTAGAACGACTCATTCCAACGAGGCAGTTGCTTTGACACAGATTTTGCTTGGATTTTGTCCAGCGGAGCCATTTCACAGGCAGCGAGAGAGTTATAGGCAGGTAAGTTTATTTAGGAGGTTTAGCTTGCAGTGGTATGGGCTCCTGGCTCCTCGGGTATCTCACTGCCACCAAACATTTGATAATTCTAGAGACTGAGAACAACATGAAGAATTCAGGTCTCATTGTTCACCGTCAGTTACCCCTTGGTAGACTGTTTCTCACCTAAAAAGCCCAGCCAGCCAACAACGAAAGAGCCCACACCTCGGACCAAGACGTGCGGAGTTCACAGCATTAACTCAGAGACATCTAAACGTGGGCTGAGCATGGCTGTGACTGATGCTTACTCCCAGGAAAACCTAGGAAGCATTTTTCCATCTAAGTGCTGCAACACCAAGAATTAGCTCGCCCTAGAAGCACTTTCCTACAGCAGCAGTAGTAACGCCTTCTGGAGACCCTGGTATGTTGAGAGCAAGTTAATTTTTACCCCATACTAAGATTTCCATAGCTCTCTATCCTGATCTTGCCATGTGCCCCATTTGGGGATTAGCAAGACTCTCACCTTTCAACATGATACAAGATGACACAAGTGCATCATCAGACCTTCTTCGTTTGAGAGTTCCTACATAACACGTAGCACAAAATCAGCAGCACCCATCGCTGGGTTGCCCACTTTGGATACTTACAGTGCATATGGTGGCTTCCTCTATGCAACCAGCCACCACTAAGTGAAACACAGCTGAGGCCAGGGGCTCAAGTGCAAGCTCCTCGCTCCCAAGTAAAAAGCGGCTTACGCCTCTTAAGCAGTCTCCCTGCAGCGGGCTGTTTCTGGTCAACTGAAATTCAGAGAACCACTGCCTCCGACTCAGACACCCGGGCCCACCGTCTGGAAACGTGTTACAGCTTTCTGCTGAACCCTGGCCGGACCTGCGGCCCACTGACCTGGAACCTGAACAGTCTTTAGAACTGGGGTTTGCTAGGTGCCGGTGGTGCATCTCCCCAAAGGGAAGAGCCTCAGATTTGCTGTAGGTCTCATGAAGCACACGCTGCAGGAAACAGAACCTAATACAGGTGATTTGTTCAGACACTCGATGAAACGTACACAAAAACCGAAGTAAAAAGCCACTACCGATACCTGTGCATGTCTAGCTTTTAGTGCAGCCTCTTGCTATTTTTGTCCTTTTAATTTTTTAGAAGTTACAGCATGATGCTTACTCTATGACACAGAAAACATCATTATTCCAACATTTCCCCCTGTCCCCCCTCCCCCAGTTATGGCCAGTGCAGAAATCATTGCATTCAAAGCCTCGGCCCCCACTGAAGCATCTTCTCTTTTTCACCCCGTAACGCACGGTGCAGTACGTTGTCACCAAGACACTCCATACCGGGGGTTAACTGTTTGAAAACAGGTATTACTGTCAGCCTCAGATACCCAGTTAGACACCGGGCTCTCGCAGATGGTAGGACCTCACCCTCCTTGCTCTCCCACATACTGTGTTCAGTCTGTCTTTGCGACATGGGCCACTTCCACCTCTGCAGTCTCGATGGCCTGCGTCACTTCAGCCATTTTCTGTCCTTGCTGTTGCGCCAAGACGTAGTTCACCACCTGCATGATGCTTTGGTCAGAGAGAGTGGAGACAGACGTACACTCCTCAGTAGCTGCCACCGCTTCGATGGCCTCCAGCGTCTCTCCAGTCACTACCACAGTCTCGATCTCACTACCGCTGATCTCGGTTTCCTGTTCCTGCATGTCAGCCAAAATGCTGATGGCATGTTCCACCTGCGTCCCCTGGTTATGGAACTGCAGAGTATCTTTCTCCAGCATGATTTTGCAGGGTACGTAGTCCCTGTGGAACTTCGTCATGTGTTTCCGTAGCGTCCGGGCGTCTATGTAAGCTTCGTTGCACACCGGGCAGACGTACGGCCGCTCCCCGGTGTGTGTCCTCACGTGGCGCTTCAGTGAACGAGCATCGGCCCAGGCTACTCCGCAAGTGAGACATTCAAAGGGCTTGACACCTGCTCTCAAAGGGAAGGGAAGGGAAGGAAAAGGTGACTGCCAGCCTTTGTAAATAGGCATGAGTGATGATGATGACGGGGGGAAGCAACAGGGGCAACGGCAGTATACGGGAACAGAAGAAACGCTGTGATTTTTTCCATGTGAGCGACTGTTGCTACCATTTCTGTCCTACAGTGCAATGCAAGCGTAACACGCATTCAATGGTTGAGCTCTTCCACAAGTGCTCTGCCCAAGCTAACATTTAACTTTTTTAAAAAAATAAAAATGCCGTTTCTCCCCTATTTTACAAACATACCACTTCATAAAATTCTCATTACATTTTTTGCCCACGATGCCATTCTGAAACCACTGTTTTACTTAAGAGCATTTGCCCCTTACGTTCTTACTCACACCACGTCAGTCTTACCACTACACAGGTCGCACTTACTCTGAGCTCCTAACGTCACCTACAGCTTTATTCCTCCCCTCCTCCTCCACAACACACATTCCAAGACCACATCTGACATTCCTGTGAGCTCACTCCCCCTTACAGCACCAGAGTTCTGTGGTTTGTAATGCCCAACAGGGTGACAACAAACACTACACCAACCCTGGCTTTTCCTCTGTAACAGTTACTGTAGATTGAGGCTAGGTAACTGCTACAAGACACTTCCTCTGTTTAGAAACAAACACAAATTCTCTATTTCAACAGCCTGACAGCTCTTAGATCTATTTGTAACAGCTCTTTAAAAGAGGACATGCCTCAAAAAGGTGGGTTTTGCCCCAAGATATAGGTATAGGTAGAATTCCAGTACATATATTTGAAAATCAGTATCATACCTGACATCTAAAGTACAGAAGCACAGACTTTTTGATTATTATTATTCTGTAAAACGTTCTCATGTTTTCCCCAGACATCATCTAGTTTACTACTGTTACAAGTCACGAGATTGACCAATTACCAGCAGTGGTCTTTTTGTAAATTCAGGCCAACTGCTGTCCTGGTTGAAAAATATTCCGTTATCTGTGTTCACCTTTCAACCTGGAGAATATTTTACTCTCAATTCTTTGCCACATACACATCTTTTAATCACTTCTAGAAAAGTTAAGCCTTCCATTAAAGTTCTGAGAAGGACCAGCTGTCACTGTCCCTGTGCGTGGCTGGCATTTCAGGAAGATCCCAACAGCCACCTCTGGGAAGGACAGGAAGGAAGTTAACAAAACCCGGACTGGTACATAAACCAACTGGAGAGAGTATGTTCAAACTTCTGTGCACCCTGCAGCACAGGACACGCACAGACTTGAAGCAACAATTAAACCCCCTCTTTCTCCATCATGGTTTTTAGGGGTTGAGGGACGTCCCGACTACTTGTTTTCTACGTACCTTCGTGGTTGTTCATGTGTCTCCTGTACTCCCGGAGCTGTGTGAACTTCCTTCCACAATGCTCACAAACTCGTTCCAGATTCTGTTTCGCTCTTCCTTTCTTACCATGGGTGGCTTTCTGTACATGCCTTCTGTACAAAGCTTTCTCGTAAAATTCCTTACCACATATATTACACCTAAAAAGCATTGAGAAATCTATTGAAACCATTATTCTATGCCCATGTTATGCTTTTTAAACCAAAATCCACTTCAATGATAGGCAAAGTTCACTGAGAATATTGTCTCATATGACAAGTAGTTCCATAATTAGAAATAACGCTGCTGGTCTGAGCTACATTTTCTCTTACTCACAGCCACAAGCCTCCCACTTACCATTCTAGAAAAGCGACCTCACACACAAAGCTTCCTTGGTTATCGTTATCCTCTTACAACGCCACACCTGTTAGTTCCAGGATTGTGCCAACAAGTCAACAGTTGGAGCACCCTACGTGAAGTCACCTAGCCGTTCTCGAGACCCCAGAACACATCAATCAATTGGTACTTTAAAAATGGACCGGGCAGTTCCTCGGTGACCGGCTGTGGATCTGCATCATCTCATACTGATACGTACGTTTCATTTGCTAAATGAATTTCCTCTTACCTGTAAGGGTCTGTGACAGAATGAGACTTCACATGAGAATACCAATCTTTCTTCCAACTGTAACACTTTCCACAGACCTGACACTGAAATGGCTTCACACCCAAGTGTTTATTCATATGCTGCCGAAGATCTCGAGCTTCGTAGAAACTCTTCTCACACCTGCAACGGTAAAGGTTTCAGCATCCCAGATAACAAAGGTCTTGGTGGTCCTGATTCCAAAGGCACTGGAACCCTTTTCTTTAATGGCAACTGAAGATTCTGAGAAGACATCTACTGTGTCACCAATGTCTACGTAAAACACAATCCCTTCCCAAACTAGGGAAAACTAAAAGGAACACCGGCTTCTCCAAAAGTCTGGAATATAACTCGAGGACCTCTGAAACACTTTCATCTTTTACGGGTCACTATATTCTTTCTGTTATATTTTGGAGGGACTAACAAAGGGCAAACTGACTGGAAGGCATCAGAAACTTGTATTATATCATATGAACTTAAAATGATAGTAACAGCTGCTTCTTCCCTTCCCCAGAGAGGGTTCATTATTGATACACAGGTAAAGAGGATTTCTTGTCTGTAACGCCTAATCCTCTTGTTTTCAGAAATTAAACAGTAAGTTAAGAATGCTACAGGAAAGCATCTGAAAGTAGCAAGTCAATCCTGGAGTGCTGAGCTGTTTGCTAAACACAGGGGACACTGCAGAGCACACAAGCACATGACATCACAGACTGCACGGGAAATTTTCACCTTCAACTGAAATCAACTATCGCGGTAAACAAGGGCAACAAGAGGCTCCAGGCCCTTGGCCTCTGACAAGCTTTTCTGTCTGTCCTACAAGGGAGCTTCAAAGCCACACAGCTCCCTCTGACGACAGCTACGAGCGCACACACACTCACTAAAGAACAACTGTAGGAAACCAGGGTGAGGTAGCAGTTAAAAACCAAGCTCACGCTCTCCCACGCACATATTAACTCCTAGGCCAGTGAACAGTTTTACCCTACAACAAAGAGCTGCTTTTAAAAAATCTTTAAAATTGCTAGGATCGTTACCGTTAAGAAAGGAGGCCCACCAAAAAAGCCAACAACCAACTTACTGGGTGCACTGAAAGCCACGAACTTCAGGCTTTGGCTGGTGTTTCTTGATGTGTTTACTGAGTCCTGATGCCCTGTGGAAAGATTTTCCACAGATGGAGCAAAGATACTTGGATTCCCCTGACAAAAAAAAGAAAACAAAAGATGTTACAAAGCCAGGCCTCTGTACCTCTGGAATGCTGTGTGGTTTTTTTCCTTCTCATACAAGTTACCTTAAGTAATCAGAGCGCTGCTACAAAAAGAAGTTGGTTTGATTAGACACAGATGGAATTTTTCAGTGTATTTTGTATGTTCCAATGTAATTAATATGCAGAGGGCAGGAGCAGCAACTCAAAATTACTTCACTGTGTGTTTTTAAACACATGCACAACATCACAGCTGCTCATTACTCCTGAATTGTGAACAGACTAAAAAATCATTAACTCTTGTGTGAAAAAAAAAAAAAAAACCACAACAAACTAACCCCAATTGTTTGTGTTCATATAATATGCAACTTCTCCACCAAAGCAGCATTACTTATGGATGACTTACATCTTGAATTTGTGGAATAACACCTTAAAATAAATGTTTTCTGCTCCAATTCACCAATTTAGGAGTGCTGAGTACCAATATAAATTCCTTCATTTCTAGAACAATCTGTCTTAACAAAAACAGCCTCTTCACTTGCGGTTCCACCTAACTCAGGAAACAAGGAACACATTTTCTACACATTGCAGTTTTAAAACAAACCTTTTTTTTTTTAAAAGTGTTAAGTTATTATACTGTCATCTTCCACATGCTGAGATCTTTCAAGATACCAAGTTGTTTAAAATTTCAGTATTACTACAGCAAGTCTTGCAAAACACATGTGGAGACTCTCAGAGATTTAACTTAGCATGCTTACCTCTCAAAGGGCAGGCTGGGAGCGTGAGCGCTCCAGAACATGCCAACCCATTGCCTGTCTTTACTGAACTGACATGACACAGGCATAAATACGTACATAAGGACATCGGAACAGACCATCCACAATTCCCTGTTCTTGCACAGAAGGTTTGTACAACATTCAGCTACTGCAGAGTAAGCCCAAGCAATAAACATAAAGTGACCAATCTCTGTCTCAGCTGCCTGACCAGTAGAAGAAAAAAGGAGAAACTGCTTTTTAATTTCTTTTTCCTTTTTTTAAACAGTTCCTTTGAGACTGAAGAACAATGTTAAGGATCAGCAGCATACACAGCCAACCAAAGTAAAAGGAGCCTCTTTCTATCACTTACCAGTATGAATGCTCATATGTTCCTGAAGACTTCTTTTTGTGACAAAAGACTTTTCACACAATTCACACTTGAACTGTTTCTGTACTTCATGGAGAGCCAAGTGCATCTTTAATCCGTGCTTATATGTAAAGGTCTTTCCACAAACCTAAACAAATCCGTATCCGGTGGAATAGGACAAATAAAACTTATTATGTAACAGGTGTTTAACTTCAAACACAACAAAACCTCCTGCATTTCCTTGGGAACCAGGACAGTCAAGGCTGTGAATTTTGCACCAGTAGCAGAACTGGTCTGGTAAAAAAAGGAATACTCAGGGGAAGGCATTCTTCTAGACACAGGAACATGGACTTTCATAATTCGACTTCATTCTAGTTTTCTGTCCTGGACTACAAGAATTTTCATCAGGAACGTTACAGCAGTTTTCCCCACTTTGAAGTGGCCTAAATTAACCCAATTTTTAGGACAGAGTGCCGATACTAAAACACCGAGGAAACATGAGTCATTTGATCACAGAATAAAAGGACTTTCTCTTTACCTTGCATGCATGTGGCTTTACACCCGTGTGTTTGAGCATGTGTATTCTGAGAGAATAGAGCTTAGGTAGAGTTCTCCCACATATATCACATATAAACTCTCGCTTAGTTCTCCCTTTCACCAAAGACGTGCCTGTCTCTTCTACGCTTGCAGCTCCAGCATTCACTTCGGTCTTCCGAGTGTGCCGGACCAGGTGGGCTCGCAGGGAGGCACCGTACTGGAATTCTTTTTTACACAGCTGGGAAAGGAAATATTACACATTTACTTTGCACTTAGTGCTCCAAAATTATTTACAGCAAACAAAAAAAAAAAGGTAATCAAAGGTTCCAAGTAGAGCAACACGATCAGCCAGGTCTACAGCCTGACTCCAATAGGCATTTTATCTCAGGTTAATCAACAGCTATATTTTTTTTAATTTTATGGCTACTGACAGAACCACTGATCACTTCCCAATGAGGCTAGCTTCCACATTGGCCAATGAGGCAAATCAAAGCACAGTTACAAGTTCACTGCTAAGGTTAAAAGTAGAGCCCACTCCAGAGCAGTAAGCGCACTCCCATGTCACGTGGTGCTGTCACCCCACCCCCTGCAGATCAGGGTTGCATCCGTCTCTGAAACCCATACGGAAAACAAATCTATGTATGAGAAGAGGCAAGAAAAATAAAGACTAACATAATCACTGAGTGAATTATCCTAAAGAGGGAGGTTTGCTGATTAAAAAAACCCAAACTAAACAACAGACTTACTGGGCATTTATAGTCCTTAGACCTTTCATGTTTCAGGGTGTGCATTATAAGTGCGTAGCGCCGCTGGAAGACCATTCCACACTCGGTGCATTTGTGCTGAGGTTCTACTTCATTATTTTCCGTGGTGTCTCTTTTGGGCTGTTTCATTTTTTTCCCTCTTTGTACCAGCTTCATGGCAACCTAAGTTGAAAAAAAAACCAACAAACCCTTGAATGAATTTTACTACACTGTGTATCTGCTCTGCAAGTTAGTACCAAAAGCTGATGCTTCTGTTACTAATTTAGATAATTTAGCTCTGATTACTTAACTGCTAGAAAGATACTTCCTTTCAGTTCACTGCAGAAGTCATAGTGGGTGAAAAACTGGTCTTGTTTTAAAACTATAAACTAATTACAATTATGGGCAGACAATGACTTACCAGTTCAGAGACAACTCAACTATTCAACCCTGAGTAACTGCCTAAGTGAGACCTAAGGGGGAGTTACAGAGGAACCACAAAGTACTGCAACTCAAAACGTGTTTCAGACGCTTCTAACCCTTTCCTGAACTCCAGCTTCCCTTTTCAGGATTTACATTTGCATTACTAGAAAAAGTTAAAAAAAAAAAAAAAGCAGCCTAACTAACTTTTACCTGCCAGCAAAAACTGAGGTATTCATACCCAGAAAAAAACTTATATATTTAAGTAAAGCTCTTTCTGGTTAAGAACATTCCTGCTTTACTTGTGTATTTTTTTGTTAGCACTAGTGGTTTTCTGGGCAGCAGTACTGGCAGTAGTACCTGGAGCTGATAATAACATTTTCCTTTGTAGAAACTTGCTGTCAAATTCTTTAAAAGTCAATCTGTAAACAATCAGGCTTGAACTCCTGGAACTGGGTATCTCGCATGCAAGTCTCTAAGAATAAGGCAGGGGAAAAAAGTACCAGTATCCCCATTCTTCTTCCTGTTCCCTCAAGTGAGGTATCTAACACTTCATGAAAATACACTTCCACATCTCTCAAAACCAAAGTGAAGCTCAACACAGAAACAACTTTTGTTTTTTTCTTTTTAAATGTTGTTGTTGCTCTGAAAACTAAGGCAAACTTGGCTAAATTGTGAAGCCAGAAAAAAAAATTTTCTTGAGTAGGCAATTACTAAGATCTTGGAAAATAATCCATTCATATGAAGCATGCTTCATGCCCCCAACATTTCCATGCCAACTGCAATTACTGCAATTTAAAAGTCAGCAGCATTTTTCCTGCAGCCTCTCTTTCCTGTTGTTCTGGCATCAAAACTGGGAACTCTGGGAGGTCTGTGTCCTTCCCAATCCTTATACAACATCTCATGCATGGCGGGTGGAGTTTAGGGATGCATGAGACAAAAACACTAAGAGCTAAGAAATCAGTGAGGAAAGCAGGAACCTGTTCCTGAGTCCAGTTCTGAGTGGCTATTGAAACCAATTTTTTTCCACAGGTGACCACTGTCACTAGACCTCATATGGCCTCAAGCTGCGCCAGGGCAGGGGCAGATTAGACATCAGGAAAAAGTTCTTCACTGAAAGGGTTTTGATTGGGCACTGGAACAGGCTGCCCAGGGAGGCAGTTGAGTAACCATCCATGGATGTGTTTTGAAGGATGGATAGATGAGGTGCTCGGGGATATGGTTTAATAGAGGATGGGCACGGTTGGACTCAATCTCAAAGGTCTTTTCCAACCTTTTGATTCTGTGATTCTATGGTTAAGGGGCCAGCTGCAAAAAAAAACCCCACAAAGTAAGTTAATATAAACTGTTCCTGAAGGTAGATATTCCCTCCTCTTCTCTCCCCCCACCCCCAAACCAGAACAAAAACTTGTCATTTTCCAACCATCATAAATAGGCTGCTAAACTCTTTTGCCGGTGCTGCTTGTAACAACTGGGCTTTAAGTTGCCATCTGTGAAAGCAGAGTGATGCTACAATTTCTATCTACATGGGTGTTGGAAGGATAACAAATTATCCCCAAGCCTGTGGGACTGGTAGCTGTAGTATGTAAACACCTCACCAAACACCCCTGGAAACGAACAGTTCTGTGTAAGATTTGGCCAACACGCAATGAGCAAGGCAAAGCGTATTCTGTCCCAAAACCAGACACATTTATGCACAGTGAGGCTATCCATAGGCACTGAAAGATGAAAAGCTCCTGAAGGGGAAAGAGTAAGACAAGAGTTTTAATACCAGTGCTCTCTGGAGACTTTCTGTTGAACCAACCCCAGTCTGAAGGTTGCAGGGCTCATTATTGTGACTTAGGACTATGTCTTAAGATCTACACAGGATGTTAATTTTTTCATCCCCAATGCTCTGTTTTCAAGTCTTAACACGTGTAGGGTCTCACTTCTCTAACAGATAAACTCATTTGTCTGTGACTGACATACACACATACTAGTTAAGAATTCAACTCCCAGATCATTAAGAATTTTAAGGAGAAGATACATCTTCTGTCCAACTGGAAAAAGCTGTGAGAAGATACTCAAGCTGGGCTAAGGTCACTGAGCATTCTAAATATCTTCCATATGGGAGGATTTTGATGCCAATGGCTGGGGTTGGGGTTTTTTTTTGCACAACTGTCACAACTTAGCAGTTACTTTGTTTTGCAGTGACGTTAATCACTCAGAAAAGAAACACATTTCCCAGACAGTGCTTGGAATTGGGGAACAGTCTTTTCATATTGGTCTCAAAACTCTGGATGATTACTGACAACAGGCCTAAAGACAGAGAGAATACCTGCTGTATTGCAGACTTAGGATTTGTCTTTCTATTTTGCAGCTTTTTTTCAATTCCTTTATGCAATCTGATATATCCCCCTTCACTAACAGAGCGCTGGCGAAGCTTGCTTCTGTAAGTGTCATCTTGGCTGGCAGCTAAGCCTTCTGGTTGGGCAGCTGAAACGCTCTGTTCTTGACTTTGCCAGACAGGCTTGAATGTGTCTGAGGAGTCCGCAGAAGCAGCGTCCATGTTTGCATTGTCGCTTTCCTTTGGATCTGCCTCAGCTTCCACTTTAGTTTTGATCTCGGTGGGCTCCACGGGCAATGGCTCGGCGTGGATGACAGACAGGGCACCGTACGAGGCGTTCTCCAGCAGCTGCATTTTGATGCAGTTTTCAGCTGTTTCACACTGCTCTGCGGGCTTCGAAAGGCCATCCAGAGTGATGGCCACAGGCCCCAGGGACAGGACTTCAGGCTGGGGTGCTGGTGCCTGCTCTGGCCCAGCAGCCGAAGGAGCTCCATTCACAGCCACCGACACTTTGCCGGCTGCCGGCTCGGGTTGCTCAGCACCGCTGGCGGGCTGTGTCTCCACTCCAGCCTGCTCTGCTACATTTTGTGTTGACTCTACTGTGTGCACGTCCCCCTTTTGGTACACCGTGATTTGCTTGTCTTCCATCTGCTTGTGCACGTTTTCACAGATTTCGAGGACCTCTGACATGAAGAGGTGCCGGGCAAGCATGGCCACTTCTGCCATGCTACAGAAGTCAAAAGTTAACTCTGAAGTGTAAGCAAATTCCAATAAAGGCAGGAAACTGGACTTGCAGAACCCTACCAGGAATAAAACAAGAGATTAGAACAAACACCGATGGCCCCAAATTACACCAAAATATCCCTTGAGGGACACAACACTTCACCTTTGACATGGTTAAGTCTGAAATTTAGAGCCAAACACAGTTGCAAGTAACATTGAAGGCCTTTCTCTGGGACTCAATTAATTGTCATTTACACAAAAGCATCCTCCTTGGGTATTTTCTACAGGAAGTAGTAAGCTCAGACAACTTTTCCAAGAAGTAAGGAAGGTATTTTCAGAATAAAATACTCTAGAAGAACATTTCAAGGTGCTGGGAGAGCCACAATTTTTTTCAAGTAGATTAACCCTAATTTAACCAAAGTCTTTCTGAACCTGCTACATTCAGAAAGTAATCAGGACTTAAGTGACGATTGATGTGGCAGAAAAATAAGACAAGAAAGTAGTTAATAAAAAAATCATGTGTGTGTATATATATATATTAAAAAAATGCTTTAAAACCAAGCATTTGGTATAATTTTCCTTAGTTCTATACATCTCAAATCGAGTATTTAATTTGGGGGGCACCTTCTGGACCATCACACTAGAACTATTGTTAATGCACCTCTACAGTTCATGCAGAGACAGACACAGTTAAGCAGCTAACAAGAAATAACACAGTAGGCATACGTTCTGTACAATATTCTTCATCACTACAAAACTATTTTTAGAACATTTATTTTAGGATTGCCTCCTATCTTTAAGGTACCAGAAGGTTTGGGAAATAAGCAGAAACATGTACAACAGTGTTTCACAGACATAAGAAGCAGTTCAGTATTTGTTCAGCAAAACAGCTGAGAAGCTAGTCAACATCTCCTCTCCATGTATTCAAGCATTTGTTTATTCTCCCTTTTTTAACATTTGTGACTGATACAAGGATAAGAACATGCCTAAGCAGAGTTAAAAGAAAGCTTCTCAAATTTTAAGATGAAATCCCACAGTCCATTCAATATGGAAGATCAGATTATGCAACACCAGAGCGATCACTTTAGCATTAAAATCCACACAAAACAGTTTTAGATTAAAAGAGAAAAAACAGCAAGATAAGATATTTGGTTGTCTTGAACACTCAAAAAAGACTGAATCAAATACTGTACACCTTACTCAGGATATTATGATTTCTAGCTTCGAAACCCACAGCAATTCACCTGACAGATCCACTACAGCTTCATGACTAGAGACAGCTCCCTTTTCAATGAAGAGCTCTCGGAAGTACTCGCTGTTGGCTGCCAAGACAGATTTGTGAGCTTTGTATTCCTCTCCTTCAATCAGCAGAGTCACATCACAGAACTGATTGGAAAGCCTCTGCTGATTCAGTTGGTTTAAGACTGACAGACAATGTTTGGAAGATGACTGCTTCACAAGGCCCTTACTGTCAACCTGTCATAA
Organism: Hypotaenidia okinawae; assembly: GCA_027925045.1. Taxonomy (NCBI): domain Eukaryota; kingdom Metazoa; phylum Chordata; class Aves; order Gruiformes; family Rallidae; genus Hypotaenidia; species Hypotaenidia okinawae. Next base: position 94,421,108 of record BSDF01000001.1, read on the forward strand.
ACAACATTATGAGAACTTCATTACATTTAGACTGTGCCTTTTTATACATTCACACTGAAACACAGAAAAGGATTATTTTCTGCAACTGTACAATCAGTTCAAGAGAGCTATGTTATATACAGCTTAACTTTACCACTGGTTTCTTTCTTTAGATGCACCAAGTCTCACCCTCCCTCCAAACACAGTTTTAACAGACAGCTGGAACATCAGGAAGACATGCTCCTTGTCCACATTTTCTAATGCAGCAGTCTGAAACAGTTTCCAGACTCAAAAGTCTTTTACACGCATACAGGCCCTCAGTTATCATCAGTAATATAATTTTATATATAACAATTTATTAAAGAACAGATATGGATTCCAGGAGAATCTTGTATGTCATGTTTTACTACTTATACTTTTGCCATTCATTTTCCCTTGGGCCCTATATGCATAAATAGGAGGCTGAGTGATTTTATTTTCCAAAGATGATATACTACAGTTAATTTTGTGTCATATATACCAGCAACCCATTTCCACACACTGAGGATCTTTGGCAGAGTTTATGTTGCCTTGTTTTCCATTGTTGTGACTACCTTGCAATAGTAAGCACGTGACTAAGAATGCACTAACAAACATTTTAAATACATTCAGATGTAAACAACGGTACTTACAAAAACAAGCTCATGCTTTGCTATTGGCTTCTTCTTCACAGGCTTTGGGGATGCAGCTGGGATTGACGTCGTATTACTCAATTCATCATCTGTTTCATTACCATCTTCATGAGATCTTACATCCAGCCCGAGCTCCTCCAGCATTTCAGAAGGATCTGTCAGAGATCTAGAGCGATCTAGCTTCTCCTGGCACTTGCTGCATTCTTTAATGTAATCTTTAACCTGCTTAAGAATACCTAAGAACAATTAATGGAGCTTAATTAGACTTATAATCTTCATTTAATTTACCTTAAACATGTAATTAAATATGTCAGTGATTAGCAAAGTGTTATTGCATACTTACTGAGAAAAATTAAGCCAGTCACCCTACAGCTTCCTTCTCTGATTTCTACCACTTCTGCTTCCCTCACATGATTGTATGATACAGCCTGTCAGGGCTGTAATGCATCTGTAATTTGAGGTAGAGCACTTGGAGCATCACTCTATCAAGCAGACCCTCCTAGAAAGAGTTTGAGGACTAGAAAAAATATTTCTATTTATACATCCATCCTAAGAATGCCAAGACAAGGAAAGCTGCAACCTGATCCTGTATTTAGCCCACACAAGTGGATCTCTGCCTGGGAAGGGGATGAAAACGGAGAGGCTGACCTGAGGGCTCTTTCAAAATTGAAACTGTCTCACATGCAATGGCACTGATACATATTATCAAGACCAATCTAAATCAATTGCCTATGACTTCGGAATTTTAAGGAAATTCATTTCCCACAACTACTTTAACCAGTGTAGGTAAATAATTTCAGGTACAGTTCAACAGTTCCTCAGCTCAGGATCCTCCTCCAGGTACCAAACCATTTTCAGTGCACGGCTTTCAACCCAAGTTCATTTTTTTCACTAGGACAACGGGAAAGCACAGCATACCATCACACCCTAACAGCAAATCAGCTCAGAACCTTGGCTGACAGAGAGTTATACACCTGCACTACTCACACCTTATCAGAGCATGAGATGCACTAAGGTTGCGTACATGTCTCTGGAGGGTCAGGAAAACACAGGCTTCAGGTGACCTAAGACATTCATGCCCATTTCAAACTTCTCTTTTTTTAACATTTTCTTGATTTCATCTGAAAACAAGGCTGGCTCTCGGGACTGAAGGCCTCTGGTCTTCAGACCCCATCTCTTACAGCCTTGCCTGGCCCCTGGGCCACACTCCAGCCCACTGCTTGCAGCCACAACAGCCTGGCACCGGTCTCAGGACAGTGATCGGGTCAGAGCTGCTGTCTGCTTGAAGCAAAAGAGTATTTTGACAGCAGGGGAAAACGGGATTTTCAAGGAGATGCAGATATGAAACAAAATGCTTGAACTGAAAGCAGGGCATGAATTTTAGTTTTCTTAGGGCAAGAAACATAAGAGAACACATGTTGTCCAAATAAAGGTAACCAGTAACACCAGAAGACGCAGATTCTGTTTAGAATGCCTTCTTCTGACAGACAGACAACATATTGAAGTCTGTTAAGAAAGTTTCCAGCATGTGCTAGCACAACCCAATATTGGGTAGACAATGAGGATGCAGATAAAGGCAAGATGACCATCACCCAGAATGAATATGTCAGCTTTGAGATATCAAACCCTTTTCCACATCAAAGATCTTCAAGTCAACGAGATCTGGGCTGCAGCTAGAGAAAAAAACCCTCCAAATTAAGACAGGGAACACTAAAGCTGAAATGATAGATGTGTTGACTGATGGACCAGAAAAGCAGAGGAGAAGAAACAGTTATAACAAACTGAGCCCTGGGCAACTGAAAAGCAGAGTATTTGTTTAATGAATACACAGGACTAAAAGTAGAACACCAAATCCAAGGGGAACACAGGTATCAAGTTACTGACTTCACCAAAAAAAGGGCCCAACTGGGAATTACTGCTGTTCATACAGTAACTGTTTCTCACGGCTGTGACATCACTCAGGACCCAACTGAGAATCAGTTTGGTCTTTTTGGCTTGTCATTGGAAGAGACAAATATAACAATGAATGCAGGGACTATGAACCATCACTGGCAGCTCTGCTATTTAAACATGAACACCATCCACGGGCTAGCTGGAAAAGGTATTGCGAGGTTAAAAGCTAAACTAGGTCACGTGGAACGACTCATCACCCCGTACAAAGCACAGAAGTTGAGAAACTGCTACCTTAAGCAGGCTGCCTGCCCAGCACTCGGGTGGGGACAGAGATGCTCCGTGCTTCCACGCATTCAGGACAGCGCTACCGCACGGGAAGCCGCAGGACAACCTGCTGACCGAGGTGCAACTGGCAGAGCCAGGCCTGCTACTTTGGGAGCCACCTGAAGGCGGGGCGCGTTGGGCTGGAGCGTTTAGAGGCAGCAGTCACTCAGCCAGCGAGGTCCTCTCCCGCTTCCTCTCGGGGAGAGCAGCCAGCCAACCTTCCTCGCAAACCCGGGCCGCCGTCCCAGCACCGCTGGGGCTGCAGCCCCGGCCTTCTCCACCCCCCACCCCCCGCCCCCATCTCGGCGGGCCTTCTCCCGCTGCCCGGCTGAACCGCCCCCCACCTTCTCCCCCCGTCCCGCCGCCACGGCCACTCACCTCGCCACCAGTACTTCTGCGAGAGCCCCTGCCAGGTCTGCAGCCGGGTGCGGTGGGAGCCGTCGGGCGCCAGGTGGGCGGCGCGGATGAGGCGGGCGCGGCGCTCGGCCTGCAGCACCACCTCAAGCTCGGCGAACCGCTGCTGGTCCCGCTGCCGCCGCTGGTAGTAGAGGGTGCCGCCGCGCACCACGTAGCAGGCGGCCGCTTTGCGGATCTTTCGCTTGGCGTTGCCCTCCGTCCCCGGCGCGTAGGGCTCCCGCTCGTTGGTCAGGTAGCGCAGGATGGCCAGGTAGCTCTCCTCGCTGGACATGGTGCGGGGACGGGAAGGGGAAGGAGAGGGTCGGGAGGAGGACGGGGAAAGAGGGTGAGGAGGAGGACAGGGGGTAGAGATGAAGGGGCAGCCTCCGCGCGGCTCCCCGCGCCCTCTGAGCCACGCCGGGCTTGCCCCCTCGCCGGCGGGCAAGGGCACGGTGCTGGGCACCGCCGCTCTCGGAGGGCTGGCGGGAGGAGGGTCAGGCTCTAGCCCCCGGGGCAAACGCGGCTGCCGGGCAGCGCCTCCGCGCGGAACGTGGCCCTCCCAGGCCAGTCACATGCGGCGGAGTCGCTGGGGGAGAGGCGCCCCGGCCCTTGCCGGGGGGACCCGGGGGGCTGCGGAGGCGCCTCCCGGGGCAGGGAAAGCACGCGCTGCCGAGGGAAGGAGGATCGGGGCCTCCCGCACCTCTGCCGCCCCTCGCCCGGGCGTGAGGAGCCCTGAGAGCGCGGGCGGCGGGTCCGGCGGGAGCCAGGCCCGGAGGGGGAACTGGAGTTTCGCAGCCAGCGGCGGCGGGTGGGAGGGAGAAGCTCGGGCAGCAGCAACGGAAAGACAAAATGGCTGCTGCACAAGAGGAAGTGAGGTCACAAGCCCGCGCGCATGGGAGGGGCACGAGCTCCGGGAGGCGCAGCTCGTAGGAGGTACGAAGTCGCCATCTTGGAACCGGGCAAAGGAGAGGCCGGGCGGAAGGCTCGGGACGGCCATCTTAAAGCCGGCCAGGGCGCGTGCGGGCGGGTACGGCGGCGGCGTTGGGAGGAGGGGCGCTCCCAAGGCAGGGCTTTGGCAGCCCGAGCTCCGAAACGAGCCGCCTTCGCTTCAGAACCGCCGCGGAGCCAGGAGGAAACCGGGAGCGTGACATCATCTTCCTGGACTAGTGCAAGGCGTTCAACACCGATCAGCGCGACATCCGAGTCTCTAAATTGTAGTGACACGGATTTGGTGGATGGACCGGTCGGGGGGTAAGGAGCTGGCGGGGTGGCTGCACCCAGACAGTTGTGGTCGCTGGCTCAATGTCCGTGTGAAGATCCGCGATGAATGGTGTTCCTCAGGGGTCTGTACTGGGACCAGCACTGTTCAACATCTTTGTCAGTGACATGGGCAGTGGGATCAAGTGCACCATCAGCAAGTTTGCTGATGACACCAAGCTGTATGGTGAGGTTGACGCATTGGAGGGAAGGGATACCATCCAGAGGGACCGTGACAGGCTGGAGAGATGGGCCCATGCAAACTGCACGAAGTTCAACAAGGGACAGGTGCAAGACCCTGCATGTGGGTCAGTGCAATCCCAAGCACAGCTACAGGCTGAGTGGAGAATGTATTGAGAGCAGCCCTGAGGAGAAGGACTTGGGGGTGCTGATCAATGACAAGCTCAACCTGAGCTGGCAGTGAGTGGTAGCAGCTCAGAAGGCCAACCATGTCCTGGGCTGCATCAAGAACAGCGTGGCCAGGGAGGTGAGAGAGATCTCTCATGAGACCTCACCTGGAGTACTGCATCCAGCTCTGGGGTCTCCAGTACAGGAAAGACACACAGAGCTGTTGGAACTGAGTCCAGAGGATGGCCACAAAGATGATCAGGGGGCTGGAGCACCTCTCTACTGAAGACAGGCTGAGAGAGTTGAGCTTGTTCAACCTGGAGAAGAGTAGGATCTGGGGAGACCTAATTATGGCCTACCAATACTTCAAGGGGTCCTACAGGAAAATGGGAAAGGGACTGCTTATCAGGGATTACAGTGATAGAAGTGGGAATGGCTTCAAGCTGTAAGAGGGCAGGTATAGATTGGATGTAAGGAGGAAATTCTTCCCTCTGAGGGTGGTGAGGCCCTGGCACAGGCTGCCCAGAGAAGCTGTGGCTGCCCGCTCCCTGGCAGTGCTCAAGGCCAGTCTGGATGGGGCTTTGGGCAACCTGGGCTAGTGGAGGGTGTCCCTGCCCATGGCAGGGGGTTGGAACTTGATCATCTTTTGATGTCCCTTTCAACCCAAGCATTCTGTGATTCTGTTGAAGTGTGAGTACACCTATCAGGAGCCTCATAGCTAGTGACAGCTGCACCAGCATGGGCAGAATGGCTCCATGGCTGTGCCTTGGCACACTTTTTTTGTTTATAAAAGAAAAGAAAAAAATATTGTGTCACCTGCTGTTTTCCTCACCTGAGTTCTGACCTTACCTATGATTCTTATTTTTTTAACACCTTTAAGAAAGACATGGAATGCAGGACTTCAGGCAATGAGCATAGCTGCCAGTTACCCTTCCTCCCCATGTGCTTAGTAGTACCTGCAAGATACCATCTGGAAGTCTATCTCTCCCCCAAATGCAAGATACTGACTGGATGGCGCAAGTCTGGCAGAAGGCTGTAGAGATGATCACGTATCTGAGCATAAGGGTGAGAGACTGGCTTTTTCAGCATTAAAGAGTGTTGGTTTTGTGAGGACCTTGCTGCTGCCCACAGCTACCCCACCAGAGGGTACAAAGAAGATGGAGGCAAGCTCTTTTCATAGTTGTATAGCAATAGGAAACAGGCACAGGCTAGAACACCAGAAATCCTAATTGTGTAGTTGTATGTTTTCTAAGGGGTTTTTTAGTTTGGGGGTTTTTTTTTAAACCATGGTGGTAGTCAAATACTGGACCAAGTTGCTCCATGAGATGGGAGAACCTGTCTCTGGAGCTGTTCAAGAGCTGGATACAGGTGTGACCTGATCTAAAGAGACATGCTTTGAGGAAGGGGTTGGACTTTTAAACCTCTGTTATTCAGTGGGTCTACTAAAAATTTAAACATTCCATCTTTAGCCATCAGCTACATTGCGCTAACTAAACCCAGGGACTTCATTTGTTTCCATGTTCATTCACTGCATTGTATCTTTGGGCTGAGTTACATTAGGCTAAGGCCTTGCTTTGAACAGGGTGCCTCGCTCACTGGAGGCACAGCTGCTTTCCTGACAGGGGTGCCAAGATAACAAATCAAGCCCTCAAATCTAACAGGTATTATGGTGCAGCATCAATAAATTCACAAGTATCTCACCCAGAAAATGGAGGTGGCTTATTTTTTTCTTATGGTTCAGAGGGCATTGCTTTCCCAAGCCTATTGATCAGAACTAAGGCAAAGCCTGGGCACACTGCCTGCACAGTGTCATTGCTATGGAGTAGCCCAGATTAATACTTCGCATGAAAAGGTTTAATGGGAGTTGCTGCAGGAACCCTTATCTGCATTCTGGAAGTTAAAAAACAAAATTTAAGTTGGTGTGAAGTACATGCACACCATCAGCTACGTTGGAAAATCCTTCAGAGCGTGTTCCAAGCGCTGCTGCATAGACCATAATTGCAGAAACATGGCCTGGGTCAGAAAAATCCATTTAGCTCACCGAAAGTGCATGATAGGACCTTGTCAGGAACAGTATGGCTGAACACAGCTTCCAGCAATCCATGTTTTTGCTACTTCTGACCCGGGAGTTGCACCTAGACCTTTGTGTCTAACAGCCATCACTACGTGAAACCATCCGTTTCCTTTTTTCAACCTTTTTATCCTCTACAATGTGTTCCACAGGAAGTGCAGCAACCTTTTAATCACTTAAAGCAGAGGGCACTGCTTCACACATCCTTTGGTATGCACCTCTCAACTTAGAAACCACTTTTTATGCTACTGGACACACGCAGAATAAACTTGTACTTGTGTGCTTTTTTGTCCTCCAGGCAAGAACAGCTCCTCAAACATCATCTCCACCTTCCCTGGCGCCTGGGCCATTCCTGAAAGACTTAAGAAACGTGTGCTAATACAGCAGGTTGTCTTAAGAAACCAAACGTTGTATGGCAACAAGCTGTTTTTCAGTGTGCAAAGCCAGGCACAGTTATTTCACAGATACACTGAAGAGAAGTATCTCCCCCATGTGAAGAGAAGATACGGCACAGGTTCTGGAAGTTGGTTAGGCGTTTATTCAGCGTGACTAACAGCTTTGAGAGTTAGCGCTTTCCACCAACACGGGGAGCAGAAACCTTCACTGGTTTGACAATCTTCTGCTTCGGTGCTGCCTTCGTAGGAGCCTGTAGAGAAATGAGATCAGTGATTAATCTGTAAGTATCAATGAAATGGATGCTGGTGCTCAATGTATTGTTACCAAGTTCCTAGAGAGTGAAGATGCCATATCCAGACAAGTTTTTTAGCTATCAAGAATCTGACAGACAGCAAGAACGTAGCTTTACTTTAATATTTACTACTTCTGTAAAAAAAAGTTCCATTTCATTCAGCTGTTTGAGTATGTTTAACTTCTGTCCTGAAGTTTGGTCAATGTGCTTCCAGATCAAAATAGGTTAGCAAATGCTTCTTCCAAACACAAAGGGGAATTTGCAGTGAAGCACTGCAACAGAATGTTGTGTTGCAACACAGTATACTCTGTGATTTCTGTCCACCTCTTGCAACTTACCTTTGCAGCAGAAACAGCTGTTTTCTTGGTCGCCTGCTTTGCCTTCTTGGCTTCTTTTGCAGCCCTGTTGATTCACAGAGGAAAAAAATAATTATTTGTATCTACTGTTCAGTTTTTGTCTTGGCACTGCAGGAAGTTGTCCTGGTTTCTGCTACGATGGAGTTAATTTTCTTTCTAGCAGTTGGTGTTTGGGAGTCAGGGTGACAGCAGTGCTGTTAACACCTTGATGTTTTTAGTTGTTGCCATGCAGTCAAGGACTTCTCAGTTGTTCATACAGCCCTGCTAACAAGAAGGAAGAATGAGGGGAGCACCCAGAAAGCTGGAAGGGGATACAGCCAGGACAGGTGACCCAGACTGGTTGAAGGGGCTTATTCATGCTCAGCATAAAGCAGGGGGCTGGTGATAGGAGCACACAGCTCCAGGACACAGAGTTTTTGGGAACGGTTCAGCTTCAGGACAGGTCTGGGCTGCATGGTTCAGCGAGACACTGCTTTGTGTATCACCAGTTTTGTATATTTTGCTATAAAGTCCTATTACTGCTTGCTCGCTCACTGCTGTTCCAGTAAGCTGTCCTTATCCCAACCTACAAGGTTTGCCTTTGGTTTTTCTTTTCCCCCTCCAGAGAGAGCATCTGTGTGGTGCTCAGCTCCCAGCTGGGGGCAAAACCACAACAGAAGTCCACAAATTTAAGACAGAAATGCATTATTTCATTGTTTATCCTCTGCATTTAGTACTCTCTAGGAGACTACTAGACAGTCAGAAAAAACAGTGAGTGACAAAAAGCAGTATATTCACAATGGAGTAAGGAGAGATGAGACCCTCTTGATGCAATTACGATTATCTCCAAATAAGCTGATAAAACCCCCAACCAACCAAAGCACCAACAAGCCAATAAAAAAAAAGCTTACAAAACACACAAGCTCATTTAGAATTTAAGCTTCTGCAATGAAGGCACTAATGAACTCTGAAAAGCCCAGGACAGCTCCATTCATCTCGGATTTCTCACCGAATAGCTTGTTCCCTCTGCGCCTTTCGTACTTCGGGCTTCTGGTTTCGTTTAGCCATGATCTCGGCTAAGGACGCGCCAGTGATAGCCCGCTGGAACTTCACGGCGCGACGCGTGCGCTTCTTCTGTATCTCTTCCTAAAGAGGCAGGGGAAAAAGACAGGCAATTGGCATCACAGGACGTTAAGTAAAAGGCTAAAGACAATTATGGAAACAAGCTGCTATAAAGATTGAAGCTATTATAAAACTGTAGGCAGAAGGAGGATTTTATTCCTTGTTTTGGAGATGGTGCATTTCCTCGTTTGCCAAAGCACGTATATAGCCAAAAAAAAGAACAACGTATTCTCCTTGGCAAGGTATTAAAGTCTTTTGGAAGAATGTCTCAAGTTCAGCCTCTGTAACTCCCAGGAAGAAAAAAAAATTGGGGAGGGATAAAGTCGGATTTGTTCGAACATTTTGAAGAGACGACTGCTTCAAGTGGGATCACAGTGCTGGGCCGCAGTGTAAGCCACCAAGCCTCAACTTTTCCATCTCCAAACTGGTAAAAACATTGACCAAACACGCCTGTAAGCTCCTCCAAATGCTCTGCTCTCCAAACACAGGTTTAAGCAAGAGCTCTGGAAATACTCATGCTACCTGCCTTGTTATCTCTCTCATGCAATGCCAACTACACAGGAATTACTTGCTACTACGTTACAGCCCGATGTTTTCAAGAGTAAGTGAAAAGTCTCCCCACCCTTTAACCCACATCACCTGTTAGGAAACGCGATCCACCAGATTTTCAGCTCTATGCTATTGTCATTCAGGAAGTCTAGAAAGTCTATGTACTTAACAGTATTACCCACTGTCTGTAAAACCAAATTTTCAAAACATACAAGTGTTAAAAACAACTGAACCTACTGTGTTTGAGGCCTCAAAGAAGTCATACAATACAAATGCAGTGCTTGTGCTGAACTGGTTAGCTTTCAAGTGTAAAGCAGTAGACAAACTCACATACATACACTCACGTTTTCATCATGACTAGCCAGTCATCATGCTACCTACATGGGTCTGCTTCCGCTAAACACCAGCATACCAAAGCTACCTCTATTCTAGCACCAAATCTTTTGATGGAAAACTTCAGAGCAGCATTAGTTAGTGTATACTTACTGACTGCCCTTTCTTGTGTTTACGCCTGTACAGAACAGTCCAGTTGATTTGACGGGGATTTCTCTTGGACAGGAATGCAGACTCACATTTTGCATTCAAGAACTGGAAAACCTGAGAACGTAAAATATTTTGTGTAAGCTTTGTTTCTATGATGGACACATTACAATAACGTTTCAAGTCATTATTTTTCAACAGCAATGCTTTTGTATTTCTTTTCTCAGCTCTGAAAACCCAAAGTTTTAGGAGAATTTAAAAGATTTAAAGTTTGGCGTTTTGTAAGTCATTCTACAAGTTTTGCAAGCACAATTTAGTTCTCACAATAAACCCTAATGCTACAGGTTTTGTTTTCATAATACAATAAAGCAGCTTATTTTTTCCAAGGAAATCTCAAATCACCACTTGCATCCACTGCTGCACTGCATTCTAGTTACAGCATGAACAGCCATATCCAGCATCATACTTTTCAAGTGTCTACCCTCAGGTAACTATGTGCTTCCTGTAGGTGTAAGCAAGTCAAAACTTTGCACAAAGAACACACAGACCAGTATTCTACCCAATTCCTTCTTGCAGTTACACTAACATCTCTGCCTAGCATAACAGGCAGAATTAGCAGGCTATGTAGCTGCACAATTACATGTGAAGTGTAAACAAATTCCCAGGAAGGTATCTGATGATTCGATCAGTCCATTTACCTAACCATCATTTCCCAGAAGATTCAGGCAGACTACTGTACTAGGATATTCAAAACCCAAACCCCGTGTTGTAAACTGAAATATGCTGTTCCTGTCTACAACAGTCCTATCAGTATGAGCTGGGACACCCCAAAAGGGTTCTCCTCCCTATTTTATCCCGATGATCCTTACCCAAATTATCCGCAAGACCAGCTGATTGCTCCAGCAAACCCAAGCATTAGAAGCAGCATATCCAAATACCATCTTCCACAGAACTTCGGTACTTCAGACACTTTAAGACACCCTTCCCAAACCACAACCTAAAACCCGACTCAAAACACCCCTGCTACAGTGCAAGCACGGTTCTCCCATGAACCAGGCCTGACAGCAGGCGTGGCATCTGGACACGGCCGAAGGCACTGCGATGCCATTATTCTCACGCCGCTCAACGCGAGCTGTTCAGACAGACACTACAGCTACTCCCCCGGGGAACGCGGCAAACACCCGAGCCCCCTCCGCGTAGCCGGTGCGAGGCCTCCGCTTCCCCCCGCCCACCCCGCCGCGTCAGCCTCTCTCTCAGGCCTGCTGGCCTCTGCCTCCTGCGAGGCCCACTCCTGGCAGTCCCAGCCACCCGGCACCGCGGCTGCCGCTCCCCGCGAGGCTCGGCCCGGCTTCCCCACCCGGCCCCCGCCCTCACCTTGCCGTCGGTGCGGGCGTAGCGGCGCCCATGGCCAGGGTAGATCTTGTACCCGCTGAAGCTGCACAGCTCGACCCTGCGCGGGAGAGAAGAGTTAGTGGAGTTACCGGAGGGGGAAGGCGCGGCCCTCCGGCGGCCTCCCCGCGGCGGATGGCCCCGGATGGGGCGGCGGGGAGCCGCTGAGCCTCTTACTTCATGATGGCAGCAGCTCCGAAGCTGGCGGCGGCCGGGGCTAAGAGGAAGAGAGGATGACGGGAAACGGCGTTCCGTGCGCCGCGCGCAGCACGCCGGGACGGCTCCTCCCCTGCCGCGCCGCGCCTGACGAGAGCGGAGAGACGAGGAGTGGGCGGAGAGCTCCCCGGCCGGAGGGGGAGCGAGCAGTCTTTGCAAGGGTGCTGGCGCTGGCCGGGCTTTCGGCTGTTCGGTTAAACTCACACCGGGCAGCATCAATACGAGGAACCTCCCGTCCTATCGAGGGTAAAGGACGCGATTTCCCCGTGGCGGAGCGAGGCAGCCAATCGGCGCTCGGCGCTCGGTTGCCTGGAGGCGACGGCAAGCGGGAAAGCATGGCGGCGACGGGGGTTGCGGCGAGGACCGAGGCTGTCTCGCCGCCTGGAGCGGGTAAGGGGGAGCACTGGAGGCAACCAGGCTACTGGGGGCTGCGCGGCCGGGTGACAGGTGACGGGGGTCACTTGGGCGTTGCGCCGGTGGGCGGTTGTTTGGGTCCGCGCTGTGTGCCGCTGAGAGGCGGGGGCGCGCAGCGCTCCCTGGGAGCTGTAGTGCCCGGCGGTCCCTGTGTTCCCTGCGGCGGGGGAGTTCGGACTACAAGTCCCGAAAGCCTCTGCGGCCCTTGGTGTGGGGCGCTTGGGGGGCTCGGGCCGAGGAGGAGCGCACCCTCCGTTCGAGGTCTCGGGGGCGGCTTGGTTGCACCTTTCTTTAGCTTTCCTACCCTTGGATGGCTGGCCCCTGGGATTCCCAAACGGGCCTGAAGCGATCAGGACAGCGGGGCGGGGGTGTGTGTGAGGAGCCCGTTGTCGGCGCGGCTTCCCGCCCTGAGTAGCAGGGGTCACCGCCCAGCAGTGGGTTTGGCTCGGGGCTGGAGAGAGAGAGAAGAGAGGCTGGCCACCCTTCTGAGGCCCGGTCCCCATAAGAGGGATTTGCCCGCAGCCTTGTAGAAGGTAGGGCAGGAGTTGAAATGAGGCCTTTTTTTTTTTTTTTTACTTACAGTGGGGGGACAGAGAGGTCTTGGAAGACAGAGTCTCCTCTGAGGGGGCAATTTCTGGCTTTCCACCTCCGTCTGAAAGGACTGTGCCTTGTAATAGTGCAAGTCTGGCTTTGAAGGCTTAAGGGCTGAGTGAGTGAGCAGAGGCCTGAGCAAAAATTGTGAGCTTCTGAAATCTATTGACATACGTAGCTATCAAACAAGTAATAAGCAACTCTAAAACGTTTTCCTGGGCCCTGAGACCCTGTTAAGAAAATCTAATTCCCAAAGTATTATTGTAATGAGTTTTTGTAGTATGAAATCACATTATCTTTCTTTATATATATATATATTTATATAGCTCATGCTGTGTACTAGTAGTCATGCTTAAGCAAGCAAACTTAAGTACCCCAGCTCATCACAGGGAGGACAGACCCCCATGAAAGATGGACCTTTGTTTCTCTGAATTTCAAAGCAGCCCACAAAGGATACCCCTGGATAACTGAGCACCAGGATCCTAGCTCCTCTAACACCTCTGTGAAACCCTCTCATTGTCTGGCATCACAGATGAGTAACTGTAGCAAGACTGACTTCAGGGACATATAGATCAGTACAGAAGCAGATGGCTGATGATGCCATAGAAATATAGTTTCCTTGCAAGTGTAGGGGGTGTGTGCTGTAAGTAGTGATTAGTGAAATCATGTTGTACCCAAATACTTGAAAGGTATAAGAACCATATGTAAAAAACACATTCTGGGTGTCCTGGTTTGAATGAGACACCTCATGTGCATGAATAAAAGGAGTACTCTTGTGATTCTATGCTGTGGGTCCTACCTAGCCTCTCAGTTGCCCTTGGATAAATGGGCAGATGCAAAATTTCTCAGTTTAGTTAAAGTGAGCAACTGTTTGCAGAGATGGTTACTTAAGTAAGAAACATGCGGTACTTTCTCCATGAATGTGCAAAGACCTGAGTATTTCTGTTGCTGCTGGCTCCACATTGCCTCTCTTCAGAGGGTGGCTGTGGATTTGGGAAGCAATGGAGATGTAATAAATGTCATCAGAGGTGCTTCCTAGAAGAGCATATTCTCTTATTGGCAAAGTGGTACACAAAAAAAGATGTTTGTATCCCTCCTTTGCATAACTGAACCCTAAAAACCTGTAAACAGTAAGAATATTAATATATGGTGCATGTTAGGGTGAGAACACTGGTCTGGAATATGCTGCTGAAAACGGCTGCATTATATACTCAGCAGGTAGGAAAAGAAGAGCAAGCACTGGAATGATGTATGCATGTAAAACACAGTGGAAAAAATTTTAAAAATAGGAGCTTTTGAAATTTGGGGGTTTGCTAACCACACCTCTTAATTTAGGTACTCATATTTTGCTCTACTTACCACATCAGAGGATCTGTTACCAACTTTCCTAGAATTCTACCAGAATACTTTATTGGGTTGAGACCTGGAATCCACATCTTCCAGTAACTGAATCAGTTAGTCTGATGTGTTTGGTCTGTGTTTGCTGCAGTATTACCTGGAAAAGAAAGTTCACTTGTATTTGCAGTTTAGTTGTGTGCATTATAAAACAACCCTGTTAGTCTTGCTTTGCTTTTTCAGTACGTGTTCTCATATGGAAATTGATGACTTTGAGGCCTCCCCCTCCCCCCACCCCCGTGCTTTTTTTCTTCTCCTTTTTCTTCAAAGGTTTAGTAGTCAACTGGTCAGGTCAAGGGTTGCAAAAACTGTCTCCAACCTTACTCTGTGATGCTGATACTCACACGCTGATACTGGACAAAAACCAGATAATTAAATTGGAACACTTGGAGAAATGCAGAAATCTGATGCAGGTCAGTGTTACTGGACTTGAATTTGTGATGAAATAATGGTACTGTGATGCCAGTTAAAATGCTTCTGTTTTAAGGCTATACTATGCAGTTGAAGTAAGTTAGCACTTACTGTCTTCATAGGAAAATAAATGATGATTAGCTAAAATAGAAAGCTTTGTTTTCAGTGTAGCTCTACAGTTGATAGCATGGGATGCTGTTTTGCTGGTTACCCAGGTCATTAAAAATGAACTAAATAAATCCTGAGAGAGGGAAGGAGGCCTTGTAAGAACACTTAGAGAAATCACCAAAAATCCAGACTTTTATGCTTGTTAGCTTTTGAATATTTGAGCTTTGTAACCTTAAAATTTACTTTATCTTTCCTCTGTGTAATTGTAAACATGCAGAGGTACAGAGGACTGTCCTCTGCATTTGGGTTTCAGAACTTGACAAAGGAAGAGGATTAGTAGCCTTAATTTAAAAGAAGAAAAAAAAGCCATGTGAATTATCTTAAAATAGAGATAGCAGGTTTTAAAAAAGTGAAGAGGGAGGGACCTGTGTAGTCTTGTTAATGTATCAAATCCTGGAGGCCCTGATGTTGCGTGTGCTTATCCTTGATACTAGCAGCAGTCCATTTAAGTATATGACACTATTAGTGATAACAGTGTCAAGCCGGCGAATGATGCTTGCAAAAATGAGAGTATTAGTCCCTCCAGGGCAAAATTGTACAATTCCATGTTAATTCTCACTGAAAGTGCCTCCAGATAGACTTGAAGTGTACAATTCCATGTTAATTCTCACTGAAAGTGCCTCCAGATAGACTTGAAGTCACTTAATAGCTCCTAGACACAGGCTAAACTGAAGTAGGAGAGGTTGTTGCTACAACAAACCTTCAGTAGTCTTCCAGCTTGGTAGTGCTAATACTAATACTAATGCGTATGTTGAATCAGGTTTTAGCCTTTTCCAAGTGTGTGATTTCCATGCCTGTTAGCACAGGACCTTTTTGAGAACTGGGAAATACATTTTGGTCTCTGCCATACTGATAGTAAGTAGGATTTTTACAGCGGACAGTACAATTTGCACAACGATTTGGCAATTCTGATATTAAAATCTTATTTTCATGTGGCATGTTTCCTCACTCATTCTCCTTTATTTGGCTATTGTTAAGGGGGTTTCCCCTGAAGCTTGCAGAGTGAGTTGTGAAGACTGCTTTCTTTGATCAGTAGTTTATTTCCTGGCTCTGGCAGTATGTTGTCTGTTACTTGCTTGGAAATGGAACATACAGATTGCATATCCGGTATCTAATCCTGTTGCATTAGAGATCCTGTATCTAACCTTGTCGGATTAGATATTTAGCCACTAAAAATAAAAGCCTATTCTGTCTCTTCAGTTTAAGAGTTAAAACTGTTTGTTTTATCTGTGTGTCAATCTGTAGCTCTCTGTAGCCAACAACCGTTTGGTGCGAATGATGGGTGTAGCAAAACTCACTAAACTCCGGGTGCTAAACCTGCCTCATAACAGCATTGGGTATGTGGAAGGGCTGAAGGATTTGGTGCACCTCGAATGGCTGAACTTGGCAGGAAATAACCTTAAGGTAAAATATTTAGTCTTTATACATTTCCCAGAATCTAGTGTTAGGGAAATTTGGAAAATGCTGCAAAGAAATCTGAATGTGTTTCTGGCTTTGATTGGGCGTTGGAACAGGCTGCCCAGGGAGGCGGTTGAGTCACCATCCCTGGGTGTATTTAAAAGACAGGTAGAGGAGGTGCTCAGGGATATGGTTTAGTAGAGGACAGGTATGGTTGGATTCGATGATCTCAGAGGTCTTTTCCAACCTTGTGATTCTGTGAAATGTTGAACTTTTGCTTCAGTTAGATGGTAAGATAGAAGAGGGCAACTTTCTGACAAGAATTGTCTACCACCACCAAAAAAAAAAAAAAAAAAAAAAAAGTTTGACATCAAAATGTGAAGAAGAATTGGGAAATAGTCCTCAAAACAAGAAAAGAATTATTGTCTTTAAAAATTAAACTGTAAAAACACGGGTTTCATTTTGGTTTACTTATCTGGTGTTTTTAAGCCTTTCAAAATAATTTAGACTTATTGATACCCAGTTTTATTTAATGACTAAAGAGTTACTGTGAGTAATTGTCTGCTTTTATTTTTGTAGGCCATTGAACAAATCAATTCCTGCCTATCTCTTCAGCATCTTGATTTGTCAGACAATAACATAGCTCAGTTAGGCGATCTCTCCAAGCTTACATCACTGAAGGTAGATGCTATTTTTATCTCTGTTTTTGTTACATTCTTTGCATAAAGAGATTTGCCTTGAAAATTGCCGCCTTTTAAAACATTTATTATTCACACAGTAGCTCTTAATGGATTTTAATTAATCACTGTAATTTCTAGAGGAAAGCATGTAAAAAGTCTCTTCCTTGTTTTAAAGTTGCAGGAACCGAGGCAGTGTTTTTTCTAAAGATTTTAATAAAGATAACATGGTGTGATCTTGTTTGTAGCTCTCCATGAATCAAGATAAAACATAGTGTTAACTCTTTCAGCATGATCACTGTAGAGGAAAAAAATGTTTCCAAACATGTTTTTTCTAACTGTAACTATACTTCAGTTCTGCACTTTAAAATGAGAAGATTTTGCTCTAAAAATATGAAAATTAGTTTTCCCTTGCTGGAATAAACAAAAATGATGATGATGATGATGATATCAGAAAGCCTGAATTATAGTTCTTTTGTGTGTATTGTGGGTGTTGCCTGAACAAAAAATATGGGGAGCTTGATAAAAGCTACATTTCATCACTGTGTTTTTGTTCTGTAGACTCTGTTGCTACACGGAAATATTATAACTTCACTTCGCACTGCCCCTGTTTGCCTACCTCAGAATCTGACTGTTTTTTCTTTGGCAGAAAATGAAATCAGAGACTTAAATGAGGTAAGATGTAGAAGATAGGTAACCTTGTCTTTTGGCAGACTGAAAGCAGCGAGTTGGAAAAGTCTTTTGAAGATGTGGCTGAAAATGGGGTCTTTTTTTTTTTTCTTGAAACAACTTGTGTTGATAGAAGTAACTTTTAATAGTTTATATGTAATAACTGTACTTAAATTTAGTTGCATAAGTTAGGTGATACCTTTTACAATTTGTCCTTGAAAGAAACTTCCCCATTTTTATCTTACAGTTTTCTATTATTCAGGGATGTCAAAAGTGTACTCTGAGGACTAAAATTCATAGAGAGCTTTTGATGATTGAAGGTTGAAAGCTGAACTGATTAACTGCTGCAGAGGGCTTCTGCAGCTGCTGTGTTGAGAACAGAGATTTGAATTATTTAGCTAATGCATTTCTCTTCAAAACAGAATGGTGTTTCTCCAGCTTCTTGGGTTACCTTTTTGGTTTTTTGGGTCAAAATCTCACAGCTTGCTGTACTGAACTGGAATCTTAGACATACCATACTTTTCTATACCTAAAGCCCAATTCCCTGACTTTAAAAGAAGGCAGTACTTTCAAAGGGCTATAGTACTTGCAGAATAATTAATGGCAAAATGGCAGGAGTTGATACAAGATCCTTTGAAGATGTTCATGTTCAAAAAGCAAATGTGATTTTTTTCTGTGTTGTGTTGTGTGAGATGTCTAGCTGTAACTAAGAAAAACATGGTACATTCTATAAACATTTAATGGGTTCTGTTCAGTTAACTTATATATCTTATGTATAACTTATTTATCTTATATATAACTTAATATATCTTGTTCTCTCAAGGTTTCTTTCCTGGCCTCTCTTCGTCACTTGGAACAATTGTCAATTATGAACAATCCTTGTGTGATGGCCACACCTTCTATCCCTGGCTTTGACTACAGGCCATATATTGTCAGCTGGTGTCTGAACCTTAAAGTTCTTGATGGATATGTGATTTCTCAGAAAGAAAGGTAACAGTATTAAACCTCTGAAATTATGAAGTAAAGCTGGGCTGTGCTGAAATTGCATTTTTATATAATAAAAACATGGAAAAGTACTAATGATTTCAAATTATTTGTCTTGCTAATGGCCATAAGAGATAGGGGACTTTTGCTAAGTATTTAATCTGTTAGAATGGAATTATTGTGTAAGATCACAAGTTAATTTAAGTAGAAATATAATGTTAAGCTTTGGTTTTGTTACTCAACGCACAGCACTTTTATACAGGAAAGCTGCGGTACCAATTCATCAATGGTCTGTTACCCCTTCCACCTTTACAGCCTCTTTTACTTAGCAGAATGACACAACAAGCAGATACTAAAGCTATTGTCTTGGGAGAAGCTCAGATATACCCTTTTATAAAGGGCCCAATTTGCATGTGCGTTTCTAGATCTGGCACTTTTGTATCGATCTTTCAAATATTATTTTGCTCTAATCATTTGTTACTGTATCAGTGTATCACTGTGGTATCTGTATTGCAGTAGAGATGTCTTCTTAAAGTACTTGACATCAGAACAGCCCAAACATAAATATTAGCCAGTATAAACACATTTTAGTCCAATACATTAGCAGGTTCCAGGACATTAGTGCCTTTTTTTTTCATTACTAAAGTAAAAAGCTGCCTTTTTGGTTGAAGTAAAAAAAAAAATCCTGTTTCTGTTTTACCAAAATATATTATGACTTTCCCAAAAAGTTGCCTGTAAGAATTGTAGATTTTTTTTTCATGACTGATGGGGTTTTCTGTATTACCTGTATTATTAATACAGATACATAAAGTGTTCTCTGTTATATACAGATTAATTATATCATGCCAATTAAAGAGTCTTGCATCTGGAGAAAAACAACCCCATGTAGCAGTGTAGGTTGGGGACGGACCTGTAGGAGACCAGCACAGGGGAAAGGGACCTGGGGGTCCCAGTGGACAGCAGGATGACCATGAGCCAGCAATGTGCCCTCATGGCCAAGAAGGCCAATGGCATCCAGGGGTGTATTAGAAGGGGTGTGGCTAGTAGGTCAAGAGAGATTCTCTCCCCCTCTACTCTGCCCTGGTGAGATCACATCTGGAATATGGTGTCCAGTGATGGGCCCCTCAGTTCAAAGAAGGACAAGGAGCTACTTGAAAGAGTCCAGCGCAGGGCCACCAAGATGGTTAAGGGAGTGAAATACCTTCCTTACAAGGAAAGCCTGGAGGAGCTGGGAAAAGAGGAGACTGAGGGGTGACCTTATTGATGTTTATAAATATGTAAAGTGTGAGAGTCAGGAGGACGGAGCCAGGCTCTTCTCAGTGATGGCCAGAGATAGGACAAGGGGTAATGGTTGCAAGCTGGAGCATAGGAGGTTCCCTGTGAATATAAGGAGGAACTTTATTACTGTGAGGGTGACAGAGCACTGGCACGGGCTGCCCAGAGAGGCTGAGGAGTCTCCCCCTTTGGAGACATTCAAACCCTGCCTGGACATCTTCCTGTGTGATCTAATCCAGGTGATCCTGCTCTGGCAGGGGGTTGGACTAGGTGATCTTTTGAGGACCCTTCCAACCCCTAACATTCTATGACTCCGCTTTCCATGCTCAAAAACTACTCACAGATAAAGCAGAGACTGCACAGTGTTGGTCAGAGGTTCTTTTTGTTGTTGTGATGTGAGGGAATACTTTGTTCGTGATTCTGGTAACGAAATTCCCAGTTCCTCTGGACACTGCTCACATTCCAAATTTTGGGTGGATTTACAGGTTATTTCCTCGGTACCTGATAGAAAAACAGTAATCAGAGTTATGGGGCTCATGCCATACGTTAGTGGTGACCATTCTTCCCCTTCCTCACAGTTTGAAAGCAGAGTGGCTCTACAGTCAAGGTAAAGGAAGATCATATCGTCCTGGGCAGCATGTTCACCTGGTCCAGTACCTGGCTACTGTTTGTCCTCTTATATCTACGTACGGTCTCCAGACTGAAGAGGATGCTAAACTGGAGAAAATACTGAGTAAGCAAAGGTGAGAACTTCTTGTTTCTCTGTTGTTAGAGAATGCAATTGAGAACATAGTGGTGTGTCTTATTTTGTGTTAAACATAATAATGTTTCCTTTAAAATATTTAAAAGCAACGGTGAATGCTGGAGATGAAAGGACTCGTGGTGGTACTGGATGTGTCCTAGAGGGGAATGAGAGGAAAAACAGCAGCAGCAGGACTGTTTTCCTGCTTGCTTGGCCATCTAGGGGCACATTCTCTCTGTTTTTTAGTTCATGCTTTGTAGGACATTGAAGGTGATTTGTGTTAGGACTGTGATTAAAATAAATGATCTACCTACTAAGCTTTTTTTTTTCCACAGAGAAGGTGTGGAAAACTTGAAAAAGGAGCTTAGATTAAATTTTATTGTAATTGTAAATTATGACTATTATGGTGCACTGGAAAATTAGGCATTTTTGTTGTTGGTATGTTCTTTCTTTGCTTTGAAATTAAGGTTGTCCTTTGAGGTACGCTTGATGCACTTGATGACCTCTGTATCTGGTGCCTTGGGTCTGTCAACAGAGGCCGCTGTAGAGCATGCTGGTTCTGCCAGCAGTTGCTGTTTTGCCGAGGTCTGTGCAAGCTGATCAGAATAGTTCCATGTTGCACTTTCCTCCCATGAAAAGGTGGATTACTTGGCATTAAAAGCCAGAAAGCGTTACAATACAGGTATCTATTCCCCAGGACCTACTGACAGACTTTTTTTGTGGGAAAATCAGAGCAGAAGACTCAACTCAAAGGAGCAGACTGCATGTACATGGCATAGTGTGGGTAGAAAATTGGGCAACAAAAGCCTTAATGGTAAGCAGAAGGGCAGCATCTCATCAAAAGGGCTGGAAACCTGGGAACATCCCAGACCTGATATACATACTTATTTTGCCAGTGGAGATTGATTTCCATGAGGAAATTGCAGAAATGTTGGGGCCATTTTAGAGGAGAAGGTACAGTAAAAAGCACATTGGCATAGGAGTTTCCAGCTAAGTGCTCTGACAATCACATGATGTTTCTGGGGAAAAATCAGTAAGTTGGCTTGAAAAATGTAACTCAAAAACCTCACCAAAAAATGCCCCCCAAATCCTCACCCATGTGTGTATATATACATACACACACATATATGATCTTTAAGACTCTTTCATTTTCTGACCTGTGCTTCATGGTCTTTGAATTTAGCTGGGCTGAAACAGCTAATTTCTGTTTTCTCACTTCATAAAGGATTATTTTGATGTTTATGACAAGATGTGTTGATTTGTGTTAGGATTTTGTCCCTTTAGTAACAGGGATACCCTTTCCTTCCTTCAGTCATTTCCAAATGTAAAAGATACTCCCCCCAGTCATAGGACTCCTCTGTGCATACAAACATACTGTATCCTGCAGCAGGCACTTAACCTCTCTATAGTCCTTTGCATGTAGAAATTCTTTGTGGTTTTCAGTCTGTAGTCAGAATTGCATGTTGGATTTTTTTCTTTTTTTGGTACATGTGATGAAGAAAAAGAGACAGGAGGAAGGGGAACAGGAGCAGTCTGTGCAGTCCCCTACTTTGTGAGTAGTCCTGTTAGTGTCTTGTAGGTGTAGGGATCTGCAGAATTAGCCTCTTGCTTTAGCACAGTTCGAGCACTGGTTTCCTTTAAAGTAGTTGATAGTTTGTTTTAGATGTCTTCTGTACCAAAAAAGTTTAAAAGAAATATAAAATCTGTTGGAACTCTGTGCTTAGGCTCCACCAGAGGCAGCTGATGCATCAAAACCAGAATGAGGGGCCACCTACATCTTCTACTCCCGACAAAACACTGCCAGTTACTTATGAACACAGCAGTCCAGCCCCGCCACCACAGATAGTTCTTGAAAGTGGTAAGAAGCTAATCTGCACCTGTGATGATTCTCTGGAAATAAATATCATTTTTAACCATGAACTTTGGGGGGAGAATATCAGAACAAGGCCCTATTGTTTTGTTCAGTTGATTTTTATTATTATTTTGGGTTTATTTCAATGAAAGCTATACTTTGCTTTTTGGCAAACATTCAATGCATATTTGTATCTTGAAATGGTAGCAAGGTTGTTAGGTGAAAACCACGGTCCAGTAAACTGAAAAGTTATTACTTGGGCTGATAGAAGTGTAACTTCTCCAGGGGGAGGCAGTGTGTGCAATTTAGCGTACCTAGAATCTAGCGTACCAAGTTTCTAGCTGTTACTGTGAGAAGTAGTTATTGTCCTTATTGCTATATAGAAGTAATGCTTATCCTTGCTAGCATTTTAGATCCTCTGATTCTAAATTCTGATTATCAAAACCAAATTGTGCATCCCTGTGAAATAAAAGAAGATATGTTACTGAAATATGATGACACTTTTGAATATGGCTTTCTGCCTGTCTAGAACCTGTCATCCAGAAGAATTCCTGGGTTGGACCAAGTGCAAATGATGATCATTCCTATGCAGTAAAGAACACTTTGCTTCTTGAAAGAAGTTTTCGCAAGGAGCTATACCTTGAAGATATACAAACAGATGAAGACAAGCTAAACAGCAGCCTTTTGTCCTCAGAGTCTACTTTCATGCCAGTTGCTTCAGGATTGTCTCCTACTTCGGACCTGAAGCTACATGAAATCAGTCTGGGCCTAGAAGATGATGACACGGTGATTGAATGTGTGAAAGATGTTAATAGTGGAGAAACAGCTAATAAGCAAGAGGCTTTATGTGTTACACGAGAGCACTCCAGCAGAGCAGTGGGAGGTGTGGAACCTCAAGAGAATATCAAAGAGGGTATGCTGTTGCCTTCTGATCCAGTAACACCTAGCCTGACAGTCAATACAAACAACTCTTCAGTATCCCCTGAAGACCAAGCTCTGCACAGTCACCCCAGCACCTCAGTAGGTGCTGAATCGGGAGTTACAGCTCTCTGTCCTGACCTAAAGGCAAGAGAAAGTTCAGTAACTGTTGCTGATCAAGGCACAGGTGAACTACAAAGAATGACCAAGGCGGCTACCAAGCTTCAGGCTTGCTGGAGAGGATTTTACACGAGGAACCACCATCCCAGAGCCAAAGAAGTGCGGTATGAAATTCGCCTGAACAGAATGCAGGAGCATATCATTTGTTTAACTAATGAAATAGAAACGTAAGTTCAGGTCGTGCTGTGTATTTTAAAATCTGAATGAACATAACCAGGCATAAACAGGTTTCGATATAACCACTCACTGTAGAATCTACTATTGGTAGTAGAAAACTGATTATGGGGGGGTTTGCTTCCTGGAAGATAAGCAGAGTTATGCAAGTAGCTGTTCATACTTCAGTGCTTTCTAAGAATGGGTTGGGTTAGAATAAATTTTTCTGTTCCCATTAGCAGGACTTGCATGTTTCACTGCATAATGAAAATAGAAATTGTTAAGTGCAATTTATTTTTTTTTCTCCCCACTTGTCTCTCCTAGCAGTTAAGAAAGTCTGTAAATAAAGTGTCTGTACTGAGAGTCATTCCTCTGTTTCCTCTAGAAACTCCCAGTGCTTACATATCATGCCTGCATCCAAGTGATATCAGCAGGGGAGAGCATAACTTGAAATCCAGAAGCACTATTTTAGGGTTTGCTGCTTTTTTTTTTTTTTTTTTCTGATGGAAAAAGAAGCACATCTACTTAAAATGAAGAGTTCAGGTTCAGCTTACAAAAAGATACTTAAAGTATTAGCAAGTCAATAAATGTGCTGCAGCAAAAGGAAGCAGAATCTTTAATGTAACTTGGAAAGAGAAACTTGAAGTCAGCAGCAGGGTATTGATGGCAAGCCAGACTGCAGTAATGTCTTAATGTTTGGCTCTGTTCTGTCTTTCAAGTGCTGTTACATAAGTAGGCATTTTTATGTATCCCTGTTCTTGATACCCAAATGGTGCTTATTTAAGCTGCATAAATTTGGATGTGTGTTCTTGCAGACTAAGAAAAGAAAGAGAGGAAGATAAGATTCAGAGGCTTGTACAGGAGGAAGCGGTCAGATTTCTTTGGAACCAGGTAAATGGTTTTAGTCCTCTTATTTTTCTGTTTACATGTGAATTTGAAAGGCATTATTTCATACTGCCGATCCTGAGGAGTTAGTCTATATGGTTCATTTTTAATGATGATGGCTTGGGTGGCTAATTAGAAACCAAAGTACTTTCTTGATTGCATTTCATAATGAAATTCTCCCTATGTTTTACAGGTTAAATCCCTTCAACAGTGGCAGCTTTCAGTGACACAAAATGTAGGTGCCACGTGGCAACCTGGGATCTCTTCAGCCGGTACTTCCTGTCCGTCCGAAACACCTATTCGATCATCCACGCTCGAGAAAGAAGCCCCACCAGCTCCAGCTGTTAGTTCTGCTTGGATACTTCCAACAAGTGATGCTCTTCAGGAAAAGTCTGTGTTGCGTTTCCCAGATTCTGGTTTTCATTCTTCCATGGCTGATCAGACTGCTGCCAGTGACTTCTGTGGCTCTGAAAAGAGTTTAACAGAAGGGACCGAGAGCGCTCTTTCGGTGGAAACTGTCAAACCTCGTGGCAATTCTGTTTCATCGTATTCCTCAGATATAGAGGATGGCTGTGGGGAATGTGGGCAAAGTAAAGAGAGCTCGGGTAACGAGCAGGACAACGGACTAATACAACAGTATTTGGAGTCTGTTCAGCAGTTGGAAGAGGCTGAGGAAGGGGCACATCACAACGATGAAACAGAAGGCAGCTGGCCGCCGATCGCTGTTTCAGCAGAAAGCCGGGATTCTTCATCCGATGCTGTCTCTGTAGACTTCCCTCAAGACACCTCCTCTCCTGCTCGAGGTGAAATCAGTCAGGCAGCAGAAAGCTGCAAACTGAATTCAGGAATAGTAGAAGGGAAGCAAACAGACTGCGATTCTTCATTTCAGATGCTGCATGTTGGGATAGCTGTATAGTAGGCTCAATTCCACAAAGGAAGGGATTCCATCTCATTTTCCTCTCTCTTTCTCCCAGTTATCAAAACTTGGTTTTCATGTGTGCTGTTTCAGACTTTGAGTCGTGTTACCAGTTCATGTTTTAATTAGTATTTTATCGATGTTGCTGAGGACTGACACTAACTATGCTAACCTGCAATCAGCAAAATCCTCAGTGACGGTCATTGTTATGCACTTTATTTTCAAACAGAAAACTGATATCCTAGTACCTGGCTTCCATTAAATTAATTCTGAAGATTGTGGGGGTATTGTTGGGGAGGGTGTTTGCTGTAAATTCACTTTGGTGAATGTGTTAGTAAGTCTGATTTTTTTTTTTTTTCTAGAAAGCAGGATTGAGTTCTTACTTTGCAAAAAGAAGGAAACAGCATGGGAATATCGATCTAGGCAGCATGTGTGTGTATGGGTACAGCCTTATGAGAAAGGTGAAAGCTGTTGCCCTTCTTTGGACTTGAACAAGAGTAGTTTGGTCAGTGTTTCAAAGCTGCATTCCATAAAAACTATGTCCAAGTCAGTAACTCTTTTTCATTTACTTGAAGCTGCTGGCTGGGAATTAGGTCTGTTACATATGAATCAAGGACTTAGAGGGCTCATACCTTAGGGGGCTTCAACTAACTTTGACACTTTTTTTGCCCTGGGGTTGAACTTCCCTGCTTTCTCAGGTAAGACTCAAAGTGCGACCAGTAGCAGCCTTTACTAAGTAAGAATTTCAAAAGGGCATGTGATTTGGAAACATAGTTTCCAAGAGTGCACTGCTGGGTTACAGCAGCAAAGGGTGACTTACCTTTTAGCTCCACAAGGATGTCATTTTTGGGACTTGGATCTGCATGGCTTTCAAGACATTAGTGTATTTGATGGTCTGTGACTACATCTGTCTACAGGTACAAACACTAAAAGCACATGCCATGACTTAAAACAATTTCTTGACATCTCTGTTGGGTTTTTGATTGTTTGGGTTTTTTTATTCCTCTATATGCCTAGTATTTGACAGTCTAATTAGATGTAGATAAAAAGCTGTACTTCTTCCCTGTTGCCAAACGTGCTGAGTTACCTGGGCAATGCCTTCCACTTTGTATCTTGCCTAGCCATGTTGGGTCTTTAATGGAAAAAAAGATCAGGTATCTTAGTATACTGAGAAAGGGGCAAGGGAAGTCTGGTTTGCCATGTGATTTATGATGGACACTAGTAAAATAAAAATTGATGTTGTGACTTCTAGGGGTCAGTTCAGTTTGCTGCAATGTGTACTGGAAGGCCAGTGTTTCAGTAGTTTGCTAATACTAACTTCTCAGATATGACACATGGATATTATAATTCTCTGAATTCATAGGTTAACTTCTGGTGCTATGGTGTCATTAAAATCAACTAGTGCTGTTATAAAGTGACTTATGGCCATGTTACTGCATAAAATAATTTAAGTTTTGTAAAAGCTTTGCTTGCTTGTTTCCTTTAGGTTCCGAGCTGAACTTTACCGCTGCTCAGGAGTTTGATGTGAGCCCAGTATTCACTTGAGGCCTCACATTAGCCTTTATTTAGAATGTAAATGGGGTATTGGACTTGCACCAGACATCTGCCCAGTGGTGAAGGTCACCTTGGAAGAATAAAGCTTGCCTCTGTGTAGAGGAACCATAATCTACCTACCCCAGTCCCCCAACTCTCCCCACTCCCCCAAAAAAAAAGCTCTGTGGCACCAACGTCTCAGAAAAGCCATCACTGCAGTCAAGCTGACATTTGGCTGTGCCTTGCATACATTGGAGCATTTAAAAACCACACACACAGAAAAAATCAAACCCCAAAACAAAAAATAACCCCAAAAACCACCAACAACTGAGGTGGTAGATTCTTAGTGTGCTCTCTTTCTGACTCAGTCTAGTTACAGCGTGTTTGTAGCATAACCATATTCATCATTAGATCTCAGAGAATGAGTGTGCTTGGGTATTCAAAGTGGTACAGGTGTATTAATGTATCAGAACATCTAATTAACCATGCAAAGAAGCCTGTAGTCTACATGAACCTCTGAAGGTTCTCAACTTGGATTTAAACCTGCCATGCCTGGAGACCTCTACAGTTTGTAGGATTTGGCCCTGTTGATCTGTTACTAAAAAAATATATATAATCTTGTGCAAACCTTGAAAGGTACTTTTTTTGGGTTTTGAGAGAGAAATTATATCTGTCTGTGAAACAGTTGTTGCGCTGTACATTCTGGAGGCAGTGGCTAGGTTTAATAAAACAGCAAGTTCTCTTTTGTGACAAGGTGCTGTATTAACATACACAAAACCCAGGAGAAACTAGGTGTCTGGATAAAAATGTGGCACTTACTGAAGACACTGAGGGACCATATATATTTTGCTCTTTTGTTGTATTGTCATTTTTGCTGCAGAATTGCAGGAGAAGCAACTTTGATTTTGGAGGTGTCAAAAGGGGAAACCTGGTGAAACTTTATTTTTTTTATGGAAGCCCATGATGTTTCTTGACATTTCCCCTGTTATTAGGGCTTTCAAACAGAAACACAGGATGACTTATGTTAACTACTGCCTAGGTCAACTATTGGCTTGTTTAAACTTCTGTATCAAAGAGTGATTTTATGAGGTATAGTGAAGTGTGTACTGACATACTATCGACTTTTATCTTACTCTTTGGGGGAAGGTGTAAAATAGGAAATACTGATTTTCTGATGTTCTGAAAAGTATTTTGTATGTGTAAAAGATTAGTTGCCTCACTATACAGAAATCACAAGGAACGGTGAAGTTTTGGATTACTTTTTACAGGGTTGAGTGTAATTAGTTTGTATATACAGAAACTATTTTCTTCTTGACCATTAAAATATGTACAGGGAGAGATGTAGTGGGGGATGGAGGGGAGAAGTAACTCAAACTGGATGCATACTTAAAAATTACTTCTTTCAGTCTCTTTACCAGCTTTGAAAGAACCATGATATGGAAAATAATCATAGTTTAATATATGGCTTAACACTCACCCTGTGTAAGTTTTCTTAATCTAGGTATGTAATGTATTATTTTTCTTTTTTTTACCTGGATAGGGATGTCCAGCTCCCTGTGGATAGAATGAAAAACTCATAAGGGAATCAGAAGGCCTAATATGTAAAAATCCGTGTCTGAGATTTCCCTGTGTTGATGCTCTGTGTCTTTTGGCGTTTTCCTTTTGTGAGGCTTGGTATTCACCAGAAGAATGGGCTCTGCAGAAGGTAGAGCTTGTGTGTTGTTCTGTCCTGGACTGAAGAGATTACCAATGGTTATTTGTCAGGCAGTGTTGGCAGCTCTGCTGCTGTGAGCACAATTTAAGCGCTTCTTTAATTTGCTTCAGTAAAACGAGCTAAATACAGCTCAGACTGACTGTTTAAACAGGGCTACTTTTGCCCCAGGTCAGGTGGTTGACACATGCAAACCACTTTCAGCTAGTCTGTGTCAGAAGTTACTCTTTTGCCTGCTTTTCTGAAGGTAGGGGCAAGGGGGAGGTGGAAATGCATTTATCTGTGTTTTCAGGTTTGGTCTGTGATTGCAGCCGTAGAAGAGTCGGTGTTACCATTTCAGTTTTCTCTGCAGTGTTTCTATAGCTGGCACATTTCAGTCTCCCATGTACTCAAGAATGCAGCTTTTTTTTTCTAATGCATTTAATATTTGATAGCTGCTGTTCCAGGTGGTCTTTCAAAAGGGAGGATATCATGAAAGCAGGCCTGTTCTCATTTTATATTTCACGGGCAGGGGGGTGTTAAAGTATATGGATTGTGTTGGTTCCTCTCTGTTAGGTTACTTCTTTACAAAAGAAAACCACAAGGCAATGCCTTCTTAATGAAATTAGGCCAACTTCTGTTTCCTCGCTTTCTATGAACTGACCTGAAGGGGCACAAATCTTTTTTTAGTCCCTAAAGCTGTAATTTAAATGAATGGGAGGTTTAGCTGCTGAATGAATGCAGCAACTCTGAAGGGAGTGGGGGGAAAGGGTTGTGATGGCTGGTGCTATTTTGTAAACAAAGTGTGTGTGGCAAGGATGGCATTTTTAAATGGTACCGAAGCCTAACTCTGCTTTCTTTTCCTTAAGAGAAGCAGGGCTGTGCTCAAGTTGAGTCCTTGAGAGCTGGCTGTCAAAATTGGGATTTTCTCATATTTACACCTCCAGAAGTGTTCTTAGACCACAAAGCAAGAAGGTGTTAAGGCAGCAAATTTTACCTTCTTGCTTCTGAAACACAGGTATCTTTCAGCAAATACTTGAGGAAGTCCTCCTTAAACTAAATTGCAGAAGCCTGACTGCTTGTTTATAGTTAAGTTCCTTAAAATGCTGTAGATTCTACTATTTGCATGCAGCAATTTAAATGATGCACTTAGCAGCCAGCCTGTGTGTATATATATATATATATATAAACCAAACAAATCAAGTTTGGGGTTTTTTTTCTGGATAATATTGTATGTCCATTGAGCTTGCAAGTTGTTTCTGTTTTTTTTAAGAATTTGTATATATTGTCTGAAGAACTCTAAGCTTAGTTTCTACTTGTAGCAGGTTGTTGGATGAACAAACACAGAAGATAAATTCCTTTGAGACTACCTGGGCACTTTCTACTGGACTTGAAGTTACAGTGTGTCTCACACCACAAGAGATACACTTTTTCCTGAGAGGATAGAAATGTAGCATTTGGTGGAGACTGACCCAATGACCATAAAAACTGGTCAGTTCCCCTGCTTTCAGCTACTGAAAAAGAGACTTTTTTTCCTGTTGCATTGGTTTTTATTTCCCCCTTCCCCTTGTGGACTGTGCCACCCAAACAAGTAAGCATCAAGAATTCACAAAGTCTTTCGAAAAGTCATCTTTCATAGTTACAGGGTTGGGTTTTTTCCCCCCAGTTTGGCTTTCTAGGACAAGTTACTAAAAAACACTTGCTTTCTGTACGCCTGCTGAAAAATTGGGACTTCCTGTCTATTTTTAAATGCTTTGTGTCAACAGTGGAAAAAAGCACAGGATCCTTTACTTGCAAAAACATAAAACAGTGTTTATCAGGAAAGGTGCTTTATCTCTTCAAGAGTGCCATGCCAAATTTCATTGTCTAAGAGCTCTCAATAAGGAACTTCATTGTAAGTATATGGGCCAAATTAATTTGTAGCATAATTCTACTGAACTAAATTTCCTTGAGGCTTTTACAGTGTTCTACCTCTAAACTAGAATTTGAAGAAAAGAAAAAAAAAAAGCAATCAGGCATTAATTTATCTTTCTACTTCTCACTGTTTTCTGTGAAGAATGGTGGGTGGTTAAATTGGTACAGTTCGTATATTTTCTATAAGTGTTGACATTCCTGGATTTATTGTTTCTTAAATATTTTGTTTGTACCTCTGAGTTTTGACTTTAAATAAATGATTTGTACGTTTATTGAAAACATGAATTTGTACTGGATCCTTAATCTTATAGCTAATAGCTGTTGTCTTACCACTGGAGAGCTAGTTTGGGCATAAAAAGTTTGGAAATAGATAGCAGTAGTGGTAGCAAGGTAAGTGTTAGCGTTCGTGAGGTTGTACAGGTGAGGCATCTACTGTCCCACCCTACAGGGTGTGGTAGGGTGCTGGAGATTTGTACACCACTCAGCTGATTAGCAGATGCCGCTGAAATTGTTACCCCTGACCTGCAGTCCTTTGTTTCTATCACTGGCCCTCTCTTCCACATCCTTCACTCCCTACTGTGTTTAAATTTAAAAGTGCGGTGGGATTCTGTACATTGCTGTGTGAGAAAGAGAATTAAGGCTGTGGGCTTACCAAGAGAAACAGAGTTGCATGGCACGTTGGTCCCCGTCCTGCTGAATTGGTTTGGTCGGGTACCTGCTGCATGCTTAAATAAGTGGACACCAATTAAACATCTTCCAGGCTTTAGCAGACAAAACAGTCCAGAAGCTCAGACATGTATGAAAGTCATGTTTTACTGCAGGACAGTCATCTCAAAGGCAAAAAAAAAAACCCCAAACCAACAAAAGAACCCCCAAAATAATCTTTGTCTTGCTTAACTTTCATTTGACACATGGAAGTTAGCCAGTACTTTTTTAACAAAGTGTTTCCACTTTGTTGCACTGAAGAAATGAACTGAGTGAGACTCTTCCTTTTTCTACCAAGGTATTTGGAAGATGGAAATGGGCATAGGAAAAGTGAATTCAAGTCTTAGAGAAGTGCTGTTTTCTCTTGGAGTAGTTAAGGCCTTAAAGCTGTATTCTTAAGTTTAAATGCCATATATTGTAGGGATAGTAACCGTAACACTCCAGGAGCTCAGGCTGAAGGTCCCTCTTGTCCCTGTTTTTGATCCGTATTTGTAGTAAGATCAGAAGTTAACAATATTTGGCTGAAGTTGGAAAATAAAGGGATAAACGTATCTAGTGGACAGACCCAAGACTGTTCAACTTTGGATTTTACAGGCTGAAATTCTTAGATACACTAGGAGCTGAGTTTCTGTTGTGTATGATGCCATAGTTTGAAAAACTCCTGTTAATTCTACATAACATACATAACACTATGTCCAGGTGGTAGGTGAGGTACTTTCCCCCTTCACTCGGGTGTTACAGCGTGAAAGCTGATTTTTCTCTGCTGTATTCATGCAGCTGCAAAAGCACAACCCAGGATGTCCAAGTATAGCTTGCATCAGCACATCTCTGCTTTCAAGCCGTAGTACTCCTTTTAGGAAGGATCTGTGGCGATATAATCCATCGATGTGGTGTCTAGGTAGAAGGAAGCACTTAGCCTGCATGAGACAGCAGGTAGAGATCTTGACAGACTTTAACGTACAGGTTCCAACTTCACCCCTGCCGCTGAAGGAGATCACTCTCATTTTCTATAGCTTGTTGTGGATATTGCCTATACATAAGGGTATTTTCAGACATGCTCCTTGTGACACTCCATCGTAACTTCTTGTGGGTCTGGAAAGGTGCATGTGACTGCCACAAGTCCTGCAATGATCCAGCATGTTCCTTGGTCCTGGAGCATCAAGACCGATGAAGTTAACATACCAACCTGAGCACTTATGCCTCTTGTCCCGGGGAGGATTGCTAGGACCTTTTCAGGTACAGACCATGCAAATTCTGGCAGAATTTGTGAATGTGAGGGCTTTAGGACTGCTGACGTCTATCCTCTCATTCCTTGCCAAGATCCTGTTTGCCTTCTCCTGATACGTGCAAGACAACATTGGGCATCCTGTACATGGTTCCTGCTATTTCTTCCCTTGTTCTGACAAAGCCAGTCAGAGCCTTTGACTTCCACACCTTTTTACCTAACCTTGGAAATCTGGGAGGCCCGTGGCCACGAAGGATGCCCTGGAAAATGTAAAAATTTCTGCACGTGGTGTTGAAATTGTTCGTGTGTTGGACTGAAAGCATTAAACCGTTACAAAAGCCTATAAACAATTCTCAAACAAGGCGAGGGTGTGAGAAACAGCCGGGGCTGGTTTCTTGCTATTGTGTGCTCAGGCACCAGCCTTTGTGCTGTTTCTTCCTGTCCCTTTTTGTCACACCAGCCGAAGTTCTGCAGCCCCTTGAGAACTTGCAGTGAGCCTCCTGGTGCGGGAAGTGCTTGAGAAATGAGCTGAGGGGCTTATCCCTGCCACCGAGAAAAAGCTAGAGCCTGAAACCTCTTCCTTCCGTCACCAGCCTTGGCCTTCCCAGTGCCGAGAGATCCGCCGCTTCCCTCAGGACGTTGTTCCGATGCCTGATTTTTCTCTCGGTGAAAAATTCTCCTCTTGTGTCAAATCAGAATAAGCGGCCGGCGGAGGTGGCCGGGCGGGGCGGCTGCGAGAGGCGGGGCCGGGAGGTGGTGCGATGGCCGCCGCCGTTCTTGGCAGGGGCGGGGAGGGAGGAGGGGCGGCGGGGCCGATAGATATACGACAAGCTGCCGCCGGGTCGAGGGTGAGGTTGCTGCCTGCCCCGGGGGAACGGCTGGTGATTGCGGTGAGGGGGACGCCAGTGCCCGGTGCCTGCGGGCGGCGGTGAGCGGGGCTTGCCTGAGGAGGTGGGGGAAACTCTGGCGGGGGAAGCCGGAGCGGCGCCGGGGAGGAGCAGCAGCCGGGCTGGGGCTGTTGCAGGGAGACCGGGCGGCCTCGGGCGCGGGGTGCCGCGGCGAGGACGGGTGCTCGGCTGAGGTGAGGGCTCCCGGCTTTGGCCGGTGTCCTGCTTAGATTTCCCCCACCCACCCTGTCCCCCCGCTGTCGGGCCCGCCTGCGTTCCTCGCTGGGCTTTTGCCTCGGCGCCGGGTGAAGATGCTTGCGTCTGAAGAAGATGCTTCCTGCAGGCAATGGGGGTGCCGAATTTGGCCGGCAGCCTCTTGTGCCGCTCTCCCGAGGGGGAAGAGCCGCCGCGGCAGCCGGAGGCCGGCCGGCTCCGCAGCGTGTGCGCGGGCTGCCGTGTGGGGCTGCCGAGCCGCGCTTCTGGTCGGAAAGTGCGCGATAGAAAGTACCTTCCGAGCAGGAAAACGCGCTCTGCGGTTTGCGCAGCTGGCAGCGCGGTGCTTCCTGCCTGCTTGTGTCCCCCCCGCCCCTCGCTGGCGGGTGCAGGTCCCTTCCTCGGGGGGTTCGTCTGCGCCCGTACCGCCTGGCGGGAGCGGGCTGGTTCCTCTCGATCCTGCCGCTACGGGGGGCTGCAGCAACGCCGAGCCCCCGCAAGCCATCCGCGCCGGCCCCCGAATGTCAGCCTGCCGCAGGGGTTCTTGGTTATCCCCGCGCCTTGCGCAGCCGGGCTCAGTTAGGGGAAAAACGGCGGCAAAACCGGCTTTCCTCTGCCGGCAGCAGCTCAAGCGCCCAGCCCAGAAACGTCGCGCCCCGGCGGTCGCCAGAGGAGCCTGCGGCCCGCCGGCCGTGGCGGTGGGCAGGGCGGCCGTGTGAAGGAGTCGCGCTGGTGCGGTGCCGCTGAGGCTTAAAAGAAACCCAATGCCCTCACCCACCCACCCAACCAAACAAAAAACCTAACCCTGCAAGTAAACGTTAGAGAGCTGTAGGGCGGTCAGTGAAAATGTAATCCAACTGGTTTTTGTTCATTTAACCTTGGACAAAAATCGGGCCTGCAGTAGCAGGGAACTGCAGAAGTGGAGAGGGGTAACGCGAGGCAGTGGAGACTTCAAAGGCACAGGGCTGAAGTTAGCAGAGGCTCAAAACAACCTTTAAAGCATAAAAATCCTCGGATTATCGTAGAAACAAACTTGTGGGTAAGGAGTCTTGGGTGTCACCTTATCTTGTGTTGCTGCAACCAGACGACAAATGTGTGAAATATTATTTTGAAAATATTTGTGTGTGTGTGTGTGTATAAACTTTTTCCCCCCTTTATCATTTCCAGGCCTTATTTTTGGCCTTTCCCATGGATCACTTTGGAGAATGCTCCCAAGAATAGGGTAAGAAAAAAGCTTTTTGGTTTTTTTTGCATACTCATATATCATACAAAGCATGAAAGCAATGAATTATTCAGGGAGGATGGAACTGGAAGTACATCAAGGCCTTCAGTATAAAGAAAGGTCTAAACCTGTACATTGGGATGTTCTAAAATGTGTGGCATTTACAGAAAAGGAGAAAATTTTGAACAAAAACTTTTGAAGAAAGAGATGTGGGAGTAGCTTCTGTGGCCTTTTTAGGTATGCGAAATTGCATTCTACTAATTTCCCATGGCTTGTACTTTTTTCAGTGATAGAAAGGTAATTCACAGCAACAAAATTGGAAATTCCCTTTTTCTCTAATGTATTTGTTTCTGTTCCTCAAATCATTACATATGGCCTTAAATAAGCATTTTAATACCTTTAGGTATATTCATTACCAGTTACCATTTAAAACTGGAGTTGACATTTTATACCAAGTTTGTATTTTACGTTAGCAGAGAACTGTTCTGACAAAGCTGCACTCTTTTAATTGTATTTTGTCAGTTTGATACTTTTACTTTTATGGAAGCCTTGTACTTTCAATGCTTGTTCCTCAGTCAGAAACACAATCTCTGTAATTCTCAGCGAAGCATTTGAAGTTATAATCCCTATAATCCTCGTAAAGCAATTTCATGTGAGGTCTATTTTGAGCCTGCCCTGGTTATACCAGTAATACATTTCAGTTTTTTAGTCTGTGTTCATTTAATGAATTATTTAATTAGCTATTTTTGATGTTTAATATATCATTACGTTTCACTTGAATTTGCACAGCATTCTTCATGTGCTCTTAATAGTATAACTTCTTAGTTATGCTATTTATAAAAAGTTCTGCAAAGTTCATCTAATAATTTGATGAATTGTTGCACTCGGTGGATGGCTGTATGAGTAACACTGCTTTGAGAATATTAGGTTTGAAGAGACTGGTGTCTTTTGACTGTCCCTCCCTGCCATCTGTTTTCTGTTTCCAAGTTTAGAGCTTCTCCTTCTGCAAGAACTGTACCTTTTTTTTTTGCTTGCAAAGTAACTGTCTCAAATTGTCCCTTTGAGAAAGAAGGAACATGTAAGAGTCAAACCAAGCAAGTATTAAGCTGTGAGAACTTTGTGTCAACAGCTGTTAAGTCTGTAACTTTATAACAGACCAGCTATCAAGCAACCTCAAAAGAAACTATATGTAAAAACACTACTATTATTATCTTTTATTTTTAAAACACCACAAATAACCCAATTGACCCCCAAAATCACAACAGACCCGAAACCCAACACACTGTATTCTTTCAAGAAGTTTACTTTTTTTACCTTTAGAGCTGCATATGAGCAGAAGATGTAAAAGAAATTATTAAAGAAAAAATAAACAACAAACCCAACAGGCATGCAGGTTGTAGTCTGATGTTATAAAAGATTTCTGGAGTTCAATTTTAGTGCATCCAACCCTGATAGATATCTCCTGTTTAGCTGATGGGTGTTAAAGCTATTTTTTTTCCCCTCTCCCCAGCAGAAAACTGAAGAAAGTATTTTTTATCTTGCTTATCCAGACTTGCTTCAGACCGTAGTCTTTAATAACAACTTACTGGACTCTCTAATCAGGTAAAAAGACAGATGTCTAAAACCACAAGTTTCTGCTAGAAGTCTTGGGCTCATGATTGTTATAGTGTGTCCCAAAGGATAAATCGGACGGCGATGGTTCATTTTGTTTTGATGACTTGTTTTTTTGGTTGCCAGAAAGAAATTTTGCACTCTTCTTTTGCCTTTATTTATCTATTTATTTATTTTTAATTTAAAATCAAATCATGGGAGACTGGCTCTATTACAAGGTTTTGCCTTGGCGTGCCTGAGATAATTGAGTGACATAGCCTGCTCAGATTGATGACACAAAATTCTGTTTTAACTGCTCTCTTGTATCAGTTGTTGCCACATGAAGTTCCACCCTTTATATACTTCCAGTGTTAACTTCCAACAATATTCTGGTGTCCCAATATAATTTTTGTAAATGCATCTGCAGGAATGAAGTGGAATTCAACTGAATTCTCTTGTGCGCTGCTGAGGCGAGATGCCATTCGTGCTTGTGGTGGATGGAAGTCATGGCAGCATCTAACATGGGAGGGAAAGACATGAACAGACAATGTGGCGTGACTCATTCAGATTGCAAATTTTCTGCCTGCTCATGGCAGTACTGGCTGTGGTGGTGCTGGTCCATAATTTTTTTCAGTTAGAGGTAAGTGGAGCCTGTTTCTTCTGTTCTTCTGTGTCTTGGCTTGAGCAACGCTATTGCTCTGTGAGTGTACGGTTAGATTTGTGACTGACAGCATTTAGCTAGAACTCAGAATCACAGAAAATGCAGGCTATAAGGAAAGTCTGAAGGTATTTAATCCAACGCTCTTCTCAAGAGGCTAACTTCAAAGTTAGCTTGGATCGCACAAGGTATTGTTCAGTTGAGTTTTGACAGCCTTCAAGGACGGTCAGGTTTTACATGATGCCTGTACAGCTTGCTGCAGTGCTGCAGCCACCTTGTAGGGGTGAATGTTTCTCTTATGTGCAGGTGGAAGTTGACTCTTGTTCTTTCAGTGGGTACTTCTCATTTCAGTTCCTCTGGAACTCCCCTTTAGGTAGTGAAAGACTGCAGTTAGATCTCCCCTTGGTATTCTGCGGACATTTAAAGAGAGGTAAATTTAAAAAGAAGATCTGGTTCCCTGAGTCTCTCACTGTGGTCATGTATTTCAGTCCCCCTAATCACCTCAGAAATTCATAGCTAGTCTCTTCAGTCTGACTCTGACACAGGGTGTCCAAAAACCAGACGTGGTGTCCAGATGTAGCTTCACCGAGGTCAGTTTGAGGTGACTTACCACACTGCTCAATTGGCTGGTTATGCTGTTTTTAATTCATCAGCACAATGCAGTGGTACTGACACAGTGCGATGATATTGACACGTGGTCAGTTTGCTGTCCACCCACCGGAATCCGGAGGTCTTTCTCTGCAGAGCTGTTACCCAGCTAGTCGATCTCAAGTCTTTTGCCTCAAGTATTTTGCCTTTCCCTTTTTTTTTTTTTTTCCTCTTCCTGTCTGACTTGCATATTTCTTCACTTCTTGCTGTAGTGCAGAGGTATGCTCAAACTGTATGAATCATTAAACCCGGGCTAAAGTCAAAACAGATTAAATCACTGCAGAGCAGTTCCAGGGAGCCTTGGAGGCTGACCCTGCCCATTGGCTGCCAGACTGTCCAGGGCAGCATTTGGTGGGTGAGCGTAAAAATACTTAGTACAATACCTCATTAAATTCTAGCTATCTCTTATGCACCTTAGCCCATTGGTAATTGCTTTGTGTGTTTAAGTTGTGTGTATCCTGCTTGCAGAGGGATTTTTTGGTGCTTGTTTGTTTTACTGTGTTGGGCTTTTTTTTTTTTTCTCCTCCTGGCTAGTGATGCCAGAGTGAAATGATCCAAAACAGGGGCTGTAAAATCCCCTCTCACCCCCAAAAAGATATAGTTGATTTGGAAGAGGTTCAGATAAAGGCAAGGAAGATGTTTGAGACTGGCACAGGATCAATAACTAAAGAGTGAATATTTGTTACCTATTCCAGTACTAGTGGAGACATTAACTATAAACTGCAGATGCCAAATTCAGAGGAAGCAGGAGTGTGTTTTATGGAAGTCCTTGCAGTAAGACTGTGTAGCTGCTAAAAGTTCTATTCAAAAACTCTGCATGAATTTATAAAAGAAAGATCCATTAGGTGATATTAGATCTTAAAGATGTCAACCCTAGTATTTAAGAAGTGTTTAATTCATAAAGGGCTAGAAACTGGATTAAGTCTTCAGGGGGAAGTAATGCAACATGTTCAGTGTGTATCCCACATATCTGGTGTTGGAAACTACTGGGAATCAACACACTGTGTTTGTTAGAACTTTGGTTTGAGTTAGTGTGATCCTTTTTATGTGACGTAGAGGGTAGCTTTTCTCTTTTGTCTCTGTGGTTACTTGGCTTTTTGGGCCTATGTATATTGTGTGAAGAACAGTTTTGATATTTTTAATCTTAGACTTTTTAAAAAAATTATTTTCTTATGGAAAAGGGCTCTGACAGAGCTTTGAGTGAAAGGGAAAATGCAGTATGGGTGTTCACTTTGTGCTTTTTCTTGCCACAATTCACGATAAGTATCTACATGGCTTTGTTGACCTTTATGTATCTGATATTCCAAACTTGTATTTGTAAATGCCTCAGCCATGCTTCTCATCCTCAAATCATCTAATCTAGCTGGCAAAAGCTAAAGAGCTAAGGCAGTTATTAATTAGCCCCCAGCTAGCCTCCCTGCTTTTTCTTTGTAGGATTTTATACTTTTTCATGTTGGAATCTTCCCCCTTGATTTCTTGTCTTAGGCCACTGATGATACCCTCTCATCCATGTTAGAATTTTACTTTTCTTACCTTGTGGGTAGTCTGCTTATTGTTTAATTTGCTTTTTAAGGTGTTACTCTTCCCTTGAAGTTCACAGCTGCATTATAGTACCAGAAGAAATGTATTTTTATTGTTGGTGGGGTTATTTGTTTGTTTTGGGGTTGGTTTTTTTCAAACATAGGATCACAGAATTTTTTCTGCTAAGTATCAAGTATCAGGTTGTTGCCAAGGGGCAACAACAGTTTGGCTTTAGGATATGAGGGAGTTTGTGTATGTGTTCCTATTGCCTTTAGAGTGACAGAACCACTTCAGGATTGGTTATGAGCATTCTTTTATTTAAAAGCACTGAGAAAAGAGAGTGTGTGGGGAGGGGAAGTTCCTTGCAGGGATGAAGGAACAGTGTGTGAAATCAAACCGCTGAAATAGAACAAAGGAACAATGTAATAAAGGTGGTTTGGTTTGGGTTTTGGGGTTTTTTTTTTTCATTCTTGCTGCTAATTTGCAGATGCCTACAAAAGATAACCGTGCAGTCTCATTTGCATTATTGCTGGAACACTCCTCTGTCATGTGATGGCTTTTTAGGATTGGCTTTGACACTTGGAATAACTTAGCACCCACTCAACGCTGTGAGACAGTAAAGACAGTGAAGTGATCTCATGTCTGTCTTAGGCAATAAATAGGGAGAATGTACCTGAAGCACAAAATTACTGAAAATAAGGTGACCAACCTTTCAGTAATTGATTTTTGTTCAATATCAAATACTTTCTGCTGCATAAATTAAGACTTTCTATTGGGCCACCTGGAACTTTCTCCCCTCTCCATGTCCATCACCTGGGAACCTCTCATGATGTTCCCTGCTCTCTCACGCTAGTGACACACACAGGTTTGCAGCAATTGTTCTACATGTACTAGGCCACACTAAGAGGTACAGCTGGCAGAAGATACTGGGTTTTGAGACAGGGCCCCACCTTTTTCAGGTGGGATACTTGAAATATGGTGGGAATACTTGATTGAAACACTCAGCATCTTTTATTTAGCCACCAACATTATTGTGTTTAACTGAGGACAAGTGTTCATTGCAGGTCTCAACAAGAACCCCGTGAATGCCTCTAGAATATCTTTGAAAGCACGATTGCCTGTGTGGGGCTACATGTTATATCTAATTTTTGCTTAGTTGGCAGAGAGAATGCTTTTTTTTTCCCTTTTAATGACATCTCTCATGCACCAGGAACAGCTTGTGTATTATTTGTGCTTACTTAATTGACAACACAACTCATTCTGTCCGTCTGTGTTACTTGGCAGGCATCCAATAAATGGGTGACTGAGCCAACTAAGGAAGATGCTCTGCTGGACTGGTTTTTCATGAACAGAGCAGGACTTGTAGGTGACGTGGTATTACTTAGAAATATTGCTTCCATTTCGTCTCAGGTTAACAAACAATTTAGAAACATGTCCCAGGCTCTGTGAGAATATGGTCATGGATGGCACTGCGTGTGGGAGAATATGGACAGGTAGCTAGAGAATTTCTCACTTCCAGGGGTTTGGAACTTCACTCCCAAACAACTACAGGATCCCAATGAAGTGATAGAAAGCTTCAAAAAAAAAAAAAATTCCGTGGCTATTCCAAAGAGGCACAACTCACTGCCTGGCCAGTTTCTACCAAACACTTCTTGATATTATGTGTCACCCTCAGGGAGAAGAAAAAGAAAACAGACTGCATGGCTAAACCAGACACTATATCAGTCACCCCTACAACTAAAAAGAAACAGAAGTCATCTTGTTTAGTAAGGGATGAAGAAACTTCTCTGAAGAAGGAGCAGGAGGAAGGATCAGAAGAGGCAGCTTCTTCTGCAGCAGAGCAGTCACAAGAACAGGAAGAGACTGAAATCATAAATGAGACAGAAACTACCCTATTCCCAAGTGAGCTGTGAGATACATGCAAAGATTTTTAGCCAACAATCAGATGAGCTAATTTTCAGCTGGTTGCTCTGACGCTGGGATATTTGGAACAGTAGTCAGGAATTAGAGGCTAAGGAAGCCTGAGAGTTAAGATTCCTTGCTAAGGAGAAGGCCATTGACAAAGGGATTGGAAAAAATGCAGCACTTCTCAGTCTTTCGCAGTGATAAATGTCAAGTGTAGAGGGCAGGTATCCCTTCAAGGAAGAATCTGCAAATCTTGAAGCAAATGAAGCAATGTTGAGGGAGGTATCCAGTATCTGAGGGAATTAGCTATGTTGGAGGAGATCTATGACAACCAGCCATCCCAAGACCTGGATGAAATCTGTGTATGAAATGCACTGATGGTGTAAACCCTAGTGATAACAAGCTGGATGGACATGGAGGCACCAGCTATAGAGGAACTGGACAGACAACTCTTGAGAACACAAAGATTATCTTACTTCCACCGTGTGGGCCTGTGTCTCAGCTGTGGACAGACTCAAAATGTCCAAGCAAGCTGAGAAGGATAGGCCTTCCTCACGCACTGCAATGGAGGCCTCAGCTATTGAGAGTCATGCTTATTCTGGTCCAGGGAAAAGGTACCTTTGGCATATACCATGTGCAACCCCGTGATTTTTTTTTTTTGAAGGTTTAAATTAGATAAATTACATATTAAGGGGAAGGTTTTTTGCAGAGAGAGTGGTGAGGTGCTGGAACAGGCTGCCCAGAGAGGTGGTGGATGCCCCATCCCTGGAAGTGTTCAAGGCCAGGTTGGATGGGGCCCTGGGCAACCTTGTGTACATGCAGGCCTGGAGGTTGGTGGGCCTGCCTGTGGCAAGGGAGTTGGAACTCTATGATCTTTGGGGTCCCTTCCAATCTATGCTATTCTATGATTCTGTGGTTTTTCCTGTGTGACCAGGGGTATGACATGAGGAAGTGTGATGTTCCATCTGCCTGGAACTAGAAGCTTTGGTCCAGGAGCCACAAGGAAAACAACAGCCAAAAAGCTCCCATCCAGGAAAATTACTGCTCTACTGTCTGTTGGGTAGAGTAGAAGGACTGGTTATACTTTTGACCCTGATGAAGGGACTTCTATTTTGCAATTACTAAAATCAAATGAAGACTCTGACAAGGAATAGAGGGGGCCCTGCTTCAGCTAGGTGGAGGAAAGGGGCAACCAGATACACTGGACTCTGTGGATTCAGTGGTTTGACACATAAGCCCCATGGTAGTATAAAGGTCTAGTGGACACTGGTTCACGGTGTACTCTAATACCATCATATTGCAAAGGAGCAGAATCCATCTGTATTTCTGGAGTGACAGGAAGTCCCAAGAAGCGTTCATGTTGGAGGTTGAGTTAAGCCTAACAGGGAATGAGTGGCAAAAGCATCCTATTGTGACAGGTCCAGAGGTTCCGTGCATCCTCGGTATGGACTATCTCAGGAGACAGTACTTCAAAGACCAAAAAGGGTACAGATCACAGAATGTTAGGAGATGCAAGGGACATTGAAAGATCATCTAGTCCAACCCCTCTGCCAGAGGAGAATCAGCTAGACTAAATCGCACAGGAACATGTCCAGGTAGGATTTGAGTGTCTCTAGAGAAGGAGACTCCACAGCCTCTCTGGGCAGCCTGTGCCAGTGCTCCATTACTCAGTGATTAAGTTTTCCTTTATACTTGTATAGAACTTAATATGCTCCAGCTTGCAGTTGCTGCCCCTTGTCTAATTGCTGACCATCACTGAGAAGAGCCTAGCTCTGTCCTCCTGACTCACCCTTTACATATTTATAGACATTAATGAGGTCACCACTCAGTCTCCTCTTCTCCAACCTAAAGACACCCAACTGCCTCAGCCTTTCCCCATAAGGAAGGTGTTCCAATCCCTTAATCATCTTGGTGACCCTGCACTGGACTCTTTCAAGTAGCTCCTTGTCCTTCTTTGAACTGAGGGGCCCAGCACTGGACACAATATTCCAGATGTGGTTTCACCAGGGCAGAGTAGAGGGGGAAGAGAACCTCTCTCTGCCTACTAACCACACCCCTTTTAATACACCCAGGACACCATTTGCCTTAGCCACAAGGGCACATTGCTGTCTTGTGATCATCCTGCTGTCCACTGGGACTCAGGTCTCTCTCACCTTAGCTGCTCTCCAACAGACTAGACCCTAGCCTATATTGGTACCTGGGGTTGGTCTTTAAGATGGTATATAAGAGTAGCTGCCTTCAGTACAGAGAGATTAAGCGCCCGTTTAGCTTGTCTGCTCTCTCAGAGGATCCATCTGTTGTGGGGCTGCAACTGGTTGAATAAGAGCAAGTGCTACTTGCTACCATGACAGTGTATGAGTGACAAAATTGTACAAACCCAGACATCCTTGTTCTCATACATAACTTGATCTGGCAACTGGAGATCCAAGGAGTGATCAGCAGAACTACATCACCCTTTAACTGCATTCTAGAATTCCCAAAATGAATGGGAGTCGAAGGCTGCCAGATGGTGTGCAACAATTGAAGCATGGTGGACAGATATCTAGGATGGTGGGCACCTCCAGACTGTTGGAACTTGCCCCCTGAACAAGGGCAGAATTCTGAAAATCTAATAGAATATTTGGTAAAAGTATGCTGGCAACTCTAGAGAGACACAAATCACTGCAATGTGCTGGGGCCTGGCCTGTGCCTTCCAAGCTGTGTTCAACACTGCTCAGTGCCCTCAGAGGGAAAAGAAGGTCCCTGGACCTGAGGATAGACAAACTGACAGGCACAGCAGCCATGCCAACCCCTGTGACAGTCAGTGCAGCTAAACCAGAGAACCCACCTGTGCCACTGCCACTATCAGTCACCCCTACACAGAAGTACACAAAAGAAACCCCAGTTCTAGTTGTAGGGGACAAAGATGAACCAGGACTGTTCCAAGAACAGGAGGAAGGGGCAGAACCAGAGGTCATCACCTGACCCCTGTCCCTGAATGAGCTGCAAGATGTGAAAATATTTCAGCAGGTATCAAGGCAAGCTCGTTGTCACCTGGCTGCTCCAATGGTGGGATAACAGGGACAGTAACCTGGAATTAGGAGGCAGAGAGGCCAAGCAGCTGGGTTCCCTGTCCAGGGAAGGGGGCATTGATAAAGCAATTGGAAAAAAGACACAAGCCCTCAGCCTCTGGAAGCGACTGCTGTCAGGTTCAGTGAAGATGTTGAATGTCATCCAAGCAAGTGGAGCACCATGGAGAGAGGTATCCAGCACCTCAAGTAATTAGCCAGGGTTTATTATGATCTGAACAGTGTGCAGTTACCCACATGTGGTAGAAGTTTGTACCAAGCATGCCATCATCACATACCAAGCCCAAGTACTGGACTGGAAAGGTGAGGAGGCAGCAACAGTGGATGAAGTGGCTGCCAACTCTGGCAATAGAAGGAAAATCTCTCTTCTTCCCCCTCTTGTCTGCAGAGAAGATGGTCCAGCAACTCCAAGAGCTCTAAGATCCTATTCCCCACCTGTACAGACCAGTATCTCAGCTGTTAGGGGTAAACTTTCCTCTGCTCAGTATATAGAGGGTACACACCATGAGGCACCCTGTGGTTCTACTTCTGTGACCATGGACAGGACATGAGGAAGC
This sequence comes from Hypotaenidia okinawae, assembly GCA_027925045.1. Classification (NCBI taxonomy): domain Eukaryota; kingdom Metazoa; phylum Chordata; class Aves; order Gruiformes; family Rallidae; genus Hypotaenidia; species Hypotaenidia okinawae. The sequence goes on from BSDF01000001.1 coordinate 94,465,790, forward strand.
GACAAGAAAAACCTGCCTAGAGTGAGTTGCACAGAAAAACAATGATAAAAGGGGATTCTTCCAGGAAAATTACTGCACCAGTGTCTGCCAGGCAGCTCCCCAGAACAGGAGCCTGATTGTACTTAAAATTCTCTCACAGGGACTACTGCTAAGTCATTTCTGCAAGAAGTGAGTAATGAACACGATGGCCAGGACCAGAGGGGCCCAGCCTCCAGCCAGATGGAAGAAAGGGACAACTGGGTTTATTGGGCTGTGAATTCAATGGCCAAGCTCGTCAGACCCCCCAGGAATATAAGGCTCTAGAGGGCACCGCACACAGTGCACCTTAATGCCACCAAGCCATGGAGGGGCAGAACCCATCTGTGACAGGGGGATTCAAACAATTCACTGTACTGGAGGCCAAAGTGAGTCTAACTGGGAATGAGGGACAAAAGCCTCCCGTTCTGACTGGGCCAGAGGCTCTGTGCATCCTTGGTATGGACTACTTCAGGAGAAGGTATTTCAAGGACCCAAAAGGGTACCAGTGGGCTTTTGGCATGGCTGCCTTGGGGACAGTGGAAACTGAACAGCTGCCTACCTTGCCCAGTCTCTCGGAACACCCTTATGTTGTGGGGTTGCTCAGGGTCAAAGCACAACAGGTGCTGATCGCTACCACAACAGTGCATCCGGGGGACAATATCGCACCAGAGGAGACTCCCTGATTCCCTCCGCAAGCTGATTCGTCAGCTGGAGAGCCAGGAGCAAGCAGCAGAAGGAACTCACCCCTTAACAGTCCCACACGCCCAGTGAGAAAGTCCAAAGGCTGTTAACCATGGCTCTGTAGTACAGTGGCTCCATAATTAAGAATGATTGTAGACAGTTGCTAGGTGGTTGTTGAGAAAAGGATCTAAGGGAATTGTTTGAAGGAACGCCTGTAAACCAACTGTCCTGGAACACAAAGAGCATAAAATTATCTCCACACACAGAGCCAATTTGGCAGTGAAAACAAGTCCATGTATCCTGAAAGGAATTGACTTCATTGTAATACTAAAAAACACACCCACAGATCAAGCAGACCCTTGCCCAGGTGAAGCCCTTCCTTCATTAGGTGCATGGATTGAAGACAATGACACAGCAATGACTTTAATTACATGTAAATTACTGGGCAGTGACTGTCACTGGGCAAGTGCTGCCTGGAGACACTTGTGTATAAGCACAACAGGAGAGCTGGCTGGGCGTGTGTGTGACCTGTGGAACTCCACCGAGCGCCCGGACCCGAATAAAGGCGCTGTCACCCTTGTGTGCGTGGGGGGATCAGTTGACTGTGTCCCAGGCAAGGAATCTGCTTTTCAGACAGAAACCATGGCTGTTGTGGCCTGGCTGAAGTCATGCCGTCCATGGGTGTTGCTGTGCCGGACACGCTGGAACTTCAACATGGACTGGAGTCAAAGGCAGACAAAGATGTGTGTCACAAATGATACCACTAATGTGTTTTTTTCTATCTCTTTGGCAGCAGAGTGCTGAACACAGTTTGCTTTCACTTGGAGGGGTGTCCAGTACACCTAGTATAGAGTGCCCAGGGGTGGAAACACAGCCCCACCATTTGCCATGAGCTGATCCAGACTTCACTGGAACATGGTGAAGCTTCTGAACACCCAAGTATGTTGATGACATCATTGTGTGGGGCAACACAGTGGGGAAAATGTTTTGGAAAGGGAGAATAATAATTTGGATACTTTTCAAAGTATGCTTTGCTATAAAATAAAGTCATGACAAAAGATGGCAGGATATCCAGTCTTAAAGAATATAAGGGCAAGATGGGCATCATCAGATCTCTATAGGTGTGATTCTCAAAATAACAGCGACGTCCTCTCTAAACAGCAAAAAAGGGAACACAAGCTTTTTTAGGTGTTGTGGGGTTCTGGAGAAATTGTATCCCAGGTTCAAGGTTTATCATAAGCCCTCTCTATCAGGTGACTTGGAAAAATATTCAAAGTGTTGAATGGGGCCCTGAGAAGCCACAAGCCTTTGAACAGATTAACCAGAAAACAGCCCACGCGGGAGCCCTTGGGCCAGTCCAGGCAGGACCAGGTGTAACACACGTGCTTCACAACAGCCAGGGATAACGGTTCTGCCTGCAGACCCTGACAGAAAGCACCGGGGAGACTCGAGGCCGACCCCTGGGGTTTTGGAGTCGGGGATACAGAGGGTCTGAAGCCGGCTACACTCACGCTGAAAAGGAGGAATTGGAAGAATATGAAGGGATTTGATCCCCTTCAGAAGTGATCAGTGCTGAAGCCCAGCTCCTCCTGGCACCCCAACTGATGTTCAAAGGGAGGGTCCCCTCTACACAGCATCCAGCTGATGCTTCGTGGAGTCAGTGTGTTCCACTGGTCTCACAGTGGGCCAAATAAGAAACCCCAAATGTCCAGGAATTCTGGAAGTGTTCATGGATGGGCCAGAAGGCAAAGATTTGGGAATGTCACCAGAGGAGAAGGTGTCACAAGCTGAAGGATCCCCTCTGTGTAAGAAGCTGCTTCTCATTTTCTGTCTATGTGTCCTGTTCACTAATGGGTCCTGTCTCAGTGTGGGAAAGCACCAGAAGTGGGAGGCTGCTGTGTGGAGTCAGGCCACTGAGGAACATCAAAATATTCAGCAAGTGGATCAGACTGCTGACACTGAAGTGGCTCAGATGGACTTGGACTGGCAACATAAGGGTCAATTATTTATAGCTTTGTGGGCCCATGGTGTCTCAGGCCATCAAGAAAGGGATGCAACATAGAGATGGGCTCATGACTGAGGTCTGGACTTAACCATGGACGCTGTCACACAGGTCATCCATGAATGTGAAACCTGCTGCAATCAAACCAGCCAAGTGGTTAAAGCCTTTCTGGTACAGAGGATGATGGCTGAAATGTCAGTGGGGGGAGGCCTGGCAGGTTGATTATATCCCACTCCGAGAGACTCACCAAGGCAAGTGCCATGTGCTTACAGTGGTGGAAGCAAGCACCAGATGGCTGGAAACATACCCTGTGTCCCATGCCACTGCCAACAGTGTCCTGGGCCTAGAGAAGCAAGTCCTGCGGTGACACAGCACCCTAGAAAGAACTGAGTCAGACAAGGGGACAGTTTATGAAACACCCTGACAGATACCTGGGCATGGAGTGGGTGTATCACAGCCCCAGCTGTGCATCAGACCCTAGGCAAGTTGAAAGGTACAACAGACTGCTAAAGGCAGAGCAGTGGGTGGTAGGACCCTCAAACATTTGGGTATACACACTTAGCAAAGGCCACCTGGTTAATTAACACTAGAGGATCTGCCAGTCAGTCTGACCCTGCACAACAAACCCCAGTGTGCTGTAAAAGGAGAGAAGACCCCTGCAGTACGTATAAAGAACTTGCTGGGGAAAAGAGTCAAGGTTAGTCCTTCCTTGGGTAAAGCTAAACCTATCTGTGGGATTATTTTTGCTCGAGGACCTGGTTGCACTTGGTGAGTAATGCAAAAGAATGCTGAAGTCCTATGTGTACCTCAAGGGAATTTAATCCTGTGTGGATATAACCCATCATTTGGGTTGCATTGTATAGGGATTACTATAGCTGGAACACCTTGTTTCTAGCAAGGCTAGTAGCAAGGGGAGGAGTTCATTGCAATGGTAAACCCTATAACCTAGTCTAAAGGGACCAAGTGTGGAGATTGTAATGGAAATACCTTTAAATTGTTGCAAACCAGGATTTGGTGTGGAATAAGGGTTGCAAGTGTGCGCTGGTTTTGGCTGGGGTGGAGTTAATTTTCTTTGTAGTAGCCTCTATGGGGCTGTGGTTTGGATTTGTTCTGGAAATGGAGTTGACAATACAGAGATGTTTTTATTGCTGCTTAGCAGCTCTTACATAGAGTCAAGGCCTTTGCTGCTTCTCACCCCACCCCATCAGCGGGCAGGCTGGGTGTACACAGGAAACTGGGAGGGAACACAGCTGAGAGATCCGATGCCCACTGACCAAAGGGATATGCCATACCATATGACATCATGCTCAACATATAAAACTGTGAGAAAAATGGAGGAAGTGGGGGAGGTTCAGTTTGTCTTCCCAAGTAACCGCTACATGTGACAGAGCCCTGCTTTCCTGGTGATGGCTGAACCCCTGCCTGGTTTAAGGGGAGTGCTGAATTAATTCCTGGTTTGTCTTTTCTTGCATGCACGGCTTTTCCTGTTAAAGTGCCTTTATCTCAACCCATGAGTTCTTTCAGTTCTCTCACTTTCACTCTTCCAGTTCTCCCTCCCATCCCACCACGGGGTGAGTGATGGAGTGGGTGCATAGTATTTCATTGCTGGCTCAAGTTAAACCCTGACAAGAAAGAGGGCTCCAGAGAAATCTCGATAAATGCTCTTTATCTGCCCGACTTAAAGGAAACTTAATGTTGGCTGCTAACTACAATAGAGAGCCTGCAGTTCTGCATGGTCACTGTATGACTGCTTAACATGCAGGACCCAGAGAGATTTGGAAATGTCAGTGAAAGAAGGGGAATAAAATGGGAGAGACTAAGCTATTAATCTGCCTCCAGGCAAGCCATGTGTATCCTTAGGGGTAGGAGAGCTTGAGCACTTGTTTGAAGATGAGCCTGGGAAGCACTTAAGAAAGGGACATGGTTTGGAAAGCTTTTCTATTCTATTCAAGGATCTTTGGCATATTAATTGATGTATTCCCTTTCTTAGCTGGATAAAGGAACCTCTGTAATATTTTCTCCTGCGAATAGCATACATGATATAGCTTATAATTCTGCAATAATACACAGTCCTGTTTGGGTTTGGAAGAGGACTGTAAAAATGAACAAGGATGTTACAGAAAGAATGGTCCTTCAGGATGTTGAAGAAACTCTGTTTTTACATTTGTAGAGATTGTTTTTTCCTCTTGAAGACTGGCTGAGGAAACATCTGTGGTATTACCTATTCTGTTTAATGAGTGGGTCATAACCTAGAGATGCTGGACCTCAAGTGACAGTACTTGCCCAGGGCTTTAGCTGCATACAAGTGAAGAACTCTGTCCTGGGGCTTTGCTAAAAAGGCTGCGTAGGTGGACTGCTTTAGAGACATTGAACTATGTTCTCTACTCTGCTTCCTGAATGTGTAAGTTTGTTGGCAGGGTGTTCTCTACATTCCTTTCCACCGAAAGATATTGGTGTGTCCTTGGAAAGACTTCAGCAAAGCTAGCTAGACCATAAATGACATCTTCCAGAGGTCTGACAGAAAGACTGGGTTAGAGACCCTTATAAAGAAATTTACAGAAGGTTAAAAATAGTGATGGTTCTGTTTGTAATCCCCCTTTAGAGAGCCATCTTCTTCATTTGAAAGGAATGTTTTTACCATGCCCCCTTCGCCCCTTGAGGTGCCGACCATTGAAGAACCAACTGAAATGCAGAAACTTTCTATTGAGAGCTTACACAAGACTTAATGAAACACATGTACTCCTCCTTTTCACCCCTCCTTAGAAAAATGCTTAAGTATTTTGCAGAGTGACACAGTTACCAGGTTGTTGGATGCATCAAAATATGTAGCTAACTCAAGAAAAAAAAAACAAAACAAAACAAGTGAAAGGAAGAAGTTGTGAAGGCACCCAAAAATAGAAACTTGGCTTAATTCAAGAGCACGTGTAGGCAAGATGTAAAGTAGAACTGTGCTTGAGATTCATTTGCAGATTTGCCTGAGATTTACCAGTTTAATCAAAGCAACGTGCCGTGATACATTTGTGGTTCTGCCTGCTGTGATGGAAAATAGAAATAATTATGAATTACCTCAGATGGCCTTCAGGGAAAACTTGTTAAACCCTGGGTGGAAATGTAACACAGAAGCAAAAGCTTCTGTTGTGGTAATAACATTCTGTGTATCTGTGGATACTTGTAATTTACACTTATGGTTAAAATGGAACAATTTACTATTTTAGATTTAATAGCTATCGGGGATATCAAACAGAGACGATTCTGTGTATCCATCCTACATCCTAGTGTGCTCCTTATCCTCTTACTCTTAAGCTGATCAAAACCAACTTCTTATGTAACAGCCTTCAAAAGCCTCTGCCTTTCACTGGCTTGTTCCATTCACCTTTCTTCTGGAACAGTAAACCAAATCTCTGTGTTGTTCAAATGACTTGAATATACTGGCAAATTCAAATAAAATGTAGCAGGGGGTGAGGGAACAACTGCTCAGTATGTACGTGTACCCTAGGTGATATTTCAATGAACTAAGAAAGGTTTACAACAGTAAGTAAGTCTTTAGTGTCAATGGTGGGAATTTTACTACATTACCAAGCAGTTAATTATGGAGGAAGTGCATGGGAAACGCCAGGCTATTGGTAAGTACAATGATCTTTTTAGTAATTTGAAATACTGTAGCTTAAATTTTTTAGCAGTTCTTCACATCTAAACCAGCCTGTTCTCTGATGCCATGTGAAAGGCACGCTGTATAATTTTAATCTTTGCTTGAAAAACGATTCAACTTACTCTGCTTCTCTATGAAATATGAGTATAGATAAGTTCTGCTCTATATACCTGGTAAGTATTCATTTACTGCTGATTTTGTGCATATTAGAGTTGTAAGTTTGGGTTTGCTGATTGGAAACCTCACAAGTACTTCTGAAGCCTTAGGCTGCTATTTTTAAAATTTCCCTAGGGCAAACCTGTAGAATTGTGCAATGCCATGAAGAAGATGGTATGTCTGCAGTCATTTGCATAAAAATAAGATTTAGGACAGCGATCTCAAGCCAGAGCAGAAGCCTCCTCTCTTAGTCTAGCATTGTATTTTACGACTTTATGTTGTAAACTCTTGCGTGGTTCAGAGGGTGCTTTGCTTGTGTTTCATTTGGCTTTAGAAGCAACCACATCTAGATTTCAAAATCTTAAAAATCAACTTCTTTTTTTCTTCTCCTGTTTAGCCCCAGCTTGTCATAGCCTACTGTAGTTGCCCACCAGTTCATTAATTCATTCTCCCCGAAGCATGCCTTTCTTACCTTCCATTTCTTTCAGCCTGCAATTACAGGGAAACCCACATTTCTGATAATTAGCTAGGAAGCAATGTCTCTTAAGCTACGTCATTGAGTCACTGTGACCAGATAAACGACGGCAGCTGCTGCATGCAGCAGACTTCTCCAGAAGGCGTGTGCTGGGGGTGCTTCAGATTAATGTCAAAGAAACCCTATTTCCTTGCATTATATTGGGTGGGTTTCAGACCTGATAGTGCTTGAAGACTAAAATGTTCCCAACAGTAGGAAAATTCAACAGGAGGTACAGTCTACTATTTGACCATAAGACCTCTGATAACTTTCTTTCACAATGTTGATAGTTGTAGAACACACCGGTAGCCAGAATACTGACACAAAAAATACTGTGTCTGTTTATATAAAAGCCTCTTTGCCAACCATGTGTTGCCCAGCTCTTTCCTTAGAAAGCCCATGGTCAAGGTAATAGATCTGTGTCTTCTAGTAAAGTTGCTTCATTTGGTTGGCTTCGTAGCTGTGTAAAGCAAAGCCCAGTTCTTGGGATCATTTCCTGATGAACATCTATTATTCCCCATGTTTCATTCAATAGCACAGATTCAGGTAATGTTTTTTTTCCTCCCCAGCACCTGGATGATGACACAGTTTCAGGATCAAACTGGATAACAGAAAACAATGTCGAACATTCTCTGTCACAGACAACCAAAACCACCAGGAAGCCTTACTGCAGTTACAAGCAGCAGACTTTGTCCAAAAGGGAACAAGCAGAACAGGAATCGTTGCTTGCTGGAATACTGTGGCCAAAACCCCCTGATGGCAACATTGCCTTTGCAGAGAGCACTGACCCTGCACACAGCGACTTCATGATTGTGAAACCCAGCAGGTTCTTCAAGGTGGGCGATGAGTTGGAGGTGCTCGTTCGTGTGAAGGATTTCCAAGGCAAACCCAAGCAGTATGGTGGGGACTATCTGCAGGCACGAATTCACTCTCCTCTGCTGAAAGCTGGAGCAACAGGAAGGATTGTGGATTGCCTTAACGGCCTTTACAAAGTCTTCTTTACCTTGCTTTGGCCAGGAGAGGTCAAAATTTCTGTGACGCTTGTCCATCCCAGTGAAGCAGTCCAAGTCCTCCTGCGTTTACGAGAAGAAAGGCCCGACAGGGTCTACTTCAAAAGCACGTTCAAGTCTGGAAGATATTCAGAAACTACTGAGTGCAATGTTTGCTTGTCTGGAGATCTCCCAGTCTGTAACTTCACGGACCTCTACACGGGTGAGCCATGGTTTTGTTATAAACCTCGAAAGCTGTCCTGTGCCAGTCGAATCAGCCATGCCAAGGGTGGATATCAAAAAGGTCTTCTGACAAAAGAGGAAAGCCTCTTTTTCCAAAGGTATGTATGTAGTTGAATTTACATATACTCTGTTAAGTAATTTTGTTTTTTTTAAAGACAAACTCTAGGTTATTGGTGAACCGTGACAGATTGCCTTTGAGGAGGTGTGTGTCTGCAGGAACAGGCGTTTGATGTGAGGTGTTGAATATTCTCTTCCCACCCATTCAGCCATGAGCGAACACAGTAATCATAAACTAAAGACACCTGGAGTGTAGTTCTCTGTGTTTCTTGGTGTTTAGGAGAATGAGCTTTGTTTCTCTGTTCAGCAAATCTCTGTGCCCCTGAAAGACTGCATTGCTAGAGACCTCTGGAATTGGTTGGACATTGGCTGGTGGTCTACCCCAAAGGCAGGACACACCACTGTCAGCCTAGCCTAGAGCTAGAACTGCTGATAGTGGTGATGCTGGACTGCCACATCCTCCACTGTGTACTGCAGAGCAGGCTGTGGGATTATGGTAACCACCTCAGCAGAGGGACTTGCTGTGACAAGTGCCCACAGAAGAGAGCTGGGAGCTGCTGCTGCATGCCCTTCCCATGGCTTGTCTCCCACAAGCTGGGAACTTCCCATCTTTGTAGAAAATCCTACAAAGCTTCTTGCAGATCTCTGATCTCTTGATAGCTTGATCTAGGTTTGTGCCAGTGAAAACATGCACAAGATGCGTGCCCCTGTGCCGTGAAGTTTCAAGTCCCGATTCAGAACAGTGAAAGTGGCCTCGAGGAAATGGAGGCAGAACGAATTCAGTGCTAGGAAGCAGAGTGAACTTCAAGTAAAAAAAAAAATCTTGGGGTGAGCCCTAGGTACTTACTTGGAGTAGATTAAGAAAAAAATAAGATTAATACTACCTTCAAGTTTTACAGTAAATTTTACAAGTTGTTTTATGTTTTCTTTTTTTTTATTCAAGTGATGTGAATATCAAAAGGCCGATACTCTCCAGTGGACCTGATTCAGTGATTGTAAAGCCCAAGGCATTTACAGGTAAAGTTTATAAGATAGTCTTTTGTAACCCATAATTAATTTATTTTTAAAAGATCAACAAGCAAGAGGTAATAATTGAGTTCTTTATTTTCATAGCATGGAATAGAAATTAACTCTTAAATTTGTACTGAGAAGACGAAGGCTTTTGAGTGTTACTGTAATATGAGTTCAGTACTAATAATAACAAAATTGTCTAATAATACATGCATAAATAGGATTTTTAGCAAAAGAATATTTTAAGAAAATTCACTTGCCAAAAATGCATTGTTTGGGATTTTTCCCTAGCATTTATTCAAAGACGTGAAATGTCTTACAGAAACTGCTCACTGAACTCTCAAGTTTATCTAGCAAAACCAGCTGTGTGGTGTTTCTTAAGTTCTGTTTTTGTTAAGAATCTTATCTAACAGGTGTTGACAATTTGCATTTAAGTGTTGCTATCATTTGTGTTACCGCAGCATGTCAGAACCTACAGTTGTGGACCAGGGCCTAGTTGTTCTGTATCATCTAAAACCAGAACAAGGAGGCAGTCCATACTAAAGTTAAACTAAGGGGGTTTATCTCATTCTCGTCTATGTGCGTTTCCTCTTTGAGCCCACTGTGAGACCAGTGGAACACACTTACTCCACGGAGCATCAGCTGAATGCTGTGTAGAGGGGACCCTCCCTTTGAACATCAGTTGGGGTGCCAGGAGGAGCTGGGCTTCAGCACTGATCACTTCTGAAGGGGATCAAATCCCTTCATATTCTTCCAATTCCTCCTTTTCAGCGTGAGTGTAGCCGGCTTCAGACCCTCTGTATCCCCGACTCCAAAACCCCAGGGGTCGGCCTCGAGTCTCCCCGGTGCTTTCTATCAGGGTCTGCAGGCAGAACCGTTATCCCTGGCTGTTGTGAAGCACGTGTGTTACACCTGGTCCTGCCTGGACTGGCCCAAGGGCTCCCGCGTGGGCTGTTTTCTGGTTAATCTGTTCAAAGGCTTGTGGCTTCTCAGGGCCCCATTTGAAACCGTTCTTCTTCTGGATCTCCTGATAGAGAGGTTTTACAGTCAGGTTGTGATGTGGGATATGCATCCTCCAAAACCCCACACCTTGTGGGTTTCCTCAGCTTGTGTTTCCCTTTTTGCTGTTTAGCAAGGACATCACTGTAATTCTGTTGATCACACCCATTGGAATCTGATGATGCCCATCTTGCCATTTTATTCCTAAAGACTGAATCTCCTGTGCAGGTTCCAAGACTGGTTTTATCATGAAACCAGCTTTAGAAATTATATTAACTGTTTTTTTCCCTTTTTCAGAGACTACTGTTGCGTTGCCACATACAATGATGTCATATTGCATATGCTTTGTAGCTTTACCCTGTTCTAGGGAAGTCTGGATCAGCTCATGGCAAATGGTGGGGCTGTGTTTCCACCCCTGGGCACTCTATTCTAGGTGTACTGGACACCCCTCCAAGTGAAAGCAAACTGTGTTCAGCACTCTGCTGCCAAAGAGATAGAAAAAAACCACATTAGTGGTATCATTTGTGACACACATCTTTGTCTGCCTTTGACTCCAGTCCATGTTGAAGTTCCAGGGGTGACAGCGCCTTTATTCGGGTCCGGGCGCTCGGTGGAGTTCCACAGGTCACACACACGCCCAGCCAGCTCTCCTGTTGTGCTTATACACAAGTGTCTCCAGGCAGCACTTGCCCAGTGACAGTCACTGCCCAGTAATTTACATGTAATTAAAGTCATTGCTGTGTCATCATCTTCAATCCATGCACCTAATGAAGGAAGGGCTTCACCTGGGCAAGGGTCTGCTTGACCTGTGGGTGTGTTTTTTAGTATTACAATGAAGTCAATTCCTTTCAGGATGCATGGACTTGTTTTCACTGCCAAATTGGCTCTGTGTGTGGAGATAAAATTAAATGTTCTTTGTGTTCCAAGACAGTTGGTTTACAGGCGTTCCTTCAAACAATTCCCTTAGATCCTTTTCTCAACAACCACCTAGCAACTGTCTACAATCATTCTTAATTATGGAGCCACTGTACTACAGAGCCATGGTTAACAGCCTTTGGACTTTCTCACTGGGCGTGTGGGACTGTTAAGGGGTGAGTTCCTTCTGCTGCTTGCTCCTGGCTCTCCAGCTGACGAATCAGCTTGCGGAGGGAATCAGGGAGTCTCCTCTGGTGCGATATTGTCCCCCGGATGCACTGTTGTGGTAGCGATCAGCACCTGTTGTGCTTTGACCCTGAGCAACCCCACAACATAAGGGTGTTCCGAGAGACTGGGCAAGGTAGGCAGCTGTTCAGTTTCCACTGTCCCCAAGGCAGCCATGCCAAAAGCCCACTGGTACCCTTTTGGGTCCTTGAAATACCTTCTCCTGAAGTAGTCCATACCAAGGATGCACAGAGCCTCTGGCCCAGTCAGAACGGGAGGCTTTTGTCCCTCATTCCCAGTTAGACTCACTTTGGCCTCCAGTACAGTGAATTGTTTGAATCCCCCTGTCACAGATGGGTTCTGCCCCTCCATGGCTTGGTGGCATTAAGGTGCACTGTGTGCGGTGCCCTCTAGAGCCTTATATTCCTGGGGGGTCTGACGAGCTTGGCCATTGAATTCACAGCCCAATAAACCCAGTTGTCCCTTTCTTCCATCTGGCTGGAGGCTGGGCCCCTCTGGTCCTGGTCATCGTGTTCATTACTCACTTCTTGCAGAAATGACTTAGCAATAGTCCCTGTGAGAGTCCCTTTGTCCAGATCATAATAAACCCTACCCTATATGGCTAATTACTTCAAGTGCTGGATACCTCTCTCCATGGTGCTCCACTTGCTTGGATGACATTCAACATCTTCACTGAACCTGACAGCAGTCGCTTCCAGAGGCTGAGGGCTTGTGTCTTTTTTCCAATTGCTTTATCAATGCCCCCTTCCCTGGACAGGGGTCCCAGCTGCTTGGCCTCCCTGCCTCCTAATTCTAGGTTACCATCCCTGTTATCCCACCATTGGAGCAGCCAGGTGACAACGAGCTTGCCTTGATACCTGCTGAAATATTTTCACATCTTGCAGCTCATTCAGGGACAGGGGTCAGGTGATGACCTCTGGTTCTGCCCCTTCCTCCTGTTCTTGGAACAGTCCTGGTTCATCTTTGTCCCCTACAACTAGAACTGGGGTTTCTTTTGTGTACTTCTGTGTAGGGGTGACTGATAGTGGCAGTGGCACAGGTGGGTTCTCTGGTTTAGCTGCACTGACTGTCACAGGGGTTGGCATGGCTGCTGTGCCTGTCAGTTTGTCTATCCTCAGGTCCAGGGACCTTCTTTTCCCTCTGAGGGCACTGAGCAGTGTTGAACACAGCTTGGAAGGCACAGGCCAAGCCCCAGCACATTGCAGTGATTTGTGTCTCTCTAGAGTTGCCAGCATACTTTTACCAAATATTCTATTAGATTTTCAGGATTCTGCCCTTGTTCAGGGGGCAAGTCCTAACGGTCTGGAGGTGCCCACCATCCTAGGCATCTACCCCTACTACCCTACACACCCTGCCACTTATAACTATGCAGCCTCAGGGCAGCCCTCTGAGTGCTACCTCTGAGAAGCTGCTTAATCCTAAACAAGACCCGCACCGCGTTCCGGAGAGCCAGCAACGGAATCACGCCGGCCTGACCATCCCAAGGGTATTCAGCATCCTCCTGATCTCTCGGAACCAGCCTGAAGGTAAAAAGGGGAGGTGAAGCCGAAAGTATTTCCCTCCTCTCTCTCACAGGCTGGTTCTCTGGGGGGAAAAGGCAGAGCGTGTGGTAACTACTGACTCCCGGGAGATGGCGCCCGAGGTACGCGAATGGCAGCGATGCTGACTGCGCCGCCAAATCGCTCCCCGGACCGGAGAGCGCATCTTCCCTTCTGCGAGGCGCGCACAGTGCAACCAAAGGAAGTTCTCCTGCAGCTCCCGGGCAAGGCAAGCAGCAGCGCAGGAGTTACCTTAGGCAAGCGAGGAATCGCTTTGCACAGCCAGACAAACGAACAGTTCAAGGCTGTGACCAGCGACTATTGAATTAATGGTATGAGAACTTATAACGAATTTGTTCTAGCACACTCTGGGCAGATCTGTCAGCACCTCTACCCTTCATACCCCGTGTTGGCCACCAAAAGGACTGCTGGGGTTTAAGCTGGTGTCAGGCTAAACCAATCACACAGCCGTTTGCTCTCCTCCCCCTCAGCCCTGGTGGGAGGGGGAGAGAATTGGAAAAGAAAGGTAAAGCTCACAGGTTGAGATGAAGACAGTTTAATAGGGCAGGAAAGGAAGAGGTGAATAATATTGACGTTAATTGGTATTGTATGCAAAGTAAGTGATGGACAGTGCAGCTGCTCACCACCCAAAGCCGATGCTCAGCGAGTTCTGAGTTGTGCTGGCTCCCAGCTAACCCCAGAGTTACATACTGAGACTGATGCCAGATGGTATGGAATATCCCTTTGGTCAGTCTGGGTCAGCTGCCCCGGTTGTGTCCCCTCCCAGCTTCTTAGATGACCCCTGCCTTCTCACTGGGTAGTCAGTATGAGAAGCTGAAAGGTCTTTAACTGCTTGGCAACAACTAAAACATCAGTGTGTTATCAGCAGTATTCTCATCCTAAACCCACAACATAACACTAAAACAGGTGCCAGTCAGAAAATTAACTCTATCTCAGGTGGAACCAGGGCAGTTATACCGCCAGAAGACTAGTTTGCTTTTTAACATATCCCTGTGAGGTCTCTGGAGGTTAACATCTACTAATGCAAGGCACAGAGAACATTGTATGGACAAAGTGAGACCAAAAATGCCGGGTAGGAATGGGTGTTTAAAGATGCTCATATTCTGTTTTTTTAAAATGTTTACAGTTTAGCTGTACCTGTGTTATAATGAAGCATCTACCAGAGGATGCTTCTGGACCCTAGAATTCCACTGCCTTTACTTTTACATAGTTAGAACACTCCCTGCCATGATTTTGGTCATGGCAATGCATGCTTTCCCAAACAGCTGCAAGTTAGGCCAGGGAAGGAGCTGGTCTTAACAGGTCATCTCCACACCAAGGTAGGTAAAAGTGCTTAAACATCTGGATGTGTCTGCTCCACACAGCTGATGTTTGTGCCAGGGAGCAGCTCCATGCTTGTTCAGCTCAGGTGTTTGAATACATGTGCGGTGAAGGAGGAACCTGTAATGACCTCATGGAAGTTCAATGTCCTGGTGTCACACTGGATACTAAGAGAGATATGGCAATTGTTTGACTGGTGTAGCCATGAGAATGCAGCTTCTCTTCGTGTAATCACTGGCCCTTGCTTCCAAGGAATCATCCAACTCCTGCAAGTGAAATAGGCATCTGACAGAACAGAGATTCCTTGGTGCAGTCCAGTTTCTCCTTGGGGGATCTGCTATGCCAGTCAGAAAAAGGGGACAGGGCTAGATGTCAGAGAGAAGGTGTGAAATCCATGGAATTAAAGAGGCTTATGTTTCATCTGGGGTACTATGGTCAGATCTGGGGCCCCCAATACAAGAAAGATGTGGAACTGCTGGAGAGGGTTCAGAGGAGGCCATGAAGATGGTTAGAGGTCTGGAGCACCTCCCCTACGAGGAGAGGCTGGGGGAGCTGGGCTTGTTCAGCCTGGAGAAGAGAAGGCTGCAGGGGGACCTCATTGCAACCTTCCAGTACCTGAAGGGAGCGTACAGACAGGAGGGAAATCAACTTTCTAAAAGGGTAGAAAATGGCAGGACAAGGGGGAATGGATTAAAGCTAAAGGAGAGGAGGTTTAGATTAGATATCAGGGGGTAGTTCGTTACAGAAAGAGTGGTGAGGTGCTGGAACAAGCTGCCCAGAGACGTGGTGGATACCTGGTCCCTGGAGGTGTTCAAGGCCAGGTTGGATGGGGCCCTGGGCAACCTTGTGTAGATCCAGGCCTGAGGTTGGTGGCCCTGCCTGTGGCAGGGGGTTGGAAGTCTATGATCCTTGGGGTCCCTTCCAACCCAGATCATTCTATGATTCTGTGAGAGGTCCCTCATGAATCAATGCAATGATCTATGGTTCTGTTTCATACCTGCAAAGGACACTCACGAGATTCTTGGCCGCCAGAGGGGAGAAGTGAGCTTTGGTACAGGGGCTGCCCGTGTCCCCAGCTCAGGGATGGTGGGGCCAGCATCCTGGCACACGGCCCAGCCTGGAAGAAGAAAGTGCTCTGCTGAGCTTTCTGCCTGTGCTCATCTGTACCTTTTGCAAGCACCCATCACCGAACACTCAGTCTAAGTGTGGAAGATGTCAGATGCACTTTTTTACTTATCATCAGAGGTACCTTTTAATTTAAACCACGATAAACTACAGTTGTTCAAGGAACTCTTTTAGTTGTTGCAGATTTTTCTGCAGAGATAGAGGGTGAAATACTTGATTTTACAGAAGTGTGATGAATCAAACTGGTTAATTTGTGCAGTACATCCTACTCTTTTGCTTTAAAGCAGGGAAGATGTTCATATATCATAGGCTATATGTCTGTGAAGGTTATGGTGGCTGATTTTGTTGTATGTTAATTTCAAAGAATTTTCCTCTTCCAGATTCCAGTAGTATGGACAAAGCTGAAGATCCCACAGTTTCTCCTTCTGGTTATTATTATGAAGACCAGTGGACCTCCAGAACACACTGGATCCATCATTTTAACAAGTCAGATGATATAACCAAGTGTTTACAAGGAAAAGTAATCCACTTGTTTGGAGATTCTACAATAAGGCAATGGTTTGAATATCTGACAGCATTTGTTCCAGGTAATTATTTTTTTTAAATTTTATTTTGTCCTTAAAGACCTTTGCAAAACCTTATTTCTCATGTCTCAGATATAGAGTTGATATTACTGAATGACAGGGGCAAAACAAAGGAAAGAGGAAAGTCAAAACATCATCAGAAGTCCTGCCAGAAAGGCAGATAGTTAAATGTGTGAGCAGACACTGGAAATATGTAGGCCTTGGAACTGGGGCCACAAGATATCTGCAAAATTGTCCTTGTAAAACATTTTGCCAGTGTGGGCTGATGCCGTGGCTGTGAGTTAAGGTGGCCACCCAAAGGGTATGGCAGAAGCCACTTAGGGTGCCTTTGTAAGGCTTTGCAGCATCCCCGTCACACGAGTGATGTTGGAATGAGGTAGCAGATGGCTTCTGTTACTGTTGTTTGGGCCCTTTCTTGTATTTCCACTACTTTAACATAAGAGAATTTCAGTAGCCAGTTAGATATTCCTCCCTTACCTCGTAGCACTAAAGCAGCTAAGTTGTGTTGGAGCACAGACTTTGAGGCTCCTTAATGCCTACGAGTTGCAGTCACCTAATCTAATCTAATGGAGTCCTGAAGCTGCCAGAAGTGTTCCTGGGACCACCAGCTCCAGAGGGCACCGGTGACGGAAGGAGCCTATTTGGGAAAATTTCTTTTTTTACAAGAGAGGGAGGAAAATAGTTTGGGAAACTTGGAAAAGGTGTCAACAGCCTTGTGAGGTTGAAGCATGCTGTCTTGCAAATGTCAACACCCAGAAACTCCACTCTGGAATATGCAGTTAACACATGTACGACGTTCATCTTCTGCTTCATTCTGAGCTTCTTAGAACTATATGCTCAGATTTCCTCACTTACTGGTACCCTGTGGTTCTGGCATCTTCCTGAAAGTTGTAGTTTCTTATGCCCTCTTTCACTAACGCTTGCTTTTGGGTTTTCAGATCTAGTGGAATTTAACCTGGGGAGTCCTAAGAACGTGGGGCCCTTCATGTCTGTGGACCTGAAGCACAACATCCTACTGAAGTTCCGCTGCCATGGGCCACCCATTCGGTTTTCAACAGTCTTCAGCAGCGAACTGCGCTACATTGCCAACGAGCTGAATGGCATAGTGGGTGGGAGAAACACGGTGGTAGCCATCACTATATGGTCCCACTTCAGCACTTTCCCCGTGGAAGTGTATATCCGGCGGCTGAGGAACATTCGGAGATCGGTTATCCAACTGCTGGATCGCAGCCCCAAGACTTTAATCGTCATCAGAACCGCTAATGTTCAGGAGCTAGGACCAGAAGTGAGCCTCTTTAACAGTGACTGGTATTCCTTTCAGCTTGATTCTGTCATGAGGAAAATGTTCTCAGGAATTGCCGTGCACTTTGTAGATGCTTGGGAGATGTCTCTGGCTCATTACCTGCCACACAACTTGCACCCAAAAGAAGTCATTGTTAAGAATCAAATAGATGCATTTTTATCTTATGTGTGCCCCTTGCAAACTTAGCACAAGTGGGTGTCCCTGTGTCATCCTTTGCTGTAGCCGAAGGAGAGTTGCTCTTTGAGGGAGCTATCGAATTATGTTGGGCAGTACGGAAGAACCCTGGTTCTGGTACTTGCATGCAGCAGTGTGAGCAGGGTGGCCTTAACTCTGGGTAGCTGTGAAGGGTGGTGAAGAGGAGTTGACTGTTCTTCCTGCAAGGTTGATTCCTTTCAGCCTGCCTGTTCATATGTGAGATTATTAGAGAGCACCTTACATTAAATTGATGGGATTCAATAAGAAATTACATGGGTTATTAGCTTTACTGGTTGTCTGCACTGTGTGCTTAATTTAGCCCATACAATACTGATTCTGTTGCCAGGGTCTTGCCGCTCAGTACTGTGAGTGAAACCGGTGAAAGAGTTTGGGAGGGGGTTTTCTCTCAGTGATCCACAGTTTGCAGGACATTCCCTCCAGTTGTACATCAGAGCAGCACAGTAGCACGCTGTCTGTTCTTCTTTCAAAGCCCTAATCAGAAATAAGGAGGGAGTATACCAGAATCGCTACTATCAACCAAGGAAGCGCAATCAAAATATCCATAGCATTAAGTCATCGAGGATTTGCTGAAATTTTAATAGATCACACTAGTTAGGCACCCTTGGTGTTTACAGATGGCTGCTAAATAATGCAAATAGCCAGCATTTTAGTTTGGTTTCCTGTACTACTGAATCTCTTCTGGGCTTCGGTACACTGTCTACTTCTCGATTTATCTGTGATGGAGAAACGTGTGTTATCATGACCTCAGTGAAGACGCTGTCTCGGGCAGTTTCTCCAAGTTCAGGTTGCAGGCTCACCTACTTGAAGCATTCACTAACAAAAGCATTTCCCTTCCCTGTGAGGTAAGGCTATTCCGTTATGCTCCTGCAAAGCTGGGCTTCCGATAATTACCCTTGGACATCATTTGTACGTTGTGTCTGCATGGAGAAGCCCGGTGACCTGAATGCACTTGACGGCGTTTGGCAATGGGTAACAGTAACTGGCACGCAGTGGTGTCATGGCCGTGCAATGGGGCCTCATCTGGGTTTTATCAGTTATTCATCAGCTGCACTGCTGCCAATACAAAAGATCCAAAACCCCACACCCTAAAGCCAAGCACACGGAGGGCTGCCCTTTGCACAGATGCTTGGGAAATATTTGAGGTCGCGCTGATGTGAAAGCTGGTGGCCCTTGGGCCTCCTGGCGTGGTGGTTTCTGCTGCTAATTTGACTGATCCTGTCTTTAGTTTTAACTGGTAGCATTTTGTAAACAAAGTTTTGATTAAATTCACCCCCCAAATGAAACAGCAGAGAAGTGTTCCGTGTTGTCTTATTTCTGGTCCCACTCAGGCCAAAGGTAGTCTTTACCAGTGGGTTTACTGGGAAAGGGCAAGAGGGGATGACCTCAAATTACTCCGGGGGAGGTTTAGATGGGATATTATGAAAAATTTCTTCACTGAGAGGGTTGTCAAGCACGGGAACAGGCTGTCCAGGGAGGCGGTTGAGTCACTATCCCTGGAGGTATTAGAGAGATGCGTAGATGTGTTGCTGAGGGACAAGATTTAGTGCTGGACTTGGCAATGCTAGGCTTGATGATCTTGAAGGTCTTTTCCACCAAAATGATTGTATTGGTCTATGTGTCAAACTGGTGTTGGAGTGCTTCTGAAGCAGCTCATCATGCTTAAGCCGGATATGAAGGCTGAGTCTGTGTGAGAAAATTGACAAGTTTACTCCGGCAGATCGTGAGGTTGTGTAGAGTGGAATGATTGAAATGTCTTCATATTATCAACATCTTACTCTTTGGCAGGCTGGCTGCTATGTTAGGGAGATTGTCCTCTGGTTGCTGGAGCCCCAAGAGAGCCAACACTACCAGCTCCAGCAACAGTGGGGTTTGTTTTTTTCGTGTTAAAGGACAGCTGCAAACTGTTTTAAAAACAAACATGAATGCTTTCAGTGCTTAAAAGTTGTCAGTAGCATCCACCTATCAACCCACCAACTTAAACATGTTTAAAAATGGCTGGAGAAGTGGCGTACACTGAAATAGCATTTATTTATTTCAAATCACAATTAAGGAGGTCCAGTTTGCCAATTCCCACCGAAGACCACTCCACACAGTATCTGTCCCTACATTAGCTTCAGGTAACTCTTTCTTACTTTCATATGTCAATAGAAATTTATCCCCTGCTGTAAAGAGATCACACCAATCCAGGTCTGGGACGGTAAACCACCACCGTGCCAAGTGGCCTTTCATCTTTCCAAGGCATGCTTTTTTTTTTTTTTTTTTTTTAAAAATAGGTGGAGTGTGAGGCTTTCACCCCCAACACCAAACCTGTGCAAACCATATTAATGAAAATAAGCCTTCAGACTTGCCCTTTGAAGGAAACTACTTTAAATTTGTGGACCAGCCATTTGATCTTCCTCACAAAGCCTTATCACGTGCCCAAGTGTTGAGGCGCAGCGTGTTTCTTCTCCGAATGCTGCGGTGCTCCCCCTGCTCGCTCTTCAACAGCAGGTTTGCACTGCTGTTAGCTGCCAGGAACAGATGGGGAAGAACCTATTTTTCTGGGTATTTTGACAATCGAGAGAAAGAGAACAAGACTGCTATGAGCAAAGATGCTTAATCACTCTCTAGCAGAGCCTCTCCCTTTTTGATTAGTTAGACTATTTTTTTAAATAGCAGATTGAGCAACTTTGAGGTAATGAATTGCCAGTTGGTTTGGAATGAGGACCGATATTTCATTTCTTTGGGCTCTGGAATGGGCAGGGAGGAGAAAGGGAGAAACGGAGGATTTGCTCATGCTTTAAGATAAAAGCCAGGGGGGTCACACCCTGTGTTTTTATATGTCATTCAGTTGAACTATGAATGATTTTTCATTTCTATTCTCCCCTTGTTACCAGTGGCAGCAGTTGTGTGTGTACTGTATATGGAAACACAGAGCAATAAAATATTATTAAATTGGTTCCTTTAAATCTTTAAGCTTCTAAATGGATTTCAATAGGGACTTAGGTTAGGTTGGTTATTTCTAGGGTTACTTAATATGAAACAGGACTAGAAAGGAATTTCCCAGTTGTCCATTAAGAATCTTCCTTTACACGTAAAACAACACTTCACAAGATTTTGTCAAAGCCCCATCTCCCTCTTCATTTCCTTCACTTGAAAGGAAGAAATTCTATTATTTTTGATATTTTCGCTCTTGTCCTGAGCCTTTTGATTATTAACCTTTCAATACAGAGTTGGGTTCTTTTCCTTTTTAATTTCTTTATTCAAAATCCAAATCTCTCAAATCCCAGTGAAAAAGACTGTATTTTTATGGTGTTTGTCAGATGATAGAGCAATTTATTTATAAAATAAGTAAACTCCATTTTTCATATTAGATTGATACTATTTTGAGAATCCTATGTCTCCTATATATCACGTTAGGCTGATTTCTTCATTCTGGGAATTTAGTAGAAATGTTGGTTGAATTGCTGATGAAAAGGGAAGATAACAAGCGGAAGTTTCCCTTTTTTCAAGTTTTCAATTGCTTCTGATTTCATCTATTATGCAGCCCTATTGCAGCTCAGCTTTACAAGACTGAAATTACCATTTTTTATTGTTTTACTTTTTAGAGGTAAGCATTTAAAAACGGGAACTTTGCTTACAACCATAAGGCTCTGCATGACTTTTTGTGTACTACAGGTGACAAAACCAAAGATTTGAAGTTCTCTCCTGGGAAGGGTTGAGGGTATTGGGGTTTTGCTTTGGTTTTGCTGCAGAAGTGTGGGTTAAAACATTGTTCCAATAATCACGGTTTAAGTAACAGCAAAAAGCTTCAATGACAAACCTGTGTTTAATTTATAAAGCACTTACTTGTTAAGTCCAGAAAACTTCAAGCTTTGTTTCTACTCATATATATTTGGACTAATCAAAAGGCTCCTGTTATCTGTTGGTATCAGCGAAGGACTCTTGTGTGGTAGGAGGATTTTTAAAGGGTTGGGGTTTTCTCTATGATATGTATATCATTGAAATGTTTACAATACAAGCAAGGCTAAAATGTCTTTTGTTTCCTGATATTGTGACAAAACCAACTTCAGTAGCCCAAAATGTCGAAGAATAAAAGGTTCCGAATAAAGAAGTCAAGCTTACTTAAATGGTTTCATCTGATTTAGTCTCAGTTTATCTTGTTTGCCACAACCCCACATACATTGCATTTCTACAGTTGCCCAGTAGTTCCCTTAGTTTTTACCTCTTACGTATTTGTGTGTTGGGTAGGAGCTTTCTCACTATGTTTTGTAGCTTACAATCACTTTTAAAAGTGGGGTTTGTTGGGGTTTTTTTCTGATGCCGTGTGTTTGGAGAGGAGGGATCTGTGCAAGCAGCACAAGGCTGACGTGAGACCTAGCACTGAAGCACACTGATGTTTCCTGGTGTCAGGGTATCAGGGCTGAGACACAGCGAAAGCTTGTGCAGAATCTAGGCTTCTTTCTTTGACCGCTTCTATAACCCAACCGGCCGAAAGGAAATCACAGAATCATAGAATGGTCTGGGGCACCCCAAGGATCATAGACTTCCAACACCCCTGCCACAGGCAGGGCCACCAACCTCCAGGCCTGGATCTATACAAGGTTGCCCAGGGCCCCATCCAACCTGGCCTTGAACACCTCCAGGGATGGGGCATCCATCACCTCTCTGGGCAGCCTGTTCCAGCACCTCACCATGCTCTCTGTAAGAACTTCCCCCTAATATCTAATCTAAACCTTCCCTCCTTTAGCTTCAATCCATTCCCCCTTGTCCTGCCATTACCTACCCTTTTAAAAAGTTGAATCCCCTCCTGTTTGTATGCTCCCTTCAGGTACTGGAGGGCTGCAAATCCTGGGAATCCTTAAGCCACTTAATTTATAAAAGCAGTGTGAAGAGCAGGCAGGATACAGTGTGAACAGAGGGGATGCAGTGTGGTCACTGCTTCTCTAGCTTATAAACTTAATTACTTTAAGTAATAGAAGAAAAAACTCGAGGTGAGATCTGTCCCACAAGTCAGTCAGTGCATTCAAGAGTCGTGGGGCATCCTATGCTGCCTGGCTGCCTGCCTGCTGCCATCTCAGCCCAAGAGCTGTGTTTGCAGGGCCATGGGCAGAGATGGAGAGTGGCTGCATGGCACGGCACAGACCAGGGTGGGGAAGGCTAGCAGGGTGGCTGGAAGGCCGGGCTGGAGGAGTCGGCAGATGACTACAGGGTTATTTTGGCATTAGGTTGCAGCCAGGATTCGCAGCCAGAAGAGAAATAAGCAGGATGCATTGCTTCATGTGCTGATTTCCTACCTAGAGAGCCAAAAATAGCCTGTTTGACTGGGAATTTCCTGGAAGCTAGAAGGGAGTGTGCTGAGGCAGCACTGCTGAGTGTTTGCTCTGTTTTTCTCTTACCCTCTCATTTGATGGTGATGGCTGAAGGACGCCGGGTAGGGGGCAATGGCCTGTGGTGTGACCTGCTGCCTTTACTTTCCACCAAAAAAATGACCTGGGTTCCCACCCCAGCCCGCTCTCTCCAATGCCACCCAACAGCCACTACATAGTAGGGCAGAGGCAATGTACCTTATTCCCAGCATTTTCCCCTGGATACTGCAAGTGAACTGCTGTCACACTCCACCTGTGCCAGCCTTCACTTCGCCAAAACTTGAGGGGAGAGGCTGCAAAGCATGAGCTGCTTTTCAGTGAGGAGGCAGGTCGGGGATTTGCTCATGTGGAGGTTTCCAAAGGCAGAGTCACTCCTCTGATACAGCCCATTGAAATATTTGCACACATATTCCTCCAAATGTGTCAAAAAAAGGAGCAGTTCTTCCCACCCAGGCTGTCACCCACCTCTTCTTCTCTGTCCCAACAGCAAGGTCATAACAATTGTATGTCAGGTTCACCCTGCTGTTGTTTTGAACCTGTGTATGTTGGGTTTTCACATGTTTGTAGAGGTGACAGATCTGATAGGTGGGGAACTTTTTAAAACCAAACCAAAGGATTTATAAGCAGAATAAGGAGAAGCACACAGGCAGGCTTTCATCGCATGTCATGTGCTTTTCAGAGCCTGTGGTGAGTCAAGGAAGGCATGTAACTTGCCTGAGATGGCACAGGTGCTTGGCAGAGAAGGGGCTGGAGCTTTGTATCACCAGACAGAGGGACAAAAGGCCCAGGCTGGCAAAGAGCTGACACCACATGCTTTCTGGTCTGGTTGGAATGAGGCTTCTTGCGTTCGTCCAACAGCTTAGCGCTGCATCCCCAATTAGCAAGGTATCACATCACTTCTAACATTACCATTATTTAGGCCGGTGTGACACCAATGAACGCAGGGAAATGTTTTACTGTCTCCCCGAACCTGGATCTTTGAGTCTTTCCTGAAACACTGACTCACTGTGGTGCTTGTCCCCCGGATCTGAACTCTCATGTAAGGTAAGCTAGCTCGTCTCAGGGCAGCGACTCTCCAGTCCTGTCCGAATTACTCTGTCCTCCTTCACTGTTGGTGTTACCAGCCTCTCATGGGCACATTCAGTAGCCTTTTGGGGTGCAATAAGCCTGCCTGCTCCGTGGCCTGCCATGGTGAATTGCACGGAGCTTCCCCACCTGGAGTGGGAGCGAGGGGTTTTGTGGGAAGGTGCTAGAGAACTAAGAGGTGTGAGTTATTTTTTTGTACGAGCCCTGGACGACGCAGAGCGAGCACGGCGCTAAACCCAAGCGAAAGCCCAGTGTGCCTGCCCCCACACCCTGCCTGTGTCAGCTGGTGTGGGCTTCACACACCAGCGTACTCCTCATGACTGTGGCCAGAAGAGGGCTTTGAGGCGCTGCAGAAACGCCGGGATGACTCTCAGATGGAAAACAACGCAAGCCGCAGTGTAGTAGTTGTGGTGCTGGTTTGTTGTCTAACAACTGGGCAGCCGGTGTTTCGAAAACAGATGGCATGGACACCGCTGGATGAACCTCTTTTACCTTGTAGTTAATTTTAGAATGAAGTTCAGTTGGCAGCATAGAAGCTGTAACTCTTCAACTGACTTAAGGCTGGCCTTCAGGGGATTATTTTTTTCACCCTAAATATTCTCTTAAATCTGATTTTTTTTCCTCCTAAGTCACAAGAGGATCCACAGGAGCAAACTTTACTGGGACAGAACAGTGCATCTCAAGCCATCTCTTCCTGCAATGTGGAAAACTGTAGCAGACTGTATGGTCTGACAGCAATTCCACACTATGGCAGTCAGTGTTCCCTGGTCCAGCCATCCATTTAGCATTTTCTCCTGCCCTTCCGCTTGCTGTTCTCTTCCTTCTCTGGCCAGCTCTGAAAACAGACAAGTGCTTTTCACCCTTGGGCCATGAACCTGTTATTTTTTTTTTTTGGTTCAGCTTGGCCCAGGGCTCTCCCTTTTCACTCTCGGTCTCCACAGTAGGCAATTTGTGATGATGGGCACTAGTGACATGACAAACACTACTGCTCTGGTGCAGCACGGCAGCCTGCTCTGAAGAATCTCACCAGAGGGCTTCCAGGTGGGATGTGCCCACTGGAGTTCAGCAGGTGAGAGGCACCTGCGGTGAAAGAACCATGACAAATTCACAGGGTGTTTTTTTCCCCTCTCGCCATCCTGCGCTCTTTTCTTTCCACTCCTTCCTACCCTCTGGTTTTCCCTGGGCCGGTGAGTCACGCTTTCCAGCCCTGTGTGGCCTCTCTCTCTACTTCAAATCTGCTTTTCTCAGGGAATTGTTGCTTGCCTCTGGCAAGGCACCTATTTCTGTCTTTAGCTGTTTCTTCTTTCTAATAGTTTCTCCTCTTTCTGTTTCTCCTTTATTATTTCTGCCCCACATATTTGTGTTAATATTATTTGCCTCTGCTTTGTCTCAGTTTTGCCTTTGCTCTGGTAAATAAAAACAGGAAAAAAAATTGGAAAAAAAGATACTCTCTTAAAAATCCAATGAAAAAATTCAAGTTCTCCAGTAACGAGCAGGTATTACAATTATTTTGCATTGTTGTAGCATGTGTCCAATATATGCACATCTTCCAGCCCCAACAGTTTCCTATCTGTTGTTTGAAATGTACGTTCTCTACATCAAGAAGTTTCTTCCTGGTGTCCTATTTTGCCCATTCTTCTGTGCAACAAACTCTGCTACAAGTAGGTGCGTTGATTTCTCACTGAAGTCATGAGTTTTCATCCTGCCCTGCCACACATTAGCTGTTTGGCACTCTGCCCTTCCATGCCTCAGTTCATGTCTTGTCATGTTTGGATTCTCCTTCTCTTTGCAGCAGGGATTGCCTGCTCTCACAACCGAGTGGTGCCCAGGATGATGAGAAGTGTCCCCCAGGACTTTCAGAGACAGAGTACCTGAGCCACCCTGACTCAAGAGGCAGGGACACCTGGGGAGTAAGGGATGGAGATGCCAGATGCACCGAGTGGTACTCCGGCTGCTGCTCCTTCCACCCGTGATGTTGGGCCATCCATTCCGCTCTGGGGCTGCAGTCTCCCCCTCTTTGCAAAGAGAGATCTCAGTACTTGTGAGGGCACCCAAAGCCCTCTTGGATCCCTGAAAGGGCAGCATGCTTTGTCCCACAGCAGCTGCGGGGTGAGCAGGGCAAGGGTCTGGCCAGGACACTGTGCTGCCGTGTGATAGACAAGACTGAGGGCACCGCAGGCCATCGGAGAGCAAACAATCAAATACTAGCACTGGCTGGAACAAACCACCCTTATTTCAAAGAAAAGTATTGAGCCCATCAAGATTATCAGTTGAACATGTTCCAGTGATATAATGCATCTGCGAACAGGAAGATGGAACCCACACATCGTTTCCTGCCTGCCAGGGGAAGGTTTCAAAATGATCACCTTTGGGAAGGAGACCTTCTCTCCTAGTTCCCTCCTGCAGCTTGCTGAAGCAGGGCAAGGCTGGGGGTAAAGTCTGGGGGTTTTCTTTGGTTGGTTGGTTTTAATGTCTGTATTCCAGTACAGGAGGCACAGGGGATGCTACAGGCAGGGGATAAGTGGTTCAGTGCTTTTGCCTTCCTGGTGCCAGCTGCCAGGAACTGTGTGTGTCAACAGCACTTGGGAAGGAGTAACGAGGGGCACCGAAGCTGGGGGTGGGGTTTGCCCTGAAAAGATTTGGGTGTCCCGTCCTTACTCTCCACATTTGAAAAGCACGGTGAATCCAGGAGAACAACAGGGAGCATGAGTCAGATGGATCCGCTCATCTTTTAGGAAACTCCTGGGAACTTCTGTGCTGAAGGTTGCCATATCTGCTAGAGCGGATGGCTATTTCACATCTGACACATCTGTGACAAAGGAAAGTACTTCATTTGCCCAGCCCCTCCATTTTAACCAGGCTTCTGGCTGTATGGGGCTGCTGTCCTAAGTGACGCTAGCCTCTGTGAAACTCACTCCCACCTCTCTGAGGGCAAAATCCCACCGAAATCCAGGCAGTCGCCAAGGAGAGGTGCTTGCCCTGCTCCATCTCCCAAAGGCTTGTGCTGTGCTGTGTATCTGTGGGGGGACACGGCGACTGCTGCCCACCCAGTCATCCTGTAGTGCCAAGGCAGGAAAGGGCTACGAGATTTGGCTGCTTGCGGTGGTGCAGGCAGGAGGTGGGCGAGGAGGCGAACCCGACCCTGTCAGGGAAGGAACCCTGCCGCGTTGCTCGGTGCAGGGGTTTCTCTTCGCCCCACTGTTTGTACAGCCCTCTTTCAATTGTTCTCGCTGTGAAACTCGCATCAGCATCTTCTAGACCCTTTTTTGGCAGTGTTACGCCAGCCTGGGGTTTCCTGCAAACCTCTTTGGCAGGGGAATGTCCCTGCCAGGGCTTACCCCGTCTGGGAAATTCCACCGCGCGGAAAAAGTCCAGGGAGCCACTCTCACACCACCTTCCTCCTCCTCCACCCTGCTGCTTCCTCTCACATGTCATAACATCCTCACCCCTCATCCCCCGCGGCTGGTTAACCAGGGCTGAAAGATAAGTAGTGTGTGAGCCACAGCACTGAAAAAAAAAAAAAAAAGCCCCATGGGTGCTCAGCCTGGAGCTGTAATAAATTTGGGGGGTGTGTTTGGGGTGTCTTTTTTTTTTTCCTTCTTCTCTTCTGTACGCAGAAAGCCAGAGTAAGCAGGACTTCTGCGAAGGAGGGAGAGAAGAGAAAAAAAAAGTTTCCTTGTTGCTGCTTCTCTGTTTCGCACCGTTAAACCTCAGAGGAACTTCTCAATCATTCACACAGACGTGGCCCTAAGGGACGATCACTTGCCAGTGGGGTACAAAGAACTGGCAGGTTTTCCATAGCACCAACTCTAACTTCGCTCCTCCGACATGCAGGTACACTATTATTATTTTATTTGCTTTATTGTTTAAAACCTCTAATTGATTTGAACAATATCTTCTTCTCAGGGTTTGGTTTGTTTGGGTTTTGTGTGAGTGATTTTTTGGCTTCTAATAGCCTTGCAAGTGGCTTGTACTATAATTATCTCTGTGTGTTTTGGGGTTGGGTATGGAAGAATGGCTGGCTTTTGGGAAGGTAACAAGTAATAACCAGTACTGAAGAATACACAGTAAATGGTATTTTTGAGAGCCCAAACTGGAGCTATGGGTGAAATACCCCCTAAATAACTCAGGTGCTTTGGGAAATTCTCTCTGAAACAATCTGTTTTAGGAAGGACATACTAGCTTTTCCAAGGATGGATGGATGGATGGATGAGCTCTGAGGGCACTGAATGGAAGAAACATTGTTTGTATAATCTTGATGGTAGTTTCTTCCTGGCAGCTCATCGGTAATTTTGGAATAGTTGAGCATCAGCAGCATACAAACCTGCCAGCTTCAACAGGACATGAGTAAACTGTCATGGTTCAGAGTGAGGCAACACAGGGAAACATATATAAAAATAGGGATCTATCTCTGCTTTCCTGTAATTTAGCAAAAAAAGTCTGTGGGAAAGAAAAGAAGTAAGTTTAATGACCTTAAACTTAACTTTAAATTTTGTTACACTAAGGTGCTTATTAAACCAAACCATAAACTTCCTTTGGTCACCCGGTGAGGTTTTCTCTAGCTTACCACATGGGGTGGATTACACAGCACCCCAGCTCGTTACCCCTACCCTGATCAGGCAGGCAGGGAAGGCAGCTCAGCACTGAGCTTCCTGCAGAGGATGAAATGTGGTCCGGACTTTAGAACCCCAAACTTTGGTGGCATGTTTGTACCACGGTGTCACTGGAGACTCGTGTGTATCTGGGGATGGGTAGCTCGCAAGTGCTTTAAATGGAAGTCAGGTATTTTCAGCTGGGACGTCATGGTTTGGCTGGAGGCACATGGCGGGGGGCAGAGAAAGGGTGATACCCGGGGCTCTCCCTCAGCCAGTCTAGCTCAGCATTGGTCAGGGACAAATGAGAAGAAAGCTGTATTTCTGCTCCAAAAAAAATGCCAGCATCAGCATTGCTCCTGAGGCATGTGATTTCTTTTTGGCTACTTAGACCTTTTATTGACTTTCTTTACAGCAAGCCACGTGCTTCCCGTTGTGTTTAATGGCAGTGGATAGGAGGAAGGTGTGTATGGGGAGGAAATGCCTTCTTCCTCTGGCAGAGCCCAGGCTGCCTGGGGCAGCAGAGCAGCCTCAGCCCTGCACCCTGTACTGCCTATGCCAGAGCCCTGCTGCTACCTTGGAGGCAATGGCTGGGATATTATCATTGCCTTCAGCAGCAGCAACCAGCTTCAAGCAGCAATCTTGGGTGCTGGGAACCTTCTGGTCCAACCCTGGGCTGCCCATGTGTAAGACACAGCCCCATCCCTCCCTTCTGCTCTGCCTCCCACCGCAGCCCAAACAGTCTGACCTGGCTTTGCTCCCAGCTCCGGGTTTCCAGGAGCAGCAAAACTGCATCCTGACATCGCTGCTGAGAAACCCCCCATGTGATTTTTTTTTTTTTTTTGTAATTTTTTTTTTTAAAAAGCAAGCTCCTGAGACAAAACATGCAATGTAGAAACAAGAACAGGCTTTACTCTCGCTTTCTTTTTAAGAAATTGGCAGGAAATTAAAAAGAAACTTAAACATCCATGGGCTAAGAAGAGCAGCGTCCTGTAAGACAGGATGTGTCTGGCTTCGGTCGGTGTCTTTTCCCAGCTGAGAACCGGAGGAGGGAGCCAACACCTGGGAACAGAGCTTTGTGCCGTGCCCCACCAAATCAAAGGGTTCATTTCCAACTTTCTTGATGTCTTATGCTAAATTCTGCTCGATTTACATGTTCCTGCAGATCTGTCATTACTGCCACGGATTTCTTTCTAAATTTGCAGCAACTGGCTGTCAAGTCAGCAGAAGCAAGAAAGAACGTGGCATTAGCATCCTCTCTATGACAGGAGTTTATCAGGCACAGGGCACCTATGGTTCAGACATACATGGCAGCAAATTCCCATGCATGGATGGAGCGACGTTGTCCCTCCCTGCTGAAGATTACCATGCATGTTTAACTGAAGGCAAAACCTGCCCTAGTACACACAGCTCTTCCCAAGCAGCAGGAAGGTTTTTATGTCGCTGCTTGGAAGCAACCTAAGATTTCCCCTACCCTAATAGAATTTTATTTGGCTGCCTTGTTTTAGGTGCTTTTTTTTTCAATGAAAAATTTCCTGTTTGCTGAATTTTTGTCTGACTAATGGAGGACGGCCCTACAGCTGAGTTTCAGGACTTTCCCAAGGTCAGACACCCATTTCTTTTGAAAGCTGGGATTTCTCTAGTGAATGGAAGTCTGATCAGCAGGTACTTACAAACTGGAAAACACAGTGAAATAAGACCGAGACATGAGAAGAGGGCATTCCCTTCAATGATCTTCACAGCGTTAATATGGTACAAGTCTCTTCTACTGTGGCAGTCTGGTTCCTGCCTGGGCTTTTTTTACCTCCACACCCTTGAGTGAGCAAGCAGGGGGCACGCAATGCTCGCAGGCTGTGCGGGGCTGCTGTGCCAACCAGTGCCGAGGCTTCCTGCGGGTGCCCATCCTGCCACGCAACCACAGCACGCCTGATCGGCACGCGTGCCGCCGCTGGCCTGCCTGGGGTCTCTGGGCTGGTCAGCCCAGTTAGGTCTGCTGTCCAGTAAGTAGGACCGGTTTGCCGTGCCCCAGAAGCGGGAAGATTTTCAGAATCTGCCTGGAAAATGCTTTTGAGTGGAAAAACATGTGGTCAGGAAGAGCATGGCAGCCTTAACCTTGGGTGGATTACCCATTGCTGCACACAGATTGAGAGATGAGAGAAGTGGGGCCCTGGCCAGACTGCTGTTTGGAAAATCGTGTTTTTCTGGGTTAGTCTGACCAAGATGAAGGAATTCTGCCTCCCGTGCCTCTACTAGACAGCTGAATGGCGAAGCTGCACTGGGACTGCTCTGCAGTCCCTGCTAGAAAGCGATTTCGGTTTACTGGTGGCTGAAGCGGTCCCTGCTTGTGGAAAGTAAGACTGAAACGAAAGTCCACCAGAGCCTAACATGCCTGCTGTCGTTGCAGTGCAGGCTCCTGCATCTGAGGGCAGAAAACCAAATTAATATGGGCTCAGAATGACAGGTTTTTGGCCCAGGCTGGTTGCACAGGTTGAGAGGAAAAAATTTTCAACATGAGGAAAACTGATGCTTGCCTCTTTAGAGCTACGCTGAGACTCCTTAACAGTGCTAAGAAACCGCACTAGCTCCCTTTCTTAACCAGAATATCGTAAGGAACAAAATATTTTGAGAGAAGAACACGCACTGCTTGCCTCATCTAGGTACACACAGCATCCTTTACAGGTTGCCCTTTGCTATGGGGAAATGGCCTTCTGCTCCTTGTTTACATGCTGTGACATCAGTCATGCGTGTATTTCTTAGCCCTTCGTTCCTAGTGCCAGGCGCTAATGAACTAACGAGATATGTAAGCTTATGAGCAAACATGACTAACCAAGGCAGTGAGTATGCTGAGAGGAATGTCCACAGGTGCAAGGTGTTTGTACAGGGAAACCGTCCTGGTACAGAAATCAGACCCATGTAGCTGGCTTTCTAACACTTGTCTTTCCTCTGTACCCATTTCAGCTACTCTATATACTCAGTGTGGAAGGATATACTTAGGTGCAACCCACTTTAAAAAAAAAAATAAAATCTTTTTTCTTTTCTTCTTCTTTATTTTTTTTTTTAATATCAAACAACCTGGGAGAAAAAAGCAGAATTGAGGGCATTCTTCGGATCAAAGAAACAAGCCCCAAAAGACATATGTTAAATAAATAGGCTGTGAGTTTTCCTTTAATATGAGGAATTATACATGCCCCCTTTTGAAGTTCAGGCTAATCCCAGAACATCAGTCTTGGAGACCAAAGTCTAGAAAAAAAATGTAGCAATACAAGTATAGCAAAGAAGGAGGAAACAGACTCCTCTATGCTGGCTTTTGGAGGAGAACACTGTCACGGACCGTTGCCAACCTGCTGACACATAGTCTCCCGGGCCATTAAAGCAAACGCATCTATCGATCCTGAACGGGTCCCTGGGAGTGGAATAGCAGCTAAGCTTCCACCTCTGTCCTACTCGGTGCTGTGCTGGAAACAACCAGAGCGTTATGCTGGATGGCTTGGGGTTTGCACGCTGTGTGGAGGCGCAGTGGGGTTCACACCCCCCCCCCCCTCGCAGGAGGCCCATTAACACCCGCCAGGAAACATCCATAGCAGCAAACACTCACTTGCCTTAAGCAACCGGGTTGTGAGCTACCATTTTTATTTCCAGCTTATACCCGCTCCAGAAGCGCGTTGCAAAACCAGGTGCTTGTTAATAGTTAGTAGCTTGTGCTCTGACGCTTTACCTGGAGGCTGACCCTTGCCCTGTGCTGCTGCTCAGGACATGGTCCGAAGAGAGGTGTTTATTCCTGCTGAGCCACAGGCTGCACCGGGAGCTGGCACGTTCCTCGCCCGTGCTTAGCAGGGACTGTGTGCCTGGCAGAGCGACTACATGCCACGCTACAAGGAAAGCAAAGCTTCACTTTCTGGGCTCGATTTACTTCTTTATCTATTTCTTGATTTCAAGCCTACGTCCTCTACAGTATTCACCCCAGCTCATGCCCCAGGGACCAGGCAGCGCAGGCACACTGATGCTGTGAGGGCTAGCCCTTTCCTTACCGCCCACCAGGCATATCCCCACAGCACCACAACCCTTTCGCAGCTTGGGTCTCTCTGTTGTTGGGGTTTTTTGTTTTTCCTTAGCAACTGTTGTGTGTGAGACTCGGAGCTACAGCTTCAGGGGGATTTTCTGCAGGGGAAGGGGAGGTAGGATGCCTTTTTGGAGCGCAAGCTAATGTAGGGGGTGACAGCTGGCAGTCTTGCTCATGCCATCTTTAGGGAACAGTCTTGAAGGAAACCATGCCCAGGCTTCACCCAAAGGAGCTAATTTCTCTCAGGAGTGACCCCAGAACTGAGCTCACCTAAGAGCAATCCTGGGACCAGGACATGAGGGTAAATTGTGAGGCCGCGTCACTTGACCATACAGTGGTTGGGACAAGTTGCATCAGATTAGATTGGCGGTGATCACTTAAGCACACAGCCACAGGGGATGGTCTCGGCTGCTGTCTGTGATAGCACGCACAGACATCTGCCTGAGCTTTGCAGCCCAGGTTTTTCTGAGCTGAGAGTTTGCCTGGTGCCTGCTCTGCCGCCTTGTGCCGCAAGCAGGCTTGGCTGGGCTGATTGCGGGCAGTTCCGTGGGAGGTTTCCTTTCGGCTGCCTTGCTGCCACTTCGCAGGATGACCCAGAGGTTCTCCTGCCCCACAGTGTCACATCTTGGAGGGCAAAGCTCGTGACAGGAAGGATAAACCAGAGACAGTCGGAAGCTGGGCGGCACAGTCTCTCCCTCAGTCTGAATTTGCGCAATCTATCAAAATGCTGTCCACGGTTTGGGGGTGCAGACGTAGGAGAAAATCTCGTCAGCATTAAAAAAGGATGTTGAAAACGCGGAAGTCTGTTTTAACAGAAAAACCCTGAAGCACTGATCAGGGTCCTTGATTTTGCTTTGGCTGAGGACAGCGGCTCAGCTGTCTGCATGTAACAGGAACGTGGCCTGATGCCTGGGAAACCCGGCTCAGCAGGTCCTGTGCATCCTTCCCCAGTGCTGGCTCTGAATGGGCTAGCAACTGGGAGATACACCACCGTGACTGGCCTAGGGGTTTAGCTGGTGGTGAAACCCTAAGGTGTTTGGCTTTCAACGATTCTGGTTTCCGCAGTGAGACCTCCCTACCCAGCAAGTGCAAGCCCTGAGACCACAGGATGCTGCTTCTGTTCTTACCTGAATTTCTAGATCCCTTCAAAGTAGCTCACGGGTGTGCGCAAGGGGCACTCTCAACAGCTGTTTTGGTAATGCCAGTGTATCAGTAATACTGCTATAACCAAGACCGATTAGCTTTGGTTCTGCAGTACTTGACCAGGCTGTGCTCTCCAGTAAGGGAAGCAGCAGTTTTCAGAAAAAAAATCCACTTCATTTCTTACTTTTGCAGAGGCCTGAGATAGCAGGGTTAGCTCACTGCTCGAAGGGGTGTGTATTAGGTTCCACGACAAATGTTGCTGATATCAGCTGCTAGTTGGCATTATCCATACCTCAGGGTAAATGGAGGTGGTGCAATGAAAACCTGGAAGGGCAGCGCTGGGGGAGCTGGGGCACCCTCCTCTGTGTTCACCACACAACCTTCTCCAGCTATGGAGGTTTGTGGGTCACGATGTGGTATGGCCTGGCCAAAGGAAGCTGAAACCAGCTGGGCCCCCTAAAACACCTTCCCAGATGAACCCTCCTTTTGCCCAGTTTGCTACAGTCTGTATGGGCTTTCCATCAGGAGAAGAGCTGACAAGTGCTTTTGGTCACTACCTCACCCAGGAGGAACTTAGGCTGAAGATTCCTCACAGGCTTTGGGTCACCACAGATGTTACGTAGTGTTTGGGCCAAAAACCAGAGTCTCGAGGTCTGCAGCATCTAATAATTCTGATTTGTAGATGTAGCAACAATTTACCAGTAACTTGCATGGAAGCACTTTGAGAGTATGAGGCTGCCAGGAGCCAGCTCACCTTGTGCAACTGATGGGTGTGTGTATATTTGAAAGAGCCTTTTGTTACAGAGCTTGGTGGAATTAGACTTGTCTTAATCTGCTTTGACTGGGAGTAGATTTATGCCAGAAGACCTGATAAATAAGATGTTGCTGATGAAACAAATCAAAGTTGAGGTATCAGCGTGTTGCCCGAGAGTGGATTTTGCTCAGCAAAATGAGCACAAGTCAGCAGTTCAGCCTTCAGTAGAGTAGAAACTTTGGAATGGAAGAGAAAAAGAAATCCCACACCCTCTTCAAGAGAAAAACCTCACTAAACTGTTTTATAGCACAGCCTTCATTCATGCGCAGAGGCTAATCTTTAGGTAAAGCCATTCCAAAATAATTACTGAATAGCAAGGATAAAGGTGCTGTCTGTCCCTGCCCCCTTCCTGTCATGGAAGGTGTTTTAGGACCTTCCGTGACAGAGTAGGACTAGGAAGAGAGAAATTTACTTTTGGTTTGAAAACTACCTTTAAACTTTAAAATATCCTTAAGGAAACAATGAGCCAAATCAGATATTCTGGATGACAGACTTCTCAGGTTCATGTTTTCATTTGCACGTTAAGAGACAAGATCCACTTGCTGCTATAGCTGGAGACTCCGGGCTAGATCACAATGACTCACTTTCCTGGCTACCTGGCAGGGATGTGAATGCAAAGGTTGATCAATCGGATCTGCCTTTCTAAAGCTGGTTTGCGGATCCTCCCATCAGCTGCCGAGCCGGCAAAGAGCATTTTGGGGGCTAAAGGATCTTTGAGCAGCAAGCGCTTTTCAAGCAGGGAAACACTTGAAGTGTCTACCTAAGGTTAAGGTATTGTAACTGAAGATCTGAGGCCTGAAGAACAACAGAAAACCATCTCCTTGCATGTTTAAAACATGCAGCCTGATTTCACAAATCCTCGCTGGCATAAAGAGGTTCGTTGAAATCATTGAGAGCACGGGCTTGGGAGATAGCTGCTGATTAGGGAGGGGGAAAATGAATTTTTGCCTTTATTAGACGATGCTATATCTGGTACTGCTTGGTGCCTGGTTTAATTTTATGGGCTACATTTGCAAATCTCACTATGACTGCATAAATTCAATCAGTGGCATAAACCAACAGCCTTTGGAGTAGAAAACTGCCTAGCTAATTCCCAGTAAAACCCTTCCTTCACCTGGCAGCAGAAGGAATATTTGAATAATATAAATTCCCTCCTGCCTCCTCCTGAGCTGATTAATAAAATGCTGTGTTGCGCCTGTCCCATGGTTTTTAATGCAATGAAAACATGCTTAATAATCTAAATTATAGGAACCCAATTTGCATAGTATACTTCAGAAGTACCATGGTGTTTTACTACATGTTTTTTGGGGTAGCTACAGCGCTAAAGAGATCCCAGTCCCAGCCTTGCACGGAGATATGTGCACGCTTGTATTTTAGAAGATCGTGACCTCAGCAGGAACATGGAAAGCAGAAATTGTTTGAAAAGCAGACATCTGGGAAGTCTCCCCCATGAATACCGCTAGCAACTCGGCAGCCCTGTGGCACAGGCACATGGCTTTGCCTGCTTTTCACTTCGATATTGCTTACCCACTTCTCCTGGCTGATTTGAACCAGGAGAGGCTCTGCCACCTCAGTATGGTGCAACCCAAAACCAAAGCAACCTCTGTTTCTGCCCCCTGCCTCCCACAGGCTCTGATAACAGAGGAAAAGAGATGAGTCACCTCTTCTGTGAGTAACCACTCACGTTTCCCTTGGCTCTGGATGCTGCCCGCTCCATGTACATGGCTAAAAAATCCCCGTGTCCCCAAACCCGGGTCTCTGGATGCTGAGGCCTGGAAGGACTGGGCTGTGCTGTCGCGCTCGGGGTGAGGGGTATGGGTGTGGAGGGACGTGAGCCTGCACCAGCAGCGGTGGGAGGATGCGGGCGAGGTACGTGGTTTCCATCTCTGCAGCTGCACGAGAGGGTGGAAATTTGGGGTGGCGATGCGCTGCGAGCGGAGGCTGCAAAAGCTGCGGGAGGCCTCCTGGGGCAATCCTGGAGAACAAGGTGAGAGGTGAGATCCATCATCACCTCCATTCCTACTCCGTCCTACCCCAACCCCATCCTCATCACTCCCTCATCCCCGTCACTGCCACCCCGGCCCGTCATCCCTGTCCCCATCCCAACCCCCACCCCGGCGGGGCCGCGGCTGCTCTGCCTGGTCTCCGGGCCGGGGAAACGGGACGATACCGCCGGCACCCCTCGCCGCCCGCACCCCTCGCCGCCGGCCCCACTCCCGGCGGGGCGGTGGGCGGGGCGGGCAGCGAGCCCCGCCTCTCTCGCCCCGCCCGGCCCAGGGCGCGGTCACCTCTCACCGCCCTTACGGGAAGCGCGGCTCCGCCCCGGCCCCCGCCCCGCGGGGGGGCGGAGCCGCTATAAGTGGCGCCGCTAGGGCCACTGCCCCCCATTCGCCGCCGCACCGCCCGCTCAGCGTCTGCCCTGGCTGTGCCCGTGCCCCCGCCCGCGCCGCCGCCCGCCGTCCTCCTCCGCCGCTGCCGCCCGCCGCCCCGCGGCACCGCCATGATCGTGGAGAGCAGCCGGGACCCGGCGCCCGATGGCGGCGACGGCGGAGCCCTCAGCAGCCCCATCAACCTCGCCTACTTCTACGGGGCCTCGCCCCACTCCAGCGAGGGCAGCTGCTCGCCGGCGCACTCCGCCCCGGGCTCGCCGGGCTCCGACTCGGACCTCTCGGTGAGCAGCCGCGGCGGCGGCCGGAGGGACCCCCGGGGCGGTGCCCGCCCCGCGCTGCAAGGTACGGCGTGCCCCGGCGGCGGTCCCGGCTCCCCTGCGACGGGATGGGGAGCGACGGCGGCGGGGGACGGTGCGAAGCCGCCGGTTCCCGCTCGTTCCGTCCCCACCGGGAGTGAAGCCAGTCGCGGACCCTTTTGGGCCGAAAAGCCCGCGAAGTGGTGAAATGCGGGAGCTCCGCCTCGGGCGGGAGCGTGTCGGCTGCGCTGCCTGCCCAGCGCCGGGGTATCACTGGCCCTCCGGGAGCGGACGGGAGTGGGGGGGTCCCGGGTCAGGAGGCAGCGGGGGGAGCCGCGGGGCTGGGACGCGGCGGAGGGGGGTGGCGTCGCCTCGAATCCCACCTCCCTCTTCCCGCCAGCCCGGTGGTTTAGGTGTTTTCCCACGAGCGTTCCCACTTTTATTTCTTTTTCCCTTTCTGGTTCTCTTTGGTCGTGTTTCTGGGGGTGTCTTTTTTAAAAGCGAGGACGGAGACGGTGCCTTAAAAATCCGCGTTCTGCCTTCCTGTCTCAACAGCTGAACAGCACATGGCGGGGGGAAGCAGCACCGAGGCCCCTTCCAGGGGGTCCGCGTGAAGAACTCGGTGAAGGAGCTCCTGCTACACTTCAGGAGCAGCAAGCAGATGTCCTCGGGCCCCGCCGCGGAGGAAGGCAAGGTAACCAGCACTTGCCAGCGCTGGCATGATGGCTGTTTAGCGAAGCTGGCAAAAACAGGCGCGCGTTGGAGTCGAGGAACGCCGCTCGACCCCTAATCTGATGTGGATGGAGCCGGTGTTTTTCCTCCTCCCTGCGTAATGGAAGAACGGAGCTGGGAAGAAATTACCCAGGAGGTTTACCGCGGGAGAAGTTGGCACTTAAAAACGTTCTTACTAAGCTTTGTTTTTGAAAGGGAGCTTGGATAGAAGATGGGTTTGTGTTATGAAACCACAGAAACTCCCTGTTAACTCAAATGAGGTCATTCGTTGTAAAGAGCTGGGGAATCTTCTCAGAATGGCTCGTCGTGCAGTTGGGCTCCACACAGTATAGAGGTGGACATCCCCCCCGGGCTCCCCAAGTTGAAAAAGATAAAACTGTGTGCAAAATGGAGAAATTTTGGGAAGATTAAAGGGGTTTTTTTTTATAGTCTTTCTGAGCGTGTGTTTGTGATCTTCCTAGGAGTGCTGTCACACAGGAAGAGTTCACCGCATACAAGTATAGATTTGGCTAGCTTATTTACTTTAAAAAACATAATCTCAGACCTCAGTAAGGAGCAGTGTGTCTCTTGAGATTTTTCATAAGTTTTGTGTAACTAATTTGTTTACTGTAACTAATAGCTTAAAAATCTGTAAGAAAAACGGTGGCTTTCATTTAAGTTCCATAAAAGTCTTTCCATTTTCTAACCCTAATTGAAAGCAATTAAGTTAGGGTTAGATGATTGTGTACTTGAATTATTCTCAGATTTATTCTGTGTTTGCTTCTATAGAAGCAAGTGGTTGCTTCCTTCTTGGTTTTGCTTTTTTTTTTCCCCCCTGAAATTACATTATAATAATGGAATGCTCTGGATTTTTCTCCAAAGGCACAAGGTGGATTGGTGAACTACGAGCAGTACACAGGTAAAAAAAACCCAACCCTTTTTAAAATCCACTGCAATAAGATTTTAAAAGTTGGTTGTAAAAGTAACTTGGAAATGGGTTCTAAATTTAGTTTCCTCTCAACAGAGCTGAAAAGCATACTAGGTCACAGTGGCAAAAGAAAGGCTCCCGAGCTCCTGTCTGATGGACCTTCTTTCAAACGCCAAGCTAATATTCACACACAACTCCTGGTAAGCTGGTAGTGATTTTTTTCTGTGCCTTTATTTTTTCAGTTTGCTTTGTGGGATTGGAAACTAGCAGAGACAACTATAACTTTCTGGGGCTTCTTTTGATTTTTTTTGATGTCTTTTTCCTGACAGACGCCACCCCAGACACCAACTTCTATGGATAACATGGAGGAGGCTCATAAAAATGACCCAAAACACGGCAGCAATTCTGATCTGCTTCAGAGCATTATAAACATCAAGAACGAGTCGAGCCCCATTTCTCTGAACACAGTGCAGGTTAGCTGGCTGCACACTGTCTCCAGTCACGGCTCACCTGGTGAGCAGTACCAGGACAGCCCAGGAACACAGGCCTTTTCCCCGTCTCAGAAGTTCCAAGGGTTCCAAGATCATGCCTCTCAGCACATGCTGGATCCGCCACAGCATTACCAGTTTCCTCCATCCCAGAACCAAGATTTGTCACAGAGCTATTCCTCGGACACCTCCCTGGAGTACAGGCCATTTGTGGCCAGTGACCAGTCTCCTGGCTACCAGCAGAACACCTATGAGAGCCATGAACTGCAGTATTGCCCCTCGCAGAGCTTCTCTTCCCTCTTGAATGACTCCGAAGGCTCAGAGGGCATTGCCGCTCCCCTCCAGCCACTCACCAGCGCCCACCCACAGGCTGATGTCAGCACCCACACTCCAAACTTCAGCTTGCTTTCCAGGAACATCTGTAGTAGTCTGGAGCGCAGTGTCTCTTTGGCTACTTTGAATGTGTCTCTACCTGACCAAAATGTCGCCAGAAGCACGACGCAGCTGGGCAAGTCATTTTTTCAATGGCAGGTGGAGCAGGAGGAAAACAAGCTTGCAAACATCTCTCAAGACCAGTTCCTTGCAAAAGACTCGGATGGGGACACGTGAGTGCTGTTTTTGTTGGTATTTCTGGTGTAGAAGGTTGGGGAGCATTTCTGGTTGGGTTTTGGTGGGCCGTGGGGTTGTAATGGCAGCTGTTCATTAGCAGTGCTCCTGTGCAGAGTGCAGTGGTTCTGCCGATTGAATGGCATGTGTGGACTTGCTGATGGGCTGTGATGCATGGAGTTGCAGTACATTGAATAGATAAGGTGTTTGTATCCTCAAAAGTCTTAACCATAAATAGATTAAATTAATCTAGGAAATGGGAAGAAGGAAAAGGCTTGAGCTTAGACTCTTGAAATTTCCCTGGGAAGGAGGTGCCTGTATTTCTGCCTTAGTCACCTAGAGGAGGTCTGAAGCTGGCAGCGTAACGCCACTCCCTTTCGTTTGGATCTCTGTAATGTCTTGAGTCCCGGATCCTACGGAGGTGTAACCCTGTTTCCCCTCGTTCCTGCAGCTTCCTTCACATTGCGGTTGCCCAGGGCCGACGAGCTCTCTCCTATGTGCTTGCGAGGAAGATGGCTGCCTTGCACATGCTGGATATTAAGGAGCACAATGGCCAGGTGAGGTTCTCCCAAATCTTTGCATCCGCTTTGTGCACCTGAACGTTCTGAGTGTCTGGACGTTGAGGAAGGTGTGGTGAAAGGCTTATTGAACATTAACCCCGAAATTTAGCCTGCATACTAATGTTAACCTTGAGCCATTAATATTTCTTGGGATCACCTTGAGCTGGTAAAACTATGCGCTCTGCTTCATTGTCCTGGCTTCCTGGTAATGGTACTCACAGTTTAAATAATACTGGGTAGCTAGGCTTTCTATTTGTTTTAGCGTCTCTTTCCTGCTAGAGATCAGATGACTAATAGCTTAAATTTTCCTCTTGGTGTTTGCAGAGTGCCTTCCAGGTTGCTGTCGCTGCCAACCAGCATCTCATTGTGCAGGACCTGGTTAGCTTGGGGGCTCAAGTCAACACCACGGACTGCTGGGGTAGAACCCCATTGCATGTTTGTGCTGAGAAGGGGCATGCCCAGGTCCTTCAGGTAAGAACCACGCAGGCATTAGGTTTTGTTGTCTTGGAAAACACTGAAGATGCCACCCCTTTTCTTTCTCTCTCTGTAGCCTTTTAAGTGTGTCTCAGGGCTCTACAGTAATGGCCTAAAGTGAGACTGAGTTTCCCATTAAGGTTCTCACCAAAGTTTTTAAGCAGTCTGGTGGAATCCTCTATATACAAAACAATAAACAGGTCTCCTCTTAACACCGTTACTGATTGTGACTTCATTGCAGTAAGGCCATACGCGAGCTTGAGGAAGCAGTGCGTGGTTTGAATAAGACCTAAATGCATACCTGTTCCTACTTTTGTAGGCAATCCAAAAGGGAGCCATGGGAAGCAATCAGTATGTGGACCTTGAGGCAACAAACTATGATGGTGAGTAGTTAAGAGTTTATAATTTACAGGGTTCCTGAATGTTGTAATGTTTTAT
This sequence comes from Hypotaenidia okinawae, assembly GCA_027925045.1. Lineage (NCBI taxonomy): Eukaryota > Metazoa > Chordata > Aves > Gruiformes > Rallidae > Hypotaenidia > Hypotaenidia okinawae. The sequence goes on from BSDF01000001.1 coordinate 94,507,311, forward strand.
GGTGTGCCGATGTGAATGCTACCCTGGGTTGAGAAGCAATAAAATGGAGTCTATCTTTGCCAGGTTGAAATCTACAATTACAATTGAAATTACGCTACAGTTGGCATATCTGTCAGATAAAAACATGGTTAGTCTGTGCCTGTCAGGACCGCTTCCCTCTTACGTGCGATTGCTGTGTTCGATATGGAAGGTGTAATAGGCTGTTGTTAAAAACATGAGTGCCAGCAATACGTCAGTGGATACAGAAGCCACAATCTCTGATGCTGGAGAGCTGTTGTAATTGCACCGCTTTCCATATAATAGGTTGTTGTAAAGTATATGTTGTAATATACGTATATAAGAAATTGATTCTTTTATCTACTGCGAGCTCTCAGCCAGAGGGTTGCTACTTAACCCCTCTGGCACTGGCCAACCCAAACCCCAAGCCATTCAGGAGCAGTCGCTGTCACCTACAAACGTGGGATCCATCCCTGGGCTTGACAGGGAGAAGCTCCTTCATCCGTCCTTCAAACCAAGCAGCCATTCAACGCTTCTGTATTGCATTAGTTCATTAACAATGATTTGTTTTTAATGTTAAGGTTTGACAGCATTGCACTGTGCTGTCCTGGCCCATAATGCGGTGTTGCATGAACTGCAAAACAGTCAGCCCCCTCACTCTCCGGAGGTCCAGGAGCTTCTGCTGAGGAACAAGAGCCTGGTAGAAACCATCAAGACTCTGATACAGATGGGAGCATCTGTGGAAGCAAAAGTAAGTACGGCAGCTTTGCATGAAGATATGGGTGCAAAGAGAAACCACGTCTTAGTTTTATTACAAAGGAAGTAGACTAATTTGAAAGCTTCCCGACAGCTTAATTTACCCAAGTAGAATGAGAATGTTGCATTTGTTCAGAACAAGGTATTAACAATGCAAATGAACTGTAGGGAAAGAGGGAGGTCACAGTCTAATTTCTGGATCACAAATGATGTTATGTTGGCTGCAGTTGGTTGTGGCTTAAAAGTAGTAATATGCTTGGAGCACTCTGAACTATCTGTAATAATAGGGGCACTGATTATACCTTGTTCTTGAACTTAAAGTTTTAATGAAAAACTCCTTCCCTGCCCAGCTCAGGTCTGTGTTGGGCCAAGTCAATACTTGGTGTGACATGTGATGTTTACTGCCAAATGAGATCTGGTTCACATTCGTTAGATATTGATGCTAAAATATATATTCAGAAGGTTGTTCAGTGAAATGGAGCACATATATGTTTGTTCAACACTCTGCAGTTACTCTGCTTGCTGTACTACTTGATTGCATGCCTGCCCTGCAAAGCCACCCGCTGGGAAGACTTCACAGTCTCTTTTTTTTTTTTGGTAGGATCGCAAAAGTGGTCGCTCTGCTTTACATTTGGCCGCAGAAGAAGCGAACCTGGAGCTCATCCGCCTCTTCTTGGAGCTGCCCAACTGCCTCTCCTTTGTTAACGCGAAGGTAAGATGGTTGTTGCAGAGCGTGGGTATAACCCGGGGTGGGGTCCCGAAGCTCCTGCCCCATGCTTTTCCTTCATGGAGCTACTCTGTCTTCTCCAGGCTTACAATGGCAACACAGCTCTCCATGTGGCTGCCAGCCTGCAGTATCGCATGAGCCAGCTCGACGCTGTGCGCCTGCTGATGCGGAAGGGAGCTGATCCAAGTGCCAGAAACTTGGAGAATGAGCAGCCAGTTCATCTGGTTCCTGATGGCCTTATAGGAGACCAGGTAAAAAAAAAAAAAAAAATAAATACAAGCAACCCTCTCCTTTGCTCACTCCCCACTGACACAAAAGCCACATTCCATTCCAAAGGATTCTTTTGGGGCTTGAGTTGCAGCTTTTAAGGAAAAAAAAAAACCAAACCATTTTATACAGTGTTCTTCAGATTTCGTGTCAGGATTAGGCAGAATATAGGAAGGCCTGAAGTTACAGGTTTCACTTCTAGCTTTAATTTTTCTCTCTTAAAAGAGAGTGTACTTCCAGCTTGTGACAAGGTTACAAACTATCCCTTCTCTTGTTTGTCTCAGTATGGCCCAATACGCTGTTGTTACTCTTGGCATAATTAGTAATGGCGGCTCTTGAGCGTGTAACAGATGAAGAAATCCCTTTTTCCTAGGAACTCTAGAAATACATGATAAAAAAGGTGACTCTTGACCTAAGAAGCTAGTAACTTAAGCAACTGAGTAGTTCTGTTGCCTGTCCTTCATCTAAATGCTGTAAAATTGAATCAGTTCTGGTGTAATTGAACTCAGAATCTCAGCACAGATAAATGTGGAATGCAGAACTGGGTCTAGGCTGGGGTTTTTTAGATGATGACTCACATTGGGATGCTGAATACTAACGTTTTGCCTTTTTTTTTCTTTTCCAGATAAGACGTATCCTAAAAGGGAAGGCGATTCAGCAGAGAGTGTCGCCATTTTAAGCTCCATGTTTCTTGGAGTTCGTCACACTCACTGTCAGTCAGGCAGTCCTAATGTATCTGTAAATAGACCATTTGTCCACCGTGGGCAAATGTTAGTTGTTTCTATGAAACAAAAGTATTTTGTTCACTATCATATAGTGGGTTATATAAGAGTGGAAAAAAAGACCCCAACAAAACAAAACCCCAAACCCAACAATCAGATTCCTCTGAGCAAGTGGGAATATTTCATTCCCAAAGTATGTGGAACATCTGCCAAGGTACCTGGATTTCATACAGCAAGACTTGATTTTATTTAAACAACCATACAGAGAAATTCTGGATAAGGACAATTCTACAGGAAATCTTCCTGTTTAGAGGGGGCTGATACAGAGCAATGTAGTGCTGAGTTACTGTTTTTTGTTGTTGTTGTGTTTGTTAAAAACACCTAAATATTAAGTGCCAGAGAAATCAAATATTTTTGAAGTTGAACATTTATTTATGTAACTTTGTAGCTTTCTTCTGGTATCTCATGCAGGGATTGTATATAATCACTGGCATTACTGTACAGCTGTATAGTTCTGAGAATCTACTGATTGCATGGGGAATGAACTGAAGAAACAAGTTCCTTGATCTTGAGCTTGCAAATTGCGTATACACTTTTAATGTTATACTGGTGCAAATCGGGTAAATTCTGTTGCTTTGAAAGACTGAAAGAACAGTTAAGAGAAAGTTGTCCCTAGCACTGACTCGTGTGCTTTTAGAGATGCTAGTAAAATATCAGAAGCCATGCTTCTTTAGGGCACCGTATCAGTTTTTCTTGTACCCAGTAGACAGTTTTCCTTTTGATGGGACAGTAGACTAAGAGAGAAAGATCGTACACTCTTACAGTGTATATAATTTTGAACTTTACGGAATATGGTCCTGATTCAGTGCAGGTACTTAGCATGTGCTTCACTGTTGGTGCATCCTGAAATTGCTCCGTATGAATTACAAAACTTCCAACTTGTGTAAGCCCCACTGGTGTCAGTAGGACTTAAGCACATGCCTAAGTAGTTTGCTGAATTGGGCTCTAGTTAGTACTAGAGACTTAAGTGTTTTTCACCTCCTAAGCAGAGTTAGTCCATTTATGGTTTTACCTTATAGGTATAGTGGCTAGCCAAGTAATATTTGAAGCTAATGTTTTTTCTATTTTTAATAATTGTGGGTATTAATGCAAAATGTATACTAATGATGCTGTATACTTGTGTTCTGTTGGAGAAAACTTAACTCCTCCTATAACTTTTTGAACCATCCATTCTGGGCTGTATCCCAGTAATACGTTCTCTGCTCTTTGCTTTTAAAACTGTTTTTGCATCACACACAATTCTCTGCCATAACCATTTAATTAGTCTGATCATGCTGTTTTGACAAAGTATGTCTTGTAGACAGGCTAAATGAAAAAATCTGGAGGCCTGGTTATGATGTATTTCTCAAGGGGTCTCATGTAACTTGTGTTTTGAATAAACATGCTAATTAAATTTTCGTGGTTAATGTCTGTGATGCAAATAATTGTGATGAAATCCAGCTTGAGAGAAAACTGACTTAGCACAGTAATGCTGGGAGACTGGCGAAGGTTGGTTTGTGAAGGATGAATTGAAGTTATCTCAATCCCACTGTTTGTGTTCTCTTGTTTGATGCTGGTTTTGAAGCTGGTGCTTGGGTGTTTTTGGTATCACCTGTGTATTCAGATGTGCTCCAGATAGAGTTAGTAGTCACCATGTTGTCCAAATAGCAGGTTGTTACCTGAACACTTGTCCCTGTATACTTAAAAGAACGATAGCAGTTCTGACAATGTTGTATCTTCCCCATGGCTTCCTTGTTGTGGTCTTCAGTTCTTACAGCTTGGGTACAAGCAGTCACCTTGGCAGAGGGGAAAGTCTGTATGAATGAGTGAGGCTGTAACCGTGCCTCATAAATGGGTTGGGGGGGGGGGGGGCGGAAAAAAGGGGACTCTGAGCTGACCATGACCTTTCAGGAGGAGGAACTGTTGTCGGACTGTCCTTGCTGGGCACTGAGCTGGGGAAACGGCAGCAGTCAATAACAGCAGATAAAGCATTAGGATATGTAGGAAAGGAGCTGAAAAAAGCAAGAGCACTTCTGTGCTACCATATAAACCTGCTGTCTGCCCCCACCTTACTGCTATGGGGATTAGGGTGTCCCCTCTGATGGAAGTGTTCCAGGGTTGGAAGAGGCCCAGCTGTGGAGCAGCGTCCCTGCAGGGGGGCAACAGAGCAGATGAAGGCTCTTCAAGCTGCAAATGCAATGGGTGACAGCAGGTATGACAGGTCTGCAGAGTTATGTAAGGCCAGAGAAACTGGATGGGGGTGAGCTGCTTGCTGTCCCTTCCTGAATGAGAGCTGGAGGCCATTAATGAAGGTACCAAGCACACAACAGACAACAGGATATGATTCCTTGAGATACTTGAAGAATGTGGTAGAAACAAGATACTTGATGTGGGGAGGGCCTAGGTGCATACTTTGAAGGACCTTTTAGTAGAGGGTTACTAAGGGCATTAACTGTGTGAGTCAGTCCTCTCTGTGAGGCTGAAGCCCTGCACTGCAGGCTTGCCCTGCCTTCAGCTCTTCCCTGGGGACATGCTCGCAGACCTGATACCAGACTAGATAATACTCTACCCAAATCATCATGATTAGGCTTTAGTGGTTCGTGGGTTCAGTTTGGCTCCACTGATACTGGTTGCACCTTTCATTGAGAGGAAAATGTAGGAAAATCATCTTCCAGTCAGTCGAGTGCTTCAGGGGAGTGCTCGCAGATACTGTACTGCCTTCCTGCTCTGTGGAAAAACTTGTCCCTGGAAGCTTAAAAAAAGGGCTTTTGATGATGAGGTAAGGTGACAGAGAGAGGAGGCTGCATGTGGTTTAGGAGATAAGAGCGGGAAATTACGATAGAGATTGGAAATAGAATAGAGTTTCTAGTTGGAGTATATAGAGATGAAATGGTGTGCCTTTCTGAAGAGCTAACTGGGCCTAGGCTGTGTTGAAAATGTAGGCATCTGCACCTCTCACTTCACGTGCGCCTGCCTTTTCTTTGTTATTGTTTAAGGAGCCTGATAGTACTGTTTCCACTTCATCTTCATTTTCTTTATAAGAGGGGATTACACAGGAAAAAGAATTACTGATGAGGTATTTCAGGGCCTTCAGATCAGCCCAATCCAACTGCCTGGCACTCCTTTCTGGGTGGTGTTGACTGAGTCACGTCACAAAGGGATGAACTGCCTTGGGCTCGCAAGGGTGGCAGGGCACAAGCCTGTGCTCAGTCAGTACTGGAGCATGAACGGGAGGTGCTGTTGATGAGAGGCAGGTAGCAAGCAGCACAGTGCTTTCAGCAGCTTTTGTGCCCTTCTGGAATGGATGCCCCTGACACTTTACTTAAAATCAGAAAATTCCAGAGGGGAGACTGAAATTAATCTTCCTAGAGCCTAATTTCATTGTCTCAAGAGCTCAGCAGGCAATTTCATAAGAAAGCATTGCTAGTGGAGTTATTTGAGATGTGTTGATGTGGCACTTCAGGATACAGTTTAGTGGCAAACTTTGCGGTTTATGGTTGGACTCAAAGGTCTTTTCCAGCCTAATTGATTCGAGAAACCTACTGTGAGTGTAACTGACTCATTTTTCTCTCTGACAATATTGGGAAGTTCCAGTGTATCGGACACAATACAACTAGTTATTAGAAAAAAATCCCTTTTTACTGAGGGACAAGTGGCACTGAATACTTGGCAGGCTAACAGTGTTTCCCTGAAAACTTACGCTTCTGGGAAAGCACTGAATAATTTTATTAGCCGGGATGCAGGTGCACCATTTGTTTCTCTGGTTGGAGTAGAGGCAAAAGAGACTCTGGCTTAGGTCCGAGTAGGGATGTTAAGACACATGGAGTTTTGTTCCCAGGATGTTTCTCATTTGTTTGTCTAAGTAAACCAAACCTCAGGAAAGGGTTGCTTTTTGATTCTTGTGGGCAATTTATCTGGCTGGATTTGTGAAGGTGGCAATCCACAAGTTATAAAAATGTGTTCTGCTTCTGGGGATGGAAAAAGTAAATTTCCCACATTTATTGCTCATTTTATATTTTTATCAGAAAAAAGAAAACATATCCAGGAAGTGCATTCTTTTAGAGGTTGGGTGTGGTAGAAGCGACTTCAAAGATATGACATGAACTGCTTGTTCTTCTTGCCTGTTTGCTTATCTGGTTGCTTTTCTTTTTAAAAAAATAAAATATATATGCTTTCGTGTGTAAGTGCATTGGACATGGGAAGCTAAAGAACAGGTTCCTGCAAGTAAGTATCTGACAAAAACTGACCTGGTCTTTCAGTGCATTCAAAATCAAATTCTGCTATAGTTATCTGTTACCTTTCTTGAGTGTTTGGGTAGTGGTCTTGGTCTGAGATACTAATGGCTTAGAGAGTCATACAACAGACTCCTCGTTAAGTTGACAAAGTGCCATCCAGCCTCTGATACTGTTACCTTTCAGTTTTCATTATTAGGACACAGACCAGCATTGCTGGTGCAGGCTCTGGCCTGTGCCTGGGTTTAGAATGGCAGGCAGCACCCCCAGACATCAGGGTGTCTTTCAAGCAGCATCCCACCTCTTTTCCCCACCCTCCTTAGGGCCACAGTTGGGGCTCCCCCAGCAGCATTTTGGTATTTTGAGGAGAAGCCTCTCCTGGCAGATCTGATGTTCTCCTAGAGGGTGACATACTAACTTAGGAGAAAGGTTTAGTTTGCTCAAAGAATGGACTGCTGATATTTCTGCCTCTAAATGAGGCGGAACTGGCTTGAAAATGGAAGATGTTCATGATGCTGGCCTTGCTACCTGGGAAGGCTCATCTGTACACAAAGTCCATATGGGAAGCTCTGTTTCCTGGTCAAATTTTGCAAGTGTTGCTGCCTAATGGACACTGCAGTGTCTAATCTCACGAATCTTCAGATTCATTCACCGCCAGAAAAAACCTCAAGGCAGCACTGATGAAATTGGGAACCGCACTAGTGTGGGGTTGCTACACAAGAGGTTTTCTCATTTCAGAGTTGGATTTGGGGCTTGGTTTCTCTTTCAGGTGCCTATCTTGGTCTTGCCAAAGAAAAGTAATATATCTCAGGCTGTGGTTTTCTAGCATATATTTGTTTTCAGTGCTTATGATTAAGAGTCTGATTCAATAAGTCTTTGTTTTACCTGGTAAACCCTGCTCTTAGCTCTGAAAACGCCGTCTAGGCTGTTTTGAGAAAGCAGTTGCTGCACTAACAAACCTCTACTTCACATGTGGTTTTCGTCATGGGTTCTGGTGAAATTTCTCAGGTCCCCTTTACTAGGCAGAGAGCCTGAAGGAACAATGACTAAGGTGGTGCTTAGATTTAGAAGGGGCAGCAGACAATTGAGTTGCCCATTTCTTCTGTAAACTCGTCTGGGTTGTGAGTCAGACTTTGAAAAGTCCGAGTGAAATGTCTTCATGTGGATGTGGTGCAGAGGTGCTTTTGTGTGTGATTAATGAAAGCTTGTAGCTCTGTTCAGATCTCAGGCACGTATCTGACCTTGTGGTACCACATTTGGTACAATGGTAGGTCACAATACCGAATGTGTGTTGGCTGCCCGTGGCTGGTTTTTTAGGCACCAAATAAAAGATCTCTTCAGCAGTGCTGAGCAATTTCAATCAACTAGACCTGAGAAAGAGGTAGAAATTGGAACATTTCCATCTGTGGCTCCTTAAGATGGCCTTTGGTCCTTGCTCATATGGCACTTGAGGCCTTTCTGGGAATGGCCGGAGCTGTAAGCTCTGGCCTGGAAGCTTCAAACTTGGGCTTGCTGTAAAGGAGTTCTGGGACTGTGTAAACGCTGCTGATCGTGGCCAATCATTAAACTATGCAGAGCTGAGCAGGTACATCTTGTTACTATCCTTTAGGCAGACCACAGGTCCTTACCAAAGGACTTTCACTCCACTAAAAACAGACCAGTAAGCGATGCCAGTAAATTTGGGGTTTCTGTAAGAAGAATTAGAAGTTTGAGGTCACCGCAATGAAAGGTCTTGAGAGACACTTACAGTGCTACCTCTGACCTTGTCCTTTGCACTGCACTGCAGTTGTGCATACTGCAGAGGAGTAAGAACTGGGTCACCGGTGGCAGCCCACGTACGTTTTGAGGGGAAGTGTTTTAGGAGCAATTTGAGGAGAGCCCTCAGTAGTGTGCTATTATCATTATTCATCAGTAGATTTCCAGGTGGCTTCAAAAGCCAGTAGTAATCACTAATCCCATCAGCTAGATAAGAAACCAGAGGCAGGGAGAGAGAAAGAAGCTCCTCTGAAGATACTCAAAGAACTGCAGGAGCTTTATCTGAAGGCTTACAATTATCTCCGTAGCAGCTTGCTTTTTCTAAATTTGCTGAATACCACAGTGAGCAGTGACTGATCTGGAGGTCACTTGTGTTTAGTTCATGTCTTTTGGGCACTCGCTTTGATCAGCAGCCCTGCCCGCGATACTGCTTCTGCTCACTTCTAGGCCTGCCAGACTCTTCACATCATAGGTTGGACAAAAACTCAAAAATGAGCTGCAAGCTTTTTTTCCCCTGAAAAATACTATCTTTCTAAGGCAGGATTTCTGGCATGGGAAGAGAAAAAGCAGACCTGGCCTAGGAAAAAAACATGCTGCAGCAGATTGAGTGTGGTGTCACTGCAGGGAGCTCTGAGTTACCCCTGTGTCTCTAGTTTTTGTGTTTTGTGAACCTTTGAGGCAATACTATGAAAGGGTTGGGTTTTTTTAAGCGAGGTGAAATCACATGAAGACCTTTAAAACAGCTGGGCATGAAACGTGCTTAGTCATGAATGGATTTCTCAAAAAGAAAAGGGAGATGATTCAGACTGAGAAATAAGTATTTAGCTTGGTGCTATGGGCTTTTAATGATGCTTAAAAGGCATCACCATGAATGCTCTGAGGGAGTTATAGAAAATAAGTCTTACTGCTGACATGGAGGAGGCAAGATTCAGCGCAGGACGTGGATGTCTCACCAGGAGGTGACTGTGCTATTGGGTCAGCTTCTCCAGTGCTCAGGCTAGACAGACTTTTCTTAACAAGAATAATAGGAAAAACATGTCTTTAAAAACAAGCAGATAGGAGTGGATGCTTTACTACCTAGAAGATAGAGCTTTTATCCAGCTTTGTCTTTGCCCCCGGCCCTAGTCGCGGGCTGTTATGGTTTTTCATTTTCTCAAACTTTCTCACACACGTCTGTGAATAAAATACATGCATATGTAGAGGTACGTTTATAATATGGATCAATTTATTTTTGTACTCTGCAGGAGAATTGTATGTATATATGCATGCAAAATGTAAGTATGTAAAATGTATTGTGTGGGAGTACATAAGGCAGCAAAACTCTTTCAAGAAGATTAATCTTTTTATCCGGCAGTTCATTACTTCAGAAGTTTTTACTTTCTTTTGTTAAAAATAGCAACTTTTCCCATAGTATTCCCTTGGATTTGCAAATGGGATGCACTAGTAAAGACCTGTAGTAAAAAAACAAAGCTCTACAGGGAATAAAAGTCAGGTTTTCTGTCCTGAGAATGAACGCCAACGTAGACTCTCCCATGCCTAGTGAGGATGAAGCATAGTTCTTGGGTTTTGGTGAGGGCGTCAGTGTCCCCCCTGTTTCTCTCTGTAACTTCATACATCTGTAAGTCTGTGTGAACCACTAAACCTTGCAGTCTCCTCCCACTGTTCCATTAGGAGAAGGACCCCAGAAAGGTCTTTTGCATGCACCTTGTGCCATGGAGGGCTGAGTTAGCATTGCAAACAGCCGATCTGCTGCCTGGAAAATGACATACAGAGCATAAGCAACTGCTAGCCCTCACCCAGGGCCGAAACCTGCCCGTGCAACCAGTAGTGCAATGGCAGGTACCTTTGTACTTTATTACAGACATGGTAAACAACAAATTTTTGTTTCTTCTTCCTTAGCTGTCATAATGAATTTTTATTATTGCAGTGGTTTTATCTGTCTGCTGATGAACATGAATGTCGTTAGCCTCTTTCCCACGCTCTCCTCATCGGTGTCTCGAGGTGCTTCTCTTGATTCCATGGCAGCCCTTTCTTTCCACACCTCATGTCCCCAGCTGTAAGCATGGGCTGGGCTGCGGTGGCCATGGCTGAGCCTGGGGACAGCTGATGGGAGGGAGCACTGGAGCAAACGTGACGGCTGGTGTGTGGTCGCTGGGCACTGATTGACTTTGGAGGTGCTGCAGCTCAGGACTGTGATTTTCAAGCTCAGGCGCAGACAGCAGTGGGGTTGGTGTGTAGCTCAGTCTGCCTTGCTTCGATCCTTGGGACTGAGTGAGTGACAGATATCCTTACTGCAGGGACAATGGCAATTGTCTCCTGTTTGTTTGGGCTGGAAGGAGCAAGAGCACCAGGAACGTGGCTCATGAGCTTTATGTGCTTTCTAGGAAGGAGCTGGAAACTGTGGGGAAGGCAGCCTGATCCTCCTGTTCCCCACTTGAAGCCTGGACTCCTGTTTCCCCATTCCCGTGGGATGATGGTTCTTTGCTCTCCAGAGAGGTGCCTGGCTGTCACTCCTTAGCTGGGGCTGCAACTATTGAGCCCTCTTGCCCCTTCTTTGAGCTGCCTGTGCTCCGCAAGCCTCATGATGGCACCTTATTTTGGTGGTCCACTCGTGGCTGCTGTTCCCACACTGTTCACCCCATGTGTGGTGGGGATCTTGTGATGGGCCTCTGCCCCAAAGAGCTCTTGGTTTAGACGCCAGGTGCACAGACAAATGCAACAGGGACTTTACTTTGAAAAGGTGTGTCTTCCCTGGTCACTGGCTTGACAGTCCTAAAGACCTCCCGGCGCAGGTGGGTATTTGGGGAAGATTTGAATAAAGAGAGGGAGGAGGCCTGGCAGCTCCATCTGGACTTCCATTAGCTGCTCTCCGTTTGTGTACAGAGCTTATATGGTGCTGCGTCGTTGTCCTTGTTATCATGCTGGTGGCTCTGGTTCTTGCTCTGCCTGTTTATTTTTGTTCCATTGTTGAATTAACTGCTCCTGCACTCTTTACTCTTGTTGGCTCCTGATAAATTACTGCCTCCTATTAGCCTTAAATTACTGCCTCTTTCCAACCTTTAATTATTTGCTGCCATCATATCTTGGTGCCACATCCTCTTAATTATTGTTGCCATACTGGTGGGGACTGCTCTGTGCCTTTGTTAAACCCATTAGCTTTGCTTTCAGCTTGCTTTGGCCATTCTCTCCTCTCTCCCTGCCCCTCCTTCCCCATCTCTTTCTGTCTCATGTTGATACTATGAAGAATCATTCCAACCTTTTACTGTGAGCCTTTATAGTCTTACAGCAGCCCTCTCACTTTGTCCTGTGCCACCAACTCCTGCTGCCTTATTTCTCTACAACCTGCATCCTGCTGCCTTTTTAGGGCTGGTGGATTTCTTTGGCTCTGTCTTCTCTCTTTCTGCATGCTCTGATGTCCTGTGCCTGCCCAATTTCCCCCATCTCTTCTACTTCTTGCTTTGCTAGTGGTTTGGGATTTTTTTCCTGCTGGTGTCCCACTTACTTTGGTGGGATACACTTTGCAAGTCTCTCTCCCCTTTTCCTGCCAAACCTTATTTTGGGTCCTACTTTTCTACTCAAGACTGGTGCCAATGGATGGCTCATTGGTGCTTTTTTCTTGAGCACTTCCCAAGAGCCTCTATCCTATTGTGTTCAGTTCACCATGTCTAGCTCCAGTGCTTGCTGTTCCCTTCTCCTGCTCAGTCTCCTCCTGGGCTTGGGCAGTCAGATCCTGCCTCTCTTGGTGCCTTTGAACGCTCCACCTCAGGCTTTCGGCACAGTTACAGTATTTGGTTTCCAGTCACCACCCTCTCTGTAGATCTCTCTGTTGCTATTCCCAGGGTCGCATCCGTTCCCAGCCTTGCCACTGCAGCCATCTTCTCTCCTGTCCATTTTCCCACTTGTGCAAATCCTACCAGCCTAAGCCTTCCTTTTGGGCACCACCACAGTGTTTCCTTTTGTGTATGCTATTGCTAAATTCTTTGTTGTGGAGGACTCAAAATGAAACTTAGGGAAACTGGAAGAGGAATGAAGAGCGGTCAAATCTAGAAGCAGGCAAACCTTGCTGATGTTCTAGAATTAACCTGCTCTACCATCTTAGCCTCCTCTACAAATTCCTCTGGTCTTAACCCATTGTTGAAGTGATGAGTGCCCACTTCTCTCCCCACATGCAGGTCCCAGCAGTCATGTCCTGCAGCCCTCGTGCCTTTTCCTTCACCCACGCTGTAGGTTGGCCGCAGCCTGCAGCTCACCCTCCCACCCACTCTGCACATGGGACTTGACCTAGAATAGCCACTCTGGCCTGTTTTGCATCCCACCTCTCAATGCAGGGGCCAACAGTTGCCTTGGCATTGCCATTTGTTTCCCAAAACTCAGCCTCAAAAGTTTCCTGCTGCTGTCTGTATGCACCCTGAAGTGTTTTCTTTGCTGTGCTGCATCTTTGTGGCCTAGGTCGTGTGCCTCATCGATGCTGGTGATGGAGGGTGGTGAGGCTGGGGGCTTCTTCTGGGACCAGGGAGTCCTCCGTGGTACAACCCTGGTTCGATAGCCTTGTTCCCCTGGCCAGTGCTGTTGGTTCTCAGGCCGTGTCTGCTTGCTCAAAGCATCCAGTGAGATTGCGGGAATGATTCTACCTGTGTAAGTCATTAGTTTAACTAATATTGTATCTCTTTATTGTAAAAAAGCTCTTTGAGGTTGATTAATGAGGAGTGGGTGGAGATAATATGAACTCTGGTTTTGCAGGTGAAACACCATTCCTTTAAAACAACATACCTGCAGTGTTAAAAAATATAAACCCACTTAAAACAAACCTCTACTTCTTCCTGTGGGGAGACTGCCTCCCACAGAAAGTTATATTTTCTCTTTGGGTTTTTCCCCCCTTTTTTTTTTCCTTTAAAGTAATGTATTCCCTTATCTGCCTGCCTTCAGTCCCCCTCTTAATAAAGTGCTAGTACCTTTGGTCACCAGGATGAACCCCTGGTGGCTTGTCCCTTCGAGACACATCAGGTGTGTGAGATAAGGTACAAAACCACTGCTACCTCATAGCAGGGCCACAGCTTTCTAAGTCCCCTTTTGTAGTGCCACAGCAGCTGCCAGCTCCTGCTACATCTCGCAGGGCCTCTTGCACAACGGTTTGTTGACTTAGTGATAAATCTTAGCAAACTCTCAAAACACCCCTGTGGAAATCGCTCCCTCTGTGAAGAAAACGGGCCTGAGAGCAAGCACGGTGCCTGGCTCTCCTTGTGCTGCCCCAGCCGTACCCCTGCAGATGGGAAGCTGCTGTCAGGGGGCTTCCCGGTGGGCTGCTGTGGAGGGGACCATGCAGCCCCTCTCTGTCCAAAGGGTACTGTCCTCTGCCAAGGCAGGCAGAGATCTTGCAGGCTGCAATGAGACCCTCCCTAGGTGTGGTTCCTGATTGTCATGTCCTTATCAGAAAGTTGTGGGGAAATCTATGTTAGGCCTATTCTCTTGCTAAATAGAAGCTCAGCTTCCAGGTCTGTCAGGCCAGCTGGAAACTTCTTTCCAAGTGTAGGTGCCTTGGGGACAAGGCAATGTAGAGAAACACTGCTGCTCTTGCAGCCATCCTCATATCCAGCTTTCTAATACCACCATCCTCTTTTGGTGCATAACTTGATAATACCTTGGCTGTACACATGGTGGGGGGTGGGGATGGGGAGGAGGAATTCCCACTCTGCCCTTGCATAGGTTGTAACTGCAGCACTCTGTTCTCCAGTGATGTCAAAGTCCACCTTTTGCTTTTTCTCCACAGGATGTGCTAACTATTAAAGAAGGCCTCAGAAACAGTTTTGAAAATACCTGGTCATTTGTATTCTATCATACACATCACCCTTGGAAAAAAGACCTATAGCATCAGTGTAGGGTACCCCTTTTCTGCAGATCCCTGGTGCCCAGTGGCTTCTTGGGGTGAGTGTAGGCTGTGATTGTAGGAGTGATGCTGAGATGGATAGTTAGGCTGCAAATATGGAGGCTGGGCTGCTGAGCAGAAGATGGGTGAATGAAGCTAAAATATCTGTGCCTGGCTGCAGCCCAATGGCTGTCTGCCTTAGCATGCTCTGTGCTGGGATGGGTGCGGAGCGGGAGGGGCACACGTGGAGGTGATACGCCTTGGCACCGTGGCAGTGTGAGCAGCATGGCCCCTGCCTGTGCTGGCGGAAACGGGTAGGAGGTGATGTGAGCCTGGGAGCTCTCAGCGGCATGGCTCGGCTTGCTCTTCCCTGCCCTGCCACGTTGTGGCCCTGGCTCTCCCTGCTGTTCCTCTCTCGTTTCCCATTCTCCCTGTTGCTTTTCTTCACTTCCCGATGAGCTAAGCCTTATTTGGGGGCGGGGGATGTTGGCACATGTCAGACATCCTCCGTAGTGGGGAAAGCAGATTGTTCTTAAAACCTCCTTCTGCCTCTCCCTTTTCTGCTGTCAGAGGAGCAGCAAAGGACCCCCTGTGTCCCAGGGCCATGTGGAAGTTTGCCTGGGATGCTCTCAGACCATGAGGTGCTCTCCGGTGACCCCACTCCCAGGCCTGTCCGTGCAGATGCATGTGTGTGAGTGTATGGGAAGGGCTGGGGTGGATGGGCAAATGCTCTCTGTCCTGCAAGGGAAAGCGTATCCTCACGCACGGCCTGTCCTGGAGCTGCATGCAAGCTCAAGGCATGCATGGGGGTGGAGGTCTGCACCACGGGGACCGAGTTCGGTGCTCGTTGTCAAAACACAAGATTAGACTCCTGGTGTCTCTGGTGCAAGGATTTTGGAAGAGCGACTCTCCAGGCACTATCAGAAGACATGCAAATGCATGCAGAGCCAGCTCATGCACTCAGCAGGGAACAAGTCTTCCCTTAAGGTAGGAGTGGGTGGGCCTGCTAGTTGTCTGGGCCTGAGAGGTAGGAAACACCCCAGCGTCAATCCTGGCTTCAGAAGTAGGCAACACAACTGCGTTGGTAATTGCAAGCTGTGCAGGGACTTTTGATAGCACTACCCCACGCTGTCCTAGTTCCTGTGCATCCCTGTCTGAAAGGAAGAGGGTGTTTTTCTGCAGCAGAAGAATGGGAACTGCCATCTCCTCTCCATTTTGGTCCACATCCAGTTTACATCATGGGTGACGGTGCTGGCACAGATGGCTGGGGCAGATGAGATACCTTAAGCCCATTCTTGACATTTCTCAATACATCAGCCATCATTTTAGTGGCATGAAAGTAGTAAGAGAGACCTCTTTCCAGGAGAAATCACATATATGTATATCAGGGGTGGTTCAGCACCAGGCAGAGCAGGGAGCACAGTGGTTTTGCCAGCTCCCCTCACCCTCCGTGGGAAAGGATGCCGAGGTGCTGGGTGCTGGCAGCACCCTCTCCCTTGGGCACTGGGCCCTCGGGCTTGTCTGCTTCCCTTGGAGGCAGTCCAAGTGACTCTTCTTGTACTGTCCCCACGTCAGTTGTGCACAGCCTCTTGTAGGTGCTGGCGGAGTGTGGGGGTCAATAATGCTAAATGGAGTTGTTTCAGGGAGGGACACTGTGGAAAGCTGCCAGCTCCTGGTTGGGAAAAAAAGTATCTTATTTCCCTGAAGGTTTTTTCTCTGAACAGAGCACCCTGCGCTTAGGGACCTGTCTCCAATGAGGGCTTGGCACTGATCCCTTGAGGGTTTCAAGTATCAGAGCCTGCTTTTGTAGGATGGGAGGACATCAGAAAGTGGGAATGGACCCCAGCTCTGCCTCCTCTGGGAAAATGGTTTATGTTACTGGATTTTGATCCATTCTTTCCCATGCCCACTCCTACCAATTGCTGCCTCCTTGGCTCAGCAATTCTTCCCACATGCTTTTATTTTTTTAAGGGGATATTTTTAACCTGGACCCTTTCACTGTCTGCTTGTAGGTCTGGTCCCATGGACAACTCCTGCCATGAAGAGAGATGAGCCCTGCAGCACTGGGATAGATGAGCAGCAGAGAGGAAAGTGACAGGAGTGGAAAGCCAGCTGCTGTCCCGCAGTCACCTTCTCCCCAAATGGCATGTGCTGGAGATTGGCACATCAAGGCAAAGCAATGCAGACTTAAGGAGCCCTGCAGCCCGCTGGATCCACAGGATGATCTGAGATCTGCTCCTGATGTGGTGAAATCCTGAGGGAGCCTTGTGGCTCATCTGGGATGTGGAGAGAGGTGAGGCTCTCGACTGGCTGTAGAAAGGTGTGGAAGGGCTTTCCTGGTGTTTCTGAGGGATTGCACCAACTGCAAAGGGTGAGAAAAACCTAGTCAGTTGGTGAGATGAGGCTGTATTTAAAGCCTTCCAACCTCCTTGCCTTACCTAATTTCTCTCTTAAATCGAATCTTAAATCTACTTTCCTTTTCCTTACCCAAGGATAAATGCAAAGTAATGCAATTAGGTTCAATCTAAAAACAAATAGTAAAAAACTGATCAGAGATAAGAATCTGGTTTCATCTCCTGTCAAATGGTGGTCTTTGCTGCTGCTTCCTCACCCTGGCAAAACCTCAATTGCCAAGGGGACCTTTGCAATTTAATAGTTAAAAAATATTGTTCCTCTTTAATTTTAACACCCCAAACCTCCAGCCAAGTGAATATTTAGTGTGCACAAAGCTTGCACTAAACAAACCGGGACAGATTCCCCACCACTGTAATTATCCTCCAACACTATTCCTTGCTCTCAAATTGCTGGGATACCCTTGTGGGGAGGCTGTGGCTCACGGAGGCCCAAGGCATCATGCAGGGATGCTCTGGCTGCTTGTCCCACACCAAATCCTTCCTTTCACCTCTGGAAAAGCACTCTGGTTTTAGTGTGGGCACACGGCTGCTGAGCAGCGAGGGTTCGCCTGTGCTGGTGGAGAGTGGAGGTGAAACTGGCACATGGCTTTTCTCCATGCCCACGTGTGGAGGCTTGTCCAAAGTCTGCCCGGGCTGTACCTTCGAACGCAATTGCTGCCTATGAAGGTTAGGCACCTGGTGGAGATCAAGGAGTGTACCAACATATCCCAAAAAACCACGGCACTTGAACCTCAGATTCACATCTGAAATGGCCATGATCCTTCCCTGGGGACTCTGGGAGAGAGGGAAAAGGCCACATGAGCGTACCACATAAATTGCTTGTGTCCTCTGTCAGTGCCCAGCTTTCCACATGCAGCTAAGAGTTATTTTATTCCCTGATTGCATGCATCTGGTTGAGCAGGGGAGACATAGCAGCACGATCTACTGGAGATGTTCACAGAGAGACAGATCCTTGGGTTAGACCTGAGGATAATAAAAATCATCAGGGTAAGCCTTTTGTGCCCTGTGTGTGGAATGGGCAATGAGACACTGCTTTGTGCAAGGATACTGTGATTCTCTTGTAAGGCAGTTTTTGCTGTGCTTCCTAGAAAACCCCCTTAGGTTTTGTTGCCTTTTCCCCATTGAACAATTCACTTCTATTCTGGAAAATGTTCAGCCTGCCACTTCAATCTTTTTGAAGTAGTGTCAGTAACTACAGTGTGCTCTGGTTGAGGGGCACGGCTGGGCTCCAGCCGTTTGTGGAGGCACATAGGTTGGTGAAAATAGCCTGTTGCTGTGGCTTAGCCCCGGGTGGGCAGCTCAGCCCCCTCACCAGCTACTCCCTCACTCCCTCTAGCGTGATGGGGGACAGAATCGGAAGGGGGAAAGTGAGAAAACTCGTGGGTTGAGATAAAGACAGTTTAATAGGTAGAGCAGAATCTGTGTGCACAAGCAAAGCCAAGCCAGGAATTAATTCAGCACTCCTCATGGGCAGGCAGGGGTTCAGCCACCTCCAGGAAAGCAGGGCTCTGTCACACGTAGATTGGGAAGACAAATGCCATCACTACTTCTTCCCCAGCTCTTATTGCTGAGCATTGTGCCAGATGGTATGGAACATCCCTTTGGTCAGTCAGGGTCAGCTGTCCAGGCTGTGTCCCCTCCCAATGTCTGTTGCACCCCCAGCCTGCTAATGGGCAGGGTAGCCTGAGAAGCTGAAAAGCCCTTGATGCTGTGCAAGCACTGCTCCACAGTAACTAAACCAGGAGTGTGTTGTCCACAGTGTTTTGGTCACAAATCTGAAACAGGGCACCATAGGAGCTGCTATGAAGAAAACTAACTCTATCCCAGCCAAAACCAGTGCACCTGTTATTTCCAGTGAGGAGGACTAATGAGTCAGAGCTTTTATCCCAGTATTTTGTCACAAGTTCATTGTTGAAAGGACACTGGGTTGGACAAGGTTTGAGGTAAAGATTTTTTTTTAAAAAAACTAAACTAGCTGTTATTACTGCAAAAAATTAAGATGCTCTTTTGGGAACAGAGGAATGCTTTGCTTTGGGACTGTAGGCAGGGAAACTCGTTGGGTTTTTTTCACCTGTAGCAATTAGTTAAATGAAAGACACAGGTTTGCAATTGTGCACTTGCAGCAAGTGACTGCCTCTGTGCTGTTGAGGCTACAACAGGGCAAGAAGTATAAAAGCAGCACCTGAACAGAAAGAGTTCTGCAAGCATACAGTGAGTGTATAAATCAGGTCAAAGAAATGTACAAATTAACCTGTCAAATTCAATAACTCAGCACAGCATGTAATCCAAAGTTCAACTTTGTTTAGACTTTTATTACTTGCTCAGGACCAACTGTTCCAGTAATTTGCTGCTGTTTGGATTTCTTTCGAGTGTGCGTGTTAGCACTGTTGTTTCAAAGAAGTAATAAAACTTCAAAAAGTGGACTTTGAGTTTGCACTGTTTGTGCTTGGGAATCGACATTTTTTTTAATGGAATTTGTCTTTATCACTTGGGGAGAGTGTGTGTGAGAGAGAGAGAGCAAGAGGGAGATCTTTACATATCTACATGATCTTGAATTTCAAAGGGCTTTACAAATCTTAGTCTTCCAAAATCTACTAAAATGCTTTGCATATTATTATATGAAGCTCATTAGGAGGGGTACTAATGAGGCTCTGCACACCCGAGGCGGATAAATGAGGTTCCAGAGTAAAATAATTTGCTTAAGGTCAGACTCCTGTAAGTTGACAGCAGAGCTGGAAATAGAAACCATTGTTTCCCAGTCCCTTGTGTACCATATTCCCACGGGTGGAATGTGTTGGGTTGGGGTTTTTTTTGGTTTTGTTTTATTTTCTTTTTCTTTTTTTCTTGAAAGATGAAAACACTGCTGTCTGTTCATGCTCTTTTGCTGCTTGTGCTTTCAATGTAATCTTCACAAATGCAAATGTCCTGACCTAGAGCTATATAAGGCCTTCATTAGAAACCTCTCCACAATATCGGTCTTCATGCAGTTGTATGAAGCAGAAGGGATAGCCCAATTTAACAATTCCCACGCCTCATAAAATGATTGGCCTAGTTTCTTTAAAGTGGGTTAAGGCCATAGCCCCCAACATGATTTAACACGGAAGCCACACTATTAATTGTCTATCCTATGCTATTAAAGTGTAGGGAGTTACTGGAAAGTGAGGGAAACGGTGTTTGTCTTTCATGCGTGAACAACCAATTTTGCACGGCTTTTTATCTTCATTTTCAGGCTGCAATGGAGCACACTGACCTCCTCCTCCTCCCTCCTTCTACTTTGAGGAGCTGCAGTCAGGGTGGGGATGAGCCCAGGGAGGTGTACAACTGGTGCCACACAAGAGAAGTCCCAGTATTGGTGTCACGGCTCTGCCCTGGGCTTGGGCAGCCACTTAAACACCCTGTGCCCACATCCTGGATAGGAACTGGGGACAGAACTCCCACCTCAGGAATGGGCACATGCTGCCTTAGGGAGATGCCTGCAAACTCCCACTACACCCTACAAAGAGTACCGCACCTCTGTGATGGTGTGCTTTACCTCTGAAGGGTAAAACCTTCTCTGTGATTTTCCTCCCCTCCCCACCCCCTGCCCCAAATGTACAGCATGCCTTTTCTCGCTTCCCTGTTATTGCTGGAGCGGAACAGCTGTTGGTATTGTCAGCAGTTTGGAGCAAGGCCAGTGAAAGGGGTTTTTGGCAATTCTAGGCTTGCAGGGAAGACTTGTGGCACAGAAAAAAAAGAAAAGCTATATATACACGCACATATATATGTATATTTACGCATATACATATACATATGAGAAAGAAAGCAAGAGAGACAGTCTGCCAACAAGCCTGCCATGTAAGTCTGTGTGCTCCTATTATTTTGGCAAGGCACGTATGACTTTGTGCCTGCCCGTTTTATACCACTTCTATGTACTCTTCCCATTTTAAGCTTGAATGTCTGGGATCATGACATTGTCCCCCTGGGATGGCAGTGCTGAGGAAGACAACGGTACCCGCCGTTGTGGTTTACCTGCGACCAGCCCCTGCACCACACGTGGCCGGGATCATCCATCCCCAGGCAGATGGTATTTTCTCCACCAGTCTCTGAGATGGTGTGGATAACGCTGGCAAGTGGAGCGTGGCAAATGAAAGCAAAGAGTTTACTTACTTCTTGTATAAACCAAACAGATGAACACTCAATCTCCTACTTATCTCAGCAGGGCTGAATTGAACGATGGCCACAGAGTTCAAATACTTCATGTTGATTGAAATTCATGTGTGTGTGTGTGTACGTGTTTGGTAGGTTATATGAAAACAAGCTCCTTTTTCGATGCACTGATACAATAGTAATAAAAGCTGTAAAACTGTTGTTCTTCTTTTGGCACTAGCCCATCGTAAACAGTGAGTTACCGGGCTTAACGAGGCAATTCTGTACCATCCCTTTTAATAACTGAATGTTTGTCTCCCGGCTATTCAGGTGGGCTATTACTGGTATTTAATATTGCTGGCGATGCTGCTATATATTCTGTGCCAGCGCTGGCAGAGAGCAAGGCGATTCTTCCAGATAACAGCCCTGCAATAGCATTTTTCTGGGTTTAACTGAGAGAAAGGCCAGGCAAAGTGACTGCACGCTTGCATTTAGCTTCCCTCTTCCTTGCAAACCTTGGTGGTTTGTTTGGTTTTTTTTCCAAATGCCGAAAGAGTTAAGTGAAATAATTACAGGCTAAGCAAGTTGATTCTAGCTTCTGTTATGGCAAACATAAAAATGTATTGACCTAAAAGGCAAATGTTGATTGAAGCAAAAAACTGACGTCAATATAAACTCCAAAGCACTCGGTATCTTGATGTTTGGCACACGAACACCTTACCATATATATAGTATGAAATACTTGGGTTTGTTTTAATTAGATGGATGATAATCTGGCAATTGTGATTCTCATTTCAAGTGTAACAATTTACAGCATGACTAATTCTGCTGAAGAACCCAAATTGTCAGCAACAATCTGGAGGGCTGAGCAAACTGTTAAACAATGGCAATTTATTCCATCAATGACATCGATGGGGTTTTTAGAGAAAAAGATTTGTATACTCTGCCTAATCAGCCCAAATCCTCAGGGTGATTTTTTTCCTGACCAGTGTCTTTTGTACCAATATTTCCTCCCCACCCAGAAATCTGATGACAGAGATCAGTTTGTGGCTGAAGGTGTGGACATTTGGTCCCCAGTACCATCCCTCTCTCCCCTGAAGATGTACTGGCGCTAGTTCGGACTTCTCTCCTCTTGCCTACCCCAGCCCAGGCTGGGCCCCTTGTGCAGGTCCGCCTTTCTCTGCATAAACCAGTGGACCTGAGCTCATATTTTTCCTCGGTCCCCAGTTGTGCATGGCACTGAACTATCTCCTGAGAATTAAGCAGCTCTGGACCGTCTGGCTGCAGAGGAGAGGCCAGCAGCAAGGTTAAGTCCTGTTAAAGCATCATGGGTGCCTCAGAGAGGTCCACCAACGTGCTAACTGGTGAATCCAACAAGGAGACTTCCACCGTGTGCAAAACAAGGGGAAATTTTACTTGGCCTTTCTATCTTCAGCCCTACTTGCATACTGTGGAGATGGGGCACAGATGATGGTGCAGGGGATGTGTGAGCTGCTCCCAGCTCCCAAAGGTGAGGGATAGAGCCGGGCCCCAGACAGTGGAGGCGGGTACAAGCACTGGGTTGGAGCCTGGGGAGATGGGTGTACGGGGCAAGGGGTGGCCAAGAGCCGGGACCTTCGCCTGTGGGCTGCAAGGGTGGAGCAGGAGGGGGTGGTATGCCTGCAGCGCTGCTGATGGCCATGCTTGAGTAAACTACTTAGGATTAGACTTGTAAATCTCCTGAGAAGCCCTTGGGAAAGTGCCGGTCCTGATTCACAGGGCTTCCCCCACCTGCATCCCACTGTGTGCAAACCCTGACCAAAGCCCTTGCTGCAGCCCCGGCGGGGATTTTTCTCCATCCATGAAATCTGCGTGTTCAGCAGCTGCGTCTGGCTCTGCCACTCAGCCTGCTGCTCAGTCTCAGCATATCAAAGCCCTCGTGCCAGGGCTTGGCCTTTCCTCTGCCACTGTGAATTGACTATGGTTTGCATTCATCTGTGTGGGTCTCCAGCATGGGCCAGAAGCATGCATAATGTTACTGTGTATGTGTCCTCCACAGCAGCACCCAAGAAAAGAAAGGAGAGATGGAAAATGGAAAAAAAACCACAGGTGTTTCTTAGTAAACTAAGAGTGATCTGAGCTTGTACGTAGGTTTGTGTTTTTCTCTGCTCCCTTTTTCCTCAGCGTGATGTGGAAGTGGAGACAACTGGTTTCACAGAGACTGGTGATCTTGCCAACCCAGTATTAACCCAGGCCTAGCTGAACCAAGGGACCTAGGATAATGGGTTGATCTGAAGGCAATTTGGAGCAGTGGTTTTTTTCCCCCTCTCTTTTTAGGGTATCGCCATGTCCTGCTTTCATGCTTTTTTCTTTCCCTTTCAGAAACCCTAAAGTGGAGAAACTTTAGGACTTTTAAATTAAATATAAAAGATTATATTCTCAAGCTACAGCCTGATTCTGGCAGTTCATGAGTTAAGACAGATTACTGACTTGATATCTGAAGTATTCTCCATTTTCATAACTTGGCTACATTAAAAACCACATGGTGTGTGTCTGTAGATTTCCTTGGAAAATTGCAAAGTATTAAACACATTGATTAGTTTTCCTTGAGCCTTGATGGATAGTCTTTTACAGTAAGAATACTTTTTATTTTAAGTATTTTCAGATATTTGAGCTATGCAGTAAAACAAGGTCTCCAACAAACATTTTTTTCCTGTTTTGCAGTGTTTTTTTCTCTGTGTCAGCTTTGCTGCCTTCAGGGAAAAGTTTGGCAGACAAGACTGGTTCTTAACAGCAAAAGTCAGCTGGAGAATCCCATCGCCACCTCTCCTAGGGATGAGAGAGAAGGACATCTAAGTCAAAAAATCAGCAAATTGGAGAACTTGCATTTTCCCTCCTCTTCCAGGTGTCTTTTAACACAGCATGTTTTTGTGATAGTAATCTCTTCTTTCAGGCCACTATGTGGGCCTGTCTATGTGGGCCCGGAGGGGACCAAAACCTGATGCTTCAGAGGAAATTTTGTAATCCATGGTAACCCAGTTATGTGTTGTGGCACACGCAGGGTAAAGAAAATGGGAGAGCTTGTTTCCACACCTGCTGCATCTCATTTGAGGAATGAACATCCAGTTTATTAAGAAATCCTGGTGACGTATGATTATAATTTCCCAGTGTTGTGCAAAGCAGAAAATGGGTCTCCCCATGCATTTTAATGGCATGCTTTTTGTCTCTGCTGTTGTGTTTAATGTTGCAAGGTAAAAAGCATCTGGAGGCAACAGAAGGAGGCACTTTAAATACAAAGCAGTAGCAAATGAAAGGCTCTTTACGTGAGGTGTAGCTTTTGCTGTGTCACCCAGATCATCAGGCCTGAGCCTGTCTCTCGGGGGTGGTGGTCTTTCCCCCCAGCTGTGGCTGAGCTCTCAGCTCAGGATGCAGAGCACAGTATGGATCTGGCCATGCAAACTTGTCTTGGTTACCAAAGGCATCTGTTAAACCCTGGCTCACCCCGGAGACACAGCCCAGAGGGAAGCTAACCTTTCAAGGCAGTCACTCTTTGGAGTGAAACTGCACTTGAAGAAACAGGGTCCTTCCTGCTGATGAGCTCAGGAGCTCTGTGCTGGCACTTCTTCATGTTGCAGGTGATGTTGGGGGGTATTCACCTGAACAGGAGGTGAACTGGCCAGCCCATTTGTCCCAATTTACCAATAAATCAAGGTTTCATGTAGTTTGTGAAGTACCACTTGGTGATTCATCCTTCTCTTGGTAGGTGAGTCATGTTCCTGTTGCTAGGCTGGGTATTTCTCTGCCTTCAGTATCCACGCTGTGTGAAACACAGTCCCTTTTCAGGGCTTCTGGCTGGCTGAGGCTGAGAGTTTGGACATCTCCAGCTACATCACTGCATCACTGGGGAGGATAACAGGGAAAAGCATGGCAGCATGCTGTGCATCCTATCTGGCTTGGCTTTCTAAAGGTCTGTGGATCTTCTGCTCTAGTCTTTGCATAGCGCCCAGGCATAGGATTCCTGCTTAGTCAGCCTGCCTTCATCTTCCCTGCTTTTTTCAGGAAGAACTCAACAAAGCTGCCATGTACAGGGCAGACAGAGGCTTCAGAAGGATGCATCAGAAATCCTTGCTGGCTGACCAGTGCAACGGCAGGCCATTTCATTGTGTTGCAACGTTGGCTTTGCTACTGGCTGTACATCACAGCTGTGTTTGATGCGCTGGGATAATTTGGATGGAGACAAAATTCTGCATAGCTGGTGTGAATCATGGGCTGCATGAGCTCCAGCCATGTCTTGCAGGGTGAGCTTGTGTTTTGAGCAACTCAGATGTTATCTTGTCCAAGGTTCTTTCCACGCTGACAAAACTAGTGCTGCTGGATGATTGTGTGTATGTCAGAGAGCAGATGGTTTGACCTTCTTCTCATTTTTTAGAGCAGATTTGTGCCTTTGATGAATTCTCACCCTGGTGTAAATCCAGATAATCTCTGCCTATTCAGAAGAAACCCTTAGTAGCCGTGGGAGTTTATGTACTGTTGACTTGCTACACATCCACTTACAAAACTGACATCCAGTGTCTGTGCTTGCAGCTGTGCAGCATGTGGGATCTGGCCAGAGGTTAAATAAAAGCTCTTACAAATTTTGAATAAACCCTGTGTGTACTCTGTGGTGGCTGCTTCTATCAGCTGAAATAACATGAAATCAGTGAAATGTTTGGATTCTGCATAATAACTCGGATGTCAAAGAAATCAAGAGCTGGTAATATTATTATACAATATATAAATCCAAGCTGCACTGATATCTTGAGCAATGTGAGTGTTCATCTACACTTAAACATGCATATCTGTGTGTCTGTATAGTGAATTCTTGAGATGGAGCTGCTACTGTCTGTGACACGCTGCTTGCTAACCTTTTTGGACCGAAGTGGAAGAAACTGCTCTTTTATTTGCTGAATAAAAATAGTTATTTGAACTTAGCTCTTTGCATTTGCTTTCCTAAAGACATAGTGTGCTGCTTTTGGGTTTGGTTTTTTTTTGTACTGATGTCTTTTTTTGATTATTTTTTGTACTGACGTATCTTTTTCCATATCAGCATATAAACTTCTGGCAGAGCTACGCTTCTGGTGTTCATGGAAAATAAGGAGTGCTAGGAAATGTGCAACTTCAACTCCACCAACAAGTCAGTTGATGCCAGTAAAGACAATGTGAAGGTCAGTGCTGCTCAGGGAGGCAAAGTGTGGCTTCAGCTGGGCATCAATATGCAGGCTGGCATTTGGCAGAGCTCAGCCTGAGGGCCTGTGGCCGTATGCAGGAAGGGCTTGGGTGGCAAGGATGCTGTTCAAGTCCGGCTGAAGGAGTTCTGGGTGGGCTCCCCTTCCCATCTCTTGGCATTGTACAGCTCCCTGTTTCTTGTTGGAGGAACCCTGAGGTGCTTGCTATCCAGCAAGGGGAGACTGGTGTGAGCAGTGAGAAACTCTGGTGGCCTCCACCCTAGTGAAATGAAAAATGGCAGATCACAAGCATATCCAAAACCCCACTGCCTTCTTTCACTTCCACCATCTCCTTGAGGCCAGAATCTATGACAATGAAATTAGTAAGACATAATTTTTAACAGGCTATTTCTCTGGTAGGCAAGCTTATCTAGTTAGAAGAGGAGGCAATAAATGCTCACTGGTACTCCAGTTGGTTTAAGCTAACAAGTTCCTCTGCATTCCCCCCCTTCCTTTTTTTTTAAAAAAGATTTTCTTGTGATTAGAGACTTCCTTTTCCCAGCATTTCATGCACTTCATTTCTGGCAGGGCTTAATTCCTGACTAAGACATGGTTTGCTGATGGCTTATAACTCTATAATGGAAAAAAATTTTCTCAGATGGAAAAATTTTTGCCCAGAATGACCTTAGCTTTAGGCTTAGAACAAACAGTGGAAGTACACAAAAGCACTGGGAATGCATGAAGATCCTCCATCTCCCTTGATGATTCGCTCAAACTGAATAAAAAAGGACTTTTTCTTTATGAAAAATAGAAAAGTTGGATACTTAAAGAGGCAAAGTGCTCATGCAGCTGCTCATACTCTGTGCATAAAAGGACAAGACGCTAAGGATGTCTTGACTAGTAAAACCCAGACAGCAAAAATCCTCTTCTGGAAATCTGCAGGGATATATGCAGAATGAAAGTACTAGAATGCTCATACTGGTTTGGAAATGCACACGCAATGTCTGGCTTGCATTTCCTCACAAAGGCTTACATTTCCTTCAGATGGATTTCGTTACTTGCTACTGAAGAGATCTTCTTAGGAGGCATGTGTTTTCCCGTTGTTAGCTCAGGTTAAGTCTTCCTGCTAAGTGTAGATCTCTCCACACTTAGACAGGTATTCTCTGATTACTGTATTTGCCTCAATTCATGACCCCAAGGATGTGTACAGTGGTCAAAAGCATAGTGACAGGGCTGCTGTAGACTTCAGTCCTGCTACTTCCTCTGGATCAGCTTTTATTGTGTTACCTTACTACAAAGGGCGTAGGGGTTGTAGCTGATGTTTGGACACGTGGCATTTTGTGACACTGGGTTTACAGGTGAGTGCCACCATTAATCTCCTTAGAGATTTTCTTCTGATGGTAAGTTACATAGATATATGCTCTGAGTTCCCCAAACAAAGGCTTTTGTGGTGGGAAAAGAACAGCAGTGAAACAAGGTCCTTTCTAGAAAGGCACTAACAGCTTAGCCCAATAGTTCCCTACCCTATTCCTTTCCCCTACTCTCTCTAAATTTCCATAAGTGGCATAGAAATGTTTCTTTTGCAGCCTTACAGCATGCCCTTTCTGTCTGGTAAGGCAAATATGTCCTTGCACATGTACACTCTGGATCATCAAGTTTGCTACAGTTCTGCTGCCTTTTGGAACTGCATCTGGATGTTATGACAATACAGCCTAGCAATGGCAAAGCAATGCAAACAAACAGCTTGTCTTTGTGTTCTGGCTCTTGGAAGAGGGATACATCTAACAGTGGGAAGTCAGGGTTTACCTAAAGACAGGTGGAACCCAAACCACGGTAGGTGTAAGCTCTACTTGGCTCCAGACTATTACATCAGCAATGGATTTAGTCCACAGAAAACATCTAAGGGTTGGAAGTATGAGCGATCTAGAATTAATATGTGCGCATTAATAGCTATTATTCTTTTTTTTTTCCTGGGAGTGATTACTGGAAAATGGTGGTGTTCCTGTGTAATTGGTCTCCCTTCCAGCTCTGTAGTATTTGTATTTCTTTGCCTTTCTTTTTTATGAGGATTTTTTTCCCCCGGTTTTGTTTGTAAACAAAGCAGCAGATGCCAGGGCCTAAACCCTATTAAAGATCTAATCCAAAAGCCATGAAAGTAAGAGATTATCTTGCCTATGAGTTCAACTGCTAATAGTGGGACTAGACTAACAAGCTAATAATAGGATTATTTTAAAACCTGGAACAGAGATTGACTAACTCTTCCACACACTTACAGCAGTAATTCTGTCTATTCTTTGTAATTACATGGACTGGGCTAGTTGGTCCTTTACTCCTTCTCTTCTCCCAAAGTGTTTTTGAATGGTAATGTTACACAATTTTTAATGGGAGACTGGATTTGGAGTGGAAGAACTGTAGTTGGGCTCCCTGTCAACATTTCATGTTTTGTTGTTGTTGAGGGGAAAACAAAAAAAATCAGTATCTGAAAAGTCACTGTCCTTAGCCCGCCTCACCTGCTCATGCTCCTCGTGTCCCTGATGCACACTCACGCCTCTGGTAACTCATTGCCATGCTAGAAGTCTAAAATCCTCTGAATGTCTCCCCTACACCTCTCCCTACCACCTGTCCCTATCCTGTTTGGCTTTGGGGATTCTCTGATACCCTATAAAAGTGCAAAATTAGTAGAAAACTTGACCTGGCAAAATGGTTACAAGTGTTTGTTGCTGGTGGAGGTGGTGACTTCTGATTTGGTCTATCCCAGTCTGTACAAAAGGATGTCTGGTGGAAATGGCAGTCATGCTATCTTTTCCTTCCTTGTTCTGAAATCAGACCAAAAATTGTCTATGTGCATGAGTTAAAAAACACAGGGCAAAACCTGGGCCCACAGGTTTCTTTGAGAGGGCAACAGACCTTTCTGGTTGTTGGTAACTCTCTCCAGAGACGGAGAAATGAACTGAGAGCTGCTGAGCCAGAGAGAAACCATGTCTCACAGATGTTCCTTGGATCAGCCAACTCCCAACACATAATAAAAACGTTTCCTTTTGGATCACAAGTCAATTGTGAAAATGCCTCATTATAAAAAAATGCCAAAATATTTCCCATAATGTCCCAAATTTCGCTATGTTATTGCTCTTCAGACTTAAAGAAATGGCTTTTCAGAGACCTTGATTAGTGAAGAGCTAAAAGTTAACCTGGCTGCGGGAGCGTCTCCGGTGTCACAATTCCCACTGACTGACGTGAGCATCACCGAGCTGCGGGCACTTCATCTGCGAATGTGGTTAGCTGCCTTTATAAGCCTTTAACCATGGAAATCCCCGCTGTAACCCAACCTTCACACAGTGGCGGGAAGCGAGTTGGCCCGGCGTCTCCTTCCGCGCAGTCCCAAATCCGTCCTACCATCACCCTGCGCGGCTCTTTGCCTTGGGAGGCGCTTTGCTCCGCCGGCCCGGCCGCTCTTACGTGACCATGCAGAGTTCCCCGCCAAGCCTCGGTGTTGACACCAGGAATATGACAGCCCTTACCCGGCCACAGAGGTTTTCACAAGCACTGGCTGGTGGCCTGGGTTACCTGAAGCAGTTACTAATTGTTTGGCGATGACGCAAATGCTGGGGTCCAATTTCAGCCCTGCTGCCTGCTCCCGGGCAGGAATGACCTGCTTGACTATTACTGCTCTCCATATCCTGGTGGCAGGTAGGCCTGCAAATTCCCCAGGTGCCGCACTCCTGCCGTAGGTAGGCTGTATTGAAAAGTGCATGTCATTTATTTTGGAATGAAATCCTCTTTCCTGTGGCCTCTGCTCTGATTCAAACGATTTAAGCCTGTGGTTTCCCCACCCTCTCCACCCCTATTATGTGTGGAAACTGTTCCTGGTGCCCGCCTGAGCATCATTTCACGTATGCTTGCTCTGTTATTATCCCAAACTGTTAAAATAATATTAACTGGCTTAAAGACTCTCCTTTTCAACAGGTGCCTGGCTGAACTCTCCTGTAGCAGGCGCACCCTGCAAAGTTGTTTCACCGTGACTTACACACTCCCTCGCTGTTCTCTGCACCACTGGCAACACTTGTGGAAAACTGCTGTAACAGCTGCTCCGAGGCAGTGCAGCCAGCTTTATATGTTTTTATAAATATTTTTTCACTTCTGATTTGGTCACTTATAGCAAATGCCAGCTGTTACTATTTATGTGATGCTCAGAGGATAAAGCATATTTGGGGATGAGTGATGGGAAGCGCTAGTCCTCAACCCTGGACTACGCCGCAGCCTGATTCTGTGACGTGGAGTGAGTCAGCGGCTGTGCCTCGGTCTCCCTTGTGTAAGATGGGACGGTAACATAGGTGGATTGCAAAGCTTATGGGGGTCTATCAGCCTGGTATTACCTGCTGCTCAATTTCTGTGATGAGTGGGAGAGAATCACAGTATTACAAGGTTGGAAAAGACCTTTAAGATCAAGTCCAAACATTCCTGTCCTATGCTAAACCATATCCCTAAGTATCTGATCTACCCTTTTTTTCAAACACATCCAGGGATAGTGACTCAACCACCTCCCTGGGCAGCCTGTTCTGAAGCAAGGCAGAAACACAGAGAAGGGGCTCCTGAGGAGCCCTGGGAGCACACCACAAAGCACTGGTGGTGCAACTTCTGCTGCAGGTGACTTACTTGGGGATGGTCCTAAGAGGCAGGCGGCTGGGAAAAAGGGCCTTGGGTGAGAGGCTGAGGCTGGGTCAAGTATTCTGAACAACCATAGTAGATGTTTTCTGTGCACAACCCTGACAATATTTTCTGTATGGTTTTGTTACCTGTACAGCTATTCAGTTCTGTCTAAGCTCTGCTCAGAACAAGTGAAGTGGAAGCAAAAGAGAAAAAAAGTTCCTTGTTTTTAATGGTAGCATTTAAAAATAATATAAAACCATCCTCAGTGGCCAAACCACAGAAATTGCCATGCAGATCCAAGAGCAGGTGTGCCTCCTGGAGCTACTGGAACAGCATCAGAAACCTGCCGGATCCTCAGTAGAAAGTGTCCTCTTAATTCTGGGTCAAATTCTGCTCCAAATGTGGTTGAGAGCAAAACTCCTATTTACTTTAATGCTCACTGGCTTTCATCTGTTCTTTTTGGAGCAAACTGAGATCAGACATGAGAAGTGCAAAACATGTCTGTTATGGCAGGAGGGAGCCAGCGATGTGCTGGGAGAGGTTGGGATGAACCAGTAGGTATGTCCAGATCCTTGAGATGAGGCCTTTTAGGAACATAACATAGTGAAGGATGCTCCCAGACTTTTGGCATGAAGCTGAGGTTATGGCTTTCCATTCTCACTTCTCATTGTCCTTAATTTCACCCACAGCAGCCCCCAGGTGGGTGTAGCCAAATGTCCATGTTGCGCTTAGCTGTGGCCCGGCTCAAAATGAGCATTTACTAAGGGTCTTGTGTTGCTCCCTCCCGCCAAACCAGTGGCTCTGGAGAAAGCATCCCTGAGCCTGCCACTGTAAATGTGACCTACCCAGTAAAACAACAAATTGTGTGTGGGTAGGTGCTTATGGTCAGCTGGCCTCATGTGGCTTCATGGACTTTAAGCTCCACTTGAAAGAAATATTCTTCTTCAGCTTGGGACATGCCGAATTTCAGCTATCTTTTTGTGCCTTGGAAATCACCCACCCCTTCAAGAACAGCAGGCTGGCTGAATATGCTTAATATTGATTCTTGTATTGTGATGGAAATTGGAAGAGAAAGCACATAAGTTGTGTGCATAGGCTACTACAGGATGTATTCCTTAATTCAATTTCCTAACCATATAGCCAAGTCCAATTTCTGGGTCAACGTGGATACGAGGTGGTAAGTTACGATTAACACAAATGTCCAAACAGATTCAAACCTTCCCCCATTCTTCTCTCTATTTGTACTTGTCACAAAGTTCTTCAGTAATTGACCTATTATTCAGTGGGAGAAGTTCTTTCACACCCACTTTTCCTCCCCCTATTTCCCAAACCATTCCCTCTCACTTAAAGCCTTCCAAAACATTTAAGACTTGATACTCCAGAGTGCCGAGCACCCTGGCCCTGATTCAGTAGAGCACTTAAACACAGGAATAATTTCATTTGAAGTCAATGCAATTATTTGCATGCTTTAGTTGCTTTGGAGTGAATTGCTCCATATTCAATAGGGTGGAGCCCATGGAGTCCTTTCCTGGCTGTGCTGCTCAATTTGCTAGACAGGGAGGAAAGCTAAAGTAGCTCTGTTCAGTGCTTGTGCTGCTGGAGAACAAAAGGAAGTGGCAGCTAGAAAGGGTATTTCTGGGCTGGATGGGGTTGTGGTTCACTAATGCTGTATTGTGTAAAAGGCTTGTTCTCATTGTATTCTTATCAGAGCCTGGGAGATTATTCTTATCAGAGCCTGTAACATAATTTTTATCAGCTTGAAAGATGTTTCTTTTATACCAGGGCAGATGTGAGGCTCTAAAGGCCTTTCCCTTTATTTATTTCTCTGCTGTACTTCTCTCTCATCAACATTTGCCCACTGATATGAAAACTCAGAGTAGACTTTTAAACATATAACATGGGTCTAGAGGTGGTTTACGTTGTAAAATGCCAGTGTGTGTGATTCAGACTACTGCCAGTCAGTTCCCAAGTGGAAGTACTGCTCAAGTAGGGCTCCAATACCTGTTTTAGGAGATTTAGTGCAGGAATACTCATTCCCGACAGCCCAGGCTGGTGGTAGAACATAAAGGTATGCAGCTGTTGATTTTTATCTGTGCTACCTCAGGCTGCTATTTTGTGGTCTGGGATGTGCTGAGCAGCTATTTGGGACAGGAACATTCCTCTGTTATGCGAGGAGTCCAGAGTAAGATGAGTTCCTGAATCCTCCTGGAAACAGGTAATTTTAAAATCATAATCGCCATCCTCTTTCTGTTTTGTCTCCTGCGCAATCCTTATCAGAGGAGTCCTGATGGGGTGGCATCAGCAGATGCTCTAGGCCTCTTGTGAAGTCTGTGTTGCCAGGAGGTTGGTTGCTTTTGGTGTTAGCAGTGCAAGGGGCTCTATAGGATAGTTTTTTACTGTGTCTGTTCATGTCAGAGGTATGTGCACATCATCCCAAAGGTGACACCTCAGCCTCAGAGCTGCCAGACGGACATCAGGGCCATAAAGTGATCCCCATGAGCCTGGTGTAAAATGCCCACTGCAAGCACAGAAAGAGCAATTACATGTGCACCAGCCACCGGAGCGTCGCCTGAGTGGGCTCAGGACAATGTTCCCTGGGCAGCCACCCTGCTTTGCTGCCAGTGTGGTGCCTCAGTGAGCACAGAACTGGCCCCCAGAATGGGCAGGAGCAGTGCATCCATGGACGCTGTATCCTGGGGCAGCACAGATGGATCCCAATCTCCTGGCTTGGGGGGAAAATAAGGCTGGCTGCAGGGGAGGAAGCCATACTGTGACACTTGACCTCCTGACTTGGCCGCTTTTGTTTCCTGGCTTAACAACAGTCAAAGAGACCCAAAGAGACCGGCCTTGGGTGTTCATGTTTGCAGT
Organism: Hypotaenidia okinawae; assembly: GCA_027925045.1. Lineage (NCBI taxonomy): Eukaryota > Metazoa > Chordata > Aves > Gruiformes > Rallidae > Hypotaenidia > Hypotaenidia okinawae. The sequence goes on from BSDF01000001.1 coordinate 94,540,906, forward strand.
GTAAACGAGGCCCAAGAAAATAGTGTGAATGTTCCATGATTTTTATTTTATCATGCTCACTCTCCTCATTCACTTTCCCTCAAACTGCCTGTGCGTGGGGGTTTGTTTCTGCTGGTGCTGCAGAGATAGCAAGGGCAGCTGGGCGCTGAGTGAATACCCATGCACAGAGCACAGACCCATCCCCGCGTGCCATGGCAGCCAGGGAGGGTCTGAAATGTCTCTGTCAGCAGTTAAACCCATTTCTGTTCCTTCCCTCTCATTCGATGTCTTATGGTGCTGCAACCAGAAAAGGAGCAAAAAATGTGCCATGGTGAAGTGACTGGCGAGGAAAAGGATGGGAAATGGCAGAAAACAACAGAAGGGAATTGTCTGGAAGCAATCAGTTGTGCTCCTCTCCAGCATTTTCAGCAGAGATTGGAACTCGTTTTGTACCAGAGATGAGATAAGCAAAGTGGATAAAAGTCACGTGTGTAAGGGACCAGGCCTCGAGACTGCCTGGATCAGGGTCCTGCCTCTGCCCTACTGCCGTGGTGATCTTTCCCCTCCCACAGCACACTCAGCTTGAGGGTAGCAGCCTGTGCCCCACCACTGCGCACACCCCCCACACACCCCACTTCCCTGTGCTCCAGGTGCAGACCAAGCCGTTGGGATGCGGGTGGAGCAGGATTGTGCCTCAAGGGAGGGTAACATCACCTCTAGGTGCAGGCATCAGGGCAGATGCATGAGCTGCGGGCCAGTTGTAGCCTCCTCGGAAGCAAGGCCCTTCATGCATTTTTGAAAGTGCTTTGAGACTGTTTCTCCAGACGGTGGTTGCTGTCTGGGAGCAGTGCAGGCAATAAAACCCAATGGCAGCAGCGCTGGCAGGGCCTGAACACCATGGCAGTACCATATAGAGGGTTGTGCTGCAGCTGCTGGATGATGGAGCTTCAATTTAAGCTGCCTAACTCTAGCTTTTGGCCTGGTTTTGGTATTTTTTTAACTCCACCAGCCTCCAGTGAGGAAAGATGCCCAATGGATCCTCTCTCCCTCCCTCTCCCTGCAGGGCTCCCTGTCTGTAGATGGTGAGAACACGCCAGTTAGCCCTGCATGGCCATGCCAGCTTCTGCAAATTGGGTCACGGTTCATGACGGCTGCACTGGGCTGGTTTCACTCATCTTTGCTTACTTGCACCCTGCAGCTCAGGGTTTCATCTGCCGAGGAGGCTCTGCTGGCTGCCCAGCCACCTGCCCTGCTGTGCCTGTTGAAGGGGAGACGCACCGGCCCCTCGGGGTTAAGGTGAAAACATTTGGGGTTGTGGCTGGAAAACTCCCCTTGCTCAGGCACCTAAAAGGGAAACCGCCCAGATGTTTGGGTTTCTGGGTTTTGTTATTTTTTTTTTTTTTCCCCCTTAAAGTCATGAATGTACAAGCTAGTCTTGTGGGGATTTTTCTCAGTGGTATGGGAAAGGCCTATGTGGGGGGAGAGAGAAGGGGTTAGCCCCTAGTTTCTGAATAATTAAAGATGGTGAAATTGGCAGCAGGGCCATGTCATTCACCATGATTGCATTTCCCCTCCTGTTGCTTTAGGTCTCTCCTCCTCAAAAGCACAGACTTAGGCTGCTTGGGAAGTGGCTGATTCCTACAGAAAATTCTTTTGATGGGGACTTCAGGAGGATCTGGACTGAGCTTTTAAGGTAGCTGGTATAGAATTTATAACAAAAAATTTAATTTAGAGATTACATTTTATATTGCTATTATCCAAAAGGAATGATAAAATATTGCAACAATATCCTGTACTTCTCCAGCCCTAAAACCTGCAGTTCTGTTAGGACTGTGGTGCTAGGTATGCTGTGTTTTGCCAGCAGAAGGTGTGCTGTTCAGAGATCACAATCCCTGGCTGAAGAGAAAAAAAACAAAACAAAAAAAAAAAGCAGCTTGCAATGAGTACCTGGCCTATGCAATGTAGCCATGAGATGTCTTGTCAGCTGTGTTTTATGCAGATATTTACATTTGTATGAGTTTCACAATGGCATTTGAAGCCCCTGGGTGCTGGAAGGGGCCCTCAGTTTGTAGGGTGGAGCTCATCATCTTGTTTTAAAGCGGATCCTTATGAATGCTGTAGACTGAGAGCAGAGGGACAGTGGCGCTTCCCACTGCTTGTACCCAGGGAAATAAAAGGAAGTGGGATTAGTGGGAGTTTTTAGAAGCCTCCAACTCACCAGAGGAGCATAAATATCTTCAAGGGATTGCCCTGAGGTGGTGCTTAAAAAAGCAGTCGGGTTAAGGTGGCTTTGCTAAGTTTGTTCCCATGAATATGATTTTCCCCAGGCATGCTTTTTACATATACCTGCTAGATAAAAGCTACCACACAGTAAAAGAAAAACAGCACACAACCCTCTTAATTAAAGATATCAGGGGAAGGAGGCTCCTCATACAAACAAAAAAAAAAAAAAAAGAGGTGAGGTGGTTCTCGTTTACAGAGCCCTGAGAAACAAAGCTGCTCATGATTGCTAATGGTGGTCCACCTAGGTTCCGGCACAGAGCTTGGGCTCACCAAGTACCAGTGGCTGGAATGCTTACAGGTATACCTGTGCTGCACTTTCCTCCTCCTCCCTCCACTTATCCTACTGCCTCGTGATGGCAGGCATTAAAAAAAACTTAAAAGCAGCTCCTGTCAATCTGTGTTCCTGGCTGGTTGCTCTGGGTGTCCTCTGCCTGTGGCCTAATAGCTCCCTGCCTAGCTTATCTGTGCCCCTGTTCAGCCATGCTGGATCAGTTCCCACTGTCTTAACACTGAGGGGGTTTCCCGCATGTGTGATGCATTTTAGAGGATGGACTCCCTTCATACCATAGATAGCAGGATGACTTTTGCTTGCCCATGATCCTGGGTCTCCCTGCACTCTGCAGGGCTCCCTGGCTGTTTCTTCTCCTGTCTCCTGGTGAGGGCAGGTTGTCCAGCTCCCCCTCTGCAGAACTGTGACCCTCACTGTGGGGTGCACCGATTTTAAAGGGGTTTTTCACAGCTCGCCCATCATGTGTGGTGGAAACAAATCTCTGGTTCTCAGGGCCCAGGAGCAGTGAGTAATGTACTTTGCCCATAGTGCTGAGAGCGTAAGGTGGAGGAAATGGCTGCAGTGACTGATGCCAATAGGAAAACCAGCTCTTAGATGTGCCTGTTTTGTGCCAATGAACACAACTGTGCTGACAACCCGCTTTGATGTAAGCTTGGCCTTGTGAACAAGTCTGTGATGTTATATTTGAGAGTCAGGAAACTTCTGTTGTTGAAGACTTGGAAGCTGCAAAAGGCTTTTGGGTGTGTGTGTGTGGTGACAGTATGGATCCATGGGATGTGCCTTCAAAATACATTGGTCTGGGACATTGTGGAGGGAGGGGAAAAAGGTGGAAAGCAGGTGGGGGTGCCTTCAGCAGGTAGGGGCTGTTCAGCATTGGGTCTGAAAAGCCCATCTGGCTTTTCTGCCTATGCCATCTAATGGGAAGGGGGTTCACCTTGCTATCCTGTCTGCCCTGCTGCAGCTTGTGCTCAAGTGGATGTTTTGGGAGCCCAGCAGCTTGCAGGTATGAGCAGAAGACACGTTCTGAAGCCTTTGTAGCGAAGCAGTGGACCTGACTAAAACCTCTTACACTGACAGAAAACGGAGCTACAAGAGCTGTGTGCGAGATCTGGGAGACAGTCCAGACCTAGCAAACCCCTGTGAGAGCGACAGCGAAAGCTTATCTCGCTCTCCCATCAGTCTGCTGCTCATGGGAACCCGCGCAGCAATTCGCGGGCTAGTTGTGTAGGTGGCCGAGCGTGTTATCGCAGAGAGGCGATGTTAGTCATGAGAGCGTGCTCGCTAGGCGTGCCTCCTGCGCGCGCCTTCCCGCGCGGCAGCCGGCTCTATCTGCCGGTGGGGCGCGGGCCCCTGCCAGCTTGGCATGGGAACCTGGCAGGACGGGGCTTGATGCGAGGAGTCTGGAAGGCAACGCGGCTCCGCTCCGCCAGCACCCAGCGCTTGGGCTGCATTTCCATGTCTAACCGGCCTAATTCACGTTTGAATCAATGCAGCGAATCCGAAGGCGCTTACAGGTAGCGAGTGGCTGCGGTTTGTGTTTTGTAAATCGCCATCTCCCTCTCGGATCGGTGGAGCCAACTCCGTGGCTGGCAAACAAAGCTGAAAGCTAACCTACTAAGGCTCTCCAGCGTACCTAACGCTCGGGTTGGCTCAGGTTTTGGGAGCCCAATTGCAACCAAACTTCTGGAAATGCCGATCCTCTTAAGGGCAATGAAAGTGGGTGCAGCAAAACAGAGGGTCTGGAATTAGAAACCCCTTGGATTTAAATCCTTAGATCTGGTCTTTCCTTGTGTGCGGGAGAAGGTACTATTAATGAGGGGTCATTTAAGTATACCACAGTGAGCCCTGGTTTTTACAAGTGTGACAGAATCCAAAACCTTATTCCTCTGTGGGAAATAACAAGTGATGTTACGTCTGTACAGTTGTGTGGTTGCTAAGGTAATTTTTCCTGCTTTTGGCTGTTCCAGTAGAGCTAAAGCCAAATAACTGTGTAGGCTTTTCTCTGAAGGAGGGAGCCGTAGGACCCCATTGCGGGGAGCTGTGGGGCTGTACCAAAGGAGGCTTTAGTGGGTGATGCACTTCTGCAGCCCCAGTTTCACCAGCACCTTGATTTGCGAAGGCATTCCCAGCCATCACACTGTTAATTTGCCTACAGCATAAGTTGCCAAGGTTTTTTTAAACTATCATTTTCATGGGACATATTGATTTTATTCTGTTGCCTAAAGCTATAGAAATAATTAGCAGAAGAGCCTTCCCATAGCATTTATCATATAGTTAATTAGAAACTTTATCACAGAGAGTATTCATTTGAGAAAAAACAGTTTGTTAGTAACCCAAGTGTGCTTTTTCAGCTGATGTGAAACAGCAGATCTTTATTGACCCCTGTCAGTCCTCATTGTATGACAGCAGTGGGAACATTGCCCTGAATGGCATGGGAAACACCAATGGCTTTTGTTTCATAAATACTTGGAGGCCCAGCACGTGCTCTGAGGAATCCCTCGCTGTTTAAGCAGCTTGTCTGTGAATTAAACAGACTTGTTGCAAATCACTGCACCATTCCCCTACAGTTTCCTTCCCATCACCATGGGAGGGACCTGGCAGGTCTGAAGCATTTCCACACTCTTCTCATTCACCTAATGTTTAGACAATCCAGGATATTAAAGATAACACTTTGCCTCTGAGCTCAGGGACTCTGGGGCTGACCACAGTGATGCCAAACACCAGGCCTTTCACTGCCTCTTTGCTAAGGTCTTTCCTGTAGCAGGATTGCCCTCCATGCATTAACCAGCTTTGCTATGGCATGAAAGCCTTTCTTGGCTTAATGTGCTGTGTTTCTGGGTCAGGTAATTCAGGCATCCTTCTTCTGCCCCTCTCTGTAACCCTGTGGCTCCATGAGGAGCCTCCCACAGCCAGCTGACAGTGGGTGCTGTGTCCGGCTCAGGAGGAGGCCAGTTGATCATCTACACCAATGTCTCTGAAGTGGCCTCCCTGCAGAGTGTGGCAATCTCTGTGAGGGGCAGAGACTGTGACGTTGCCCCTCTGCACACCATATTTGATGGTGACAATCACTGATCAACTTGTGGGTGCCTTGAGCACTACTTGTTGTGACTGCTGCCTGCAAACTATGCTTGCAAGTGCTGTCAGGAGTGGTGGAAATGGGCTGTGATTGTGTATGTAGCAGAGATGCAAAAGAAGCTTGCACGTGCCAGTAGGTAATTTGGGCATTGATAATGAATTTCTCCCTTGTGACTGGGTGGCTTAAATCCAGCTCATGGCCTAGGCAGAATGTTTATGCCTGAAAAGAAGGGTCTTTGGCATGTTTTTCTGGCTGCAGCCCAATGTCTGATATAATTTTCTTAAATTAGGACAGGGATATGTGCATCCTGGAGAGGAGCTGAGAGTGGTGGCTGGCTGAATTTATGGCTCAGTCTCACTGCCTTCCAAAAAGTGGCTCCTGTGAAACTGGGAGGAAGCATATGCCAGATTACATGGCAAGCGCTTTGGGCCTGGGTGCTCCATCTTTCCCTGTTGTTTCCTGCAGCCTTGGTTGGATTTGATGCTCTTCTAAGGGATGGGAGCTCCTCACTCTGCAGAACTGTGGGCACCTGAGTTGGTTGCTGTGCCAGGGGCTGAGGTGAGCAGCCCACCGGGGGAGACAGAGCTCAGACTTGGGCTTTGGGGATCTGAGTCTGCTGGCAGCCAAGGGCTGGTATAAGCACCTAAGTTAAATGCCTAAAATTAACCTAAGTTGGTGTAATGATCCTCTTTCCACATGCACATTTTTACCCATGTTCACGTTTCTTTGTGGCTGATGTCTAATTTATGTCCCCTCATTTCCACCTGAAGGCCTTTCTACACACAGTCTCTGTTGTGAAGCAGCCCGTTCCCAAGTAACTGTGACACGAGGAGTGTTTTTCTGCAAACCTTTGTTGGAGCCTGAAATGAGGGCTTATCTATCAGCCTGCTTCAAGATTGTGGTCTGAGATATATGTTCCATTTCATAGATTTTTAGGCAGCATTTTAAAATATAATTTCTGTTGCATCAGTGGAAAAAGAGAAATTCTGCTTGCCAAAAGCCCCTCCTCTTAGATACTGATCAATGCCTTACCTAGCTTAGATAAAACATCTGCATCATAGCTTAAAGCTATTATCGTATTAGAAGTGAACTTCCTATCTGAATCTTGCATGAAATAGTCTATAACCTCAAAAGCTGGAGATGAACCAACAAAGTGCGCTTGCGGCCCAGGAGGCCAATTTCATCAAAAGAAGTGTGGCCAGCAGGTTGAGAGAGGCCATTCTGCCCCTCTACTCTGGTGAGACCCCACCTGGAGTACTGCATCTAGCTCTGCAGCCCTCAACACAAGGAGGACATGGACCTCTTGGAACAGGTCCAGAGGAGGGCTGTAACGATGATCAGAGGGCTGGAGCACCTCTCCTATGAAGACAGGCTGAGAGAGTTGGGGTTGTTCAGCCTGGAGAAGAGAAGGCTCTGGGGACACCTTTTAATGGCCTTCCACTACCTAAAGGAGACCTATGGGAAAGCTGTGGAGGGGCTGTTTGTAAGGACAGGTAGCGATAGGACAAGGGGTGGTGGTTTTAAATTACAGTAGGGTAGGTTTAGATTAGATATTAAGTAGATGCTCTTCACTATGAGGGTGGTGAGACACTGGAACAGGTTGCCCAGGGATGTGGTGGAGACCCCATCCCTGGAGACATTCAAGGTCAGGCTTGACAAAGTTCTGAGCAACCTGATCTAGTTAAAGGTGTCCCTGCTTATCGCAGGGGGTTTGGACCTTTATGGGTCCCTTCCAACCTAACGCATTCTGTGATAAAATTAAGCTGTAATTGTATAAGCAACAGCTGGACTACAAATCAGTTGCTTATTCAGAGCAGGCTACTGGTTGGGTTTTTTTCCCTTTTATTTTATATATATTTTTAAATACCTGGCTAAGTGATACTGTTTGCCCAGTTATAATTTAAGGTAAGCTCACTCTAAACCTGCTGTGCTAAAGGAAGATGTTACCATTGCCTGCCTGTTGGTTACAGCTTCCACGCCAAAGGCAGGCTGCTGTGAGAGCGACAGCCCTCTGCGGTGTGGTGTGTCATGGCGGGATCCCTGTGAGCGCTTCCCAGGCACGATCTCCCCGCCTGGAGCAAGCAGCTGGCTCCGGTGGTTTGAGGCTTTGCCCTCAGCGTGAGTGCACAGGGCAAGCCACTGGGCAGGAAGGCAACATGAAGCCCCGACTCGATCTGCCTGCAAAACCGCTCGTTATCTGTAAAGCCACTGGAGATGAAAGGAGCCCTGTTTACCTGCTTCAACTCTTTGAATGAGAGCATCGGGACTCCCGTACGTTAAGGAGGAAAGCAGGCTATGGGCATGTCGGGATGACTTGTTGAGCTGACACAGCAAGATGTGGAAGTCCTATCTGTCTGTGACTCCAGAATTAAGAGGGAGCCACAGTGTGTAGCAGTGAAATGAGCTCTGAGTAGCTTTGGTCTGGAAACAGGAGAGGCTGCTTGTATCTCCAGCACCATGAAGGTGCCCAACGGTGTTTCTCAATGGTGGAGGAGGGAAGGGCAGCAAACCTTAACAGTGTCTGCTGCGGCTCAAGGAGATCCTGAGCTCTTAGACACTTCAAATTGCAGAACGACAGTGTGTATGATGGGAGCAGGGCTGGTGCCTGTGCTTGGATTTCCACGGGCTGTGTGACAAGGCACAAGACTGTCAACCAAAGCTGTTTCAAGTCTTGCCCATGATCTTTATGTATTAGGATGACTCCTTGTTTCAGCATCAAACGACATTTCACAGCTCAGCTGCTTATTTCATACGTGATAAAAGCAGTGATTCTGACGCTGGAGAGCAGGGAATCTGTAGTTTCCCCTTATCAGATTTATAATTTATGTGGTTGGTCTTTGACTCTCTCTGACTCTAAAGCTGAAGCTAGCATTTTCCCACCTAACTGATTTTCTTAGTGAGACTTTCACAGTTAGGTTTTCACAGAAGGAAAGAAGAAAACACAGTTTTCCCTTGGCAAGTAACTATGGTCAGGATCGCATGCCTGCAGCTGTGACCTTCAGGTGAGAGGCTCCTGGAGTCCTTTCCAAGCAGCAGGCAATGTCATAGTTGGAGTCTGTTGGCTTCAACTTACAATTCCTGTGTCAGGGGGCTTCCCTTTCAGCAGCTGCAAGGTTCACAAAATTTTACATGACCCTGTGATGAAAGCTGATTGTCATCACTTTGGAAAAATATCCTGTTTGCTAACAGAATTCAAATCTAAACTTTTCATGCCTGACTGCATCCGAAAGAGAGGATGAGCTGGCCAAAGCAGGTCGCTGTTGTCCTAATGAGCTCAACGCTACCCTAATGAATTTCTGACTTCAGGACAAACTTCCCTCTCAAAATGCACATAGCCACAAACACAACTGTGAACCTGGCTGGTGGAGAGGCTGCAGTCAAGCACACTGATCCAGAGACAGGTCTGCCTTAAACAGCAACCAGGGCCCGATTCCCCTCACCGGCTCTTTTGGTGGCTTTAATGTGCATGTGAGGCACAGGGTTGTGCCAAAACACTTGCAGCATGGCAGAGAGGGAGGAGTGGGACCTGGCAGCAGCAGGGGATGGGGAGAGAGAGGGGAGCCTGGTGAGAAACCAAGCTCATCTCTCCATCATTTCTGACTGGGATGGTGTTTTCAGGGTTGCTGAGGGACATCACGTCTCTTTCTGGACACATATAATTTAAGGGAGCCGCTAGTCAAAGCAAGGCCAGAGGATTTCACCCTGACTTGAGGAACTGTTTCTGTAAATGTTCTGTTGACCTCCGGAGGTGGTGAAAACTGCTCTCATCTAAACCAGATTTACACAGAAACAGGATCACCTCTTGCAAAATATTTAATTGCTGCATCTGATACATCCGTCTAGTTTGGCAGACAATAGCTTTTACCACACTCTAACAGAGCTTTGCTAACTGTGTAACTGGAGAGGGAAGAGAAACATGGAGCAGCAGCTCCTGGTGGTGTGAAGACAGTGGCACTGGTGGGTGTGCAGGGGAGACGAGCCAGGCATCCGCAATATGAAGCAATATCCCAAACCAAACCTGGGAACAAAAGCATCGCAGGCAGATCCTATTTGCCTTTCTTTCTGATTGGCTTTAGTAGCAGCCAAGTGAGCCCTATGTGTGCCCGGTGTTTCTCCAGGAGCCCTGTGGCATGGGAGGATAGAGTGCTGTTATCCCTCACCAGCCGGCTCTTTGCCTGGCATGGGAGCTGCCCCTGGATTGGGGGTGCTGGGTCCTCCTTTTGGATCCTGCTTCAACCCACCAGCTCACCCTGCGGCTTTTCCCTTCCTCCTTTTTTAAATGGGAAGGGTTTTTCTTCCCCTTTTAAAAGAGCATGGGCAGGGTGCTTTGTGGGCAGCAAGCAGAAGCCTTGATCGGAGGCGGCAAATCCTCCCTCAGCTCCTGTTGCTGCACTGGGGCTGGAGGTGATGGCTGCTGACTCACGACAGGAGCTTCTTTATTTGAAACGTGCTCAGTGAGGTGCCTAGCTGAGGACAGTGAGAGGTGGGATTTGGCAACCCCAGGAACCTCACCGTCTTCTCGCGTGGGTGTGCAGAGCAATTCCCGTAGAGCGGTTGAGTCACTCCCCTTGGCAGTGCTGGGCTGCTGGTGAGCCTCTGCTTGAGGGCGGGGGACTGGCATGACGCACAGATGGGTGCAGGGAGGAGGAACAGGCTGAGCGTGAGGTGCCAGCATGGATGCTGCCAGGCGTTAGAAGGGTCAGTGTAGCTCCTCTGCAGGAGAAGAACAGGACTCAGACTCTGTAGCCTCTTACCCGTATACCAGCTGACCTGCTTTGGATGCTGTTTGGTGTTAGAGCCTGAAACAGGCTGGTTTGAGGATGCTTGCTTGGTATTTCCCTTTCTGCTGCCATTTCATCTCACTTTTGTGTTTCTCTCTGAGCTGGCAAAGCATCATGTGCAGGTAGGTTGCACCTCATGTGTTTGGGTGTTTAGGTCACCTGCAGAGGCTTCTGTTCCCCTGGCTCCAGCTGGCTTCTCCAACTCCAGTATCCACTGGAAGCCACTTTGGTTTCAAAAACAGAGAAAGAAAAGCATATATCTGTGTGTGTGTTTTACTTATACAATGGGTATCACACTACACTTCTAAAATGAATAAATGCCACCAAAAGAGGAAGTGACAAGAGCGAAGGGGAAACCAGTGACTACCAAGACACTTGGCTCAGTTGAATCACCCAACCTGCCTTTCTGAAGCTAGCTTCCTACTCTGATGAAAACACAATAAATGCATCTTAGAAAAATAAGAGTGATCTTCTTGGCTTGTTTCTTTCTCTAAAAACAGAAAGTGCTGTTTGATAAGGAGGATCACTGCGCGCTCTAACATGATGTGGGAGGCCCTGGTGAGCCATCTTGCTGCAGACTAATTTGAGGAAGAATTACTCAGCAAAAGCTCTCTTGAAATAGGTTGAGGCATAGGCACATCTCGGCTGCCTCCTAAAAAGAAAATGAGTCTGCCCTGTGATTTAAAAAAGAGCTGGTATATTAATCAGGATTTGCCTAGAGATGGGTGACTGTGATTTTTGGGGCTGCTGCTGGAAGGCTGCTTGGTTTGCACAGCCCTTGCTCTGGCTGAGCCAGGTTGAACTGCCATCCATGGCTGTACCCTTGCACAGAGGTTGTGCTCGCTGATTTAAAGGTAGAAATACCTCTGCCATCTGATGTATGCAAAGAAGCCGGTAGTGTTTCAGTGCTGGCTAGGGGGCAAACACAGTGAAGAGGGATCTTTGGTGCGTGGTGCGTGGGCAAGCTGCAGTCAGTACAGACACCACCCCAGCCTGGCAGGGAGAAGGATTCTCCAAGAGCAAGCCTGTGGGATTGCAGGTCACAGGTCCCAATCCACCTTCTCCTCTGCTCTTCAAAAAGTGAACCTGGGCAGAGTTTGGATTTTTTTTTTTCAGGATAGAGGCTAATTTGGGGTACAAGTCCTTTAAAGCCATTAGGGACAAAATGGTCTCTAACCTGGTGCACTGAGAAGAGTGTATAGGGGGTGAGGTGCTGCTACACTGCACTGTTGGGACTTTATCATCAGCACTAACATGTCTGTACCTTCCTTTTCCATGGGCTGTCAGTATGAGTGCTTGGTGCATGCTGGCTTGTCAGACTGAGGTTGAGCAAAGTGGAGGAATTCAGATTATCTGCATTTTCTGGGAGTGTATGTCATAATCCTGGGGTTCATCAAGCACGGCATGGCCAGCCTGTCCAGGGAGGTGACTGTCCCACTCTACACTGCACTGGTGCAGCCTCACCTCAAGTCCTGTGTGTGTGTTTGGGTGCCACAGGACAAGAGGGACACAAAACTACTGGAGACTGTCCACAGGAGAGCGATGAGGACAGTGAAGGGTCTGGAGGGAAAGTCTTATGAGGAGTGGCTGAAGTTCCTTGATTTGTATGGCCTGGAGAAAAGGAGACTGAGAGGAGACCTCATTGCGGTCTATGGCTTCCTAATGAGGGGGAGTGAAGGGGTAGGCGCTGATGTCCTCTCTTTGGTGACCAGTGATAGAACCTGTGGGAACAGTGTGAAGCTGGAGGTTTAGGTTGGATGTTAGGGAGAGGCTCTTTACTGAGAGGTTGGTCGGACACTGGCACAGGCTCCCCAGGGAAATGGTCACAGCACACAGCTTGGCTGAGTTCAAGAAGCATCTGGATGATGCACTCAGTCCCATGCTCTGACTTGTCCGGTCCTGTGTGGAGCCAGGAGTTGGACTTGATGATCCTTATGGGTCCCTTCCAACTCGGGAGATTCTATGATCTTATAAGGTGTTTGTATCCTGCCTTTCTGTGCCAAAATGGGTTTCTTAGTATTAGCCCTAAAACCCGGTAGGACTGGAGTATTTTGGAGAAGGCTGTCTGTCAAAAGGAGATTTTCCAGCAGCTGCTGCTTGGTGTGAAATGCTGGGAATGAGTCCACCTCTGATTCACTGGCTGCCACCCCAAGGCTGAGGGCCAGAGGGCTCTGCGGCTTCTCTCACTCAGTGAAGGGTCCACTGACTCCACTCAGTCAGTGGAGTAACGAGGGGTCACCGGGTTTGTACAAGCTGCCTTTACAGGAGTAGAGTCAAAGAGTCAAAATGATACTTGGGAATATGTTAAATTGGAAGCCACCCACGGCTGAATCGGAAACTGAGAGAAGTAAATAAATGATGTCAAGACAAATAACATTGCCTTTGCTTGCACCAAGTCTGTTAAAGTGGACAGGAATGCTTGAAAGCAGTGAAGGACCTTTGAAAGATGCCACCAGGTCCAGTAATGTAGGAAGTGATCTACGTGTGGGATGATGGGAAAGGAATTATGTAAGGAAAACCAACTTTTAAAATCATCCTTATGCTCTTACTGGAGAAATTAATTCCTATGCACTGGCTCCTGTTACTTTTTTTTCCTCTTTGTGAAGTCTTTATAAGGAGATAACAGACTTTACCTCGAAGTAACCTGGGGGTTTAACCTATGCAAAAATCTTCCTGCCCAGTTGCTGAATAGTTTGTAGTTCAGGTGTCAGGTGCCACTGAAAAGATTTTAGCAAAACTGCAAATGTAGAAATAAGGAAAAGCTTTGCCTTTAAGCAAAAAAAAGCACAGGAAAAACTAAAAAAAGAAGATGAAAAAAAGGACTTTCCCAGGCTTTTTTCATCTTCTCTTTGATGTGATTTCATTTATTTGAAAATCTAAACATAAGAGCATGTGTACTTCCCATGCCTGACGTTTTGTTGCTATTTCCAGGGAAAGGAAATTATTATTTTCCTATTCACTTTGTCGTTTTGTACTGACCCAGCCACTAATGTTAGCTGGCTTCAACTGGATGCATATCTGTCCAGGCATTTATCCTCAGCTCCTTGTGAAATCTTGTATCTCTGCATGCACGGATCCTCTCCCACCTTTTCAGTTTCACAACCTGTGTTTTGGTTTACGGTCTGCAGTGGGCAGACTACTGCTGTGTGCCTGAAGCCACAGGCAGTGTGAGTGCAGAAGAGCAGCAGACCACAGGCTACTGGTATTTTTATGAAGTCAGGCTGGTCATTTTCAATTACCCTTGCTGGAACAGGAAGATGATGTTTTGATTTGTGACAATACCAAAAATCCCTTCTCGCTTTTAGCATGAATCAGCTCAGAGCCGTTCCTGTTTGTGATGCAGAACCAGAATCCAAACCTCTGTGTGCTGCAGTGAGATATAAATTGGTTGGGGAGCCCCAGCTGCCCCCAAACACACAAGCCAAAAGTCTCCTTCTGATAGTTAAGGTTTATTCTGACATTCCTGCTCATACCAGATCGGGAAGTATGCAAGGCAAATGCGAGCAGGTGGTAAGGCTGGTGGTGGTACACAGTGTATAGCTAATCCTTTGGCTTCCCACCTCGGTACCTCTACAGACATGCTGTAGCCCTCAGAGGTGTATCTGTTGTCTGTGGTGTATTCTGAAACTTGAGTATTTATATAACAAATAATTGTTCAAATTACTTTCCTGAGTCTATTGTTTAGCTTGAACTAACAGCTTCACATTTGGTTGTAAATCTTCAAGGCCTGTCTTGGAGGCGTAGATTTGATAGATTTGAAACAAGAACCTATCCTGTTGCTTGTTCTCTGCCAAAAGTTAAACTGCAGGCCCCTTTCTTCAGATATCTTGTTGAATCACATGTTTCTGGCTTACAGGTGGTTATGGGTACGCCTACCAAAAGCATACAGGTATGTCTTATCGTCTATCTGCGGGAACCATTCCTCCTTTCCACAGAATCATCTGTTCCTGCTGACTCACAGTGGGAGTAAGGATTTTGACAGAAGGGCTGAAAGACCAGGCCCAAATCAGAGGGAGCACACTATGCCATTCATTATGGTTCAGCATGGGCTGTTCCTCTTCCGGTGGTGTACTCTGCTTTGGGCCAGATAAGCTGGAAAAAGTTATAACCTCTTGTAGCGCTGGTATCAGTCTCATCTCTTGTCTGCTACTTTAGGATTGGGAAGATGGTGAAGAACTGTGTGATCTGTGGAAGAAGACAGGTCTTTTCAAAGTTGACTATAGTCCTCTTGACAGCAGCATGTTCTAGGAGGCTGTGGTGCTTGTTGTTGTGTAAAGCATTGCAAGGAGAAAGTGTCTCTGCCTGTGGTTCTGCTCCGGCCAGCTCTCCCCTCCCTGGGATGCTGTGTCATTCCCAGTATGGGGACCTGGTTGGCAGGCAGCTGAGCATTGGCCTTTCCAGTGCATGTGGAAAACACTCAAAACTTTGGCAAAGAAGTTTATGGCGAATGCCTAAGGTCACAGAGAAGGTCAGGCAAAAATGGAGAAGTAAATCTAGATCTTCATGTACTACAACTGGTTCCTATCAGCCAAACTTGCCTTCCTCCTCTCTATTCTCTGCTTGAGGAAGCCCCCTTCTTCCTTTACATTTCAGGACTTCCTCCCTTGGAGCTTGCAGAGAGTGTTTCCTTCTGCATAGGGCTTCAGAAACCACAGAATTTCCGATGCAGGTCACTAAGCAGTGGCTATCCCTCGCTGGGAAAGGCTGCCCATCAGCAGCCCTTTTCTCTCCCTGTGTCAGCAGGAAGGCTAAGCAACCTCCCAATTTTTCTCCATGTCCCTTTTATGATGAAACCTCTGCCAGCTGAACTCTGGTTGTTTCTCCATCAGCATGAACTTTGTTTTATTAAATCCCCTCATTATCTGCACATGGAGAAGTCGCAGCTGGATCTTTTCAAAAGGTCTTGGAAAGCAAGAAGGATGAAAGCCTGTGCTTCCTCCCCACAGTGCGTGTCAGGCAAAACTCCTGATGAGCTGAAGCAAAACTTGAGCTCAGGGAGGGAACAACAGCTTCTTCTAGCCCACAGCATTCTGTGATTCCCTGAAGGCTGATGGAGGATGAGGAGTGCATACATGACCTGCAGAAAAAGATACCTGTTGCCTGTGACTGTCTTGCCTGTCACGCAAAGCGAATGGGGCTAAGTCTGCACGGGGTGAAATCAAGCCGAGTGTTACATGTGTGGGATGCCTCCCCAACAGCAGCAGAGCCTCTGGAGGTCAGAGCTGTGCTTTCAAATCTAAATACTGTCTTCTGATCTTTCTTGATCAGAAAAATGGGATGGCTTGCAGCTGGCGGGAGAATGTTTGCTCAAGAGCATCCCAAGAAGCTGATGGTGTTTGCTGATGCGATGCCAGGTCAGGTCTCCTTGGAGCTATTCCTTGCAGCCAGCAGGATTGCGCAGCACCCAGACAGAGCGATGCTATGCCACGCCTGGGGCCTCTAGACATTGTTGTCCTACAGATAAATAACAGGGTTCAAGCTGCTGATGTTGCTTGTAATGTTGTGAGTCAGGTTTTCCAAAGAGCACTGTGCCTGATGTGCTGAGCTGTGGGAAGAAACAGCCCCATGTTTAGGTGTCTGCTAGAGCGCTGAACTTCCAAGAAATTTTGGTACCCTGCTACAAGAACTTTGTTTCCTCTGGTACCATGACTCGTGTCTTCTGCTCAGGCTCAAGCCTCATCTCCCTGGCCCCATAATGCTTTCCTTGGTATGATGCCTCAGTTTTGAGTGGGTTCCTGTGCTCCCAGCACATCGTCTTTGATGACCTCCAGCTAGCTGCACTCCTGGAGAAGCAAAGTGCCAGCCCTTGGACCTTGCTGGCCTTCACAGCTCTCTGGGGCTCTTCCAAGGGGAGATGAGGCTGATGCTGCACCCTGCAAAGCCTGGGAAGAGCCAGGCACCGCCGATGGGTTTAAAACTAATAGAAAAAGGTGGGTCTTTGTACAATGCTCTGTTCAGCTGTGGAGGGGGAAAAATACAGTGTAGGTTATTAAATGCACAGAAACTGCTTCTGACTCAGGAAGTCCCCGAGCCATAAAATGCTGGAGGTTTGGAACAGATTCAGGGGAGACATCGCTGTAAGTTTGCACTGTTGTTGTGGTCTTCCCAAACTGGTGCCCAGCCAGTTTGAGAGAGTGGAGATGAAGCAGGATGGACTTCAGTGCCCCGTGCATCTGCTGAGGGGCCCTGCACTGACGTGTGGCTCTCCCGGGGTGAGCGCAGCGCCCCTGGGGAAGTTCCTGCCTGTGCAACTAGGTGACATCAGGCAGAAGAGTCTCCCTTACGTAGCGAGTGACTTCTGCTGAGGGCTGTGTGTTTATTCTTAAAAAGGGAAATGCAGCTGTATGCTTTCCTCGCTGCATCGATACCGAGAAAAACCACAGAGATGAAGCTGTCACAAAACAAACCCCAAATCTTCTCAGAATGATTCCAGCTGTGCTTCTCTTTGCATAATTTTGAGGTGTACCATTTTCACTGCTTTTCTGATTCGCTTTTTGTTTGCTTTTTTTTGTTTTGCTTTGTTTTGCTTTAGGCCACGGACGAGATGCAGAGGCAAATTTCAGAGCAAGCACCTAAGTCCAGTGGGCTGTTTGCAGTGCTCCCCGCGCCTGCGAGGCTCTGCTCTGTGCACGCAGCCATGCAGTGGGAATCAGCCACCCTTGGGTCATGCCTTTGGCCAACTCTCTCTTCTCTTTCCCTGTATCAGGTTTTATTTCCTATTTTCACCGTTCTTTTTTCACTGTGGCTTCTAGAAGTTGGTACATGGATAATGTGAGGATTCCTTCTCTGCTTTTTTATTCCTTTTTTTTTTTTTTTAAATATGGTTTAAGATTCCTGCCCTTTGCTCCCCACCCCAGCCCCCCTTCTTTCACTTAACACTGCTAAGGTGATCTACAGTGAAGCTGAGGTCTGGATGGTGGCTTTTGTGGCAATGGCTCCCAGAAACACTATGAAGTCAGCAGAGGTGTTGCCAGAACAAACCGCTCACTACCCTGTGGTGACAGGTTTAATGGTCACCCAAGTGTTTGAGGCTGTCATTCCGTTATGACTGCAGCTACAAGGCCCTCCCCGTGGCCTTCTGCTCCACCCCTCGATGCAGCAGTGACCCCAATCTAGACTGCACACATCTGCAGGGAGAGAAAAGCCTTCGCTGGTGCCTGTGCCACCTTCCAAGCTGCCCATGGACCTGGGGAGAGGTGCTAGGCCTTTTGAGCAGCCTGTGATTTCTCCTCTCCTAGGAGGCCACATGTAAGCTATTTAAATTAAATTGCTGTCTGTCTGGCTGCCACAGCAGCTGATCCTTTGAAGCTGATGCTTCTTTTAAAAACAAACAACAAAAAAAAAAGGTTGCCATAAAAGGGTCAGTAACCCTGCAAGGCACTGAGCTGTTTGGGATGCCAGCAATGAGGGATGGAGAGCTGCCTGCACCCGCCTCCCGCATGCACCACAGTCCCCGCCCAGGGCCAGGCCAGGCACTCAAATCCTGCCTGCAGAAGGGTATAAGAATTTGGATCGTTTGGGGTTTTTTTCTGAGACTGCTTGCCAAAGGTCCAAGCTGTCTGAAAAATAGGACTTCACACGACCCCCTGCAACCTCTTCTGCCAAGAGAGAAAAACAAACTCTTTAAAGTTTTCTTTAGCTGGACTAAAATGTTGTGGTTTGTGTCTTGGTTTGCATCTTAAGGTTGCATATTTTACTAGAGCCTATTTCTAAGAAATTAATTGAAAACATACTGAAACATCATAATTTGGAAAGAGGAAGATCCCTCAGCAGTTTGGTTGTCCCTGACTGGGGTATGGGAACTTTTGCCCCTCAGATACTTTTTTACCCCAACCCAGGGTATTGGCAAAATTGGGACTGAGCTGTCAGATGGCAAACCAGCCCTGCTACAATTTTCCAAACAAACCTAGTAGTTATCTTTGCCATGCACGAGTGTGGGACTTAGTATCTGTCTTTGCATCTAATAGACAAGGCAGAGAGGGAGTTTGGGCTAGTCTGTAAGCCTGCCAGGTGCTTAACCCCCACTGATGTAGATAGAAATGGTGTGACTAAGCATCCTTTGACTGCCAGGGCCTGATCTGAGCTAACAGGATCCAGAAAGCTTTTGAGACTGCCAGAAATTGTCTTCTCTGAAGGTTTGCAGCCAAGGTATGGCACTCATGATGGTGGACTTTCCAACAGAAGACGTGGCCGGGGTGAGAGCCTGTGCTATGAGGACAGGCCAGACCAATGGGAAGTTGTTTAAGTTGCAGAAGACGCTGCTGAAAGGTCAAAGGGAGTAAATAGCTTAATAGGTTAAATGAGCTTAAGATGCTGCATGAAAAGAAACCTGTGAGAGTGGGAAATGCTGATGCAGGATGAAATTCGAATGCTAAAAGACTGATTCATGCTATTTTGCAAACCATGGATATAAAATGTGCAGATGCTGGAAATGCTGCTGGCTGATCTGCAGCAATGCTGTATCAGAACGTCAGCGAGGAGCGTCACCTCTCCCCGGTGCATGCTCCTGGGAGGATAGCTTAGCATTCAAATAGCACTTCAATTTCATGTGAATTCAAGTGAATGCTGACACTATGGGAAAACATCTGATTTTTCTGGGGCAAGGCGAACTGTTGAGCAGATGTGAAACTAAATAACTGGTTGATGGGGGGGAGGGGTTCAGGGTTCGTGGAAGGCCCTCAGTGTTTCAGCCAAATTTATATTTCCCTGTTAGTCTTTTTTTTTTTTTTTTTTAGAAAAGGAAAAAAGAATGGACTGACAGCTTAATTTGTGGATTAGAAGTTCAATTTTTTGCATAGTTAGGAGGCAAAATGCTCTCAAAGCAAGATACTTGTGAGTTTCACAGGTTTTGCTTACGTTGTTCATAACATTTTGTACCCACATTATGTCAGTCATGACGTGATATTACTGTGTTTTGGACACTGATGCTCAGCCAGGAGGCTAAATCTCAAGTAATCACTGAGTGCCTACTCAGGAAGTTGCCTCCTCTGCATCCTGTCAATGTAAATGATGTTAACGTAAAAGGTCTGATCAAACAAGATGTATAGACTGTTAATGGAAAGAAAAGTTAATTTCTCAAATTTATTCTAGGGCTTGCATCTTTTCAGGCGAGCTACTAAACTGACTTGTCACTCTGAAATATTTATTTTTATGTCATGAAAAAATGATGCAGTAAGAATACATATAGAGCATATGAAATTAAAAGAACTCCTTTAAAAAATAGATCAAAGCCAGGATTTAAAATATTTGATGTTGGGACAGGTTTATGGATGTTAACCAGAGAGCATAAAACCAGTAGATTTTTTTTTAACTCGTGTGGTCAGAGTACTGTGGGAAAGGGATTACTTGTAAGGTGACAACACCCCCTGGAAACAAGAGTTTTGGAACATTTGTGCTTCTCAGGGTATGCATTACGCAATGCAGTGGGAAGGATGTTCAATGTATAGGCAGAAGGGTACATGGCAGTGTTACGGTTAGACTTTCCTCCAGATGGCTGTATCTTCGTCCAGGGCCTGATCCTCTGAATAAAGTGGTGTGTTATAGCACCTAAATGTGACCTGTGTCCTCTTAGTTCCTAGTATGTGGTGTTCAGCCAGCACTTGCAAATCTGGTTTTGGAGATTTTCTTAAAATTTCCGACCCCCTCCCTCCTCACACCGTGGTTCTTGTTCTCATAGCTTCTTAATCATTCTCCTCTGCCTTGGCTTCCTGAAAGGAGCCCATCTGCTCTCTTGCACTGGTTTCAGTCTGCGCTGAAACCGCAAAACTCAGATTAGGCTCTTCAAAAGCTTTACCAGGCTTCAGGAACTCCTGAAGCAAATCTGGGCCCGTTTTCATGCAAATCCAAATACCTTTTATGGTTTCGTTTCAACTTGACGTTTTGATTTTGAGATTTTGAGTTGCTCAGACCCTACGGCTTCATGTGAAACCCAAAGGGTGTGAACTTACATGAACTGAAATGGAAAAATATTCAGATGAACCCACTGAGGACTGAAACTACGTTCCCACAACCGTACTTAATAAACCGCTCTGTTTTTCTCTTAATTGGAGAAGTGGCAGCTACTGTTCCACAGCGAGGAGCTGCAGCAGGGCAGAGTTTCCAATTGGTGTACTGGGTATATTAAGTAGGGGTCCTGGTAATTCACAGATGTTTCATACTCTTCCAACTGGGAAGTCAGTAAATACGTCACCTTCTCCATCTTAGCGTGACTTCAGCAGCGAGAAAATCAATGTTTTCGCCTTCCCAGGTGAGCTGGCGCAGGGGTGACACAGGATTTCTCATCACTGTGGGTTTCTGGCTCTGTCACTTCCAGAAAAAACCGTGGTGTGTCCTCTACCTTGGCTTGGCTGAGAGCAGCGCTGGGTCAGCCCAGCTCCCGTTGTGGTGGGGAAGTCCTGGCACTTCTCTGCTTGAACGCCTCCAGCGTCACTTCTCGGTTTTTTACCAGCATGTGGTGGCTGTGCTGACTGTCTGTAAGTGGTCCAGCAGAGCCCACCGACTCTGGCAAATCCCCTGCCTGGCCAGGTCACCACCTCCAACCCCTGACGGCCCTTGGACACGTGTTGCTAAAGGCAAGTGGATGCATCAAGGCGCTGATGGGTTGGTGCCATCCCTCTCTTCTGTCCTCACTGCCTGCCTTGCCAAGGGCCAGCAGCCTGTGGGGTTGCTCCACGGGGATGGGAACGGGAGGGGGAGGAGGAGGTAGTCCTCGATTCAGACACAGGCAGGACTGCTGATGGGAGAGTGTGTGCTCCAGGCAAGCTTTAGCAAATAATCAGGGAACCGACTCCCATGGTAGTAGCCAGTTTGTCCCGAACAGACCCAAATTTGGCTACTCTATGTGAAGAGCAGTACTCCCAGCAAACCTTCCTTCTCAGCTGTGATGACAGGCTGTGCACAGTGTTTCCAGAACTGTTTGGGTCTTTCCAAGTGAACAAGCTGGTGCTGCTTCCCAGACTTCCCAGGCAAGCATGGTGCTGGGGAGCTGTATGAGATGCAGGTCACAGAGGGAAATGTAGCTCGCATGGTTCTGATGCCCTGTGCTGTCACGGAGTCTCATTTGACATCAGAAGCAGTGTCAGGATGCAAATCACATGTCCTGTGTTACCGGTCCCGCGACTCAAAGATTGCAAGGACCTAGTACCCACAAAAGACGTTAGAAGTTATGAATTCTTTTATGGTGTCCTTTTTCCTGCAGCTCTGTATGATAGCAACTTATTTCCACCCCCTTTTAATTCGACTTGTCAGCCAGGTACATCCATTGAGGTCAAGGGACTAGGTCTCCAAGGAAGACCCCCTAGGTGAGGGGAGCTGTAAGCTCTTGGTCCCCCGAACTTCTGCTCTGTCCTTTTGCTGAACCCGCTATGGGACAGGAAAGTCCACCCTGGGTTCTGCAGTGCACAGGGCTCCTTCCCCACCCATGCTGAAAGGTATTGAGCCTTCAAAAGGTTTCTTAACCCTTGAAAAATATGTTGTGATGTTATGATTAACTTCTTTTTCTCATTGCCTCAGTGGTCCAGACTGCTTTCCCTGCCAGAAGAGACAAGGCCAGGAGATGTAGGAGCAGACGCAGAGCTGTGGGCAGTGTGAGCTGAGCCTGGGTGGCTGTCCTCACTTCTGGGCTTAGTGCTGCCCAATGACACTGTCCTGCTTCTGTCCCTCAGGTTTCAAGTGTGAGGGGATATGGTAGATTCCACTAAATGAAAAAACTGGTAGTGGTGGGCTTTAAATTTTAATTATTTTTTTAACAACCCAAACAAACCCTTATCGGCCCAGCTGTTCTCATGCCCTGACAGGAAAACCCCATAGCCTGTGACAATTCCATATGTGGGCAGACAGTGGTATGTGACCTTTTGGCACTGTGTTCCCCATTACACATTACTGACTGAAACCTCTGTGGTGCTGTGGCTGTGAATGACCATCCTCAGGCCCTGGTTTTCACTTTTTTTTCAAGAAAGCATGTGTGTAGAAGGGAAGTCTGCCATTTCAAAGGCTGGCTCTGGTTTTGTACATCTGTGTCCATGGGAGAGGCAAGCCAATCCACACCTAGGAAAATGAATCCTTTTGAAATGAAGCTTTCAAAACCATCAGTTAAGAGTTTTTATGTTAATTAAAAGATTAATATAATTGATTTAAAGAGCATGAACGTTGTGGCAGCCTATTAGCAAAGTGCTATCTGCAGTTTACATATGGTTTACTCACTGCAAACACCATACGTTCTACAGTGAAGCGAAGCAGGTGGTGAGGTTAGTCATGGGTGGAGTGGAGCAAGTTGTCCTCATTAGTTATCTGGTGGTAAAAAATACAGCCACCTTATCTCCTCTAGGATTTTACTATGGGCTTGCTAACGCTTGGTGACTAGCTTATTTTTGTGTTCTCTTTCAGTCCTCCCCCACCAACTCCTCCTGCACTAGAGGTCTTGTTTCTGAGAGTTACCTGGCTTCCATGACCATAGTGTCTCCACACCAGGTTGTTGCTGGGACTTGCTGCTTCAGAGCTCATACAGCTGGTAATGGACACAAGAACTGAGTGAGTTTCCTAGGGTGACAGCTGGAAGCCTGAACCCAGGCACTCCCAGTTCAGTTTCTCAGCAAATTTATCTTTTTCTCCCCAGTCTCTCCACATCACTCTCTGAGTCTGTTTACCCTGAGTTCAAGCAGTTAATTCACCAGCCTTTTCTTTAGGCTGCCACCACTCTATCAGTGAAGTTTAATTAGCTCCGTAGCAAACCAGGTTGTGTTTTTTAATAGACAGGGGTTTAAAATTCCCAAAACAATCTTTTGTGATGTGTGGACAAAACCACTGACCAGTGTCTCTCCAGGAACTTCTTAGATTTACTTTGAACAGAGCTGAGAAATGACCGTGGCCTGCCTTTCTTTCTATGAGATTTACAGCCGGCTCATGCATGGGTGGAGAGGACAGGGAGGGCTGTGCATGTTCTACTTTCTGGTAGATATATGGGAAAGAGTGAGCTTCTTTAAGAGTATCTGCTGATCTTTTGCTCCTATTTCTAGGTTCAAATTCCATGCTGAAAAGGTTTGCATCAAGAATTATCTGTCTGCGAGGAAGCATACAGAGAATCATAGAATCATTGTATGATCTGGGTTGGAGGGGCCCCCAAGGATCATAGAGTTCCAACCTCCCTGTCACAGGCAGGGCCACCAACCTCCAGGCCTGGACCTACACAAGGTTGCCGAGGGCCCCATCCAGCCTGGCCTTGCACACCTCCAGGGATGAGTGAATATATTGGGTGACTGTGGCAGTTTTTTACTGTTCAGAGCTTCCTCTAGAGTGGAAGGCCTCTAGGAAGCCATTAACCTCTAGGAAGCCATTAACCTCTAGGAAGCCATTAACCTTGACTGCTCCTCCTTTTATAAATACCAGCCTATTCATTAAAGTTGTGTTGCCTTCTGAAAGCTCAGTAAAGCACTAAAACCCCTCTGAATGTTTATGACCAGACCATGACAAGTAGCAGAAGCTAGGAGTGGTTTAGATGTGCCAGATTGCCATTAGCAAGGCCACAGTGATTGCCTTTTGCCATGGCTGGGATGGCAACATCTTGGAAGTCACCAAGGTGGTTTCTGGCAGAAAGGCACACGTTACGGATCAGCCTACCTGTTGGGTTCAATGTTACCAAATCAGCAGAACAGATAATTGGATTTTTCTTCTCCTTTAACCAGAACTTACTGAATTTCATACAGGCCCCTCAGCTCAAATGTGTTATGGTTTTGCTAGTGGAAAACGTGGTGCTTAGCAGTTTGGGGTGAGTTGTGTGCTTTTCTTCAGGTGGAGAAGCCTTACAAGGTTAAAATTTCTTAAATTGAAAGCATTAGTAATGTTTCCCAACTTCTCTTACCCCCCAAATTGCAGGGGTGCTTTTCTGCATGGTTTAAAAAAACACTAAGAAAGATGTTTTAAGTCCTGTGTGTGTAAAGCACCATCTGATCATTTTGCACTGGCATGAATGATTGCAAAAAGGTGGAAAGCAGTGTAACATTGATCTGTTTGCAGTGCTCTGCTTTTTTTATGGAGCCTTTTTATTAACATTTGACCAGAGCTTTGTATCTGCTTAGTAATGACAGTTAATTTGTATAATGAGAAGTCTGCTGGACAGCAGAGTGACAGGTGAGGATGGGTTCTGTTGCCAAATGAAGTCAGTGACTCCCAGGAGAGAGGCCAGAGGAGACGGCTGCCTAGAAGCAGGAGGACATGTAATGGGTTGATGAATATGACTGCAACGTTCCTTTCTGGGAATTTAGAAATAATGACAAATAAGTGTTGAAAAACAAAGCACATGCACCCTTCTTAAAACAAAATACATAATTTATACTCCTGGTTCATCATAACTTTGTTTTGAGAGGCAAGGCCTCATCCTTTGAAGGCTTCTGTCTCAGAACAATGTTATACCTCTGAGTGACACTTTATCCCTAGAAGAGGACAACTGATGTACTTTGCAACAGTGCTCAGAAGGCTTAAGGGATGTTGAGACTGGAAGTCAGATCTCACCCTCACACAGCAGACTGCTTTCTGTTTAATGTTTCATTGTTGTTGGGTACAACAGGAGTCTGGAGATGTTTGGTTCTTAGGAAGATTTTGCGCATCCTGTGACAGTTTATTATAGCTGGCCTATCTGTATTTTCTGAGCCAATCAGAAGGGGCTGGAAAAATAATAAACCGCTGAAAGAGTTGCTAGGGTAGGAGATGGAAATCTATACCCTTTCAAAATGGAAAATGAAAACTTTGAGACAGTGGTGGAAAGCATGCATCAGCTGAAAACGGAGAAGAACATTTGGCTTCGCAATAGGCTGAGAAAACCTGCTTGCTTGAGACACCTACTGAGTCTCGTTTCTTTACACCCCCAACCAGAGTACTTCAGTTTTCACTGAAGGAATGGAGCTTCCTTAGCTTTGCATGGCAGATACTTTACATGGTAGATACCCAGGCCTCCTTATCTGCCAAGGGCTGTCCCATGCTACCAGGGAACTCAGACTTTTATTGCAATGTGAATGTTGGCACAGGTTTGAAAAAACATGTGGATGTGTGGACTTAAAATAGTCATTAAATTTTCAAGAAAGTTTTTGGGTTTCTTTGCTGGGTTTTTTTTGTTTAAGGATCAACACTGGATACAATAGCTTTTGCCTCATATATGCAAGTTCCTCTGCCTCAAGTTTCCAGCCAGTATTTTTCTGTGCAATGGATGTGGTGGAGAGGGTAGAGATCATACAGTTCTTGCATAAAGACTGATTGTTTTACTGCAGCTGATGGGCATGATGTGGGATGGTGTTAATCTGAGGCGTAGGCTCTGACACTCAGGCACATCCCCTCTGTGATCTGTGGCACCCACACACCCCTCAGTATCCTGCTGGTAGCAATGCCCTGTTCAGAATCGATGTTCTTCAGAAAAAAAAAGATCTGAAAGCAGATCAGTTTCCTTCAAGGCAGAAGGACAGCCCATTGCTTCAGACCCTGCCTATAGAGTCAACGTGCTCACAAGCATCTTCAGATCCTTTCACTGTCTTGGTTACACCTTTGGCCCTTCCTGTTAGATGCCTCTGCTCCCAGGCATGGAGGCAGAAGCTCAGCCGCTGCTATGTTGTCATCCTCAGCCCTCTACTGACAAAAAGTTTCCGTAGAACAAGTCTTTTCCTGCCTTTCTTTATTACCCAATGAAACTCTACAGTAATTGCATCCCACTGCCAAAATAACTTAGATCCATAAATATAACTGGGAAATGGCTCCATCTGCTACTCTAAGAACCTCCTAGGAGGTCCTAATCAGTAATTAGGGATTTTAATTTTTTTTTCAGACAGCTCAATGCAGCATTGTATTGTGTATGGCAGTCACTGACCCTCCTCCAAAACCTTTTCTAAAGTAATATTCCTCTGTGCAGGACTGACTGTTCCACAGGAGTACTCACCATTTCCTGAGCTAACTCTTTACATCTAATGGGCCTGAAGAGCAGTAGACTGGAAGTGGCTGTTTAATAAGCACTACACACTTGCCAGCTTTTGCTATGCTTCTTCTTGGTAAGTACTTCTCCTCCTGACCCCCATTGCTGTGCCTTTTCTTTTTGCTAAAGCAATGGGACATCACATGGTGTAGATACAGCAGGGTGGTTTTGTTCTCCAAAGCACCCTGGCATCCCTCTCCTCCGAGTGCTTGGTGAGCAAGCTCCCTGCCCACAAAGCAGACCTTGTCGCTGTTGTGGTGGAAACTCAGGCGATGCACGCTCTCAGCAGTTCCTGTTGACGACCCGCTCTGCTGTGCAGCCACGTATCTACCACGTGCTTGCAATCGGGTTGTGATGTGCTTCTCCGTAACCCACTTCCACAGCGGGTGAACCCTGGCTTCCTACAGCTCTGTGTCTTCTGGTTTGCTGTGCTGGGGCCTGGGATGGAGCAGACATCCTGGCTGACATGGTTTCTTCACTGGAGGGAAGCATCCTGGAGATACACTGCCTGGACAGGGCCTGCTCTGCAATGCTTTGCTTGCCTGGGGGCACCTGGGGGATACTGCTCTCCCTCCTGTCATTGGTTGCCTCGTTGAGAAACTTCTAGGAAACTGCTGTATTTGAAAGCTTGGTGTTGGTGAAACTTGGATGCATTTGGTGATGGGGTGGTAAGAGTTTGAAAGAGAACAGATGTCTGAGGAGGGCCAGAGACAGGTCATGGTTACATAAGCCTCATTTCCTTAGAAAACTGAATGAAAGATGGGCTAAATGCAATAGGAATGTTTTCTGGGGGTTGTGTTTTTGTGCATTTGGTGTTCTTGTTTTTGGGGTCTTTGAGGGGTTTTTTTCTGTGTAGGCCTTCTCCATTTGTAAGAGCATCCAATTCTGTCCCTACCAGCACAGCCTGAATTGGTAAGCTGTCAACCAGGCATTTCTCAGTGATAACAGTCTGTCCAGGAGGCCACCTTCAGCAAGCAGGTGGCCACTACCTGGGTATGAGAGGGGAGACATGGCAGCCACTCAAACCAGGTCTCACTCCCCTCCATGCTGCAGAACGTCCTCATATCTGGTTAGCAAAGTGCCTGTTGCTGGAGCAGAGGCAAGACAGCACTGAAAAGTCAGCGAGTAGTCAGTCACAGCGTCCCTGTGCGCTGCTGCGCTGCTGTGAATCCTGGTGGTGCCCCTGAGTAGGGCCAGGGGTGCAGAAGAGGCCATGTTTAAAGGGAGAGGCAATTGTTCCAGGCAGGTCGAGTTTTGCGTGCCTGCGTGTTCAGTCTTTCAGGTGAATGCCTGGATCTGTGCGTGGCTGCAAGCGTTTACGTCCGTAGTCACCGTGCTATTATTTATCGACCATTATGCATGTTTTTCCTTTCAGGAGGCCTCAGCGAGGGGTTACGAAAGCAGAAATAATGCCGGCGTGACAAAACAATTTTAATGAATTATTCAAAGTTGAACCAAACTGTTTGCAAACAACTGTAGGGCTAAAAGCTGTTTTGACAGCCCTGCAAGTAGAAGAAATGGGATGACTAATGCGTTTGTGGGGAATCAGGACTGCCCCACAAATGAACTGCAGACAGCAAAATATTTGCAAAATGTTTCCTTTCATTTCTTTCAATTTCAAAAGTCTCTTCTGCCCTGCTTTATACAACAGCTGTGAGCTGAGCTCCCTTAAAACTTCTAAATGATCTTTTTCTTTTTTAAAAAGACACGAGTGGCTTGCGAGCCTATGATGATAGTTTAGCATAAGAACTAAAAGGTGTATTTCATGTGGCTTGGTCACTTAGCATGGGTGCCTAGGGCTTGTGTAACAGTGCTTTTACAACCACAAAGCTCCTACACCAGCTGTGGTTTAACTGTATCAGTAAAGCTACAGTCTTCAGGTGGTGGTTACCTACATCGTAGACTGCAGCACCACGTGAAGTTTGCTGCTGGAGCCAGGGAAATAATTCAGCAGAATGCTTTTGGCAAGGAAATAGATCTTCTCGCCTTTGCTTCCTCGTTTCAAGACAAACATACAAAGCGTTACTCTCATTCTCTGTCTTAGGAGATAGAAGGTTCAAGTAGAATAAAGTAATAAATTCTAATTAAAAATATACCTTCTTCTGTGACCCGGGCTTACTCATACTCTTGAGGACATTGTTGACAGTTTGCGTGCTTTGAATAAAAGCTCCTGCTGAAAGCCTTTGCTGAATGATGGGGGCCGTACACAACGTGATGCTAACACGCTTTGCTCTGCTGCAGATGCTGCTGGAGTGCCTGCCCGCCACCAGATTTCAGCCACCAAACCGCCACCAGTGCTCAGGGCGCTGTCACCAGCTGTGGCTGGCCAGCAGCAGGTATGAAATACAAACATTTTAATTACTGAGACTTTATTTCACAATGCCTCATCTTGGTTGCAAATGATCCTCGCCCCTTTTCCCTCTGCAAGGTAGTTGTCCAGGCTGTCGGGCTGTATAACAAAGGTCACCTTGTCCAGCTCTCCTGTCTTCATTAATGGAAGTTAGAGTGGCGTGGGGTGGGACAGAGTAGGCTGGAACGTTAGCAGCTTGCTCCAAATGCAGTTGTTTCTCTTGTAAACTAGAAAAAGGTTGGTGGGGCTGGGATCGGTAGCACTGCCTATCAGATATGAGTCGTTTGATGTACATGGAGCAGCACTAATCTAGCCGGGGATCAGAAGCAGGGGGTCTGTCTTGTTCCACTGGAGAATCTCATTAATTCACGCTGCTGATGTCTGTGTTGCGGGCTAATCTCACTTCCTGTGAGATACCTGGTGCTGTGAATATCTCCTTGTGGTTCCTTTCCCCCCACCTCATTACCTTTTAATGGGGGATAATGGCATAGGTTAAACACTTTTGTATGAGATTGCCTGTGTGCACCATTAAACTTCTATAGTGGTTGATTTGAGGTTTTTAGCTTTGCATTAGCCACATCTACTTTATTTTCCTCATATGAAAACTTGAGTAGATTTTGGCTGGAGCACAGCAAGAAAAAAATACTTGGATATGACTTAGGAAAACAGATGACGTTTGAGATGCAAAACTCTTGCAGTTATAACTGGAATTAAATACTTTCATTTTTCATGCTTCTGTTGCCCTTTATAAAAAAAACCAAACAGCAACTTCCGTTCACATGACCAAAAGCTGTGTCAAGGAAGACTGGTGAAACATGCTCCTTGGCCTAAAACCTGAAAATGCTAACCACATTTTTCTACAGAGAGGAATAAAACCAGATGATTTGGGGGAAAACAGTTGGAAAAGCCTCTCAGACCCTCTGTTTCCTTTCTCCTGATAAGAATCCTGGGCCATCAACCAAAAAGTACTGTTTGTTCTCCATCTATCCCAGGGGGCAACTGTTTTTGGATGTTATAGCTGTACTTTTGTCTTTATCACATCCTGGTGGAGAGCATGGGTATAAGTGGAATTAATAACCGAAAGTCTGCAAAGCTCACTGGGGTGAGAAAAGCTTTATCAAAAGACTTTAAAGTCTGGGAGCCATGATGGGAAGCTCAGCCTAGATGGCACTTTGTCTTTTCCTCTGCCCGTCTCTGCCTGTCTGAAAGGCGTTTAGGACCTGGGCTGGCTGGACCCTTGTGCTGCCCTCCATGTCTGAGCCCCATCAGTGTGTGCTGCCCTCAGTGCCTGATGCAGCTCAGGAGAGCTCATTCTTTTTTTGGGAAGAGCTAGATGCCCTAGTGGCATATTTGTGTGGAGCTGAGGGCAGGAGGTGCCCTGCCCCCAGTGTCACAGGGACGAGCAGACCTTGAAAAGGCTGAACCCGTGGCCTGTGCTTTCCTTGGGCATCGCTGAGAAAGGTCTCTTGACCCACAAAATAAACATGGTGCTGGGGGCTGAGTCATGCTGACTTGCAAGGAAACAAAGGCAGGGGGTGGGGAGTGAGGGTCTTTTGAATGTGTGTTTGTTCAATGTATACACGCTAGCTTTATCCTTTTTCCTGGAGAAAACCACAGGAAGGCATGAGAGGAGGTGGCATGAGGTCATGTCTCCTCCAGGCGCTGTGGTGCCTGTCTGCCTGGCAGGGACACAAGGTACAGCTGGAGGGCTTGCTGCCTGCCCCCGCACCCCTGTGACCTCCACCTGGGGAGCAGGGAGAATAAGAAAGATTGAGCTGTGGCCATTAATGGGCTTTTTTTTTTTTTTTGGGGGGGGGGGGGAACCCCCCTACAACCTGGGCTAGGAAGTGTGGAGCGAATGGAGCATGGAGCTGTGTGGCAGAGGGAGGTGTGCTTCTGGAGCACCGCATCTCACAGTGCTGCTCCTGGCAGCTGGCATGGGCATCGCCTCCAGTGTCGAACTTTCGGGCCTTTCGGTCTCTCTTTGTCCCTGCGTTTCAATTTGAGCTCAGCAGTGAGACTGTCCTAGGTTTGGCTTTCCTTTCATGGCAGGTGCCCTCGTGAAGGGATGAGCTGAAGGAAGAAAGAGGCTTAGGTTCATCAGTTGGTGAGAGGATACCGTAACCATCGCTATGCCACAGAACTGGGGCAGGGGGAAAAAGACAATGGTAAACTTAATTAATAAGTAAGGGGTTTTTTTCTGAATAGAGGCAGGGAAGCGTTGGTATGTTCCTACGGGCATGCTTCAATGAAATGTTTTATATAGCTTTGGTTAGCCATGCTCCAGAAAGATTAATTAATTAAATGGGAACAGGTGCCACTTGCATGAGAAAAACAGCTCTTCTTTGAAAGACATGAAAAGAAGCTGGCTTCTAGAACTGGAGACTAATGATGGCTCTTTATACATACGCTTTTAGGAACAGGGAGAGGGCAAAAACTGCAGGGAGAGAAGCGGGATTGAAGTTAAATGACACTATGGGCACAAACTCAATTGGTTAGAAATTTGCCATGAGGGAGTTTAGGCTTGCAATTAATAAAACCGTTCAAAAACTGAAGTTCTGGGTCACTCTCTCAAGCAGCGTAATGAGGGCAAGGACCTAAATCTTTTTTAAGATGAAATGTAGTAAGCTGTTGAAATTATTAAGCAGCAGAGGAAGAAAATCTTTAGCAGGAAACAAGGCCGAGAACTAGCATGTCAGAGGTGATTGGAATGGAGACTAAATCACTGTTCACGTTTCCCTGTATTAAGGCTGTGCTTGTTTTGCCTCTGCAGCAGGGGCCAGGGCAGAAACCCCTTCCTCTACCCATGACAGTACCCTGGAGGTTGGCTACAGATAGATGGTGGTGGGATGTACGGTGAAGTAAAAAACTGGTCCTTCTCAGCTCTTTGGTGGAGAGATGGTGCACGCAGAGCAGAACAGGAACTTTACTACGAGGTGAGTGTGCTATCCCCATGGGGATAGGGCATGGTCCACTTCCAAGGTCTGTGTGGGAGCTCCACATGATAGCCTCCTCCTACCATCAGCAGTCAGAAAGATGTATTTTTCTTGAGTGACTCATCTGACCTATTTTACACATTTACTTTGGGATGAGGCAGAGTGCCCCAAAACTACATATCCCTTTTTGTTGCCTGTACTTGGAGTCGAGATGGGTAGTTACATGCCAGAAGAATCCTTTTTTTCTGAGGACAGGGTATGTCACGGAGAAGAAAGGAGTTTTTTTTTCTCAGAATAGTGGCTCTGATGGGTTTTCCCAGGGAAGCAAGCATTTGTTTAAGATGGGAAGAATTAAGTTCTTCGAATCATCAGTTTCCTTGGCTATTCAAAACTTTCATCAGCTCTCACCTCATCAGTCCCTGACTTTGATGGACGTCAGTGAGGGCTTTACCACCAACCTTTATGGAAGGAGAACAGAGCTAAGATAAAAGTAGTTTGTTGTGTGTGTATGTGTCTGCATGTGGTTAGCATTGCAAAACAAGACAACAAGGCTCGCAGCTTTCCTGAGATACGCTCATTTACATCATGAAGTGCTGCCCAATTACTACAGGGTCTTTTTATGGCACTTTCCTTTTCAGATTGTGGTGGATCTTACACATGTGAATGTTTATTTATGTGTACGTGACATGCATGTGTAAGCCTTTGCTGTGGTATGGGAAGAGGAAATGCATCTTGCTTGCCCATTTAAAGAAGAGAGTGTTGGGGTGTTTTTTCTCATAGGAAGCAATCGTGCTTTGCAAGCATATTTCTTGTAAGTGTGTGTGCTGGAAATGTTTATACTTTGCTTCCAAAAACTAAGCTACTAGGAATACAAAATCAGTTATACAACACCCGCATGACTGTGTTATCACTTGAGCTGATGTGGAAGTTATTTTTAAAAACATCTTTGTCTTCTGGTGCAATAACCATCTTTCTGAGGTACCTGGGAGATGCATGGCTGTGCTGGCATCAGTGAAGCTTAAAGCAACTGGAGTGGAAACAAAGAGATTATTTCTATCTCAATTACATCACCGAGATGGAATTATGAATTAAGGCGACTTGGAAGCCTCCTGAGGTTCTTTCATTGCCCCTTTGTGTTAGTCTCCTATCTCTTCTAGACTAGCAGCAAGCTGTGTTGTTAGGAAGCTGGCAGAAACTGGCCTCTGTCAGCCCTGACGCGAGATGTGGATTTGTGAATGGGAGGCACATTGTGACCTCCCGTCTGGAGTGCAGAATCACCTCCTGGGTGACACTGTCTGTGGGCTCGTATGGGGATTGTGCTTCTGCACAGCTGTCAAGGTGTTCTCTTCTACCAGGAAACGTTTCCTTATTTTAGTACATTTCTTTTGTTTTGTGTAATGCAGCCTGCCAAAGTAGGAAGGAGAAACCTGCCTTTATAAACAATCTACATCTGTGAATCAAATCCATCCCTAAGCTATTGACGTGCCAGTCATTTCCCCAGATAAATTACTCTCTTGGCTTTGCTCACTGACAGCTCTGTCCATTGTGTCTGAATGTGTTTCAAGTAGATGGTGGGGGTCTCAGCCTGGGGAAAGAGTGGGTGGAGGGTGAGAAACACAAAGTTTCCACCCAGCTCCACTGATATCTTAAAGCAGAAGCTCAGCCTTGGTTGACAGCCACCGCTGGCTGCAGCAGTTGTTAGCAGAGCTACATTCAGCCTCTACAATTTGAAGTTAGGATCAAACCCATTCCTTCTGTAGATTTTGTGTGGAATTAAGATGGAAAACCACACATGTCTCCAAGAAGCAGCTATTGCATGCTCTTTGGGATAGCACAGCTATGCCATCCCTACTGGAGCACATATCAGCAGGACTAAAACCTTGTGGCCTTTCGACTGTCAGGGAGGCGTGGTCTCCTGTGCCATCATTGACTTCAGCCACCCTCAGCACCACCACCCCTTTTCCCAGGCCTCCCATCTAGGATATTTTCCACCACAAAAGTCCACTTGGCTGTGAGAGGTTTGGGCTCCTGTTCAACTCTTCAGCAACATGGTGGCAGAAAGGGGAACCCAGTCTTAAAACAGAGCTGCTGGAGAGTTAAGCTGGGAGAAACAAATCCTGAAGACCTGCTGGGATAGGATGCTGCAGCTCTGCGGAGGCATGTTTTTGCCTGGTGCCCCTCAGCCACTCGGTCTATCCAGACTGATGTCAAGGTCCTTCTGCCTGGGGTGAGCTTCCTGTGTTAGGAAACTGCTTGCCTTCGAAGCTGGACTCCATCCTCTTTGAATTATGATCCAGACTAGAAAACATGTCCCTTTCCTCCAGTGAAAGAGATCTTTACTGAGAATTTATTCTTTCTCGTTATGTCAGTCTGCCTGGCCTCTCTCATAGTTGGCTCAGCTAAGGCAGCCTGTGTTCCACCATTGGCATCCTCAGGATAAAAACACTGTTATCAGGCTTAAGCTGCTTTCTGTCCTTACTGGAGTTTTACGATCTGATCTGGAAATTAAATTGCAAAGTGAACATGGCAGTGGAGGTTATAATAACACGGTGGAGATTTCAGTTCAACACAGGCCTATGTCTGCTCTTTGTCACAAGATCGTCTAATCTTCCAACTTCCACCTATAATCACATCAAATTGATTTCACTGTTTTGATTGCTTTTGAAACAACACAGCCATTGTGTAATAATCTGGGTGTGTGTGAACTAGCATTTCTTGAGCTCTTGAAGCAAGGTGCAGAAAAAGAGAAGGTATTCAGAAACCACCTTGGTGAAGCCTTCTGTGGGTTTAACCAGCAGAGCTGTGTGCAGAGAACAATGAGATACGTTGTGAGCACTGGAAAACTCAATAAAAGCATTGTCACTGTCATGCCCTGTTAGCTCCTGCTAATCTCTTCTGCTTCAGCACACAGGCTGCTCCCACTGGGAATGTTTCTGGGCTGCCAGCCACCATGTGCAGGGAGGGTGTGGGTACCGGAGACCTGACGGTGGGCCTGCCTTGGTCACAGGCTGCTCCTGAAGCATGGGCAAGGGCCTGCTGCAGGAGGTGGGACCCCAGAGTGGCCTCCCATGCCCTTGAGAGGGGGCCCGCACAGGCTACCCATGTAGTGCTGGGCTACCTCTGCATCCCTGGCTCACAGCCCTGGACTCAGTGAGCAGGAGGAAGGCAAGGGAGCAAGCGACAACCCTGCGCAGCCCTCTGAAGAGACTCTTGCTGGCTCTTGATACCAGTTAATTGCAACTCCTGTAAAACTTGCAGCCTTCCTCTTTGCTTCCTGCTGCTAGCACGTGTAGCAGGTTTCTATTTATAACTCTTCTCATGGACTTCCCAGCTCAGGGTTTTCCATGGTTGTTGCAAAGGCCGATGGGACAGTGGGGATAAAAGTTCCACTTGCTCTGCCGTCTTTTTAGGCATGGCTTCTCACCTCTCTTCCTATCAAGCCCTTGCACAATGCACTTTTTGGACTAAAGTACACACAGGGTGAGGAATTAATCAGCCCGGGCTCTTGCCTCTGTTATCTTACGTGCCAGGTAAATAGATACGTAGGCTCTGCAATTGGGTTTAAGAACAAACCCAAATATGTTAGAAGTTCTTCTGGACCATTTTGGTAGCAGTGGGTTAAGGGGCTGGCTCTGTGGGCTGTCATGTTGGCAGGGTGGAGGAGACAGGCTGTGATCTCAGCTCAGCTACGGCTGGAGCAGCGCGTCTCCTCTGTGTTGGCCCCGACAGCTGGCCTGCAGCAAGCCTCACCGCATGGCATGCACTGATGTAAGAGATACGAAGAGGCTGGATCAAAGCTGTGTTTGAATTATCTTGTAGGCTCAGATGGTATCTAGTTATCTGACAAGCCACTTTTACACTCCTCAGGTGCATTTCAGATGGAAAACGGAGAGCTCTGCCTTGTCAGAGGCATGTTCAATGGTGAGCCTGCCAGCTGTGGGAAGGGTGGTGAGAGGAGGGAATGTGCTTTGTTAGGGAAAGCCCACCTGATGATGCACCATCTTGAAGCGCACCTTGAAGCACCATGCTCCCACTTGCTGACCGACGGTGGGGAATGATCCCAGCCTTTCCGAATCCACACAATCCTCCTGTCTCCTCAGTGCTTGCCAGTGCTCAGCCTTTGACAGTGCTCCCATCTTGCTTACTGTCAGCCTTCCCCTCAAAACTTGCCATATTTGGGGCTAACATTACTGCTGACTCCTGTGTGAGAGTGAATAATGGCCACATGCTGGCCATCAGCAGCCCCAGTGCGATTTGGAAAGGCTGCTGCCTGAGAGCCTTCAGGCATTCAGGCTTCAGGTTTTTCAGCTTTCAGGTATCTAATTTTCCTAACAGAGCTGCAGACCTTTACCTGAATGGCTGGTGATGGCCATACTGCCTTAACTGGGGCTTTGGCAGTCTGGGGCAGTGGGTATTTTCCAGGTGACGGTATCGCCTGGCACCCTGATGAGGTGGGAGATCTGCAGGCTGGTGCTTGCACTGGCCCTTGGAGATCCAAAAACAGGCCAGGTCCCAAGTCTGTGCCCTGGACCTGGTTCTGGAAACACTACTGTGTGCTGGACTTAGGACAAGCATGTCCTAAGACATACAGACTCTTGGCATGGGATGGACACTGGCAATTGTGACAGAGCCCAAATTCCCTACTGACTCCTAAATGGGACCTCGCATTCCAGTTCAAGGGTTAGAGGTGCTGTCATGATGGTCAGGGTTGTTTTGGTTAGTTGGTTTGTTTGTTTTATAGTCATTTTGCAAAGCTGTAGTTTCCCCTCTGCAGCAGTTGGGTGGATATCATTCATGGTTTCGACTGACAAAAAAAACATCTTTATTGCACAAATAAGAAGAGCTTACCCAGGGCGTGATCAGACCTGTGACTGTGAATAATGGAAGTTAGAATGTTATCTATACAGGTTAGTGATAAACAAGGCAAACCAAAGACAACCAAAATATCTGATAAACTAAATAAACAGAAGGTCCAGGTAGCATTGTTGACTCCCAGACGGCACCTTTGGTCAGGGACCCTCTTCTTGTTTCAACTCCACCTGCAGATGCAGTGCATCCTAGTTCTGGGGAGCAAGGGAAGGGAGTAAGACCCGCATCCCCTCCTTTCATAGCCCTTTAACCACGCTGAGGCAGAGAAGTGCTTCCAGCTCCCACTGCCCACAGGGAGCGGTGGCAGGAGCAGGGTGGTGACGATGTCAGGGTGAGGAGGCAGGGCAGCTGCGGAGCTGCGTGGCCTCTTGCCAGGGCTTGCTGTCAGAGGGCTGGAAGCGAGGAGGGGAGCTGAATCCTGCTGCTTTCCCCCTTGCTGAGTCCCTGCTGGGTTTTGTGGAGGGTTGGTGTGGCAGGGAGGCTGGGCTGTCTCTGCGTGTTTGTCCCCTTGCAAGCGTGGATGCGTGCTGGCACCACACGTGACAGCCCACATCTCCAGCATGGCCCTGTTCACACCAGCACCTTAAATACCCCTCAGCCTCCAACCTGCTTGGCTGCCCCATGCGCAGGCACTTCTGGCATCCTGGTCCCAGTGCCCCTCGCTGGTGGCTTTCTCCCTGAAACTCTTCTTCTCCTCTGTCCCGTCACAGGTGTAAATTCAGCTTGCACATCTATTTTTCCTGGTTGCTTCAAGATTTTGTGCGGTTTGGCCCCTCTGCAGAGGATTTGGAAAGGCTGTGTGTGTGCAAGTACCTCCTGGGGTCCCTCAGCCACAGCCTCTGCATGCAGCGACCATGTGCTGGGCGCAGCAGCTGTCCTTAAAAAATAAACTGGCTACCTGCAGGCAAACGGTTATGCTGGCACACAGAAGATACCAGTGAAGTCCTCATACACTGCAGGATCCTCTGCCTTGCCCTTTTGTGAAGATATTTCCTTGTTTGTGCATATTTGGGTAACTGTCCTGCAGCAGTGGTGGTGCCTCACGCTTATGAGCACCTCCCATTCAGTGGCATTCAGTCAGGAAACAGCAGCAGTACCAGGCAATTTAGATAATCAAGCCAAGATGTGAATTGTCTTTACGCCATTAAGAAAAAAATTATAAACAGTCCAAACACCGTAAATATTTTCTCAGGTATTATTATTACTTTATGTTTCTGAGTAATGATTACGCAGCAACAAACTTGTCCATAAAACCAGGATCAGGAAAATGGAATAATGTGCCAAATTTTCTCATAGCAGGTCATAAAAATGGGTCTCAGTTTACAAGGCAGTGATTAGTGAGGACACAGGCAATGTACACAGAATCACAGAATCACAGAATCGTAGGGGTTGGAAGGGACCTCCAGAGATCATCGGGTCCAACCCCCTGCCAAAGCAGCTCCCTAGGACAGGTCGCACAGGGAGGCGTCCAGACGGGTCTTGAATATCTCCAGAGAAGGAGACTCCACCACCCCCTGGGCAGCCTGTCCCAGGGCTCTGTCACCCTCACTGGGAAAAAGTTCTTCCACATGTTGGTGCGGAACTTCCTGTGCTCCAACTTGAGGCCACTGCCACACAGGTGATCTGTGGCACGATCATAACATTCAGCAAATCCAGAACAACCCAGGATAACACACAGTTTGCATCTGAGCGGGGAGCCCATGGAATAGGAAGAGGGGAATAAGGGCAATAATGACCATTAAACCTTAATCCATGTTCCATTTGGCTTTAGATGAAAGTGTGGGCATCAACAGTGTGCTCAGAACTTTATTTTTGCTTTTACAAAATTTAGGTGAGTCTTTGATTTCCAGGAAGGTGGTAAGTTGAGATGGTTGAGCCACCTTCCCTGGATGTGTTTAAAAAAAGGATAGATCAGGTACTTAGGGATATGGTTTATCTTAGGATGGGAATGGTTGGACTTGATGATCTTAAAAGGTCTTTTCCAACCTTGTGATTCTGTGAAGTTCTCAGTGTACCGTTCTGCCCATAGGAAGCACTGCAGTTCAGTCAGCCCTACTGTGAAATAAACAGAAGCTCAACATTTGTTGGCATGACATGTTGATTTCAAAAAAACCCCACCAAAATAACAACAGAACCCAAAAAAACCACCCAACCCAGGCATAATTTTAGTGTAGATGTAATCAGAAATTAAAAGGAATTGGATTGAGGATATTGGGCCAAGAAGACTTTTCTTTGTTTTCTGTTACTTTGCTACCTTTACCACAATATAGCATTTAAAATTCGAGTTTCTATTGTTGCTTCTTGCTAACAGCAATGGAAAGTAATGTATTCATAGAATTATAGAATCAGAGATTCAATCACAGGCTGGTTTTGGCTGGAAAGGACCTCAAAGCCCATCTAGTCCCACCCCCTGCCATGGGCATGGACACCCTCCACTAGCCCGGGCTGCCCAAAGCCCCATCCAACCTGGCCTTGAGCACTGCCAGGGAGGGGGCAGCCACAGCTTCTCTGGGCAGCCTGTGCCAGGGCCTCACCGCCCTCACAGGGAAGAATTTCCTCCTTATGTCCAATCTAAACCTGCTCTCTTGCAGTTTAAAACTATTACTCCTTGTCCTGTCGCTACATGCCCTTGTAAACAGTCTCATTCACTTACTCCCCTTTATAAAAGTGCTCTTGACCACAATGAAGTAATTTTGGTAACATGACACAGATGTTTATAAACAAGCTGTTGTTACGCTGGTCTCTGTAACTCTCTCCTGTCACTGATTCAGCACTTACTGAAATGTCAGAAAAAAATTTATTAACCTGCTGTGACGGTACATGCTGGAAATACAAGTAGAATGTTTGGCTTAGAGTAATTTTTCTTTGAATTTACCAAAATATTGTGAAGTTACAGCAGGAAGGATGCTCTTAACTGTGCGTTTCCCAGCCCCTCAGCACGTGGATTTTACCCATGATGTGCGAAGGAAGCCATCTCACATAGCAACTGCAAGTGGTGTTTATTCATTTTAGGCTGCGGGAATGGGGGTGGAAAAAAGGGCCTGAGTCATAAAATCCCAAGCTTTCTCAAAATTTGGGTGTGTTCAGAAGCAGCTTCCTTCCCTGTGACTGTATGTGAGACCACTAACATGCTTTCTTCATTGACTTCTGGAGAGAAGCTTGAAAAACATCAGGATTTTGAACCTAGTTTCTCACAGGGCAAGATGATAACGTCTCTTTTTTTCATAAACCCCAGTTTACCAGCACAATCCCTTTCCCTGGGCATTGTACCTTTCATTACTAACACTGACCGAGAAAATAATTGTCCACACCTCCCTCTCTCTCTCTCTTAGCCTGGGATTGCCCATGTGGGATTTGTCAGGCTGGGTAATTAAACCTGCTGCTCACCATTGAAGTTTGTTTGCTGCTGGTGTTGCACAAAACACAGCTGGCTTTCTCCCTGAAGCGAGTGAGTCCTGGTTGGGGATGGTCTTTGACACACACCCCCCACCCAGGAGTCTCATCCAAAACGCAGCTCTGATCAACTTGGTGGTGCCGACCTGGCAGTCCCTGCAGACACAGAAGGCACCAGTGGCACTGAGGAGCAGGGCTGTGGACTGCATGTGCCTCAAGTCCTTGGTTGCACAAGAAGAGCCGCTTTCCTGCATCAGGCCTGGTGCCAGGGGAGCTGGGCTTGGCGGGCGGGAGGTGCGAGTGCCCATGGCCGATGCAAGGGCTGGACACTGGACGCTGCTTCCCATCTGCACTTGGCCAAGGAAAAGGCTCGGTGCTGTTGCCTCACTAAATACGTTGTTACTGTGGAGGAGACTGAGCTAGCAGCTTGTAAAACACCCTCCCATTTTGGCATGGCTTGTCCCTGTGCTGGGACTTCTCAGCCTTGTGGGGGAATGAAATGGAAACAAACTCTGGACCTCGGTGTCTGCCATCCAAAATTGTTTATTTTGGATGTGGCGATGCCCCTTGTTTTTTTGCTGCATCCTCTGGTCCTCGTTGGGAGGGGTGAATTAACCCCGCTCCTGCTGAGCTGCCCGCCCGACCCTGCCAGGCAGGAGAGGGGCACTCTGCTGGCAGCATCCCGGACAGCTGCAGGCACCAGGTAGGGAGATGCTCCCCACAGTTGAGTTCCTGCACTGCTGCCTGGCTGTGTGGGGTCATGAGGTCTCTGTGCACATACTGAGCTCTCTGTGCACATACTTGCACCCCAGTAAAAGCAGGGTGAGCCGCACACTAAAATCCCCTCCAATCTTACTGAAGCTGTGAGGGGTCCTCTCCTCCCCCCATTTTGTGCTACCTGAGGGTGCTGCAACTCCTGCATGCCACTCCTCTCCTTCAGCTGCCTTCTGGGACACTGGGATAGCTCTGTAGGGAGCATAAAGACGGTGCTATGGGGTTTATAAGGTGAGGGTAACAGGACTCAGCAGTCTTGTCAGGCAGAGGCCTGCTGTTTTCACAGTGTGTCTTTGCTGCAAGCACCCCAAGGAGTGATGATGGTCTTTGTTCCATGTGAATTGGGTGGCAGATCCAAGTTGCCACTCTAAGATGCTTCTCATCTACAGTGACCTTCTGGGGCAAGAACAGGGCATATTGCCCCAAGTGTGGTAAATCTGTGCATGTGCCATGGGGTTCCATGGCTTTCCTGACATCTGGCAGTGCAGCGGGGGAAGCAGCTCCAGCTGCCAGAACCTCCTGGTGTCCTGAAATGCCCGAGGCACCCACCTTGCCCGCACAGAGCAGCTCGCACCAGGTGGTTCAGGCTGACCAGCTCCATTGCTGGTGGACTCTCTCAGCTGAGATCTCGCAGGCAGAGATAGGACCTTTTGAGTTCAGAAACTCCAACATTACTTTTTTTTTTCTTTCTTTTGTGGCAAAGGTAAGTTTCTCTTCTAAACATAATGAGTTTAGGGGTTACATTATCTGTTGTCCTGCATTTATACGGGTTATTCCATTTCCTCTGGTCTGGGTAATAAAAAGTTACTGATGGCAGAATCTCAGAGAGGAGACAGCTCTGAGGTGCACGAGGGCCTGGAAGATTATGTACAGAGACAAGTAACCCTCACCACCCCAACCCCCCCAATTTTAGTTTAGGAAGGTGTCCACTGAAGTCATGGTTTATTACTTGACGATCACCACTGTGAAGCAAATGAGTGTGCAGCTGAGCATTAATACTTGAAAGACATCTCAGAGCATGAGGCAGCCTCTGGTGGCCCGGCAAGCAAAGTCCCAGGGAAAGAGGCCCCTTTTCCATGGGCTGGACAAATGACTAGAGAAAGTATTAACAGTGGCAATTCTGCACTGTGAGTTGGTTGATTATTCTGCTTGAAAGTTTATTTTAAAATAATGTAAATAACTAAATATCTGAGAGGGGGACAACAGCTGGTTAGATGGGCAGCTGACTCCTGGGAGAGTGGACAAGATGACCCAAGAGGGAGTTTCCACTTCTGTGCTCTTAATGACTGCGTGAGTGCTTGAGCCGAACTGAAGAAATTCATACTGGAAGCAAAATCAAAGCAGCCTTGGCTTTGTGTCAACCACCTGCTGTGTGCGTCTGCTTCCCTGTTCCCAGACCTTCCCCGGGTGCGGAGGGGAGGTGTGCCGGCAGCTTGGTGGTGAGGAGCTGACATGGGGAGGTGGGGGGAGCATGCAGTGGAGACCCTGCCAGCGTGGCAGGGCATAACACGCATAGCATGGTCTCTGGCAGTGGCCAGGGAGCTTTTGGCTTTCACACCACTGCAGTGATTCACACTGCTGAAAGAGACAGCGTAGGTAGACGTTCTGCTCCTTGCTGACTGTGTGGTTGAGGTTTTAGAAAAGTGGATGGACCTTATCTGAGAGGGAGTACTGGAAAATGCTTGCACACCATGGCTTTTTCCAGTTAATATCAGAGGTTTTTACTACTGGGGCAAGAATGAGCACTTAGAAGCATCAAATCTTAAGATTAAAGGGTGGTTTTAGCTGTCCCGTGCTAGGGCCTGTGCTTCTGCGCAGGTACTGATTCATACCAGTTTTCATGCTGGCTGACTCATGGATCCTAAACTGGTTGTTTATTGTGGGCTTGGGTATTTTTCCTAATATGCTCCTACCCACACCTAGGATGTCCAAGCACTAGCATGGGAGCACATCAGGCCTCTGAGTATTATGCTTCTTGGGGCAGTTTTCTTGCAATTGGGCAATTCTTACGAGCTAGAAAAACAAACTCTGTATTTTTAATGATTTTAGGCCTTGCTGTTTGGCAGGGTCATATATCCTTTGTCATTCACATCTGTGTTTAGCTCTGGGCTTCTATAGTGATGTAGAAGTGTATTGCACACTGAGATACAATCCAGTATTTCTCACACCAACACACACACACACAGAGTAGCAGTTGAGCTCCTAAAACTTTGAGACTGATTTGAACATACATGTTTTTACACACTCAGGTTTCACTTGCCTTTGGTCTTGATTCTCAAAAGATAGTTGCTTTGAAGCACTTCTCAGCACCGGGAACTTAATTTCATTTTAATGGGAGTCCAGTTTGTCTTAATTGCATGATACTTGGCAGGGTTAAGGAAAATAGTAAAAATCATGAGACCTTTGATACTTGCCAGGGGTGTACCAGAACCTGTGGGTAATTTTTTCATGTGTTTTCTTCTCCAGTTTTCAGGTGTGGCTGGCGAATAATGCTTTCCAGTTAGTGGCCATGATGAACTTTAGTCACGAGTACCTTTGTTTTCCTACATCTGATACGACACACGGTGCCTGAAAGCTCAGTTTATTTTTTAAGGGAGGAATGGAAAACTGCTTTGTCATAGCTGATTGTCTTGGTATTTATCATTATGATCCTGAGCCCTGTCGGTTCATTTCAAGTGTGTGCCTGAGCACGTGTGTTTGCGGGGACATATTACTGCTAGCAGGTTTCTCTGGCCCAAGCCATAGTTACTCTGACCATTAATTTGAATCTCCAGAAATGGGAGAAGGTAGAACTGATAGTTGATGATGGACTGGAGAGCTCATGCTGCTTGGATTATAACAGCATGTGTCAAAAAAGCATGCCAATTTTTGGTTATATTCCCTTGGAGCTGGATTCTTTGCTCACTGGGCAGTGGACTCCAGCAAAACTGGATATAGCTTGTGGAGGCTTACCCACCTCCAGCTCAGGCAAAACAGCACCATCTTTAATGGTACGAGATTCTTCTGGTACTGGAGAGAAGTTCCAGGCTCTCTTTCCTGTTATTCCACTGCTAGTCCCATTTGCTAGTAAATCACCAGTAAACTTTGCTGCTTCTTTAAATGAAGGGGAGTGAAGGATGCCAATCAGACCAGCTGGTCTTCCTAAGGAGGGGGAGGCAGCAGTGGGCTGAGGAAGTTGGAAGAGTCTGTGGGTATTTGCATGAATGCCCTGCAGAAGTGAGAATCACCTGTGGAGAAGAGTTAACTGGGCTCCAAGGTGCCTCCTTTGGGGTATAAAAGGCCTGGAAAAGCTTTGCCTCATCTTTGCTTTCTTGTCTTGAGGGGCAGAATGTTGATGGAAAGCTGTGATGGTG
Organism: Hypotaenidia okinawae; assembly: GCA_027925045.1. Classification (NCBI taxonomy): domain Eukaryota; kingdom Metazoa; phylum Chordata; class Aves; order Gruiformes; family Rallidae; genus Hypotaenidia; species Hypotaenidia okinawae. The sequence goes on from BSDF01000001.1 coordinate 94,584,938, forward strand.
GTTGTCCCCTCTGGCTGTGGCCATAGCATGCTTGTGTGTCGATTCTGTCCTCGGCTCTGAGAGCAGGTGGTGACAAAAGCAACAAAACCAAAAGGTATGGTTATTCCTCATTTCTGCAACTGCTCTCCAGGAAGCAAGTGCCTTTTCTTGTGCTGTTGCTGTGCTTGCTGCTGTGTGCAATTGCTCAGTGAAGTTTTAGTTTTTCCTGGGTTTTTGTGAATCGTTTGAGTTAACTGCAGTTTCTCCAGTGTACTTTTTTACAGCCATCTGTGAAGAGGTAAATGAACTTGTGTGGCTTCTGAAGGAATATTTGCTAATTAATGTGAACTATCTCTATTGTTTGCTTGTACCCATTGAACTGGTGCTAGCTATGAACAGAGATAACTGCTGTCACTGGGCAATTATTGTTTGCTTCCTTCTGACAAAAAGTCCTGCTTTAGGAGGTGTTTGGAGCTTGGGCCTTGCTCTCTCAGTGTGCCTCAGCTGATGTTTGGTAGGAGCCTAGGGAAGGCAAAGCATTTTTGTAGCTGTGATTCAAGATAGTGAGTTTGTTGGCTGGTTAAGCTATGGACAGGAGGATGGATGGGGGTGCCCCCCAAATTCCTTTGATTTGCAGACTTGTTAGGTCTGCTGCTCTGCCAACTAACATTCCAGGCCTAGGCACTGAGCTCTGAGTGCCACTTGGCTACAGCAGAGAGCAAGTTCTGTGCGCCTCCCGTGTGCAGAAGAGGACTGATCTAGCTTTCTTTACCCTGTCTCTCATCAAGTGTATGTAGCCCTGGTGTGCAAGACCTGCCACAGCTTAGGAGAACGATTTTTGGTGCCTGTGCTTACAGGGGTGACTGACTGCTCCTCTCCCAGGTGCTCTTCCTCCCTTCTCCGGCGTAAGCCCTCCTGCTGCAGTTTGCTTGCCTGAGGCTTTATACGTTACCCTATGAATGTGACCTCCGCCTGAAATCCGAACTGAAATCCAAACACAGCAGAACTGTGGGGGCAGTTTTTGCCTGTGTTGTCTGTTTCCGGAGAAATGGCCAGTGTGTTCAGCATCTTCTTTAAATTGCGGAGGTGTTCCCCTGTCTTTGGAGGGTTACTCTGCTGCGCTGGCCTGTGGTATGCTGCTCCTAATCACCTCCATTTATTGCTGACACATGCTTGGTTCTCTTTACCTCTCTGTGATCTGGAGATGGGGCCGGGAGGAGGAAGCATCTTGCTCCCTTAAGCGGGGATGGCAGAGGTGGCAGTGCAGAGCCCTGCCAGGGTGGGTGAATGAAGGCAAGGGGACTGTTACTAACCACAGGTCTCCTGTTAAAGCCCCTCTTGGGAATAACAGCGTGGTGGCAGAGGGGTTGGGGTATGTGCGTACGCCGCTGCCCAGCAGTGGGGAACAGGATGCTTTAGTGCGAGGTGCGTTGGTGTCCCATGCTGGCACTGGAAGCTCCCCCGTGCGCCAGGCTGCTGACAGTGATGCCATTGTGAGCACAGTAGCTGTGCTCCTCTGGGACCCCCTGGTCCCCTTTGGCTCTTGTTTCCCACCCCCTTCCCCCCACCTCCTTGGGGAGCCCAGAGGGGAACTTGGTTGCACCACCCCTGACCGATACTCACGAAAGACTCGCCATGGTGCGCGCAGGAGCTGTTTGGGAGCGAGGGCATGCCTGGAGCGCTGGAATGAGTGAGCTTGTTGTTGCAACACCTCCTGCCTGGCCCTGGTTTCAGTTCTTGCACGCCTCCCCTCCTCACTGATGAATGCCCCAGGAATGCGCCGAGCCAAAGTCTCTGGGTTTCTGTTTAAATTTTCACTTTTCTTGACTCTTCAAGTAAAAGGAGCTAAAAGGAGATGAAAAATATTCTCGGCTCCAAAACAAGGTTGTGCTGCAGAGCACAAAAAAAAAGTGAACCATGGACTTGGCAGGTTTTCCCTGAGACCCCAGTTAAAGGGAGCTCCTTAGGGAGCGAGTACTTCACTCCTGCAACTTGTGTCCCTCTAAGGAGAGGAGCAAAATCACTAGCCATTCCCAAAAGCTTTGCTTAAGGATTGAATATGTGCTGTCCAAGAGGATAGGAAAATTGAAGAGACAGCTATGTTGTGGCTAAAGGTGAGGTCTGCTGGGCAGAACAGAAATGCAAACACCATATGTTAGTGAGAGCTCTCCTGAAAAAACAAGTCCAATTCACATGCAGTGCTCATCTTTCTGGCAGTAGCTTCCAAAATGATTCCAGTGTTAGCCTGACTTGTTGCTAAGCTTTCAAAGCAGTAGTGTGAAATGCTACTGTGGGTTTTCTTCCTGCGCTACAACTGTCTGATCAGTGATTTAAAGTCAAATGGGGACTGGGATTTCAAAATCTGAGGGGTATTTTTGTGCTTGGGCATGTTTTCAGCCATCCCTTCTAACTTACATACTTGTTTTCTGTAACTTGGCTGTAATGATTTCTTGCCTCAGACGACATCATAGGTGAAGTAATGTTTAAATTAGTTGTGAGCTTGTAACTTGCAGCAAGGCTTGATCCCAAATGGGATACAGTGTCAACACAGCACTCTGTGTTGTAGAGTGCAGGGTTGGCACCTTCTCACTCACTGTCTTTTTAATTTTTAAAAAATAAATAGCAGAAGTTGGGAAGTTTCCTAAAACAAAAACAGAGAAAGAAAATGTGATTATTTTTAGAGATTCAGCTCAAGGGGGTGAAGGTCAAAAACATGCAATTGAGCAAAGTTATTAATTAACAACTAGTTACCATGTTCTTCCCAACGTATGACTTCATGTATCATAACTCTTTCAGTCAGACATCTTTGCTGGTTGTAAACATGTCCACTGAGTAATCATGCAGTATGTACAGCCAAAAAACTAAGCTGAGAACTCAGCAGCTACAAATTAGAGGAGCCTGTTCCTGACTGGAACAGATCAGAAAAGTTACTCAGCAAAACAGTTTTTTGGAGGAAAGATTTCTGAGTTGTAATAAAATATAAAGAAAGCCTACTCCATGCTGGAGAGGAGCTGGATCTGCTGGAGTGTGTGCCCATGCTGGGAGCACGGATGGGCTGAAGGGCAGCCCTGCAGCTGGGCTGGAAATCAGCCATGTCCCTGGGGTGGTTTCTTGCCTCTCCCTGGAAAGCAGTGCCCTCTGTCACTGAGCTCCAGGTTTGGGCAAGGGCTGTGGTGCCAGGGCTACTCTGAACTGACAGTGGAATACACTGGAGGACTCAGGGGCTGCTGGGCAAGGTGGGGGCCCTCATGGGAAACCCCCAGGAGACCTCCAGTGATGGCCACTTCTCTATGCTTTTTTAAACGCTGTGTACTTTGAACAGGAGATCAACCTGAAAACGGCTCGGAGAGCATCTGCTGCCCTGCTAGCCTTCTGACGTTAGTGCTCAACCACCCTCCATAATCAGGACACTATAGATGTTTGTGGTGGGTCTAGCAGGAGAGAGAAAGGGGCGGGGATGAGAGGTGTGTGTGAAGTTGGGAAGGTAAGGAACAAACTGCTGCTTGAGGTGTCTTCTCTTCCCAGCAGCTAGAGAACTTTTTCGTGCAGGGAGGAACTCAGTCTTATTCCGATTTAACCATGCTTCAATGATAAATGCAGTGTCGGTATAAGAGGCTGAGACAGAATTAGAAATCACTGCTAATTAGACAGTGGCCATTTTATTTGTGGGAAGTTTGATCTCAGACAGAATCCCCAAGGGATCAGGATCCTGCAGGAGGTGGATCTCTGTCTCCCTGATCACCTCTCTGCTTCCTATCATCATGGCTATTTGCAGTCACTAATAATCTTGTAACTTGCCCACGGGGCATTGTCTTTGCCATATGGATTAGAGGCTGAAGTGCAGCACAGACTAAATGGCTTGCCCAAGGTCATGCAGGAAGTTGATGCCCGAGCCAAGAACTTCAGAACCAGTATTTCTGAATCATGATGTTGACATCTCTGTTACCTTCGATTTGGTTATGGTCGGATCCCTGGGGAGAAGGAAAGAGTTAAAAAAAAAACCCAAACCCCATGTTGACTCTAGTGAGAAACAGTGCCTCCAACTCAAATGTTTCTCTTACGCTCTGGCCTGTCATATGTCCTCAGCTGTCAATTATTCTATTCTAAAAAAACCTTTTCCCTGTGTGTTTGCTTTGTCACATTCTCCATGAACAGCCCTTCAGGGTCACAGAGCTGCCTTTCTTGCAGCCTCGTGGGTTTTTCCTTATTTTCTTTTCCCTTCTGGTGGTGCTTCTCTCTCTACGTGCTGTTGGATGGCAGGCGGAGGGAGGAACCTCAGAGGCAGGCAGCCAAGGGTGTGAGTGGTGCAGGGTTAAGTAATGGCTTTGCTGACATGGATTCCAGTAATTGCTGCCTACTCCCGCCCTGCCAGGAACAGCCCATCGGGCGGGAAGCTTTGAAAGTCAAAACAGTCCAGGCCAATAATCTATTGACCTGTGCAGGGCTGCAGGAGAAAGCCCCATGCATATATGCATGTGTTCTCTGAGGGAACTTATTAATTAAATGTAATAATAGTTAATTATCAAAGTAATAAGTGGCTTGGAGCTACAGGAGTCTGGTGAAGCGCGCAGGGGAGGCTGAGGAGGCTGGTGTGCTCAGGGTGCACAAGGGGGACCCTGTAAGGCCAGATCTGCGGGGCTGCAAGGGAGCTGCTTCCGGGGCTGCTTAGGTGCAGGATGCTGGTGATCCATAGTAAGTGCTGCCTCGCTCCTGTCATAGCTGCTCAGAAAAGGGCATTTTTCCCCCTACCTGTTTTGTCTATATCCCCTTTTATTTATTCTAGATCCAGCAGGGGTGGACTATGTGGGTGGAGCTATGGATTTCTTGCAATGCCCAAGCAGCTGTGTTGGCTGTAGCTCTGAAGCAACCTGAAGAGGCTGAAAGCACATTCTGATGATCCACAGGATCAGAAACTTCCTCTGATTTTCACTAAGAGCTGAAAAACATGGAAATAACTCTAAATGTGCTTTGTTAAGCCCTGCTCCTCAGCCTATTTCTTTAACTGACCAATGAAGCAAACCCAGAGGCCTCATTTTCCCACTGGCTATTTCCTGCCCAGTTACAGTTCACACATTTATTCATGCCTCCTCCCTGTCACAATGTCAGAGTAGCAGTTCAAAGCCTGGTGCTCTGAAGGTGACCGTTCAAAGTAACGGCTTGATGGATAAGCTGATGTTTAGATATATTTTGAAGTCTACCAAAAAAACATTAGGCTTGTGAGAATGTCCTCTTTGTCAGAGGAAACACTGCTTTAGCTCAGGTCTGTTACTTCTGTCTGCTGCTTCATCTTGTCCAAAAGGGGCAGTTGTCCTGGAAATCTGCTGACCACAGGGGAGAGAGATGTGAAACATCAGTGGAGAGGCTGAGGGATGATGTGTGAGGGAAGTTTGGGTTACCCAGAATCACATCAGAGTCAAGGTCTGCCTGACCTGTGTCAGATTATCTGTCTCTTGCAACCAGGCAGTGAAGGCATAACTTCTGTCAGCTCTTCAGAAGGTAAAGAGCATTCAGCCTCTTTTCCTTGAGCAGAACTTAGTTGTCTTCATTCTACTTGACAGGAATACAAATGCTCTTCTGCTCCCATTTCTTCTCCTGTCACCTCTTTAGGTACTACTGAAGGTCTTAGATGCCCAAGTGTTATGGAAAGATTTTGGAGAAAAGTAAAAGCTTGTTCATGGGCTTATTTTTGAATTATCAGATCCACTGTGATTTGTAGCATTTTTATTTGTGATAGTTGAATTGACTGTTTTCCCTGGCTGCAGTTCTTTCAAAGGCATTAATATTCAGCATGTCCATGTGCGTGTGGTTTTGCATGCTGTTGCTTAACTCTAAGAAACTTGTGCTCTCAGGATTTGGGCCATAAAATGTGGCCCCTTTCATAGGGCTGATGTGAAGTGTGGGTGATTGCTTGTGGAGCGCTCTTGACCAATGCTTTGCGAGGGTGTGGACCTTTGCACCAAATCTGGAGTGGGGCTGGAGCGAGAGGGGATATGGAGGTGAAGATGCTCAGGGAGGCTCTCAGAGCTCTTTGCTAGGTCACACATGAACTGTGTCACTAGTGAAAAGGGGAGGGGAGTTCATCTAGGTGTTTGGTGTTGTAGCAGTCATGCTGTTGACACATGGGTAAGGTAGCTTTGCTTTGGTTAACTGCCCTATTTGAGGTAACACTTCACCTTGTAGGGAATGTCTCTGAAGCGACACTATGGTTTTAAACATCTGGTTGTGCCTGTGTGTGGGCTGTGTGCATAGGCACATTGCCCATTTTTCCTTGGTGTGAAAGAGTGTGCCACCTTGCAGAACCCAGGCCCCTATGGATACCTAATGCAGTTGCTATGTAGCACTTGGAGAGAGTATCACAAATCTTCTTTTTGCCGTTAAGTCAACCAACTCAATAACAATAAAACCAGAAAGAATATCTTGCTGTTCTTAAGGATTGCCTTTTACTTACTCCATTTTAAAAAGTTAAGAATCTTCTGTAATGAAGACTTTGGTATTTCTCAGAAGATGTAGTAGAAAGGGGAGGGATGGAACACATACTTGGCACAAAAGAGGAATGAGTTATGCTTAGTTCAAACACCAGCTGGTTTGCTTTGTCTTTAGTTATGTAGAAAGAGCTCCACTTACCGGTAGACCAAATTTCTAGACTGATTTCTGATGACTTGGTCCTGGGCTAAAAATATATCAACTGGAGCAGCTATCCCAAAAGATTTAACTGCCCTACTAGGAAACTTTGTTCAGTGCAGGACAATTTTTTCCCAACTAAGTAAACTCGGAAACATTTTATGGTTTACTAACTTCCCGCATGGAGGCTGGGGTACATACTGAGTCAGAGAAAGTATATTCTTATGGGTGGGAATAGAGTAGGTCTAGAAGGCCTTTAGAAGAGTTTCTGTGGCTCGCTGATATGGCTGATGCACACAACATGCTTTGTTCCTGCTATGAGTAAAAAAAAGTTCCAGCTTTGACCAAGCAGTAGCCAGCATCTATTTCTCAACTCTAACCAAGTCAGCGCTTTTGCTTCCTTCCTCGTTGACCCCAAGGAGCAGGTTCCTCTGTAAGGGACATATTGGCATAGAGTGGATTGATTAGGTTGGAAACGAGCCCAAAGACAATCCATTTCCAACCCTCTTGCCATAGGGAGGGACACCTTATACTAAAAAAGTTGTCCAGAGCCCCATCCAACCTGGCCTTGAACACTGCCTCGGAGGGGGCAGACACAGATTCTCTGGGCAACTTCTTCCAGAACCTCACTTCATGGTTTCATTTTTAGGAAGAAATACTTTATGTAAACCTACTCCCTTTCAATTTCAAACTGTTGCCCCTCACCCTATCACTATACTCCCTGATAGAGTCCCTCCCTAACTTTCCTGTAGCCTTCTCTGTACCAGGCTGAAGAACTCCAACTCTCTGAGCCTGGTACCTCCCTTGACCTGCTAGTCACACTTAATGCAACCCAGGACACAAATGGTCTGTGACAGTGGGCTGAAAGCAGATATTGCTGGGTCATGTCCAGTTTTTCATCTACCTGGTAGCATCTTGTGTAGCTGCCTGCTTAGTGGGAGGCTCTTGAGAGTTTGCTGTTCCAACAGGCACCAACAAACTTTTTAACAAAAGGTTCATCAATGGTGGTTTTGAGGCCCTCCTGACAGCTAAATATTTTAGGCTTATCTGTGACTATACTGTTCAGTGAGAGATTATAGTTTTTGGATTGCTGTGCCATACTTCTAATGCAGGACAAGGCTTGCCTAGTTACAGGCATGATGGGGCCATGTGTGCAGAGATGGCTTGGCTGGCTTTGTGGGAGTCTGTGCTGGCCCTGGGGGAACTGCTGGTGCTTCAGCAAGGCACTGCAGGGGTGTGGGCCTAAGCTCATGAGGGTGGATGGCTTCCAGATCCCAGCCAGGCAAAAGCTGTATGGATGACTGGGGCTGTCTTGGTTCAAGGGGGTCTCTTCATGCTGGTCCTAGCCCAGTAGTAACAGGACTGTTTCTAGAAACAAGAAATGTTTTGTGACCACAGAAAATCGTTACAGCTTGATGTATCATCCTTGTTACATCACCTGGGCTACTCCACTGCCATTGACTCTGAAAAGTTCTTGATTGTTTAAGTTTGAGGCTGGCCAGCTTGCTTGCTGCCTGGCTAGTGGGGTGTATGAGCAAGTGGTGTGCATATAAGTGCTGTGGTAGTGTGTCCCCACAGTATCTTGCTCCTTTTGGGGGCACTTGGGACAGCAGCTCTGACTACGTGGGCACAGTAGGCAGCACAGTGAAAAAAATGATGGATACACCTCTTAAGTGATAGAAACAAATTCTATCTGATCCTGAAGTAACTGGGTCATGCTTCAGGGTTTTCATGTCAGAGTTTGAAACTGACTGGATTTACTGCCAGTTACAAGAATTGATTCTGACAGGAATAATCAATACTGCCTCTTAATTGTCTTGAACAGTGCCAATACATTCATGCCTGAACAATTCCATTCCCTGTGTTAACACGTAACATACAAAATGCTTCAGTGCTGGATGAAGATGCTGAGGGACCTAAAAAAGCTCACTGATGTGTGCTTGCTCAGCCATGATTAGCATGTTACCTGATTTTCTGTTCTGAAGTGAAAAAACCCCACCCTTGTCAGTGGCAGATGAGCTGGTCAGTCCAGGTAGCTCTAGGCAGAGCAGGAGATGTGCTGTGTGCATGGCTGTGCTATCTAGCACATGGTGGGGAGGAGAAACTGTGGTGGCACATTGTGGCTTGGTTATACCTAGGAGAGATGGAGACCTTTCAGATGTGGCCCCCTGTGTAACTGTATTTATATCTGTTTAAACCTGCCCCCTGTCCATGTGTTATGTGTAAGGTGGTTTTAGGGAGCTCCCTTGAAGGTCAGGATTGGAAACTCTTCTAGGCAAGTATCTCCAAGTGATGAGCACACCTGAGCTGTACTATCTCATCTGGTCCCTGTCCTGTCTCCAAGAGTGGTTGTGTAAATGGACACTGTGGTGGAAGGAAGACTGGGGCAAGTATGTGTGTTTTTGCTGCCCAATATTTTGTAGGGGGTTGCCAGCAATAACCTGGCTTCCTGAAAGTCATCCAGGAATTTGTTGTGCACTTCTTAAGGGTTTTCATGATCTTATGGTCATGTGGCTGTACTGTCTTTTCTGCCTGAACAGGGAACTCCCTGTGAGTCAAGGCTTTAAACAGCAAATAACCTCTATGAACAATGCAGTGTTTTCCCACTTCCCTTCACCCTTGCCTTTGTCATCCACAACCCTTAGAGCTGGGCTGGCTTTGACAGAGGAGGCTTAGCTCCTGGCTCTGATACAGGCTGGTCACTCAAGTGGCTCAGTCAAGCCTACTACTGCTTTGCAGATGGTGCATGGTGCCCCCCAGGTGGACTTTGGGCAGTCTCAAGTGGAAACATCTGCTCCTAGATATTGCTTTTGCTTTGCACTATTGATCTGGGACCTCACTGTGCCAAGTGATGTACAAACAAAACGTGGTCCCAGCTCCTGGCATCTTCTACGCTAAACAAATGCTGACGTGAACTCAGACAGGAATCCAAACAGACATATCTACATTCCTCTGGCCTTACTAGCAAAGACTTGTCAAGTCACTTATGGGAGCAAGCAGTTTCCAGAAACTGTGAGGCTGCTTTGGCCAGTGATACTTTTATCAGGCGTCTTTGCCAGGAAACTGAAGCAACACCATGATACGGTAAGGGATGCTTAACTCTCTTCCAGTGCAGTCATGTTCTGTGAACAAATAGCCAGCTGACACACAGCTCTATGAAAACATACACATCTAATAAATACTTGTGTGTAATAGATAATAGATAGATGCCATAACCTTAAGTGTAACAATATGCATCTCTCTGCACCAGGATAACTGTTAGAAAAACACTTCAAGTGCTCTCGTTTCAGTGCTGTTGAAAGCATAGATACGAATATTTGAAATAATTAAGTTTTATAGAGGAGGAAAAATCTCAGTTATAACCTGAAACTTATGTTATTTTCCCCAGTCTTGACATTAAATGTGAACTCCTAAGTATTGAGCATCAACATTTATTCAGCTTGTGGACTTCTACCCAGCACCCATTGAAGACTGGAAATTCTGTACGTAGCTCCTTTTTCAAGGAGTAGATTGATGACTTCAAAGAAAAGGAGGTGCTGACTTCTATCTGCTTCAACACTTGAGATCAGCAAGTATGATCAACAAAAAGGAATTACTTGAAATTTCATAGAATCATAGAATGGTCTGGGTTGGAAGGGACCCCAAGGATCACAGAGTTCCAACCCCCTGCCACAGGCAGGGCCACCAACCTCCAGGCCTGGATCTACACAAGGTTGCCCAGGGCCCCGTCCAACCTGGCCTTGGACACCTCCAGGAAATTTCTTGCACTACTTTGTATTTCTGGGTTTTTTTAGAATAACCAGATTCATATTGTAAGGTGTAACTGAATTTCAGCATACAACAGGCATACTTGATATGCCAGAGTTGGGTGCTGTGTATTTGTCCTCTCAAACATGTGACACTTGAAATGCTGCTGTTCTTTGATTACTTGTTTGCTCCGTTTCAGTAAGCCATGACAAGAGGTGAAGGCAGGCAGAGCAAGGCTGTGTAGAGAGAAGGGCGAGGGAGGGGAGGCAAGTGAGGTTCTCTCTAGAGTTCAAGTGACAGCTCAGATGCTGGAGGGAGGTTTTATTTGGGTAGTGCAAACTGGTCTGCCCATCAGTGGGTATTTCAAATGCACTGGTCCAAAAAGCTAAGGCAGAATTCTTCCACCTAGTCATTGTAGGTATGAAAGCATGGGCATGTGGACATATGAATTAAAATGTTTCTTTTGGAAAAAACAAATCTTTAACTGTAAAAGACAGGTGAGTATCCAGTCCCTTTCATTTTTATGAAAGGAAATAAAAAAGTCTTCTGTCCTCTGACCACAAGTGTAACAATCCTTCCTGAAGCCTTCAGGTCAGGGTCTCAGCACAGGGAGACCAAATTGCTGGTGCTGAAGGACCGAGCTTTGCTTGAAGCTGAGACTGGTGGCTCAGCCAGCGGGGTAGTGTGTCAGAATGCTGTGCTGGCTGTTGCCCAGGAAGCCCACTGATCCCTGAAAAGACCACACTGGCTATGCAATTGCATCTCCCCAGTTGTGAACTGAAGGACCTGTGGGTCACCTTTTCCACCTAACTTCTCTAAATGCTTCAATCGTGGCTGGAGCTTATCCTGGTATTCCTTTGCCACTACTTGTCTTGTGCTCTTTCTGAAGGTTTTCAACACTGAAGGAAAAAACTATGGAAGTAAGCATGTTCACATCCCAAAAACAAGTGGAAGATCTCATGGAAGGGAGCAACAACAGTATATTGTGGATGTTCTTGCAAAGATAGCTTTGAAATGAGAAATATGGTGGTGGGACTCTCCTTATCTCCTTTCATGTGATGCAGGTCAAATTTGCAATGCCCTGTGGTAGCACACTGACCATTGTCATGCCTGTGCTAAAGGCAAGCCTGAGCAATGAGGTGGGAATGCTGCTTCTCTGTGGGATTTCCTCATATGCAAAAGCAGACAGCTTGAGCTGATGTTGCATAAAGCAGACAGGAGAAACAAGCTGCGTGTTGGAACTGCAGTATGGCTAAGCATGGGCTTCCTGGGACTCTCTGTAGCACTTGAAATGTGAAAAGGGGGCTTTGTGCTCTTCGAGACATGAGTGAAACAGGCTGGAAAAAAAGCTGGATGAAAAGGTGGTAGCAAAATGAGGAGTGAGAGGGTGGACGTGTACACACTAAAGAAAATATTCCCCCACTCTGATCAGAAAGTGAAACTAATCAACACACACTTTGATTTTGGGCTGGAATATCCTCCCATTTCCCAGACAATGCTGGCATCATGTGGCCACTTTATTTAGCTTGCCTTCTAAAATATTTCTGGAAAGTCTTTGCTATTTCTCAGCATCTTTCTAATCGGAGTACCAAAAAAGCTCACAAAGCACCACTACCACAGCTGCTTCAGTTGCCTGGGTGCCCTGGGGCACTCTCTCCACTTTATAGAAGACATAAGGAGACTTAATTGGTGGGTTTGGATCTTTTATTTTCTGAACAAACATCACTGATCATATTTTTCAAATTATCAGGCTGTCTTTTCTAACATGCAGAAGAGTTTTTGCTGTTCTTTGGTTTTGAATCTAAATGAGAGGAGGAAATTGCTACCTGCATGGCAGGCTGTGGTGGGATAATTTCCTCCTTGTGGGGATGTGCTTGTAAGGGGCGGGGGTGGGGAGAGATGTTAGGGGTCAGTGGGTTTGCAGGGAAGGAAAAGATATTCTAGAGCAGTGATTCTTCCTAGAGAGGAAGAGTGTGGGCTGCAAGAGAGAAGGCAAAAGCTCCCTTTGGAAAGAGCTGGAGATACCCAGTGGTGGCCAGGAGATATCCACACAAGGACCTGGAGCAGGAATCAATGAGGAAAGGGCGCTGTAGCACTGCTTTTCATCAGTTCCCTGCCAAGGAGCAGCACCCTGTGGAAGATATTAGTAAAACAGACTTCAGTGTCTGCTAGGCTATGAAGAAGAAAACTGCACAGTTTTGGGCCCCTCAGCACAGCAAAGATGTTGAGGAGGTGCTGGAGCATGTCCAGAGAAGGACAACAAGGCTGGTGAGGCAACTGGAAGACAAATGCTCTGAGGAGTGGCTGAGAGAACTGGGGCTGTTTAGCCTGGCAAAGAGGAGGCTCAGGGGAGACCCCATCGCTCTCTGCGACTACCTGAAGAGGAGACTGACCTCCCTAGTGACAAGTGGTAGGACAAGAGGAAATGGCATCAACTTGTGCCACAGAGGTTTAGGTTGGCTATTAGGTAAAACTTCTTCATAGAGAGGGTTGTCAGGCATTGGAACAGCCAGGTAAGGGAGATGGTGGAGTCTCCATCCCTGGAGATACTTAAAAGATGGGTAGATGTAGTGCTGAGGGACGTGGTTTAGTGGTGGTTTTGACAGACTAGACTGATGGTTGGACTTGATCTGAAAGGTTCCTTCCAACCAAGACAACTCTATGATTCTAATTCTATATCTCTAGCTGTATTTAGCTGGTTAGCTTAATAAACCAGGCTATAGAAAATGTAATTTTAAAGCAATACTGCTGGCATTCTGGAAGAAAGGAAACCTGTGTAGAGATTGTATCTGGTACTTGCTGAAGTGGGATCCTGTTATGCAGACCAGATTAAAAGAATTTTGCAGAAATGCCCCTGAAGCTCAAGTAAATGAAGCATAGGTAGTGTAGCTTTAATCAGAGACACTAATAGCTTATTAGCCTCCCTCACAAGAGTAGTATATATTCAGGGGAGTTCCTCTCTGAAGTTCTGTACATCCAGATAAAAACGGAAAACTTGGCAAGAGACACAAAACAGTGAGAAGAGGGTATTTCTCCAGTTATGTTTCAGATTGTGAAAGACATGATAGAGCGTTCTTAAGTATTAAGGTAGAGCATGTGTATAATTGCATGCTTGCACAAACATGCAAAGAAGCTGTGCGCACTTCTGTACACACAAACACTTGTTTACATATATGTAGAGATGCTTGCCTTTCTGCAAAGACTGCCTGCAGCTTTAAAAAAAATCTCATGCAGATGTAAGGTGTAAAAGTATGAGATGTAAAATGAATGATGACTGTTAAGCCTTCTTTGAACCTTGTAAAGCCAAATTAATCTCAGGTATCTGGATAGCAGGTATCAGCAAGCTGGTAGTCAATCAGTCAGAAACACATGCCTCATTCTAAAGTATGCAGTGATAGCTGCAGAAGGGCAGGTGTGTGTGTAAGTAAGTATTGATAATAGCTATGGCTCTGATTTTAGAGCTCTTGTGATTTTTTTTTTTAAATTTTGTGTTTTGGTGGTAGAGAACCTTTGATACAAGTCTGTCTTGTTCAGATTGGGTGCTCTTGGCTAAAATGTCTAACTTGGGTCATGTCAAAGCTTTGGCAGGGGACAAGGTACAAAATTCTATAGTAGAGAAATACTTAGGCATCTACATTTCATAGTAGAAAATAGATATTTAAGGGTGTCGTGGTTTCACCCCGGCTGTGGGCAGAGATCCACGCAGCTGCCTGCTCCTTAAAGTAAAAGAGCAGGGGAAGAGGGGAAAAAGGGGGGAACAAGGGAAGGGAAAAGGAAGGGGCAAATAACTCCAAAACCAAGAAACTAAGGGGCCCGTGGGTTGGGATAAGGATAGTTTACTAAGAGAACAGAAAGATAAAATATAACAATGCTAACAGGACTTTAGAGCAAAAGAATATGAAACTATTGATCCCCAATGCAGTTTCTCCCCGAACCACACAACTCAGGCCGTACCACCCAGAGCTGTCCCGGAACCCGACCGTCCCCCCAAGCAGCACGCGTCCCGCCACCGCCCCTCTTCCTCCTCCCCTCAGCCCCCCCCCCCCCCCCGTTATCCTGGGCAGGACGTAATTGGCATGGAATACTCTCTTTGGCCCATCTGGGTCACCTGTCCTGGCTTCGCCCCTCCTTTCTCATGAATGGAGAAATAGGAAGAAGCTGAGAAAGTCCTTGACTGTCTGACTGCAACTAAGAACATCAGGGTGTTATCAGCACTGCTTTCATTTTAACTCCCAAACACAGCATTCCATCAGCTGCTACAAATTAAGTTAACTCTATCCTGACTGAAACCAGGACAAAGGGGTTTTGCATTTAGGTGAAAATCCAAAGCAGATCACTAAATTCCTTCTTTGTTATCACCTAAGATTCCAAGTGCAGTTTCCTGAGAAAGCTTTCTATCTCAGCAAAATTGGATGGGTTGAAGTTAATACTGCAGAGATAAGAGTGCGGTGTCTTTCTATGGTAGAATCTTTCCCACACCTCCTAATCAAAAAGGAGATGCTCTTATTTTGATTTTGTAATATATGATTAAATACAGAGATTAATACATGCACGTACCTACTGCATGAGGCCTGCTAGGCCATTTGTTGCCAAAGACTGCTTTTTTCACACTGGTTCTTAGAGGTGCCCTGATAAAAATGAAGCAAAAGTATGGTGTGCACTGTTTTGTATGTGTTCTTCCAGTGTAGTTCTAAACAGGAGGCTGCCTGCATCATTAAGTTGCTGGGCAGGATACACGTTGAACTTGGTGTCACCATTACCTACACCTAGTTCACTGTTGGAATAGGACATGTTGAAAACTATTAAACAGATACTCGTTTTGAGTATTTTGGAAGGGGGTATATGAGTGAAAAAGGCAAATGAGAAGGTAGATAATGTGACTGAGGTGAAGAGAACAGGTGGTTCTTGATTGTGGAGTGAGGGAGAAGGTGAGACTTTCGGTAGGTTACTTTTTCTAATTGTAACTCTGCCTTCTTGCTTCTCTTGGCTGGAAGGATCAGAAGTTATTTCTTTAATACATGTTTTTAGAGGCTTTTGCATAGCTCTTTAGGTAAAGGATGGGACCTGTCACTAGTGATTATCTACTGCCATGGCCCAAAATTATCTTCCTGATGCTTCTGTACCTTTACCAGAGCCACAGAGAGCAAGCACTGGAGCAGCCAGGTGACAAGTTGCTCACTGAAGAGATGACTAAAATCTTTTTACATGTCTTGCAGCTCACTTGGGCATAGGGATTCGGTGATGACCTCTGGTTCTGTCTCTTCCTCCTATTCTTGTGATGGCCCTATTTAATCACTCTTTCCTAAATGAGTTGACTTTCTTGTCCATTTTTTCCTCTCTATAGTGGCAAGTAGTACTGGCCTGGGTGGGTTCTCTGGTTCAGTTGTACTGCCTGTCATTAGGGTTGGAGTGGCCACAGTGCCAGTCACAGGGGTTATTCTCTGGGTGGCATTCTTAAGCAGTTCTTTAAACAAGACCTGCACTACATTCAGGAGACCTAGCAATGGAAGCACACTGGTCTGAAGATCCCAAGGTTATTCAACATTCTCAAGAGCTGTTGTAACCAGCCTGGAAAGGTGAAGGAAGGTGTCTCACTCACATATTGGCTTTCTGAGAAGAAAAAGGAAAAAGTGTAACTATTAATGGCTTCTGGCTGATGCTTCCTATAGTATGGAGATGAGGCTGTTACTGTTGTTCTGCTGTTTCTGAGTACAAATATTAAACTGGTTTGACTATCAATAATTTTATTATGCCATAAGATAGTAGCAGAGCGATGACCTTAATCCAACACCCCGAGGTGACAAACCACACACAAACACTGACAGCCCATCTGTACAGCAAGTAAGGGTCTACGTGACCTGACTCTGAGAAGGAATAGCACAATGTTGTGACCAGTGGACCTGCAATGATTAGGCTAATATAATAAATGCTTATGTGTTTTTTAACATCCTCTGCTCATATCTGTTATCGAGCTTCTGATCCCCATGTTGAGTGCCAAAAAGTAGTAAAGGGGGTTTAGCTCCAGCTAGTAACCAAGCACAATGCAGCCACTTGCTCACACCTCTCCCCTCCTCTTTCCCCCTGCCCCCCAGGGGATGGGGAGAATGGAAAAAAAAAAAACCACCAAACCCTCTTGAGTTGAGATAAAGGCAGTTTAGTGGGATAACAAAGGAAAACAACAGTAATAACTAAACAAGTGATGTACAAATGTGATTGTTTGCTACATACAGGGGAAAAAAAAAACCTCTCCAAAATGAGATCCCCAGTCTGTTTCCAAGCAGTGAATATGCCCCCTGGCTCGCTTCCCTGTTTATATCCCAAGCATGATGCTCTATGGCAGGGAACATCCCTTTAGCCAGCCTGGGCCAGCTGTCCTGGCTGTGCTCTCCCAGCTGCTTCTGTGCCTGGCAGGGCATGAGAAACTGAAAAGTCCTTGACTGAGTGTAGGCACTGCAACTATCTGCCAACAACTAAAAGCATCTCTTTTATCAGCATTGTTCCCATCCTGAATCCAAACCCCAGCACTTCTCTGGCTACTGTCTCAGCTAAAACCAGGGAGGAAGGAGAAAAGGAAGCCACCTTAGACAATTCAGATCTTGGGTTTGTATCTAGTTTATTAAAGACTAAAAGCTTTAAAGAGTGTCTCCAAGTATCTTTCTTTGGTGACAGAACTCATAGGGAAGTTTCACCCCTGTTTTGGGAGACGAGAAAAGGAAGTAGAGTACAGACTGAGTAATCAGCTCAAATGCCCCAGGGAAAATTTATGACTGAACTGGAAGTGATGTCAAATTCCCCTGTTAACTAGTTTAAGGATCAACTTCTAATGACATCAACATTCTGGTAATGGTAGGAGAGTGAAGTTGCACTTGCAAATAAAATAAAAATTGGGACTGGCAAGACTATTGCAGGAATTGGTGTTTTACTTTTTGGGGGAGGATGTTCAAAGTGTTAGAAGATCGAAGTGCGCTTTACAGATCCCTTTACAACTATTAAATTCAGGCTGAATATCCCTGCTTTCCTGTGTTGTACCCACCTAAACATGATTCTAGTATAGGCAGGGAGGAATACAGTGCTCAGTTGTGATGAGAAAGTAGCAGCCCTGATCCAATACATGAGGGGATCAACAGGAAGGAGGATTTCACTTGACTTGGGTGGCACTATGCTGACAGAATGGTATCTTCTGGGAAGGAGACAGGGTATAGTGGGATATAGTGGGATACTACCTCAGATTTTGAGTGCAGGGAAGGAGAGCAGCATTGAGGAAACAGTGTGATCTTCAGCAGCCATTTAGACAGGTGCTAGGTTTTATATTTCATATGGAAGGTAGAGACTGGAAGAGCCATGGTGTCTGTCTATTAGTTCAGAGCAGAAGAGTAAGAAGATGCTGAGGCTTGGGCCAGGTGCTTTCTGGTAGACCTTCTAGCTCTTCTTGCTCTGGCCTTACCAAGCAGAACATATCTGTGGCACTGGAGACTGATGGAAAAGCTTGCAGAGCTTCTCTTTAGAATGTAAAATATGTACCTACCTGAGGGAAGGAGTGAGAACTGTGCCTAATTGGTGAGGCTTGAAAGAAAGTGAAAGCAGGTAATAACTGCAAAGGGGAACAGGTGTCTCTTTGTTCCTGGCTATGGACTAACTTAGTGCTGTTGGAAAGCTATTGGTGGGAGAGTAATGTGTAAAAGAAACAAACTGGTTTGGCAGTGGAGGCACATAGGATTCTTTCTGCTTAAGAAATCCTTTCCTTGGCCATTATCTGTGTTCTATCTCATTCTCACGTTGATAATTTTTTTACTTTCTTTTTGTGCCCTTGGCATGCTAAGTGAGAGGCTGTTTTCATGGCAGATTCTCTTGAGAAAGTCACTATGAGCTTTGTAGGCAGTGTTCCTTGTTGAGATCACAAGTGATCTGTTGTGATACAACTTGCGAAACTGAGTTTCATTTTGCTGCTGTTGTTCCCTTACCCTAAATATTTATCATAAGTTATGTCAAGGCTGTCATGGGCTCTTTAAACTTACAAGGTGGAATAGGTGCTTGCATTAAATAAAGGTATGAGACATGGAACACTTTCAGCCTCCCTAGAAGAAATCTGGAAATTCTGCATCTCTAACATCTTCCTTGGTGTGCTTGAGTTCTATGTAATTTATAGGTTAATAAATTCAACCCTTCCAACATTCTTAATGAGAAAACTACCAATAATCTATAGCAATAGCTTCAGTATCGTGTATTTTATCCTGATAATAAAAACATGCTGCAAGATTTTAATCTAGTATTGTGGAATACTCTTGGGTATTTTTTAAAAATTAACATAAGGCCTGACTCCATGAAAACAAATTATATTAGTAATCAAACCAAAGCACCGAGTTCTCCACATAGTGGTTTTAAAATGCCCAAGATGGTCTTTAATTGAAATGTTACAGAAAATAACAGAATGAGAAACTGTGTACTTGGTGCTTAATTAACTTTACAATGTATGTTCAGCAGTTTATACTAGATGGTGGGACCAAAATGTAACTGTGATGTAAGATGTTGCCAACACACCGAGTCCATTTATCTATTGTCTAATAATAAATTTCAGCTTAGATTAATAAGCACCTTCTTAATTAAACATTGTCACTTTTTGTTGCATGCTGAAATGGCTGATGCTAAATGCCATTTCCGTGCATTGTCTTCTATTAACTTCACTCACCTTTCTTTATGAGGATTATTCATCACGCAAAGCAACTGGGTCTTAACAGTGCTTTTTCTCTCAGCACCTGTCATGTAGTTGATTGTTGTGGGGGTTTTATGTTCTTTTCTCTAGAGCCAGGCTGTGTCTTAGCCTCCTATGGCATCCTTTTCAGATGCAGGCTATCTAAAGGACTTTTTATTTTGTACAGAAGGCCTAGTCTGGTGATCCTTCCGTGGTTTCTGTTTGCTCCCTGGGCCAAGCATGGAGATGACTGTTTCCCTGGAGATATGCACCAGCATGGGCCTTATCCACTTCATGTTTTTGTTCTGAAGCCTATTCAAAATAGAGGATGACATTGAGATTCATAGTGTTTGTTACTAGTGCCCACTAAGTGCAAAGCATCCTTTGCATTAAGAAGCTTCCATAATTCTGTACTGATCTGTGGTGCTGACTCTCAGACCTGAATAAATTGTAAAAATTGTGCTAGTGCAAAGTATGCCTTCCACGGCTGTCCATCATGCCCCTGACTCAGAGGTTATTTCCTTCTGAGGTATCCGGCCCTGCTACAGCGGTGACTCAACTGTTTGTGGCACTGAACACCATAAATGACAGCCTGGCATGTTGAGGAAAGCTGAAACTGGCACTGATTACATATTAATATGCTACAGCGAAGCAGCTACTTTGTGAGCATCTGAGTCATGCCTGCAGCTGGCCTGGAGATGTCTGAGGTAATTGGGGTTAAAGCCTGCTGCAATCCATGCTGTTCCTTTCTCTAGCCAGATGCCTGTATCATTTCAGTGCCTCAGCAGCTAGGGAGAGCCTTCCTTACCCTGGAAGACAAAGAAACGTGGGGAATAAAGCTGAGCTTGACCCCTTCTGTCTCTGCCTGGTGTCTGCCATGGGGACTTGGCCTTGATCATGAGTGAAGCTCCTGTTTTTCTGCTTGCAGTGGTTTCTCTTATGTGATCATGCTCAACAACGTATGCTTGCAAGTTGTGAAGATCAGCTAGGGTACAGTTGAGTTTTCAGATGTGTGTAATGCACACTCCATGACACTTTAGCGTTTCTAAAAATTACCTCTTGAGTATCTGTTTCCCAAGGCTTTTCCTAGGTCAATTGACTCTCTTCATGTAACAAATGGCTGATATTTTTTAAAATTGTTTTTTCCTTGTCTAATATGGACATGGATGCTTTCTGAGTGAGGTTAGTCACCTTGGAGAAAGGTGATGTGAGAATGCTCTGTGAGATGGTAGAGAAGATGAAAAAGCATACTTGTTGCTCTTTTGTTCTACTGCAGTTTAAGGGCGCAGGGAAGACTTCAACAGCTGCTTTCTCTTGAGACAGTCACCCTCATCCCTGCTTTCTAAAGATGTGTTTAAAAAAGAACTTTTCTGGGTTTTGCCTACACAGTAGAAACTATTTTAATGTTAACATCTGAGGAACATTATTTTTGTTTGTAATGAGATTGGGAAATAGTGATGTCTCTGATATCCCTGAAAAGCTATGGCTGGCAAAAGCTGGCTTGGGTGAAATTACTAAATTGTGATTTAGCCACAAGAATATTCTCCAGCTGATTCCTAGAGAGCTCAGGATGTTGTGTGGAAAGAAGTGGGCTGTCCTCGCATGTGGAAAGAAGCAAAAGCTTTCAGAACAAACTAGTATTCACATGGCAGACTGAAAAGTGGTGGTAACTGACAAAGAGGGAAAAGTGTCTCCCTGCATGGGCTTCTCAATGGAGCTGCTTTTTCTGGTGAGTAGACAAAGTTCTCACCAGCTTTTGTGTGCAGATTGGTGCTCAGGAGAGGCAGGATGGCGTCAGCTTTGGCGTATGTACATGGTAACACCTATCTGGGGCTAGGAAAAGGATCTGTGCAAGGGAAAAGATGGGGAAATGGGACAGAAGATGTGAAAGTAGACATTTGTCTGAGCAATGTTTTTTTTAGCATGTCTGTTCCTCTTTGCGGGTATAAACTCAATATCCAATTTATTTTATATCAAGAAAACAGTACCTTTGAAGTCCTTTAACTGAACAAAGATTTGTTACATTTGCCTGTTCTCTACTAGCTCAGACTTCTTTTTGTTCTCCTCTGGTATTCTGATTTCTGTATTAGTTGATGCTTCAGGGAAAGGCAAAGAAACAAAATGAACACCTTAAAATGTAGTACATCTGTATGACGAGGAGACCTGTGCTTGAGAAACACTTTGTTGCCTGCAAGGGCGATCTGCCTGTGCAGTGAGGCATGAAATTTGATTATTATCTTATCCCAACCTTTATTGTGTCTTGTGGAGCTGAAAACATTATTAATGTAAATAGAATGATTCAACCTTTCCTAGGTAACGTAGTCATCCCTTAATTTCCAGAGGTGATGAGCCCTGCGGCTGGTTCTGTGCAGGCCAAACTGGTGACCGCTCCTTGCCCCGTGACTGACTCTGGCTGTAGCTGCGGGACAGGGGACCCGCAGGATGCCTTTGCTTCATGACAGGAGGCCTTTTGCTTCCTGGCCTGGCGCGATGTACAGCCAGGCGCCGTGCCAGAACTCAGCCACCCGCACGCACCGCGGACCTGTCATTCAGGACGAAATCCCTTGCTTGCCAGGCCAGAAGCATCCCCGTTACCGAGGTGGGTCAGGAGCGACACGGTGCAGGTGCGGGGCATCATTTTAGCGAACGCCCTCGGGCCCAAGCTAGCCTTTAGGCTGGGCCGGCTCTGCTGAGGGCCGTGAGGAACGGGCCAAGCCCGGAGCGCTGCCGCCGAGCCAGGGCCTGCAGGTGGCAGCAGAACAGCACCGAAGGCAGGGCCCGGCGGGCGCGGCGGCGTTCCCAGCGCCCCTCCCGCTGGAAAGCCTCGGGCGTTTTCCGCTGAATCCTTCTGCGGGGCTGGAGGGTGAGGACGGGGTAATTCGGACATTCTAGCCATGTGCGAAGGTCCCGTGTTGGAGCTCAATACGCTTTGGAAGAGAGGCGCTGGGAGGGGGGAAAGAGAGTGGGCGGGAAGCCTCAAACGCGGAGTACATACTAATAACATTAATTACAAGGTGATGTCATGTTATTGCCTTACCTTGTAAGTACTGGGGAAGGGAATTCGAATTGTGGTGTTGATCCCCACGAGGGGGGTCTTATCTATGGGTATGATGCACGTTCTTGTTCTCAGCTGGAGCTGAGGGATGCTTTCTGCAAAGCAAACCAGCTCCAGTGGTGCACGCTGCAAGGACCCTACTCCCAAAGTAGCTCTAGCCTCACAGTTAGCACTTGCTCCCTTGAGATGTAAGTTCAGAAGCCTTCAGACAGGAAAGACGTCATGAGTGGTCCTTTGTTGAGTGTCTGGGGCTGCTGCTGGGACTAAAGGAGGAACTGCAAGAGCTGTAGGGCTCTCAATGTATCTTGTCCTGATCACTGTCCTCCCACATGTGTTATAAGGTGGGAGGCAGGCATCGGCTCTGAATTTCCATCACTTCCAGGGTACTCGGTTTATTCTGGGAAAATCTTCAGCCAGCTGCCGAAGCTAGTTATGAGCCTGTTATGCATGGTTAGCTTATGTGCCAGGATCTAGCTCTGGGTGTCTGTTATGATCATTTATTATTGTGTGTGAATGTAATCATTATAGCAGTCTGGAGAGGCCATTTACTGTATATAATAACTGCTGATTTTATTTGTTGGTATATTTTACTGTTAGTAGAAGCACCCACAGCAATGGATCTAGCATTCTGATATCAAAGTAAGACTGCCATGAGAAAAGGCTATCGCCCATGCAAAACATCTCTTCACCAGCATTTTTATTATGTATTTTTAATACACATGCAGGTGGTAGTACATAACCTCTGGAAGATGTGCAATTAAATGGTGTGCTTGCACTCTTTTCAGAACTCGTGCCAGTATACCAATTTTATGCCTGCAGTCATGTTTCTGCTAGTGGTTTCTCACAAGCGCTGTAAAAATTAAACAAAAGGCAGTGTTCTATATAATGTGGTTTATTAGGCATATTGAGCAGTAATACACTGATCAATGAACCTGTTTGTAGCTAAATATCTCTAAGTCATGGCTGTAGTACTTGCTGGCTTGAAAATGAGCTCAAAATTGAGTTTGCTTTTAATGTAAGGGTTGGCAGAATGAGTGCTTTGCTTTATACTCACCAGCTACCCTGCTGACCTCTAAAAGCACTAGAGGACCAGCTGGGGCAGTTGTTTCCTCCATTTTCCTTTAAATAACAAAAAGCTTCACCCGGCACCTACTTTTTTTGCAGTACTGTTAAGTCAAAATAGATACAGTTTTAGCCAGGTGAAGAAGGATGTATCTTAGAAGTGCCAGTGTATTATCAATTTCCTGACCTGAGTTGGTTTGATACTTAAGGCTGCATCATTACTGGGGTACAGGAGGAAGAGGAATGGATGAAAACCCAAAACCTCAGCTGACATGAGAGGTGTAGAGTTTAAATACCTGGGTTTGACTTGGACTGTGTTTCAGAACTTCCTTCACCTCATCTTAGTCACAGGACTGTAAATGCTTTCCTTGAATGCTGTCAGAAGCTTAGCTGGTTTTCATATTGGAGCCTTGGTCCTCATGAGGACTGCTTGGGTTCTGCTCATGGTCAGCTCTGGTGCTGCTCATGTGCTGCATTAGCTTGATGCAAGCTACTTATGCAGAAACAATTTTCCATGTTAGCTCGGCTTGAGAAAGCAAGCTAATATGGCATCTTGTAAAGATGCAGGTTGTGCCAGGTGTGCCACAGTACACAATAACATGCAGATGAAATATCTGTAGCCTAGCACAATGCAAGAATCTTGGCTTATGTGGGGTTTTGTCTGCATGCTACTCCAATGTATGCATTTTGTAAGCCCAGGCACTGGCAAATGGAAAGTACTATACTGGCAATTTCTAATGAAGTATGGACCACTAGGGAAGGTTGGCAGTGATACAAGGCGAAGAAATTTTGGTGTTAGTGCCATTAAAGCTTTTTTAAAAATGGGACTTGCCCAAGTACTCACAATTTCCAGAGCTCAGGGTAACCTTCCTTGCATCACTTCTCCCTGAGCAACATTCATGTATAGGACCATCATAGCACTGCACTATGCAGAGTGGAGAAGGACCTCAGGAGATCATGTTGGCAATCTCTGAGCCAAGAAAAACAACTCTGAGCCAGAGAAGCATGTCTCTTGCATGAAGACAGCAATATAACAAGTGCTGAGATAGACAGAAACGGAATATTTGCTAGTGGTTTGCCACTAAAATGGGAGGACTTCTGGGAAGTGTGTTCTGCAGCATGTAGTGCTAAGAAGATAGAGAAGATTGTTGTTGAATCTACTATTGCTGGATGTTAAATTTCCTGAGCTCAGAAATCCTGGAAGTAGGTTAGAAATAAATTAACTTGAGAAATCTGGAAAATTGTGTGTAATAGAGACAGCATAACATGGAAGGAAAGAAGCAAAATACAAATCACCAGAACATGTACTTCTCTTGAGCAGGGGCAGTGAATTACACAGAAGCAGGACAGGGGAAGTAACTCAATTGGTGTAACTCAGGGATGGGAATAACTCCAGTCTCTCCTACAAAAGAGGATGTAGGGAATGGTAACGTATCACAAGCAGCATGCAGTGCTGCACCACTAGGAAAACAGCCAAATACTGGAGTGTATTGTAGAAGGGATTAAAGTCCATCAGACATGTCTGCTCAGCATTGCTCTGTCCTGGTGCTGCTGGAGTGCTGTGAACTGTTCTGCATGGAGTGCTCCAGGAAGGATCTGATCTGAGGAGGGCTGAGTGGAGAGCATCAAGGAAGGCTTGGACACTTGGAAAACATGTTCTATGACAGGATGGACAGAGCTGATGGTGTCTAGCTTAGAAAAGGGTCTTCCTTTGCTGGGGTACATCTTTAAATCTGGAAGAGGCAGTTGTAGAGAAGGGAAACAATCTATTCTCTGCCCTGGGTAAGATGAATCCTGATGGGCCTGAATTGCTGCAGCAGAGACCTCGGTGTTAGGAGAAATCTGCAGCATTTACGATGAAAAGGATGGGAAAGGGGCACTCTTGTGTGCCCTCTGAGCAGTTGCACTCTGCCATTAGAGGTCCTCAAGAATCGGCTAAACACCCATCAAGAGCGACGCCAGAAACCTATGATCCTACTGTTAGTGTGTCTACGCACTGCCTCCATCGTTTTCTGTTTGAGCGTTACCCCCATCTTTCCTCACTTTTAAACCTTGTGGGATTTCCCCCAGCCCCCGCAAGTACCCCTTCGCAGTACAGCAGTCCCTCGCTGCCTGCCACAAGTTTCCCCCACGGCTGTCCTCAGCCGCTCCCTCTGGGAACGCTTCTGTCAGGGAGCCCTTGCTTGCTCTGGTACTCGGGGCGATTGGCAGCGCCGCACACGCACACACCCACCCACCCGGCCTTGTAACCCTACGTAGAATAATCTCGGGGCTGTCTAGGTGTTTCTGCGGCGGGGTGGGGGTTAGAGGCGCTGTAAAGCGGGATTTTCGGGGTGCGTCTGGCGGCCTCCCCCCCACCCCGGGGCGCCGACAGGCCCCTGGGGCTGACGGGCGGGTGAGAGCGGGGCAGCGCTCAGCCGAGATCAACGCTTTCAGCGTGGCCGCCAGGTGGCGCTGCCGGACAAGGAACCGCCGGCCCCGCTCTGTGGGTACTCGAGGTGGGGCGTCGGGCAGAGGTGGGAGCGTGAGTCCGAGAGCATCGAAGAGACGCGGCTAGAGGAGCAGAGGGAGCGCTACTCCAGCCGGGCGTGCCGCTTGCGGTGGCTGGCGCGGAGGGACCCGCAGGGTTTGCGTCGGTTAAGACCGAGACGGCGGGCGGCGAGCTCACAGAACCTTAGGGGCCGGAAGGGACCTCGGAAAACCATCTAGTCCAACCCCCTGCCAGAGCAGGGTCATCTAGAGTCAGTCGCACAGGAACATGTCCGGGCAGGGTTTGAATGTCTCCAGAGAAGGAGACTCCTCAGCCTCTCTGGGCAGCCCGTGCCAGTGCTCTGTCACCCTCGCAGTGATAAAGTTCCTCCTTACACTCACATGGAACCTCCTATGCTCCAGCTTGCACCCATTGCCCCTTGTTCTATCACTGCCATCGCTGAGAAGAGCCTGGCTCCGTCCTCCTGACTCTCACACTTTGCATATTTATAAACATTAATAAGGTCATTCCTCAGTCTCCTCCAAGCTAAAGAGACCCAGCTCCCTCAGCCTTTCCTCATAGGGAAGGTATTCCTGGAGTTGTATTGCCCTGCCTGGGGGCAGCTGCACCCTGGGCATGGCTGCACACCCGTCTCCCTTGCCGCTCAAGGCTAGCTGTGCTCTTGCTTCCTGTCTGTTGTTAAGGCAGGTGGATTGTGTGAGGCAAGGCCCTTCCGCTTGGAGAGAAAACCCTGTGGTGGGGGAAGCCTCTTTTGAGGCCCCTGGAAAAGAGGAAGAGAATAACCTGCTGCCTGATGTGGTGGTCAGGCAAGAAGCTGTTGCTTAAGTTGCAGTGGAGGGTGTGTAGGACGCCACTGGGAAAATTGTTTTAGTGCCTGCAAAGAGCTGAGCACTGGAACCTTCCCAACACAAGGGCTATGCACAGTGTATCAACAGACCTGCTGAATAAAAGACTTGCTAATTTCTGTCAGGATATGCATGTTACTGTTTGCTTTCTAAGCCTTGGAAAGGGCGTGCTCTGAATATTCTCCTGGTTGCCTCTTCCAGCCCTATTATTTTTTTCCTGCTCTTGAACATCCAAGTTGCTTACATATGCTAATCTTCACTTTGCTAATTATCTGTCCAGACTTCTGAGGAGTTTATTACACTCCTGTCACTCTGGGTGCTTGAGTACCTTCCCATGCCTTTGGGTTTCAGACACATTCTATCCTCTTTAGACTGAGATTTAGAGCATCCCTTAGGTGAACTGGGAAACTTGGTTGTTGGCAGAATAACCCTGCCCCATTCACCCACCACCTTTGCTCCAAATTCTTAACACTTGAGCAGTGTAATGTGTGACAGTTTAAAATGCAGTTAAAGATGGTTAACTCTGTTGCTCAATACTAAAAGAAGATGTTATCTTTTCTTGTATGAACCCTTCTAAGTACTGTCACCTTCTCAGGGGCTGGGAGCAAAGCCTCAAGGTCTTTGTTGTTTTGCTTTGTTAGGTTGTTTTGTCTTGGGAAAAATATTTGGGATGTGCTACATGCCCCTTAGTGCAGGATTCAGCAAGGCTGTCAGACCTTTAGATTTGCCTGCAAACTGGTCCCAAACTGCAAACTTACCTGCAAGCCATGTATAGCCTCTTGTTCCCTGGAAATGAAAGGAAGCGTTTTGCTCTTAATGTATTTTCAACTATACTTAATATGAATAATAACGATCTCATTAGGGGCTGACAAACCTGTCCTTTTTAGAAACTTTATTTTAACATGGGATGATTTGAATTTCCGTAGATAAACTAAGCGCTAGCCTTGAGTAAGTACAAATTTGTAGATAATTAAAATCAAGATTAGTGAGAGAAGAGGTGAAGAATGGGGGTCAGATGCAAACCACCACAGGTCAGGCAGCATCAGTTTTGCTCTTGCATTTTTGTGCTGTTCAGAACAAAGTTTCTGATTCTGCTGGTTGGAACAAGGTTTCTAATAGTTTGGTGCACCAAGCCACTCGTTTTTATGTACAGTCTTATCTCAGTGACAGTGATAAATTCTCTCACTTAACTAAAAGGTTTAAACGTATATATTGTGTCTTACTAACTCCATGGGAATGTTCCACAGACACCTCAGATAGGTGCAAGGGGTTCAGATTAGTTTAGATAATTTATTCTTTATATTTTGTTGTAAGGAGATATGTATGTTCTTCTAAACTTATTTGTGATTTCCTTGTAGGTAGTGATTTAAGTATTATTATGTCTGCTTCCTCTCTCCTTCTCATTACCTATCTAATCTTCTGGCACCCATTTTGTATGGGTGATAAAAAGGGGATTCAGCTTAACGTGGTTTGAAATGGAACTGTTATTCTTGGAATAAAGTAAAATGCTCGAGGAAACATGCAAAATTCATGCAGCTTCATTGTTCAAGGAATGAGATTATCATTTATGAGAAGACCAGGACTTAAAATTTGTTTCAACCTCTGGCAGATTGCAGTGGTCCCCAGCTTAAAGACCCTTCTATGATAAAGTCAAAGGGAAATCAAAGAAAATGTGAGCTTGTATGCTTCTGGTCTGGGCAATAAAGAATTTTAGTTCTCACTGCTGGCATGGAACATCATTCACACAAGTTTATCCCTTTTTAATGCACTGTTATAACGCTACTGCCAGCCTAATGGTTTTAAAATTCTGAACAGACCTAATTCTTCTTACTGATACTCTTCTGGTTAAAAAACCCCTGTAACCTCTAAGTGTTTTAACAGGAGTTACATAGTACTGTGCAGAACTGGTAGGGTTTGCACAGTGAGCTCAAATGTAGGGACTCTCCAGATTTAAGCAAGGGGCATCAGAACTCAGAAGAAACTTGATGTTGTGCTTCGGGTAGAATATTTTCTAAGCATTGCCAAAATTGTGGATAAGGTATCACTCTTAGCTGTTGGATCAGCAATGATGTAACCTGCCAAGTAGCCTTATTAAACTGTAACACAAAAGCATCAGGTGAGATGTCAAGGTTTCCCAGAAAGTGAAGTAGTCCCATGTTCTTCACTGTTTCCTGTGGACTAATAATGGACTTCAGCATTTACGGTCTGAGTAAGTACACAGCTTTGAAACCTTGGCTCTTGACCAACCTGGAGCTTTTTTGCTCTCTGCAACTATAGTGTCCATATGTTGGCAGAGACTCTTCTGGTAACAGATCAGTGAAGTGCCACCTTGTCTCTCTTCTTTAGCTGTCTCAGAGGTGTGGAAAGGTGTTTATTGCAACAGTATGGTCTTGTACCACCAAAGACCTCAGGAATGCTGCTGCAATCTGGTTATTCTGCAAGGTTTTTTTTGGTCATTTTTAGAAATGGGATACCCATCTCCCAAGGTCCTGAAACTTCACACTGTAGCGGGAGGGGAGGAGGCAGCACATTAGGCTCCAGCAAGGGACATAAAGACCTGGGGGAGTTAAAAAATGGAATGACTGTCTATCTTTGGTGGTTATCTACAGTCCCTGTGGTAAAAAGCTTCTTCCAGTTCTGTTGAACCTTTCCTGTAATTGACAGTTAAGAAAAAAAGTAATGGCAGTGCGTTTTCCCACTGTGGTAAAGTACTGTACAGTAAGTTGAATATATTTGGAGTGGAGAGTAAAACCTGTGGAGCTCCTTTCCAACAACTTGCAATTCCTTGGATTTTGTAGTGCAAAATGAAAAGCCTTCAGACAAGGTGTAGAGGAGGTAAGCAGACACTGCACATTTCCCAGACTGGTCCCCATCCCGTGCATTAGTTCAGAGCCTCATGGTGGGAAGGGTCTCTGAATCTCCTTCAGTTCCCAGTCTGTCTGGGTAACGTCTACTGTAGCAGCCAAGATTTTGCCCTGATCGGTCCTCATTATTTGGCTGTTCAGGAGGGCAGAACTCTTGAGTGTTACTGGGTGGCAGTTGTGCAGACATGAGCTGAATTCCCTTTCTCCAAAAATCAGGAGCAGATGGTGGCAAGTAGTGGGTGTGTACTGTGAGGGACCTGAAGCTTGTGGGAAGGGTCTTGTCAGCGTAGAGCAATGCAAGTGTTTGAAAGCGGGCAGCTGCTAATATTGTAGCGCTGTGTTTGTGAGTAACCAGCAGGTCAAGGGAGGTGATTCTGCCCTTCTACTCTGCACTCATGAGACCCCACCTCAAGTATTGTGTCCAGTTCTGGAGTCCCCAACATTAGAAGGATGTGGAACTGTTGGAACAAGTCCAGAGGAAGGCCACAAAGATGATCGGGGGCTGAAGCACCTCTCCTGTGAAGACAGCCTGAGAGAGTTGGGATTGTTCAGCCTGGAGAAGAGAAGGCTCTGGGGAGGTCTTACAGCAGCCTTCCAGTACTTGAAGGGGGCCTACAAGAAAGATGGGGGAGGGACTTTTTAGAAGGGCATGTAGTGATGGGATGTGGGGGGATAAATTTAAATTGGAAGGGGTAGATTTAGATTGGATATTAGGAAAAAATTCTTCACTGTGATGGTGCCTGCTGCCCAGAGAAGTATGTCTGCCCCTCCCTCCCTGGAGGTGTTCAAGGCCACGCTGGATGGGGCCTTGAGCAGCCTGGTTTAGTGAGAGGTGTCCCTGCCCAAGGCAGGGGGGTTGGAATTTGATGATCTTTAAGGTCCCTTCCAGCCCTAACCATTCTATGATTCAATCTTGCCCCCCTGAGAATGCGAAGGCTGCAGGGATGGAACAAAAGAGCAGAGGAACTTCTCTTAAGGGAGTGGTGCTTCAAAAAGGGACAGGCTTTTTAGGAGGTATGCTGATTCTTTCTGGTTGCAGGGTTTTTTATACTACCTCCCACTGATGCTTTGTAGAGGTATTCTGCAGAAGCTGGATTCCTTATGGACTAGGTTTGTGTTTATGCTCTTGTTATAGCTTCCATATTTACATCTTTGGTGGAAAAATAACTGATTATTATTAGCTGCTTTATGTGTTTAGATTTACTGGACATCAAAAGTGGATCTTGGCCTTTTAAGATGTAGCTGAAATGAAGCCAGGGTATAAAAACAGTAAAGCAGGACACTTACTTTTCACTGTTTGTCTGGAGTTTCCATGTATTACGCTGTTTACAGCAGTGTGTGCTTATGACTTATGAGAAAATGAGAGTTAAAAACAAAAGATACTTCTCTGTGGTGATATAGTTTGCAATAATTCCAGCACAGCCAAAGTTCCCTGCAAATAAAGAAGAGGTTGAGTCCTATGAATTTACTTCCCTTATTTTAAAATTGCTACTGCAATTGTTGTAAGTGCTTGGAAAGCAAGATTAGAACATTATTAGAAATTTGTCCCTTGGGGCATGTCTTTTATAGTACTACCAGTGGGAAAGAGGTGGTTGGGGAGGGAAGCATTTATACTGAAACAGCAAGGTCGGAAAATACATTTTTAAAGTAATACACTGCTGAATGTACGACCTGCTGCCCCTTCACTGTCAAAGGAAATAAATGGCACTCTGCCTACTGAAGGATTTCTTTAAGTGCCCTTTCTTATTTGTGCACTGGCAGTATTTTATTTTTTTTTTGTGCCTCTAATAATTCTTAAGGCATTAGGCATAATAGAGTCTCCAGCTGAACCTATTAAAACATGGCAAATATTTATGGATGTTCTGGTGAACTGGGATGTATCTTTTGGCTTTTCAGCATTCTCTCCCCTGGCAGTTTCATGTTGTGTGGCACCTGCAGAGAACTTTCTTCATCTCACTGAGAGTCCATGCAAACCGAGCTTTTCTTTCTCTTCTCTTTTGGCTGCCACAAAGTGAGTTCCCAGCAGTGTCCCAGCTGTGAAAGCCTCTAATAGTCTGTAGAACTGAAGAGGAAAGCAGGGAAAAGCTAGGCTGAGAGGAGGAAAGGAGGAAGGTGGTGGTGATGAAGACTTGTCCTGTAGTCTCTGTGGTTCTTAAATGAGCTTGGACTTGTAACTGTTTTTGACTGTTGGCATTATGTTGAATCTGTACAAGATGTGACTGCAGTCCTGCAGAGCTGGTGTTATTGCCTGCCCATGGACGTGGGGATCTGCCTTCTGACCCTAGGAACGTTCTGTGCCTAAGTTAAAACTTTTAAGAGCTGTGTGCTGGTTTGTGATGGACAGGATGATCCTCATTCTTTGTTTTCCAGTAAACCAGTGCTTTCCTAGATTAAAGCCTTTCCTGCCCTGCTATTTTGTTCTAATCTATTTCCACGTATCCTCTAGAATTTTATTTCTTGAGGGTTGAAAATTCTATTTAAATAGAATTTAAATTTTAATTGCTTTGCTCATTTAGTTTACTGAATCTGCAGCCCTAGTTCAGGTGCTGCACAGAAAGATGTGTGCTCTCATCAGATTCTTCCAAAGCTTCAACCTGTGAGGAACTGTTTTTTGCATGCCCTTTCCTTTGAAAAGGTAGCTGTCCAGATACTGAGATGGTGGAAGCAGCCAGCACCCAGAAATTTCAAAACAGATGCAGACTGGTTGGGATAGCTCCTGGTGTTGTCTTCCCCTCAGTGAAAATATTTTCCAGCTTTAATTATGAGCTCTGGATGTGCATCCTGAGATTCGCAGCATCTGGAGCATGGTGCAATGATTTCTGTTCTGTGTGAGGTATGCAAATAAGTAGCAGCTTGAACTTGTTCCCTATTCCTATTTGTATCTGTGCCTCTTCTGCATGTACACTGCCTCATCAGCCCATACAAATACGTGCCTCCTTGTCTTAACATAACAGACACATTTTAAGACTCCCTTAGTTTTTAAGGCAGAGGGAAGGATTCTCTTAGGGGTGAACTTTACATGGCTTCAGTGGATGATTTCTTGAATTAAGCCAATGTGTTCTAATTGGATAAACCCAAGCGAGTCAAGCAGCTACATATCATAGGGTAGAAAAGATTGGAGCTGAAATTGTTTGCTTATTGCTAATACCATGGATGATGTTCTTCATAGCCCTAAGTTTTCACTCCCGCTTCCCCATCCCGTCCATCACTTCATGTATTGCTGAGGATAGCTCTCTAAATGGAACAGCTGTGCCATCTGCCTCCAATATTATTTCAGTCCTCACTGTTTTGGGATAAATTTCATAAAGTGTATTGCCCATACAAACATTTAATTGAACAAATGGGAAGCCTCTCCAGTTAAGAAAGCTTTGCAAATGACAAGTAGTGGCCAATTTCCATTCTAATGGTTACTCCGGGGCTTTAAAATATGTGTGAATTCATCTAGCAGGGGCTGATGGTATGTTTGAGGCAGATGGCTTGGTTCTGCAAAGAAGAAATGTAAGTGTCTTTTACTATAAATCTTATTTTTTTTGGCAAAGGGTTGACATAATAAAGATGTGAGTATTACTGAGAGTGCTCTTTAATAATTACACTACCTTATGTTTTCCCTCAAGAATATGGTTAACTGACTAGAAAAATCTATTCTGAATTTTTATGTTTAACGATAACAAACAGTTTAGAAACACCCCTTTCTCCTTCTAGTAAAAAGAACGAGGAGTGGGCAGGTTATTAAGCAAAAAGGCGAACACCAGTCCTTAGAGAAACATTGCATCTTCTGGAAGGGTGTTGGGCCTCTTGAGAAATGCAGGTTAACCACTTATAATGTTCTTGCCTTTTAGAGGACCTGAAGACTAAGTGTAGGTGTAAGTCCCTCTGTAGGTTCTCAGGTTTTTAAGGCAGTTAGGAAGTGGGCAATTGGAAGGTCTTTAAAATGCTTCTCTTAAAGCTATGCTGGTGACTTTTGCTCAAAGCTTCACTGCCTTCTGCATCCTAATGCTGATGAAAGCTCATCTGCGAAGCAGATTATTCCTCAGTCATTTGACTGAGAGCCAGTCACACAGTGGGCAAAGAGGCAAGCGCCCCGAATGTGCTGGAGATGAATGGGCCTCTGGGATGAGTAGGTTGGGAAGGTCTTAAGGATTCTGATAGCGCTCATCCGAATCTGCATTCAAGCAGTGCAGGGAAGTAGGATGCCTAACATAGGTTTAGCTTCTTTGTCTGTGGATTTGATGCACAATATCTTACCAGTGGAACAAAACAGGCATAAGTATAAATTTGTCAGTGTGCTTTATCTGCACAATGAAGACAGATCTTGCTGGCAGGAGCTGTAAGGATGGACAGCCAGATCTGTGAGCTGAAAATGTCTGCTTGTTTCCCACAAGTTTGGTCAAAGCTGTATGCTCATCGCACCTTTCTTCCCAAGGTTCACTGAGCTATATTCCTTCCGTGATGCTTTCCTGCCATAGTATATACTCTTACAGTTTTATTTCCTCTGACTTCAGGATTTGGATATATGGGTGGATTTTGTGTATTCTGGTGTTCTTAGGACTGTAAAGATGATGCCTTGCTAATCTTCCGGGCACTTTAATTGGAAACTTGTGAACAATTGAGCTCTGGAGATCATTTTTTAGTCCATCATAAAAATAAAGTTCAATAGGAACAGAGGACTAAATGTACTGCTTACTTTGGGGACTAGCTCTTGATGTTAAAAACACGGTGACTTGAATTAAATGCTAAAAGCTGCTGTAACTATAAAGGAAAAGCACAATTCTGCCCCCCTGAAAAGAGTAATCTGATGTAAAATCTGGGTTTATGCATTTGAATTTATATACTTCTGAACACTTGAATGTATGCCTTAAGTTTTAAAATATGCGTGTCAGAGGTCATTTCACGGGACTTGATTATTGATCATAGAATCACAGAATCACAGAATTGTAGGGGTTGGAAGGGACCTCCAGAGATCATCGGGTCCAACCCCCTGCCAAAGCAGCTCCCTAGGATATATCACTCAGATAGGCGTCCAGACGGGTCTTGAATATCTCCAGAGAAGGAGACTCCACCACCCCCTGGGCAGCCTGTCCCAGGGCTCTGTCACCCTCACTGTGAAAAAGTTTCTCCGCATGTTGGTGCGGAACTTCCTGTGCTCCAACTTGCAGCCATTGCCCCTTGTCCTGTCTCCACAGACCACTGAAAAGGGGCTGGCTGATTCCCCCTGCATCCCCTGCTTAAGATATTTATAAACATTAATTAGGCCCCCTCTTAGTCTTCTCTTCTCAAGGCTGAGCAATCCCAATTTTCTCAGCCTTTCCTGATCTTCAAATGGCATTTTTTTGCTGTTACTTGGGACAAACTTTACTAGAAAAAACACAGACATGACACAAACCTTGGCAGATTCCTTCACTGTGTTTGCCGGCACCAACCCAGTGTTCATAACCCTTCTCAGTAATTCTTACTCTAACTGTAATAAACAGGTATTGACTTCTGTTGTATTCGGCATCAAGATTCATTGACTTGAGAGGTAAATATTGGTGAGAGCAAAGCCAGGGCCAATATAAACCTCAAGGGATGGTTAATCTTCTGTAGACTGAAAAGGAAGTCAATATTGGTATTGTTACATGATTCCAGTGCCAAAATATCTGCTATATGCATATACAAAAGAAAAGAGAAAAAAGCTACCAAAAATGTAAGGTAGCTATTTTGCTGGGCCCTGTATGTTTTATATAAATCATAAAAGTTGATTATGTTTATAATAAAAAATAATTCTGAACATAGTTTTCTCTTGTGATGCAGTCTGGCTTCGAACCAAAAGCAAAGGAAGGCAGAGAGACACAGTGAGAGGGAAATGGCACTGCCCAAATATCGGGGTTTTTTTTTTCCCCCACCTGGTAGGTATAACCTTTGCCAAGTGCTAAATGCTGTCATCTTAATGCAGCACGCTGTCTGAATAGCTGTTGTTGCTCCTGTAGGAAGTGACCCAGGCTCAAGGGTCACAATGCTCACAACAAAGCAGGACCCTGCCTTAAATGTAACTGGTAAACCGACAAGTGCAATGTCTCCCAGTCAGTCTTACTCAACAGTTATCTGAATCCCAGTTTTCAACACGTCCTTCGTGTCACCTTGCCCCCACTTGTCCCTCCTGGGGCCTCTACTCAGTTCTACTCTGATTGCTCTCTCTCTCTCTCAGCTTGGGTAGAAACCTCGGAAGCTGGCTTACTTCATGAATATTGTGTAGTTCTGACTGCAGTGCCTTCTGAGAACAGCGATGGGCTTTGGTGAATATGGTGCACTAGTTTTGGATGGGCTCTTTGAGGGTGCAGAGGAACCGAGGGGTCACAGTGATGCCAAATAACTGCTTAATGAATGCATGTGAAGTCTTGCCACTGCCATAGAGAGGTTGGCGGTCTTGAAAAGGTGGTTCTGGGCTTTGGAAATGAGAGCAGAGCCATTTGGGGAGCCTCATGTTCCCGCTCCGTGTGTCTGAATTGGGATTTGCCTTTTGATGAAGCACGCTGCTAGCCCTGCTGCTGCGGTTAGTGAGCTTGGTCACCCTCCTTGTGGTACTTGCTCAGGGAGAACATCGTCAGCTCCTAAACAGCTAGACAGAGATGGCATTTTACTAGGAAACACTGGCTGTTCCTGATTCATGATCTGTTATTCCTCTTGTATGGGTGTAACAGCTGAAAGTTGTGCTCATTTGCTTAGGGAGCAGAAATAATGTGGTGTGACTTGGGAACCTGCTCAAACACATTGGATAATAGGTAGGGAACAGTAAAAGCAAACAAGCTTGCAGGCAAACCCTTAGTGTGAATTTCCTTCATGTAAATTATTTAGTGAACAATTTGCAAGCAGCAAATACATTGGGAAAGAAAGGGTTTGGTTTATGAGTGACTCATAAAGAAAAAATAGATTTGAAATCACCAGACCATTCACTCAGGAAAAGTAATTGGCCTGGCTCTTGTTCTCTTTGGGATAATCTGTAACTTTAAAAATTCACATGTCTTTAGAGATACATAAAACTCTGCTTTTTGCAGTGGTAGCATCTACTTATTTACCCATTGGTCTACCCACAAACATGTTCTGTAGTTGCTATTTCCATAAGAATTTTTAATTCCACTATTAAATGGGAATACAACACTTAAATGATGTAGATATTGATATCCCACAGGCACTGGTATTCATAAAAATGCATTCATACAGCACAAAGCATTCACGTTATTGTATAAAATACATTTTTTTTAAATGCCTGTTGATAATAGCGGAAAAGAATTGGTTTCCTCTTTTAATCAGCTTTGCAATTCACCTTCAAAAAGATATATTTTTTTTGTACGTGTAACATCCTAGAAAGAAATGCTTTGAAGAGTCAAAGTGGCTTTAATTTTGGATCGTACTTGGTATTATTTCAGGTTTATCATGGTACAGGTATGGAGTTAGATCAGTATAAAACTAACTTAATATGGTGGTACTGTGGTTCTAGCCATTGTAAGCTTTGGTAGCTCCTCCTGCCCCTTTTATCCCACTCCATTCTGTGGAAACATCTGATTTTTCAAGAGAACTTTTACCTAGGAAAACTTGTTTTATTGGGTGTTTAAATATTAAACTAATATTTCTTTGCCAACCCTTGCTGTTACATTTCACAAAATGTGAATCAGATTACCAAGAGGCAGTTTTCCACGATTGTCTACAAATTAATTTCCTTACCCAAATGTTCAGCTCCAGACTTCAAGGTAGTTTTCCTGTATGGTGGATTATTTTCAACCCAGCCTTCTGATCAGAAGTTGGTTAGATCTCAGAAAGATAACTA
Source organism: Hypotaenidia okinawae (assembly GCA_027925045.1). NCBI lineage: Eukaryota > Metazoa > Chordata > Aves > Gruiformes > Rallidae > Hypotaenidia > Hypotaenidia okinawae. The sequence continues at coordinate 94,622,092 of BSDF01000001.1, forward strand.
GGCGGTTTTGCCTCTTTAATGCTGTCCCAACCCAGAGAGCTTCCTAGAAGGAAAGGTTGTGTTTAGCATTGAAGAGTGTGACAAGGGTGCTAATATTAGTCTAGATGTACATTAGAAACTACTAATAGATGGTTAGAAAACAAGAAACACTGAAATGTTTTCTACCCAGAATTACAAGAGCTGAAAAATTAGAAACTATGTAATTGTTAGTAACTTTATTAAAACTTGAGTTTCAACAAATCAGGGGAAATTTTGGAGGAGGAATGATACCTCTGCAAAAGAGTCTGATGTTGAGAGGCTTTTTTGACAGGGAGGGGGTTGCTTGTTTTCATCTATCTCCAAGTAGTTTCCTGATGCGTTCTGTAGTCATGGGATTGTGTCCCAAAATGCAGAAAAAATATGGGTATGCATTGTTTCTTTGTGGTAAGGTTTCTACCATCTGACATTTTTATTTAACAGTAATAATGATAAACTCTGTTACAATTTTAACAGGTTTGGGGCAATTCCTCTTTTCTGAGTTAAAATTACTTGCGTTTTAGGAAAGGAAAACTTGAGTATAATGGTGATCTGCTGAAACATCCACTTTTAGATCAATCCTACCTTGAGGAGGTAGACATATTAGTGACAAGAAAATATTTAAAAAGGCTTTTGTACAAAAGCTTCCCAGGCAGGAAGCTTTACCCCAGGTGTTTATTGCTATGTATGCATTTGCATGCGTCTTTCGCTGCTATGAATTGGGAAATGTATGCCCTGTTAATCTGTCATGAGAATATCAGTCTGTCAGAAATTGATCAGCAGCCTGCTACGGATTCATGCATTTACCTTTCTCTGCAGAATAGCTGCACAGTTTTGTTTGAAAGATTGTTGCACAATCCAGTTTTCTTTCTTCTTAAATACAAATGAGACTGAGATACGAATAGCCTGGTAAGAGGGAAGAAGTGCTTTTTCTAAAAGCCCAATATTTCAGTGCAAAGTATTCATTTGTCCCAGGAGCTTCTTGCTGGATGTGTTGTCGCTGTTAGCACTAAATGGATGTTCAATTTCCAGGCTCACAGCGATGGAGCTAAAGAATGTTGCACCAGTATGACAGTGTGAGTCAGACACATGGCACTGGACTAACAAATTGATGTGCTGAGCTCAATGTTAATCAGCTTCTGCCCTGTGGATTCCTCAAATTTGCTTTTAAAGTACGTCCTATCCATTTTGTATAAAGAGCAGATGTGCATTTCCAACATATGGTGTAATCAGAAAAGTCCAGAAGATAGCAGAGTAGACATTGCCCATATATTATTAGGGTTTGCAGCATATTGATAGCACATACAGAAATATGGAGAGAGTTGCTGTCGGTTTCTTTGGAAAGCCCAATCTCTTTTCTTGCATGTAACAGTGAGCAATCTGTAGCAGTTTCTTTTTGCTTTCATTTGTCAGATAGTTTTCTTCTCAGCTTTCACCTCCTTGCATTCTTTGTGACACTAATTCAGAAGCTGTAGGTATTTCCACACCTGCCTTCTGACCTTTGTTTTAACTTCTGAAACAACATAAGGCCTTTGTCTCTTCTAGTATGAAAGACAGAAAGAGCTTTATGCTGTTGAGGCCCATTTGGAAGGATGGACTTTCCTCATCATTGAGTTTGCGTTAAGGACTGAGGAGCCGGCTGAGGGTATTGTCATTAGAGCCCTGCTGTGTGTGTTCAGTTTAGCCATACTCTGGGTGACAGCAGTCAGTGCCAAGATTGGTAAGACACGTTACCCATGTGGTAGGCTGAGTACTTTGGCCATATGCAGGCTTGTGTTTTGTCTACAGAAGCTGCAATTTCAGGCTTAAATGTTATCTGAGTGTCTATTGTTTTAGGTTATCCATATCAGAGGCTGATTGGGCTTTTCCCCTTGTTATGCTGTCTTTGTGACTTCCTCCTGTGTACTGTCTACCCTGGGCATGGAGAAAAGCAGTATAAACTTGTGTGTGTCCCGAGACAGCATTCACCTGGGTACTCCTTCGTTCTTCTGACCAAGCATCTTTGTCCGAACAAGGACTCTTTAAGCCTTATTCCTTGCAGTTGGAGAAGGTTTTCGTTGCAGAGCTCCCTCATTGCTCAATAAAATGAAGTGTCCAGAAGACAGAAAAAGCTTAGTTAAGGTTGAAAAGTAATCCTTATTTCTGTAGCATTTTGATTATACCTTGTCTCTGTTCTTCACAGATGCTGAGCACTCCAAATGCTGTTGGCAAGTGATGTAACTTCTAATGCTGTCTGACCAGAAAGCTTCTGAATGAGTCAAGTAACACATGGAAACACTGAAAGAAGAAATTATTTCTACAGCCTCACATGTGGTCATTGCCAAACAATGGAGTTAAATGGAAATCGCTGGCAGCTGTATGCAGAGCTTTTTCCTCCTCAAAGTTACGGACAGAGTTCCCAGAGTTGGGTTTGGCAAGGGCTTGAGATCACCTTACTAACTTCCTCTTGGAAAGTGGAGCTGGTTGGGCTTCTGTGCCCCTCTTCTGCTTTGTTCCCATTTGTCTCAGCGTGTTAAGCTGAGGGGACCAGAGAATTGACTTAACGTGACTTCTTGCTCTTTTGGTGTGACTATAGGAGGTAAAGCCCATAAGATCCTTTGCAAAGCTGCTTCTGCAGTGTCTGTGCACTACTGTCTGTGCTTGGTGTCCTTCTGAACTCAGCTCTTGTAAACAGCTAAATAGTTGTGATAGATTAGCAAAGAACTGGAAGAGTAACCCTCAGGCCAATGCTGGTGAATAAACTCCTACCCCTGGGGCTTCTGCTCCTACAAGTTTGGAAAAGGAGGGGTAAGGCCAGAGACTCCAGGCTCTCACACCTCCTCCCTCCTGTGCTTGCGCCTTGTCTCTGAAACACTGAAAAGGGAATTCTGGGGCCTTGTCAGAAACATGTATCCCTTCCTGTCCATTACCCAGCTACTGCTGTTATGTGTGTATCGTTTTACATCTCTCTCTCTCTTTTTGTAAACGCCCTTTTATCATAGGACCCTTTTGCCTGTCCCATCTTATAGATGTGTGGTGGGAACGGGCTGGCCTTTTTTGTTCTCTGCAGATGGAGGGAATATGACACCAATGCACTTTTCTGGTTTGTGACCAAAGTGAACATACCTTCTTCTCTGTGCCTCTCCCACAGCGTTAGCGGGGCGATTTGCCTTGGTTCTTTAAATCTGTGGCAGGAGGCGTCAGGGAGAAGTGTATAACTAGATATTCTGCAGTGGCACAAAGCTGAGAGAAAAGCTTCAAGGGTAATGTTCTGTCCTTAATCTAATAATGTTCCTTGTTCAGTATTAGTAGAAAATGACTCTTTCTGCATTCCTTCATATTGCTATATAATAAACAACAGCATAATACTGAAAATATGAAGTAATTTAATAAGTTCAGGGTTTGTTACAGATAATGGATAACTGTGCACAGGAGTATAGTAAATCTTGAATGACAGTTATATTTGATTACTGAGCCTGAATGCAATGTTCCACAGCACTGCTTTACCGTAATGCTGCGTCATGCTGTAGGAAGTCTGATTACCCTCAGATCTAATTGAGCAGTTCCACTTCTGTGGTCTCCTGTCTCATCAGATCTGACAGACTGTACTTGGTCAGTGTCTGGGTGGAAGACCTCCAGAAAAGACTTATGTTTGGTAGGAAGAAGTCCTGGTAACTCAAACCTGGTCATTTTCTACCTAGTCCAAACCGAACCAAAGTCTGAGGTAGTGCTAAATATGTTAAGGCTTGATGGAGTTTCCACTTTCAGATGTGATGTACTGCTAAGACTCCAAGTATTGAGACTTTAAAATAGATTCTTTGGTTTCAGTTAACTTTGGGGTTTGTTTTTTCTTTTTTTTTTCCCCTAAAGTAAGGTTTTCATCAGGTGGTATCACGTTGTCCCGTGGCTGCATTTTAATGATCAGTGGCGTGTTTTCTGATGGAGTATAAGGATGGCACAGGGCTTTGCTCTATTATGCCTATTATATCTTTCTGTTAGAAAATCACAATGATTACAGGAAATAGGAGATCAGTTTTTATCAGACACGGCCAGGCAGATGGAATATATTTCTTCCTTCTCTTGTGCCCATTTTTTCATTCAGCCTCTTACCTCCATGCTACTTTAGCAGGGTGACTTTGAGCAAAACAAAAGACATTTGCCAGTTTTCTAACAAAGCACTGACACTGTCCTTTAATACTGCCCTGAGAGAAGTCATGGTATTTTGCTCTTGCTTGATAGGAGGCAGCCAAATGTTGTGACATTTTGTAATGTGCAGGAGCTGCGGAATGAGGTTTTGTCCTTAGGCACTGAATTAGTTAACTGTTAGATTTCTTTCCTACCCAGTGAAGTTCACTCTTGGTTTACTGAACTCTCAAGCCTTCTGCATCTGGTTTTGTTGTATTCCTCACAGGCACACCTATGGGTGTGGGAAGCATTACACCTCAGGTAGTCTTCAGTTTTCTTTGTGGCAAATGTGAGGGTTGCCAATTTTAAAAATGATTGTTGGGCTTTGTCCTGTTTGGGCATGATTTTCTGGTTTAAATTTTTAGACGTTTCGGTACACTGTTTTTCAGATTCCTACATTTCCACATAAACATAAGGAAATACCATATTAAGTGGGGTTTGAATTATGTTTCTTTCCTTGTTGTACCTCTTAGACAGAGATCCTGGGACAGGAGGAACAGGAGTTTATTCTCAATTAAAAGATAAGTTTTGGGATGTACTAAGCTAAAGACTGGAGAGAGAGACAGCTACATATTGTTCCTGTGCTGAGACACGGCAAGGACAGAGAGCTTGCTCTTTAGAGATAGATTTGAGGCTGTAGAGCTCACTTGGATGTGCTTCTGGTGCCACTGTTAAGTTACAAGACTTCAGTAAGCAGCATTGCATCAGCATCGAGAGTTTAAAAGCATGCTGAAAGTGGCCAAAATAAGAGCTTCCATATATTCCAACCAGTGGTAATAATTTATTTTGGCTTTCAAAAGGATTTTGTTATACAGATTCATAAAAGACTGCTGAGGATTCTTGGGTAAAGAGTGAGAGGAGGAGCCCTTTGAGAGAGGGAACAAAGGCTGAGAATAAATAGCTAATTCTCAGTGTGGAGGGAGGTTAATAGTGGGGCAGGCCAGCAAAGAACTTGAAAGGAGTGCCGGTAGTGTGAGGGAGATCAGAGAGAAGCTGTTTTAAAGAGTCCATCACCTACTCTTTAACATCTTATTCACCACTGAAACTAACTTGAACATCTAAGGAAACTTCTTTTGTCTCCCTAATTAAGACTGAATGTTAAAAGCAGCTAAAAGTTCTGCAGCTAAACTGAGGTCAAGTGTATGAGGACTGAGGTGGCAGGGTCTGATGAAGATGGTATAGAGATCAGTGTGATGAGGGCACTTGTAAGACAGAGCTCCCACCTTCTTTAAATGCTTGCAAACAGGATGCAAGTTTGCAGGATTTGATGCCTTGTTTTGTAATCCTGGATAAGGCACTTAAATAGGGCAAAAGGGACCTCAAAGCTCATCCAGTCCCAATCTCCTGCCATGGGCAGGGACATCCCCCACTAGCTCAGGTTGCTCAAAGCCTCATCCAGACCGGCCTTGAGCACTGCCAGGGAAGGGGCAGCCACAGCTTCTCTGGGCAGTGGGTGCCAGCGTCTCACTGCCCTCACAGTGAATCAGCCAAGGTTTTTATTTCTCTTTAACATAGGTATTTTGTATTGTTAAGCCTAGTAACATCTCTTTACAGAGACCAGCAGAGATTCAGACATTGTTCCCCACCATAGCATTCTGTGTTTTACTAGCTGATTTATTTAGATTGCCTCAGCCCATGGAGCTGTCACTAAGGGGACCGCTCGTATGCAACCTGTGGATACAGAACTCAAAGCTGATTGTTGCTGTAAGCCAACCTGAAAAAAGGATGAGTGTCACCTTTTTTTATCCTCTTGTGTGGATTTCTCTAATGTATCTGGTTTTATACATGATGATGCTCATTTCTTCAAAATGCCATAATGTTTGGATTATGCATGTTGTGTGTATGGGGAAAGGAGATAAGGAGTGGAATGAAGTAAGGAATAGAACCCGATTTACTTCTGGTCTCACTAGATTTGAATGATACTTCCCTATTAAGTTAAGTATTTGGCCCTAATCCACTTGGCAGAATGAGCCCTTTATACTAAGGCTCTGTGTTGTATATACCTCAGCATTCTCATTTGCAACTGGCTATTATAGCACTAGAGTACTGCGTATTATAGCTGAATAAATAATCCACAATGATTTTTCCTGCAAGAAGCACCTTGGGTTCTTGCTTGTGGAAAATCCGTGAGCAACTCTTGATCTCTCATAACAGTTATTCAGCAAATATTTTGTACTAATAGGTTGAACGTAAACCTGGGTCTGTTGGCATTTGTGTGATGTTTTAATTAGGAAGATGAGTTGTGTAAAGTCATCTGGTGTTGCTTTTGTTACAGGGATGGATATGCGTGAAGCTTACATAATTCTGTGCAGTCACTGTGGCACCAAGAACCCCGTATAAGTAACTTTTTTAGCAAGTAAGCACCTTAAATTCTTTGTTTCAAACATTTCTGCTAATGTAACTCAGTGACATAAATATATTGGAAAGGAAATACTAATGATGTCCCTATGGTAGAAGCAAGTCTTCTGCATATTTTCAGGCTTAAATATATATATAGAGTATTCAGTCAGATCTTGTCTTTTCTTTTACTGAAGGGAGTTGCAGAAGTTATTGCACACCTGTCAGGTGCTTGGTATTATGCTGCCTCTATTAAAGCATACTTTTGGAATGGCATATTTTTATATAACCCCCATGTATTCTGGGTCAGAAACTGTATCCAAAATATAGCCAATGAGAGACTGCCCTGGTGATGTAATGGTTTTCCTGTGAAGTGCCACTGGTTGCCTGGGGAGAAAGTGGGTAGAGGTGACTGAGCACTGCAGATACTCCTCTCTATTTCATGCATTTCATCACAGCTTTTAATCAACTCTCTCTCTTCCTTTCCTCGCAGCATCAAACTGGTTTTGGAAAGAGGTGTTAAGCCAGCAAGACAGACCCATTCTTCATTCTTGAGACAGTGGTAGTGAGCACAGACATCATAATCTCCTGTGCAAGTGCAGGTAGAATTTCTTTAACATGGCCAGATTTGTCTATAAATAGTCAATAATGTGAGGGGGTAGGTCATGGCTAAATGTCCTTCACTTCACTTCAAGGGATTGAATGTTGCCCACTGAAACAAACTGCACATCTTTCCTAAAGGAGGCTGGCTGTGGCCCTGAGTGATGGAGGAGCTATGATACCACTCATGAGAATGTCAGCCAGAAAGGCACTAGACCTATATGTGTTGATTTTTATAGCTAGATCTAAGGAGTCAAGTCCTGTGTCTGGGAGCTGTGTAATGAACTACTTTAAATCCTTTGTGTGCTGGGTGTATAAGGTGGAGGTGTAACATGCACAAGCAGTAGCTAGCACTTGCACAGGGGTAAAGATAGCAGGCTTTTATTCGTCCATCCGTATGCAAGTGGGTGATGTTACATGGAGAGAAAGCTTATGACATATTCATCTAATACTTCAGCAATTAAACATCATGCTGGCTTTTTGCTTCATTTTTAAATTTCACTATGTTTTCAGCTTCAAGTCACTTCGTTATTTTCCCTTATTTTTCTGGTTCGGGTTGTATATAGATATAGTATCTCAATGCTAGAAGAGATGAGATGAGACTGCCAAGACCATCTGATCTGTATTATAGAGAGCTGACACACATCAGAATACTAAGTTGCATCTTCTTTGGTGCCAGTAATCTACACAACCAAGCAGCCTGCAACTGCGTTAAATTGCTATGATTTTTGACAGAAGAGACCTTGTTTGCATAAATCCCTTGAATACCGATGGGAGTGTGATTACAGCTTTAACAAAGGGACAGGTTGAATACAAATTTGGGAGGGCCAGAAAGTGTTTAGTATCTCTTATTGTTTTCATCAGAATTCTAAATCTTATTCATGCAGATGACTCTGATCTTTATATCAATGCACAAAAAGAAAAGAACAGAGGAGCAAAAAGACTCTTCTCTTTTGACTGAAACACTGATTTTGTTATCGAGTTACCGATGAGGGTCCATTTGGGATATTATTCAAGCACAGAGATCAGTGCTGGCCTTTTGTAAGAGCCCTTAAATGTTTGGAATACATTTGCCCTTGAGGGAGATAATCTACTGCAGAAAAAATTAGATTCAGATCAGGAGATAGAGAAGGTGGGATTGTGCTTAGCACATTGATGCTTCCTGGCAGCTTGGTTCTGCCTTAAGCTTAATACTACCTGCATTCTTTTGTAACCCTCTATACTTAATAGCTGGATTCTGTTTTCTGTGTCAGGTTTTGTTCATGAAACAAATTGGCAATTAGCCACTGGCTGAGGGAACAAGGGGTATTTGTTTGGAATAAATGCAGTGATCAGGATGTGTCTTGCTATTTGGTTTCTGTTGAGATCAAAAATACCAGGTATGAGGGGTTTTTTGAACCAGGTAAGTTAAACAGACTGCTTATTATACTTGGAATAAACATTTGATTTTATGTCCTATACCCTGTGTTGTTTCTTCAGTAGTTTTGCACTGAGGGGACAGTTAAACTGGATTCTGTGAGGACTCACAGGACAGAAAGATGATGAGCCTTTTTCCTATCTTGTGCCCTACGGGACTTGGCCAGCCTTCCACCTTGGAAGCACAGTTCTTCCCCGTTAATACCCTGGGCATTTCCTTTCCAAAAGGAAGGTTATTTTTTTCTTTTACTGTGAGAATGGGAGTGAGTCAAAGGTGGAATGGCTAGGGCAATCCTGACTGATGCCAGGGTCTCCAGATTCAGGCCCGCAGTGATACAGGCTCTGCTTTCATGTTATTCCAAATGTACCAGGTCATTGTAGTTGTGAATACCAGGCCAGTTCAGGACTGCTTTGCTTTAAAGCTTATGCCTAAATGGGTCTCCTGGCAGATCTCAGCGTAACTGAGAGAAAGGCCACGTGCTGAACTTCACATTGGGAGACACCCACATGAAACCTGAGGTTTGGGATAGGTTATACTTACATATGGCAAATTACATGAGTCTATATTTGTTGGGGTTAAAGATTTAAAAAGCTAGGCCCAGGTGCTCTCAGCATCCTGTGTAAGCTTAATCTTCCAGGAATGTCACCTCCCATTGAAATTTGGAAGGATTGCATTTTTTTTAATGCTTTTTAGAAAAGCGTAACCTGATGTCTTGCCTTCCTATATGATTTTAACGGCAGAACTGCATCGGTGTGGCATTGCTATAGCTATGCTAACAGTTTTCCCCATATAGATACAGGATTTAGACATCCTTTCTAGTTCTGATCATTGTTTGTTTAAAGTTGTTTAAGAATTGCCCTTATTCCTGATAATTATCCGAATCCAAAATTACTCTCTAGGCAATGTAATGGTATTCTTAATCATGTATTGTACTGACATAGATTTTTTTTTTTTCCTCTCCCCATGGACTTCCACAAATGGACCAGGACTATTTCTGTCTTTTTCCCTCCCTGTCTTCCTTCCTCACCTTTCCAAGCTAGAAGAGCTGCTATAAATGGACATTTCTCCTTCCAGGAATAAGATCAGAATAATTCAAATGACCTTTTTAGGCATTAGCACGGGTCATTAAATAGCATTGTAGAGAAAATCCACTCTAAATTGTATTACCGGTTTATGCTTTTATCAATACATTAATGCCTCGGAAGTGAGCACTTTAGGTCATCAGTTTTGACAATCCCAAAGAAACTGTTGTTAAATGAGTGTTCCTCGTCAATAATGCAGAGTTTCTAGGAATAACTATTTATTTTAGTTAGGGCTTTTTGCACCAAGTGGATGGACCACTGTAGGTAGCAGCAAGAGCAACTAATGTACTGTGAAGGAGGTACAAGTATTATCTGTCTTGTCCAGTTCCTCTGGCAAACGTGCTGCTCTGTACTTTCATATTTTCCTTGGCATTGCTATTCCCATCAGTGCTGCCAGGGGATCACAAGCACAGGAACAAGAATATCTGCAGTCAGTTGTCAGCCTAACAGCAGGGTGCAGTTACATGTTATGTAGTCTAGTATTATTTTTGACAAAACACTGACAAAGATGGGATCCTTTAGCAGAGCTCCTGTAGGCTGAAGCTAACGCAGATGTGCCTACGTGAGGACAGGCAATGTAAAGGGTTGGAGCACAGGTGTGTGTAAGACGTGTGTGGTGTTGACTGAAGGCCATGTGAGTGGGTGAAGCTGAGAAGAAAAGCCCTGCATCTGTCTGGCTTCCCATTTCCTTAGTACCAAGAGCCTGTGACCTTCAAGTGCTCTTCCAGCTGTGCCAGATATTGGACTGCAGCACTGTGCTGTGACCGCTCTTTGTGTTTGTACAGGTTACCTGGGTGTTAATCAGTTTGACACAACAGCAACTACTCTCACTGGTGGCAGGGAGATGATAGTTTGCTGTCTAAACATTTCACTGTATTATTCCAGAGGCACTGCAAGAGATGTGCTGTGCGATAATTCAAATCTCAGTCATCTGTAAAACTTTCCTTATTCTTGCCTTTTGCTTTGCAAATAGCTTCACATTCCTAACTCAAGTGGAGTTGGTGTCCTCAATTATATTAAAAAAAAAAAGTTACTTTAATATTCCTAATATTTTAAACTATCTCCTCCTAGTCAGGGTTGTCTTTTGTTGGAGTACTTCAGAATTAAGATAATGCTGTTACCTTTCTTGGTACTTAAATGATAGAATGTGTTCCTAAATTATGTTCTAGTTTGAGTTACCAAACCAGGAGTTCTAGTGGCATTTAAGATGAATACTAGCTATTTGCATGTTTCTAGCTGTGACTTTTTTGCTGCACAGTAACATGGATAGCATGGAAGTATCTGGGGTTCGTGACATACTTTCACCTATTTTAAGAGAGCCAATGGGATCCTGGGGTGCATCTGGAGGAGTGTGGCCAGCAGGTCTAAGGAGGTGATCCTCCCCCTCTACTCTGCCCTGGTCAGGCCCCACCTGGAGTATTGTGTCCAGTTCTGGGCACCTTGGTATAAAAAGGACAGGGATCTCCTGGAGAGAGTCCAGAGAAGGGCTACGAAGATGATTAAGGGCCTGGAGCATCTCCCCTATGAGGAGAGGCTGAGTAAGTTGGGATTGTTCAGCCTTGAGAAGAGAAGACTAAGGGAGGGACCTAATTAAAGTCTATAATTATCTTAAGCCGGGGATGCAGGGAGAATCAGCCAGCCCCTTTTCAGTGTCTGTGGGGACAGGACAAGGGGCAATGGCTGCAAGTTGGAGCACAGGAGGTTCCACACATACGTGCAGAGGAACTTTTTCCCAATGAGGGTGACAGAGCCCTGGGACAGGCTGCCCAGGGGGTGGTGGAGTCTCCTTCTCTGGAGATATTCAAGACCCGTCTGGACGCCTATCTGCAATATGAGCTGGGGAGCTGCTTTGGCAGGGGGGTTGGACCCGATGATCTCTCGAGGTCCCTTCCAACCCCTACGATTCTGTGATTCTATGATTTCATCTCTCAGATTCTGTCTGGGGCTCTCTAAGCAACTAAACAGAAACTATTTAAAGGAGGTCCATGGGAACTTGCCACACTTCTTTAATGTCATACAGATAGACTGGAGCAACACTCATTTGTGAAGGCAATTCTCCTCTATTAAATTTGCTTTCTTTTTGTAGGAGTTATAGCCATGGACAGTGCATGAAGCCTAGATCCTAGTGCAAGGGGAGAGATGAATGCCCTATGGCCAGCACTGGTTCCCCTCTTACTCTCTTCCTCCTTCATAGTTAACATTGCTCCTTTTACATATCTGATTAATACCCCAGATTTGGAAGTAGAGTAGTCTTGCAGATCTTCCTGGCTTCTACAATATTAGCCTGTAGTGTGTGGGTTTTGTTGGTTTTTTTCCCCAAGTAAAAGAAACTACAAAACCAATCACAAGAACTGATTCCCTTCTTTTATAATCAGTTCTGCAGTTTAGGCTTTTAAATGTGTGGGTTTTGCTTTTGTGTCTTCAGACTTACCATTTGCCATGTAACTTGCTCTTCCAGTAACACCCATCCTGTCCTGGCATTAGTTAAACCTTAGGTCTGCTGATGCCTAGAGTAGTACACCTCTGTGACTTTAGCAGGGGCATGTCGATGTACTGCAGGGCAGAATTTAGCTCTTAATTAGCTTGCTCTGGCTTTTTTCGGCTCTTTACCCAGCAGAACGAATTCAGAGCAAACGAAGCATCTAGAAATCCCAAAGCACTGCTTTCAGTAGCCAAAAGATGAGCATCAATATTTAGCTTGCCAAGGGAGACTTGATGCTGTCTGTAGGCAGAATGTAATCAGTGATTGATGTAATTTTCTTGTGTGGAGAGATTGGGGCTGCATGAATGTACAGAGGTTAATCACGGAAGATGTTCAAATCTGAGCTAGGCAGAGAATAGCATGCAATCAGCAGCACTGGTTCAAGGAACGGATGGGGCAAAAGATGTGTTGGATTCTTTCAAAATCAGAATGGTTGATTATTAAATTTAGCGACATATATGTTTCACCTTGTAACTAGGTTTTCTGGAGGAATGCTTTTAATAAGGAATAAGAATATAGCAGACGTGCCACAACTTGAATTTGTCCAGTTGTGCTTTGAAATGTCGCTTGTGTAAGCCCCTCTTGGAAGGCACAAAGGCAGATATTTTTTCCCAAAAAAAATGTTTGCTGAAATGAGTGGACCTGATGCTTCAAGCTGAAGCTTGACCATCACATCCTAGGCAAGTGTCAAAGGAGTACAGCTTGAAAAACAGCAGTGGAGTGAAAACATGGTGGGGGGTTTGCTTGCAGGGTCCTTGCTGCTTGAATCTTGGAGATACAATATCCCTCACTTGTTTACTCTTCGTATTACACGTGGGACCTTGCACAAGGGTCCATCTTGCCAGGTTGCTTCTTACAGGGATTTTGCAGGGGACCTCTGTAGATTGAAGATAACCCACAGTGGTGTGAGTCTCAGCCCTGATATAATCCAGGGCCTAAGTGCCTATCTGAGAGGGGTGAGTCCAGTAGTTACCTTCCCTGTTCTGATTCTGGGGTTAGAATTTTCCCATGAATGCAATACATTGTCTGGATCTGCTTTGGCTTGCTCTCATCTTGCACTGAACTGTTGTGAAACCAGCAGTTAGCACAGGGTAGCTGTGAAAAACTACTTACAGTGGAGCTCAGTGAAGGAAATCTTGTCCTCTTCTCCACCCCAAGAACTGTTGCAGAAAACAAGCCCTTGGGAAAGGCCTTTAAAAGTTGACTTTGTCTTCTATGTTTTGGAGTAAGAAAAAGGAGAGTAAGGAAGCTGTTTGGGGGAAATGCTTATAAAAAGTGAGGTATTACATCAATACCTTTTGCTCCCTGTCTTGCAGGCAAAGCAGCATTGGGGGTTTTGTTTTTACTCCTAAGGGAAAAAGAGGAAAAAAAACCCTCACCCTAGCAGTGCAAATACAATAGTAGCAGCCTTCACACCTTGCAATGAGTAGTTATGACTGCAGGCATTTTAAATTACGGAAAGGCTGTGTCATTGCTTGCTGGCATGTGGCACAGCTGTCATTTCCCTGCTTGGATAGCGCTGCCTCATCCATCTCACTGCCTGTGCTGCTTGTCCAGGCTGAGAGAAAGGTACTGTAATAACAATAATAATAACAATCATAAGAGGGCTGTTAGAGGAGTATGATGGAATCTTCTGTTGAGAATGCATTGTAAGCATATTTACATATGGAAATATGCTTCAGTCCATTTAGTGCTTGGTTTCCTCGAATACATTTTGATGATATAGTCTTGTCACCTTTTTGCATGTGGTGGGCAGTTGCTTCATGTTTTGTTCCATAGTTATACGCTGTAATTACGAAGTGGGAATGGAATTTCGAGTTGTCTCTCACCTGGGATATGAATCTTCTGCTCAATGTAGCTTTCACAGCATCAACAAACAACTGCACTAAAAAAATACTGCATAAAAAAAGTGTTAAGGTTGTGCAATAAGTGTGGAGATGCAGAGATAAGGAGAGAATTTCCAGTCTGGTGATGTGGGGTTCAGAGGAATGTCACACTACTGAACCAGAGTCTCCTGTTCCCTGAAGAAGTTTAATACTTGGGTGTATGTTTCTGTGCTTATGTCACTACTTGAATGGTATTTTCCCTGTCACTTAAAGTCCTATGTCAACTGATACTGGCAGGCAGGTGCTTCTCTGCATATCTGTGTATTCTTACTCATTGAAGTAACACAAAGGCATACCCTTATGAAGTGGCAAGTCTGTTTATGCATAAGACATGTAGTTTGTAAATTTATTCATATCAATTTTTACTAGAGGTGTATATACATTGTGTAATTATATGCAATTAGCTATGTATAGCTGCATTATTTTAAGAAATGCATGTTATTTACTGACCAGAGTTTGGTTCTTCTTTTTCAATGATATATATTGTGCAACTGAAGCTGCATATGCAGAGCTTGGCCTTCAGAATATCTCAGCTACTTGAAAACATGACTCTTGCCTGAGGAATTTAAACTTAAAATAGTAGTACCTTTCCAGTTAGTGCAGCTGTTAGCATTCTGTCCAGAATTGATGCTGTTCATGACATCTGCAGTAGTGTGTCTGCAACTTGGTGTTTCAAAGATCCTGTTTTATGAAACTGATTAAGTACCTGCTTTCTCTCATGAGGGTACTAGTGCAAATTGCTGTATTTCTATCAAATGAGAGTCTTTTAAATCTAGTTTTACAAATGGCTGGCTGGTACAGCACTGTAAACTAGGCATGCTTCTACAGCTGCTTGTGGGTTTATGAAATTTTGAGGCATGTAAGGTCTTTGCTTTTTATTTTGTAAGCATATCTTTTTCATGTAGTCTGCGTAGTTGAGAGCACAGTTGTTCTTAGAAGCTAATGGAGTTAAAACAGGAACAAATACAGGAAGATTTTTCTTGTGGTGGTTTGACCCTGGCTGGAGGCCAAATGCCCATAAAAGTCGCTCTATCACTCCTGTTTTCAGCTGGACAGGGGAGAAAATATATATTGAGAGGCTTAGGAGTTGAGACAAGGACAAGGAGAGATCATTCTGCCATTGCTGTCATGGGCAAAACAGACTTAACATGGAATGAAGGACAGAAACTCTCTAATTTATTATACTGCACACACAGAGCGAAAACAGAAACGGATAATAAGTACAAGCAGATCTTAAAGTACCTCCCCCCATCCCTCCCTCCCTCCTTAGCAGACTTAACTTTACTCATGATTTTGCACCCTTCTGTCCTCTCCATTGTGGCACGAGGAGGGGCAGGGAATGGGGATTTCAGTCAGTTCCTCATGAGATGTTCTCCTCCTTAGCTTGGGGGGCGGGGGGAGGGGGCATTCCTTACACCCTTCCCCCTGCTCCAGCATGGAGTCCCACCCATGGGAGGACAGTCTTCCATGAACTTCTCCAAAGTGAGTCCTTTCCCACAGGGCTTCAGCTCTTCACCAGCTGCCTCAGCATGGGTCAGTTGTATGGGGTGCAGCCATAAATCATAGAATGTTTCTCAGTCTCTCAAGCCCAGACTGCTCAAGCCTGGTCCTCTATGGTGTCACAAGCCCCATCCCCCCTCCCCCAGTAAACCCGCTACAGCAGCTGTCGGTCTCTCCCTTGCTCATCTCTATCTCTCTCCATGGGCTGCAAGTGCTGGCCAGGGGCTTGCTCCAATGTGGGGCACAGGGTCTTCTGTATGTCTCCACCTGCTCCAGCGTGGGGCCTCTCCATGGGCTGCAGGTGGGGTCTTGGCCTTTTCCATGGGCTGTGGGGGGACACCTGCTCCACCATGGGTTTCCCCATGGGCTTCTGGGGCATCTTTCTCTCTGGCACCTAGGGCGCCTCCTCCCTGCCCTGCACTAGCCTTGGCGTCTGCACAGCTTGTGACATCTTCTCTCTCCCTTCTTGGGTGGCAAAATGCAGCTACTTGTGTTTTTGTTTCTCCCAAATATGATTCCGAGAGGTGCTGTGACCATCACTGATGCGATGGGCCTTGATCAGCAGTGACTCCGGCCTTGAGCCGGCTGGTGTTTGCTCTGTGGGGCCTGCAGAGAGCTTCTGGCTGCTGCTTGCAGAAGCCGCCCCTGCAGCTCCCCCTCTTCCCTCCCCCGGAAGCTAGCCACACAAAACTGCAACACTTGTTCATTTTTCAAATCCCATTCCTAGATAAAGGAAAGCATATCAAAATTCAGGGTATTTGTTTATAATATATTTAGTTTGTCTGAGCTTCAGGTGCCTTGGTATTCCATAATGAAGTACAAGGTAGTATGTTGCTTTTTTTTTCTTTAAATCTGATTTCTTTATTGCATCTCTTTCATCTCTAAGCACCTTAAATTTGCTTTCCTTTTGTAATTATTTCTTTTCTTTTCCTGTCAGAACTCTTATCTTCTCCATGGAGCAAAAGTGTTTAACTGCTGCCTAAAAATTATTTTTTTGGAATAAGTGGCTGCTGCTAGTTCCAGGAGGTAATGTTTGATCCTCGTTTTATTGCTGTAAAGACCAATCAGTTTTGTAATCAATCCAACTGTTAAATTTGATGCTGTGGATTGCACAGTAAATTTAAATAAAATGACGTTTAAATATTTCTATAATGCTTCTGAGTTAGTAGTCTTAGGTTCTAAGGAAGAAATGAAAACTGTAGGGAGAGATTTTGGCTTAAGGCTCTCCCTTTCTCAAAGGAAAGCTAATCCAAAGAGGACCTGGCACTTTTGGAGTCATACTTTGAAGTCTGAGCTTTGTTACACTGACTTCAGCCTTGAAGTCATTTACTTGATGCCAACTGATTTTATTTCTCTTACTTATTGGTCAGTATCAGGTTCAGGCCCTTTAATATAGAAAGGTTTTTGTATGCTGGAACATGTTGTCTTCCACCTCTTTGGTGTATTCTGCTACACTCAGCTTCTCTGCTGCTTTGGTACTTGCACTGGATATATACTCACTCCAGTTAATAAGGTATGAGTAAGCATTATGTGCCTTACACCACTAATCACATATGAGTAAACATGTATTTGTCAGTGTTCGTCTAATGACAAATTCTACATTGATCATTGGTGTACTTTTATCAGTGTTGTACTGATTGGGGTAACTATTTTAGGAGATACTAGTTCTCAAAGCAGATTTTGAAAGATTGTATGAATGTAAGGACATTTGTTTCTGTACACTTGTCAAATATATAATGTGAATAAATTCCCACATGCTATAGGGAATACATAGATCAAAGCCACTTCTAGTCACTGAGCCAGGACTCTGATTACTGATTTCTGTTTATTTTCCGCCAGCTCTAAGATTACCATTTGAAAACAACCTAGAAGTCCCAAGGAAATACTTTTCCCCCTATTTCAACTTGCCTTTTAAATAGACTGTTTCAACCACAAAGTATACTTTTGTCTATGTTTTTGTTTTTATTTTATTTTAATACTTCGACTTGGCAATATTCAGTCCTATGTTACTGACAAGCCTATTCACAGATGACTGATCAGAGTTAGAAACAGCTTTTGGTGCTTCCAAATCAAGGCTAGATATGATTCTTTAAAACAAACAAACAAAAAAAACCCAAAACCAATCCAACCCAACAACTGCACAAGCAGGGGGTAGAGCCTGGTATAGAAAGAATTGGGGCCTTTCTGGTCTGTGTCATACAGTGGGTCAAGCTAGAACATTACAGAAGTCCCTCTGGCTTTCATATTGACTTAACGTTAGCAGCAAGGTTTATACTGTTCTGAGGTTGAATTGCAGCCTAGAGAGAGAACATACAGATATTTCTTACTGCAGTGGAAATACTGGTAACTGAATGAGTACTATGGAGCACCCAGAAATTTGTTTGTGGCACTTAAAAAACTGATGGTAGTTGGTTGTCTTCCCCTCCGCCACTGCCTTGCTGGTTCTGCCCTTTGGTACTTTGTAGGGATTTGAACAATATCTATTTTCATGTAAGAGATTTTTGGTGGGTCGTGCCCCCCCGTGTCTTTCTTTGACCTGTGTTGGCTGTCTTTCTTAGAGGTGTTCAGGGCCTTCTCAGCAGGAACTCTTGACACAGACACTGCACAATGTCCCTGTTTAACTGGTCCCTGTGAGTGCATTTCCAGGGCTCTGGCATTGGGTACCTTTCAGCTGGAAATGAATGGGTGATGGGGTAGAGATGGGGCAATAAATCAGCATGTCAGGGGGTACCTGGCATATCCTTCTGGTATGAAATAATGACAAGTAAGGTTATTCCTATTTATTCATTAAGCTGCCTTAAAATATCATGAGTAGATATTTTTTTAAGCCAAACTTTTGGATAATTGCTGAAACCAAATGCTAGTCCCAGTCTCAGTGATGCATTTTTACATGTCTGCTTGCTCAAATAAATGAGTGGTTTAATTCTGGGAGCAGACTACACTCAGTCTGCAGGGTGATGGGCCCCTGCATCTCCCATGGGTCAGCAGCAGGCCTTGCATCTCACGCATGTGAGGCTGTCTGCCTTCAGCTAAGGCATTTGGTAGCATCTGGAATGAATGGCAGCTGGAAATCATTCTTGTCATTTCCTTGGGTGCTACTGGACAGGAAGGCTCAGACCTGTGGTTGATGGCAGAGAAACCAATGCCTTGTCCCACCATGCCACCTGAGACAGCCCAGCCCTACTGCTGCATCTCTGCTCAGTCAGGCAAGTACAGTGGCTTTGCTGCCTGGCTGGAGCAGAGTGCCTGGAGAGAGCTGACATAGAGAATCTTAGAATCACTAAGATTCATAGAGAATTTTAGTCTCTTCCATCCTAAGTGATTCTTAAGATCATCAGTCCAACCACAGCTTAACCCTGCCTAGTCCACCTCTAGACCATGTCCTCAAGCACACCATCTACACACCTTTTAAATACCTCCAGGCATGATGACTCCACCACCTCCCTGGGTGGTTCCAATGCCTGACAACCCTTTCTGTAAAGAAATTCTTCCTGATATCTGACCTAAATCTCCCCTGGTGCAATTTGAAACCATTTCCTCCTGTCCTATCACTTGTTACCTGATAGAAGGGATGATGCAGGGTACAGAGTGTCCCAGCCTTGAGGGCACCCCTGGCCCTGATTGCACCTGCCTTGGTCCCATTCCAGCCCCTAGTGCCATTGATGCCTGTGGTCTGTGTTGCCCCTGGCTTGTCTGCTGGCTGGACCTCAAGCCTCTGTGGTTAGCAGCCCCTTTCTGATCGATCCTTCAGATGCCACCTGTGGCTTGTCTCCAGCCCTGCTGGTGGCCCTGTCCCCTGGATGGGCTCTGTGTGGCCCTTTGCATCTTTGTTAGTGCTGTCTTGAGGAATTGGGTCTTGAAATAAGTGTTTGACTTGCCTAATTGTTTATCTAGGGCATTAGCTCTACAGGGGAAATAATGTTAATATTTATGGTAACTTGTGAATGAAAATAGCTCTTTGATAACTCTCTGGTGGAGCATAATGAAATAATGCCATGATGGTCTAAGATCTTTAGAAATACAGTAACTGTGGTTTTCTGCTGGGTGGGATCTGAAACCTGTGGTGCATCTGCTATTCCTTGTGTCGGACATGCAACACTTGTGAGAAGTCCTGCAAGGCTAGCAAAACAGAGAAAGCTGGGGTTTCAGCTACCAAATGCTTCTTCATAAACCTGAAATGTGCTGGTAGAATGGTAAAACTTGCTACAAATCTTGGTGCAATGTGAGGAGCTTGGACGCCAGCCAGCAAAGTATCTGAAACAGTTCTATGTGGGAAACCCATGAAGCGTATGTAGAGTTTCCCTTTGTAGCAGGAGGAGGAGGAGGTGGCAGCGCTAGAGCTTGGCTGCAGAGGCGGTGAAAACAATGGTTTGGCTTGGGTCTTCATGTTGCAAGACTGTTTCAGAGGTGCTGGAAGGTGGCTGAAAATGTCTTGGAATTGCTCAACTGTATGAAAATGCCAAAAAACCACGATCTTGCATAAGGCTTCAGCTGGTGAAAAGGTTTTGGGTTTTCTTTTTCCATGTCAATTTTAAAATTAGGGAGGAGTTATAGGACTTAAGTGCATACATCAAGGTAAACCATCTTCCTCTGTATTCGTCCACCATTAGAGACTCAGCTTCTCTGCTCTGAACTCTCAGGAATCTTACCCATGCATTGATCCAGTGCAGAATTTCATGCTTCTGTCTGAGACATGGTATAAACTGGAAACTCAAAAGGAGAGGGCTGGAGGGGTGCAATGTCCAGAAGAAAGGGGTGTGAGCAGAGGACTTAAAATTGATGCCCCACATCCCCAGAAGCATAGAAATAGTGACTTGAGCTGACCCAGATTTTCCTGGGGACAGCAGGGCAACTTGTGGTAACTGGTGCATGAATACAGAAGGAAGATGGTCTACCTTGCTGTACATACTTAAGTCAATTTGATCATAGACAGGAACAGGACTGGAGGATATGAAAATCCATTTGAGTGGCTACAGTAGAGGGTGATTACAAAAAAAGAGGTAGATGTACATCAGTCTGTAACATAATGGATTTAGAACTGTTCTGAATTTCTGTAATGGAGGAAGGTCACTGCATCAGTTTTACTTTCTCATGTATCAGCATGACAAGGAAAAGAGCATGGGAAGACTGGGAACAAGGGACTGAAGCAAATTTAATATCTTTCCCCAGCTAATTTCCCCTGCTGCCCCATGAGGAGGGCCTGAGGATCCACAGGCAAAGATTTGCACAACTCCTCACACTGCCTAGTGGGATCACATTGGTTTGCTCTCTGTCCTGTCTGTATCCCCATGTTTCTGTATGCTGCAGATGTAATTACAAGGATTTTGCATGCCATCATCTTAGAGTTTATGCAGACTCTGGCAAAAATGAAGCAGTATTATGGAAGAAACAGCATATGTGATAACCAGTGGATTCTTACATAGAAAGCTTAAACTGGATAAAGCTTTTCAACTGGAGATTTAGCTGAAAGAAAATAGAAATACAAAGCTGAGGGACATTTGGAAAGGTTAGAATTTAACAAAAAGGAATTTGGGTTGTTTTTGTACCACTTGTGCATAAAATTGCATATTATAGCAGCCTTGCAGTACCTAAAGGGGATCTACAAGAAAGTGGGAGAAAGACTGTTTACAAGTGTATGTAGTGATAGGATGGGGGGTAATGATTTGAAACTGCAAGAGGGTAGATTTAGATTAGGAAGAAATGAGGATGGTGCGGCCCTGGCACAGGTTGCCCCAGAGAAGCTGTGGCTGCCTTCTCCCTGGCAGTGCTCAAGGCCAGGTTGGATGGGGCTTCGGGCAACCTGGGCTAGCGGAGGGTGCCCCTGCCCATGGGAGGGAGGGTGGGAGAAGAGGATCTTTGAGGTCCCATCCAATGCAACCATTCTATGTTTCTATGATATTAATTTCATCTTTTATTTTTATCCCTGCTTATAGTGTTTGGTATTAAACTAGACAGTAAACTCTCCAAAGCACAATTGTTTTCCCAAATGTATTTATATTGCAAGTAGGATGCCTTTGTCTAGAGAGGAGCTTCTTGCATATAATAATAAAAACCAATAGTAATTGTTCTTGTTGGAGGTAAAGCTGAAGATTATTTGGAATATATGGAAAAAAGTGTTTTCTTACATGAAGTGTAAAAACAGTAGGCTGTGTTTATGATCTTCCTTCCTGTGTGCTAGCTTGAACTACAAGTATAGCTGTTGTGTGGACATACTGCCTTAAAACAGACACAATCGCATGCTCACGCATGTGTTCAGAGGCTGTTACAGTCATTAGTGATTGGGGTTTGTAGTTTATTGTAGCAAGAGTTTTACTTTCTTTGGATTCTGCTTTTTACTGTTGGTAATGTTGTTGCCATGAGCTTACACCTATTTTGATGTCAAGAGTTATTCTTCCTCTTGTGTGTCTGTCTCTCAGGTTGTACATAGGTCCTGTTGAAGGAAATAATACTACACAAGGCGAAAGCCTTCTTTTAGAGAGCTTTTAGATGTGCTTCTGATGCATTTCTAAAACATATGATTTTCAGTGTCTGTAACTCTGCAGTCTAATATGAGCTTTCTCTCTCCAGTATTTCTTTTGAGTTCATTGTAGGTCTGCAGCTCTCCTTTGTTACAAGGACGCTCTTGAAGCTGTCATTTTTATTTTATTCAGGAATAACATTGCTAAAGTTCTTGCTACTTCTGTGGTTTGTGACCCATTGTTATTCATGTGTTCCTTTCTCTGTTCTAATTTTAAATGTCTGTATTCCAATTTAGCTGGAGCGTTCAATGTATTCCTTTTTATGTTACTTAGAAGTTTTTATATCTTAGTGGCTTGATTTGGAGAGAGATGTAATGGAGCCAGCTGGCTGAGAAACAGATTTTTCCATTTCACAGGAGAAAAACACGACCCCACCCTTATTTTAGGAAAATTATTTCTTTATTTCTTCAGCACCCTGCTTTGATAAAGTCATGAAGGCCAACATTTTCTGTGGAGTTCAGGTTCTGAAAAATCTTTAATATGTATCAAGCTTAAAAAAACCCAACCCAATACCAAAACAAACCCCCATGCCTGTGTAATAATTTATTTAGCATTGTTTCTGAGATATTCTCAGCAACCAAGATATTACTGGTTTGGGTCCCTTTAATCTGACTCTGTTTTCACTGCTGAGAAAAGGGGAGAGAAAAGAATATGTACCTTCAGATATAATAAAGTGTAGGAGGCTCCAGCCAGAATGTGAGAACACATAGGGAAGGAAATAAACCTTCTGTTGAGGATCGCTTCACCAGCGCTTCTTTTGACTTAAATTTAAGCTTTTAATGAGGCTAAAAATGGCTTGGAAAATGCAAGAAAAGCACTTAACCTGGCAATGTTTATTTAGGCCAGATAGATTAAAAACAATCTTGGTATTCTTCCCACCTGCCATAACAGCCTGCCCCTGACTGTGTTTCAGCCTGTCAAGGCTCTTTCAAGCAATGTATGTAACGTCGGTGGTTCTGACACGCTACCTGAGTGTACAGCATTCATTGTGCACTTCATGGCAACACATGTAGCTTAACTCAGATATATTTCATAAGGAATATAGCGCTGCTTTTCATTGTAGTGTCCAGACACCTCAAAAATCCAAGCATTTTCCTAAAAAAGCCTTGTTTTGGGAATGATTTTTACCCTTTTGTGGTTCATAACAAATGCAAGAGGGTCCATGGCTAGCTCTGCATAGCTTTGACCGCTACTGTACTCAAGAGCATGACAGCAGTTGCACACATTTTGTGTCCACAACAGAGTTGTGTTTTGCCCATGTTAATTTATCAATATTTACCTGATTCTTGGACAGGCTTTTCAAAATGCTTGGGGGGTGTCCCGTGCTGCTGGAACCTGTCTCCCCACAGGTAGGGCTGCATGCTTGAACCATGCCTAAGATAGTGTCTTGGCTTGCAGAATAACGGTGGTGGTGGTATAGCTTGGTTGGCATACGATCTGGGGTGAAGCTTAGGGGGTGTCTGTCTATCACAGCACTATTTCTTTAAAAAAAAACCCATCAAACTCCATTTTACACCACAGAATTACATTCTTGCCTGTAACCATGCAATGTGTCCTCAACACAGCTAGTTTTTTGTGCTGCTGTACATTACCATGGACTGTGAATTGCTGTGATCTGTTACTGCTGCATTTAGCACTGCATTCTTTTACATCAAATGACTTCTAAGCTGTTATCTTGATTAAAGCACTTGAATGAATAAATAATGCAGTGGACTTAATAGTGAGGGAAGAAATAGATCAAGTGGAGCAATAATTCTTGAGAAGATACATTTTTCTCACTTTTTGATTTTATGGATTATTTAAAAGAAGTATCTCTAATCACAATTCTTTTTGTAATGTTTTCATTTAGTATAGTAGCATTTACTTTGATCTGTTGCTATTGTACTTGAATGGTAAGCCTGATATTTAGCCTACAGTAGCTTTCCATAGCACGCAGACTAATGAAGATTTGCAAGCATTAATTTCCTCCATGTCTTCTTCAGAAAAAGTGTGAAGTTCAGAGCTTCAACTCTTTAGCCCTTTGCACTGGTGTTGCGTGGAGGAAGAGCTAAAAATTCAGGTCTTTTATGCTGTGTCGCTAGTATGTGGTGTTTTACAGTCACTCATAATGTAACAACAAAGACAGGACAAAACCACGAGTATTTCTGAGAATGGCAGTTCAAAAAGTGGGAAGTAGTCAAAGCAATTCAGACACATCTGCTAAGGTCCGGGCATGGGCATGTTCAGCTAATGAACAGAGCAAGAAAGCTACAGCTTTCTCTGATTTCTCTTGATGCAGAGCCTGGAGTAGGCTGTTGCTTCTTGTGTGTGATTGACAGACTGTGCTATTAAAAATACATGTTCAAACAATACAAGGAACAGAGTGAGTAACAGGATTTATTGCAAGTTTGGTTTGTTGGTTTGTGCTGTCCCGTCCGTGTCCCGCCCCCAGTCATGTAGTCACAGAATCACAAGGTTGGAAGAGACCTTTAAGATCATCAAGTCCAACCATTCCTGTCCTAAGCTAAACCATGTCCCTAAGCAATATCCTAAGTAGTCCTCCATATCTGGTTTTATTTTACCAGCTACTAAGGCAAATGTTCTCATCTTCATTATTCCCCAAAAAGGAACAACTTGGAGAATGTCTGAATTCTGCAGATGTGACAGTATGGATAAAAGAAAGGGTATATGCAAACACCAGAGCCCCCACCCTGCTAAGTCTGTTCCTTTTGCTTGAGGAAAAAAAGGGATTTTTAACTGATAATGAACTTTTGAGTGTAACACTAAAGCAAACAAAAACCCAACCCCACAACCTGTTCAGCTGCCCCAACCTATACAATTTAATTGCTCTACTCCCTATCAGAAGACAAATAAGTCCTAAAGGCAAACAACTTTTTTTTTTTAATTGAACTTTGCCCCATCAAATAAAATAGCTCACTTGGAATGCAACCAGGTCTTGGGATGAGGGTAACTCTTAAGGAGAGAAAAATTTACCTTCTACACAGTGAAGTGAGATAACTGAACATCAATTAGTACCCAGGCATTCCAACTCAGTGACATGGGCATGGCACAACCAAAGATGATGAAAGCACTAGAGGGTGAAACAAGTACAAAGGAGTTAACATGGAATTTTGTACATATCTGTGTAAATTGTAAAGATGAAATATAGAGGAATGAAAAAAACATCAGCTATAGAGAGGTGTCAGGTGATGGGACAGTTCCCTTAGGTTCCTGTCTTCCCCTTGAAAAAATCCAGCCAGTCCTTTCAGCATAGGGCATTGGTGGATTGGTGATGTTGGGTAGGAGGAAGGGAAAACAACCCTGACTTGTTGTAGCAAGAATGTCAAAGTGTTTGACTGTTGTGTGCTCTCATAAAAGAAATAATCAAATGTAAACTTGAATGAAAAGACATTTTTAACTCTGTGTCCTCTTGTAATAACAAATTTTGGATGTCCTAATAGAAACCTTGCCTCTCCAGTAGCTCTTCTGTTAATCCAGTAATCTGGAGCCTTGACTAAGATGTAGAACCACCAGGTTTAATGCCCCTCTAGTCCAAGGGCTTTATTTCAGCTTTGTTGTGTTTCATAGGACAGTGCATTAGGCACAGATCTAGAGCATGTGCTAAACTGGATTTTATCTTAATTGCCTTAGTGGATATTGGAGAGTCTTTGAACAAAAACTGTTGTCACTAGCCCAGGAGTAGGTTTCATCCTTTAACCTAATGGTGTTGCCCCAAGGGAAGTTGGGCTCCTTGATGTGGAGCAGGTGCCTCCACTCTGCTCTCACATGTACTGGATAAACGCCCTAATCATTTTTGGGGGTGGAGGGTGACTGTGGAGCTGGTAAAGCCACAGTGGCAGCACAATGGATTGTGTGATTACCTATTATGATTAGGCCTTTGCTGTCTCTGTGAAGGTGTCCAAGAGGGGAAGAAAAATAGGGTTTTTTTCAAGATGATGTGAAAATGCTTTTTCTCAGCCTTTGTGAAGAACATGAAATATTCATCTTGAGGGGATCCAAATTAATCACCTTTTTTCCTCATGCAGCCATTGAACTGGTAGCTCCTCCTTGCGTAGGTGGAGCCTGTGTTGGCACATGCCTCTGCGCGGGGAGGAGGGGGCCTGGGGCAGAGAGGTGTTCTTGTGCTGGATGCTCATAAATGATCTGAAGACCAGTGAAAATCGATGCACCCTTGGCAAATTATGATTTGGGAGCTCATTATCTCTTTGTGAAACTCATTTTCCAGCCTACTGATTAAGCTTATAAAAGCACAATTTTAATATGCCTCCTGCTCTGTTTTTAATTCCCTGGCTGACAGTAAAGAAAATTCTGACCAACTCTCAGGACAATTTATACTCTTCTTTTATCTTGATGGCATATTGATCCCACTGAACGTTCCTTCTGCAAAATAATGAACATGCATCTTAAATCCAGTTCATAGAGGTCGTGTAGTGAGCTTTTATCTTCCTTGGGGCAGTTTGCTGTGTTTGCATTCTGATAGCAGGTACAATCTAGCGGGAGCGGGTCAAGCCCCTTCTGTGGAAAAATCTTCCTGATCTCTGGCATTCTCTCCTTGATTAATGCCTTCTGACACCTAACATCTTACTATTTTTGAGTTTTAATTTTACATTAAATTAGAAAATCGTCCCAGTAACCAAAGCAGTGGCTGTATTTACCTAGGAAAAAGCTCGTGGAAAGTGGTCTTAAATCTGTCAGTGGCCTGAATGAATGTGGGAATGTCTGAGTTTATTGCACTAGCTCTGCCCTTGCTTACTTTTTTTCTTGAATAAAAGTAGGTCTAACCCCCTGCCCCTGCTAAACTCCCACAAATAAGACCCTCAAAAGAAGCTTCTAGCTCCTGTAAGCCAAGCTCTAAACAGGAAAAGCTTCACCCTCTGTACACCAAAGGATGCAGTGGGGAGTTCGGGGGGACGCGGGACAGCAGAACCTTGTTGTTTTGGAGAACTTCAGTGCTGCATTAAAGTGTATTAAACTGCACCCTACCTTAAGCAGAGTTCGCTTTCCTCCTTGGAGAAGCCCCAGCGTGTGGGTGCACAGTCTGCAGTGGCACTTGCTCAGCAGTCATCCCTTTGCTTCAGTTCCTCTTGGGCTCCTGCTGAATGTGAGCAGCACTGGGACTCTCTGCCTGTAATTTTTCACCATTGTGAGTGGGGCCTGAGTGTCTGAAAAGGAAATCAAGGCTTCAGGATTCATCCTTAGAATAATAGCAAATGCAGGCATTTTTCTTTGCAATGCAAGCTAAACTACCTGTATTTTTCAAACAAATAATTATTGCCTCACCCTAAACTCTGGAGGCTAACAGGCTCCCAATCATGTGAATGAGGTAATCTTTCAGCAACTTAACACTAAGCTTGAGAACAGGTGAAATAAGGAAACCACTTAGAGGAAAATAACCTCTCTGTGATGGCCCTTTCTCAGAAATACAAGATTTGCTGTTCAGCACCAGCAAGTGTGTAGGGAACCGGCTGAATGGGAGAATCTGTCCACTCCTCTAAGTACTTAATGGGACACTTATTTCCCTTTGCTAAAGAAAGGCTGGTGACATCTGAGTTTAGTTGAAGAAGCTAATGGCAAGGGGAGATGAGGAAAGGCTATACTGTAAAGCAGGAAGACGAGATTAATGTTGCTTTCAGGTCCAAAACATCCTCCTCTTTCTCATCTGAAAATCTGCAGATCTCATAGAAGAAAAACGCTTGAAGTACTGAAAGAATAAATATAATGTAGTTGTTAGAGGAAAGAAACAGGGACTGTTGGTTGGGCTCGGAGGTGGGAATGGGTTGAAAAAGGAGTGTGTCTCAGATACAGAGGAGTCTGTAATGCTTTGGGCTCATCTAATACTGATAAAGTGTGTATTTGCAAATGGTCATCTTAAAAGCAAACTTTGCATCTTGTGTTTGGACCGTGTGACGGAAGATAAGACGACAAGTGGTAGCAAAGTGATTTTACTTTTTCCAGATTTGGGAAAAATTAAAACTTCTCTATGTAATGCAAGAGGGAGTTTAATTCCAGATTTACTTGCACAGCAACTTGTCACGTCTGTTATGGGCAACATGAAAACTCTTTTTCAAAACACCCCCAGGGGAGCTGAAGCTCATCCGCGATACTAGACGTAGACTCTGCCAGTAGGGCCTTAAACATCTGAAATCCAAAAGCAGACAAATTGTGAAAATAAGAGGAAATTTAAAACATGAGACAAGCTGTCTTTAATTCTATTCTAAAGCACTGGGTGGATATATTTATTGTCACTGAGCAGGAAGATTTCCATAAAGCCAGAGAAGCTGAAGGAGCCTTGTGTGTGTTTTTTAATCCAATTCACAGTTTGTTACCGCAGCCGTTTCTCATTCAAGTTTACCTCCACTAATACAGAAACAAGTTGGTCCTTTGATATATGTCGTTGTGTGCTAGCATGACTAACTGGGATTTATATATCCCAGGTCTGTGGTCTGTACCCAGATGAAACTGATGCCAGGGTTATTTACAATCTCTCCAGGTCACATTTTTGCCTTCGGTAAAACTCCGTATAAACTGGATTTGGATTCTGTGTGATGTTGCAGTGTGAGTATAATTTCATGATCATTTTTCTCACTTGTGCTCCCTGTTTTGCTAACAGTTTGCATTACAGAGATTTAAATTACAATTGCTTTGGCAAGATAGAAAGTGAACTACTCAGATCTGAGGTTGAATACTGTTCAGTTATTTAAAACTGATGCACGCTCTCTCTAGATGCCAATAATGGAAATAGCCATGACAATTTTTAAGCCCTGTGTTTGTGTGAGTATATTTGATTATAACTAGGGAGGAATTTTTCATGCAGTATTGATTTTTAATTTTTTTTTCCTTGTGGCTACAGCACATGTTGACTAGGTATAGCAGGAATGGTACGAGTTGTTAATCTACATTAGCTGAGTTCTGAATTAAATCTGATCTTTCAGAAAAACCTGGGTAATAGTGTGAATTGCTTATGCCAAGGAGCTTAATGTGGGTTTAATACTTGAGAAATAGCCAGAAGAGCAAAAGTGTGGGGAGGTTTAAATATGGATAAATACATGTAGGAGAAACACAAAGCAACTGGAGAAAGGGTGGGAGACGGATTGGAGTCTTCCAAAATATCATGGTAAGAAGAACTGGAAGTACTAGTATAGACCTGCCAGGCCTGGTAGAAGAAGAGGCAGGTTAAGAGGGCAACATAATAGGTGTATATGGATGATGATGAAATCTAGAGACAAAATCTGTGAGATGTGGGTTTCTTAATTGTGTTGCTGAGGTTGCACGCTTTCAAACATCCTCCCCCCCACCCTTTTGGGAACATTTGTTATTGAGGTATATTCTAGACAAGGAATATGATTAGGTAAACTGCTTGTCTAATCAGATGTAAGACTACTACTGTTCCTAAACAATGGAAATACACTTAGGTTAAGTTCTTCCCTTATGAATTGTGCAGCCTAAACAGCCTTCTTTCACGGACCCCCTGGCAATCACTGTGCACTTTCAGAACTCATTCCTAAAAAGGCAGACTCCATCTTCAGAGAATAAAGTGTTTCACATTTGAACTGAGTATGGGAATTTCATGAGACTTAAAATTGGGGAATATTTTGTTTTGAAATAGCTGAATTTCTCCCCTGTGCTTAAAGCTAGCAGTCCAGCTGAGCTTTGTGAAGGGTCATGTTAATGACGAAGTTCTAAAATTGGGTTAAATTTGGTAAAAGCAAATCTAGGATATCTCCAGAACTGCATAGAAGAGGACAATAGTGATAATGTAAGGATTTTGAAATTTTATTAGTAGTAATAAATTATCTTGTTTAATTTTTTAATTAAGAGAAATGCAAATTTGCCAAAGTCTGGAGTTATATCAAGGACAAGTAAGCAGTATGATTTGGCTTGAGTATAGACTGGTTAATAATATTTGGCTTTGCCCTTTTATTTGGAATTTGTTCTCTTCTATTGAGTTTATCATCCGCAGCCACTCTGTCTCCTTGCAGGCATTTAGATATCAGCAGCAAATTGTGCGTAAGCTGGGGGCTTCCCAAATCCAGGAGGAGAGTGAAGGAGAAATAGTTTTGCGTATATATTGTGTCTTTCTATATGAAAAGAGAAATCTCCCTAGATACTAACTGCTAAAACTGCTAAGGAGACTGTCCAAAACTCCTCTAAAATTAACGTTTAGAAGAATCAGCTTGTCTGATGTCAATACAAAAAATAGTGACACAGGCAGAGGGACTTGTGGGATAGAGACAGATTTTGAATTTAGAAATGAGCAAGATGTCTTGTGGTCATAATGAGGTACATTTGGAAAGCTCTTTATATGATGTATTCATAGCACTATGGTCTTATATTTGTTCTAGACAGAATAACTGTTTAAAATAATACTGAAAGCTTGCAAAACTGTTGAATATTATATAGAGTGAAAATAATTTATAAGTAAACTGTGTAAGATTAGAGAATCAAATAGTTGGGGTCACGTTCCTTTAAGGATTAATGTTGAAATACTCAGGTTTGCTTTATTTTTCCATGTTAATGAATTCAGAGATTTCACTTACATTTAGAGTAGATAAATAACACCTTATATAGCAGTGGAATTACTAAATTTTCTTTTAATCATAGGGAACTTCAAACAGAATCTGGGATTTTATGGGTCTGCACAGCATATCTTTCAGATTACTTACAAGTGCAGTATGATAGAGTGAGATGCCTGTTTCTTTTTAGTAGAGAGATTTGTTGATTGATTGCGTTCTCTAAATAAGAGCAGTTAATTATTGATGGAATATGTTGAGGCTGTTTTTCCCCTTGCCCCCATCATCTTATTAAAACCCCATAGAAAACTCCTTCACTCCTGGGTTGTCAAAGCTGCTTCGTGTTGGGAGCATCTTGCTTATCACTCTTTCCCCCAAAAGCGTATGGTGAGAGAGTGGTACGTCAGCAGTAATTTTCATGGATGTACACGATGTGATCTGTTGGGGTTGAAGGGTGGTCTTGCTGGTAACTGAGGCCTGTGATGCAGCCACCATGAGCTATGCTGCCCAGCCAGCTTCTGCTTGCGTGTGCGTGCAGGTGGAAGGGCATCCATCCATCCTACTGCTGGTGGGGAGAGCTGGGTCTCCCAGAAGTGTGCAGCTGCCAGCTGTGTGCACCCGCTGAGGAGGTCAGCTTTGAGTGAGTCTAGGGTTAGAAGGACCTGTCCTGCAGCCTGGTGCTTTGTCTCCTTCATTTACTGGAAAACATAGTCTGCAGTAAGAGGAAGATGGGATGACAGGGTCATCCTGTGATGCCGGGTCAAGATTTCATTGTGTGCATATCCCCGTGGAGGGAAGAACCCCGAATGTTGCAGAAGCTGTACTTGCTGCCAGTGGAAACAGAGGGAATGCACGCAGTGTCTTAAAATGATTTGATGTTTTTAATAATCTCATCTGAAGATCAAAAGGCAAAGGATGTCTTTTGGTATTAAATAAAATAAATTGAGGTTAAAAAGAAGAAAATAAAATGAGGTTCCCATTTTGGAAACATAACCAAGGTTAGGCCATACTTTAGACACTCTCGTTTGTGAAAGCTGGTACTGTGCTGAGATATTTCACTGTGTATTTGTGATGAGGTATCAAACCTGTCTAAACATGAAGTAAAAGACTGGAATGTGTCATTGCTGCCTATCTCACTTTATCTTTTTATTAGGCCAAGGCTCTCCTCATCCAGACTGTATTACATCATATTATAAGGTTGGATTTAGTTTTTGAGCCCTTACCCAGCCAAGAAAGCATTAATATCATGGCATATGTGACTGAAGAAAGAACTAGAAACTTGCAGAGAGAAAAAGCCCCTTGGTGCCTGACAACTTCAGAGTTAGAATTTATAGGCGGGATTGTTTCTAGAGCAAAGCTCTGCCGGGGAACTGCAAAAGCTCAGGCTGCCTGAGTTATGGGGTCAGCGCTGGGCTCTCCTTGATGGCTCTGGAGTGTCAGGGTGGGGTCCGCCGTTCTCTGCTGCAGAGCACAAGCTCTGTGTGTGCAGGGGCTGAGCTGTCCCCTTTCAGGACTGGAAGGTAGGTGAAACAGTTCTTCCCCAGCTCTGGAGGAGCTGTACCCAGTGCTGCTGGGAGAGGAGACAACTGGAGGGAGTAGTGTGGGAAATGTCAGGGGAGCATCCAACTGCCTCCAGGAAAACGGAGAGCAGGTGGGGGGCGCACAAACCTGTGGGCTGCCTAGGGTTCCTCTAAGAGCTCCTTCATTGAAGCCTCTGTAGGATGCTTCCGTGTTAAAAGGGAAATCTGCTTTCTTCTTTCAGTGCCCTGACATGCTAAGACCATGAGGAGGAGGGGGAGCTGGTGCATCGCGTTGCTGCCAGGTCTGCCATGGCTGCTCTTTGGGGCTTGCCTGGGTTACTATGAATGTTCACTGTGTGCTCTGCAGCACTTTGATGTTTTAAGTGGAGCTGGCCAAAGTGAAGGCATGGCAAAGGGAGGGCTTTCCTGTTCTAAAAACCATCCTATGTCCCAACAAATCCAGGTACCTCAAAGCTTTCTCTAGGGTGCCAAAGCCTGTAAATTCCTGTTTTTCCTGGCAAAAGGTGTAATGAAAGCTTCTGGGCGTAGATGGCTGCAATAGAAATCGAATGGAGGGGGCAAAAGGAGGCAGGAGGAAGCAAAAAATAGTCAACAAAAGGGAGTTAAACCCCTCTCCCCCACCTCCCTCCAAATCTCAGAGATGGGGGAAAGGATGTTACGAAGCAGGTTTGGTTTCTAGCAGCTTGATCTTTGCCTTTGTGTGCACTTGGCTTTGTGTGCATTGATGTCCTGTTGGTAATTATCATTCTGTTGACACCTGTATTCATGATGACACCCCTATATCACATTTTCATCGCCGCGTGAAATGTCGCTCTTTTTGCTTTTGTTTCCTTTAGTACCATGAATGTAGCCCAGAGTTGAAAAAAATAGATACTTCTCACAACACACAATGGGACATTGTTAACCTTGCAGCTTAGTTACTGATCCTATCTCAGAGCTTCCATTTCTCTCCTTCCTCCCACCCCTCTTTTTAAGCAGACAAGGTTTTCCCTCAACAAGCTGATGACAGAATAATTTCTCCAGGTTGATTGTTTGCCCCACATGGTCCTGTGGAGATCTTCATACAGGTGGAAAGAAGCAGATCAAAAGGCTGGAAGAAAAAAAGGCAGAAGATTGCAAAAAGCCACCATAAAAATCCTGCTCAGGTTTCAGTCTGATGATGAACACACTTGTAAAGTATTCTGAGACCTGTCAAATCTCCCCATCTAAAATCCAGACCTATTTTAAAAAGAATTTTCATAATGAGTGTTTCTTTTCCCCCATCCACAGGCTCAGAGTGTTTTCTGAAAAAGTTCTGCCGGGCGGAGGAGTTGAACACTTGATCACATGCAGGAGCACAGGATAGATGGAGTACAGCTGACTCAACAGCAACAGGGGATTTGGGTAAGTGCCCACCATGTCAGCCAACTAGAACTTACTAAAATACTGGTAAATGTCAAATTATTAGTTACTACTTAAAGAAAATTCTTACTTTATCACCTGTCAGACAAATTTAACCTCACTGGGAAATCTCAGTGGGAGTTTGCTGGGGAAGAAGTATGCAGGGCATGGCTAATGAAAACATGAAGGCACATTAGCAACCAACAGTGAAGAGGTGAATTTTTTAACTTCACACACACACAGAGCCTGGCTTTTACCTAAAGGTACCTAGGCCAGACTCATGCTATTAATGTGTGGGGAGGAAGGTTACAAACCCCTTGCAGTACTGAGGCTATCGATGTATGTCAAAGCTGCTCATGTTACTTTCAGGAGGGGAAACAACCAACTGCTTGAAGGAGACAGCGTTGTCCCACTTGTGGTGTCAGTCAGCCTGCTCCCACAATCATTGCATTGATGGAGGAAAATTTTGATAAGCGAGACTTCTTATCTGGCTCCACTGCAATCGAATGACATGGGTTTGCTGATTGGAAATTACATTGTCTCTGACCACAAAAGTGGCTGGACATGATAATTACACCACCTTTGTTTGTTTTAAAAGTAATAATGACAATATATTCTTGAATGAAGATAGTGGGGATTTGAAATCAAGTCTTCAGTTAAGCTGATGAAGAGATACAGTTCAAATTGACATAGTTACTGTAATTGCTTTGTGTACTTTGAGGAGAAACTCTATCGTGGTCTAAGAGCAGTGGAAGATAGGAATGTTGGCCCTGCTTGTAAGCTCTTGATCAAAGAACATTTCTATCAATGCATGATGTTTGGTTTCCTTTCAGCTAGGTCTTGAGCAGTACCTCTCCGGCTTGTTTTAGAGGTTGGCTTGAAAATGACTCCAGTCCTTGTTATAAGTCCAAAATAGCTACGAGAGGGACTTGAAACATGGTAAAAGAAATATCGATAAGTGAATCTTTGCTATTTTATGATAGAAAGACTTTTAAAAATATAAATCTGTGACCAGTGTAAGTGCTCTTTGTCTTCACAGTGATATGAAATCTGTGGTGTTAGATACTTTTTTAGAACAAGATATTAGCAGCATTATTTATTGCAAATTTGTTTAACATTTAAGGATTAGATAAGACTGTACTGTACTGCAGCAGTATGCTAAAGCTTTACTGCTTAATTTCTGTTCCTAAAAGTAAGGAAATTGAAGTCGTCATGATGGCATAAACTGTTGCCACTTTTTGTCAGGGAAGTCTTATTTTACTGGTAACTTTTCAAGCTGCAAACAGATGGTTGCAGTATAATCTAGTTGCTAGTGACATCAAACATTATTTACTGAAGATTTATATTTATATTGCTCTCTTCAAAAGCATAAAAAGAGTAATCAAGTAGAATGATACTCATTTAGATCTTTTTCTGCCCATGTGACTGCAGGGCTCTGGGGACAGGCAATAGGATTAAGAGCATCTCACCACCAATCAGTGTGTTTGAATCCCTACCGTGGTTAGAGGCAACTGAAGACCATTAGCATGTGATGACTCTTCAGTGGCCTATATCAAAGGATTTGATGGCCTCTGTAAATCTGTTAGCTGATGGAACCCCCATAACGATCACTGGTTTGAGAAAGAAATCTGTAGACTGAAAGTGCATGTGTTGAGAATGTATTTGAGCCTTGGAACAACCTCTTTGTTCCAGGATTTAGGGATGCTCTTTGTACACACTCTACACACGGGGACTTGAAGGGGGCTGTTGCTTTTGTGTTTCAGTCCAAGATGATCCCGGACTTGCTTTAGTCACTCAGTGATTTTCAAATTGCAATATTTCCACTAAAAGTGAGAGGAACACAATGTAAAAAAGCAGCAAAAGAGAAAAATCAGCAATTCCCCCCTTCTCCCCCCTGCCCCCGCCCTTCCCCAGTATTGGATTAATTACCCGGGGTCTTCAAAGCACTTAGGAGTGTTCATTACAGATACTTCTATATCCAATAGACAGTCTGTAGGTGTGTGTGGCGTGGCTGGTGGTTACCTGGTGGTCTTTGTTTTGCAGTTTAACAGTTTTAACTGTTAACTATACTCTTCCCCCACCCTTCTTTATAGTATTTTGTAGATGGTGATAAGTGGAAAATCCCAATTTATTTATTTTTTATTTTTATGATGTGAGTCAGCTATGCAGTGGCTTTAACAGAACATTTATTGGTTTTCAGTAGACTGGTATTCTTGGAACTTCATGCTGAATCCACCAAAGTTTCACTGAAGAATCTTAACTTCTAACAAATAAGATGACAGAAATGCTAAGAGCTAAGTGCAAAAAGTAAAATTTGTGGATTTTAATGATTAGAAGGAGGTTTTGTGTTGTGAAGAACCTCCAAATTTGGGCTAAACCAATCTTTTTGTATCACTGCAACAGTCTCCAAATTCTACTGAATTTCCTTTTATTTTCCTCAGGTCTCTTGCTATTGTCAAATTTTTTTTGATGCAATAGAGAATATGAAGAGCGTAAAAGTGAGAGGGGAATTGGTTCAAAATTCTGTAATTCAGGTGAAAAACTTGGGCTATATATTGCTTTTCAGACCCGTGTTCCTTTCAAATCTGCTCTCACGGACAACATTCTGCTCTTCATATCTGCACAAATGTCCTGTGGAAAAC
The DNA here is from genome assembly GCA_027925045.1 of Hypotaenidia okinawae. Lineage (NCBI taxonomy): Eukaryota > Metazoa > Chordata > Aves > Gruiformes > Rallidae > Hypotaenidia > Hypotaenidia okinawae. The sequence goes on from BSDF01000001.1 coordinate 94,658,166, forward strand.
AGTGATTAGTTCATGAGGGGTTGGAAGAACAGGATTTTTTTGAGCATTTTTATATCTGGAACTTTAAGCTGATTTGTGTTTTCACATTTTATTGAGGTATCTGTGAACCATGGAGCAGAAACATAATTTCAAACAAAATTTTTAGCTTAGCAGATACATATTTAGATATTTGCATTGTACAATATGATAGCGTTTCCTCAGGTGGATAAAAGAAATGCTTGGAAGAGTTTGGACAATATTTTCTGTGAAATGAAGGAAGGAAGAGCTAAATATCCTATTGAGGTAATCTTCGTTAGGGTAGCAAAGCACATTTAAAGTAAAATTCAAGTGTTCTATCACTAAGCATAACTACAGTAAAAGTAACATGGAATGGGGAGGGGAAAAGGTGGAACATTTGAAGAATGTTAGTATTGCACAAGTGGATGTAGGAAAAGCTAGAATAACTGATGTTTAGCACAGAATAGCAGATAAAGTTTACTTCATGACTTAAACATTCTGAAGTGAGTAAGTTCGAATAGCTCTTTAAAGTCAAGCTCTCTGGTGTGTTCAACAAACAGTACAGGTTTTTATGTGTCAATAACTTATTTCCCCAATAGTCTGTTTCCTTGGAAGAAGGTGGTATGCTACTTTGTATAAATATGGTGGAAATTTTTGTATAGTTGTAGTCTTAATTTGAACACTGTTTCTTTTAGTACCTTATACATATGCAGTTAATTTACGTTTTTTTCAGACCAGATTAAAAATAATCCCAGTACATCCAAGGATTTGTAGTAACAATGAAGACACAGTGCAATATTTTAAAGGTTATCATGGATGTTTTTAAGTATTAAAATGTAGCTTTTTCTTTTTTCTTTTCTTTTTTTAAGTTATTTTCAGTATGGTTCTGGGTTATATCCCTAGTCTTTAGGCAGGCAAAAAGAAAGCCTCAGCTGGAGCTTTGCCTATCCAGGGCAATGAGATGAGGCTCCAGATGGACCTATGATAGTGAATATTTATTTAAACACACCTTTTTTAATAGGTTGAAAAGCACTGCATGGCTGCAAGGCTTCTGTTATTTCCCCAACACACACATTTATTTCTCACTACCAGTAATGAGATTCACACACACAAAAAAAGACTGAGCTGTGTCTTTGGGAAGCAGATCTAGGTCTTCAGCGCTTTGGTGTTTGGTAGGGTTTAGACTGTTATTTCATTCCAATTTGTAAGCAAGCAGTGGCTTGCTTCCATATAAATATTTTACAGTCTTGAATTTCAGTTACATATGTAGTGTGCTGGTCAAAATTTGAAGTCTTTCATGTTAGTCTAGTGACTTTAGTGTGGTTTCCTTTTGTGGAAAATTAATATCTCTTTCTCAGTCCCCTTGAATTTTTCTTTTTATCCTGTGAAAATATTATTATAAAAGGATTGGGAAATAAACCAGATTTTTTAGAACCAAAGCAAAAGCTTTGTAAATTGCTTTTTAAAAAACCTGTGCAAAATTTTTTCCCCAGTCTCATTTTCCTTGGACACTGCAGGCACCTGCTTGATTCACAAAACATCTTGACATTTGAGGCTTCAGCTATGATTTTAATCTTCATGAGGTAAAACTCCTGTGTGGTTCTGGTGGAAGTTTGATTATGGAGTGGCTCCAAGCTTTGACCCAACATTTAATTGTAAAGCTGATGTACTATTGAGCTAATCCAGTACTCTAGATTTATAAGAAAAAAATAGTAGTGACTGGAAATACGTGACTGGCAAATAAACATGGATCATTCTAGGACCAAATAAATGATGCTGAAGGCAACCTCATGATTGACTATGAGTTTGCGTTTAATGTGGGTGATCTTTCTTGTGTAGTCCATGACTGCTTTCTGTTCTGAATAGCTATGAAATAGATATTAGTTTACTTATTTAAAACAAAGCTATTTTCCTATTTAGAGTGTCTGAAAATCAGCTGGATTGGTACATTTAAGGGTATATTAATTTGATGTTCTTAGTTTAGCATATATGAGGAAATAATACATTATTACATTTGCTGTGTACTCTCAAATACTGTAATTTTGGGAACAAACAGTCTGTTCACAGTTTAGCTCTGTCATCAGCTTTAGTCCTTTGTTTAGGAAACTGCTGACCTTCAAGATACATATGTGTGCCTCTGTATAAATATTTGTAATTTATGTGTGTGTGTATCCATCTGCATATATTTTTTAGCTTTGCAGGTTTTTCTTGATGTCAGAAATGGGATGACACTGTGGTGTCTGAAATCAGAAAAATCTGTAAGAAAAGAAATGCTGTGTTTCACAGTCTTAGCACCAAAGATGATCCATATGCCGAGGGGACTTTTATAGTTGAAATATGTCTTAAAGTTCTTTGCATCAGGTGCACTCTTTCCTGTAACTATCCTTTTGAAAGAAAGGAATGATCAGTGTTTGGTGGGCTGGTCTTCAAAGCAGATACTGTAAATATCCAAATCCTGTTTTATCTGCATCAGAAGACCCAAGGAGATAAAGGTGGAAGGCTAGAGTGAAAATGTGGTCTGGAGAATTTGTTTACAGTGGGATGTACAAATAGAAAGAGAAAGCTCCACTGAGGAACTTGACACAGAGAGGTATTCTTCTAGTTTTGTTCACCAGGTTACTTTTAAATAATGGCAGATGATCTAGTACATGTCTAGAAGCAAACCTGTCCTGGAAGACCTGCCAGTGGTACCGTTAATGTGCTACGTAACTAGCCACAACTTGAGAGCAGATGCAGGAGGAAGTGTGGCAGTTAAGATGAGTGCAAACCGAAAAGGCAAAGAACCATTTTGTCATGAGATGATTGGGAAGCACTTATTGAACTATAAGTAATAATAATTTTACTTCTGTAAGTAAAAGCAGTAACACTTCTATTCCATTACTGGTAAAGACCTAATGTACAGTGCTGTAGAGCATTTAAGCAGTTACTAGGTATGTATGAAAACACTTTAAAATGTTCCACCAGCTTTATTATGTGCTTATCACATCTATAATTTTCTTTCAGAAGTTTTCATTGTTACTGTTAACTGTTTTTGGAGAGACTTACCCAGTCAGAAGGCATTAAGATGGCCACATTATTTTGCAGAACCGCCCCACCCTGTCAAAGAAAAATAGAGAACAAGCAGTAGATTATAGCATGTTCTCATATAATACAGGATAAAGTAATATAGTCAGAATTGGCTTACAAATGGATTTCAATAAAAATGTAGAGCTGAATCAGTGAATGTGATTTGCAGTGGGAAATTTTTGAAGATCTTTTTGGAGAGTATGGGTGAAGGAGAAGAAGAATCTGCTGTGGTAAGAGTAACGAAGAAAGAATCTAGATAGGTCAAACCACTGCTTCTCCATGATACTAAATGCCTAAGTTGACTGCAAAATAGCTTTTCTTTCAATCATAAACATCTTAACCTGCACAAAATTTCAATGTGTTCTGACATGGTGAAGTTTATGAAAGCATGGATAAGGGCTTTGTGAACAGGTAACAAATTCAGGACAGCATGTTGCAACTCTTACCTCTTTGTACTCTTCAATGACACGAAGCTCATTAAGAGCTGCAGCTGTGACTCAATGCTGAGTATATAGACAACTCTGGTTCAGCAGAGATTTGTACCCTGGTTATTTCAGCATTCCTGAAGCTTACTGTAATTTTATTACATTGAAACCTGGATAGCTTGGACCATTTTTCCTTTGAATCAATTGATTTAAAAATCTACCTGAACCATGGTTTCTAGTGAAAGGATTTAATTAACCATGTTTGGTAGGTCTATTTAGTCCCTGCTTTCTCTTTGTTTATACCTGGCCTTTAAAGCTCTTTTTTTTTTTTTTTTTCCCTACTAATGCTTAAGATAGCAGTCTAAGGAAATCCTGCACATGGATTTAGTTGTTTTACCTCCACCCTCAAGGAAAAGAACTGTTCCCTTGCTATAGAAAATACCAGACCTTCTTTGGAAGTGATCCTTTGATGGATGGGTGTAGGAGAAAACATTTGGAAGGAAAATTATTTATGTAATTATGACAGGATGTTTTGAGGTCGCTTTTGCATTTCATTGGAACTAAGCACTGCACTGTGAATGTCACAAACAAGCCATGGTAAATCACATGAACATTAAGATCCTTGAAGATGCTGAGCAGAAAAAGCCAGAGATGAAGTCTGAAGAAGATTGAAGAAAACTCTTGGTACATCAGTCAAACCTGATAATAGGTTTGTCAGTTTGGATTTTCACAGACAAAAAGGGTCTCGTTTCCCTTGCAGTGTGTTTCAGTGTCTTTGGAATCGTGAGAGTTATCTTAACAGCCAACTATGTTTGTTGTTAGACCAAAGAGGCACTTTTTTTGGAAAGCACTGAGAGCTGTCTGTGTTCCTTGGAAAAGGCTTAAAGAATAGCAGTTGAAGAAAAAGACAAATATCTCCTGCATGAACCTGACTGCTGGATTATAAATCATCCTATTCTTGACACTTGCACAGTATTTTCCTTTTATTTGTACATGGAATTTTCATTTCATATTCATGTATGGGCAATAAGATCACAAACTTAGTATCTTGGTAGAACTTTTATGCTGCTTTAATTAGATGAAATTTTCAACAGTATCAGTGTGTACAAATCTTCTGTTTAGGATGCCTTATAAGTTTGGAGGGCCAAAGTTTTAGAAGCTTCTGTTGAGAAATTAATTGCCAGAGGCCTTTATGAACAGGCTGGAAAAGCAGGAGTGGCTGCCCTGGTTCCTGCTGGGTTGGTCAGATAGGTAAGGTTGGCCTCTCGGGGTGCTTTCTAGCCCTGAAGTTCTTGTAAAATAACGCATGTTCCTAATTTATTTAACCGAAGTCAGCAGTAGTCTGCTCAACCGGTGATGTGGATCTGCACGTTGATTCATATGCAGATGAGTCAATAGCCAGAGAGCAAGTAGGACATTATTGGTTGTGTTAAAATCTAACTTGTTCTGAATACAGCTAGAGGACTAATGCTATAAATACTTAATGTCTTAATTCAGCTTTGTTCTTTAGCAATCATCTCTCCTTCCCCTGAAACACAGCAGCAGAAGTGAAGTTTAATAATTAAAATTTTAGAATTTATTGTAAGTTCTGCTTTTCATCTAAAATAATAGCTACAGCTTTGTCAGTGTCATCTTTCATTAAATTATTTTCAAACAGTTTTTTTTTGGTAGCAAAAAAAAATACTGTGGCAGTTAGAAAATTGAAGTCAGATTTAGATCTTGGGTAAATTGCCCTTGATTTATACCAACGTAATGGACATCAGAAACCAGCTCATATACAACAGAACAGTAACAGCCGCTCTACTGATGTAGCTGTTGCATAAGCAGAGCTAAGGTCCAGCACACTGGAAAAATGTCAGTCTTCCAAAGGGAAAAAATATTTTTGGCTGATAGACCAGAAGGCTGAGCTGCCATTCAGTGAGAACCTGGATGGGCTAGAGAGTTGGGAGGAGAGGAACCTAATGAAGTTCAACAAGGACAAGTGTAGGGTCCTGCACCTAGGGAGGAATAACCCCAGGCACCAGTGCAGTTTAAGGGTTTGACCTGCTGGGAAGCAGTGATGCAGGGAAGGACCTGGGGGTCCTGGCAGGCAAGTTATCCATCTGTGAGCTAGCAGTGTGCCCTTGTGCCCAGGAAAGCCAGTGGTATCCTGGGATGCATTAAGAAGAGCATGGCCAGCAGGCTGAGGGAGGGTATTCTCCAGCACTGCTCTGCCCTGGTGAGGCCATACCTGGAGTACTGTGTCCAGTTCTGGGCTACCCAGTTCAAGACACACAGGTTGATTAGAAGACTGGAGCGTCTCTCCTATAAGGAAAGGTTGCAAGAGCTGGGTCTGTTTAGCCTGGAGAAGACAAAGAGGAATCTCATCAATGCTTATAAATAACTGAAGGATAAGTGTCAAGAGGATGGGGCCAGACTCTTCAGTAGTGCGAGGTGACAGGACAAGGCACAAAGTGAAACACAGGAAGTGCAGCCAGCCCCTTTTCAGTGGTCTGTGGGGACAGGACAAGGGGCAATGGCTGCAAGTTGGAGCACAGGAAGTTCCGCACCAACATGTGGAAGAACTTTTACACAGTGAGGGTGACAGAGCCCTGGGACAGGCTGCCCAGGGGGTGGTGGAGTCTCCTTCTCTGGAGATATTCAAGACCCGTCTGGACGCCTATCTGAGTGAAATGTCCTAGGGAGCTGCTTTGGCAGGGGGTTGGACCCGATGATCTCTCGAGGTCCCTTCCAACCCCTATGATTCTGTGATTCTAATTCTATGATTCCATCTGAACATGAGGAAAAACCTTTTCACTGTGAGGGTGATGGAGCACTGGCACAGGCTGCCCAGAGAGGTTGTGCAGTCTCCTGCTCTGAAGATGCTGAAAAACTATCTGGATGGGATCCTGTGCAACCTGCTCTAGGTGATCCTGCTTTAGCAGGGGGTTGGACTAAATGATCTCCAGAGGTCCCAGGCAGCCTTACCATTCTGATTCTTTCAAAATGAAGTATGAGTTTTCAAAGCAAAAAAACCACCAGCTTCTCCATCTGAGAGTAATGGAGAGGGTGAGGAGATCATGAAAGCACGGAGATGTCATAGCAATTCAGTTAGGAATTGTATTTTCTTATGTTTTCATAGTTCTTCATCAGTGTTAGCTGCAAGTGCTGTCAACCTCCACAGGAATCTAATGGAGAAGGACTAGAGGGTCAAAAATTGCTTTAATGTAGAGTTTTCTATCCACTTGAAACTAAAAGGAGGTTGCTTTGTTGCTGTAGGTCACACTTTAAGTTGTGCAGAACTCACAAAACCGCTTTTGAGTATGATAACAGAAGTTATACCTGACTTACAGAACATGCATCCTTAGCCAGAGGCTGCTGTTTTCTATTCTCTGGTTTTATTCCATGAACTTCTAAGCAGAATTTCACAGGAGAGGAAGGCTGGACATTTGGACATGCCTTTCACTTTTTAGCAGAGTTTAGGTCAGGGTTTTGTTGTAGTTGGTTTGTTTGTTGAAAAAGAGCACTTGGGATTCTCCTCTATGGGTCTGTCTTTTAACATAAGGCTTTAAATGGGGCTTTGGGCAAACTGGTCTAGTTGGAGGGTGTCCCTGCCCTGCAGAGGGGTTGGGACTAAATGGTTTTTGGGGTCCCTTCAAACACAAACCATTCTGTAATCCTGTGAAATCCCAGGTTTGTGTACTCTGTGAGGCCAGTTAGAAAACAAATTGAAGCTTTTCTATTAATTTGAGCAGACTTCAACTCAGATGACTGCATAACCAAGAAAGATCCAGTTAAGATTGAGGGTTGGTCTCAAATGTTCTCTGTGTGCTGTTGCCAGCTCTTCTCAGCACTGCATCACAGCCACTCGCCATGCCAGATACAGCTGTATTTAGCTGTGCTGCATCTATGGAGTTTACAAGTGTTTGATATCCACTTGGAGAAAGGCGATGATCAGCATCTCCGTATCTAGAGTCTTAGAGAAAGCAAACCTCCTAAATCTTACAATCTTATTTCGTTCCTGTCTAGGTGAATGGAGAGCATTGCCTTGAGAGCCATATCAGCAGAGAAATTTTCTAGGATTACAAAATCTTGTAAACAATTAAAAACAAAACAACAACAACCAGGAACACTTGGATTTAGGGACAAAAGTCTTAATATTTTGGGATATTTTTGACAAAAGTGTGAATCAGACTTTTTTTTCCCCTAAATACTACAGGTATTACATCTTGGAGATTTCCTCCTAAGAGGAATAACTACTCAAAACACTATTAATTCATGTGTTCTGATGTCCTGGTCTGGTTGCCAGATAGAATTCAAGTAGATACAAGTGGCTGTGCCAACTCTGTACATAAACTTAATGCAATTGCATGCAAGCTTCAAAGAACAGATTTTTGGCAAATAGATATGGACTGATTTTTATGCTAAGACCTTGAGAATTGCTCAGTAAGCCACTTATCTGCACAGTTTTCAAGGACTTGGCTAAAATAAAACTATTGTTCCAAGATGTCTTTCTCAATTTTTACACTGAAATGTCAAAAAAGCTGTTGGGGCTTAAAATATTTAAGCAATCCTAACCTGTCAATATATATTAGGGATTTTTTTCTATTTTTTTAAAACATCATCCCCCGAGTATCTCTCTTTACCACAAGTTCTGATTAAAAACTGTAGAAGAAAATAGGAATTACAGATTACTCAAAAATAGAGAACTGGGCCCTGCTGCCTGTGGCCTCTTTCCCATAAGCTTGTGAGCTTTATCCCCAGTTCCTTTGCTGGAGACCATCACCTCCCAAGTGGTTAAATGTCTGCAGTGAGCATCTTTAGTGCAATGAACAGATGTTTGTAATAACCACCTAATGTTTTGCTAGGTTCTGCAATGGAACAGGTATGGTTACTGCTCCTGCTGACAATTAAAGTGCTTTCAGTGACTGCTCAGTTCAATGGATACAACTGTGATGCTAACCTCCATAGCAGGTTTCCTGGTAAGTGTTTAATAGACTTTTTTTTTTCTAATGGTTTCTTTATTGTCTTGGTTCAAAGTGGTGCTTATTTTTAAATACAGAACTTTAAATCTGTCTGAAGCTGGAGGGTAGGACTCCACATTAAATGAACATTAACTATCTCTGTGACAATGAAACTCCTCTAATGTTGCACTTTACTTTCTTCTTAATTGCACAGTGGGTCAAATTCAGCCTAGTAGTAATGAATACAACTCCCCTACCATCAGTAGGTTTTGACCTGCTTTTGCCAGAGCTCTATCCTGTCCAAGAAATTCACCAGAGGTTGTCTTGTTCCAAATATTCTCTATAGATTTAAGAGTCTGAAACTTCTAACTGGGTTTTCTTTCATGTTTTATCTCAGACAGAATTATATTCTTTTACTTTTTAATGAAATAAAGTAATATATTTCTATTTTGAACAAAATGAAATTGCTGGCAAAATTCAGAGGCTCACTTCAACCTGAGTGGTTGGAGAGAGGTTAAGCATTAGGATGTATCTGTGTATGATGTACACTCACAAATTATGTTGTTCTGCAGACATCAGGTGTCTGGAGCTCTTAATGAGGAATAGAAATGAAATTTCAGCCTTAATGACATATGGATCGATGTTTACTCAGATAAAGAATGTTTTTAGTCTTTGTTACCTTGCTTATCTTTCCTGCCTCAGTTTTGTTGGACAGAGTAGTAATAATAAAAAAGCTGTGAACACTGGTGCACTCACATACTGTGTTTCTGGGGTAGCTATTGAATTTGAACAGTGTAGTGATGAACTCTATAGTATTACTCTGTAATACCTTTCAGTGTTGTTGCTTTCTGAATAATAATAGTTTTGATTATTTTTTTTTCAGGAAGGATCAGCTCTTTTATTAAACTTAAGTCAGCAGAAAGCCTACAGTCAGTTTATTGTTTCCTGTGTTACCACCACACTGCTAGGTGCTTTGTTGACATAAAGAGCAACAGTGGGTTTGATCCTTTCTCACTTAATTGATATGAATATGAAGAGTGGAGAAATAAGACGTGTAAAGAAGGTCAAATATATTGTCTTCATCCCTGACAAAAATCACTGTTCAACTGAGTATTTCCCAAACTGCTTCTGTATTCCCCTTCTCAGGTAAAAAGTTTTACAGGCTTGTCTCAAAAGCGTGGCTGAATAGTGCCCACCTGCTTCAGATCTGCATTTCATGGGTTTTCATCTAACTGTTTTTCTGTTTCAGGCTTCTTGAGAGGATCACAGCTACTCAGGGGAAGTTTAGATACTTCTTTCTGTGCTTTCAGTTATCTTTTTTTCTGGTCATTTTTTGCACTAGTCCTGTGCCAAGTTTTTATATTTGCAATGTGATACCCATGAATTGAATCCAGTTATTTATTGTGGGTATTTAGGGGCTGCTTGCTGTTCTGACTCATAAAAAAGGGTCATCTGAGATTCCATGTCTGCCAAATCTCAGGCACTTGGGAGAAAATTTGTCTAGGCTACAAGCAAACAGGTTTTTTTAAAGTAAATGCTAATCACCCCGAGCTGAAAGTCAAGTCCTGCTCTTTCTTGTCTGTGATCAGTAAAGATTCAAAGGTTGGAATTTAATCAACAGTCTTAGTGTTGACTTTGGGACCTAGGAAGGAAAAAAATCTGCTTGTTAGCAGTGCATTTGGAATAGAGATAAAAACCAGAAAGCCATTTGTCCCAAAATTTGGCAGGTATTACTATGTCTGCAGAAGGGATTCCCATGTAATGGGCTGGGGCTAGTGGAGCTGAGTGAGTCTGCTGGAGCTCTGTTGTCAGAGTTCAAGAACCCCAGGAGATGGGTGAGAGAGCCTCTGTGGGGAGAAGGGGCTTGCTCTAGCTGTGCTTGTTTCTTCAGCGCTTGGCTCAGGCGGTGGCTTTGAGGCAGCTGGCTTCACTGCCTTAGAGGTTCACATGTAAGGGGTGAACCTTACACGTGAACCTGTAAGGTAAGGCTCTCTGAGAGAGAGGTGTCAAAATGGAGAACGTTTCAAAATGAACATCCTCCAGACTGAGACTACTACTGCTTGCAGAGCATAGTTATGGATGGGACTTTCTGTCTCTTCCTTATTTGTTCCACAGAGGAATTCTTCATTTTTTTCACCTGAAATTCCAAACTTGGGGTAAAAATGGACTTTCTTGCTGAGGTCTGTGCTGTGCAGATACCAAAGAAACTATTGGGTTTTGAAGTGGTCTGCTCTTTAAATGCTGTGAAGAAAAGAAGTTGTCTTCAGGAAAGATGAGAAATTAAGCCTTCCTAAAGAGCCTTGGAGCTCATCCATTTTTCATTTGTTTGTGCTTTTATCATTCATTGCTTAGGTGACTCTTGCATAGGGATGGTGCTGCATAAATAGGATGATAAATAATCAGGCAGAACTTTTGTTTCTGCAGTTTGAGGGTTTGTTTCAGAGTGTAGGTATGCAATAGTCAGCAGGGATGAAGAAAAAAAACCCCACTTTTGGTAGACTGAAAATTCTATGACGTTTTATACCAAAAGCAAGATGTGCTCTAGAGAGTATGTAATAAGGTCAGATCCTGCTGTCCTTCAGAGAGTTGCCTGGAGGAAAAAAGCTTTAGTTCTGCATTGCAGTAAAGCTTAGCTTTTGGAAGGCTTCTAGGGGATGGAGGCAGAGCAATCTGGCCATCTTCAGATGGGAAATGCAGAGTTTTATTTGGGGAGCTTTTGCTATAAGTACATATTGAGAAGTTAAAAGAAGCTAAGAAAATATTGCAGCTTTTTCACACGCACTGTGAATTTTAATTCAGTACCAAAACAGTGATTTGATCACAGAGGAGGCTCCTGCAGAGAAACTGGTTTTGAACTATAAATCTCTTTGCATGCTTCTCTTGCTAGAATGACTTCTGTCAACGGTGTTCTGTGGCAAACTCTTTGTCCTCGGCAGGTTTTTTTTTTCCACTGTCTGCTCAGTGTGTGGAAGGAACCAAAGCAGAAGGGGGCAGTGCCTCTGTCAGCATTGGGCTCATGTTGCCACGGGTCTGCCCTTGATTCAAGATGGTTGATGTAGATGTTGCTGTGGTATCTACGCACCTCTTGAGCTTGATTCTGTTTTGCATGCGATGCCCCTCTGAGTACTGTTGACTATAGGCAGGTAGTGATTTGGGTCAGAGGCCAAGTGCTTTTTGCCTGTATTGAAACTCTGTGACAAAGAGGTCATTATTTTTCAGGCCCCATTAGCTGGATGACCTAACCTTCAAACCATTGCTCCTCTCTTGCCCAGAAAACCAAAAGCTTTTACTGAAGGAATGCAAATATTATTTTTGTTTAAACATATTCTTGTATAGGAATAATATTTATCTTTCTAAATTCACAAGAAGTGAGCTAGACATTTAGCACCTGCTTTCAGATTAATTTCTGAACAAATAATGTTCCTTTAATTCCAGAATGGACTCATTTGGCAACAGTAGTTCCTCGTAAAGTAGTGGCCAGAAAAAAGGTTCAGCCTGGAAAGGTCATTTATCCTCCTGCATAGCACAAAGGTTGTTTTTGTATTGTGTGGTCTCATTTCCCTTACTGTAAAATTTTGCAACTGGTGATGGTACCTTAACAGGTAAAGTAATATCCTACTTTTTAAAAGCCTTGAAGTGAGTTATGACATTACTGAGCTACTTTATATTTCATCCTGCAATTTGTTAATATTTGCCTGTTTGTGCACTGGTCCAAATAAATGTAAAGATGCACTTTGCCATTTGCCTTTTTGCTCTGTTTCCTCTACCTTACTATACCCATCAAATGGACTGTAACAGTCCTCATGTAGTCAATACCAACACATGCTGCTGCTTGATCCTTGTGTGTTTTGTTAGTGGAATTGTCTATGTACAAACCAGGAGAACTCCATGGCAAAACACTTCAACTCCTGTCTTGCCTCCAATACCTTTCTGCCCAAATTTACATACACCCAGTGAGTAACAGTTATCACCACATCAGCTGAGGACTGAGTTCAGCCTGTTACTTCCTGCATTTGATTGTTTTGGCTTTAAAGCCACCATTAAAGCTGTCTAAATTAAACTGCTTGTGCTCCTGTACCATGGGGGAAGAGCTAGTTCATTGTAATGGAGATTTCATTTCCTCTCTGTTGTGACAATGCAGTGAAACAATTCATTTCAGCAGGCTTAATGGTATAGTATTGACTGAGGTTGTTCTGCAATTTTTAATAGCACTTAATCTTTAAGCAGATGTAATAAATGAGTTGTTATATAAAGGAGTAATGTCTGTTTAACACAAGGCAGCATGTCTTTCTGTAAAGCGCTGAGGGGAAAGCCAAAATAACCCCCAGTCATCTACAGGGAGAGGAGAGCTTACAGAAAAGTGACATTATAGCTCTAAAGCAAACCAGACTGTTCCCTGTGCCTATATCCTCACCTGATGCTTTTCTGTTCAAGTACATAAAATCTTCAGAACTGTTGAATAAAAGGTCAGATTCATCTAGTAGGTTTTGTTGGGGTTTTTAATGTTCAAAAGCTGATCGGTTTCAACAATTGATGTTTTCTAGGGGTTTCTTTGGTATTGTCATAACGTACAGAGTGAAAGATTGCAAGACACTTTGTAGTATCGATCGCTGTCTTTCAAGAGCCAACTGATTTTTCCATTAAAGCTAAATTTGATGATTCTTAAACAAAAGCACAACCCTAACTTTAAAGATATGGTAATAAATTGCTCTGGTATACTTGTTGATTGTGCTTCGAAGTCTGCACGGCCTGAGACTGCAGTCTCATACAAACTGCAGACAAATACACCCGACTTTCCTACCAGAGTGGGCTGGAAGGCAGAACCAGGCCTCTGGAGTTTCTCAGAAATTTCTGTTCCAGAAGGGGGCTGTTTAATCAGACTCCAAATATTTAACTCCTTGCTGTTTTCCACTCTGTTGCATTGCTCTGGTTCATGAATGCACTGCTGATTTGCTGGGGAATTTTGGAATAATGGTTTTGTTGTGTGGTAGATTGTTGCCATATTTTTTTCTCTTTAGGGGCACTGTAGAGTCTAATCTGATCTTCAGAATAATACAATACTGACCTTTTTTTTTTTCCAGTATTTTGCTGTGACTGGGGTCTGAAAATTGATTTGATCAGAAGTTACACCACTAGGCAAACAGCTATGATAATTCTATGGAGATTAGTGGAAATACATCTTACAATGTCTTTCCCTGTATTTTTCTTGCAGCTGAACGAGATATCAATGTTTTCTGTGGAGTACAGACAATTACTATGAAGATAAATTTTTGCACAGTTCTCTTCTCTGGTTATTCTGAGACGGACCTGGCGCTGAACGGGAAACATGGGGATGCCCACTGCAGGGGTTTCATCAATAACAACACCTTTCCAGCAGTGGTCATTTTCATCATCAATCTGAGTACTTTGGAATCCTGTGGAAACACTTTAGTGGTAAGACAAGGTCAAGGTGAAATTGTAGCATGACTGTTTATGCATAGGATCAAATTGAATGGCCTTGACAGCATTGAATCTTTTACAGATAACTTTTACGTTGTCTTGCTGAGCTAGCAATTGCACACACCAAAGGAAAGCAGAAAAAGTTGGATATTTGTAGTCTTCATTACTAATGAGAGGATGAGATGGTACACACATTTATCCTCTGATTAGAAAGTATCTTTTTGATTTTTAATTTTTGTCAGTGGAAAATGAGATATTTTTTTTTTCCAAGCTATTTTTAAAACTCCTGCTGAACATGCTTTAAACTTTGCTGAAGCTTTTCAAACATCCACTTGGAAAACAAAAGTAAAACATTTTTAAGAGTGGGTTAGATGAGTTACAGTCTGGGTACCTACTATGGTGATCTCATATGAGAGGGGCTTGCCTGACTGATTGATCTTCTATGTTTTGGTGATAAGGCAGCGACCGAGTATCTCCAGAGAGATAGTCTGGCTGGAGGGTCCAACCTTCAGTCAACACGCTTATTAGCAGTGCCTTAAGGTCTTGCACCTCCTTGGAAGATCTCAGCTCAATATGGAACTGCTTGGCAACAAGCAGAAGTTTTCAAGCAAACTTTAAACATTTGACACAAGCACAAAAGAAGGCTCTCTAACCTATGTGCTCAGTTAATGATGGAAAAGCAGAGATGTGAAACCAAAGTTCAGCTTTGCTCTCTTGGGGCACAGGACCTCCATGCTATGGTGCTTTGCCTGATGGTGGAAAAGTCTGTGTCTACATTTTGTGTTGCTGTTTTGTGCATGGATAATTCACATATTTGTAGAGCTAATCACTAAATCTAATCCTTAGCCGTGGGTGAGATTTTTGGAACCAGGATCTCATCCAGAAGCTGGCTTTGGAGTCTGTTTTGTTACCAGTAGACTTTAATTTCCTTCAATCAAGCTGCCTCACACTGTGAAAGGGGGTGAGGTGAGGGAGAGGAAGTCAGATCTCAAACCTTCTAGACCAAGGAAGAGGACAGTTGTACAGTTTGTGTGTATATCACACTGTACTAGTGGTGATGACTCGAATCAAAGTATCTTTGAATAACTTACAAAGCTAAGTCTAAAATGTATTACTTTGAGGTCTTATATTCTGTGGGGAATTCATACTTGCACATAATGATACTTGCCAGTTGTTACAGCAAACCCCCTGTTTTTGGTTGCTAATAATTTTGTGAAACTGAGCTGAAATGTTCCATCTGCTCTGTGACCTATTTGTCTCAGTCTCAGTTTTCTTTTAAAATTTCAACAAAAAACAGTTCAGCAAGTTCAAGATTCTCTTTTCCCGTTTCCCTGAAAAGCTGTAGCACCTCCATGACTTGTAGCAGAAGAATCTGCCAGGAAGGCAACTTTTTCCTGTTCCTGTGGAGCTGCTCCCATTGTATAATCATGTAGCAGGTTCAGGGAGTTTAACTGCAAGAGTTTGATGTTTAAAAAAACCCCACAAAAAATACAAAACCCAAACAAAAACCAGTCTGGTAAGTCCAAATAATTGGAGCTCCCCATGAAGCCCCCCACAAGGCTGTACGGGATACAAAGACAAAGTAGCAGCTGTTAAAAATATAGCCAAAATTTCCCTGGTTTTCTCTCAGTTTGTGTGCTCTGACACAAAGAAAAGAGGATAAAGGAGTGAGGAGCATTTTTTGTTATGTTCCCCACACTGGAGTAGTACAGTCCCACCTATTTCTTGGCTGTGTTTCACAATAAAGGCATTCAAACTAATTTTCAATGTAAGTAAAGGAAAGACAAGAGTTCAGGCAGAACTTGGGTAAAACCTTGGTCTGTCTGTAATATGGCAGACACAAGTCTGTTTTTTGGGGGGTGATGTGGTGAGGAAGCTAGAGCTGCAATTAGTTATACTAACTTAGTGCTCTAGCCTGTGCTTTTAGGAAAGGAATAGATCCAAGGAAAATTAGGGGTTTTGGGTCATTTTCCTGCCCTTTAGCAAATGGTTGGGTATGCTATTGGTGAAGTGTATGGCTGCATCTGTCTGCTAGCTGGTTTTGCTGTAGCAGAAGGAACCAAAATACCCACTGTCTACCCTGTGCTACTTAGAGCAAGGTGTTGCAACTCATGCACACATAGAGATGATCCTTCCAGAATGGAATGTGTTTTTAATAAACTTGTGTCTTCTATAAGTTGCTGAAAACAACCACTTTGCTAATACACTTATACAAGAACATGTTACAGTGGAAGCCCAGGGCTGTTGTGTACGTGCCAGCTGGGACAGTAACTTGTGACACTTACCTGCTGTTTTCAAATCACCCCCTCATTCGGAGCAGGAACTACAGGGGGGATGGGACTGGGCTGCTAACAGAAGGAAAGGGTGTCCTTGGGCTTTCTGAGGAGCTATTGCTGGCTCTGCACATTTGGTGAGCCTCAGCAATGCAGGACAGCGTGTGTCCAGGTTATGAAGGTTGCATTGGCATTAAGGTTGTGGTACCTTTCAGCTTGTGCAATTCTGACAGTGTTTCTCTGCACATGATTTACAGCTTAGGTTGAGATGAGTTACACAGACAGAAACACAGACTCAAAGTTCAGCTGTTTGGTTTGTTATCTACTTATAAACTGTTATAAACTGCATTGGTTTTCAAATGTCAAAAAGAAAACTCAGGACTGACAGCATTGTATGTGTGAATGAAATGGCTTATGTATTGACTTTATTATTGCATATGGAAGTTCATTTTAAGCTAATGTTTTTTGAACTGTAGTAGGAAAATTCCTTCAGCTTTTTCCTGTAAATCATGTGAATTCACTGGGAATGCTCAGAAGAAAAAGTACCTACAACAAAAGAGTGCTTCCAAGGTTCAACAGGATTTTTCAAATGTTGTTGATGTGTTTTAACAATGGGGATATATCCCTTGTGAACTGTATGTGCATGATTTTGGGGAGGTGAAAAATAGAACGGAGGGAACATGTTATTAACCTAAATTAATTTTTAGAAAGATTTCCTAAAGCTATCACTAGGTAAATGATGGGCTTTACAGCTTCAATGTCCTTGGGTATCTTTTGTTTCCAGTTAACTTTCTGATTAATAGTTGTTTTCTGTCTCCCTCAATAGGTATCCTCAGCCCGAGGTATCAATGCTTATGGAAATACCTCAGTGGTACAGATAGGTAATGTTTCAGGCTATATTGATACACCAGACCCACCAACGATTATCAGCTATTTGCCTGGGCTTCTGTACAAATTTAGCTGTAGCTATCCACTGGAGTACTTGGTTAACAATACCCAGCTTGCTTCGTAAGTGTGCTTTTCATTTGTATGTGTTTCATGCCCATATGTATGTGCATATATGCATAAATACACATAAGTATATCCATGCCATAGCAGTATTGTCAACATACTGATTTTAGCTGAGCAAGAATAAAGGGAAAGGAAAAAACACAGAAAGAAGAGGGGATGCAAGGGAAAATGAAATCCTCTCTCATCGTTGAATGAGAGAATGCTTTATGAAGAGGGCCTTAGAGAATGTGAAACTTCCCTTAAAATTCAGATCTACTGATGTAGCAGCAAAAAAAAAAAAAAGAAAATTCTTCATGAAATAGTTTGTAAGTGTGTGAAGAGTGCAAGGGAAACCATTTCAATGGGTAAACCTTGTGCATCATGAAGTGGGTTCCTTTTTTGTCACTTTGCCTCTTTCCTAATTATTTTTCTGATTCGTGTTTTGTATCAGTTGTTTTCTATGTAGTGGCAGTTCTGTCACTAGAAATCCCTATTTCTGAAGTTTATAACCAAAATATGTAAATTAACACCTTGTGACATGGCTCAACATTTTTAATGATAAAAAGCTGTGCAGTATGAAAGCACAAAAGTAAGATATCTTTCTTCATGATGTTTTTTGGTTTCTGGTTCTGTTGTAGGTCATCAGCTGCTATTTCTGTAAGAGAGAATAACGGTACATTTATCAGCACTTTGAATTTGTTGCTTTACAATGTGAGTATAAAACATATCAGTATGACTTGGTCTAAATCCACCTCTGCACTATGTGGGTGCAAACTGGATTAGCAGGGCAAAATATAGAGTCTCTTCATTGTTTGCTATTCCCTTCTCACTCCTCCTCTGAAGAAGCAGGCCTTTCATCCGAGTGTCTTTCATCTCTATGCTCCCTTCTCCTTTCCATTTGTCTTTGAGGACATACGTGGTGGTCTTGTCCTGTATTTTTACAGTTCCTTAATTTACAGCTCTTGGCTTTCAGGTTGTGGTGCCATGTAAATAATCAGTTGTAATAACAATTGTACTCCAGAGGGCATACTTGTGGTTGCATTTACTATGCGCATGCACAAGTGTGTGCATGTTTCTGTTACGTGTGTGTATATATCTAGGTACATTGTACTGATACAGAGGATACTTTGTAGAATTCTATAAAAGTATTCTAGACCCTGTTCCCTTAGCAAAAAATCAGTGACACTTTTGTTGGGGTATTTTTGTGTTCAAGCCTCTTCAGAGTGTTTTGATCATCTGTAATTGCCATGAAGGACATGGGACTTGATCCAAATCCATAGCCCACCACACTTGTTATCTCATTGTGTGGGCTTTCAAGATGTTAAGGGTTTCCACTCACACTTCTTCCATATGTTTTAGATAATTTAACTTGAATATGCATTATTGTAGAAGGTTTTACTATGTAAATATGGATGGTGACAGTAGAATGTGAAAAATGTGCGGACCTCTACTTAACAGCGTTAATCTTCGAAATGATATTTTTGTGTTGATTAAAATTTTTATTCATACATTTTAAATACCCGATTTAAATATCAATTTTTCAATCTATCGAGCAACATTTTTGTAAATTATGAATGCAATTTTTTGGCATTATTATTCATGCCGTGGTGACGCTGAATTATAATTCATGCAACTGATTTAAAAGTCAATGCTTTATGCTTTGAACATAATGAGCTATAAATATTGTAACAGGACATTTTCCAAAGGCATGCTAAAAAAAAAAATACATGTCCGTGTTTGTTTGACAGAGAAAAGCTTCAAATAACTACCTGTCTGTTAAAATGCAGATTATCCTTTTCTCATTGTGGGGGTAGCCAAAGTTCTCAATCAGGACAAGCATTAACGTTTGCTGTCTTTCAGGGCCCAGTTCTGCACACAGTCAGGTATAAATGCTATCAGTGCTGGTACTGAGCACCTTTTTTTTCCTCAAATATCACACGCCAAGCTGGGCTTTCACCCTTCCTACCCCAGTGAGTTTACAAGTTGACCATGAACAGCGGTGTCTTATCCTTCCAATTTTGGTCCTATTACTCTAGTGAGTAGCACTTGCATGAATAACCCTGCCAGGGCTGGCAGGCTCAAGCGGTGGTTGTGCTCTTATGGTTCACATCCTACAGCGGGTGTACAGACAGAGAGGGCTTGTGCATTGCCTGTCAGCTTGGGACGGCCTCTTGGGACATGGGTGATCTTGTGAGCTCTGATCCTCTGGGCTCAGTTGGTCCCTGTTTGAGAGTCCTGGCTTTGGAATTAGCCTTGAGGCTCCTGTCCACCTGTGTTGGTGAGGGGTTCTGTACAGATGTGGCTCTTGACTGTGGGCAGCTGTATTTTCAGACTTGAGCTGTATTATTTCCTAACGTTGACTCTTCATCTTTTCAGCCCACTTTGGTATTCACTCACAAGGTGACGTTTACATTTACTTTGTAGTGTTGCCACGTGCTAGTATTAGGAAAGACAAGAGGAGCCATTATGGTACACAAGGGAGTTTAATAGCAGAACATTTTATGGGTTTTACAGAGCCTAAGTGGCTATGTGCTTTTAGGCCCTCCTGGAAATGTCTGTCTAAATGAATAAAAACTATTATTTTAAAAAAAAAAGAACTACAGTGGAATGTAATAGTGAGGGACTTACTGTAGACTTGTAAACAATATTGCAAAATGACAGAGCTGCCTATTAGAGAAATGTGTAATTCCTTTTAAAGACGACAAACTTACTTTATCTCACTTGAACGGATCCTCAAGGACTTGTTCTGTGTATGCTGCAGAGCTGGTTGGTGTGTGCATGTGTACCTCCCAACGCCTCTGATGTTGCCAAGATTGAATATTGTGCACGCTGTGAATTTTGGTATTGCTGTCTCTGAAAAAATACTTCCCTTTTTAATCCTTCTTGTTGCTGTCAGCTGCTTCTCTTGGTCTTGCTTGCCACGCTGAACCTGGTAAAAATTCTGTTTAACAAAATTTTTCTTATGTATTGAGCTTTTTGATCCCTCACAAGAGGTCTCAACATGCTTAGTCCCTGTGCTTTCTAGATTGCAACCTATTTGACATAGGTGATGTTGCCACTAAGCGCGTTTTGATATGCTGAATTAACATCTGTCACTCAGACCTGTTTCATGGCATTGCTGCTAAAGTGACATTAATGGTTCAGCCTCTGAACAAGTAACCAACAAAACAGCTGTATCCATGTAGTAGTGTATGGGGAATTCCCAGCTTCTGTGTTATATACACCTTTCTTGAAACAGCATTTTTGAAATACTTTATTTTAACGATAATGTTACTTGAAGCCTTCAACAAGTCAGCTTCCATACAAACTACACTTTGGATAATAGAATGTGCTCTCCAAGACTACAGCTTAAGATATATAAAAACTGCTGGTCTTGCTGTCTCTGCTAAATCAAATACCATTAACAGCCTTTCCTGGGAAAGGGTGCTCTGTGACGACCCAGTTAAGCTCCTCCTGTAGGAAACTACAGTAGCTGCTATGTTTGCCTGTAGATGCTGGAAGACATAGTGAAGTGTTGGTGAACGATACCTTTTCTTTAATCATCAATCCAACCACTTCAGAAAATCATAAATAGATTCCCCAAAATAGTTGCACAGGACAAGGTCAGTCAAATATTACTGATCTTTAGAGGTGAATTCGCAGGCAAGAGCTCTAGCACTGCTTTTTGTTTCTTCCCTGACAGAAGACAAAGTAAATTACTGTCCTACATAAAAGTCAAAAAAACTAGCTGGGATGTCAGTCTGTGGGTTCAGATGAGTTGTTACAGTGGGATTTCTGGTATACTTGAGGCAATGTTTGTTTTTCAGGATTCAACCTACAGCCAGCAGCTCCTTATTCCAAGTACAGGCTTGCCATTGAAAACCAAGATATATGCAGCTGTAAGAGCAACCAACCTTGATGGCAGGTACCACAAAGGATGTTGTTTCTTCTCTTGCTTGCTATTCAGCTCTCCATGTTTCGAAATTTTCTGACTTTGAAGCAACCGTCTTTGCCTTTGCTTTTGTATTTGAAAATACTGGTTGATGTTTGATATTGGATGGTGATTGCGTATCTTCCCGCTCTCCTCAATATGAACATTTTCCAGAATTATACTTTAAATCCTATATTGCTGCTGTTTAAGAAAGGGCCACTGTAAGATCAAGTGAGGAACTCCTGGGCTTTTAAAAGAAATGGGGTGGTTTTGATTTCTAGTACTGTGTGGCCATAACTTCTGAGAGGAGGTGTACCACAGGGGTTTGGCATGGTAGTTGACTGGCACGAAACCAAATTGTTTGTTTTGTATAATTCTGCTGCTGTGGTGTTGCTGTTTAGTTTTGTAAGTTGTGGGAAGAAACGGGTGATATATTGATGATGCAGGATGACTTGTACCTGACTTGCTAAATACAGTAACTCAGCTTCGGTGTAACAGCCTGCGTTATCAGTTTGTACGCTTGCCCATGCTGTCTCTAAATCTTATCTCACTCACCCTCCACCCCTACTCTAACACTGCCAGTTCCCCTCATCTATCACTTTGCTCCCTGTGCAGGTGGAATGTTCTGATGGACTACTGTTACACCACGCCATCTGGTAATCCTAGCGATGATCTTCGATACGATCTTTTTTTCAGGTATGTCCCACGCAGACCCCGTGTTTTGTTGGTCCTTCCTTTAAAAAGCAATTCTAAATCCCTCCAGTAGTGGTGTTCTAAACTGCCTGGAAATTCTAAGCAATATTAGCAGGGAGGACCGAGTGCTGGGCTTACAGATAAAATGTCAGAACTTAATCTTGTTTGTGAACATAAACATAGCAGCAAGTGCAGTCATAAGAATTATGAAGGTAGAAAAACATATATCTAAAATGTGTCCCCTAGAGATACCACAAGAACCCAAACTGAATGTCTAAACTGGCCTTTGTTTTACCAAAAGTACCCTTGTGGTGAATGACAGCGATATAAAACATCATGGACTCCAGTTGGGCAAGGCAGTTAAGCAAGCGATTAAAGATAAATAGATGCTCTGCTGTCGCTCTCAGTAATACCATTTATTTGAATTGGAACTTTAAAAATCATCTTGGCACTATCTCAGATGAAATTTTATCAGTGATGGTTGCTGGAGAGGTACAGTCTTCATTTGGGGTTACCTGTCTGTACTGGTTAGCATACCTGATTACTTTCTGCATCAGGTCTCAAGCTTCTTTGGGCACTGGAATTAAATGATACCTTGGTTATAGCTGGGATGATGGAAAACAAAACATCATGATTTTGTAGGTGTGCATTTCAGCACAGGACCGTACAGCCTAATGGGCTGATTGTGGCTGCCCACGTTGGACGTTAGGGCACTGCGTTCTTTCCTAAGGAGCTAAAGCGCTGAAATTGTTGCTCAAGTTATTTTCAGCTAACAGCTTCAAAATGCTGATCATACAGCTGCTCATCCTAGTTTTAATCTTCTCTACAAAAACTAGCTGTGACAAGGACCCGCAGACAACGATAATTGAAAATGGCAAGAGCCAAATGGGCCGGTTTTCTTTTGAGGTGTTTCGCTTTGTGAAGCACAAGAACCAGAAGATGTCTACGGTCTTCCTTCACTGCGTGACAAAGCTGTGCAGAGCAGACGACTGTCCCTTTCTTGTGCCAGTAAGTTTCAGTGGATGGAAGCTGCTGCTAATTATCTGGCTAGAAAATAGGCATGCTGGAGTTATTCTGCATCCAAATGCTGTGGAAGCGTGAGCGGAACAGAATGAAGGTAACCTGTAGAGTGTGAAGTAAGAGTGGGTTTTTTTTGTGTCTGAAGGAATATAAACCAACTGATGAAGAGTTAGGGCAATGAATATTCTCATTTGGAGATAAAATAATACTAGATGTGCAAAACACAGGTTGTTGAACATGTGAGAAATGTCCTCTTTGCCTTTTGGTCCTTAATTCATTTTTTCAAAGCCACACCTCTGAGACAGCTTCAGAGCTAATATTGTTGGTATAATGACTAAGAAAGAAGGTATCCACAATCACAATGGATGAACGTGAATATCTTAAAATAGAATTTATGGAAAACTTAAAGCTATAGCAAGTGCAGTTATACTGACAAAGCTAATTCAAAAGTGTTTCTGATAGTAAAAAAGCCCCAACTCCCTACATCCCTACAGCTTCTTACCACCTCCCTTATAATTTGGGAACTGCTGTTTTGAAGTTCTTGAAGTTGTGTCAATTAAATTATTTCATTTTAACAGTGTCAGGAGCAGCAACTATATTTTGGCAATTGAAACAAACACATAAAGCCATAATATTCTGTGTTGATGTCTTCAGAATGCAGTATTGCTTCCTACTAAATGACTTTCCATTTAGAATTTTAAAATTACATAAGTTCAGTATGCTTCTGACACTTTGTACATTGTTTCATAAATAATTATTTTTTTTTTCTATTGAGAATTTATGTTCTGAGGCTTTTTAAGTTCTTTCAGGAGAAGTTGAAATTAAAGAAATGGTTGAAGTGTACTTGAGTACTCAAGATTAAGGTGTCAAAGACAAGTTAGGGATTTTAAAGGTGGATTCCAGATGGCAGAGTGCCGGGGAGTGTTTTAACATGGGTCATTGCTGTTTAGCATTCCCTGGAAAAAAGTGTGAACTTAACCTGAGAAGCTTGCTAGAGTAGGGACTCTGGTATGTTATCTCTCTCTAGTCAAGCAAAACATATTTGTTGGGGAAAACTGTCTGTAAACAAAGCTTTGGGAAATTAACTACTGAAAATTTAATATACTATAAGATGGATCTTGTACACAACAGCAATGTGGTTCTGTAAACGAAGTGAGGCAAAATACAACAGGAAGCCAGGCATTTATAAGATACACTTCTAGGGAATATTGCAGCGGTTTTTATTGCAAAGTAATTTAATGCATGCTAAGAAATAAAATCAAAGTTGTAGTATTGCTTATAAAAGAGTTTACATTAAAGCAGGCAGCACAGAAGGGCAATAATTTCGTTCCACTCTGAAACTGTGATTGTTTTGATTAACCACTCAGATTTGCAGTAACAGAGAAAGAAGAGACGCTGGTGGGAGGACAACTTGGAGCCCTCAGAGCACATCTGGCAATGCTGTAATCTCTGCTGGCCCCATCATTACAAGAAGTGGTAGGAATGAGCAAACTTCTTCTTCTGTGGACTGCTGAAACTTCAGAAACATGGGGGAAATTTTTTTCTGTTTAATATAAATTTGCAGTGACACAGAGAAAGGGTGAATTCTCCATGAGTTTGCTGGCATTTTTTTTTCCCCCTACTGTTGGAGTCTTTAGTAGAAATTTTGAGTTAATGTTTCTGCCTGACTCACATGCTTCCTCCCTACCCCATTAAAATCACTGTGGGATACTGTTATGCATGTAAGACTGTTATGAAAGCCCACAGCCGGTGGGTTCACTTCTAATTTTTTTTTGGTCAGATTTCACTGATGATAATGGAATTTAAGGTACTATGTTCAGGGTTGCAATTTAATTTGGGCAGCTAATGAATATTCCCTGTCACTTTCTATTCACCATTTCTTCCAGCTTCACCTGTAGGGTTTTTATCGAAGTGCTGCATAAAATTAATACATGCTATGCTCAGACTTTCAGCTATAAGAAAGTAGTAGGACAAACACACTGCAAATTCTAAACAGAGTGGGACAAGATCTACTCTCTCAAATCCAGGTTGAAATTCCATGATTTAAATTTTTAATGCCAAAGTGTTTTGACTTTTTTTTTTAAAAAAAGCATCTCTAAATGCAAACTGCAGTATCAGAAAATAATTAGTGACTGCTGGTGACAAAATAATGTCAAAAGAACGTGTGAGAAAGGTTTAAGAAATCCTATTTACAGATATTTATAAGTAGTTGCAGTTGAGCAACTGATTTCAGCAGTCATAGATTTAAGAAGCTGAGATCAGGACTGAATCTTGCCTAGGAAAAATAATTGAAGCACTTGAGAATAAAATTCTTCTCTACGTGCAAAGTGCTTGTGCCCACATACACAAGAGAGAACAACTGACCCTCCACAATTGGGAACCATCTAGCAAGAGACCATTTTTGGAACAAATGCTCTCTGGTACAAGCAGTGTTTCTGCAATGAAAATGTGTATTTTTGTTCTGCATTACACATCGTCCCAGTTGAGTTGCTGCTAGCCCACTAGTCAAGAAAAAGGGAAAAGAACTAACTTCAAAATTTCATGGCAAATGAGCACAATCACACACACGTGTGCTAGAGAAGCGCTGCCTTTGGCAGGGAATGGAAACTAGATAAAGCTTGTTCTGTGAGCTACCCCTGTTAGGTAACATAGCTTGTGATTCAAAGGCGGTGAATGTTATTTTTACAATTAAAAAACCCAGCTCAGCAGTTACCTTTAAATACTGCCTAAAGATCTGTCCGCCCATGTTTAATGACTGCAAAGAAAGGATAAATTATTTTATAAATTCTTGACAATTGTTGAGGTGTTTTTATAAAATGAAAACATGAATAAGGCTGGAAAGGGAAAATCACAATATTTTTGGGTGTCTTCTACTTGAGGTGTGGCTAAAGTTTTTGACTTTATACTTATTTCTGCATCTCCATAGTATGTCTTTGAAGCATCCCACTCCTGCTGGCAGAAGGATGGTGTGATGGGAAGTAGTCTGAAAAAATTGCGTTCTGTTCTGAACTCTGCCACGAATTTCCTCAGTGGCATTGGGCAAGTCACTTAATCTGACTTGCACTTCA
Organism: Hypotaenidia okinawae; assembly: GCA_027925045.1. Lineage (NCBI taxonomy): Eukaryota > Metazoa > Chordata > Aves > Gruiformes > Rallidae > Hypotaenidia > Hypotaenidia okinawae. The sequence goes on from BSDF01000001.1 coordinate 94,683,990, forward strand.
CTTTTCCTCCTGGAACAGAAAGAGGGAATTAGTATTTCCTTCCACTGTCCCTTCCTACTGTGAAAATAAATGCATTAAAATATGAGGTTAATGAATACTCAAGGAAAGAAAATATAAAGGAAAAGGAAAGGGAGAAGGTCATGAGAGAGCTTGAACAGAAATATCTGGTTTTGGGTGAGGCGTGCTGGAGTGCAGTGCTGGCTTACTCCGGTGAGATGCTGCATGGAGGCGCTTTATACTATTTTCAAAGCCAGCTCTGGTCCAGCTTTACTACAGAAACATTTGTTCAGAGCCCATCAAACCTGCTGCACCTGACTCACCATAGTACATACCCCACTACATCTGTGGTTGTGTGAGACGTGCAGCCCCTCACTTCCCTCGTTTAGGCTGGTGCTGCATCTGTCCCAGGGCTGGTCCTGTTCACCTCAGTGTCTGTGGAGGCACCTCGAGTTAGCCAGGTCTCCCTAGTACTCCAGCTGCTGGTTGCTCTGGTAGGAGCCATTTATGCTGTTACCTTGATATAGGGAGTGAGTAGCAGTACTGCAAATGAGTAATGGTCCTTCTCCTGTTCACAGAAACTTTATTCTTGTTTGTTAATCTAAAGTAAGTCATTGTAGGAGACATACACAGAAGGAAATGTTTTAGTCTTTGTGTAAAAGCAGGTACCTACTTGTGAAGGTGAAATTGTATAGCTTTTGATGGATGTCTCACTTAAACTTGGAAGGCAGCTGCTCAAAACAAATGTATATGTGAGCTGTGCTTACAAATTGTACAAAAAAATCAGAAACAGTGACAAGAAATACAGTTCTGAGATGGACAATGGTAAGTAAAACCCTGAAGACAAAACAGAAATGTTTCCCTGAATGTAATGCTACTGTGTAGCTGTCAAGAGCAAAGTGAGCATAGGAAAGGGTTGTTTTTGTAGTCATTTATGGTCACTGATGTCATTCTTTGAAAAATTCAGGTTAATTTTTTCCTATACATGTCTTCCTGTGGTATGATTAGAAGTGAAGGTACTGTATAATACCGTGTTTATGGCTGTATTGAGGAACAGACTAGAACTGGCCTCATTTTCAATTAAGAGGTTCCTGCATTGAGGGGCGTGTTTGTTTGGTGGGGTTTTTTAGGGTTTGGGTTTTTTTGCCCCAGAATGCTAACTATCTTCAGATTGGTGTGCTCACATGAATTGCAGTACATTGCTCCATTTTTACTGTTGTTGCCCTTATTCTCCCGGAGATGCATTGCTCCATTTTTACTGTTGTTGCCCTTATTCTCCCGGAGATGCTAAAAGCTACTATACAGCTGATGTGCTTTGAAAACAAAGTTAGGACTATTGGCTTTTGTGTTGCAAGAAGGGGGGTGGGGGAGTAAGTAGGCCAGAGGTATTTGTAAAATATAATGAATATAATGCATTTGGTTTTGTTTTATACAGATGAGACTCCAACCAACAATTCACAGCTTGGTAAGTTAATCTGAATCCCAAGATGCACAAAAGAGGGTGTGAGCGAAACAGAGCTGAGGTGAACCGTTTTGATGGGGAGTTGGGATGGTTTTTTTCCAAATTGTTTTAGTCATTTAAATGAGTCAATACTGACATGCTCTAAAGAGAGCAATTGGCAGATCTGGAATGCTCAGTTTCATTTGTGTACCCATCCCCACAGCACAGCGACTTCTACTTCCTGTGATGGAATTTAAATTAAAATCTGCTGCTATGACGTAGGACGTGAAGGGAATATTTTGACTGCCAGGTGCAAAATTGGACTTAAGCAGTAAAATCGGCTTGTGCAATGCAGGAGTAGAGCAGCAAAATGTTTATTATGGTGCAGACCAGCTCAGTTCATAGCTCAAAGTCAGAAAAGCTTTGCTTCAGCCCCTGTTCTGGCATTTAACCACACAAATGGCCTACAGAGAAGCTGGGATAGAACTTGTGCTCTGCCAGTGCAACTGAAGGAAATAGGCTTCAGGGGAGATCAGGTCTCTAAGTATTACACTGCTTCTCCTCTGGGCACTTGAAGGATTTGTTTCTGCCTGTCTGTTACTGTCTTCTGCTGATAACGAGGAGCAGCTAATGACTAAAAGGATGGTCAAGGTAAACTCAAGACTGGCCATTGGGTCATTCCACCTCTTGTTAATAACAGGACTGAGTGGCACAAGCAACCTATCCTGTCCTCTGAACTCTAATACTACTTGTTCCCTTCTTTTCTCAATTTAGGTTATATAAATATATCTACTTCTCTTTCCTGGTATGTAAACAAAGTTCTCTCTGTAATGAATTGCTCCCTGGTGTGTTCTTACCCATGGATATCATTAAAATATTAATAACAAAAAGCAAATAAGCAAATTCTCCATTTGGTGCACAGAGTTTGTGATGTTAAAGGCACCTTTCCTTCTCACCTAACGAAAGGAGCTGCTGCCTTTTTCCATCCCAGAGCAACAGCCGTTCCTGTGCCTGTTGCTGTCCTGGTGGGGAGGGTGTTAGAGGTAGAGTGAGGTGGGATTACTGCTGTAGTAAAGACAAGTAAGGTCAGAAGGCAGCACAGCATTGAGAAGGAGAGGGCAACTTGATCAACAGGGCTGACTGTTTTCCTGCTTTGGTGAGGAAGGAGGAATTGATGACAGGTGGCTGCTCCTGGGAGCTGTCTTGTTTTCCGTGTAGAAGCTGTGTTGTCATTTCACCTCACTCTCCAGCCCTGGTAATGGCAAACACAGCTCTTAAGCAAACATGTGGGTATTTTGAGTGGCACCTACCACTCAAATGTATTTTATTGGATGGGTTTTTTTCTCCCTCCTTCTGGAAAAGATGGTACCAGCTGTGTGTGTGTGTATTCCAGTATCCAAGAATTAATCCATGAGCATTCTGTTGAGCTACATTAAATAGTAAATACAGATTACCTTTTCTCTTTGAGAACAGCTAAACATGTTAAGAAGCCTCCTGTGAAAGCATACATCAAACTTAGAGTAGTTTAGATACCTTGTGCCAGATATGCCTGCTAAGGATTTGTGTAACATTTGAATTGAGATTTGGATGATGATATTGGGGTGGAAAACCTTCCGTGAACTTGGTTAGACCACAAATCCTTATACCTCTGCCTTGATGGTTCTTGGACAGCGATAGTCTTGCCTTAAATAGCACAGGTCAAGGTTGGTCACTAGCATATGAGGGATTAGGCTTTAGGAGCAGCATGATAGCTATCAAAAGAACTAATAACTGTTTTCAAAGTATACTTAGATAAACTTTATCCAAGTGGGCAGGTGCTCATTCTGAAATACTGTTTCAGTCCTTTCATTGTAATTATTCTGTACATGGGGTGTTGTAATGGGAAGGCAGAAATGCTTGGCACTGCTGAGAGATTCTATCCAGACCTTACTGTGTGTTTTTGTTCTACTTGCAGCTCATACAAACGGACCTCCTTTCCAGCTGAACCCAGTCACCAGTGCACTGATTTCAGGCGTGGTCATCCTAGGAATCACAAGCATTTTCCTTTTTGTATGCTCCCTAACTCTTCTGCACAGAAAGTGGCCTAGCAGTTCAGTTTTGAGTGGCATCCGAAACCCAGTTTTCAACTGAAAGTGATTATTTACTTGCACTTTTTCTCTGGAGTTGCCATTCTCGTCCATGAAAAAAATACTAAGGCAACCCTCCAGCTGTATCCAGCTTCTAATCTAGCTGCTCTATATTTGCAGATTTTCTAGGTGACATGTAGGTAAGCAGCAGTGATATTGTTAACAATCCTAGAAAGTTATGAGAATCTCAATTGTGTTTGTGATCAGACTGTATGACGTTATGCCCATGGGTGTGCTGACAATAGAGCTTGTGTCTCCAGCTTCTCAGTAAGGTCTCCAAGCTGAAGGTGCTGAAGGCAAGAACCTTTCCAAGTATGCCATTCTTGTACACAACCTGACAGAAACATTCATGAGTTCATTGACACCTACTGCGATGAGGATCGCTTCTATTTTGTCATGGTACTTTTCACAAATTTGAAAAAAACAATTGTGTCTCAGGAGGAACTTGTTTTCATTTATCTTGGCAAAAAATAACCCCAGAAAGACTTATAATAAATGACTTTGCTTATTATTAATTTGGAAATGTTTTCCTACATATACCCACAGACTTGTGGTGATACAGTGTGAAGGACATTGTTTGGCTAGGTACCTTTGAGGCAGATGGCTTAGAGCAAACTGCAGTTGGTCCCAGGGAACAGTGCTGCGGTTCTTGAGGTGGAAGAATTTTTTTTCCAAGAAAATTGAATGGGAATCAGTGAGAGCCTTAAATCTAAATAATGCTCAGCCGAAAGCTAATTCCTCATGGAATTGTCATATCTGCAGCCTTCAGTCAAATTCTATCCCAGGAACTGCTGCAAGGGGAAAAGGTATTCCTTTCCCCTGACTCCTTGAAAAGGCAAGCCAATGTAAACAAGTAATGCCCAAACTTCCCTCATACAAAATTACATTCGGAGCACAATTTGGCAGATGGGTAAAGCTGTCATTAGTATCAAAAGCTGTAAGGGCCAATTTTGCCGCAGTTCTGCAGTTCTCACATAGGGCTTTCCTTCCTACATGAAGAGTTGTAGATCAACACTATTTTCTCTAGCAGATCGCCTGCATGGGTTAGACTTCTTCACTGCATGGATGAGGGGAAGAGGGCAACTAGAAGGATAGCAGGCCACAAGCAGTACTACGCTGCTGACTCTAGTTAATCTGACAAACATCAGACTCATCTGAAGTGAGAGTGGGTGACCAGGTGCCCTCAAAAAGGAGCATGGAGCAGCAGCATGGCTGTGTAGAATAGACAAAAACACTGGTACTACAGAGGCCACTGCAGACACCACATGTATTTCCCTGGACCGGATAGACATTTTGTGTTTTGGTCACACATACAGCAGTTAAATTTCACTTTTCATGTACTGTATGTATTGGCCTAGGAACACCTCATTGGTATTTTATCACCGTCCTCTGTTAACCATGTCTGGTTTTTAAGTTGTGACACAACTGGCTGACACCAGCCAGGCCTCTCTGGCTCTCAAGATTAAAGGCAAACGCAGACTGGTCCTCGCTTTCCTCTGATCCCCTAAATGCTGTGTAAAGTCCTGTTGCTGGCAACGTCCACTGTGCTGTAGTGCGGTGCCTCCCTCACAACCAATACTGTGCCTGGTTTCCTCCGGTCTTAATACCTCAGAAACATTTTTTTGCACTTCAGGGGTTAGGTCTGATGACATGTAAAACATGATTGTTTAATAAAATTATTTGAAACGTTTCAGAATGGGTGCTTTGTCTGAACTGTATTCCCAGCCCTGTCATGTTGTTACCATTTCACATGTGCTTTCAGTGACCTCATCCTACAAAGTAGAAAACTGGACACGGCTTGGTAAGATCTTTCGATATATTGGATACATTAATATATCTTTACTGGCCTTTAAAGGATGACAGTAAGCTCTGGTGATTTATATCCCATTCTGGGGTTAAATAACTTCAGGTAATCTATTTTAATTTACTCATAAAGGCAACCACATAAATTCCATTAGTGTAATTACTACTTCATAACCATCGGCTTTAGCTGAAAGTTTCCAGGGATAGAATGAGCCATGTCCATCCTTAGCAAGTTGTTGCAACAGCTAATTGTCAGCACTTTTTAAAAAGACTCTTTCCAATGCAAAATGTGCCCAGCCTAACTTGCCAGCAATTCAAAGCTCTTATGCTGTTTCCTATACTGATGGAGGAGGGGAGACCTTCTGGCACAAATCTCACATAATTTGGTTAAAACCAAAGGGGAAAAAAGCGGATGTTGCTGGGGGGAGGGGGCGGGAGGGGGCGGGGAAGGGTCCTGATAAAATATACTTGTCCTATTTCAGCGTCTCTCTATTTCTGGAAAGACACTAGTTGCTTTTATGTAGAGAAAAGTAATTTACTGTGATTAAAAAAAGACTCCTTGGCCAAAGTTTTTGAGAGTTGGGTAGCCTATTGCAAAAAACGGAGTGGTTGCCTATATATGTAATGTGCAAAAAATCTTTGTCATTTTCATTAAATTTTCTGGGGTGGTTTGTTTTTGTGAAGAACCAGGTAAGATGATGTTCTTTATGTAACTTTTCCTCATGCAAAAATAATTACATACCAGAGGGTGAGGGGTAAACTTGAGCCAGGCTGCCCAAACATTTGTAGCAGTGAGAGGACTGCCTGTCTCTGTAAAAAACATCCCCTTCCTGGTTTGTTTGCAAGAGGCATACAGGTATTTAGGAACAGTTGAAGGCCAGAACTATTGACCTCATGAGTTTCAAGAAAGAGGCCAGGTGGTAGTTGGGTCAATGTGTGAATTACACTCTGCCTTTTGAAGTGCAGGTTGTTAGGTGAGAGGGAAGGGGGAACCAGTTGAAAACAAATTGCAAGCAGCAGGCAGGGTCTTCTGGCACTTCAGACACCAAGTTTTAAATGGAGGGGTGAATTAAGAAGGCATGTTGTGTTTTGGATGAAAAAACTCTGGCCAGGTACATAGTGGGTGTGTGTATGTGTCTCTCACAAGTGTTAAATGAAACTGAGTTGCTAAAGGAATAGTGGCTCCGCTGTAATGAGATAATTTCTACTAGGGGTGCCCATTAAATGTGTTTAAATGCTTTCTTTTTCATGGAGGTCAGGTTTGTGCAGGAAAGCACAGCGTGCTGGAACACTCTCAGGTCTGTGGCCCAGGCTGGAGGAGCAGACAGGAAAGAGACTGAGTGAGGCTTTAAGCTTAGGCCTACACACAGTAGAATTTAATAAATCTATAAAGAGGTGAACACACTTCCTGGGTTCCTGTCTTTGGAAGAAATAAATGGTATATCTAACTGGAAGTATGCGTGCCACTGTTTGGGATAAATTCGTGTGATATTTGAGAAACAGGCCTTGGCAAGGGAACCTGGAAGTAAATCACATTTCTCACTTCATTTGGTAGGCAGTATTTCTTACTCCTGATATCTCTTAGGCTCTATAAATATGCCAGAAGCAGCAGCCTTGCCCTGTTAAGCTACTCATCTCTTCATCTGGAGGAGATGCAGGCAGGAGTATAATGATTAACTAGGAAGTGTTCTAAGTGTGGCAAACTGGTCCTTCCTTGGGTTGCTCCCAGCTTTTATTTCAGTGCTGCTTGGACCTTTCCTGTGTCTTTTGGGAAGAAAGAGGTAGGATGGAGGTGGAAGAGAGAGCAGAGAGAAGCTCTGTGGAGTCATCAGGGGCTGGACTGGCTGTTTGATACTCTGGCTGTTTTGGAATTGTCATGGCTCTTTGCCATAGTGTCTTTTTGGAAAATTGTTTTGTAACTTTTCTGTTGTTCATTAGTTAATTAACTCTTTCCTAGTCTGTAAAAGAATATGCTTGTACAGCTAGGAGGCATGCCCTTGAGACAGTGAAATTGAGAATGTAAGGCAAAATAATTACATAGTGATGTTCATTTAAGTGACTTGTCTTGTGAAGAAGGTCAGGTAACTACTGCTGGCAAACCAAGGAGGGTTGCTGGCTGGGCAGACTTCAAATGCTGATAGGACATTAATGATGGGCTTTTGGTGTCACATGAAAGTACTTCATGCTAAAGTAGGATCTGCACCAGTCCTTGTAACCAAGGAATATGGTTTAGCCACAGCTGAAATGTATTGCAAACTGCACACTTGCAATCCCCTGCTAAAAGGGGAAATCCTTGGTGCTGTGGGCTGATGAGGCGGTGGTGGTGCTACAGACATGCCAGCCTGAGCAGGCATCACATTCTCTGTTTGCATCCTGAACTGGCTTCCTTGTGTTTAGACTAAGGTCCCTGAGGTGTGGTTATCAAACTTGGTTTTTTGCGTAAACAAAATTTAAAAAAATAAAATACTTCAACACATTTTCCACCCCTTCCCTGGAGAAGGAATCGTGAGGCCCTGTGTTCCTGTCAGCAGTGTGCTGTGCTTCCCAAGAAGATGGAGAGGCTGGATGATGTCAGTTCAGAGCAGGTGAGGCAATATCTGCTCTTGAGATTGTCTTCCTCTCTGTGCTTTAATGCCTCGTTTCAAGCTGAGGTCTGCTTCTATTCAGTCAATTTTATTAGTTTTAGCAGGTGGCAACATCTATCTGCTCAGCAGCTCTTTTGAGGGACAGGCATAGTTTTAGTGTTTGGGTTTTTTTAAAACTGTTTTTTAGAACACAGATTTTATTCACCTTTTGAAGGGGAAATTAGTGAACTGGATGGATCAGTGTAATCGCTGGTTACTTTATGTAGCAGCTATTTCTGGTTTATTTTTTCTTTCCTCTCCAGATTGCAGTGAATAAAAATGATGATCCTGTTAACTCAAATGTTAATTGTAAATGAATGTAAGGGCAAAAATTCAGTGTGGGATCTGTACTGGATGATTCATTTGGACCCTACCAGCCTGTGTGTTTCCCAGGCGTGTGTTCTGCACAGGGCCGGTGTTGGCCCTGGAGCCAGTGCCTTGTCAGGAGGTGCGTACTGGTTACGCACTCACTGTCTCACTTCAGAGTCAAACCCTGCTCCTGGGTGTCAGGGGCTGGGCAGCTGAGTCAGTGCCACGCGATGGAGTAATGCCTGGGGGCTTCTCTCCCTCCCCCAGACATGAGTAGGTTGCACACTGTCTGCACAGCACCGTCACTGCCGTGGCCAGAGCCGTGAAATGGGTGGCCAGGACGGCTGCTCCCAGTCAGCATCATTGCTGTTTGCTGGTGTAATTAGGAGTAATCATTGAGCAACCCCCTCTCTGGATAATTGCGTTTGCTTCCACAAGTGAAAGAAAAGTAGTGAGAGGGGGAGGTGGCCGTGCTGTGGCCTCCAGTGTGAGCCTGGCAGCCCCCACAGAATGAGCTGTGGAGATGTTAGGCTGCAAGGAAGAGACACAGCTTTATTCCCTGTCTGCAGTCATCCAGGCTCTGAAGGCTGGTGAATAAGGTATGTGGTAGATATTGATAACCTTGTGTGGTATTTATGGGGCAAACACACGTCTGTTCTTGGTCTGGTACGCTCTGGGGCAGTTAGTGTGTAATGCTGGCTCCCCAGTGTAAAATGGGAAGGACTCTTGTCTGAGGGAAATCTGCTTTGGTACCGAGTCCCCAACAAGATCACAGGTGGACAGAGGGAAAACTTAAGCACTCACATACTCTCCTCTTGTACAGCTCACTCCTGCAGAAGGAACGGGCTTTTTGCTTTGGAGACACTTTGATGTTCTCAGCATAGTCAGCCAGGGAAATCTTTTATCAGTGCTTGGAGAGGACTGTGCTGGTATGCTACTCAGGTAAGAAGCTCTATCTGAAAGCCTTTATTAAATGCATTGCACTTAATAAAGGTGGTTCTGGTCTTTCAGGCCAAATCTGTGGGCACAGCTTGCGCCTCAGCTCTTAAATTAGGTAATGTTAAACTCAGACATGCTTTGAGTATGGTCTAGTTTCAGTCACTCTAATCCTTTCACACTCTAATCCTTCAGTGTAGAGATTGCCATGATCTCATCATGGTGCTCTGTCTTTTGGTTTTTGTAACTCTTTCAGATTTGCAAGTTCCTTAAGTGTATTAAGTTCTCTTCAGGCTGAGTGAACTCTGTTCCCTCAGACCCGTCCCCCCGCCAGGGCCAGTACTCCAGCCCCTGACAATCTTTGGCCTCTTCCTGGATTGTTCCAGTTTATTTTTATGTCTTCCTTTTATTAGGAGGACCAAAAAAAGGACACACTAGGTCATCTAGGTATGTGGTGCAAAAAGTGGTGAGTAGTGCGGGCAGCCCCTCTGCTGGCTGTTCATACAGCCCTGGATACTGTTGACCCATTTCACTGCCAGGGCCTGCTGCTGCCTCCTGTGCAGCTTGCTGTCTGCCAAATAATGGTCCCCAAGTCCTCCTTAGCAGGGGTGCTACCCAACCAGCCAGTCCCCAGGCTGGGGTTACTCCCACCCAGATACAGGACTTTACAGTTGTCCTTGCTGAATCTCACAAAGTTCCTGTCAGCCCACTCCTCCAGCCTGCCTAGATACCTCTGAATGGCTGCGTTGCTCTTGAGTGTATCAACTGATAGGTGCTGTCACCTGCATACTTGTCAAGAATGTGTTCTGTCATTTTCTCCAGGTTGTTGGTAAAGGCACTAAAGAGGACAGGATCTGAGAAGACTCCTGCAGTACTCCATTTGTTGCTGGTATCCAGGTAGACAGTGACACATTGGTCACTACTTTCTGAACTAGATCATCCAACAAGATATTTAGCACCTAGCTGTTCACCCATCCAGACCACAGTGATGTAACTGGGTTAGAAGAATGTTGTGGAGACTATGTGGAAAACTTGCTGAAGGTGTGGTGAAAAATGCACGCTGTATACTCTTGATAAAATGACTGAATCTATAATCAGGTTGGTCAAGCATCTTTTTTACCCTTGGTAAATCCATGCTTGCTTTTCCCAGTCATCACCACCATGTGCCCAGAACTGTGTTCCAAGAGCACTTGCTGCATGATTACTCCAAATACTGAAGAGCACTTGGGATTCAACCCAGTAATCTTGAGTGTTTTCACCTGCAAGTAGCTAGGAAGATCGTGGTTGGTCTGTTTCTGATTCACCAGTTACCACGCTGGCCTGTAGTTGGTACCATTCATCCCTTTGTTCAGCTGAAAGGTTGTTGCTGTCACTTCACTGTTCGTGTTGTGCTGATCATGCATGACAGGGGCAACAGTGATGCTTCTCTGTGAAGGTTGTTTTATTTATTTTTAATCAGGAAATTACATCAGAAATCAAATCTTGACAAAAGGCTTACGTTACAAAGTAAAGCACCAAGAAACTAGTGTTTCTTCAAGCACAGTGTGTTTCCTTATTTTCCATGGAACCTAGTTTGGTTAGTCAAAGGATGAAGAATGAACTAGATAAGTTATGAGCAATGCATGCTGAGGAGTTTACTGCCTGGTGGAGCCCCGTCTCCTTTACAGGAGAGGTTACAGTTCCCAGTGAATGAGACAAGGAATTGGTTTAAGAGATGTTGGTCGTGTGATCGAACTGTGTGATTCTAGTGTGCCAACTTTGTGCTTCTGGCTCAGTCTCTTGATGGATATGTCTGGCTTGAATTGACAGATTTAATTGAGGTCATGCTCTGTACCTTAATTCTTAACCTTCTCCCTGAATCCTGTCTACTCAAGCCAAGGCTTTAATCCTTGGCATCATTCCTAGTACAGCTTTCCGCTGCTCCAGGTGTCTGATGTGATTCTGACCCTGCCTGCTTCTTTAGGGCTCCTTGACCCTTTAACCTCTGTGCTGAACCATCACCATAACTCTTGCTGATCCCTGGGTGGGTAGGTGCCTGACTTCTCTTGTTCCTGACCTCAACCCGCCTTTACCGCAACACTTCTACTGGCTTAACCCCAAACTGTGACATGTGATCTGTGCCAGCACTACCCCTGTCCTGGTTCTGGGTGCCAGTGCCCTCCCTCCTGGGGCAGGAGCCAAACTTCTCTTAGGTGGCTGTTGCTGCCTTGACTCCTGTTTACCTGGGATAGGGCACGTGGGACCTCTGGTTAGTAATGAAAGTATACAGTGACTAACAGTCTAGAAAATGAGTTCTTGTTTTGGTAAATGTCAAACTCACTGTTCCTCTGGGTACATCTTGAGCAAATAAATCCTGATGCTCAGAGTATTGAGCACACTCTTTTTCTGTCATCGCCCTGGAGAGAAGAAATACTTGCATTAAGAGGGAGGCACAAAACATTAAGCAACAGCAAAACCTGTGCTAATATTTTTGCAGTTACCTCATGATTAAGAATACCCTGAAATCTATGTGCTTCAGGAGGGTTTGGGGTTTTTTTTGGTCTATTCTGGTTTTGGCTGCAGTTGTGCAAAAATGTCACCAATAGGCTCTGATTTACATGGAGGTGAATCCAGCGTGAGGGCCCTCTACGGTTAATAAAATAAAGCAAGCAAGACACTTGTGTTCTCAGGGGGCATCCCACTTATGTACTTCCTCAGCTGTTTGTTCATATGATTTGTACGGGTTTGCTCAGATGCTTCAGAGGCTATTTGCTATTCTCATTGTTTTATGAGTGTTGTGGTGGAGGAAGTCTGGAGAGAGACTTATATCCTTCTTCTGGCTGCTGTTTCTATGATTGACTGGGTTAATTCAGTTTATAGGTGTGTTGGGGCTGCCAATAATCTCTTTTAAGGTGGGTATGGAGATGGCTTGTTTTTGCCTGCCTGCAGACAAAGAAGCTGAGCTTTGCTGCTGTTTGTGTTGTTTGGAAACAGCTTCCCCCTGTGAGGAATGCTGCTGTAATGATCACCAGGCAGTGAATATGTAACAGAATAGCTAATGGTACTTGTATCTGTTGATTCAGAGTGGTAAGAATGCAGTCCAGCCTCTCACAGGGCTGCCCCAAAAGCAGTTCCCCTTTGAATTGCTGAAAGAAACATCGAAATGAGTGTATTTTAGAGAGATGTAAATTCTGTGGCATAAGCTGTGTGCTTCTTTCCCTCGTTCATTTAATTCTGTACATGGTTCCCTTTACTTTGAAATGTTAGCTTCCTACTTGGGAAGCCTGGAAACCAATATTGGCCTTCCAGTACTTTCCTCAGCATTGCTAGAGCGGGGTACCTCACACTCCAACTTCTGCAGTGAACTGATGGGTGTCTCTTACAGTTCTAGTGCTTTGAGTCTTGGCTATTTTTAAAGGTGCTAGGGACAGCAGGAAAGGTATTTATGGAGGAAAACAATAAACAGCAATCTGAACTTTATTGTTGTCTGTTGATTTTTGTGAGGTAGCCTTGGCTAAGTATTTGCCAAGGTGTATCTGTGAAAGCCAGGATTACCAAAGTAGCATTTGGATAGATTTTTCTTTGGAAAGTATCTGTATCCTTCCAGTTTGGCTGAAACATATTTTCTGTCTTCCTAGACGTTAGGGCATGCTTTATTATCTGTGTTTTATTGAAATCAGGTGATTTTTCTGGTCAGGGTTTCCTCCAGTAAAATATAAACGTGGGTTACTAGCATAAAGAGAACACGTGGGGTGTGACAGGCATGAGGAGATCTTAGAAAACAAGTTGTTTGTTCCTATTTTATTCATTTGGTCATTTGAGGAGTTTTGCTACTGTAAAACCAAGGAGCTGGGGAAATGTTCCTGTGAGAGAAAGCACACTTCTAACGCCATGTGTCTGCTCATTTTTAAGGTGGCAGAAGCTGTTCAGGTGTGTTGGTGTTGTTCAGGTTTGGTTGATATCCAAACAGGAAGGTTGGGAAGATGAGTTAGCTGGGGACTCGTGCATCTCCTTGACAACCAGAATCTGGCGTCCTGTGGAGTGCTGAGTCCCACTCACTTGAGACAAGCCTGTGCAATCCTCAGCTGAGAGTTTATTTACTGGTATTGCAGCACCTGCCTTGAATAAGTGACTGCAAGAAAAGCTCATGTACGAAGTTGCAGTTTGTGAACTACGCTGTGGTAACTGCCCTCCTTCACCTCCTTCCAGGCTTGGGTAAGGCACCTTAACTCGGGTAGCTGCCAAAAGGTAACTAAAATGTAAATCCTTGCCCACCTTAGTAAGTAACTTCCTCCCGGTGCCTCAGGAGCAGCACCACCTGCTTTTCAGAGTGCAGAGTGTGTGTCTTTGGCCGCGCTGGAACAGCATCCATGTGTCTTGTGGAGCATCTTCCTCATGATGCACCCCAGAGAGAGAAAATGCTTGATGGTATGGATTGGATAATGACAGAAGAGCAGGAAGGAGGCAGAATTAACACCAACAAGCAAGAATGAAAAGAGGTTGTGCGGGTGAAGGCTGAAAATGAGCCAAGCCCAGATAATTTCCCTGACTCCAGACAAGAGTTCCTGAAGGATGTGTTACAGCACTCTCCCTGTACAGGCACATCAGCTAGGTGGACTCAGTCCTGGACAACACCACTTTGAAGCTTATTTTATTGACTAGGGAGTAAGGTGTAACACGGGTAAATTAGTAAATCTGGTGACTGAAGCACAGCTGCGACCAGATTTTAACAGTCATCCTATTTGGTTTCTGAACCAGCATGTTTCTAAGTCAATGCAAACCAGCACGAGGGACTCATGAGTGGCTGCTGTTAGCTTATATGATAATGTTAGTAAATTTACTGAGGCATCACGTAATGGGAATCATTTGGGTTAGGGTACCTAACACTGCCTTGTCAGCAGTGTGGGTTGTAAGCTCAGAAGCTGCTGATATTAGCACTGGTGATAACACTGGCTGTGCTGGATGCTTTCTTGGAGCAGTGTTGGGGGGAATATAATGCCTTTGCAGTTGTCACACTCAAGTCTTGCGGTAGGGAGAAGGCACACAGTGCTATTAAAGATCATCATTAAAAAATAACAACGTGGGGTATACCAGGAGTTTATATATTTGTACATAAAGAGAGGAGCTAAAATTCTTGACCCTATCTTTTGCTTTCTGTTAAAAGATGTGAAGCTGCTCTCCTGCAGTTTTTGATGACAGCTCAATACCTCTTTCCTATTGGGACCGGCTCCTCCCACGAATGGTGGGAGCAATTGGAGCCCTGCGGCTCTCATTATCCATCTTGGCATTTTATATCATGTCTGTCAATCATTGGAGTATTGAACAAGTCCATTTTGCGTTGACCAGATGAGTTCCCAGCAAATGGCTTTGTGCTGCAGAGCAGTATCATGTTTTGCTTTTATAATGCTGTACATTGTACTGCAATATGCAGAGATTTTTTTTTCTTATAATATGGCACATTATCTGCTTTTTTCCATGGACACAGGCCAAGCAGATGTCCTTTGTTGCCTGCATAATAAACTCCTTGGTGGCAGCAAGAAGGAGTAAGTTGCTTTCCTGGGGTACTGACAGAGCAGTTAACAAGCCAGCAGCAAGGGCTTTGTTCTATGTAGAAAAAAGAGGCAAACAAACTTAGAAAGCAGGACAATGTTTTGAAGCGAACAGGACCTTTTTGACTAAAAATCCTTATGTATCTGTATGTAGAGAGCCTTCATGCTCAGGCCTGTCCTTCCAAACTTAGCCCTGGAGTGATTTCAAGGTGGGGATTCCCCTGGCTTTCAGGAAAGGCAAGAAAGCTGCTGCCAGAGTTGGGGCCTTTGAGAGCGACTGTCAAATACCAACAAGTGACAAGAAAAGAAAAAAAAAAAATGTTGTTTGCCTCAGTGACTTCCTAGTGAGGATCCTCAGGGTGTGAATCCCGTCTGCTTGCAGGCAGGTAGGGGTCATAAATGAATCATACTTCACAGGGAATGCATGTGTGGTACTGAGGGTGTTACAAGGTAGCAAGGCCCGAACAGTCTTCTGTGCTGTCATCTGAAGGGCTGCATTTAAGGGCTGTCACTGCAGGCCTCATCATATCTCTATTAGCCAAAGCAGCCATGGCTTCCTTGACAGATCTCAGTCGATTAATACAGATTTATGGTTAATTACTTATTTCATTTAGATTTTTGACCATCTGCTATCCATTATCTGCCAGATACGTGCTTTGTATCTTTATTAATAATGAGTCATGACTCACTGACACGCTTGTGTACAGGAGGGGCTGTGATCTTCCTGGGCTCATTTTGTGCCCTCAGTGGCAAGCTTTGGGAGTCGCTGCTCTTGTTGTGTCGTTGCTCCCCAGGGAAACAGGTGGATCTGGGCACTGCCTCGCATCCCTTCCTCAGAGCTCAAGTCTGGCCATGGCTTTTCAGGTCACGTATCCTGCCTGAGGGCGAGTGGGATGTAGCAGCTCCATTAGGTCAGTGCAGTGCCATAGGTTAAAAACAACACTGGTGGAAGTCCACTAACTCTAGTAGGTTTTTTGACTGGTTTGTTTCAGATTGAATTCCTGCAACTACCTCTTGTCTCTGCTGGTTTTCTTTGTTTTATTTTCTTATGGCTCACAAGCTGTGAGGTTATCAAAAGAAGCAGAAAGTTCTTCCATTCTCAGAAGGCATCTCTGTACCTATTAAACTTCAGTTTACAGCTTACACATGCTATTTAAGCAGTCTTGTCTTGTGCTGGCCTGTTTTTTCAGTGATTTACTGAGCACCCAAGCTCCTTTAACTTTAGAGGAAGATAGGAAAGGCATCATCTCAAAACTGTCGAACAGGTAATCCCCTTGCACTCAGATTAAAGCAACAGTCATTGGCAATGACTTCCAGGTGCTGAAACATGGACCCCTTGTGACATTTTAGACACGTTGGAATGTTCTGCCTGGTGTCTGGCTCTCACTCCATGAAGACAAGTGTCTACTGAAGGCTGTGTGGCAGATGTCTTGCTTACACTAGTCTAAACTGAAGTGCCTGAGGTGGTCACCAGCTATTCTATTTCTTCATGTCGTTTTGGTTCAGCGGTTGAAGGGCAGCATGAGCAGCTGCTGTGAGTGCTGAATTTCAGCTCAGTGAAGGGTACTGATGCCATGTAGATAGTCATCCCTGGAAAGTCATAAAGGCTGGTGGTGTAGGAAGGGCTGTATATACTCATGTCGGAGGACACAGAAAGCACTCATTGTTTACCTTGGAACAGAGAATAATTCAGCACCAGGCACTGATGACATGAAAAAGCATGAAGAGCATTCCTGTGCTGCTCTTGTTCTCCCCTACCGTATCTTTTTTTCCGCCAGCTAGCTAGCTAGCATGCCTGCGGCCTCTAACCGGCAAAGCTGTAGTGTGCTGCACGGCATCTCCAGCTCGAGCACATACTCCTATTTGGCTGATTAAAATGTTACTGCAAGTGTCCTGAGGCCAGGGAATCAACTCACAGAAATTCCTACTGCTTTACCAGGTGCAGTGGTAGCAAAGCGGGATAGAATTGTTATCGGACTATGCTGTGCAAGTAACCGCCCAACCCTGAGCTCCTCAGAATGTAGGCAAAGAACCTCAGGGACTTCGGGTAGTAACCTCTGGTTTGGTGTCTCACATCAGCCTGCCCTGCCTCAGAGGGTGGTGGATGACATGTGTGAGCTTATTGTATTTTATGTTTTTCTCATATTCTTGGTGTCCTCTGAGAATGGCGGGGGGAGGCAGTGCAGTGCTGAGACCTGTTCACATCATCAGATGTCCTCTGCAAAGCAGGGAGAAACCTCTCTCTCCATATAAAAGGAGACAGGAATACTATTTTATTTGTGAGATGGTGGGAGGTGAAGGCTTGGAGAATGAAAAGCCTCAGCACGACAGCATGGACTTAATCTGTGCTTAGGAATAAAAGTGAGAGTATTGTACAAAGAAAAACATTTTAGGGATAGCTGACTCAAGCCAACAAAACTCGCTAAACGTTGAATGATGTATGAGGAACTCAGAAGTGTTATTTGAAGAAAGATATCTTCCCAGTTACACTCCTTCTACTTCTTCTAACAATTATCTATCAGCAGATACTGCAAAGTCAGTACCGCTTTCGTGAGGAGCCATTGATGTTTGAGGAAATTGCTTCTCTCTGTTTTTCCCCTTTGCTGGAGAGTTGCCTTTTATTAGCCAAGACCTAGCAGTGATTGATTCTTGGAAGGAAGGAGTGACATTTGAATAGTTGGAGCTGCAGTGACCTACTTCTCATAATAGCTTGATAAGAAACTCCACAATAGGTTGTGCTTCTCAGCAGCTATATCTTTCAAAAACATTTGCTTTGTGGGGATTTTAATCTCATCTCCACTCCTTTTTAGCTAATTAAATGTGTGAAAACAAAAAACCCTTCCCAACCAGTGGGTCCTCAAACCTGTGTTTGAAACAAGTTAAATGGCACAGAAAGTGGGTCCTGTATGTCAAAATGTGAGAGATGCTGTAGTGCCACAGCAAGTTAGCTCTTGTTGGTGATGGGGTGTAGAGGTGGTGGCATGGCTGAGGCTTGACACACCAGTTTCACTCAGATTGCTTGTTTACCTCCATCTTCTGCTGCCGGCACCATTTCTCCTGCCTTCCCGGCTCCTCCCCATATTTCCTCCTGCCCTCACACCTCTCTCCCCACTCACTAGTTTTATTCCTTTTCCTTCTCTCCTAATCTTTATGACTTCTGAGATAATTCAAACACAAAGCAAGGATGAATCTATGTACCTTTATTGATAACTTTGTCATGTCTTTATCTTAAGATGAAAACTCATGTTCTAGGATTTGCTCTGATTAAACACGCAACCTAGAGAAATAATGCATTAAATAGTTTATGGGGAAATTACAAAAGTGAAAGGTAAGTATATAAAATCTTGATGTTCCCAACCTTCATGATTTTTTTGGGGGGGTGTGTGTCAGAGAGTGCTCAATAAATACTCCTAACTTTTTAGCGGTTTAATATTTGAGGCTGTTTATGTCAATAACTTACTGCTACGTAGCAAATTTGCAGGAGGTTCAAGACAATGATCTTTTGGCTGCTTTTCAAATCAATAAGAACAAATGAGACATTTCAGTAGTTATTTTTCCATTGAAATAAAACTACATTTCACTCTGGAATAACTTTGTGGAAATAGGCAGCTGCAATTAGAAGTAACTTAGATTAGCGATGATCCATTCCACAAAACAGAACAGATAAAAATCTCTTTCCCCAATAAAAAATCTTTCTGTTTGTGCTTGTTCATTTGGATGGAGGAAAAAAAAATAATCAATTTGGTGTTAAAGCTTTTCTGTTTAGAAAAAAATCCGCCCTCAACAGAATCAAGTTAACTAATGGAAAAGCTATTTTTCTGCCAAGAGGCTGCATCGTTAAACTGGGAATTAGACAAATGAGATCCTAATGCGTTTTAATAAAAACAATATATTTCTCCCCTCACTCTAAAACCCTGTGGCCTTGCATATTTTTTGTACTTTGGCTACTGGCTATGTGGAGCTCACTTGTAATTGCTCACCTTATAACTCCTTCTGACACTTACACCTAGAACAGACTGTGTTACAAGAATGTAGATGTATTCTGAGTGCATGAAATATTTTGTAGTTATTCCAGAACTCTGTTCAGGAGAAATGAAGGTAATTTTTGAATGGTTCTTCAAACTCTGAAATATGAATCTTACACACTTTATGCATATTATGCACATCTTGCTTTTCTGCATTGTTCCATTATAAATGTGTAGTTTGAAGAGCATTGGCAAGATGTAGAATTAGCATTTCTCTCTGTAACAGTTCTGTTCCTTGAGTGTACTCAGCCATATTTATTTCCTTTTGTGAGTAAGACCGAATGTTATGACTTTAATTTCTTCATTGAAGGAAAAATAACTTTGAATTCCAAGCCAGATTCTTGTCTTGCCCCTGCACCTTTTTTCTGGTTTGTTTGAGCCACTTCTCTCAATTCAGCATTCAGGATCCTTTCTGAGGATGAATTAGCCCAGGACAACTTGCTCACCTTGGGGTCCTGAGCTGGTTTTTGGATGCCTACCAGTGGAAAGCTGTGAAACGTGGAGGAAAACGGTGAAAGGGGAACTTCCCCATCTTCAGAATATCACAGAATCACAGAATGGCATGGGTTGGAAGGGACCCCAAGGATCATAGAGCTCCAACCCCCCTGCCACAGGCAGGGCCACCAACCTCAGGCCGGATCTACGCAAGGTTGCCCAGGGCCCCATCCAACCTGGCCTTGAACACCTCCAGGGACGGGGTATCCACCACCTCTCTGGGCAGCCTGTTCCAGCACCTCACCATGCTCTCTGTGAAAAACTTCCCCCTAGTATCTAGACTGAACCTTCCCTCCTTTAGCTTTAGTCCATTCCCCCTTGTCCTGCCATTGTCTGCCCTTTTAAAAAGTTGATTCCCCTCCTGTTTGTACGCTCCCTTCAGGTACTGGAGGGCTGCAATGAGGTCCCCCTGCAGCCTTCTCTTCTCCAGGCTGAACAAGCCCAGCTCCCCCAGCCTCTCGTAGTTTGTGAATCATGTTCAGACCTGTATGTGCCCTATGCAATTTTTGCAAAAGTAATTTTTCAGTTTTCCCATCTACATAAGAGAGGTGCTAAGCCATTCTTCCCAGTTGTGTGAATACATATCTGCCATTCCTCTCTCCTGTTCAAAATTTCTTCCTATTTGTTTTCTGTTCTTGAAGCAGATCAGTTGTTTGATATCCCCGCTGTATTTCTGCCTCCCCTGTTTAATGTCATTGCTTTTTTTGGGGTTTTTTTGGTTTATTTCCTAATGCACACAGCTTGTGTAAATTCCTTGGGATTTGCTTCCTTCCATAACTTTACTGGTGTTTCATGCAGGATGATTTCAAGTAGAAAACAAGTGCCCATACTGACAGCATAATGTGTTTAATAAACACTGTACAAGAAATGCTAGTGAATTTTTTTAATTCCTCTGTGTGGAGTTGCCTTTCCAGTGGGAGGAAGGATTTAAAAACTGTTGCTGAGTGCAAAATGAGGAAACATTGTGTAGGGGAAGCTGTGTTACTGCTGTGTCCCATTTCTCGTTCATGTCTTTCACCTTCAGAGAGCTCTATACATGCTAGATCAAACACATGGTGGCAACTTGTCCTGTGTCTTTCCTTACCGTGTCT
This sequence comes from Hypotaenidia okinawae, assembly GCA_027925045.1. Taxonomy (NCBI): domain Eukaryota; kingdom Metazoa; phylum Chordata; class Aves; order Gruiformes; family Rallidae; genus Hypotaenidia; species Hypotaenidia okinawae. Next base: position 94,704,365 of record BSDF01000001.1, read on the forward strand.
GCCACCGGCAGAACCCGCAGAACTCTCAGCCACAAGTTTGTGGCTGTTGGTGTGTTTCTCTGAGCTATGGTGAGCGTGAGGATCTGTCCCACTTCTTTCCTCAAGCAGGTTCTGCTTTCTGGTCACAGCTCTGGTCACAACCACTGAGATGGTGCCTTCCAAAACCCTCTGGATGAAAGGGGCAATGCTAAAGAAGCCTTGGCTGTGTGTGGTGGAGCGTGCTTGTTGTTGCAAATATAGTCAGAGCTTGGGCCACGGAGGTAAGCGAAGTGTGCCAGTGGAGAGCATATTGAATGCCTTGATTAGTCATGTTGGCAAACTTGGTCATGTACAGTCAGGTAGTAAATGTGGTGCTCATCTTCCAAATATTTGTCTGAGATTCCTGTTTTTTTCCACTTGGATGGTCATGCTACTCGAGCTGGTGATTAGAGAAGGTGATGAATTAAAGCTGAGCAGGACTGGAAGGAACAAGGAAAATCCCGCTGTTTCACCTGTAGTCCTACTGGTGTGGTATCCATGGATTTGAATTCATGTAGGACTGGGTAGGCAATGGCACATGCGGCCTTCACTGAAGAGACGTATTGCCCTTTATTCATTGAGAGGCAAAAGCCAAAGATCAAATATGCACTCAAAACACCCTGCCAGTGTAACTGAGGCACAGAGGATGGCCTTCAGCTGTGTCTGGGGTGCCTGTGTGTGTGCTGCCAAAATGCAAAGGTGCATTTTAAACCTTCCTCCACACACATTTTGCCCTGTTTGTGGGGGTGATGAAGGTCAAAAGCGTCCTCAGGCTTACAGTTGGGTTGCCCTAGGGCTGCTCATCCTTTTCTTACTCATCCAGACTACAAGTGCTGCTGATCTGATGACATTGCTGCTAAAATAGGTGACATTTGGTGACAAGTGTGTTGGGTGTTGGTGTGCAGGGGTGGACTCCTTCAACACAGCTTGTAGCTTCTGTGTTTTTTGAGAATCTTTGTTGCCTTATTCCCCAAAGCTGCTGAGTTGTATAAAACACAGCAGCGTATTTTGCACAGCTTGTGCCTGTCTATGCTGACCCAGAAGTGAAGGCCTTGACTATCACAATAGGAAACAAAAGTTTCATGGTCTTGATTCAAACCAAACATAAGCATGGAAATTGCCTGCTAATTACCATCAATGCCAAGTAATTTTCTCCTATACAGTAGTTATATTTGTTTATTATGCTTGTTTATTGCAGACTTCTGGCCAGTGTTCATGATCAATACCCATAAAGGAAGGGGATGTAGAAAATTCAGGGTTTGACTAGCAAGGCCCTGTCGGAAGTACTGTAGTTTAGTTCAGCCTGAGAAATATGATGTGACAGCGTCGTTATCCTGTCCTAGGATCTTTGTCTTGAGTATCTGAAGGCTTTTAATATGTGAAATGCTGTGAGTATGTAAAACTGGCATGGTTCTTGGGGGTAGTGTTGTAATTGCTATTTCTGTTGCTGTCTTCTGGTGTAGCTCTGAACATGAGGCTCCCGTTTGCTCCTCGTCTTTTTATTTAGGGAGAGTTTGCCAGCTCTGTGTCACTGTATGTCCATTAATTCTTTTTGCTATTAAAAATAGTCTCATTTTCTGGAGAGTTATGATTAGGTGAGATTCGCGGGCTTTGCTTAGAAAGGTCCCGCTCTTTTTTAGCTGTGGAGAGGATTTTGAAAATGTGATTCCTAAGGGCTCAAAGAATGAATGTCAGAGGTATTATATTCAAATTTTATGCATTCTGATATCTGATGTGGCTTTTCATGGCTTGAAGAAGGTATTGCAGTCTTAAAGTGTCTAACTCGGTTCACATTTGGAAGAGAAGATAATTATTTTGCTGCACTAGCAAAAAAACAGGTTGGCACTGAGGCACCTGATTCTGCATTTTTGGTGGGAAATGGGTGTCTGTTGCTGTTGTGGAACCACACAGTCCTACACCAGTGTGGAAGGTTTTTTTCCTCCCTGCTCTGATGGTTGCTGTACCCAAATTGGGCCAGCTTTCGGAAACAGTGTCTTCACCTAGATGAACCCTAGGACTGAGACAAGGAGCCCTATCTTCTACTTCAGACCACATACTGTAATAGGTAAGGTGAGATATATCAGTTCAGTTGATAATTTGGTGAATCTTTTTCTCATCCCAGCAACCTAATTACTTCCCTTCCTGGTGCCCTGCTAACATTGTCTGGGAAAGTGTACCAGACCAAGTGAAAATCTGACCTTCAGTCACCGAACTGATGAGCAACTCTTTTGGCAACTGTGACTGGTGCCAGTAGAAGTGATTCAGGGCCCTGCCTGACTACTTTGGGAGAAGGCTTGATGTGGAGAAGGGGTCAGATGTGGGCTTTCCTTGTTGTTCACCCACCTCTGTAATGGGGTCAACAGCTGTTCCCCATACTTTAGTGTGTGGCTTGTACTCTTTTCCATGAAGTGGGTCTTCCACAGCCAGAGTCTGGTTTGTTTAAAAAGATTTCACGTGCAAAGCAGTACACAGCCTGAACTGGTTTAATCTTTGGCATTCAGAAAAACTTTTCTGAAATCCCCTGGAACTTACAAGTCTGAGTCCTTACTGTGAAGGTTTAAGTCCCTACAGCTACTGAGAGTGGGCTAAACTTGTCCCTTGAGGCAGTAGAAAGAGGGATGGTGTGGAAACCATTTAAGCACATGGGATCTAGGAATTAAGTTTTGCTTAAAGACTTCTCACTCGGACACAATTGCACAACAAAGCATCTAAACAGTTTCCTTGGAGCCCAGACAAAGCCACCCCTGGGCACTGTGCAGCTGCTGAGGGTAGGCATGCCCTCCAGATCCTTTGAAATCCCAACTTTCGGCTTTATTAAATCCCTTGGTGATCCTTGTGAGAGAAGCTCATGTCAGAGCAAATTATTATTACTACTGACATGATAATAAAAGGTGAAATCAGACATTGCTTAGAAAATTGAATTCCTGCCCTAAAATACCACTGTCAGGGCTGTGCACTACACAGTACCTGCATTTGCTCATTTAAAGTAGTACGTCATCTTCAGTTCTACAGATGATGTTGATGCTTCCTGCACCCCTCCCCCCCCCCAAATAATTGGCAAATGACAGGATGTGATTACATGGCCATTTACAGTACTTATTAGCATTTCATTTATAACATTATCATCTAAAACTGCCTTAATTGCCCTCTGGGTGTAAACATTTAAATTTTGTAAATCGCAGCTCCATTCACTTCCCTGCCACTGAGGAATACAGTATATTACTTCTCAGAAAAGAAAACACAAATTTGTCACGGATGGCTACATCCACTGTATGTGAAGAAGAAAGAGCTTAAAAGATGCTATGGCTCCTTGGGAGTATAGACAAGGATAACAACATAATTTGCATTCAGAAATTTGCATATATGGTACAGTAATTTGGCATGGCTCCTTTGTTTTTTATCTCATAGGAGGGATGAATTGTCATTTTTCTATTTAGTATCCTAAAAATCACAAAGTCTAGAGCTGAAAAAAGTCTTTGTAGAAGCATCCGTAGCCTTGTCACTGCAGAATCATCCCCAGCAGAGTATTTATTGGTGTCTCGCCAAATCTGCGTTTCAATACACCAATTGATAGCTTGGCATTCCTTTCTGTTGGACAGTGTTCCAGAAGGGAACACTGTTTAGTCCTAAATTTCATTTCAGTTCTCCCTCTGTTCCTACCTGGTCCGTTGCCTATGTGCTTGTTCAGCCAAGCTGGGCGTATTTTTAGTCCTGCTATCCACATTGGAATCTCCTCACAGCCGCCATCTGAACGGTTTCAGGGAGCTGTTGCTTTTTACCTTGTGGTGCTTTTTAAAATTCCCCCTGCTGATCCCTTCCATAACACTCTGCCCCTGCCCTCAAGCATCATTGGCCATTTTGTTCTGAGCTCCCTATGGATAACAGCTTGTCCAAACCACCAAGTGATGTGCCAGATGCTGCTGTGCCAGGCTATGGGTCTGATCCAGAAGGTGCTGCAGCCAGAGGAAAGCCTCCATTGATTTCTGGATTGGGATTATAATGAAGAACCAGAGAATGAGATAATGGTTCATAGATAAATAAATAAATAACCAGAGTAATCTCTTTTTTCTTTATTCAGCCAGGAGGCTGAAGGCATTTTGGCAGGGTGGGTAGAGTTCAGCTTGTCAGTGACGGTCTGGGAGCAACACAGCAGGTGATGATCCCGATGGGCTCTGCGGTGAGAGAAGAGCTGTAGGGCTGGCTGGGGATGCGGGGCTCTCCCTAGAGGGCTGGGAGGGTTTGGTCACAACCTGTGGTGCAACGCAACATCAGTTTGCTTTGTTGGGTTTTAGGTGGGAGCAAGGGGAGATGATGTCTGTGGGGCTGGTGGAATCTCAGCAGCTTTGAAAGGGTTGTGACTGACTGGAGGTCATTCTGAATTTTATCTGCTCCTGAAGCCAGCTTCCACTCCTGCCCTGAGAAGTGAAAAGAAAAAGCTGTGTCTGGAAAGGCAGAGGGTTAGAGTTGCTGCTGTGGTGTTAGGGATGAGATATCCATCAGACTCCTTTGTCATGCCTGCCCTGCCTGCTCCCTTGCTGGCACACTGTTCTCTCAAGTTGTGTCAGCTTGTCTGTCTGCAGGCTCAGTGTCCAGTGGCTTCCTTCTGGGGAAGCAGGTTCCTCTTCTGGTCTCACCTCGCCATCTGAATGCCCTTCTGCTCTCACCATGTGGTCGTGTGCCATTTCTTCTCCTGTTTGTGCCTCACTTGGTTATAGCACCTTCCCCTTAAGGTGCAATCCCACTGGATTCCTCTGCCCCCAGAAAGCCAGCCTTGACCTCTCTTGCCCTGAATTGCTGCCTAATGCCTCTTGCCCTTTCAAGTCATTGTCCCAGCGCTCGAGTGTTTGCCTCCTACGCTCTAGTCAGACTGAAGAAGGTGAGGAGCGAGAGGTCTTAAATCCACACAGGAGTTCTTTGGGATCGCTGCAGTAATGTCAGTCAGGGGGGCAGTGTCAGAAGTTGCTCAGTCTTCAGTTTTCCCCAAGCCCTCTCAGGCTGAACTGAGGGTAGCAGGAGTGCCCTGGCCATACAGCCCTACCGGTAACTTGCCTGTCACCTGTCAATCTTGCTCTTCCTTGTCCTACTGCCCAGTGCTGAGGCCCAGGATTGAAGCTGAGAATGCTCCTTGGAGCCCCCAGTGCATGCTTCAGCCTTGCTTCTGGAGCTATTGCTGGCATGCCCCATCATCCTCCCTGAAGAAGCTGTCTTTCTTACCTGAAACAGAGACAAACTTCTCTGCCCGAGATGAGACAACACATGAATGCTATCTGCTCTGTTTTTCTCCTCTCCCACAGCGTATTTGGTCTTATCCAGGCTTCCTGTAGAAGCCAGATAAGTTTTTACTTTTTTATCAGAGACGAGCAGGGCATATTTCCATGGCAGGCTGAGGAAGCTGGCCGATATCCTTTACATCAGCAAGATTAATTCAGATTTCCTGTCCTTTCTGCTTTTGTTCAAAACAGCTCGATTCATTTCAGTGTCTCTTTTACTGACCTTGCAGGTTAGCTTCTTCAGATGACCGCAGGGAGAGAGGGTGTTCAGGAATAAACCAAAAATGTCGCTGTACCTGAATATGCCCAGTGAGTATCTGAAACACTTTTTTTGGGTTTTATTTTTTCCATAAATGAATGGAGGAATGTAAAAAAGAAAAAAAACCAAACCAACAAACCCCACAACAACTCCCACAGAAAAAACTACTTTGAGCTTATGAAGGGAAACATAAGGAAAAAAAAATCAAAAGGAAAAAATGTGTGAAGAAAGGGGAAAAGGAAAAGCAACTTCTCTCAAGAAACGGTAAATAGCAATTGCTATGGCTATGCTCTCAGAGCTCATTCCTAAGGATGCAGTGCCACCTGCCAGCATTTAAGCAAAATGCATCGGGGAAAAAAATGGATTTAATTCCCAATTGCACGGTTCTGTAACTGCCTGAATGGCCACATGGGCTACATAGCCATTTAAAAATAATAAATAATCTTCAGCCAAGAGTTTGCCTATGTATTTGTATCTTTGTATCGCACATGATGCAAAGAAATGGAATAGGTTTGCAGGGTGAAGTTCCCAGGCCAGGGCTGGGCCGCAGCAGGGAGAGAGGAGCCTGGGCACCCCAAAGCCACTCCTGACCGTGGGGTAGGGACCCTGCTCTCGAATAAGGGTTATTAACCGTTTAGGGGGAAGGCACTAGTAAGGGAGGCGTTGGGAGGGGTCGATTTGTGCTACTAGAAGGGATTAAAACTGCTGCGTGCTGAGGGCTCATTAAAAGGGAGTGGGAGGAGCAGGTTGCTGAAACTTGAAGGTGACAAATAACAGAAAGAAAAGAAATATTGATTTAAGGCGGGTGCCCAGGAGGAATGGGATGAAATTTCTAAGGGAAACATGAGCGCTGTGTATCAGGAAATCCTTCCTCATACTGAGATCTATCAAGCTGTGAATAATATCCCAGGGGAAGCTTCTTCACCCCAGGCATTTTTAAACTAGACTAGAATAAACGATATGAAGTTATTCTAGAGCGAAATCTCGCAGTGATAAGGGGACGAAATAGATAATCTAAGAGATTTTTGTTTCTTCTCAAATGTCTTCCTCTCTGCTGTATTCCATTATGCAGCGTGCGCAAGCTGTTCGGGTGTGCGCATCGAGCAGGGTGCGGCCATTACTGTGTCCTCAGGACTCCACTAAGCATTACGTCCGTGGTCAACACCCGAGGAAGGGTGTGTGGAGGACACCTGTGTCTTGAACTTGCTGCAAGTTGCAAGGCGAATGGCATTTTTGATCTCTCAGCCTCTTAGTTTTGTTTCAGATGAAACTTTTCAGCACTGTGGAGGGTCAGTTACTGTGAAGAACCTCATCCATGCTTGGTTCAGTATATTTCTTTAGGAAAAAAGCCCCAACCGTCCTGTCATTTGAGGCAGTAAATCAACTGAAACCTTACCGAGTCAAAAGCAATTTAGTAAGCACAATCCAGTTACCTCCTCCTTAAGTGTCATTGTCTGGTCTTGGTAGGGTTGTGTGTGATGTAGAAATTCAGCAATGCCTCAGCAAATCAAGCAAGCCTTACATCTCCCTGTTAAACTTTGAATGCTCTTCTCTGGGTTGGCACCGAGATCAAAATAACTGTCTTTTGTTCATGACTGACTGAATATCTGTCGTGCTTATTCTTACCAGAGGCTTTGTGATGAATGGCAAACAATTAAATGATTACTTTTGAGACCTTAATTGTCTTTTTGAGTACAAAGGTGAAAATTAGTGAAAATGATGGAAGCATACAGGTGGAAAAGCCTACTGTGAGCAGAATAAAACCCTGCTTTTTATTACCTGCTTAACTGAATTCACTTCAAAACACTGGCCAGAAAAATTTGTTGTCTTTTTTTTTTTGGTGTATGTATGTATCTTGAAAAACCATTTCAAAGGAACCTCTCTAACTTTTGCCAAGTGATCTGAGTTCAGATAACAGCCATTTAATAATGCATCCTGTTAAGGCACTATAGAGTTGAGCATGGTGTTATGAGCCTCATGCATTAGCTGTCATCCTTATACTGCGAATTCAGCTTCCCTCTTTCCTTCTGAAATTGTCTGTCTTTGTTTTCCTTTTTCTTTTCTCTGGGAATCCTTTCAAAACAGTCTGTGCTTACAGATAGTCAGAGAAGTCTTAGTTTAGGAAGGCAGTTACCATATGCTTGAAACTAGGCACGTATCAAGCTCTCTTTACTTCAAATGAGTTTTAAGAACATGTATGTGTTTCTAAAAATCAGTGCTTGTCTGTCATTGAACTTTGGGGACTGAGTTGGTGGTTTTATTCCTGGGAAATGTGATGTTTCTCCTGCACTGAATATAAAAAGAGAAATAGTTGCTGTTATCTACATAGTGATGCCCAGGGCTACATCACTCTGAAGACCAAACGTGGCTGACTACATGGAGTAGTGCTGGCATGAAGAAGTTGCTTTATCTCTTGTGTAAGACCAGAAAAATATTCAGTGCCTTAGCTCTTAGTCCTCTGTCTGGACCAGGTGGCCAGTTAGGGTGGGCATGTGGTGGTCTTTTCCATGAGAATCTCTCTGGAGTTTGGCTTTTCTCAAGCCTGGCACGGAGATCTCAAGCACGTTGTTGAGTCCCCGGTAGAGACTGATTAAAAGTCAGCTGTGAAATCTGGCCAGCGCCAGTCCCCAGGGTTCACTTGCAGTTCAGACATAACCAGTGACCAATCCAGAGGGCAGTTTAAGGGTACAAAACTTATTGTAGTCTTCTGAACTGGTGGGTCAGCATCACAGCAGAGCATGTGAAGATTTCAGCTAGGCCTGAGTAATCTGCCTTAGAATCTCTTTTGAGAGTGCAGCAGGTGGGAAACAAGGTGGTCCCTGATGCAAAACCAGTTTGCATTTGCTTCCCTTCAGGACAGAAGGACTGGATGAGGAGTGTTTTGACAGGGGAGGATGGTGAAGCTAGTGCTTTGTGGATAAAGAACCACAGGTGCTGTGAAGTGGGTGGGGAGGAAGAGCTGGGTGAAAAGCAAAGCAGCTGTAGGGGGTTGGATGATATGGCAGAAAAAAGAACAAATTGTATGGACTGATTTGTCTTCATTATTTTGCCTTCTGGGCAGAATAAGCTATGGATTGGGACACTGGGATAACAAATGCTTGATAAATACAGAGTATTTGGTCAGACTTTCTTCTGACTTGGTTATGCTAGTGTCAACTTATGCAGGAGACTGGTTTATTTTTAGTCTCAGCAGGACAGGAACAAAAATGAATATCCACCTCGTTAATCCCTTTTAAAATAGTGTATGGATGGGCTAAGCAAACTTGTATGGATCTATTTCTTAATAAGCAAGGAAATAATTATGAAAAGTTTGTCAGCTTTATGTGGGTTAATCATCTCCATTGTTTCCCTTCTATTGCGTGGTCTGCAAGAATAAATTAAACTAAATGAGCCTTTATGAAAGTCCTTTTTAACAATGTTTTTGTTTAGAATTTCCCCACCAGCTCTGTAGAGCTCTTTTTATTTCCAGGTTCTCAGACTGATCTTCCAGCATCTATTGCATCTGCCTAAATGTAGAGATGAAAAGGAAAACCTAGTTCTCTTAGATATGCCCTCTGGGACTAATTACACTCATTTGACTAGACTAGCAGTCAGATCTAAATTATAGTCATGAATAAGTTAGTTCTTAATTAAAGTCATGTTTGGGTGCAAAAGGCAATGTCATACATGCAAAGAAGCTGCTTTGTAATATGTGGAAATTAGTGTTAATAATAATTTGTATATGAGATTTGGATTTCAATTCATTCTTGATATTGTGCTCTCTGGCAGTTTACCCATCTTGCTCCTGTTTCCATATTTGAGTACTCTCAAAGTGATAAAAGACAAAGTGTTGCTAAACTAAAATACAAAATGACCTTTTCAATTCCCATCAATATTTCAGGAGTTTTGTAATTGTTAAGGCCTTATCAGGTGTTTGACAGTGTCTCGCTTCTATTTGGAATACGTTGAAAAATTAACCATATTATAGCATAAAGAATTACTTTCTTCTAAAGACTATCAGACTCGCTCAGGAAGAGAGCCCAGTCTCACTTGCTTTTCCTGCTCTGGTCTGTGCCGGTCTCTCCCATAAACTTAGGTACATACATAAAGAGTAATACAGCTCATGTTAAAACACTGTTGCATTTGGGTAACTATCAGCCCTTGTTTTGCTTTGGACAATGCTATAAAGCTGCTTATTCTTATCTATTCCATGCAGGAGATAGAGGACCCTGAAGCAGGGAAAGCTGGTCTAAGGCCAGTTCACTACACAGGGCTGAGATGTCAACACAGAAACATCATCTAGACCGCGGAATATCTACATGGAGTAACCAAACAACTCCAGAGTAACAGCATTTATGGATGGGAACTGACTTTCTTTTTTAGCCTGTTTTTCTTGGTGGTCTAGGTCTTGAAAAGCAAAGTGTCACCTGTTTAGCATGAACAGGTAACCTGAGCTGCAATGTAGAAGCTTGGCAGATTTCTTTCTTATGACACATTTTCTGCCAACTGCCATATCTGAATGCATTTGGTGACAAAGAAGCTTCTACATATTTTGTGATCATTTGTCATTCATTTTTATTTCTGAGAAAATGTTCTGAGAAAGTTGAAGTACTTTTGATATTCTCTAAGGAACGTGTTGTTTCTTGAAGATGCTATCTTTTTCTAATCCCATGCAACTTCTTTTTTCCCCACTTTGATCCATTCATTTAAAAAAATGAGGAGTTGGAGAGACAGAAAACTTGAAGTAGAAATGAGCCTTTTTGACATCGTCCTGCATGAACTATTTTTGCCTTCAGACTTTTTGCCCCAACAATTCTGCTCTTAGTATTAGACACACTATGTATATTGAGAACAATCCAGGCAGGCAGGGGGGTACTTGATCGCAGAGGAGGACAGAGACGCAGCGCAAATTTTTATATCTGTTTCATGTCTCAGATCGATGGCTGAGTCTGGCTTTCCCCTGAATAGCACTGAAGATCCTGGGTTTGACCCTGGCAAATGGAGGGTGTGCATCTCAGGAGGTCGTCTTGGAAGATGGATCTGGTGCGCAGAGTCGTGCTTGGGTAGAGGTCAGGCTATGGTGTGTATTTAACTCTGCAGCTATTGCATCACTGCCAGCCCTGTGCTCATGGACACTGTTCTGTGGTGCTCAGAGGGATTTCAATGGCCGCTTGAAAATGCTCAGTGGCCAAAACGCTTAGGGCAAGGGTGTATAAGGCAACCTGATTTTAGGAGGAGTTGTTCTACAGGTGTGCAATGGCATGCAAACAGGGCAAATTGTGATGAGTTTGAATGGCAGCAAGGGAAATCTAGGCTGGACGTGGACAGAAGGTTTCCAGCAGTTAAGCGCGTTATTAAATTCTATTTCCTAATGATTTTAAGAACTAATAAGTCAAATCAGGGTTGACTTTGGTTAAGTTGATCAGTGCTTGGCTAGAAAATAGATCAGAGAACTTCCTGAGGTGTTGATGCTTAGTTAAATTGTTCAAGGAAATTATCCACTCGATACCAAACTCTCCACACAGGTTTGGATTGAAGATGTAAAGTATCTCAGGAAAGCTGTATATATTTTAGCACTTGATCAAATAAATAGAAAAATAAAAGTATCTAAAGTAAGGAGATATTTAAAGGGATATTTTGGACCTTTCTTTTTATGTTTTACTGTTTTTCCCCAGAATAAGGTAACTTGGTAAAGTGAAGGAGATTTTGAAAATTTATATGAAAATACTTTTCTCCTCCCACCGTCTCTTTTTAACCTGTGAAACTCCCTGCTTCTGGGCATTATTACTGAGGTATTGAAATTGACTGGAGGGGTTTCCACTTAGGTTAATGTCTGTAGTGGGGATAAAGTAAAGTATTAAATATCTGAGCCCTGCTGCTTTAAGATACTAATCTGAAGTGCCTTGATTTTGGAAGAAACACCCTCTGTGGGAACATTGTGGTGTGACCCCCTATGAGGATTTGAAGCACCTGTTGTTGGTACCTGTTGGAGACAACCTATGGGCTTAACAAGCTTACTGCCTCATTCAGCCCAGCAATTAATTCCCTCTGTAGGAATTATCCAGTAAAACTCAGACCAGGTTGAAGTCCTGCCACTTTTCTTTTGTCTTAGGTATTGTTTATTTCCTTCTAGGGAACAGCAATAATTGCAACTGGAGAACTTGAATTACAAACACAGGTAACATTCTGTAAGTGAATGACTTATCCAAGTTATTATTTAAGAAGTCCAAGAGCTACTTAAGCATACAAAATCCCCATGAGTTAGAAATTAACTACAGGGCATAGGTGGTCTAAGGTGCAAAAGGAGTCCAGAGCGTTTACATGGATGCATTGCGCTGTCGGGGAAGTGCAGCTGACTCTCTTCCTTGCCCTTGTGTGTGATGATGTTTACATGAGTTACTAAAATTCGTTTCAAATTTTCTTTTTGTGCTTATTTCTGGATTGCCACACAGACAGTAATATATTTACTCTTATTTAGCTAGATATATCCATGTCTGGTTCAAGGTGCTTTGTTCTGTTGGCACAGTCAGAAGCATTGTAATTCCCATTCATGTGAATAAACCCAAAACACGACTTAGGGGATGGTATAATTAAAATACATTTATGCTTGTTTTCCAGCCTTGGTCTGCTGAACAACAATTACTTTGAAAGATAGGTCCTATGACTGATTTTTTTTTTTTTTAATATTTCTTTTCCTGTGTTCTTTTTATTCAGCCATGAGCTTGCAGCAGAAAGATGGAGGGAGCTGAGAGATACATAGTGCTTTGTGTATTTCTCAGTGAAATGAAAAAGAATACAATGTGCCTGATACAATAATATTCAGGTATACAAAGCTGCAAAGAGTAAGGACCTTGGATGGAAAAAATTCTTTGTGAAATAAGACTAAAATAATGACCTGATATGTCACCAAGGGAAATTGAGACTGGGTATTAGAAAAACTCATATTTAGTACAAAATATTTCTTGAGGAATACACGGGCTTCTGTTACTGAAAGTCTTTAAAACAGGTTAGACTCTTTGGGAAATGCTTATGAGACTTGATCCTTCCTTGTGCAGAGCAATGCCACGAGATGGCCTCTCAAAGTCCCTCTACCCTTCACTAGTTGATGTACAGCTTCATTGCATTGCATCCCAACCATATGTACAACTTTGTTGTGTTGTGTTCCAACCATATAAGCCAAACACTCTTAAAACGTAGTCACACAGCTACAACAGTGATGGAAGAAGTGTAAGTATGCCACCAAGATACCGTTGCTCCTGTGGAAATGCCAGCCCCTGCTAAATGCTGTCAAAGAGCAGAGCTTGCAGTGGAGCAGGAGATAACTCTTAACTAATTGTATCAGTGATAACTACGGGGTTCACACACAAACAAGCGTACCACGTGCCATCTGCTTCATTGAAGAAGGTATAAATGCTTCATGCTGGTACAGAGCTTTCATCTGAGGATCTCAGTGTTTCACAAAGTGGAAATAGAAAGTGACATTATCCTAATTGCACAGTTAGATGAACAAGACTACCACCTTTCTTAATTGCATGCCAATATTGTAGCATGGCATCTTCCTGAGGTGTTCCTTACTTAGAGCTTGTCCATGCGTGGAGGATGTTTTGCTCATACTTTCTGGGGATACTTGGAGGTGAAATTGTTTGGATGCACCACAGGGCACATGCATGTGCCTATGTATGAGCACATATTTATTTTACTAGCAAATATTCTTTGCGTAGTGGATGTGATGTAGTTTAGCTGTTAGGAGATACTCTCTTTGTAGAAGAATGTGCACATCCAATACAGCTGGTTTTATATGTCTGCACCACTAGCAATGCCACAGACCTGACATATTTACATCGATGTGGGTTAGTTTATGCCCTCAAGAATGAGTTTTACTCCCAGCCAATAGTACCTGGAGATACTCCTGTGAATAGTTCTGTGTAAAGCACCACCATTTCTGAACTAGTGTATTTTCACTCATTTTGCACAGAAGCAAGTGACTGATGATGTAAGGAATGGAGAAAGGGGCTTTCTCCTTCACAGAATGATTTGTACCAAAGGAGATGTAGTATACTCGGGAATAGACACATGTACACCTCCTCCCCATCCCAAATATTTATAGAAATAATTTCCTAGTTGTTTCACTGTACATTTAGGACTCTAATGTGGAGAGAAGAAGTTGTGATTTTACTGGGCACCAAGTAAATGTAGCAGAGACGTCATGACTGAATGTGTGTTGGCGACGAACTTGCATCCACTCCAGTTCCTTTTCAATATCTGTCTAAGCCAAAGTGCATGTAAGATATCAGAGTGCTGCATGGAGGCCACATAAATCTGTATTTGGACCCTAATAACATCCTCCAAAACTTCCTTTCAGTAAGTCATTTCTCTTCCTGCTCTCATTTTTTAAATCCACTCTGCAGGTGAGATAAGAGGATTCTTTTTGCCCTTAAATTATGGCAGTTACAAGTAATCTTTGCAGTCTCTCTACATATGGGGCTTTTTTTTGTTGTTTTTTTTGTCTTTATTTTTTTTTCCTGAAGGAAAGCAAGTGTTTTGTGTTCATGGAAAAATAGGAGATTAGCTGCACCAGATCGCGAGGTGCGAGTTAACCTGAGGCAAACACAGCCGAGCGGTAGCAATACAAACTTCCCCTCGGCTCCGGTGAGAAACATCTGATGATAAACCCTCCAGGACCATTAAATGGAAACCAAGTTTCCTTTTTAAAGTTTCCTTTTTTATTAAAAACAGTAAATAGAGCTGAACATCTGATAGTAAATAATTTCCCCCCACCCCTCTGCTGATAAAAGATGGTTTTGAGGGGCAGCAGGTACTTGCTCTCAGAAGAAACAATTTCAAGATGGTTTGAGGCAGCAGCTGCACTTGTGATCAGACAGGTCAGTGACATTAATATTGTTTCAATGCATATTTAAAGACTCTCTGACCTACATACAAATATTTTCAGGGTGTGCACGTTCTTATTCTAGCTGGCATCTTCTCTGTGACTGGAGTGCCCCACACCTTACTCTGCAGACAGAGATGCTACCTTCCCTGTGTTTTGACTATGGAGAGGGTTTGGAAGATGTCTGGGCAAATTATTCCATGATGGATTTTAAGTGGGAAGCACCGGTTCAGTTGTCTTGAAGCCAGGCACAAACTTGAGTTAGGCTCACCAAATACAAGAATCTGTATTAAAAAGAGGTAATATCTTAGAGGAGAGGTGCCATTTGGAGAAGGGTGTTAATGGTGGCAGTGTATACTCTGTTTTGTTTTGGCAGTGTAGGCAGGGACACTTGGGGACATAACAGAGTGTTGAATTGCATCTTCCCGGTCTAGATCAGAGGCTACAGGGTAGTCTGGGAGAAGCATCCCTGTTGCAGCTGTTCTGCTTGTATGGATGCCAGAAAAATATGAGCAGTAATTAGGCTGTTCTCTAGGACACCTTTGTTATAGCCCATGCTCTGCATTGAACGGAGAGAATCTGCTGAGACATCTCCAGCAAATGTCAATTACTAAGCTATGTGGGCAGGGCCATACAACTGTTTTCTCAGGCAATCTGTGTCACTCAAGCCTTTGTCTTATTAAGCAGGCAGGAAAACTGTTGTGGCTTGATGAAAATTTGGAAAAGAACTGAAGATTTCCAATTGAAGAAGACTTTTTCCTTCCTCAGGAGAATGGTATTTTGACAATGGTGGGAGGATTTGGGTTTGTCTTCAATCTTGTAGGGTGGCAGAGGTGGGTAAAGGAGCCTACCTACCTCTGGGGCTAAGCAGCAGTGCTGGTAGCTTTTTAATGACCTTCCTTCTCCAGGTGCTTGAATGTATAGTAGAGATGTATGTGCTTGTTCAGATGAAAGAGGAACTTCTCTTTTGAAGTTTGTCTCTGAACCATGTCAGAGTTTTTCCAGGGAGTGTGAAAGAGTTGTCCTCTGCTTTGTGGCAGACCTTAGAGGAAGAACTGAGTGGTCAAGGAAGGACATCTCTTATTCAGAAGAAAGCTGGAGACAACAATGGGAGAGCTTGAAGAATGATCAAGGGAAGATAAGTCACATCTTCAAGGGTATGCAGTAAAAGCTTAATGAAAGACAAGCAGTTTCTTACTTTTAGTGGTTTGATTCCAGCGACATTTTACCTAATGTTTATTTGTAGGGCTGAATGGTAGATTTAGTTGATAGAGACAAGGCTGGAAGTAAGAAGACTGAGCTTCTTTCCCTCTAGAAAGAAAGGAAATAATCATTGCAGCCATTCCCATTTCAGGCAAAGCTGGAGTTTTGCTTCTGATCACAGAATCATAGGGGTTGGAAGGGACCTCCAGAGATGATCAAGTCCAACCCCCTGCCAAAGCAGCTCCCTAGCTCAGATTGCACAAGGTAGGTATCCAGACGGGTCTTGAATATCTCCAGAGAAGGAGACTCCACCACCCCCCTGGGCTGCCTGTCCCAGGGCTTTGTCACCCTCACTGTGAAAAAGTTCGTCTGCATCTTGGTGTGGAACTTCTGATGCTGCAACTTGAGGCTGTTGACCCTTGTCCTGTCTTCACAGACCATTGAAAAGAGACTGGATATTTTCCTTTGTCTCCCACACTTCATATATTTATAAATATCGATCAGATTCCCTCTCAGTCTTCTTTTCTCAATGTTGAACAGCCCCAGTGATGCTCTCTGAAGGGAAGTTGGCAGTCAGAAGCACAGGTGGGATGGTGTTCCCTTGTTGCTCTGGTGCAGGTCATGAGTTTGCATTGCAAAATAGCTGGGAAAATGTTAATTTTAAAGTATATGCTGTGTTGTGGGTAGAATAAGTAGGAAATAATGATACATGAGCAGCATTGATCAAACATCGGTGTGTGCTTTGATTACCAAGGGCTCAAGCAGGTCTCTGCTGCTTAGGGAAGTTCCCCTGCCTCCCCAAGAATCACATGAGAAGCTTCCCCATTAGGCAAAAATAATGCTGCAGGAACTTGTGAAGTGTTCATTAAGTACAGTAAATGCAGGAACTTTGTAAGCGACTGAGTGTCACTTTGATGGATAGACTACAGTAGGTTATACTCTATAAATCCTCATGATCTCTATGTCCATTGTCATTCAAAATGAATTATTATGCCTTGCTAAAGAGCTACTGAAAGTCTAAAAGGTCTGCACGCTGTGCACTGTCATGTCCTGGGTTACTGGGCCATGTAAGTGATGCTGCACAAGCCAGTGTGGAGATGGGGAATTAGCAAGCTTATTGGGTGCTCACAGGGATGGAGCTGGGCCAGATGCACTGGAAGCGCTCTTCCTGCATGTGGGGTCCAGAGATTGCTGGATGGCTGTGAGCGGTATCTGGTCTCTAGGGCTTCCTAAGGACTCCTCAAACACTGGTATCTAGACCGATATAGACTCACTTTAATGCGCAAAGAGAAGAGGGAGAAATAGAAAGAAATTACACTTTTTGAGAAAAGGAAGGATTGAAAATGCAATGGGATTAAAGCAGAGCCCAGTTCAAATTTTTACATTCACTTGGCTTTCACTATATTAAAGCTTAGGCACAATTAAAAAGGACTTTGAAGAACTAGGGGATTCTGTAGTAGTTGTGAAAGGGTAGGAGGATAACAAGGCTAACATGCCGTCTGCATTCATTTGTAAGTGGAACTGAACTTCATTAGCTTGGTGATGTCTGAGAACAAAGCTAACTTTATTCAGCTTTTGACCAAGATATTGGGAGTCATGTATGATCTCATTTAAGCTTTGTCATTAGATTCCATACCTCATCCGTGCCCATGGCTATGACTAGGATACAAATGGGCTTACTCATTTTCTAATTGCTTCCATTTGACTATGGATGGAGAACAAGCAGGACAGACGTGGGTGCGATGCTCTGGGAAAAGAGAGACACGTTTGTTGATCATGTCACTGTATAATATCACAGCATATAAAAGCATACAGTGTTGAAAAATCTAGCCACCTAATTTCCTGGAATCAGTACTAATTAAAAAGCAAATTGGAATGGGGAGCAGCTGAAGAATATCCAACTATTGCTATGATCATAACTGCTCGCGGTAAAGGACAGATGAGTAAATGTTGTGTTTGAATTGGCAAACAGTTATTGTACAGCTTCAAGGCTGCTGAGAAAGAGATTCAACGGCACATCTATTATTCTTCCTGCTATTTAGTACACAATAGCCTTAATAGACACAATGCAATAATAAGGCTGCTGGATTGTGTTGAAAACAAACCTACAGTGACCAGGCGCTATAACTTGCATATCTGAGCGTGACATTTTACTTCACTGAATTGTCCTCCTTGCTCCGTCTTCCAGCATCTGTAGGTGGTGGCCCTGCAAAATGCCCATGTTTTGATTGGTACCAGCACAAAGCAAGGAAAGAGGGTTCTCAACTGAGGAGAGGCTGGGTTCCTGTCTCCAACACTTGTATGTGTGGTACAAGAGGTTGGGGGAAGAGGAGTGCAGCAGAAGCCTTGAGTTAGAAGCAATGCACAGATATTGTGGAACTGTTGTAGGTACTACTCTGAAACCTGTGTTTTTCTGACATCACCACCTGCTTTGGTTGATGCTAAAGCTGTGTGGAAAAGTGTTACCCATCTCTTAATGTTTGTGTCTCTGGGGTGAACAGTGATGGAGAGTGTATGCTACAATAGCTATTTAACCTGGATCTTTGACTGTGGCTCTGCAGAACTGATTATGTTGTCTTCCTTAATCTCCTTCACATTATTTTTCAGATTGTGACTGTGAAAAAGCTAGCAGTTTGCTGGAGTCAATTTTCAAGAAAAGCCAGTGACAGAGTAAGAATTTCTGCCAATCATCTTAACTTGCACTGAAAGCCTACAGTTTCTCAGGTGGCAAAAGCAAGATATTGAGGAAAAAAATGGCAACCATCAAAACATGCTCTTAACAGAAATATTCCTCTTGCTTTTGTGGCTCCTTGTTTCGCACAGAAATGCCCACATTTGGAAGGAATGACTTGGGCATAGTCCTATGCTTTACACTGTCAATCTAACCACCCTTCCCGTGCAATTGCTTGTCCCAGCCACTGACTTTTTGAAAAGTATTTTTCTTTTGGTGGCACTCTTGGCATGGTTCTTCCTCTGGTACTGTTGATTGTTGCTCCTTATTGCTGAAGAGGTAGACAACTGAAGCACCTGATCATCGTATTTGGGCTCCTTCCTGAAGAAGAACCTTCCTTCTGGTTTTACCATGCAGACAGAAGAAATCAGAAGAGGAATGTGACCCTGCATTTCTGGTAGCTTTGCCAAAAAAGGCAATGAGGGAGGTCTCTAGATTTCTTTCTTGAAAAACTCATCTATTTATTCATAGTTTTCTTGAGAAGAAAGGATGAAAGAACAGAAAGGTGCTGGTCCTACAATCATGGAACATTTGTTCCAGGAAAAGCAGGTGTTCCTCATAGTTTCAAAGGTACCTTCTCATCCTCCTGCCTTACTAGGAGTTTGTGTAAGGTGTGCTGTGAACTGTAAGCAAAATATAGTGCTTCTGTGCCCCTAAACGTGCCCTACAGGTACTTGTTACATGACTGGTATGCAGTACGTGCTGGGGATCAGAAAAAAGGAGCATGTGTGTGAGAAGTAATAGTTCTTTGGTAGGATATGACAGTGTGGGCTCAGGTTTTGCTTTCTCTTACAGACAAATCTCTACCGAATTCAATATGGGTTGACAAGCATTATTGGTATTGGGAATTGGCCTTGGCTAGCTCTGAGGCTGCAATAACTCTTGTGGCATGGTGATTTAGCCCTCTAGTAGCAAGCACATGGCACAGGGGTTTGTGCTATGAGGGTTCCTGCATAGCGGGCATGATGCTGGTCTTGGAAAAGCTTGCTTGATAACTCGGGACTTTCTCTCCTCAAGTTTCTGTGGCTTCTGAGAGAACTTGCCTACAGTGTTCTCAGCCTCCATGCTCAAAACATAAAAAATTGGGTGCTGTTTTACGACATTCCAATTGTTTTCGATGCTGCGGAGAAATTAGACGCTTAGAAATAAATAAGCTGGCTGTTAATGCTGTGTTTTCTTTGGTTTTAATGGCTTGTACTAATTAAGTGGGTCCTGTCTAGTTTCACTTGAGTGGGAGTGACACAGGCACAAAGATCACAGGATGGCATTTACATTACTCTGTTTCATTAAACAGAAAAAGGTTCTGTTTAGCAAGAGACACCTCTGAGGAAAACAATGCCAGGGGAAACAAAAGTATTTCTGTGCTTTCGGAGAGCAGGGCTTCAATACAGTAGTCTAATTAAGATGGTTATCTGCTGGTAAACAAACATAGCTGACTTCTGTACAGTGGGCAGGGAAGGTAAGGAGAAAATGTATTGATTGAGTCTGGAAGAAGAGCTGCAGCTCAACAATGCACCAGATAAACACATATGCTTTCTCTGTCTCTTTCACATTGAGCAGATCTGATTGTGTTGGGGAAAGGGTTTTTTTTTTCCCTCATTTGTGGCTTTCTTTTTTTCCATCAGGGTTTTCTGTGAAGGACTTTGCAACGATAGATTTGCAACATGGGTCAGCCAATTCAGCTCTTCAGTGAATCACTTGGTTTAATTCTTTATTCTTTAATTCTGTCAGCTCCGAAGACACTGTTGGTGCTGTCTTGGTTGAAATTTGTCTGCAAATCCCTGCGGCATGAGTTAAGGCTTGTGCAGATGGTGGCAGTGCTGATCAAAATGATGCTAAAGAGTTGTTTTTTTCTTTTCTGAAGCTAAGAAAGAACATTTTAAACAAGAAGCAGGCGGCTATTATGATTTTGGTGGCTTTTATCGCTGTTCTGTAAAGAGGTATAAATGCCCTTTGGCTACCTATTCCACTTGTCTAATTAAAAAAAAAAAGAGTAAAACCTCACAAAAGCAGTTGGGTACAACTGTTTTCTTGCTTCCAAATCTCTTAGCAATCAGAGCAACTTTATGAAGGGACAGATGTTTTAGTTTTGGTATGAAGCCCTATTTGGACCAAAGACACTGAGAAGCATGAAGACTGAGGAGGCTTCACTGAGTGCTGCCAGAGTCCAGATGAGCAGTGCCCAGGCAAGCCTGAGGAAAGGATGGAGGAGGATGTTGCAGAGGGCATCTTCTGAAACAAGCTTGGTGCTGTGAACTGGAAAACTGTCTTGGTGGCTTCATTTCACCTGGGTAAGTATATTGCTTATTCTATTGTAAATGGACAAAACATCCCTCCTGTCTCTCTCTCATTTTTGGAATAAGCTTTAGATACCTCTACATGAATGATGCAGATATATGCGAGCTATCTCTAAACAAAGTAAGGTAGGCTACAGAGAAACAGGGCAGTAGGGTAAAAAGCAATACACATTTCTGTATTCACATCTTCCTGTAATTTACGTTATTGACTTGTAAGTTATGGAATAAGTCATCTGTGAGTCTGCAGAGGCAGTATGTCTGGTCTGTGAACACAGGTAAAATGGAATTAGGTTATGATCAAGTCATGAAGAGAGTAACGTTAACCACCCCCACTTTTTACTACTCTGGCTTCCATAAATTTCTCACAGTTGATACCCCAAACCTGAGGCTGATTCAATGAGATGTGTCCAAGTTGAATGGCGTTTCTTTATGAGAAAGACTCTCAATGGTTTGGCCCAAACATCCAGCCAAGGCGTGGGAAATGCCGTGCTGTTTAACTGACAGCTCACAGGCCATAAATGATAGATAGTTGAAGGAGGTAGCAGAAGTGACCCTCCCACAGAGAGAATCCATATGTTGAAATATGTTTGCATTAATTTTTTGCCAAAAGGCCTTGAATAATGAGCAGATTAGTAAAAATCAAAGTCCTTTGAGGATAATTTATGATCAGGAACAAAACGAGGTAAGTTATGAGCTGCAAATAGTTGTAGCTGTACTTGTTGGCCTGTGGAATTCAATCAATGCCTAATATTTTAGAGCTTTTTTTTTTTTAATATCAAATAGATAATTTAAATGAATTTTGTTCATCTGGCTGAGTGGACACAGTCAAAGAGACCAGATGGTTAAGGAAATGCTATGCAATAGCTTGACAAAGGGATATAGTTAGTGCATGTAAAGTGCTCTTTGATTATGCCTTTTTGAGTATATGGCATTACTTTTCTGCAGAAGCTTTTGGATTGCATCCAGGAATGCCATGGGGACAAGCACTGTCCGTAACTTGGATTAGAGTGGCAGATCAGACTCTACGAGCAAGAGATACAGATGCAAACTTGACCACATCTGGCAGAGAAACCTAAAGCACCAAAAGTTTCAAGACATCTGTTCAAAAAGCCTGGCTGAGAATTGGAGTAGGAAGGGAATACAGGATTGCCAGCTAAAAAAGGCTTAAAAGGTGCAGTTTTGAGAACACTTGTTAAATATGTATTTTTCCCCAAAGCAGACATCCTGGTGGATTGAAGAAAGGCAACTTGCAAAATTGTGTCCCTTGGTACATACAAGAGGAGAGGAATTGCTGTTCTGATTTTCTTCCAGACCTTCCTCTAGCAGCTTTTCCTCCTCCCTGCTGCTTCAGCTCAGGCTGCACATGCCTCCAGTCCATGTGCCAAGTGACCTGCCAGCCTCACATTGACTCTTCCTCCTCTTGTCATGAGCATTGACCCCTAGCACTTGCATTAAAAAAACTTCTCCTGCAGCTAAGAACATTAGCTTGCTTTAAGCATGAAGCAGCTAAAAAACCTTGCAGAGCAGAGGGTGACTGGTAAGCATGTTACAGACATGGGGAAACTTCTACTCTGAGTTTCTAAAGGCCAGTAGTTTTTAAAAGGCTTACAAACCAGCACTTGTTAAAGGACTTTCAGCATTTTCTCAGCAGAGATGAAGTCGTCTCTAAAGTACTGCAATCTTCTACGTGAAGGCAATGAGCAATTTGCTAACACTACTTGAAAAACTTGTGTGAATCTTTTCCTTTGCTTTCTAGGCTTCGGCGTGCAGAGCTTTTGTTGGACTTTCTTCTCTTCTTGCTTCACTGCTTGATAGTCTGAGTTCTCTTTCCCCAGTCAAGCTGCTCCATACATGAGATCTTCTGGATTGTGCTGGGCGTGGCACGGATGTCAGGTAGGCCCTTTTTATAGATGATAAAACACTGCTTTTAGGTCAAGCATGTGGTGTTTCTTGCAAATAGTAGCATCAGGCATTTCAGTGTTTTTGTGCTTGATAAGAATTTCAAATTGACCTGAACTTCTAGCCCTTTTTCCATCCAATGGCAACCATTCCGTGCTTCAGGCCTTGAAACCACCACCTTTGCTTTGGAGTATGGGGGGCTGAAAAGCTTATTTTCCTTCAGCTGATAGGCATGCAATCCCAGACCCTCACCCCAGCTCCTGGGCAGAGCTGGACCATGGGTTCACTCTCTAGCAGAGCGTGTGGATGAAGCAGATGAGTCTGGAGCTGGGTGAGTGCATGGTCAGTTTAATAAGTCTAATTAAGTGGTTGCCTGGCATCAGCAGTAGATCTGAACTGTGTGCTGGTCTCACCTTTGTAACACCAGTTCAATCAGAGAAGGGATGGAATGAAAGAACTATTTCTGAGGAGAAAATCAGAGGCTTCAGTAACCTCAGTTTAAGCCGTAACCTGCAACTCCATGTCTGCCAAGCCTCATTGGAGATTTTGAGAAAAGACAGTTTTAGAAGGACTGAGCATTCACTTTGTGATTAGGAAAAAGCATATTGTAAATGTTGGGTTTTTTCATGTTGCTTTGGAGCTTCAGCTTTTACCCATTGCCTGAAGTTGAACTTCCTCCTCTGACCTTTTATTAATGGCGAAGTGCCCATGTATCATGCAGATTTGTCTCGTCACCCATGACAGGAGCAACAGCCCCATTAATGTGCTGTGACATGGTGACCACTGCATGTGGGAGACCAAAGTTCTGCTCCAAAGCAAACCCCCCAGAAGCGGTATGCCCAGCGCTGTCTGCTCCAGGTGAGCAGCCCTGTCCAGAAGGGTGGCAAGTCACCTGTAATATTTTGCAGACTTGTGGATGTGTCTCTGGGAAAATCATATTCTTCCTCAAGCCTCCAAGAGAGTTACACATACATAAAAGGAAGAGAAAATGCTAAAAACATACAGGGCCTCCTTTTAATATTTCACTAAACATACCATGCACTTTCAAGTCTGCTCTGCTCCAGGCTATATTGCTCTGGCACTGTGATGAAAAGCGGTTTCTTTGATTCATCCTCAGCCTTCCTTTCAATAATACCTGAGTAACATTAATTCATAGCAGAACAAATCAGTGTGAATCCAGGAGCAAGTCCTTCTGTGAGTGGCTTTCGTGTTTACTTAAGGGGAGACTCCTGAAAACATAGACAAATAACTTACCTCTTAATTCGGTGCTGGTTACTGTCAGCGTTTGTCAGAGATCAGCTGCTTTGGGAACAGGCATTGTGAGTTTGAAAACTGTTTAGATACATTGGCCTGATCTTCTACTGACTCCTCACACCAGGAGTAGGCATGTGTTTATTGTCCATCTTGGTCTGAATGAAAAACATATAGACTGCATCACAATGTTGTCCACCTCTGTACCCTTTCTCATCCCACCATATTGTCCTCCTAAGAAAAAAGGAGAAAGAATCAGCCATGACAGACAATGGCATTTACATGTGTTGGCTTGCTAAAGTAAAAATATTTATTTCTTTCTTTATTCATTCAAGGAAGACCAAAGGTGATGCACTTCAGGAAGAGAGGCACATGGCTGAATTGCAATGTTAAAAGCAGGCTGAAAAAGAAACACAGGGATGAATGCAAGAAGTGGTATTTTCAAGTTTGCAGTCCTTGAATTGGTATTCTTCACCTTTGAATGCCAGTGCTGGAGCAGTGTGAATTGCACCGGGGGCCTGAATAAAGCAGTTTTGTCTGGTCTGGAGTGTGGTGCTGGGGAACCATGCAGGAGCTGCTGTGTGCTTCATTTGCAGCTGTGTGCCTGAAATGACCTCAGATTTCATCAGATGCTTGTCTTCTAATCTCTGGCTGCACACCTGAAATATACTGAAAGGGATTTTACTGTGGCAGTGAATAAGGGCTAAAATCAGGCTCAGAGAGCCTCCTTTGATCTGTCCTATAGTGGTGGTCTGGTTCAGAGAGGTCCTGCTGTGGGAGCTAGATCCCAGCTTTGGGACTCCCCTGGTTTGTGATTGAGGCAGAAAAGGGGGTGAGAATTTGGCTGGTCTCTCTATATCCTCCCTGTAGTGGGTGGAGACGTGCATATAAGCAGACCAAATCCAGATCAAAGGTGTGACAGTCTCTTGGCCTCTGGTATGTCATAGGCTTACAGTAATTATGTGGTCTTCTGTGGAAATCCTGCACTGCTCCCAGAGCCTGGGAAAAGGCAGGAGATGCAGGAGTGAGAGATAAAGGCTTAAAGATAAGGGATGGGATGAACTCCTCCAGACCTTATGGAAACTACTGTCTCTATAGGAACAATACTGGTCATTAAAATAAATTAAAATCAAAGAATTAGAAAACGGTTCACTTCCCTCTAAAGTTCTCATCTTTTTACAAAAGAGGGGAGAGAAAAGGAGTGGCTAGGATCTAGAGGGAACAGCAGGAACAAGGTTTGGTTGATCACAGAGGCTGTGAGACTTTGCTTATACCTATCACAGCTCTAAGTTAAGGAGTGAGGGAGATATGTCTAGGAAGATGTCTTCAGCTGTTCTAGCTGTTTTCTTAAATTCTCCTCCTTTGACTTGAATGTGTTACAGAACACAGCTCTGAGAAGAAATAAAACAACATGCCATCCGGTGATTATTAAACTAGTATAGTAAGTATTTATAAAACATCTGTTTTAACACTTTCTGGTCAGATCTGTCTTTATCTCAAATAATAAAAATAATATATTAGGACAGTAAAGAAAGAGAAATAATAATAATAATAATAATAATAATAATAATAATAATAATAATAATAGGCAATTGCTCACCACCTGCAGACTGATGCCCAGCCTATTCCTGAGCAGTGATCACTGCCCCCTGGCCAACTCTTTCCAGTTTATATACTGAGCGTGACATCATATGGTGTGGAATATCCCTTTGGACAGTCTGGGCCAGCTGTCCTGGCTGTGTCCCCTCCCAGCCTCTCATGCAGCACCTGCTGAAGGCTCATGCCTCCTGGCTGGCAGGACCTGGGAAGCTGAGAAGTCCTTGACCTTGTAAACACCTCTAAGCAACAACATCAGCGTGTTACCAGCATGATTTTCATACTAAATCCAAACCACAACACTGTGCCAACTAACAGGCACAAATTTACTCTATCCCAGCTGAAACCAGGACAATGTTCCAGAATCAGTCTAGCTGAAACTGTGTGTGAGAATAGCCTGATCTCTTTCCACCTACACAGAAACAGAGCAGTGTGCATGTGTGGGAGAGGGGAGTGTGTGTCATCTGGGAAATGGGGGAGAAAACATAACCTAATGTTTTGCAGGGGGAGGGGTAGATATGACTCTCTGGTTCAGTGCATTTCACATAGTAGATTTATTGGTAGTTATCAGTCTTTGTTTCTGATCTCTTTGGTCAGTGGTGTTTGGGGCCGGCTAGTGGTTTTCTTGTGGTTTTAGGGCATCAAGCACCTGACTTTGTAACAAAGGCTCTGGTCATAACCCTAAAAATACTGCTACTGTCCATGTGAGTGAAGCTAAAGGCCTGCCTATGCTCTAGGAAATGAAAAGAGAGAATAGCTCACGAACAGATTGCTGAGTGTGAATAAGGCACCTGAATGTTGTGTCACTTGCCCATTTCATAAATGCATACAATTCTTTTCTGGATTAATAAATAGATTTTTCCTTGTATTTTTTCCCCTCAGAGTATTGCCTTGCAAAGGTGGCTTAAGAAACTAACGGCAGCACCAGCTGAACAGTCTGTCGCTCCCATTCCTGTGGTACCCTTCTTAGTGCAGGGTTTGATGCTAGGATCCGTGCTGCTGTGAGCCATCCTCAGCTTGCTGCAGTCCCCTGCCCAGCTCCTTTCCCTGATGTAACAAAGCAGATGTAGTTTGAGATATCCACTCCATTTAAGCCTCGATTTCCATGTACTTACAGCCTTGGAAAGTGTTGGTTTGGTCCTTAGCATGTATTTTAGGGAGGAAGAGTGCCTCTTGTTTCAAAAAGTTGACAACCACTGACTGCAATACAGAACTGCAAGGTTTTGATTTCTCTATTTGATTAATACTATGTTTTAGATCTAAAAATACTTTGGATAAAATTCTAGTACCTATTTTTTTTAATGCAAAAATATAGTTAAATTACTGACAGGTTGACTGAACACAGCATTTGATCAGATATCTCTGGAATTGTTGCTTGAGGTAGGAACACTCGGGAGCATTCCTCATATATTAAATGGGGAAAAAAAAACAATGGGGAAGTTACAATAAGGATAGCCTTAAACTTCCATGGAAATAGGGAAGAAACAAACAAATTTGGATGGGAATGGCAGCCTCTGAGAAGAACAGTAGTCAAGAACAAGGGGTAAGCACAGCTTCCCCTTAAATTTTCCTTGCATCTGAAGCAGTGTGTGTTTTGTTGCTTGCTTTGTTTTCATCAGCTGCTGGTTTTCATCCAGTAAAGTCTTTTTCTTGTAAGGAAATGAAGAAAAGAACAGCAGCTTTTCTGGAAATTCTGCTCCAACAGACCAGAGGCAGGGCTGCAGGCAAAGATAAATTTCCACTATTTTAAAGCAGTGCGAACTCTGAAGGAGCTGGGATAAACCTAAGCAAGAGACAGAAAGGTGTAAGAGACAGCAGTAGGACTGGCCTGAAATGCAAACTCAGGAGTGTAGATAGAAATGCAGGGCTGTCCTTTCATAGTAAGTAGATGTCAGCTTAGATGATGTGGCACTACTGAATGCAGGAGATCATAATAGAAAGGCTGAATACATCACATGCCTAGAATAAAGCGCCTCCAAATTTCTAGTCAAGCCAAAGACATCTGAGTTCTCTGAGCAGCTAATGGGTCTCACATGACAGCTCTTGGACACATCTTCTGTTATCGCTTCTTCCTTTCCCTCACCCTTTCCCATACAATAGCTGGTTTTGCTTCTAAAATCTGGCATATAAAAATGCCTGTTTTCTTCCTCTCTTTTTTTTTTTTTTACCTATGCCTCTAAGTGAAGGCTGCATCACTGTGAGAAAAGGAGACTTTGCTGTCGCTCTCTATTGCTGCAGACTGCCATGAGCAAAAGCCTTTTGTCTGAGTGCCTCAGAGGAGCAGCCAGCCTGGTCTGAGCTGAGGGACTTTCCCCTGCATCGCTTTCACCTACCTCTGGTTTTTTTTTTTCCCAGTGACAGCTAGATCATTCTAAATCAAAGCCTGACAAGGAAACACATATCATAGTTAAAAAAGAAAATCTGGAAATGATCTAAATGTTTGCTTCTTATAATGTGCTCCATTAACATGCTTCATCATAGATAGCTCAAAATAATTTCTGAGTCAGTAAATGAAAAGAGGTCTTAGTCTGATAAATGCATCGCATTAATTCGGTGCTGTATCAGACTGACATGTTACATGCAAGAAAAAGATTGACAGCTTCACAGTAAAAGCAAATTGTCTGCAACTATTAGGCTGAGTTAATGAAAGGAAAAAAAGAGGGGGAAAACTTGTATTAAGCATGATATGATCATTAAACTAATGAGAGGAACATTATTTCACCATTAGCTTAAAGAGTAGGAATTTATAGTAAACTAATGTTAGAACTGCACTGACTTATGTTTCCATTTCCTGGTGGAGCAGAAAAAAAATATCCCAAACTGAAGTAGTTTTGTCCATGCCCGTATGTTTGCATGGCTGCACTTCATTTTGCAGATGTGATGTATACTTTATAACTGGGAAGGAGTTTGAATTTCCTTGCTCATTCTGAGTAGTGAAAACATGACTGAAGGCAGCGTTCGGCCAACATAATGTTTAAACTTTACAGTGTGGATGCCTCCACCTGAGCTCACCAGCCTGTTCCCTCCATACCGAAACAAGCAGACAAACAGGAGCTTTAGGACATGGTCTGCTTGATCCCAAATTTATTTATGTGTAGTAAGTTGGCATAGATGTCCTCAACAAGTGTCTATTTTTCTCCATTGACTACAAATGGTATCCACACTCAGGGCTTTACACTTGAACATCACAGTTAGATGAATGTTATACTAGAGCTGGAATTCAGTTTCATGTATGATTACACCTAAATGTCGGCATAAGCCAGCTGTTTAAACTCCATTACAGCTGATGAAGAGCCTAGTCAATAGTCTAGGGAACTGTTCTGACAACCGTACGTTGGGTGTCTGCACCTGCTGGGTATGGGTAGGTATGTTCAGCATAAAAATTTCAGTGGAATTTTCTAAAAAGGTTAATAACAACAACAAAAATGTGTTTAA
This sequence comes from Hypotaenidia okinawae, assembly GCA_027925045.1. Lineage (NCBI taxonomy): Eukaryota > Metazoa > Chordata > Aves > Gruiformes > Rallidae > Hypotaenidia > Hypotaenidia okinawae. The sequence goes on from BSDF01000001.1 coordinate 94,733,190, forward strand.
GGTGTGATACTTTATTGGAATATTGACGCTAAACCTACAATTTTGGCTGATCAGGAGACAAAGGAAGAAATTACTGTCATTTCAGGTAAAAAATGAAAGTTCAAATGTCAAAAACATGATAATCAAGATGAGCAAGGTTAGCTGTTTACATCTTGAAAAGGTATCAGAAAACATTTTCCCTGGTGTTTTTTCCCAGCTTCTGACAATCAGTGCTTTAAGGACTCTCTGAATGAGAGACTGCATTAAAATAACCATGTGAATAGTCACTTAAAGACTTATCTTCATGAACATGGCTAATCTCTGTGAATCTCTTTAACCATGCCAGCATCCAACTGCTCTGAGTTCCAACACTGTATAATTTATTGTCCCCCCAAATTAACAAATTTCTTTGTTTTAAATTGGTAGCTTGACAATCTTTGCAAAACCTGTGTACGATTGTTTTGATGATGATTTGGACATGACTCAGTATGACTATTTTTTTCCTTAGTCATATTCCCTTTAACAAGGGTGCCTTTTCCATGCTGAAGTTTCATCTACGTGGAATTCTTTCCAGCTGAACCTATTTCACGTGTTAGATCACCTCTGTCATCCTTCCCTCTATGCAGTTCCTAGTTCCTCCCAGTCTTTTGTGTGACGTGTCTCTGATTGTGGTTACAGGCTGTGTGGGGAGTGAAGATGATGTGGCCTTGGGCAACAGCAAAATGCTTTTTCCTCTCAAGTGCTTTTACAGGGAGTGTTGGTATTCGGTTTTCCTTGTGACCCCCTCAGACTGCTCTGCTGGTGTTTTCTGAAAAGTATCCACGATGACTTTCCTTTGCTCAGAGCTAATCCAAACCCATGCATTATCCACATATGCTTACGGAGACGTTTTTTCCCCACATACATTGCTTTGCTTTCAAGAGCCATGAGCTTCAACTGCCACTATTTTTTTTTTTCGTCACTTGCAGCATGGTGAGATTCTTCTGCAACTCTTCACTGGTGGTTTGAAGTTTTACTGCCAAGGAATACTACTTGTGACTGCCAAGCACCAACATCGTTACGCTTCCGATTTCCTGGAGTGTTTCTGGATGTGGTGAGTGACACAGAACCCACTTCGTGGATGGTGTGGAGACTTGGTGGTGGGTAGTAGGTGTTAATGTCAGGATTCCTCACTTGCTTTAGCAAAGAGGTATAGCAAATATGATGAAAGATTTTAAGAAAAGTACCATTAACAGAGGTACCAGAAACTTAGCAGTGCTTTCCGTAAGTGTTAGCCCCTCAACCTTTGGGAAATGTAACTAACTGTGTGTCTTGAGGCAAAGATCTGTAACCACACTTTAAGTTCTGCCAACCTAAAAATCTGCTTAAAATGCTGGATACAAGATCAAATTAAATAATGGATGATATCAACAATCCTAATTAGATTGATTTAATAAATAATGGTCAGGCATTGATAGTACAAGATTACTGACCAAATTCACTGTCAATGCTCAGATAAATCCTTGCTGCAGTGCTTCCCTGATACAGAACAGACATTTTGAGAAAATGAGATTGACTTGGACCTTTATGCAGATTTGGTTTATGTGATCATTTCTCACCTGGATTTTGTTGCTTTATTACAGTCCTCAATCACTGGCTCGAAAGGTGACTAATTGTTTGATTCTTAAAAGCTGTGGAAAAGAATAAGGTGTCCCCTTCAACTGCTTTTATTTAACAGTGCCCATGAACAGTTGGAAATACAAATTAGGGTCAATTATAAACTGTAATGTACGAAATCAGGACCATGCAAAGTTAAACTGTTACTCGGTGCTGATGATATACTTTTATTTATATCAGGTCAATGGAAACATTTTCCTCATATATTGGACACGGTAGTCAGCTTTGGGAAATATTCCTGGTATAAAATCAATCGGACTAAATCTCAGGTGATGGCAGTCTCCCAAAGTGTAAGAGAGAGAAAACAAATCAATGGCCCATTTCAATGGCAGCAGACTACTTTTAAGTGTTTGGATGTTCAGTTTCCTAGGAAAAGTAATGAAATTGTTAGAGCTAATCTTAATCCTTTAATTATGGAACAGACTAATGACTTAAACAGATGGAAGGCTTTCCCCCTCTCATTATGGGGGAAGGTTAATACAATTAGAATGAATATATTACCCAGCCTTCTTTCCATCCTGAGTACATTACCAGTTTCTGTTTCCTCCCTCTTACTTCTTTTTAAAATTTAATATGTTTCAAGTTCTTGGGGATTAGGAAAGAAACAAACAAAAGTCATTAAGTAAATTTAGGAGCCTTATGCTCCCCAATATTGTGTTGCATTATATGCCTGATATCGTGGGGGCAGGTGGCTCAATTGCTAAATCATTATTCTTTAGGGTCCTCGTGTGGCAATAGAGAGGGAAGAATAAGTACTTTCCTTTATGCATTTATGGAGAATTTTTAAATGTGATAACTTGTCTCCTCTGGGACGTTTTCCATGGTTGGAGGAAGCTGGAAATGTCCTTTCTCCTAGGCAGAACTTTCAGCTTGGTTAAGGTGCAAGTGTCTGCTGTCCAGCCACCTCTGCTGTGGGAGAACTGGTGCAGGAAGTCCTGGAAGTCCCGTGGAAAAGGGCAGGCGTGAATGCCTTTTGTACATCTCAAGGAGAAATGTGCCTTACAGTGCAGGGGGTGATTGGGATATGAGAGAAAGCAAAACTTAAGCACGCCGTTACAGGTCAATTTGGGACCCAATATTGTCATAGAGTTGAATCCTCCACAACTATTTTTGTTGGAGTGCTGTGCCCTTTCTGTCAGGATTAGAAGCACTTTCCATGAGCAGACAGAGCCTATGTAACAATCTATGCACTACCAACCGTGGGCATCTTATTAGTCAATTTAAAGCCAGATATGATAAAGCTCTTCCGACTTAGACATTCAATTGTCTTCACAGAAAATTACCAAGAGTATGTGTTAGTCCCATGTAAATTGTTTGAGCCTAGTCCTGTGTGTAGTACAAATCACTGGTGCTGACTCTGAGGCTAACTGGGATAAATTGTAGGATTGTGTTTTGAATCCTCCTCTGTGATCCTTCTTACCTCCCAGCTGTTTATTTTCCCCTGCTTTATGTCCTCTTAGTTTTTATTACTCTTTCTGCCAGCTAAATTTTATGTGATGTGTTTAAGTTAATATGATTGGTAGTTTTACTCATTGTATGGTACTTTCTTTTGCTATAAAAAAATTCAAGAAAAAGCAGAGAAATTAAAAATAATATTGGCTTTATTTCTGAAATGCCTGCACGATGTGGAGAAAAATTTGGGGAAAAGACAGCAGTGTCAGCAAGCCACCAAATGACAGCCTTCTTGCTGTATTTCTGTCTTCCTGTCTGGAGATTATGCAGTATCTTTTTATTACAGACCATATTTTAATAGGCAGTTCTGATAATCTCATTTGCAAATTTACCCATTATAAAGGGACATTGATTTTTACATTAGCCATACTTCCAAAATATTGCTGCTGCATATAAGTAACCGCTGCATATATTCTACAGCAAAACATTGAGAACATCTTGTGCTATAGCAGTTTAGGGCTTGTAAAATATATTTGTGCATACTTGCATGGTTTCTAGCCATACAGGAATAGCGTTCCTATTTTTACTCCAGCTTTTAGGTACAGATGTGAACAGAAGTTTTTTGCTGGATGGGCATAATATTTGGTACGCATCTAGTCTCTTTTTTATGCCTTCGCACTTTGGTCCTCATGTTTCTTTGTTTCTCTCTGTTTCTTTTTCTAATTACCTTGAAATCAGGTTTTGAGAACACATCTCTAACCTCCTCTAGTGTAATATGAACTAAGGTGACCCTTTTCTGCCACAAATCTGGTTATATGCTGTATGGAAACAGAGATTAAATAAGACATACCGAAGGACAAGTATAGCATTCCTTACGAGAAGGAAAGACTATTTTTTTCCTCATGTGGACAAGGGTCCAAATTCCAGGGAAAATTTTTCAGGAGAGAGAGAAATTCTACAGTAAGGGAATCTGACAAATCAGACAAGATGGGATTAATATTTTCTGGCTGGATTGACCAGTCCCACCAAAACCCACCGATTTCAGCAGTTCCTGTCTGTCAGACAGAGAACTTGCTAAGGGCTTTGAAACACAGCTGAAGTCGGAGTTCAGTTGAAGTCAGTGGGGCTTTCGTCGTAATCTTCAGGGAAACTGGATTAAATTTTAAAATGGAATAAATAATAACAAAAATAGACACATGCTTCAGAAATAATAACTAGACAGAGTGTAAATCCAAAACTTAATTTAAGATGGAGAGTGTGTCTTTTTAAAGATGGTTTTATGTGTCTTTGTGAAGAAGGACACGTGGAAAAGAAATAAGGATTCATAGCACAATGGGTTGAATCACTGAATATTGATAAATCATTTTTCTATCACACTGGGATAAGACTAGCAGAAATACTATATGGGAGACAGGTAGCTATAGATAAAAATGAATATATATATTTAGTTAATTTATTGAATTGAAGCCTGCATTACACTGTAGTCTTGGAATGACAACCAGTGCTTTGCAAGTTTGAGCCATATTCAAGTCACGTGGAAAAAGTGGAAGAAGCTCTTGAAAAAGTTGCAATTTTTCTGCGATAATTTTGTTCTTTTAATGATAGAAGAAATGAGCTAAATGATTCAGTTGCAAATGTAAATGATTTTTTTAATTTGAGTTTAAATGCCCAAATCTTTCTCCTACACATGTATATATTTTTATCTGGGGAAAACTAACAAAGCCTGGTATTTTTGCAGCATCACAGCAAATGGATAGAGCTGGTTCCTGCAGAGATGGAAAAAGTTATCAATGTCAGATGTTCAGAAAAAAATAAACAATCTTTAAAATCTTGTGTCCAGTTCTGGGGTCCCTGGTATAAAAAGGACAGGGGTCTCCTTGAGAGAGTCCAAAGAAGGGCTACGAAGATGATTAAGGGTCTGGAACATCTTCCCTATGAGGAAAGGCTGAGTGAGCTGAGACTGTTCAGCCTTGAGAAGAGAAGACTAAGGGGGGACCTAATTAATGTTTATAATTATCTTAAGCATGGGATGCAGGGGGAATCAGCCAGCCCCTTTTCAGTGGTCTGTGGGGACAGGACAAGGGGCAATGGCTGCAAGTTGGAGCACAGGAGGTTCCACACATACGTGCAGAGGAACTTTTTCCCAGTGAGGGTGACAGAGCCCTGGGACAGGCTGCCCAGGGGGTGGTGGAGTCTCCTTCTCTGGAGATATTCAAGACCCGTCTGGACGCCTCCCTGTGCGACCTGTCCTAGGGAGCTGCTTTGGCAGGGGGTTGGACCCGATGATCTCTGGAGGTCCCTTCCAACCCCTACGATTCTGTGATTTAAACAGGAAGATTTTCCCCACATCCAGTACTCTGCAGACCTTCATGGCCAACCTGGAGAAGGCAGTCCTGGGTCAGTGGGAAAGGCCACCAACCACTGTCAGAACAAAAGATTATCATCTTTGATTTGGGTTTCTGTTGCTGGATGGCCATTTTTTTGGCCAAAGAAAGCAGGTAGGTGGGCCTAACTCCATAATCCTCACAATTTAACGCTTCCCCAAGAGAAAAATGTGAGGTGCCATCTGTGTTCAGTGCTTGCTTTTTCCCTCAGGTGTGCGAGCTTTAACTAGAAGAAAAAGGAATTATCCTCTTTTTGGTACCAGATGTTTCCCTATGAGAGGCAAGATCTGGGTGCTTATGTAATGACTTGCTGGTGAGAAGAGTTCCTTCCTGCACTAGTTAAGAGGTTGTTTATGCTCTGACACCTGAGGGTTTGTATGTTTTCTAGACTTCTGCATTTTCTGGCGTTTATACGCAATGTGTATCCAATAGAGAAAGAAGCAGGCCTTAAAATTGTAAGGGACAAGACTCAAAAGATCCTCTTGGATTATCGTGTCCATTTCTGATGTGAATTTGCATTTCTCTTTCTTTAACTGTATGATGTGTTTGTTTTTATCCCCCATCTTCCATCTTTTGGAGTTTAGTAGTACTTTTTAATGCCTGCAGCATTTAACTGAAGTATATAAAATGTCTACGTTTGCAAAGCATTTTATGACAGATGCATGACCTTGGTACACTTTTATTTATTGTAGAACTGCATTAGTTCAGTGTTTGGAGACTAACACATGTAATTTCTTTTTGCTTGGATTTTTCAATTTTATTATCTATTAGCTGCTTGTATTGCATACATCTCTTGAGTGGAATGGAGAGGTAAGTGATTAGTCTTCCCTCAAAAGTTTTAGTTCCCTGTTTAACACTTTAAATTAAATCTCAAAGCCCAGCCTGGTGACTGTTTGTCTGTCAAGGTATATCATGACCTTGGTTTTGGTATTAATATATGTCTGGAGTCAGCAGCAGCCCTTTATGCTGTGTTCCCATGCTACCCATAGGCCTGTTTATAAGGATAGTGATCGATGTTTTTCTTTTATGAATTTTTAATGAATATTCCTTAAAAAATCGAGGTACAGGGAACTCTCTGTTCATATCATCACTGTTCCATTTCCTTTATTTAGTCATTTAAATCTACAAGTATAGTTTTCATGCTTAAAAGTACATCTCCCAACACATGAAACTGGAAGAAATTCATTAGGTATCTTTAAAAAAAACCCACTGAGTGGGACCATCCGTTATTATCACTTATCATCACTTTTTAGATTTTTTAAAAGCAGGTTAGAATGTCAGTGAAAAATTATGTAAAAACTATAAATGGAAATGAAATGCAAGGCTACAGGCAGTTACTCAACTGTTCAAAATTTCAGGATGTGACACTGAGCTGATAATTTTTATAGCTGCTTATTGGAGGTTTTTTTTTAAAATTCTGTTTATCTTGAAGACTAGAAAAGCAGTTCTTATTCTGAGTTGAAAAACTCGATGAAGGGCTTATAAAAGCTATTCTTGTCAAGGACATTAGTAATGATAATTAAGAATATGCAAAGGGCCACAAGAAGACCTGAAAGAATTTGTTGTACTCTGGAAAATGTACTCCTTTCATACTCTCCATATGGTGCTTTTGCATCTCCTTGTTGTTAGCCATAGGTGAAGCTGCTACAAGGACCTTTTTTCTGCAAGGATATTGTTTGGTCTAGTGCACTCCCTCTGTGCCCTCAGCAGCATCTTCCAATTTAGCAATCCTGGCTAACACTGGAGGATGTTTTTCTCCTCAGATTTTTTTCATTGCAAGTTATGTAATGTGTTTTTCTCAGTATGAATATAGTTAACGTACGTGTCATGGAAATAGGATGCAAGGACAGAGACCATACAGGACAGGCTAGTCATTCTGAAGGAATAAATTTAGAAGGTGCATGAGCACCTCCTTACTTTCTTATATTGCAAGGTTTATTGCTGAACAATGGGTGCACAGAGTAGGGAAGGATTTTGGAAAAGCTGTGGATAACTCCAGGAAAATGTGTTTTGATGCACTATGCTGAATCAGCCGTGCTGCCTTTGGGTGCATCTAGAAAGGGCATAATTGTCTGTTCCAGTATCAGAGGCAAAGTCTCTATTTACAGAACAGCTATGGAGTTTTAGCCAATACAAGTGACACCATGTAAATGAAGAACACTAGGCCTTGGAACGAAAGGGGGTTTTGTATGCTGCTTAATTCTGCAGCTAAGACATTATTCTCCTACCTTTCTTTACTCAGTCTTTCTTGAAGAGAAACGGTTTTCTGTCAGGTCTTGAAGGAAATTTAAAAATAATAAATTAATGATGTTTTGTTAGTTAGAGACAAAAAAGAAAGAATTAAAAAAAGAGAGTTGTCCTTGTGTTAGAGTAGAAATTCTATGAGAACTTTATTATGGTGCCTATTTACCCATATATGCAATAGAAGGGAAAGAAACCAACAAACAGCAAAACACTAAAGTAGGGCTCGGATGGGCCCTATTGACCTACAAATCCAGTTGCCTGTAGAAAGCTGCTTTAGTCCAAATTACGATAGTTTAAAGTTACTGGAAAAATGACCAAACCCATGGCTAGAGACAACCAGAGTTTTCTCTTGAAATATAAAGGCATTGTTAAAGGCATTGCCAAATGAATGTGTAAGAGGATGGGGATTTCAAAGCAGATGCAAAAACATGTTAGATGGAAATAGTTTCTTGGGGAAGGAACTCCAGATCTACCTGAGTGAGTAAGCACTTCAGTGGATATACTTGGGATATGCAAAAAGTCCATAAGGAATGGAAAACTTGTTGATCAATGAGAAGTGCAAGACTGCCTTGAGAACTGATGAGCTCAAGTGAAACTTGCACAGGGTCAAAGCCAGGAAGCATTCTTCAACCACTCAAAATAACCCCAAAAAAACATGAGGGAAAGAAACAGGCTATGGCATATAATATGTCCCAGATGAAATATGGAATGAAACAGACAAGAAAATATCACTCCTCCTTTCCTCCCCAAATACACCATTGCGTGTTTTAGGAAGGGTAATGTTAAGGATATCAGGGCAAAAGGCAACATCTGGTGTCAAGTAAACTTTTCTCCCACCCTGACAGAATAGCACAAAGGCAAGGTTATAGCTCTGCAGGATCCTTAAAAAAAAGATTCAAAGGAATCTGAGCCACTATTTGTCCTGTAGTGTGACCTCAAACATGGGAAAGACTTTCTAGACTGTGCTTGGAAATCTTTTAGATCAAATCTGGAAGAAAATTGAACGGGAAAAAGGGGAAAAGAAAGGAGGAAAGTCACCCTGGGATTACTCACTAGTAAATTGTTCCAGTTGATGAATCTGGCATTTCAGATAAGATGTCCAGAAAATAAGTAGAAAGTATGCAGTAGATCTAGTCTCTTGCACATGAAAAAAAAAAGTTTGCTACTGTGCATTTGTTGAGGGAAAAAAACCCCACCTGTATTTGGAGAAATGTGTATTACTCCAAGAACCATGTGGCATGTAAGGAGCTAATTGAAAGCAAAACCACAGTGGTTAAGACAAAAGTTTCTCTAGCTTCAGCACTTCCATTTTAATGAATAATCTGTCTTGGAACAGGTACATTTGAACATTTTCATTAGGCCCCTGATTTAAAAAGTTTGGGGCATGCCATTAAAGCGAACAAAATTTGGATATGGAAAAACTCAATGATCTTGACAGTTTGAGGAACAAAGGTGGGGTGAAATTTAGCAGCACATTGAGCACTTCAGGCTAAATAAGATAAAATGGGGGCTCATCAACTAGAGGTGACACAGATTAAAGTGAGTAGAGGTTGCCTGTTACCCGTAGTGTGATGGGAAAGACAAGTCCAACAGTCTGCCTTAACAGGATAAGGACTGCTATAGTAGATCAACACATCTTGGTGCCACCGTATGAGGTCCCAGTAGTACCCAGGGCCACCCAAAATATTAGTGTTTCGTGTTTGAAAGAGTAACTCGTGACGGAGCACGGGTGAAGAAAGGCCATGAGCCTTGATCAAAGGAAATGATGTGATGCAGTAGTGTGACATGTGGTAATGGGGGATCACACAGCAAGCCTTCCAAAAAAAACCCCAACCAGTAAAGGCGAGACATGTGCCAGTTTGTTAGATGGATCTCGGTACATGTGTGAGTGTGACGTGGCTGCCTGCAGTAGCAGGCCACAGGACTTGATTTCTCAAAGGCCGCTCCAGCTTTATGTTTCTAAGCAACCCAGCCGATAGGGATGGGAGAGGCCACTGTTTATTGTTATTGGTGCACAATCACAGGCAGAGCCTAAATGCACCCTTATTTCACAGAGAAATCTTCCGAAGGTATTAAAGCCAGCAAACATGTTGCCACAGACAAAGGTCATCACCGCACATTTCCATCACAGACACTGAAGCTGTAGACATCAGACACTGCGTGATCTAATCTGCAGTTGAAGGCTGGATAGTTGTCAGTGTCTTTTCCTTTTATGTTCCAGTTTCTGATTCTTCAAAATAAAAAGTTCAAACAGACTAGTATCTTAGCCAGCAAAAGAAACACCCAAAGAGCAACCTTCTCTGAGGATGTGTCAGAACTTTAAGTGATAAACCAAAGAGGAACAAGTGCATGAATACTTAAAATAAGTTCAAACCACAGCCAAGTAATGTTCTCCTACAGGTAAACATATGTTATACCGTACCAGGTCTTCCGTGGTTTGTGTTCAGCAGGTGACTGTGTGGTTGAATGCTGTAAATCATTATGATGCTTTCAGAAAGTTAAACTGCTAATGAATGTAATTGCAGAATGAATAAAAATCCCTATTTGGCATTTCTGTGCGCTCTTGGAGGTTTTTCTTGCTACTGCTATAGATCTCAAGTATTATGAAGCAGGTTGAGTGGAGGTTGTGAAAAGGTTGTTGAAAAGTTTTTAGGGTTACTAGTACCAAAGGTGTGAACAATGAGCATTTTTACTACAGGAGCCCAGCTTGGATATTTCCAAGTAAAGCAGTTAACAGACTTTAGCAACAGCTTTAGATCACATCCTTTTGCAGACAAGAAGACTTAGAGGCAATGCTTGTCTCCAACGCCATCTTTCCATCCCAACCAGCCACCTATACAACTCAGGACTCTGAGTTTTCATGATTTTGTTTCTCAAGTAGTGTAATTAATTGATTTTAATACTTCTTTCTCTTAGCTTCTTCAGAAGATTGTTGGTTAGGATTATACAGCCAGTGGTCAGACATTGTAAGGAATGCATCTTCTGACATCTGCAGTCTAAGAAATTGTAATGGAGAATCAAAATAAACGGGGAAAAAATAACATTAATGATGGTTTTGAAGCTTTTGTTGCTGTTGATATAGGTTTTTCAGATGATCAATATCTCCCTGGAGGGAAAGCTGCTTCGTGCTTGAAGTCAGAGCAAATATTGGAGTCGGAGGGCTCCAAAATTCAGTATGGAATTGAATGACCTCATAAAGAAGCAAGAATCTGTTTCTGACACACCCATAACTAAATTGTCTGTGAAATAAAGGGACTGGAATGTAAAAGACAAGAAACAGGTAATCCTTTCTCTCTTATTTGGACCTTAGATTTCTCACAGATTCTTATGACACCATTCTCTGCCTGGTATTCTTTGCTGGGTACAATAGCATCTCTCCTTCTAGCCATCCCTGCCAGTAACTGCTCTCCACTTGGTTATATTCTTTCTTAAATCCCTGCAGTAAAAAAGTTTGCAGAATAAAATTCTGAGGCAATTTGTGTCCCTTACAGTAATGATTATCAGTATTGTGTCTCCCTCTCAAGATACATCCTCTTTAAAGTCATTCTCCTTTTGGAGTAGTATGATCAAAGCTTGTCCCCAGCATCATTAAGTAGCACTCAAAAACCTACTTCTTCCTTCCTGAAGTACTGCTGAAGTCCTGGTTAAATCCTGCATTTTTCCTGGGCTCCCTCTGTGTCCTTTTTCCTTTTCCTTGGCTAGGGTGTCTGCACACAGGTCTGCTTCCTTTATGGTTTTGCTCCCTTCTCTATTCCCTTTATGATGCCTCTCTCCCAGGTAAACATTTCTATCTCTTTTAGGGATGTCCCCTTTTTAGAGAGGGTCTTGATAACCACATTTCCTTGTTCATCTACAGCATCTGTATGTTTCTATTCTTAACAATCCATCTTTGCCAGCATAGGAGCTGGCCAAGCCCATCACAACACAATAAAATATGTGAGAAAAGGCCACCACTCTTGTGTTTCTAAGAGCTGTGTGGTCAGCAAGCTCTTAATAACAGATGTATGCTCTCCTGCTGGCTTTTACACACACTCATTGTACTCATTCATGCCTACACCAGAAACAAGCTGGTGCACTTTTCCGGCTTTGCTATGCTCTCCTGCTTGTCCCTTACCTGTGTTAGGATATTTTTTGGATCTGTGTAATTCCACATGCCTCCTGGACATGTGCTCCAGTGGCCAGCACTGTTCCTTTCCCACCACAGCACTACCCACAACAACCCCATGCCATGGATACAAACTTAATGCTGGTAATATATTTACTTATTTTGGCAGTGGAGTACCTTCCATTAAAGAAGAGCCAGAACTTGGCTGAAGTGAATAAAAAAGGGATTTTGTTCTGACACTGGAGAACACAGACAGAATTCAACTTTTATTGTGGGCTGCATTGGGTCCCAGGTGAGCAAAAAGTCAATGAAAAGTGACATAAATGAATGCTGCACAGAGTAATAAAATCAGGTATGTGGTTGTGTCCTTGCTTGGTCTAAACACTAGTAAAATTTGGATTGAGTGTATCATTTGAGTTCTGTTAGAATACTTTGATGCACATGAATTACCAGGAGCAAGCAGGTAGACAGCCAAGATTTATTACCAAAGTATGTTGAGTCTTCACAGCTTTGATAGTTTTATTTTTTTACAGTGTAGCAAGCTTTTTCTGAATCTCTATCCTCCCCCATATTCTAGATCCTAAAGACTTAAATATTTTGAAAGTACAGGAACTTTTTTAAACAAACCATTCCTGTTACTTTTCTTCCTGTATAAATCTTTAATTTCCATGAACATATAAAAAATCTTTGATAAGGAGATAATTGCTTCCAAAGACTTGGTCAAAAGTGATGAAAAGGATAACTGTATAATACAAGGGCATCTGAGATGTGTTAATATTGAAAGGATATTTACATATTTTAACTGACATAGCAAAGTTGTCTGAAACATGAGTCAGAGATCAGACTCTATAGATTGAAGTTACAAATATTACTCGATAAATGCCAATTAGCACCTTCAGCTAGACCCCCACCAGAGCAGATGTCGCCTTTGACACTATGCAGTGCTCAGTGACAAAGCCTAAATATTTCCTAACATTTTCAATAGTTCATAATGCCAACTGCTCACACTTATGACAATTACTATCTGATGAGCTCTCATTTCTATTCAGAGAGGCAAAGGGCAAGGTTGCAAGAATGGTTAAAACATGGAGGAGACAAAAAAAAAAAAACCAACCCTGAACACCCTTCACTTTCACCTTGAGAGAGGTTTCTTTGAAGCCAGGTAAAGAGCCAGGGTTCAATGTAACAGCACTGAAGCCCAGACCTAGCAGAATGTTCTGTGGGTACTTTACATGAACAGGATCTCTGTGAAGGTGTTTGTCCAAGGTACTATATTGCAAGGAACGTGGCTGATACCCTGAGCCCTTGAAGATGAAGGTGAAAAGGAATCCAAGGCTCCTTCAGCAGCCCCTGATGTTCCAGATGACGGACACCTTCAAGATAGGGTTAGCGTACAGCCTCGTGCTTCAAGCTGCGATTTTATTTGCCTGTTCTTGTGTCCTGTGCTACCTTAGAGGCCAGCGTTCTTTGTCCTTTCTTTGTTTGACAACAATTTATGTAAAGGCAGTTTCCCTCAGTGTTTGTGCAGACCTTTAGCTCGGCAGTGGGGATGATAATTCATTGCTAAACAAAAAGAGAACAAAGTAGGAGGAGATTGTAAAACCAAAAATATTGGCAGGGGACAGACTTGTACCTGAAAGAACTCAGGCTTTTTAAGGTACAGAATTTCAGGCTGATAGCATCTGTACCAGCATTTACCCAGTAAAACAAAACCACATCATACTCTTTCTGTGAAACAAAAAGCAAACATTACTTCCCTGGAATAGTATCCTAACAGGAGTGAGCGAGCACCCTTTGGGAGGGCTTTGCATGTAACACATGTTCTCTGGATGAGAAAGGTGAAGTTAAATGGATCTGAAAGCCACATGGATGTGGAAGTGGCAGTGCTTCAGGGAGGGGAATGCATCTGGTAACAAGCAAACTGAGCACTTTTTCTTCCTCTATGCCTCTTTGTTTTGATGACAGAGACACTTTTTAGGCTGCCCGTGGCTTTTAGGCTCACCAAAAAAAAAAATGTTGCTACATGGTAGTTGCATGCATGTCCTTGTGAGTGTCTAAAAAGAGGTCTGTGGAGTCACTTCAGTGGGACCTCAAGGCAGGGAAAGCACCTTACCTTGCTGTGTGCCAATGCACACGTAACTGTGCTGCACCCAGCTGCCAAGTAAACTTGAAGAGTTGAGAGAGTCCAGGGTGCAAGTCCCACACCTAAGCAAGCACCTTCACGTGAAGCAGTGGACTAAAGCTCTGCTGCACCGGAGTGCAAGAGTGAGCCCAGCATGGAGAGATGGCAGCTCCATAAGCTGCTGCCTATATGGAAGTGTGTCTGGGAATGCCCTTGCAATGCAAAGCTTAAGAGGTAAATTTTTTGGTCCCCCTCTCTTCCCTACTCAGGGGTATGTTGACGGGTACCCTGGTGAAGGTGGCTTGCCCTGCACTGTTTTAAACACAAACAAATTGGGAGTGTTTGTACAATGAGTTTTGTCAGGGTTCTACTTCAGAAGCTACCAATATTTTGGGCATGCCTCCTCTCAAATGAGGGTTGGTACCCGAGTGGGACAGCATGGACTGAGTCAGTAAGAATTAGTGCAATAGACAGGAATGTTCATGAAGTATGTTGGCAGGTGCTCTGTGCAGGTGTAAGCTTAGGGTTCAGGGCTCAGTTGTGCGGACACAGAAATACTGGATGTTGTCAATGAGGCTCTAACAAAACTCTGAAAGATGTGCATATAAAACTTTTAAGATCCTTTGATGCTACGTTGCTGATGGGGAGAATTTTTCATGTAATATGATAAATTCAACTCTGAGGATAAGACTGTAGAGTCACCTTTATTTTCTTTTTGAGATTGACAAAAAAATAAATCTCAATTTATTTTATTCTTTTAGATATATAAGTATGTAATTGCTGGCCTGGCAGACTCCCATGTGCTGTTTTACCTTGAGCGCTGATAACAGAAAGCATGTTACATAGGAGATTAACATTATCTTCTTAGTTCCAGGAAAGAATAGCAATAGCTTTCTTTTGTGTTCAGTCCCTACCGATGGCAGTACCTGTGGGAGGTAGGATCTCCAACACACTGCTCAGCAATTCACAGTTTTCAGGCCAGAAGGACTGTCCTCCAGACGAGTCTGCGGGTCTTCTCACAATTCAGACTGTTTGCACCTGCTATCTCTAGCAACAAAGCCACACTTCATTAGTTGCTTGACTGTTTAGTTTTCTGCTAGGAAGGAAGCTATGAGAAGGGCTTGAACTGTGTAGCTGCAGTCATCTGAACACAAAGGCCTAGCAGATAAATCACTGCTTATGTGCTTTTGGTTAGGGTAATTGAAAAGACGGTTCAGAAGCTCGTGATATTGGCCGCAACAGAGATAAAGCTTGTATTAAGTAGACTTTTAACCCAGCCTGTCTATCTTGATGTCATTCAGAATTTTTAACATGAAAAAGCCTATTATGTAATAAACCAAATAATGACAATGCCATAGGTGTTTCATGGTGTCATGACTAAACGTATTCATGTTTACAGACTGAGACTGTAGCCACTGCTTCCATGCTTAACAAAATGTCAAGAAAAGTAGTAATACTGAAAAGTCTGGACATGACTCATCAAGCATTTTAGTCCTAATGAGAACTTTGTTTCTGAAGTGAAGCCACCCATCCTCACTTACCAGGCATTGATCTGCCTACCGGTGTGGTCTCATGTTGCACAAAGCAGGCGCTTTTCAGGTGGAAAAAAGCCCCAGAAGTGTAACTGCTGCTGCACTGCAGAAGCTATGGGCATTCAGTCCACGGGCCAAGACTGCAAATAGTTTGCACTAAATCCTTCACTTCATGAAGTGTTAGCACCAATTTTCTCTCTACAGGTCTGCTCCTCGGTGAGCTTGCTAATGCAGACACAAACTATATGGCCATGGTTCTGGGTCCAGCTACATTCAAGTCATTACTAGTGTTTTTAACTTCGCTGAGGTCTGGATCGGGCACCTTTTGCCCAACCTTCCCTAAGTGAGCTGTTAGAAAGGCTTTGAAATATATATAGCGGGTTCAGAAAGAGAGGACAGAATTGCCGAAGCTTGAAAGGCTAGATCCATCAATATTTTGAAAGCTTTCTTTACCATAAGATCAGCTATCAGCTGAAACAGCTACCTGAGATCTGTTAAATGAGAACTCTTAAATCACATATAAGCAGGAAACTTCATCCTGACAACTGATCTACTATGTTTTGGAGCGTGAGTATTAGAAGGCCTCTAATATGTATCTGCCAGTATAACTTGGCAGTCTATCCTGAGGTGCTTTCAGAAGAAAGACTGCCACGTTAACCACAATCAATTTAGACTGATACACAGCAAATAAATGTGTTTACCTGGCCTTTTTGGCACAAACATAAACTTTTTATTAAGTGCAGTCAATATAATTCTATAATAGCATATAGCATGCAGTACCAATGACTTATCGGAAGTAATCCTAGTTGTATTTTTGTCCTTAAAAATAGATATAATTTTGAAATTTTAAAGCAAAAGTCATCTGGGAGTTATTTTCTGTCTGTTGTGGATGTGTGATGAAAATCCTGAGCGCCTCAGAAATTGAATGTTGGCAGCTGTGAGATTTTATTTTACTCATTGACGATTGGATGCAAATGTAAGCCAGAGCAACTGACACAGTATTGCTCATATCTCACATGCCATTGCTGAAAAAGTGTCATAAAAATGAATCACCTCTGCCCTGACATTATTCATGTTGTCTATAATCTTCAGGCATACAAAAAAAATAAAATCAAAATACACAGAAAATGAAACCAAGGGAGAATGCAACATTTCTGCTGCTCTGGATTACTAACACCGGTGTGCAAGAAACTCCTAATAAATGTGATGGGGATACCAGAGCCCTCAGGGGAGATTTTATTAAGACTTTCCTTTCACTGAACTCGTGCTAATGTTCTATGTGGTTTTCATCTGTGTGCATCTGGAGTGACCTTCATTCCCCAGCGGGAGGGTTTTTTAGCACTAGAGAGGGGAATTGGAGGGAAAAAAGGACTGCCCATGGACAGCTGAAGTTTAAATGCCCTGAGGTGTCGTAACAGGCCACACAGGGAAGTGGTTGAGTGACCATCCAGGGAAATTTTTAAAACACACGGATTAGGGGAGGCCTTGTCAGTGCTAGGTTAATGGTTGGGCTTGATGATGTTAATGGTCTTTTTCAACCTAAACAATTCTATGATTCCATTCCATTTTTGGATAGGTGTGATTTAAAATACACATTGGAGCCTGACAAAGGATAATTTAAAGATGGGTGTCTATTCTATGCCAGAAAAGTATTTTCATTCTTCCAGTGGTGACTGATCACTTGTGCTGGGTTCCTTCTCCAAATCACCATAAGGAGACCCTGTTTTTCCACAATTACAGTGGGCACGTAGCACTAGGCATCCCTAGACCAAAGTTATCCTTCGCAAACAAGCGCTGACACATTGATCCCACAGCAGAGGGAAGTTGCAGTGCAGAAACTGTGAAACACAGGGGAAGGTAAAGCACACGGACAAGGGATATGCTGGCGGTCCTCACCCAGCCCCAGTGCAATCATATTGTCATTCAGCATTATGAGGAGCTCCTCATGAAACAGACCTCCAAATATAAAAGACCTTGTCTGCCTTATTTTTCAGTAGAATTCGTGGCTGGTTGGTTCACGTGGATACTATGGTTTTACTCAAGAGATTAGTTCGTGTTTAGAAGCATAATGCTACTTCTCTGTGCCTCTCTGAGCCCACAGATAAAATGCTTCTGAAATGCCACTTGTGTCATGGATGCAAAGTCGAGTCTTCCACAGCTGGCGGCAGCTCTGCCAGCTGCAGGTGGATGCGATAACACAGACTTCCTTCTGAAGCTGGAACCAAACTGTTCAATTACCCTTTCTTCTGTTGTCTTGCTGTGGCTGAATACCCACCGGTTTGCTCAGCATTGCTGGGAGCCTGGATGATTTAAGCCTGCAGCATAGCCTTCCAAGTTTCGATAAAATCGTTTTGGTGTGTCAAACCTTATCTGTCAGGGACTCTCCTCAGTGCTGGAGGATGCTGTTCTGTGTGCTGACAAACTTGCACAAATATTACTGTTCTTTTCATTGCTGGTAGTTTTAGCACACAGTCCTTTAATCCTGCTGTTTAGCATGTCATTGCAAACACAATCTACCGCGATACAGCCAGAAATGGTTGAAGTTTCCTGTCCGACAGATGCCCTTATCTCTCCTCTTGCATATTAGTATAACTTTTTGAACGCGCTGCCTGGTTCGCTGCGGCGAGCTCCGAGTTCATGGCAGCTGGTCCGAGCGCTGTCAGTGCTACAGCATGCAGCCTCCCTGGAACAAAAGCCCACTGCACCATTATCGATCTCCGCCTTTGGCTGCCTAATAGTTTCCTCTCCTAAACTATCAGTGTTTTCTGTGCAGGCTTTAGATAGTGTGTTGGTGGCCACTCAAGTGTTATATCAGAGCCTCGAAACGTCGGTTCCAGCTCTAAGTGAACAACCTTGTCACACTCAGACTCTTGGTGTAACTTGACCTTCCTGTGGTATATCCTCCACTGAATGCTGAAAAGTCTACTCAGACATGAGTTGTTAATTCATTAAAGAAATATAACATCTTAAATTATTTAAAATCCTATTTTTGAGCTCAGAATCTGGTGTTTCTCCGCAAATAATGTCATGCTGGAGTTTCTCTTCTGATGTTTAGGATTTTAATCACAAAATTACTTCTCTAGTTAACTGTCATCAAATTGTAATGGGCTCGGGCTTTTCAAATGCTTAACAGTAATGATAATTGTGGTGAACACAGTCTATCTTCATGTACATTTTTAATGCCAGTAGAGTAGATTTCTCTGCGATAACAGAAGTTATTACAATGCTGGCTGAATATGAATGTATTTTCTCTATAGTATATGTGCTAATACATTCCTAAAATTAAATTGCAAGCGTTTCAGTCTTTAAAAACTTTTCAGAGATTTAAATGTGCTGGATAATACAGCACCTCTTATGCATTATAGCACGCCAAAAATGCTCGAGCAGTCATATTGCTTGATAAACTGAATTTACTAGCCTTATAGAAAAGCACTACAGAGTTTAATAGAAAACAGTAACCTTTCTACATGCTTTTGAACATTTCTGTATGATGTGGCAAAGAATGAATGGTCGAGGGAGGATGGCTCATAGCTACAGATAGGATGGGATGGTGCCTGGAGTTCTACTCAGCATCTAAGCCTGCGCTTGTACTGCAGTGCGAGTCACCCCGTGGAGCCTGAATGGGAGATGCAGACGTGTGCATTTCCTATGGACTTTCAGGAGAGAGGGTTGTGATGCTGCACAGGAACAGCACATCCTACACAGTAAAGCTGGGAGAATGGAATATTCTGGCACTGTTATGGTGGGTTTATATACATTTTTTAAAAGTGGGATTTTGGAAGTTGTAGATTCTTTTCTGTCCCTATCCAAGCCCGTTAGTTTTCCAGCAGACTTGAAGTTAGGCTGGTCCCCTTCTCTTCCACTGGCAGCTGAGTGAGCAAGCCTGACTCAGTAATTCTTCCGTGTCTGCAAATTCCTTTCTACCTGCATCTTACAGGTATAGAATAATTTAGGTTGGAAGGGATGTCCCTCCAGGAGTCATCTTTGGCTCCAAGCAGGGCCAGCTTCAAAGCTGGATCAGATTGCTGGGGGCCCTGAAGAATCAATACCAAGTGCAAAGTCAAGCTGACAGCATTTTTAGCTCACAGTAGTTGGTGCAAAGGCAAAGTCATTGCTGGCTCTCATTCTCAGACAACTGGAAACTTGCATGAAGGCTGAAAATGATGGATCTAAAGGTTCTCTGGTTATTGAAGCAGATTACTAAAGCCCAAGCTTCATAGGCTACCACAGCCAATTTCAAAGGGAGCCTTTTCTTTCTAAGGAAAACTTGCAGTTCTGTTGAAATGCAATGTTTGAGGGAAAGCTTTTTGCCAAAATTAATTGCTAGGAAAATGTACTTCAGCAAAGGCTGCCTCCCTCTGAGACAACTGAATCCTCTGTGGAAATCACTCTGTGTGTGTGCGTGTGTGTGAGAATATTTGATCTAACACTCCCTCTGCAGCCTTCTGGTAGCAGGCCTGGCAGTCCTAAAGGTGTGCTAAAATGGTGGCTGGATATAGAAACACGTGTATTGAGGAATGAAGGAAGAGTGTAACCCTGCCTGCTCAGCTCTTTCTCTGGTTTCTCTCACCTTCCAGCTCATCCCACCTGTGTAACAGCAAAGGGCTCGTGTGGCACCACGCTAAGGGCCTGTCCTTCCTGACACTTTCCCTTGGCCGGGTAAGCTGTCATCTGCCATTTGAGGGAGCTTCTCAGCTGGCCAGAGCCATGCACGGCACAGTCCCCACCTGCAGCTTGCGCGGCACGTGTCGCACATGCCACGCTGTGGGAAACATCGCAGGCACCTACGTCTGCTTTGCAGGGTCGGTGCTCATTGGTGTGAGGAGTGAGCCTTCCCGCTTAATGGTGGGACCCAGCTCTAGGGACGGAGAGGAGGGGAGAGAATATATTTCATCCAGGTTAGTTGCTGGAGAAGTCAAGGTCTGCATAAATCTTTCTGCACAGGTGGTTTTCTTCTTCAGGGCTGGCCCAATGTAGAAGCCTGCCTTTGCCATATTCTACAGAGGCTCTACTGACTAAGTTCCTAAAATGCAGGTTTATCAGTATTATAATGTACAGCACGCTGTTGTTTGTTTATGTTTACAACAACAAAATAAAACCTAAAAACCCCACTCCTGGAGCTGGTGGTGGAGAGCAGCAGCCCAGCAGGAAGGAAGGAGGAATGGAAACAACATTTTTGCTCAATGGGACAGCAAGGGGGAGGGAGGGAGGGAGGGAGGAGCAGCTGTAGAGAAGAGCAGCGATTCCTGAAGCAGCCATCAGAAAGGAATCGCGTTCCTTTGTCTCCCTAATTCCGTGAATGCTTTTACTTACAGTTTCTCTTGCCGACTTCCTGATCAGATCAGATCAGCTCTGGAGCAAGTCTGCCTCTGCCTCGGTGGAGTTTAGCCTCCGGATTGAAGTTAAGTGCAGGTGCTTAAGTGCTTTCCTGAAATGCAGCAGCAGAAGGGCTGAGCCAAGGTTCATTCGAATCAACAGAAAGGTCTCAACTCAGCCCTGCTGAAGCCCTGGCGGAGATGATTAGTAGTCTTAATGGACGCTGCTACCCAAGCACAAAGTGTTCCTGCTTGTATCCTCACTCACAGTGCTAAAAATATTATTCCCAGTGAGGAGAAAGGTAAACCCAAGATTTCTTCCTGTATTTTTGGCATTTGGCTTGCATTAGCTACTGGTAAGGATGGTGCATTCTGATACAAATTCTTCAGAACAGTTTTTAAAAGATTTTTCTAAAGAACACAAACAACTGTGTTCTTATCTGGCACCATACCCTGTGTGCAGAAGCCAAAAATAATTGTACTGACTCCTCCTGGCTTCGCTTTTGAAACAAAAACCAGCAGCCCATTGTCTGTTCTCTCTCAGAAGTCAGTGGGAAAGTTCTTCAAGATGAGGCACAGAGTACACACTGGCACGCTGCCGCTCGCAGCCAGCCAGTGACAGGATTCCTGCTCTTCAATTTTGGTTGCGGGAGCCATTGCTTTCAGGAGTGCCTCGTTTAAATGGGGCTGTAGTGATACAGACAGCATAGACAGCAAGATCTCATAATCTTTTCATTTGTCCAAACCTGCAACAGGTAGCATAGATACTAGCCTAGGATTGTATGTGAAGCAACTGCGTCTCTTGGAGTCACTTTTCTTGCTGCACGGTTTAGTTACTTCTTAGAGAAAACAGTTTGATTCAATTCTGCTCCTTAGCTTAGTATATTTATGCTAAATAATCTGGAAAAAAACAGAAGCCTTTATCAGAGCTGTTCTAAGATGCCAAATATTTGCAGTGTTTGGAAATACTGTGTGTGTGTGTGTGTATATAGATACACAGAGATGTGTGCATCTTGAACAGAGATGGCTTTTCAATAGTATCCAGGGCATTGAGGTATGTCAGCAAGAAAGCCCTTTACCTATTTCCTCACTGGCAATGAGGAAAGTCCATCAATAAGCCAGTGCAATGGAGCTGTGAAAAATACTCATGTAAACGTAAGCTGCTGCTAATTACTGAGCTGCCTTCAGAGGCAGGTTTTTAAACATTCAAAATCTATAATGAAAACGGTGTTCCTGCTCCTAGCCCTCCCCTCTTATCCTCCTTCTCCACTGCTCTCCTTGCAAAGGGAACTGCTTTCATGTTTTATTTATTTGTCAAAGAGCTTTGCAGTAATGGGTCCTTTAGGCCCCCTCGATGCTGACATCTTTGCATCACTTCAGAATAGCCCGGAAGAACGATAGTGTCCTCTTGGTGCTGAAGCTCAGCGTGAAATTCCTCTCACAGTGTTTGTTGTTGCAGCATTTCTCTGAGCTTAGGGATATCGGTTGGCAGGAGATTTCCTCTCTTAACAGAATTTTTAATTTTGGTTGGATGCAGAGGTATGCAGGCAAGGAGCCCCACTGGTACCTGCATGGGGAGGAGGGCCTGGCTCAAACTCCAGGTGAGCTCAGCTGCTGCCACCACAGACTTCTCACGAAGTGTTCACTCGTTGGGAGAAAGGAGACTGGGAAGGAGGAGGAAAGCACACTGCTTAAGCCAAACAAGTCGCTTCTCCTTCTGCTGAAGCTGCTTGCCCGGCTGGCTGATGGTTTGTGGGAAATGCTGTGCCTCTGCTTTGGGTCTTCTGTCTTTCCCATCAGCATTCGCTTCCTGTTGTGCTGCTTGGTGGTGGTGAGCAAGCATGGGCAGTGTCATTTAACAGGGAATCCTCTTGGCCCTTCCTTTCCAACATGCTAACTGATAGCACCCTACAAACAGGCACCAGGGGTCGGGATTCTCATTTACTTTTATTATGTAGAAGATTTTCTCCATCACATCAGACTGTCCTTCAGGGCTAATTAAGCAAATACATGTCTTATTCTTCCTCCGTTAAAGGAGTAGCTTTGAATTAGCAGTCAGGCCTTCAGGATAGGCTTTTAGTGTGGAGCCCTGGTATTTTCAGTCATCATCAGAGACCTCCCTCAGTTAAACTGGTGTAACAACATGGCATCTGATGCGGTTCCTGATGGTTTACCCAGCATGAAGGAGTGTGTCCTTGGCTCTCCTTTCTCTCTGCTGATCTCCAAACAAATGCTTTGAAGCAGAAGTAGTAGCCATTTGTTCATCAACAGTGCCCATTGGTTTCTTGCAACAATGCTCATGAGTGTTGTAATTTTTTCTTTTTCTTTTTTTTTTTCCTTCTCTGAGTAGCCCCAAATCTTCCCCTACCAATAAATCTAGGATTGGGAAAATATCAAAAGTGCCTGCTTACATCTTTGCTGTACCTGGATCTGTTCCAGGCTGCTGATTAATTTTGATGATTCAGATTTTTTTGCAATACAACACTGAAAATGTGGAAAAAATATACAATTAAAAATATATAGAAAGCAACTAGAAATGTCAGGTAGAATTCAGTGGAAATAATGTACCCATCAAAAGAGATTAATGGCATTTCTACACAACACTTCACCACTTCAGCAATCTAGATGGGCAAATAACCCATTGCTCTCACAATTAATCATGGCTGCAGACGTGGATATTCTTTGTATATGACAACCTCTGCTGTCATGTGTCTTCCACCAGATGTATGCTTCTCTTCCTTTTTAATGAATTCCTGGGGTCCTTCAAACTGCCCGTTTACCTTCTCCAGCTTGTCAGTGCCCCTCTTTCACTGGTGACCATCCTATTTCTTCAGTCCTTTCTTTTATGGTGTGGAACTTACTTATTTCTGAAAGGATTTCTTAGGCAGGGTTAGTCTCTTTGACTGTGACGGGAAAGAAGTGGTGCTTTGCCCTCACAGCTGAGGTTTTGGGCTGGCCTTGATGTGAGGGGCACCTTTGACACAAGAGGACTCAGAGATGGCAACTCCTTGGTATAGCGAGGATGTCAGGCATGGGTGGTGGTGTCATTTCTTCATTTGGTCTATAAGACTATCTGAATGACCAGGAGGAAAATGAGATATTATCTCCTCCACAGTTGGTGGGTTTTGGTAAAGAAACTTCTCATGCCAGTCTTGAATGTTTCTTCCAGCTGGTGAAAGTGCCCAAGGATAAGCAGATTGGTGTTGGAATAAAGTGTAGGAGAATTTCGCTGTGGAGTTCCATGAAAACCTATAGCACTGTTGAGAGCAGGTGGTTTTATCAGAAAGCACTTGAAGAATTTTCTGTCCTTTTCCCATACAGATGTGGAAAAAGAACTGTGGAAGTGTTTCAGACTCGCCATAATGCAAGCATAATGATGCTCAACAAAAGGTAAGATTACATCTGAAATGGCTCTCATGTAGGTGCTGGTAATAACCTTTCTTTACTGGGGAAATGTAGGTCATCAGTAAGAACTGAGCCTGTAGTCTTGAAATCAAAACCCAGGAGCTTCAGCTGAGGGATGAAAAGATTTTCCTCTTTTCTTTATTAGCTGCTTGTTCCGAAACACTGTCAGGCTCATCTGTGACCAGGGCAAGAAGAGACAGCAAGCGTTGCCCTGCAGTGGTACGTGGTGCCGTGCCTGCTCGTTGCGACAGCAAGTGCCCGGGGGAGCCACCTCCCAGGTGGACCCACCAGTACTCTCCAGTGAAGCAAATCCCAGAGAAGAGCTCTGCACTGCTTATGTGCCACTTTGCAACGAAACGGGCTCCTCTCTTGTGTTTAAGATTCTGTTTTTAGCTTTGGCAGAAACCCAACTTCCTTTTGTATTGCCTTGTCCTACTGCCTCTCGCCTCATGTTTCAGCTCACATTTGCCTCACTTCCCTTTCCCGTATTTTCACTTCCCTCACCTTTAAATTGTGCATTTTGCTCATTTTCTTGTTCCTTTCCTTTGCTGTGCATGTTACAACAATATGTATTTGTTGATCAACATCCTTTTCTTTTATATATATATTACTTTGACTTGCTGTGGGTCTTCCCTTGGTTTAGCATTCTTTTGTTCCTTTCTCTCATCCCTCCTTCTACCTGCTCTTCCTCTCAGCAACATCAGCAATATCCATGCTGTCCTCCTGACATGTTTGGGTTTGGTTTTTTCCCCTCTCCTTTTAGTCTCCCCAGGTCCCTTCATCCTTCCACCTGCAGCTCTTTATTCCAGTTCCCTCTACTGGAAACTACACATGAATATCCCAGAGCTTCCTTTAATATTTCATTTCCAGGAGAATTTGAGGGTGCTGTTATGTCCTAGGATTTAATGCAGGTCTGAAGACTTTCAAAGGGCAATATTGCTGGATTGTAGCCAAAACATCAAACCCTTGGTTACTTTATGCGGTCTGTGTAGATGAGGAGGTAAATTTTACCACCAGCTTCATGCCTCAGTCATGAAGCTTGAGCCTGGATTTCCAAAAGCCCCCAGAGAAGGTTTTTAGCTCAGACTTACAGATATACACTAAAACTTGGCAGAGCTGATAGTGCAGGAACACATCAGGAGCTGGTTCCTCATTTGTCTCTGTGTGAAATGTTGGGGGCAAGCAGCCATGCTGCTGTGACAGGTCCTGGTCCTTTTGTCTGGCTTCCAGGGGCTCAGCTGAGGGACACATGCTCTGCAGAGGAGGCTTGAACCAGGTCCGTCCTGGTCCCTGGGAGGCTCCTGTACCAAAGAGGACGAGGGAGTGAGCTGCCTTTCTCCTTTCCCCGCTGCAAGCAGCCTGTATATGGCTGTGTATACGCTCTCACGCAGAGGTCTCGCTCGGAAAGTCAGGAGGAGTTTGTGCGGGTGCCGATGCACTTGCCAACAGCTTTTGCAAGGGCAGAGCTCTGCCTGCAGGGAGCCTGCGAGGTGGCGAGATTAGAGCTGAGCCTTGCCATCCGCTGTGGTGTTTCATTAAATACCTCTTTGCCCGTGCAGGGAAGCTGACGCGAGGGGAGTCTCCCCCGCCCTGGTCCCTCTGGGGATGCCAGGGGAGGCAAGGGCAGAGAGGGCAGCCTGCTGCTGAGAGATACTTCTGGTTGGAAAATGTGGCATTTGGGAAAGGTGGGGGGAGCAGTGGTGAGCAGTGGTGGGACGAGGGTTGTGGTGGTCAGTTCACTGCAGGCAGCTGCTGGAGGGTTTATCGGGCATGTGTTGGGATTGGGGCTCCCTGGGTACCCTCCGCTGCCAAGCTGCAGCAGCCGGCAAGCTCCTCTCCGTGTCTGCAGCCGCTGCCTTGATTTATCTCTGCTTGAACTCCTGTCTAGCAGTGTGGTTTTAATTGAGTGAGGGACAGCCGTGGCAAGAGGAAGCTGTGGTGAGGAGGACAGAGGTACTTACCCAACACCAGCACGGACTTTTGATTAACTGCGCTCCCATCTCCAGCATCCAAGGCTGTCCTTGCTCAGAGGGCACTTGCATCCTCTCCCCAGTGTGTCCCTCTTGTTCCCTTCTGCTCCTGCCCATGGATGGATGGGGATCCTGTGCAGGCGTGGAGGAGCACTCAATCATATGTGCTATCTGACCCAGGGGAAAAGTCTCCTCAGGCTCTCTTAATTAAAAAAAGATAAGAAAAGGCTTCCTGGAGGCATCCCTCCCCACTGCCCTCAGCGGGCGGGCGGCTCATCTCCCTTCCTGCCTCTGCAGCCTGCTGAGCACCATCTCCTGCGCCGACTCTTTCCCTAATCTCCAAATTTCTTGCTTTCAGTCCTCCTCACTCCCTCTCTGGGGTCTTTCCTTCAAATATGCTTCTTTCAGAAATCCTTCTGATAGCTTGTTCTCATTATCGTAATGAACAATTAGAGAGTCAATCTGTCAATGTAATTCCTGTGCTCTTTCTCCTTGTCTTGGAGCAGCGTGAGTTATACCTCTGCTCTGTGATGAGGTGGGCCAGTCTTCTACAGACATCCCCAGGTTTCCATGGGATGGGGAAGTATTCAAAGGTACAGAAAAACTTCTGTGCTTCTGGCCTTGAGACTATTTAATTTTTTAGAGGAGATTATTGAGGCTGCCTGGAGGAGAGCTGTAAAATAATAAATGCAGGAAGAAAAAAAAGAATAGAAATGAGGGCTGGGGTTTTTTTTCCCATTTTCCCTTGTAGGAGAAAGGCAACCAGAGTCATTGCAAGTGAGAACATTTCTGAATTGCTGGCTGGTACATGGAGCTTGCTGGCCACCTCAGTCTACCCACAACCAGGAAAGGATTTCCTGTCTGTAAGCTCTGTCTCCAGCAGAGCTTTGCTTTACCAAGGCACCAAAACTACCTGCAATGCCAGTGCACATTGTACAAATGTTTCAAATAGGGTAATGCAGGCTCTGCTGATACCCATTGAGGTTCTGGCTGGGCTTCTTTCCAGCGAGGCTGAAAAAGATGCCACCTTGCACAAAAGGCATAAACCAAATATTTGTATGCAGAGTCTTGGGTAGTTCTGTGATGATACCTGAATTTAAGCATTCATTAAAACTGAAATGGCTTCAAGTCAGGTGGTGAGCAGGGAGGGAAAGACGGATAATGCTACTGTGAATGGGGCCATATAGCGATGCTCCGCTCCCAGCAGATTGTGCGGATCCTGGTAATGTTTTGTCTTTATGTGTTTCTCACCTTCTGTCTTACCTCTTTAACTTTCTGAAGGAGCAGGGAAATAATTGAACACTCTGCTGACTTTTCAACTTGTTCTAAATAGCCATGAGGGCCACCGTTTTAGGACGGTAAAGCTGATTTCTTGCTGCTCTTTGAGCTGTTGACGCAGGCAACAGGCCTCTCAGGAGGCTGAAGTGGACAGCACCACGGGTCCTTACACCTTCCTGCCCTGGGTTCCCTCCTTCTGCCTTGAAGGTTAAGATCCTGGGGATCAGAAGGAATACACTTAGCACCTCAAAACTCCATTCAAACCCTGCTGCAACAAGAGCCTGCTGGGGTTTCCAGAAGGATTTGGTTTCATCAGTTGCCACCATCTTGTAGGTTAATACCAGGCACCTGGTACCTGTCACTGTCACCTAGAAGGTGCTGTATTTAGCTGGATCGGGATGTGATCCCTATGCTTGTGTCGGTGGGCCACACTAGAAATAGCACTAAAATGACACACTAAATTAAGCAGCTCTTACATTAACAAAACCAGAGGATATTATTCAGTTACTTACAATAATTACTCAAATTAGAACCTCTTTGCATTTTATGTTTTTATACTGAATTAGTGAATTGAATTTATTCTTTACCACCCCCACCACATTTTTCAGTCTATCTTCCGCCCCAACCCCCCTTCTCTCCTTCCCCCCCCCCGCCCCCCCCCATATCAGCTCTGGAAAATGCTGTAGGTGGTATGGTAAGAGGGAAGTTTGGGTATCTGAAATTGAAACAATAGAGATCATTTTGTATCTGAAAAGGACTAAAAGGCGCTTTCTGGAGGGGTGTGACAACCACAGCATTCACGTATTCCTGCTAAATGCTGAAGAGCAGAATAACTTAGAAGAAATGAGAACATAACCTTGGTAGATTCTCAAACCTACCAAGAACTGACTTAGAGAAAGGTGGAGTTTGCAACTCAGAGTTCTGATTTTTCTTTTTTTTTTTTTCCTAGAATACACAGGGAATGAAATGCATTAATTGACACTTCATTTATATTTCTGACATTTTTTTACAGACAGCTGTGGTAAAGCTATTAATTAAATATCATGAGCATCTGGATGACTGGAATCTGTGGCAAACTGCATTAAAAAAAGAAAAATCACAGAATGTATAGTCCTCACTAAGCTGGGTAAGAAAAAATTAATTAAAAAAAAAAATCTAAACCCAACAAAAAACCCCACCAACCATGAAAGTGTAAAGTGTCAATATTTCTGGGGAAAAAAAAATCTGTTTGAAATGACCTGTTAAAAATATTTTTCAGCAAATTGGCAATGTGAAAAATGTCTCATTTGTCACATTGGATTGTAGAAATATCAAAAGATTTCATTTCAGTGTTCAGGTTTTTTCATTTTTAAAAGGGAAATTTAATTTCAAAGCTGAAAGCCATTCCAAACTCAGGACTGAAATGTTCTGTGAAAAGTGTCACTGTTTTTAATGAAAATTTTGCTAAGTTCAAGGCTTCACAGAATATTTTGCTGTGTTCAGTTCTTGATTTTCCAGCAAGGCAAGTTAATGGTGGGAAGCTTTCACAGGAAGGTATAACAGAGCAGCTTCCTACCAAAAATGTTCCGTAACCCATGATGGCCGCCAGTATTTTTGGAATGGTTTCAACAAAGGTTTCCCCATATTCTTTGCACACTTAATTGAGATTCTTTGCTTACCCTCAGAAGTTTTTCTTCTACTCTGCATTCCTGGGTAAGCTGCAGAGTAACCCCAGATCACGGAGTTTTGCGCTTGGAGGAGATGGAGACAAAACCAAGGAGTTGTGTTTCTCCTTGGTTCTCTTGGCAAGGAGAGTGAGCTCTTCTCGCTCCCCAGGTAAGAAAGGGGAGTCACCTTCCTGTGGTGTTGAATCAGAAAGAAATTGGGTGGGTTGCTGTGGGCTTTTTCAATGCCACTGATATTCCTGGCTCATAAAGGGAAAAGGGAGGTAGGAAAGAAATCCCTGATGTGTTTCCCATGGAAAATATACTGTGTCTCCTCCTGCTGATCCTCCTGGAACCCTCACAACAGAGCATGAGTAAAACACCTCTTCTTCCCTGGGCTGCACTGCCCAGGCAAAAAGACTGGTCTACCACCTGAGGCAGGAAGCTATACGAGTTACCACCTCTGCACTGGGCACCCTCCTTCCCATCAGAACAGGCTCCCTGGCCTTCCTCAGTCCTCTGGCAGCTTCTTCTTGTTCTTCAAGCATTGGCTGGTTCTTCCTGGTTCAGCTGCTTTGGTCCTTCCAGGTAAGTCCCTGTCTGGAGCTTGGGGACAATACTTGTAGCACTTCTGACCCTGTGCTTCCTCTGGCTGTCCCACATCTCCCAACAGGAGCCCCTCTAGTTTCCAGCCTGGTGTCTCTAAGCCCAGGCAGAGGACAGCTGCCCAAAGCAAATACCCGATACGCGTTTCCAACTTCTGCTGGAGAGACAAGGTCACGGGTAATGGAGTGTGTATGAGGC
Source organism: Hypotaenidia okinawae (assembly GCA_027925045.1). Classification (NCBI taxonomy): domain Eukaryota; kingdom Metazoa; phylum Chordata; class Aves; order Gruiformes; family Rallidae; genus Hypotaenidia; species Hypotaenidia okinawae. The sequence continues at coordinate 94,763,019 of BSDF01000001.1, forward strand.
TAATGTGACCTCAGAGCACTTTAAAGGAACCTATTCTTTCCTTCCATGCCAAAGGAAGAACTACTGCAGGCAATTTGGCAGGAACTAGCGGGAGATTAATCGAGAAACAACTTCAACCATTGCAAGGCTTTGTTGTGAGGGTATTGATGGCAAAGTGACTGATGCCTCCCAGGCTGCAGGTAAATGTGATTGCTGGTGCTGGAGTCAGGCTGGCCGAGAGGGAGTCAGTAATGACATGGACTTCTGCTAGAGAAAGGAGGCTTTTCAAGTAATGAGTAACAGCAATATATACTATTTTGTATGTAATATTACATGTATCTCTGTGTTTTTCTTGATTGTTTTTGTAGTAAGAAACTGTCCAGTTCAAGCCTAAGGAGACAGAAGGTAGCTGGCTAGTGATTTTGGCTGCTAATGTTGTTGAAGGCAGCCCAAGTTGGAAACATCAGACTCTTTCCCCTTCTGTGCCTTGGTCTCCATATCAGGAAGTGGCTATTAACATGGTAATGTGAGGAGTAGCACTTCTGGGGAGGACTAAGAAGATGATTACCTCCTTTTTGCTATGCCGGTCATCCCTGTACCTCGGGTCTCCTTTTCATTCTTGCTTCTCACCTAGGGCTGTGTCCTCCATGGCCAGCTGCTGGGAGAAAGACGTGGGAAAAGCAGGCTGCAGTGTTTGAGAAGGCTGCCAGGATATGCTGCTGTGCCTGTCCTCCCTGACAGCGTGGGATTTGTGCAGCTGTCAGTGCTTCTGCCTCTCCAGTCGTGTTGCGAGACTGGGAGGGGGAACCAAGATACACTGAAGCAGACGATGAACATTATTCATTATCCTGATTTTGTGGGAGGGCTCAACAGTTCAAGTGCTGTGAGGGAGTAACTGAAGTGCTAAAAACAAAGAGCTGACTTGTCACGGCGCTCGAGAGGAATGAAGAAATAAATGGGGAGAAGGGAGTTCAAATGTGTGGGAGAATGGCAGTGGCTGAAATTTCAGCCTGCTTGAGAAATCATCTCTCTTCTTGTATTACTGTCTCAGCTAGAGAATTTGTGACGGCACTACAGGTAACTTTCAAGCTAGACGAAGTTGACAGAAGCACAAAAGAGAGGATTTCTTGCTCCTGCCCCAACAGCTGAGGGGAAGCCATGTGGGAGGTGTTGCTCCCACTGGACATGGGAGGTTTCCTGCTGCCTCCAGGGACATCTTTACTCCTCAGCAGTCCCCTGTTGGCATGAAATGGTGGATACTGTTCTTAGTGTAGCCTCCCAAACTCTGGGATTCACCCCAGTCTTCTGTTCACCAGGTCTAGATGTAATGTTTTTGGGGTCAAGTGGTTCTCCAGACCTGTCTCTGGTGATGGGAGTTCACAGGGCAATGTGGTGTATGGCACTTTGTTGAATGTCCCCACTGGTGGAAGATGTGAAGTTGTAATCTTTCAAATGAGAAATAACTCCCAAATCCTTGCTAATCCTTGTATCCAGAGCACAAAGCCATACAAATGACAAGACATGCAGAGCTTCAGCTCATTAGGAAGAGGCAATTATGTAGCCAACTGCAGCACTGGGCAGTGGTGGGTAAAATTCAGATGTTTAATTTGGTGTGTAAAAATGAGGTTCAGAACTTGTGTTGTCCAATTCCCAAATTTACAAGCCTGCCAAATGTATTGGGGTGCTGCTAAAATGAAAGAGTTCTGGTTTTAGCTGGAAAGACAGTCTCTGTGGTAGGATAGACCTCTCCTTTCCAGTCCTGGGTGGGTTTCAAGTGAGGGGGAAAATGGAAAATTTTAAGGGTAAGTTTGAAAAATCAGAACAGGAAGGTGAGGAAATTGCACGATCTCTTCTGACTTCATAAGGGAGCTGGCTGCAGCTGGGCCTGGGCTATGGGTATGATCTAATCCCCATGCCCTTGTTTCCTCCTGCGCAATTTCTCCGTATCCCAAAATACTTCTGCAAAACAAACGGCTGTGCTGGGTTGGATGAGAAAGACTAAGCGCAGTAGAAAAGCAAAGAAAAGCTTGGTACATTTTGAAGTGTCTTTCATGATTTCTGAAGCCTGTCCCTTTCCCTTCCCTTGGTATTACTGATGGGTGCAGCCTACCTGGGGAAAGGACACACGTGCAGTACTGTATGGAGCAGGCTTTGACTGAGTCCTAAAAGATTTTAACTCATCCATCAATTGATTATATTGTCATTGCTACATAGGGCCATTCAGCATAGAGCATCTATTACCGGGGCTGTGATTGAAACATTGCCCTTGTTGTGTACACCTATTTAACTTGGTCTTTTTTGGGTGGGGTTTTTTTGGTTTTGTTTTTTTTTTTTGGAAATGAAAGGCGAAATGTTTCCCCTTATCTTCCAAAGAGACAGATTTATTCCCGGCCTCTTAAAACACAGGGGCGTGAATCTGAAAACGTTTCCTTTAGCTGGGTGCCTCTGCCGGTGCTGAGCTTGAAAGCGTCCCACCGCGAAGCCTGGCGCGGTGCGTAGCGTGGGACGCAGGTGTACCACCCCTCTCCAGATTATTAGAAACTGGCAGCTCCCTTCAGTTTTTCGGAAGGGGCTCCCACGGGTTTCGGAAGCCAGCCCCTCGGCCCGCCGAGCCCCGCAGCGCCCTGCCCACCCTGCCCCGGGCGCCCGGCGTTCGCCCCGCCGCCGCCGCTGGGTGACAGTGCAGCCCCGGCGTAGGCAGCGCGCTCTCGCCTCTCCCCTGCTCTCCGCAGCTGCCGTCTGCTCGCCTTTCCCCTTTCTCCCTCACCCCCGCCCTCCCCGTTTAAAAGCTGGGAGAGGCGCTGCCGGTGGGCGCGGCGTGCGGCTGCCTGCCCGGCCTCCGCGGCCAGGCCCAGGCCGCAGGCTGTCACGGCGGCGCCTCTGCGGCGCTTGAGCTTGAAGCGGGGCGAACGGTGAGGATGTTGAGCCCGAACCTCCTCCCCTGCCGAATGGTTCGGCAGCCTCTCGGTCGGGCTCTGCGTGCGGCTTTGACCAGGACATCCTGGGACGTGGAGAGGGGACTGGCAGCGAGCAGGGAAGACCGTGCCCCTGCGGGGCTCTTTCCCACACCGGGACGCGTTTTTCCCGCCCTTGAGAGCCTACTGGGCGCCCGAGAGGAGGGTGGTCGTGCTGCTCCGCAGCTCCTCTCTTCCCCATGCAGTTCACCTCGGCTGTCCCTCACTGCAAAGCTCCCGGGGCTGGAAATGCTCCAGGTGTGCTCCAAAGCAGAGGCTGGGGAATGGGGGACGGGACACGATGACACGGTCGAAGGGGATGACTCGGACGGCTGGGAAAGGATTTAGGCTTTTCTGAGTGACCCGGAGTGGTGGCTGTGGGAGCACGGTCCTACCCTTCGGTAGTTGGAAGCGTCTGTGGCCTAGCAACACCTCTGGTTTCAGCAGAGGGAGGGCTTGGAAGTGCCTCTTGTTGCAAACCAGCTCCCTTTAGGCAGTTTCAAGTTGGACAGTTCAGAAATCAATTACATGTATCAAAAGGCAAAATTAGGCTTGGAGGCTGTAGATAAGGATTCCTAGAGAGCCTGCGAATCTCACAATGGTAGTTTATTACTTCCACAGCACTTTCCAACCAGCAGCTTTCACAGCTGCTGGCACCAGCGTCTTGCCAGGCAGAGAAGTCCTATCTTCACCTCAGAAATAAAAGCGAGTGAGCTCCGCACAAGCAAACTGGCCTTTCCAAGCAGTACTGGGAAAGTTGTAGTGGAATAGGAAAAGGAAGGCAGAGCCCCCAAATCCTGCGTGCCACTGGCTGCCTAGAGAAATGCGTTACAAAGAACCATTAGCTCAGCTGTGTCAAGGTGTTTATCCAAGAGTCTAATGCTAGGTGGTCTCCTGAAAGTTACTGCCTCTAGCTAATGCCATGATACCCCTGATCATGTTTAATAGCACCTCCACACTCCTGGAAAATTTTCCTGTACCAGGTAGGGCATGTGTTGTTTTGTTTTAACCAAACCACCCAGCCTGAACAGAGGGTAGTGTTGACGCAAAGTTGTGGGTTTTTTTCTGCAGACTCAAAAGCTTGGAGCCTGAAATGGGTGTAAACATCTAATAATGCTAAGGACCATAGATGGGCATCAGGAAGAGCCCAGGCTTTAAAGAGAAGCCTGTCACGGAGGCATCGTTCCTCCAGGAGCTGTCAGAAGCACTGTGTCTTTTGAATGATTCCCGCTCACAAAAGTAAAAAACATGTCATTATTTTGTATTCCCAGAGAGCCAGAAGGAGGCAGTCCGCCCGCCCCCCCCCCCGGCCGCCTTCAATAGCAAAGATCCTATGATCAGCAGCGGCAGTGCTGTGAGAGCTGAAGGGAGATGTGATGGGGGAACCAGAGAGCTGTGAATGATGGATGCCAGTTGGGCGTGGATTTTAAAAATGCTGGTGGAAATGCCCCTTGGCGGTGCCTGTATGACAGAAGCAGATGAAATTGGGCATATGCCTGACAGCTTGAAGTTGTCACCTCTGTCTTGTGCGCATCCTGCTCTAAAGAGTGAAGGCAAGAGGTGGAAGGGGAAAAGGCAAGCGGCAGAAAGAACAAAGTTTAGGCACAGCTCTCTGGACTGGTGTCCTTCCACGAGGCTACAGAGGAGGGTGTGTGGTGAGGGAAGAAACTCTCATAGACCCGTTTTGTTGAGCCTCAAGTTTCATCCCTTCCTGGAATAAACAAAAAATACTCAATCACTTTGGTCTGTTGAGATACTTTCCATTTTCCTTGCTTCTCCTTGAAGTAAAAGCCTTCCTGCAGAAAGCAATGCTCTCACTACCCATTTTTCCCCCTGTGGAGCCCAGAGAGCTTTTCAGCGCTCCCTTTTCCTGCCTCACCCAGCCTGTCTCCAGCATGTCAGCATGCAATATTCTTTTCCAGGAAACACCACACGCACACACAGAGTATTTAAAAGCATCACGTTTCTTCCAGTTAGCATCCAAATAATGCTAATTCTATTTATCTGCCTAATTCTATTTCCTTTGCTGGCCCTGCTGATTATGAAGATGTTTGTGTGTAAATACAGGCATTCTTCCCCCTTTATCATCTTAATTCCTTCCGCGATGCCATGATCTAGTGCTCGTGACATCACAATTCATCACTGGTGACTGCATTACAGATGCAGCCAGCACCAGACAGTGTTTAAATCAGGCAGTGGCAGCGGCAGGCACCTGATAACAAAGCAGAAAGCAGAAGCTTGCATGTAGACAACGTGGTGGATGCTAATCTGTGACACTGGGAACGTAAAAGGCGTGGGGATGCCTAAAATGTAACATCAGGTGAAGTTTCCCGAAGCAAGATGGAAGCTGTACTGGAAGGTGACCTTGGTCACCTAGAACTGTCAGCCTAGCTTCTGAAATGGCCGTTGTGTGCCACTGATCAACTGCAGTCGCTTCCCACGCAGGCCTTCTTCCCCATCAGATTTTCAGGGCTGGGGTGGGGCTCCCCTGGGACCCTAAGTAACCCCGTGAGGGGGAGAGGCTTGGCTCTGCAGCACCCCGCTCTCGCGTGAAGGAGGCTGCTCCTCTTTGGCAGCTCTGTTGGAGAGTGTGAGGGAAGGATGATTAGCACCTCTAAGGGGCTGAACTGCGTTTCCATTTAGAACTCTCAAATGTGAATGCTGATTGCAAATATTAAACACTGTTCCCTAGTAATGAATATGTTATGAATATTTTCTGTTTGTGTATTACAGCCTACTAACACCTAAATATTTCCATTCCCCCTTCCACTCTCTTTTTTTGTTTTTCTGAATTGATAGCTTGCCTTCCACACACCTCTCCCCCACCCTACCCCCAACCCCGTATCATCCTTGGGCCTAAGCAACTGCAATGAAGGGAAATAATGTTTTCAGGCAGGAAGGGAAGCAGGAAGGGAGAGAGACCCACATACATTGCTGTGGTGTAACAGTGGCAGCCTTGGTTTATATGCAGGTTTTCATGATCTGAGATGGTGGTGACCACTTCAGGCGTAACATTTCTGAGAACTTATTTGAATGGAGGAGACTGGAAGCAAGGTGGGTGCTGACCCAGTCATCAGATCAGTGGTTTGCAGCAGTGCCAGGCCACTGCTAAAGTACTGCAGATGTCCGTGCCTGACGATGCTCCTTGTGCAGTCAGCTGCCAGGATGTCTTGGGTGGCTGTGGCAATTGCTGTGACAATGGCCACTGTCAGGACACTGCACCTCTCCGAAGGAATAGGCATCAGCTGCCAGCTCCCTACTCTCTCCCTCTTTGTTCCCCATAGGAGTCAGTTAATTAATTACAGCCTTGGGGTCTGTTTTGGGTGTTGTGTGCCCTCGCAGTTTTGGGCACAAAGAACTCAAACAAGGCAAGCTCACTTTCCCCAGCCACAAGGCTGCTTCCCTCTAGAGCAGCCGAGCTTCCTTATGTGCCGTGGAAGAAGTAGCTTTCCCCTGCCTCCAGCCTGACTGCACCTCATTTTGCAGAGGTGAATGCAGCGGCTCTGGGTGTAGGTGCACAGGCTGGGTGCTCTTGGTGGAGTACAGGAGCTATGAGAGCTGGCGGTTGTGCTCTCAGTGGCTCCAGACCTGGTGGGAGGGTGGGGAGAAGGTGGGAGCTGGTTGGAGCCAGTGGTTTGCCTTGGTCTTTCATTTTGGTCAGGAAAAAGTTTTAAATTAGAGCAGGGCAGGTTTAAGTTAGACATTGGGAAGAATATCTTTACTGTGAGGGTGGTGAGAGACTGGAACAGGTTGCCCAGAGCCCTGTGGTAGAGGCCCCCTCCCGGGAAACATTCAAGGTCAGGCTTGACAAAGCTCTGAGCAACCCATTCTAGTTAAAGGTGTCCCTGCTTACTGCAGGGGGTTGAACTAGATGCCCTTTAAAGGTCCCTTCCAATCTAACACATTCTGTGATGCTATGAAAGGCAGGGCAGAAGAGACCTGCACTGATATGTGCGCATCTGCTGCTATCCTGTCCTAGTGCATCTTCAGGAGTTTGTCTTTCCATGTCGTAGGAGTACCCCAGTGCCAGGCAGTGAGCTCAGCTATCCCCTCTGTTCCTCTCTTTCTTCCATCTGCCTCTCAAAAAAGTTAAATGGAAGTTGAAACAGATTTTTTTTTTAAAGTTTTTATTTGGCCCCTGAGAATTTTGGTGATACCTGGGCTGTATTTCTCCAGGCTTTTCAGCAGCTGGAGATTTGTCTCCTTATTGCCAGCTGAGGCTGTACTTCCTTGCAGCTTGTGACTGTATGGTCCAGGCTGCCTGGAATAGTGTCTTGTCTCACCACTCATGAGAATGGCAGGGCTGCGGCTGTGGAGCCATTAACCCGAACCAGAGATTTTACCCCAGAGCAGCTGGAATTTCAACTGGTGGGAAAGCTGAAACTTCCTGGGTATGTATGTCAGATTAGCATGGATCTGGTAGTCCCTTCTAAGGTCAGGCTTGCTCATCAGCAGCGTTGTTTTACACATGGTGGGGACCTGGGGTTTATTTTTTCAGTCTGGGTAGATGAAACAGGGCTGGGAATGGACCACCGCAGAATCACATGGTTGGAAAAGACCTTTGAGATCATCGAGTCCAACCAGTTTGGCTCTGCTGCAGCACCATGGCTCATGGGGTGCTCTGGTGTGGAGCCCACTCCCATTTCCATCGGAGGAATAGACGTATCTGTGGAAAAAGATTGATATTTCTCTATTTGTGCTGGAGTAAACTTTGCATTCCACTGAAGTCAATGCTGCTAGATCAGTAGTTTAAAAAATCACCACCACACAAAAAACTCCAAAACCCCCAAAAACTAAACCCCCCAAACAAAACAAAAGTCCAACAGCACCACAAAATTGCAAAGAAAAGGAGGCAATGCTTTTGGGTTTTATTTTTTCTGAAAGCCAAAACTCTACCTGTTTTAATCTTTAAAAATTCTAATTGTTCTCTTCACAACCATTAAACCCAGGAGCATTCAGTGCCTTTTAGTAAAGCCTAGAGTAAAATACAAGTTTTGTTGGGTTTGTTTTGGGTTTGTTTTTTTTTTCATGGTATAGTTTGTAGTAAAACAGCCTGCAGGGACTGCAAAGAGCGAATGGCTGAAAATTTGTCTTTGCCGGTGACTGTTTTAAGTCACGTGGTGGTTCAGTCCTTATTTACTGCACCAGAACATGCTCATTTCTTAAAATAGCGCAGGGGGGACAGACAAACGGCCGGAGTAAGGGTATTAGTGCAGTGTCAGTTTTCCAATAGAGCTGTGAAAATATTAGCTCTATCTGTGGATATGAAAAAATACATTATCGCCTAGTGCCTCTTAAAACTAGCCAATTTATTTATATTCTTCATGGGTTAGATGTCTATTGCCAGGACTTACAGCAAACATCTGAACTAAAGGTAGTTGTAGGTTTGACAACAAAAGTGATGAAGAAGCTGTGGAGGGCAATGAAAATTGATGGGGAGAGTGAATGATGAACAGCAAAAGTGCCATTATGGTCGAGCGATGGGGTAGAAGGTGGAAGAGAAAGAGAAATGGGCTGTTTGCAGTAATTTGGGTACCTTCAAACCACCTTGTTCAGCTGCCTGTGAACATCTGCTTACTTTATTTACTGTTGCACTTCCTGGTAATGCTGCTGCAGTTGGGCAAAACGTCTCGAGTGTCTGTGCTTGTGGCTCTTTGTTCAGGAGGGGGAATCTTTCTGTCTTTTTCTCTCACTTGCCAAGAATAACAGAAAAAAACATCTCCAATGCAAACAGAGCAGGACTGCAACTTCTAAGACAGAGAGCTAAAAATTAATGTCAGCTTTTAACTGGAAAATACTCTTTCTTTAGTGAACAGGGCCAAAGTGCAAAAAAGAATTGTTTTTTTTTAATGGACAGGAGAGGGAAACAGTATTTTTGGTGGGCAAGTGGGCCATTCCGATGGATGTGGGCTTTTTACCATGAGCAAAACTCACAGGAAGGGCTTGCAAGACTATTATTTTAACCCCAGAAGAGTGCAGGTGAATTGTTTTCTTGTGCAGTTTATAAAAAAAGCAGTAAATGTTTTGACCCCTTTACATACATAGTGCTTTTACTTGTGGCTGCCTCTGATGATAATGCAGTTACTTGTGGAGGCAGCTGGTCTTTGTCAGGCATAATGTAATCAAAATCCAGCCACTGATAAAAATGAAAGAAAAGGGTAAGAGAGAAAAATAAAGCAGCCTCTCATATCACTGGTGAAGTTTTGATGACTTAAAATGTCAGAAAGAGTAGATGCAGCATTTAGGGAGAGTTTTTAAAAGCTTTTTTATACCCTCCCTCCCCACCCCACACCCCGTAGTTTCTGTGACCCTGATACTGCTGCCTAGTGCTGGTAGTTGTAATAAAAATGTGAGCTGTGTTCTGTTTTCTTTATCCAGATTAAAATACGGAGAGAAAGCACAAATTCTTGATGCTGGAAAGCAACCTAGAGAAACTTCAGAGCAGGGAAAATGTCGGACTGAAGAAATGCTATTAGATTTGGGAAACTCTGCTAGCTTAAATTCTGTTAAACTCAAAGCTCTGGGTAGCACCACAAGAGAAGTCTCCTTTTTGCTCATTTTCCGTTTTATTTGTTTTGATTTAAAAATTGCCAGAGAGGTAGGAGGTGGACAGATGTGCTCTGTCAGACGTAGCGGGGAGTGGGTTATGAAACTTATGTGAGTGCTCCTTGTCTGCTTCAGCATAAAGTCAGCCAGCAAATTGAAATCTCCTCCAACAAGGATTTAAATTAAATTGACTGCTTTTGCATTGGGGCAAACCAGGAGCATTCATATAATCAATTAATGTGGCTCAGCTTTGGGGATGGCAATCTCCAGTTGAGACAATAATGAACAGATGGGGCTCGTAGGTTATTAAATTGCTACCTCTGTGGCATCTGTGCCATGGACTAAAATGCAGGTGGGGTCATGTTTTGCATAAGTGCATTGCATGACCTTGGAGAGGAGTCTTTCATTTGCTTCCCACCTCAGTTTCCCTTCTTTCGAGAAAGCGGTTGAAGCATGAACTCTTCTGCCCCTCTTTTGAGGAAGACGATTCTCTCCCAGCGGCTCAGACCTATATTTGGAGTTGCTGACGGTCGAATAATGTCGGTTAGATGAGATATTTTAATAATGCCTCCGTGTTCATGGAAAGCCCTAGTTTGGATGCAGCTATATGGGCAAAAAAAAAAAAATAAAAAAAATAAGGTGGCACAGCTTTGTGCTGGTTCTCTGCTTTCTTTTTGGGAAGCAGTGCTTGTCCTGGAGAAATGAGTGGTGTTGCCCGAGCCATGTGCTGAAAACAAATGTCAGCGTGCTCTGCCTCAAGCTCTGAAATGACCAGAAGTGACGTGAATAGATGAGTGCCTCGCTAAACCTGAGGCAATAGATATTGCTGGGAGGAAGGGTGTATTAGCCAAAGTTTGGCTCTGTGGCCGTTCAGCTTACAGATGGGCGGCTGGCAGGGTGAGCTCGTATGTATGCCACGTACTGCGGGAAGATGTATCTCAGGTCTCGGCTAGAAGGGTTTGCCCATATAATCACACTTGAAAGCCTCTCCTAGCACAGGCTGGGCCCCAGCAGATCTCTAGCCCCGGCTGCAGTATGTTCCCAATCTCACTCGTGTCTCTTAACTGCTATAATGAAATTGCTACTATTAATAATAAAGTGACAGCCTCTCTTTAAATAACTGTAAGGTTGATAGACTACTATTCGTAGGATGCTTCAAAGTTTGACTAGCAACAGGGAGAACAGCTCCATTCTGAGCTCCTCGCACAGAGGATGGCTGGCACCAGGACGAGATGATAGAGGGCTGACACATGGCACTGCAACGCCTCAGGGACTTTCTGTGGGGCATTTGCTGAGCAACCTGCCTGGTTTCTTTAGAAAAAGACACAATGTCACACTGACACTGTCCTCTTGCCTCAAAGAAAGATTTCAGCTGGTGTAAATTCAGCTGGTGGCACAGCCTGAGTGGGGGAAGATGTCAGAACCCTTTCATTCCCACTCCTTGGGTAGCTGGGCTGCCGCTCTGGTCTTGAGACCGACTGCCCACAGAGGCATGCCGGTATGTTAAAGAGATGATGCAAGCCTGCGGGGTGTCCCCAGGGAGCTGTTGTTTAGCCCAGGTCACTTAATGGCTGCTGTTTGGGTTGGTCTGTGTTGATTTTTCCAGTTTTATGCATAAATGAAGCATCTTGAAAGGGAACTTGGGCAGAAGGTTGTGACCCATGGGATCACTAAGGCCAGTGATCAGAGCAAAGAAGTTGGCAGGAATGTGGAGTGGAGGGGAGTGGAGTGGAGGGGTGGGGTGGCTGGGGGAAGGTGGAGGCACCTGTGCTCTAATGCCCTGAAGGTCTCTGACAGGCTCAAGAAGGTTATTATAAGGAGGGAAATCCAAACCTGGCATGTCTCCAAGGCTGGGACCTCATGTCCTTCTTGCAAAGCTTTGACATGGAGCCCTTGTTTCTCCCAGCACATTGCTTCTGCAAACTTCAATTTTGTGATAGAAAGCATGGCAACGTCAGCATGTGGATGCAGCGATCTGATATTTGGTAGGCTCCCCTGTCAAATGAGAGGGGGAGAAGAAGATAATGAGCCAAGGAGAGAAAAGCCTGGCATGGGTGTAGAAGAACTCAAGTGTTATCTGCGCTGTGACCGAAGTAGCTGAATTATTTTTTGGATGATCTGGCATGTTTATACGAGAACAAAATGAGTTTCTAGCCAGCGTGGACATTTAGAGTAATTTTTGAATTCCTTTCAAAGCTTCATTAATATCTGCAATTAGAGTCAGCCGCAGCGCACTTGACCCAGCATGCCGGTGTCACCGGGCTAAGCTGAATGAATCAGAAAAAAAATGTCACCACGGACTCTGACCCTGCCTTGGTTACAGACACAAGGGACGGGTGGAAAATTCTTCTGCCTGCACTAGGCAGCCACACAGCCACCTTGTGTGCGTTTCTCTTAACGCCCTTTCTGTTCGCTTATAGATGTCTCTAATACTTAAATGTGATTATGGCATTTCTGCCGCATTTAAGCCGTTAAATAAAATGATGGTTTCCAGTGATGAAGACAATTAAGCACGCGGGATATAATGAAACTTGATAGAGCCTCGGCTGCCGTCGTCCCTATTAGCGTGCACAGCTGCGCATGTGTGTCAGCGTTCGCAGATTAGGGAAGCAATTAATCCGAGCAGGGCGAACGTGAAACTGTTGCTTAAGCGCGCCGGCAGATTGTGAGCCTCGGTCCCTGACTTTTTTGTTAAGGTCACAACTCGAATAGCAGCCGCCTGTGTAAGTCCGTTCTTCTCAAATCCCATCTTTCTAATCAAATTTAAGGGCTGATACTGGTGAATTACATCCCGGTGTCATAAATCCATATTGCCGGCGATTTATGCACCTCGTGTTAACCGACAGAGTGATTCATATCTGCCGCGATTAAGAGCTGAATGGCTTTATAGATCTTGATACAGTTTCCGAGGGGTTAGGTGACTGAAACAACAAAATGTCAAGGAGTAACGCTGAATATTTTTTTGCTCCTGCACGAGCCCCGTGCATTTGGATGAGCTCGTGAGCAACCGGCGCTCGAGCCGTTGGCACACACAGCCCTAATAGCTACAGCAGTTGCCGACAGCTTGTACTCCGTCGGGGCCGCGGGGTTTGCAGGGCGCGCGCGGCGGGAACCGTGCCTCGTGCCGTGCGGCCCTTTGAGCACCCTTGTGCTCCACGTGAGGTGGGAAGGAAGTAGGGGCAGGGAGTTGCCCGTTTAATTTCAGCTGGAAAATTATATGTTAAGGATGGTGCTATCGATGATCTGCTGAATGTACTGACACTCAGAAAGAATGGAGAAAGGCGGTTTATAAATCACCCGGTACCCACTTTAGTCTGCTTTTCAATTTTCATTTCTCAGAAACACAAATTGCAGCTGTTCCTTAAGGTGTCTGATCTATCCTCTCAAGAAGCCAATTTCTTTTTTAATTTCCTCTGATGAGACTCAGAAGATGCTGGATAAAATATGAGGTGAGTTCTTTTATTTATTTATTTCTGAGGCAGCCTTCTGTGTGGAGCACGTCATGGTTTGCTCCTTTGCTGCCAAGGAAAGTGCTCATCTCTTAAAGCATTCTTGATGGAAGTGTTGTCGCTGAGGAGCGTAAAGCAAAGCAGGCCTTGGCTCTAGCTGGGATAAAGAAAATACAATCAGCAAAATGGGTAATTGGAACAGGTGCAAGGCTTGAAATTAACCAAAGCATATTGAAAGAGGAAGAAATGGTAAAAAAGACCAGAGCTGCGAACATTCTTACCGGCGCATCTATTGCACGCTGCTGCCCTGCAGTTAGAGAAGTTCCTTAATTTCTGGTGCTCTCCATGAAAATAAAGATATTTTATTAAAATATTAGCAACTGGAAAGGAACCTTGCAAAACGCTGTAAGAAAAGCCTTTCTGCATAAATAGGATTATGTGGAAGTTTTTGGTATGGTAATTCAGTTGAGGTTTTTAATTATTTTTTCAGTTACCATAGGACTTTAAAGCCAGGGATGCAAACAGAGAAATCAAATTTTTGGAACCAGTTGCTGACATCATCAGTCACTGCTGTCAGGCAGAGCTGTCCTGTCTGCGGTAAAGGCAAGGAACTGGAAAAGCAAAACAAGAATTCCCATTCATGCCAAAAAGGGATATTATTTCCTAATAGCATAATACAAAAAGGAATGAGGGGCAATCAGAAAGGAGTCTGATAGCAGCCCGTATTTTTTTCCCTTTCTTGTGCAGAACTTAATGTATGGAGGAGAGTGTGGACATTATTATGTAGGTTAGTCATAGAACTAAATTTATAGGAAGGATGTGCTTGACTTTTGTGTAATTTGTTAATTAGAAATGTTGCTTACTCCAAATGTATTTGGTCAAGCTGTCTGAACAGGCTTTGAGGATACATTTTTACTTTAAAATATTTTTTAAATTTTAAAGTAAATTTTTAACATAATTTTTTAAAGTTTCAAGATTTTTCCTTGTCTAGGCACTTTCCTCCTTTTGGCCTGGTGCTTGCCTGCAAAGCCACCTGTCACTGTTTTCCCCCTCTGAGGTTCAGCATTTCCTTTAAGAAGAAAGGTGTCTAAAATGGCCACTTCCTGGGCAAACCTCCTAAAGCATGTTCTAGGACAAGTATGCCATGCTTTCCTTTGCCGGGGTAGTCTTGTAAGTGCAGTGTATCTCTTAGTGCATGGAAAGGGTGTGTGGATGGGCATGGATGGAAAGTTTGGGTGGTTTTTTTTTTATCTGGCCAAATGTTGCTGCAGAACCTAAATTTTGTGTGTACTAAATATGTCATCTCCTCACAGCCCTGAATGATGGGAGACTTGTGTCAGAGCCCAGAGCAACCTGTTGTTGGTGATCCTCTATTATTTGGTCATCGCCCGTCCTTGCTACTATTCTATTTTATGCTTCTTTTTGTATGCAGGGTGGTTTTGGCAGCCAGACCAAAGTTTTCAAACTCATTTTCAGAGGAGATGAGAGCAACCAATTTTCTTGTGCTCAGGTTGAAACATAAAAATTGCTGCTTTGACTTAGTTTCCCTGCAGACCACGATGAATTATAGAGCAGGAGGTGAAAAGGAGGACAAAAGCATAAAGGAGGTGAGGAAATATAAATAAGTAAAGAGGGCCAGGAAAGAGAGCGGAGAGGAAAGGAGGATGAGGAAATAAACTCAACTGCGCCGACCAGCAGAAGAATACTTCTGAATGCCTTGGGAGGAAAATTAGTGAGGAGAATGAGCCTGGTGTGATTTTTTTGTTACTACTACTGGGAAGGCTCCAGAAATCTTCTGACGATGGATGCTGTAAAATAAGCTATTTCTTTCTGTAAGCTCTTGAAGGGAAATATGCACCACTTGTTTTAGCACAGATATACAGTGCAGTGTATGTTAATAGAGAGCTGTAGATAACCGCTGGAAATAAAGTAATGCCTTCTTTAGCTGCTTCTGGTACCCAATCGTCTTCCCATGTCACTCATATCTGAGCACCTTTTTTAAAACAGATTTGCCCTCTGAAGCACCTGGGATGGGGTAATTCTGAAGAGTGAAGCCTGGAAATAATGGGAGCCAAGTGAGATGCAATCAATAGGACTTGTCCCTTTTCCCAGAGGAAGCCTCTTGTGTAGCAGCTATCCAAAGCCAGGGTTCCTGGGCTGGAAACTTGACTACAGGGCTACATACAACAATACTTATCTATGCCTTTTGGACCACCTTGACATGAGTTCTTCAGTGTTAGGTGTGCCAGACATTCACACAAAACTCCTCAGCAAGCATGGTTAGGCCAAATAATCTGATTTTATGGTCATGTCATCAAGCTAATCTTCCAGGGCTTTGAGTTTGATTTTGTGTTTGCTTCACTGTAATAGGGAATGGCTCAGGAGTGGGTTGTGGGAAGGTAAGGCCTCCGCTGCTGAATTGATGATGTTTGACCCTATAACTCTGTGCTCAACTGAGTCATATGCTTATGTTATATTGTGAAAAGGGTAAATATATTGAAATGCAGCCATGGGAGCCTTGAGGCCAGACTGGTACCGTCAGTCTAGCATGAGGTCAAGCATTTGAAGATGCACATAAAAGGTCAAGAATAGAAATCCATGGTGTGACTTCTCATATGGTGGCAATGCTTTGTTGGCAGTGAAAGCCAGGGCAGAGAAAGAGGCAGAACACCTCAGTGAAATGTCTGGTTAACGATACTAGAGTAAGAGGGGTTTTGATGTGGGTGGGAAGCAAATGAAATTCAGTGCCCCAAAAGTTGGAGGCACTGCTGCAGATGGTTTTGTAACAAGTACCACAGGAGGCAGGGTACTGTGTCTCCCCATCTATCTATTTCCCCGCTTCCCTACTGGGACTGCCAATTAGATCCAGCTCTGATGGTGGCTTTCTGACACTTTTGCTCACTGGGAAATGGACTCAGACTAGTATTTCATTGCATTTAGGCTTTTAAACAACATCAGAGAGAAGCGACTTTCAGCTACTCTGCCTGAACTGGATGTGAGCCAGAGCTTCACACAGAAATGGGGAGGAGGTCTCAGTTTGACACAGCTATTCCCTAGCGTGTGACAGGCTGTCTGCAAATGGACTGGGCACCCTCATTTACCTATAACTAGGAGGAGTGTGTGTGTACCTCAGATTATTTTAGGTACTGTTTCTACACTTTCAGTACTCATAGACAAACCTGTTAGAAGGGAAAAGGAAAATCAGAGGGGGAAAGGATGGGAGGTTTTAAGTGAAAAGGGTTTGACACCCAATTGCCCCCTGAAAATGAACTAAGTCCCGCTAAATGCCCTTCTGACCTTGTAAATTTGACCTTCGGTCCTCACAAATATATCATGCTGCAATTGAGACTTTAGGCTAAGTGCTTTTTTTCAGGCATCAGTTGATGCTTTACATACCTATCATATACCTATACCTATTTGTGCATGCTATGTGTATGTATGTTGTCTGTGCTTTCTGAATGCTGTAATTGTTAAAGCATTCTGCAGCCAGCCCAAGGATGGGGTATACTTCAGGGGTGTTTGTCTTAAAGACTTCCTCTCAGGGTTTTCCAGTTTCTTACCTAGCCATTTTCCTTGTACCGTTTAAATCAATTTCCTCTGGTCTGATCTCTTGTGGATGTAGAGAACAGATCGTTCCCTTCCTCTTTGCTGCTTTCACAAACTTGAAGTACGCTGTCATCTGTCCTTCCTCTACCATCATGTGTGTTCTTCCCCTGGGAAAATAGTCCCACTTCACTTAGCTTGCAGCCTGCTGACAGAGGATGTGTTTTGTAGGCCACTCACAGTGCTCTCCTGTGCTGTGTCCGGCTGGTCTGTATTTGCATCCAGGCCAGCGGTTCCCAGCAGTGTGTATGGGAGTCTGATGGAAGCTGAAGAAAAGAAAAATGATGTCACTGCCCTCACATACCTTTGTGCAATGTACACCTCTCTCAGGCCAGCCAGGCATCTCATGCTCTGCTTGTGAGCCCGAGCCCACGCTCTGCAGACTGGCCACCCAGCATCTCCTGCCTAGCCTGCTGTGGTCCTGCCTACATGTTGTGCTTTGTGGTTTTGTCCCTACTGTATCATTCTCCCTTTTGGAGCATTCACCCCACCTGTTGGGACAATTACTGGCTCTCCTCTGCCACACTGGCTTGCCGCTGGGGAGGGCTGCGTGGTGCCCATGCACTGAGGGTCAGCTCTGCTTTGGGGACCACAGCTGGTTATTTTTTTCAGCTGATACACACATATGCACACCAACAATGGGCTGGGCTCAAAGCTCCTGTGTTTAAATGCAGAGTCACTAATGGCATTTCAGTCAAACTAAGGAGGAGCCTCTTCCAGTTACATTTTTAGGATGCCTGTGCGCATGAGCTTCCCTCACTCCTTGACCTTCTGCTATTGACCGAGGCTGGTGTATTAGTGAAACTTTTTTTTTCCCAGCCTTCTTCAAGCTTTCCTTTTCAAAAATTTCCAGCAGGCATAATGGAGCAGGTAAAACAAGTGATGCCAAGAGCAGGAATAAGAAGAGTTGATGGTGTGCATGAGGTGATAGGACTTAGATGTAGCTGTCTGTGAGCTGATTAGCAGGGGTTTTGAGACAGTGAGTAATGCTGATATTTGCTCAGCTTATAAACAAACACTGTTTAAATTTTAATTTCAGGATCTTTTCTCACCCTGTTATATAATATTTTTAAGGTCATTTGGCTGTAACAAATGAGCTAAAATGATGCCTGGTGTGTAAGGGACTTATTTCCAGCCTTGACTGAGGTAGAGATGAGATGGTCCTACTGAGGCACTGCACTTATCTCAGTGTTTTTGGGGACTATGTAATCTTCCAAAGCCTTCATTCTAGATCTGGATTTTCATTGCAGAAACAAAGAACCTGAGCTCTAGAAACTGTTTAGGGGGAGTGATGAGCTTAGTGCTGTCCTGTGCCTCAGGGGTATCTGGAAGGAATGTCAGTAGACAGTTTCTAAACTGGGGTGCCTGGAGGAATAGAGACACCATTTCAAAGTGAGGTGAGAGCTGTCTTTGACAGTCATTGCTTATACCAGTGTCACTATCTCCAGTCAGTAGTGACATGCCCCAAATTAAACAAAAAAACCCCACCCTGTTCATGGGTTTGCATGGTATCCTTCTAACTAGCTAGACCTCCAGAGGCCATGGTTCCTGAGAAGCAATGGGAGCATATCTATCTAGCTGAGAGTATTGAGTTGCAGCAGACCTTTGTCTTCCACTTCCTTCTGTCATACTATAGTGGGAAAGACAAGTTTGCCTATGGATTTGGGAACATTATACTCCACGCCTGAAAAAGAAATCCATGCCCTTTCTGACACTACTTATTTTGGCATTGGCTATTAGTGGCATATTCTTGATGAGCAGGTCTCCGTCTACAGTCATGTGCCATCCAAATATCCCCATAGTTCTGGATCTGGGCTGGACATTTAGTCTTGTAAATTACATGAAGCTACTAAGAATGCCTTACCAGTAAGGAAATTCTTCAGGGTACTCAATCTCTTGATAGCAGCCGAGCCTGAAAATTAGGCATAAACTTCGCTAATGCTTATTTTGGCTCTTGTGAGGGATGCAGTAGAATGACAAACAGCATGCTACTTTCTTTATTGTTTCAGTTCAAGGACTGTCTACAAAGAGTCACAAGCCTCATTGTTTAGCATTACACAAAATTATTCCTTTCCTAGCTATAGAGAAAAGTGATTGAATCGCAGATGATTAACATATGTTTTATTTTCCTTCCTAATGCCTTTCCATCCTTTCATGGCATACCTTGGTAAATAGCATCAGAACACTTTGTTTTCAAGGGGACATCTCCCTCAGAAACCTATTATCAAGGCTATTTTAGAAAAGTTGCTCTTGCTTGGTACATCTGGTAGACTGTGTCTAGAAGCCAAACACATCATTGCTGCAGCAACTTGACCTCTGCTAGTCAATTTATTCCAGCTCCTAGCTATGTTCAAAGAATTTTTTTTTAAGGAAACATCTCCAGAGTAAATGCAAACCTCTTCATTCTGAGCAGTTGTGCCAGGATAAAGAACCCCATACACTTTTCCTCTAGAGATGCTTCAGTTTCTTATAATCAAATCTGGCTGCCACACTTGATCATGGTCAGCAGTATAGAGATTTTATCAGCTTGCGTTTGGCATACAGGTACTGCTGATGATCAGCACACAAGCAAGATAGGCTGGATGCACCCATCTGTCATTTAAGCTACCCAATTCTTCTTTGTCTCATTTCTGGCTTGTTTTAGAGTCAGGTACAGTGGTGAATTTGTGTTCAGAGTTTTGCTCTGAGATTGCGGCAAAGATTAACTGAAGGCATTTGGCACTGCTGAATTCTAGGAATTTTCTGGTATTTTGTTAATTGCCTAACAGTGAATGTCACTCCATATAAAAAATAGAAATAATAGAGCCAGAAGGGACCGTTGTGATCATTTTGTTTGACTTAGTGACAGAGGCTCTAGGACCTACATGAACTGGAACAAGACTTCAAAGAAGACAAAAAATCTGATCTCGCTATAATCACAAGCTACAGAGAATCAACCAGAACACTTGCTAAATTTTCCAGCAGCTAATTGCTGCCATTGTTAAACCAATAATTGCACCACACTTTATTTCTCTTCTGTCTCCTTTCAAATTGGGTCATTTGGTCTTGTTACACTTTTGCTTGATGAATTGACAAGCACTTTGATAATACTCTGTTCTTTATTTTGTTCTTAAAAACTGTGATCAAGCTTCATCCTTAACTTTGTTTGACTTACTGCGTCTTCTTGGCAAATGTCCTGGTTCCAGCCAGGATGGAGTTACCTTCCCCAAGCAGCAAGCACAGGTGAGCCGAGCTGTCTGGGGCTGTTTTCCACACCACCTGACATCATGCCCCATAAAAGGGCAGGCTGGGGAGAGGCAGGCCTGTGCAGCTCTGCGACTGTCCGAGTGCGGTCAAGGGCAGGGTTAGTCCTCACGTTGGTGCAGTGCTCTGTGCTGTCGCCTCGTCAGGTCAGTAAAGTGCTCAGTTGACTCATATTGACTTGTGACAAGATACCATCTTTGTTCATGGGCCTCAGATGGTGTTTGCACAAGGCATTTCTGTCATGTCCATATATCGGGCAACATATCTCAGCTTTGTTTAATAATTGCACTCAATGTACGGGGAAGATGGGAGGGAGGATGTGTGCTTTCTCCTCCCCTTTTTCCTTCAGGCTTGTTACAACAGCGTTTGAGAGCTCTGACTACCCCTGGAATGTTCAGACCAGTATGTGCCTGTTGCTCACTCTCCTGAATGTCTTTCGAGCCTTATGTGCTACAAAAAATTGTCTCGAGAATAATGCCAAGAGATCTTCCCTGGGTCTGAAGGGCCCAGGGTGGCATGGAGTGTGGCAGGGTATGAGCAAGCATCTAGAGATGAAAAACAGATCTATAGGCACTGCAGCTCCTCCAACCCCCACAACAGATGCTGTGGCTACCCAAACCTCAGAGTCTGCAATTCCTCCAACCCCTGCAACAGGCACTGTGGCTACTCAAACCTCAGAGACAAACCTTGTAGCTGAGCCAGAAAGCCAACCAGTACTAGTATCAGTCTCCCCTATACAGAAGAAGAAATGCACAAAGAAATCATTTGCATATGCACAGGGCTATGTTTCCTTTTATAAAAATAAGACCCAGCTGTTGAAGGATTTTGACCAGAGAATTTCGAAGTGGTTTTAATCAGTTGATTTCCAAGCAGGTGGGGATCTGAAGCAGAGAAAGATGGAGTAGCTTGCATGATGTCATCTAGCAGCCCAACCACATACCTGGCTACAGAGCTTGGCTTTTTAGAAAACCAGAAGCAAAGATTCATTTTTTTCTCCAACCTCCATCATGCAGGAGCAGGCTCTCTCAATAGCAAGTTCCAGTTGCAGAAGTACTCTTTAGTTGGGTTGAAACCAAACTCGGTGTGGAAAATTTCCTCCTGTCCTAGTTTCAGTTGAGACAATTTTCTTTCCAGTAGCTGGTCTAGTGCTGTGCTTTGGGTTTAGGACGAGAATAATGTTGATAACACACTGTTGTTTTCAGTTGTTGCCAAGCAGTCAAGGACTTTGCAGCTTCTCATACTGCCCTGCCAACATGAGGTGAGGGGTACAGAAGAAGCTGGAAGGGGACACAGCCAGGACAGCTGATCCAAACTGGTCAAAGGGATATTCCATACCATATGAAATCGAGCTAAGTGTAAAACTGGGAGGTGGGCTGGAAAGCATTTTGGCTCAAGAACTAGCCAAGTATCACATTCGGTTGGTGAGCAGTTGTGCTGTCCATCACTTGTTTTGTATATTCTTTTATCAATATTATTATTGCCCTCCTTTTCTGTCCTATTGAATTGTCTTTATCTCAACCCACAAGTTTTACCTTTTTTTTTCCCTCTCTTTTTTTCTTTTTGATTCTCTGCCCCATCCCACTGCGGGGGACTGAGCAAATGGCTATGTGGTTGTCTTAGCTGCCTGCTGGGTTAAATCATGACACCTTCAAACTCAAAGGGCAATGAGGGGAAATGAGAGAAATAGAACCTTAAAGGGACTTAGGGTTTACATTTGACTGAGATGCTTTCCTGTGCCCATCACTTTATTGTTCTGCAGGTTGCTTTTCAGTGAGGTCAGTGGTTTGTGGGTATCTAGTCAGATGAGTGGCAAATTTTTGCTCTGAACACATTGTTTCAATAGAGCTTCTAGGCTGATATAAACCTCTTGGAAACTGTGCTTTCTGTGCAGAGCTAACAGAGGTTACAAACAGTATTTCTAAAATCGGCATTTTAATAACATTTCAAAACCACTAGAAACCTCATTATCCTGAATATATAGCTTTAGCAGTCATACAAGCAGTGAAAATGCTGTGAAACCAACGTGCAACTTACAACTGGGAAAAAAAACCCCAACAGTACTGTCTAAATACTGTGTTGATAAACATCTAATTAGCCACTAGGCACCCTCACACATCGGTGTGTTTGCTGAAACTTGGTAAGGTAAAGAGCAATCCAGAGGTAAGTATCCATCTTGCATAGGGACTTGTTTCTGAATTTGCCTCAGATCATGATAAATACAGCTTGTAACGATATACATGAACCTGTCTTGTGGTTACCCAGGTTTATCTAGGAATGTAGGGTAAAACCAGTGGCCATCATTAAATGGAGTCATATTTTTCCGTTTTAGCTCTGGAAACGTAATTCTTGGTCCCTAGAAGAGCGTATGCGCATGCACATGTGCATATACGGCTCTTCCCAATTCCCCCTGACCACGGGTACACCAATCTACTGGAAAAACAATTATTTTTATGTATGTTTTAAATTACTTCTGTCTGCCTATTCCTCATGAAGAAAAGCGAAGTGTGAGAGGCCTGTCCTGGAACAGGAAAGGAACCTTTAGACTCTCTTCCTGAAGAGCCCTGTCCATATCAGTAATGGAGCGTCCTAAACCATATGGTAGGGACATGGTCATGTCCCTGGAGAGCTTCTACCCTCTTCTCCCTGCCTACACCATGTGATGTTATTATACCAGGGTGAGTGCCATCTATGAAACTCATTCCTGGAAACACAGGAGCACACAGTGCTCTGATGGCCCTAATGGCGATGCTTAGTTGTGTGCAACCCTACATCTGCCAAGTACAGACATTAGTTGGATGGCACTGTGCAGACAGTGCTGTAGACAGGGTGGAAAGCAGACCTCCATGTCTCTAGTGAATAGTTCGGTGTGGTCCTTTAAACCAGTGAAAGTGTGCAGCTAAGGCATAAAGTGGGCTGAAGTTTGCATCAAGGTTACTGAAGCATGGGCACCCTTTCCTTTCTGCCACTGCGTCTTGCACAGGTGCCAGGGAGCTAGCAGGGGGTGAAGCTTTTCGCGGCGCCCTTGGTCAATAAAGTACTTCAACTCCAAACGCATCACCCCTGGTGAGGCAGGGCTCCTTGCCAGGGATCCATGCCTGTGATCACACACACAGTGTTTTAGTGAGGTGGCTCCCTCCTGTCCTCCTTGCTGTTTTGAAAAGATACTTGCATATTTTGTAGCTGACATTTTATGTGCCATTTTCTTCTTTTTCAGAGCCAGATGGTGACCCATGACCTATTCCTTCTGTGGTGCGTTGACCCTGGCTGGAGGCCAGGTGCCCACCAAAGCTGCTCTATCACCCCCCTCCTCAGATGGACAGGGGGAGAATATAACAAAAGGCTTGTAGGTTCAGATAAGGACAGGGAGAGGTTGTTCACCTATTTACCATCATGGGCAAAAAGGTTTGATTTGGGGAAATAAATTTATTACCAATGGAATCAGAGCAGGATAATGAGAAATAGAATCAAATCTTAAAACACGTTCCTCCACCTCTCCCTTCTTTCTGTACCTAACTTACTCCCAATTTCTCTACTTTCCTCCCCTACCTCCATCCCGAATAGCCCAGGGGGATAGGGAATGGGCATTGTCATCCCATATTATCTCCTCCCTCCTTAGGGAGAAGACTCCTCATACTCATCCCCTACTCCAGCATAGGGTCCTTCCCATGGGAGACAGTCCTCCATGAATTTCTCCAATGTGAGTCCATCCTACAGGCTACAGTTCTTTGTGAACTGCTCTAGCATAGGCCCCTTCCATGGGGTGCAGACCTTGAGGGCCAGACTGCTCCAGAGTGGGTCCTTCATGTGGTCCCAAGTCCCCCCAGCAAGCCTGTTCTGACATAGGGTTCTCCCTCTACAGGGCTACAGGTCCTGCCAGGAGCCTGTACTTGCATATGCTTCTCATGGGGTCACAGCCTCTCTTTAGGCATCCACCTGCTCCTGCATGGGTTCCTTCATGAGCTGCAGGTGGGTATCTGATCCACCATAGACCTTTATGGGCTGCAGATGAACAGCCCACCTCACCCTGGTCTTCTCCACAGCTTGCAGGGGAATCTCTGCTCTAGTGTCTGGGGCACCTCCTTTCCCTCCTTCACTGACTTTGGTGTATGTAACCTTGTTCTACTTAATGTGGTTTCATTCGTTTTTCGTGGCTGCAACTGCTCTTTGGTTGGTTTTATTTGGTGGTGGTTTGTTGGTTTGTTTTTTTTTTTAAAATTTCCTACCCCTGTAGCCCCTCCAGTATCAAAACTGCCATGAAACCCAATACACCTTCCTACCTACCCCAGTCACACTGTGGAAAGAGCTCCTGCAAGAAGCCATTCTCTAAAGTCAGTAAGCTCCCACAGACTTGACAAAAGTGTTTAGGTTGTCAGTGTTGTAGTTTTTATTTCTTCACCTTCCCTCCTAGATGTTTTACTAATTCTTTGTTGTCCCCATCTCCTTTACCAGCCATTTCTGCAGGCTGTGATTTTGGGGGGTGGGTTTTTTGTTGGGGTCTTTTTTTTTTTTTTTTTTTTTTTTTTGCCTTCTGTGTAAAGCAATGTGATTCACTTTGTAGCTCCTACTTGGTGACCTCTCCTGGTTCCTTACCTCATGTTCTCCACTGATCAGACCCATTGGTGATTAGATGCTCAGCAGAGGTGATTGCACAGCCTTTGGCACCTTGCACCCCCCGCTGCCTGGATTTCAAGGAGGTAATCATTCCCAGAGACCTGCCACTGACCCTTTGCTCGTGCTTTTGTCATTCACCTTTTACTGTGTCTCTTCTTAAAGAGCTTGAAGCATCTGGATTCTTCTGCTAGGGAAAAAAGGACACATGCACTGAAATCTTAATGATTTTACCATTCTTTCAGAGGACTTTCTCCTGAAATGATAGCAGATAGTATCTCTATCACATCTTTATTACCTTTTGGAGTGAAAACTTCAGCTTCTATTCAGAGGTTCCCTTTTTGTTCGCTCAAAAACAAGGGGACAGACGGTGAGATGGAGAGGTGATTCAGTTCAATACCTGTCCTTTTTAACTTGGTACGTGCTGGCAGTGGCGGGTGGAGTGGACCTCATTGCCAGGCAGTGTGACTGTTCTGAAACTTCAGCCGGGTTTCGAAAGGACTTGGGTGCAGACAATGAAGCTATTCAGAGTCTTAGCTGTGAACAACTGAAGCAAACATGAAGCTGAGAAGATCCGAGCCCTCAGCCAACCTCTGACTTCAAGATCAGTAAGAATTTATTTAATTTTTTTTTTTTTAGGGCTTACTATCTGTTTTCTTCAACCAAAATGTCTGAAGCTGACCATGAACACCAGGCTGCTGTTTGGAGTCAGCCTAGCTCTCTTTGCCACAAATTACAGATAATATCCAGTGTCATAAAGACAGAGAAAATATTTCTGCACATTTTATTTGAATTCTTATGAACAGTAAGAAAGCAGCTAAAACTAAGGAAGCATATTAGTTCTATTTAGATTATTTAAATGGCCATGCTTTCTCCAGAGAGTTAAAACTGTGCATCAAAAATCCTAAAGGCTACGTTAAATCAATTGCAAACACAGAGAAAATTGACTTTTAATAGTATAAAAACAAAAAGTCTTATAACTCCCCCAAAGCCCCTTGATATGTCTTTGATGAATCCATATGAGAAAATAGCTGAAAATTGATTTCCAAAAGCATAATGTGCTTTATTTTTTTTTCATTTTTGCTGCAATAAATGATACATTTGAAATATTTCCTTTGGGTTTCACAGTAAATATATGAAGTCATGATGCTGGATTTTGGGTTTGGGGTTTTTTTTTATTATTTTTAATGTCTCAGAGAAAAGCAACTTCTATTATCTCACATGCACTGGCAACATAAGTAGCAACAGTCTTCCAGATGAACAAACCTATGTGGAATACTTTAAGTGGTAAGAAGAATTTGGGTGATGAGTCTCATGAAATGGGTATATGAAAAGGAAATTCTGCTGGTTTTGTGACAATGTGGATGTTTACATTTTAAATCAAAGGCTGGCTGCACTATTTTTAATGAATTTAGCACTATGGGGCTTTTTTTTTCCCCTCTTCTTCAAAAGGCTTCACAAATTGTGGTATTTGTGCCTTCATTCATTGCTTGTAATTGTGCTGGGATTCATTTGTCTAAAAAGCTGCAGCTGTTGGATTTGCTATAAATCAAGCACTGTGTCTGTTGGTTTTTTTCCGCCTGGTCACCTGAGTTATGTGGTGTTATTACTCTTCTTTAGTTGGAAAATAAAAAACCACAACTTTATAAACTTGGTGACTAACTAACAGTAAGATTCAGATAAGCTCTCATGCTTGAGGTACAAATGTACATAGACCAGAAGAACAGATACAGGGCAGCTGTAGCCTTTGTGTCAGCTGAATAAAGTGAGAGTTGACTAATGCATTTATATAGACATGACTAAGACTCCTTTAGCTACACCGAGAGCTTCTTGCAACAAGAAGCCTTTTCTGGTGTAGAAGAGTTTCATCAGATGTGTATGCAGTACACGCTGTGCTCAAGCAATGCTGCTGCCTGGCCTCTCACGGAGCCAAAGGATGGTCCGGCAGTCCTGAAGCAGTGGTTTGCCTTCTCAAGACTTCAGACCAATTTGTTCTTTAAGGCTTATCTGTATCCTGGGTCTAGCTGGGGCAATTACTCGAGAGTGGGTTAGCCAGGGTAGTAAAATGTTGTGCACACCCTTGGAAGAAATGCTGCTGTGAAATCTCTCACCTGTGCTATCTTGGCATTATCAGTCTTTGGTGAAAAATCAAGTGGATCATGTTCAAGTCCAAAAATGATCAAGAAGGGCTGGTGATTTTAACTAGGTTCAGATATCCCAGAGGTATATGCACCGATGTCTGTAAGACTATGTTTTTCCCAGGGATTCTGCTGTAAGGTACCCTCTTCTTACAAGGAGGTTCAGGGGAGATTACAGGAGGGTGCCTGTGCCCACCCAAGTGTCTCCTGTCAGACACAGCAGTGCTCACAGAGATTCTGTAAACTCAGCTGCAGTTAAAAGGAAGATTAACTCAATGGTGAGCTCAATGGATTGGGCTATAATCTAGCCATCTAGGTACCTAAACTCCATACCTTTTTCTACTACAAACACTCTATGTGTCTTTTAGCAAGTTGTTCAATCTCCCTGCCTGCAGGTTAGGGCATATTGGCAGGGGCATTGTGAAGAGGCAGCTCACTGAGAACCAAGTGAAGTCTTTGAGGTGGTGAGAATGTGGAGACAGTACAGTCTGCAGCCAAGGAGCAGCGTGGTATGTAGGAGAAAACAAGGACTTAAATTCTGAGTGGTTTTGTAATCATGGGAAAGCTGGTCTGTAAAATGAGAATAGCTTTTGCCTTGAAGTCTTGGGGCCAACACCATTCTCAGGTTTACATCGTATGTCCTGATGACAAGATAGCTTTGGAAAAGCCATACAACATTTCCTTCTATTGGGTCTCACTGAGGTTTATTTACACAGAGTGTGCTGTGTTGTGTGCTTACAAATAAAAGACCCTTCAACATCACAGTGGTGCAACGGAGTGGTGATCTTAAGATTCACCAGGCTATTGTAGCTAGCGGTGCAGTAAGCAATGAACCCGCTAACCAGGTGGTAGTTTGTGAGAGGTGCAAGAGGCCCTGGTCCTGCAGTGGCAACCTGGTACATACACAGCCAGGGCCACAGGACACCCCTGTCAGCTGCACAGCCTCCTCAGTCATGGTGTACAACTCGGGCAAGGTGGTGGTTTGACAGCTAGTGCTGGAGGAGGAGAAAGCCGTGTTCGTCTGTGTGGAGCAGCAGCGAATTTTGGCACAAGAGCAGAGCAGGCACTCATACTCGCACCTCTGATGTCACAGAGAAGTGCTGTAATTGCCGTGCCTCATGTTGTTGTACAACATCTGCTTTGTATTTTTTAGGCATGTGGCATAGAAATGAAGAGACAGGGGAACAGAAAGGAAATATGCTGAGGTATTTCTCAGGGGGCTTGAAGACCTGTGAAGCTTTTGTGCTTGCGCACAGGCTGGTCTTGCCTCAGACTGAGCTGGAGGTGCAAATGGAGCTGTGTTAATCCAAGAGGGAAAGTAGAGCTCTCAGCTGGAAGTGGCTAAGCACTGGGTGGTTCTGAGATGGGCACACAGTTATGTATTGTAATGTAAGATGGATAATGCAGTAATTTGAATTCAACAGAGTGCGCATGGAAATGGAGAGGAAATTAGAAAAATCATATAATCTTTTCTTCATACAAAGCTTGACTCAAGGTAGATTTGGTGGAGCCCCTCTAGCCAGCTTCAATTAATGGTTTCTGGACAGCCCCTCACTTCCAAATCATGTAATGTTATAATAACTGTCTGCTATTTCAAGTCACAGAAAGAATATAAAACTACTGCTGTCTTTGAAGTTCACAGCCAGGGAATCATGGTTACTAAAGGCTATTAATTATCTCAGCAGTCAAACCATGCTCGGCAATATTCCAGTATAAATGGCAGACAGTGAGTCTGATGTTATACTGCAACGCTTCCTCAGAATAATGCCTACAAACCAAGAACAAAAACCATGTGCAAACTCTAATCTCATTGAAACAGGCTTCAGAGGTACACGTATAAATCAAGGGTTAAGCGGGAATGTGCTTTTCTGAAGAAAGTAAAGGCACTTTCGGTGTTTAATTAACAGAATGCTAATTGGGTAAATGAGGGAGAATTAAAAGAGAAACACAGAGTGTCTGTAAGAGATTTGTGGTGAAGCTGCTAGAGCTGAATATTTGACCGGTGAATGGAAATTGTAAGTCAAGAGCAAACCCTAAATTTGAGAGTGGTAGCGAGCACAAAGTTGTTCAGAAAAATCTAGGTCCCTGAGGGAGGGCACGTTTGGACAAAAAAGGACTATTTTAGCCCAGAATATGTGAATGCTTTGTACAGACTGACCTCCTTGCACTGACTGCAGTTTTACACCTCATGACCCTGTTTTGTTTTGTTTTGTTTTCCATGTGGCTCTGATGCATCAGAGCTGAGAGCAGGACAGGAAAGGAAGTCAAAGAGTAAGCTTTTGCTCATGGGCAGTCACATAATAAGATGTTTGGGAAGGGCTTTATTCATAAGAAATGGGACCGCATATTTCACCATGGTTACCAGGAGTGTAATTTAAAGGCGTGCAACCCTTGGGCAATGCAGGTGGGGTGTGATAAGTCTCAGAGTCCAGCCTACGGGGGAGGAACAAGCAAAACCAGAGGTCTGAGTTCATGTTCACATTTGGCACGCTGCCAGCGAGACGATAGTCTATGGTGGCTCAGTCCCACTGTTAGGACAGCGATACGTTACGACGGCACCAGGCTGTCTAAGCGCTGTCTGCATGACCTGCTTTGGGCAAGCTCCTCTTGGCAGTGATAGTGCCAGGCTGGATGAGAGATTTTGCAGACCTAGAAGTCTGTCCTGCGGTGCTGTGTTGACAACCCTTGCTCGGTGGTCATAAAACCCAGAAGCCCATTCCCTTTTTGTGACTGCCCAGAGGGAAACTGCTTGAGGCAGTCAGAGCAGCAGCCAAGCAGAGAAAAACAGTCAGTGTTACAAGAGGTCCTCCAAAGCACTTGGAGAGTTAAATAAGCAGTAAACGATTCCACTCATGTGCAAAACTCATTTAGGTTATAGCTGGAAACAAGGCTCTGTGAAGCACTTCTTTCAGTCTTCTCTTTTAAATGTACATTATTTTAAGGCCTTGAAAAGAGGCAAACTGATAAATGCTGAGCATAGGTCCTCTGGCTCTTTAGAAGAGAAAAACAAACCACGTATCATAGCAGGCCTTCAACCTAAGATATTGACAGCAGTCTTGAGGTGTGTTTATAGAAGTGTTCTGTCTCTGATATGTATAGATGCATAAGAACATACATTTTTTTCTTTAAAAATGCTTTCTTCAAAAGTACTCTCTTGGCCTACGATTTTGTTTTGGAACGCATATATTTTATTTCTTGGAGTATGCCAGGCACTCCTCTGGCATGATCTGGTTCAGTGGGCCTCCAGCATCAGTGCTGAGAAACTTTGGGACTGAGCCAATGCCTCTGAAATTAATTGGTCTTATTCCATTGGCCTGAGGTGGCCCTGGCAGCCACGTGCACACTGTGAAGGCCACCAGGCTGAGAAGCCTGGGACTGTAGCCTTCATTTACCCATCCGAGCTTCATTGCTTCAGTCAATCCCATGGCAAAATCAGGATGTACCTTTTTGTGTAATAATATATTGTTTCTTCTCCTACTCCTAGTGACTGGATTTTTTTTCCCCCCTGTGTCAAAGTCAGGACTCTTGACTAAAATTGAGTGTGTTCCTCAAGCTACAATGAGCGGTCAGAGCTGATTAATTGCATTGGCACCTAGTACATTTGATGAGTCTCAGGAACTTGGATTCATGGGTTGTTTTGTCAGAGACTGAAACTGATGTCTAATGTATTATTGACCAAATTTTCTCTGATGTGACTTGGGACAAATTAATGTTACCACATAACTAAGAAGGTTTGAGGACATAAGTAAATACCAGGTTTTGCACAAGGAAATTAAACAGGCTGTGAAATCTCGTTGGCACTTTTGACCAACTAATTACATGTTAGATTTGGGTATTATAGGGTGGATTGTGCATCTTGAAAATTCACTTAGGCTTTATTCCACAGCGTGTGATTTTTATTTTTTAAATTTTTTGTAAAATTGATCAAGGGATTTAATTTTTTGAGGTGAATTAGAGTTATGAATTGATTGAGCTGGCATACCACTGTTTTCACTTCAGAGGTTATTATGACTTCAGCTGAAGAGAGAAAAAATGTAACCCCCAAAGCAACCAGAATCAAATACAGTTGCATTTCTTTTAGATGCTGCATGATGATATTTTAAGAAGGTATACAGCCAGTCAGTTATAATTGGAAAAATAACATTTAACCAAATCAGATAACGTACTTGGTTACTGTGTCCTGACTCCTGCAGCTAGCAGATGCTGGTGGGGTGTTTCACCTGTAGAGAACTGTGTTTTCAAAGGCTGTGTGCCAGCATAGGATCTGAATGCTTCTTCAGTGGGCTTGTCTACCCTTAAGATGAAAGACATCAAAGCTGGCCATGGCTGCACCCCAGCTGGTTCTGTTTGTGTCATACTGCAACACAGCAAAAATGATTCCCCAAAGTCCTGTGAGCTATTGTGTGGAGTCACCCAAGATGGTTTGCAGGCACCAGTCTGAAGCCAAAGGTAATAAGGCTGGCTGGGCATGAGCTGACGCCAAAGCAAGCTGGAGGGACACTGCTGCACTTTGCTCCACATCATTCCCCGTTCCAGTTCAGCGCTTAGTAAATAGACACTTGGTCTGGCTTTCCCTGGAGCAGCTCCAATCAGGCACGGCTTCCTGAAACCTCTTCCATGTCTTTGGAGAGGGCAGACTGTTTCCAGGCTGAAGCTGGGTTATTCTAAGCATGATATTAGGCTTATGGTAATGAGCCTTCCTGGGCTTGCACAAGTCTGTCTCTGCATGTATGGCATTGTCCATCCCCAAAGAGAGGTTAAAGGAAGAACTGCATTGGAATGGTTTCTCTTTGCAAGAGGAAAGCTGAGGTACAGTGATACAGAGATGGCAGCTTGACTGGAGACAGCTTGAATGGAGATACAAACCGCAACACTTTCAAGGGGCTTTCACTGGAGTTCAGCCTTGAGAGCAAACATGTTTTGTGTTGTGCTATTTAGGTTCAACTGAAAGCCACAAACCTCTTCATTTTCAGGCAGATCCCTCTCTGCCTTCTGAGTGTTCTTGGCTCTGGATGTTTAGTCATAACCAGAGGAGGAACAATTGCATGACCCAACTCCATTGTGCCTGGTCCAACATTGCTGGCAGCAAAGCCCAGCAGCCAGGCTTAATTCTGCACAACCCCAGCAGAGACTTTGTCTTTACAGATGTCTATTTCTATGCACCTTCACTGGATTAAAGCTGATTCCAGTTTGCCCACATATACTGAAGCCACATTTCTGACTGCAGCAGAGGAGCACCCTGTGCTCCGTGTTCAGGTTCACACAAGAAACTTGTCCTAGGGTAGGAAAATTGAGCTCATTTGTGTTCAAAGCATGTGGCTCATCCTTTGTCTCTGTGTTAATTTTTATATACACACATATATGTGTTATTATCAGAAACATGCATATAGAGACTTTCTTGAAGAGAAACTCCTGTGATTCCCTGAATAAGAATATAGGACATGAAATGTTTGCTCCTGGAGGTCTCGTTTTGTTGCAGGACTGGAACTTGAGGACAATTGCTCTTTTCTTTTAAGTGTGTTTGTTGGCTACTTCAGTGTTAACATTAATTATTCAGGATGGTTACTGATAGTTTGGTTTATAGTTTTCCTTCAAAGAATACGGTGGACTTGCAGGCATTTTGGAGTCCCCTGTGGTCCTTGGGAGCTGCTTTTTCTGGGTTCCCTCCTCAATGGTAGGGAGTCTCGACAGCATAGTGCTAATCACAGCCATTTTAATAGAAGATCCCAATCTGCAAGGAATGTTTTAAAATGCAGCTATAAGAACCTTGCTGGCAAGAGTTTTGACATGCCTTTGTGTTGGCTTCAGTTTTTGGTTTCTTGCCATTTTCCCTGAGGTCTAGATTTTGTCTGTAAATTTCTGACATATGACAAGCCAGTCCCAGCAGACAAAGTCATTTGAGAAACTGAGATATTTCTTATGCAGTAGGTCAGGTCATCCAGTTTCAAAATGCATCCTTGATTATCATATAGGGTGGGCCTGAGGGAGCAACGCCCACAAGATGAAGTACCAGAGTCGTGGATTTCAGCGGTTTAGATCCAACCTGGGTGCAAAATTGTAAGATGTACCAGCTTGCTCTGAGATCAGAATGACTTGACTCTCCCAGAATCTAGATGTGGTGGAGAAACTCATATGGCTCTAATTTAAAATCAAACCTGAAACAGCAGCAAGAGGAATCCAAGGATGGGTCAGGCTGCCAAGGCATTCTTCAGCTCCCTGCACTCCTTCCTTTGGGACTGGTGTGCTTTTCAGCTGATGCCCTGAAACTTGTTTAATGTGAAATGTTCCAGGAAAATCATTAGAAAATGGGGCAAAACAGAATTCAAAGAAACCTGAGAGGTTAGAGAACAATGCTGAATTTCCTGCAATCCTTACCTTGAATTCATCAAACCTGTGAAGGCAGGTCATATGGGATAAGAAAGCCCTGTCAGGCCACATCAATATACATTTTGCCAGCATGCTGGTTTATCACTGTCACCCAAAATCCTCCAGTATTGTCCTTCATGGTGAAAAGGAGGATTTTGAGATCCAGTGACTTCATTAGTAGTGCTGTATCCCTTCTCTTGCCTCACTGAAGTTTCACTGGCATGCAGGCTCACTCAGTTAATGAGATATGACACTTGGCATGCTTCTAATAAGACGGAGAATTGGGAAGAAATGTATGCACCACATCTGAAATGTTGCTGCAGGCCCCTTTTCTGTACATCTGGTACATATTTCTAATCTTTTGTTTTGCAGAGTAAGGTGCCGGAAATGTGGGAGTCATCAGCAGTTAGTTCTTTTCATAAAGGAGAAGATGCTGAAAATCTATGTAATTACAGACCCATTTCAATTTTATTCTCTGCAGTTAAATTATTTCAATGTCTCTTTTATAGTCAAAATGAACAAGTTTAGTTTACAAATATTTTATTACCATTAGGGTAACTTGATTTCCATTATCATCATTTTACAACTGTAGTATTATTAAAAGTGACAAATGACTCCGTAGTCAATTGCTCTTCTGAATAAATGTCATTTTGTGCGGTGGTTTATCTCGGCTGCCAACCTTTGATCTAATGAGAGGCAGCAGATTTTATTTGGCCTTCTTTTTTTTTCTCCTTTGGCATGTGACAGCTTTGCCTTAGTGACAGGAAACAATTCATTTTCAAGTGAGGCAGCTGGAAATTTTTTCTGTAATGAAAGATTTGGCTTTTGGCGTGGCAACATTCGGGGATCCTCCAGCAGGCTTGACAATGTCTTTATCTATATGTTTCTGTGTTTATGGCAGTCTTTAGCAATAACAAAGAGTTGCAGCAGCTTTTTCCCCTTTTCTCCTGTAGATCTGTGATGGGCTGGCCTGAAGGTCTGGGGATTTTGGCACTTCAAGCTTTTGCTGACTCCTGACTATGTTCAGTCTGTAACTGAGACTTGTACGGCAGTGCTGTTTGGTGAAGGGAACTCTGTTGGCTTCAGTTTTAGGTGCTGACCTCCCAACATGCTCCCCAAACTCACAGCTGTCACTTGTACTCTTTGTGTCATGGTCCGTGTTGGTTGCTCCCTCCGTGATATTTTGGGTAGGTATCGATGCATGGACCAGTTGCTCCCTCTCCCAGGGGCAATGGTGGGACTGGTGACAGTGGGTTCATTTGCTAGCAGATCTCCCAGCTGGTGTGCAGTTGAGGATGTGGTCTGCCCCTGCTCTTCTTGCCCTGAGGTGATCATGTTGGTGACAGTCAGCTGGCAGTGTCCAGCTGGGACAAACATCTCACCACTGTCTCATGTGTGCGCAATAGAGAAAGTTGATGACTCTGGTGTATGGTGGGTTGACTTTGTCTGGATGCCAGGTGCCCACCAAGCTGCTCTATCATTTCTCTTCTTAGCAGGGTAGGGAGTGTGGGGAGGTGGAGGGATGGGGAGTAAGATAGGAAAAAACCCCTTGTCGGTCAAGATAAAGAGAGTTTAATAAAGCAAAAGCAAAGGTTTCATATGGAAGGAAAGGAAATCCAAAATATTTATTTTCTACTTCTCATCAGCAGACAATGTCCAGCTACTTCCTGGGAAGCTGGGCTTCAGTACGTGTAGCAGTTGCTCTGGAATACAAGCATCATAAATAATGAATATGTCATGTGTTTTGTGTCCATCCCTGTGTCATGTGTGTGTCCATGTCGTCATCCCTTCCACCTTTCTCTTAGACTTAATTTTTGAGCGGATGTTTAATGGTATGAAATATTCCTTTGTTCAGTTTGGGTCAGATGTTCTGATTGTGCCCCCTCCTAAGACCTTGTCCACCCTTACACTCCCAGTCCAGATCCACGTGAGCTGCGTCAATTTTGGCAGCCTTGTCTACCTGTTCATTGTTTTGATGTTCTTTGGTGGCATGGCTTTTGGGCATGCGAGCACCTACGTGACATATCCTTTAGAGCCATATTTTCTACCTGGGCAGTAATGTCCTGTGACAATGCAGCAGTCCAGATGGGTTTACCTCTGTGCTGCCAACTGATCTTCTGACCATGTAGCCACCCCAGTCTATATTAAGTACTGGTCACTTTTCTCGTTCAGCAGTCCCTAGGGCTAGATGGATGACTTTCAGTTCTACAAATAGACTTAGATTCTCCCTCTGTGTCCTCAATGATTTGTGTGGGACTCCACACAGCAGCTTTCCACTTCTGATGGTTTCCTACCCTACAACAGGACCTATCAGTAAAAAAGCATGCCTTTTATCTTCTGATAACTCATTGTGTGGTGGTGCCTCTTGGGCATAAACCACCTTCTCAGGAAGTGCTCCAAAATCTCTGCCTTCTTGCCAGTCCATCCTGTGTGGTTGGGTTTTCCCAGTTGAGCTCATTGCTTGATGAATGCTACCCACTTACCCCATGTAGTGCTCTTTGCTTGATGTTTCTCTGGAAACATGCCCAGCGTGCATGTCAAGAGGCGATATTACTTCTTTACCATCAACTTCTGAAGTAGCTTAAGTCTCCTCACATGTTGTCAGTATCTCCTTTTCAGCTGGGGTGTAGTGGGCTTCTGATCATTGATAACCCTGATTACTATTAGGGTAATGGTCAACCTCAGGTTTTTCCTGATCTTTTCTGCCAGAATTTCCAGGTAAGACCATGGTCCCCAGCTGCAGTGTAGAGTATATTTTCCATGGCTGGTCCTGTCTGGACAGGCTGGACAGCTACCGCATGAGCTATTTTCTGTTTTATATGCTCAAAGGCTAGCTGTTGCTCAATGTCACACTCAAAATAGTTCTTTTTCTAGGCTACTTGATAGAGAAGGGTCACAAGCTGACTATAAACTGGAATTTGCCATCTCCAAAACCCCCCAAGGCCTAGGAAAGCTTGTGTTTCCTTCTTGCTAGCTGGTGAAGACATAGTTCCTATCTTGTTGACCACATCCATAGATACATGATGGAATCTGTCCTGCCATTTTATTCCCAAGAACTGAATCTCCTGTGTAGGTCCCTTGACTGTACTCAGATAATTCTACTGCCTTGTTGCCCCACATGACAGTGTTACCAACTGTAGACGTTATGGGGGTTCGCTTTCTTCCAGTGCAGCTTGGATTAGTCCATGAAAAATGGTAGGACTGTGCTTCTACCTTGGGGCAGTTGATTCCAGGTGTGTTGGGCACTCTTTCACGTGAAAACCAACTGTGGCCTCCACTCTGCTGCTGAAAGAATTGAGGAAAACACATTGTCAGTGTCAGTTGTAGCATAGTACTTGGCTGCCTTTGATTCCAGTTCATATTAGAGCTCTAACATGTCTGGCACAGCAGCGCTAAGTGGTGGTGTCACTTTGCTCAGGCCATGATAGCCTACTGTAACCTCCGCTCCTTGTCAGACTTTTGCACTGGCCATGAGACTAATACAAGGTGAGTGAGTCTTGCTGATGACTCTTTGGATCTCCAGTCGATGAATCAGCTCACTCCAGAAGTCCCCTCACCAGAATCAAGGGAGGTGATTCTGTCTTTGTGAGAATGCTGATTGCCTTCTTGTGTTTCTACAGCAACTACACTGGTGGGAACACCCTTCTTAGGTGTCCCATTCTTAACAGCTGTCTTCCCTCTCAGTTAGTGTACATGGGCTTCCAGCTTAAAGGTGGGTTCACCATCCCAATTCCTCATCCCCACTCCTCGGTCATGAAAGAACCAGACTGCACCATGCAGCATGCATATGGGGCTCACTTTCCCACTGACCAGGGAAGGAGAGAACTAATTTCTTGGGTGCTCCTGACAACCAGTGTGTTGAGCCATAGGGATAAGAAGGTATAGAGATATTCTTCAATGTTTTGGAGCCAAGAAGACCCTCTCTCCAC
Organism: Hypotaenidia okinawae; assembly: GCA_027925045.1. NCBI lineage: Eukaryota > Metazoa > Chordata > Aves > Gruiformes > Rallidae > Hypotaenidia > Hypotaenidia okinawae. The sequence continues at coordinate 94,799,834 of BSDF01000001.1, forward strand.
AGTTGGTGTACCTATCCAGGCAACACATCACTGCCAAACTGTTAGAATGTGACACTGGAGACTTTGAATCACCTTCCTCCACACCGCCCATGCACACAGGACATCCTCTGGATCTTTGGAGACCTCATCATTGTCTAGATCACTGTAAATGACTTCCAGTACCACTACATCTCTCAGGTACTGGATGCCTTCATCTGTAGAGTCCATTTTCCTGAGGACTTCACAAGATCTTCCTTGAATGGGTATCTTGGCATCCCACTTGAGAGCAGCCATCTCCAGAGACTGTAAATTGCTGTGCCTTTTCCCAGTTTCTTGCTGAATTTCCTTGTTTCTAGCAAGGGGTTCCAGCTGTTGGGCTTCCTTATTTTCCAACTTCTGTCAGCCCTGTTATTCTAGCATTACAGCAGCCAGGCAGCAGTCCACTTTGTTGTAGTTTTGTGTGGCTGGGTTCTGGTGGAGAAGGGGGTTGCAGGGGTGGCTTCTGCAAGAAGCCGCCAGAAGTTCTCTGCAGGCCCCAGAGATCAATCACCAGTTGGTTCAAGGCTGAAGTCATTGTTGACCAAGGCTGAGCCCATCAGCAACGGTCACAGCACCTCTGGGAATCAAATTTAAGGAGAAGCAGTCACTTTTTGCCACCAGGGAGTGAGAAGATATAAGAAACTGTGCAGGGACCAAGGCCAGGGAAGTGGGGTGGCGTGCGTGGATGGGGAGGAGGCACCCCAGGTGCTGGAGAGAGAGATTCTCCTGCAGCCTGTGGAGAAGGTCATGGTGAAGCAGGCTGCCCCTCTGCAGCCCATGGATGATAACAGGAAACAGAGATCCCACCTACAGCCTGTGGAGAACCCCAACCCAGAGCGGGTGAAGACAGCTGAAAGACACTCTGACCTCATGGGAAGCCTGTGTTGGAGAAAGCTCTTGGCAACAAAACCTGCAGCCCATGGAGAGACCGACCCATGCCAGAGCAGGTTTTCTGGGGGACTTGTGACTCCATGGGGGAACAGGCTGCAACAGGCTGGGCCTGAAGGTCTGCACCCCATGAAAGGGAGCCACACTGGGGCAGTTGGTGAAAAGCAGAAGCCCTGTGAGAAAGGACTTATGTTGGAGAAGTTCATGGAGGACTGTCTCCTGTGGGTGGGACCCCATGCTGGAGCAGAAGGGCACAAAGAATGCCAAGCTAAGAAGGAAAGCAACTCATGAGGAATTGAACGAGAACCCCATTCCCTGCCCCTCCCAGTGCCACATTTGGGGGTGTGGGGGGAGAGAAGGAGAGAAATCATGACTAAAGTGAAATCTGCTAAGAAGGGAGGGGTGGGGGGAGGTACTTTAAGATCTGGTCACATTTCTCATTACCTGAATTTGATCCCTCTGGGTGTGCAGTGCAGTGTAATAAATTAGAGTTTTCTTTCCTTTATTCCATGTTGGGTCTGTTTTGCCTGTGACGCCGATTGTGGGATGATCTCTCCCTGTCCTTATCTCGACTCCTGAGCCTCTCAATGTATATTTTCTCCCCTGTCCAACTGAAAAGGGGAGTGATAGAGGGGCTTTGGTGGGTGTCTGACCTCCAGCCAGGGTCAAACCGCCACACACTCATATGGCTGCTGGCTGCAATCTTTCTGCATGTCTTGAAGTACTGATGAGGTCAGGGACTGGGTCATTTCCACTTCCTGTCTGAATTCTCTCCCACCTTGCAATTTTTTTGTGGAATGACTGGCTTCTTTTTCCTCCTCCATTACTAACTGATGATCTGGACCCTTTGTTCTCCTTGTCTGGCGTTTCTTTTTCACTACTGGGGCAATTACTGCAGTTGTTAGTGTTGTTTGGATCCCTAGCTCAACCATGGTGTCTTCAGATGCAGTTTAGGTCCCTGACTCAACTGTAGACCTCTGAGAGCACTGAACTGTGGCTTGATAGGCATAGGCCAGTGTCTAGTACAGTGATAGACGCTGTTGGTTTTCACTGGGGTAGGCAAGGCACTCTTCTATCAGTTTGTAGTGGTTGCTTGTCTATTCAGGTGTAAAGTCCCAGGTTATGGGAGGTGATGACTGCCCTAGGAATCTACTTACATCCTTCTACACACCCTGCCACCCAGGGAACAGCTGCCTCGGGGCATATTTCAGTATCATCTCATCCAAAAGTTGTCATTTCTTACATGAGGACAAGACCAGATTCCACAAAAAAAAATCCCCATATGCCAACAGTGTTAATTAGGAGTATTAAACAGCTCACATAAGGGTGAACAAGGACCTCAAGGGTCTGCATAATAAAACCATACACATCAATCCCTAACAGGGAGAGGGAGATGAAGGTGGAAGCTGCAAGTGGGCAGATTTAGATTAGATATAAGGAATAAATCCTTCTCTGTGAGGGTGGTGAGGCCCTGGCACAGGCTGCCCAGAGGAGCTGTGGCTGCCTGCTCAGTGCAGCTCAACCTGGCAGTGCTCAAGGCCAGGTTGGATGCAGCTTTGGGCAACCTGGGCTAGTGAGTGTGTCCTTGCCCATGGCAGGGGTGTTGGGACTAGATGGGCTTTGAGGTCTCTTCCAGCCCAAACCATCCTGCAATTCTATGTATTTCCTCATTTTCTCTTCAAGATAGTTCCCCAGGTGTAACAAGGCCATTGATACCAGGGCAAGGCACATAGCCAGCCATTGTTTGTACTAACATGTTCCACGTCTCTGCAAAATAAATAGATAAACAATGTAGCCACCAGACTCTGTGACTCACACAAGCTCTTGCCATCGAATAACCACTGTAGCTATAGCCCACTTTCTGGCATTTCATATCATTACTCCATTAATTGAACAACGCTGACTGTTATCTGCATCCCTGTGAATGTAGTGGAAACTTGCTGCATCAGAGCTTAAGAGGGTGACAAGAAACTTGATGTTTTTTACTTTTTAACCATAATCGACCGTGAGTTGAAACTAGACTGGAAGAGTTTGCTGAGATTGTCTGTTTGTGATGAATGTTTTCCTCAGCCTGACTGCTTGTGTGTGCTGGGAATAGCTGGAGTTTCCCATCTGAAGTCACTGGGAGTGAGACTAACCCTGGACTCGCTCTTTGCAGGGTGAGATTAGTCGATTGTCCTCAGAAGACAGGTCGCTGCATGGTTTTTGCTCAGCTGAACTGGTGAGGCTCCTGTTACAAGCCCCTTGTCATCTTTCTTTCTTATGTAAGTGGAATAAAAGCAAAACCCCAGGATAACTGTTGCCCTATCAGTCAGTGCCAGACAGCACTTACTCTTTAAGACCATAAGGCCGATATAGCTCTGAAATGCCAAAAACTTCATGTGGGAGAGAAGCGGTAAGACTTTGCTATTTGCTGCCTTGAATAGCTGACATCAATTACAAGCCTGGCTGAAGGCTGTATTCCGGTTTTGGACAACTTATAGTTCAGGCTCTTTGATTATTTGTTCCTACAGACAGACAGCTGTGTTGACTCATTTCCCACTCTTTAAAACATTAAGTAGAAATGCATGAAGAATTGTTTTTGGTATGAACTGGTGGCATTAATTTTCTAAACATGAGCTTAAAAACCCCATTTAATTCTACTTTTGAAATTTGTATTTCCTTAAAGTATACTGCAAAGTCCTGCTAATGGAGATCTTGAGAATAAGTGGGTATTCCTCTCAGTGTTTTGGTCACTCAGCTTAATCTATTTTTAGTCTGGTCTTACATGCTTTTTTAAAAATTTTGACTACCTGAAAATTATGTATCTTAAAAAGAGCAGATAAAAGACAGCAGAAACAGAATTATGTTTGGAGAGGAAAAATAGCAGGGTTGGCTTGAAACAGTCCCAGGTATCTTGCCTCCATGGATCAGACTGGAGGTATCAATGGCTCTGTTATAGGGGCAAACTCATAATGAGGAGACTTGGGCATATGCCAAACCCATTGCAGTTTCCCTGTGTGTGGCCTTGGCCCATGGTGAGTCTTTGCATGGAGTGGTGATGGTCACCAGATTTGGAGATGCTGGAAATCTCAGGCCTGGTAGGGGACTTTGGCATGGAGAGATGGTAGGTTGGAGAGTGGAGGCAACCTGTGCCCCTGACAAATCAGGAGTAGGAAGAGCAGTACTGCCCCATGATGGACGCTGAGTTGGGGCAGAGGTACAGTCCCATTGTACCTGAACATGGTCCCAGGTTGGACAAGAGCCCAGACCACCACCTCCATAATGTGGAGGCAGTTCCAAGGTCAAGCTGGGAGGACCAGTCCCCAAGCTGGGGCCCCGGTCAGGAGGGCATGTGGCAAGAGACAAGCTCAGCCATAACCTGGTTCAGGTGAGGAGTGGCAATAAACACCTGGGATTAAATGAGATACGTGAGCAGTAGCAGGAGAAACACTTGCCTATGAGATATTGCACTTTGATCCTAGCGTGGGCTATGTGTGGATGTCCTGGTTTGATTGAGGATAATAGTTTGGGAGTTGGGGTTGTTATAATGTTGTGGGGGTTTTTCTTTGGGTTATTGTATTGTGGGGGGGGGGTTCCCCTTGAGTATTTCTTTCAATGAAACACATTTTTTCCTCCCACTCTCTGGAGATCTCATAAAGAAACTGCTTTGCAACAAAGGGTAATTCCTTTGCTTCCCTTTGCAAGGCAAAAAAAATTATCTGGTTTTCTGATTTCATGATGGAAATGTGGCCATTATTGTTTGGTTTATGCTGACATTTTTATTCAGTTCCAGGAGTCAGAGATCGTCTCAGATCCACTCTTTGAATCCCTTTGCTATTGCAGACATATCCCTGATTTAAATTTACTGAAAGAGCTAAAGACTTCTCTGTCTTCTTTTTAGCAGTGGATATACTGTGGGCTCCTGCATTACACGGTACTGTTATGTGGCTGTACAGCCATCCACAAGGTCAGGACTCCCTTCGCACCCTCAGCATATTGCTCTAGCAGTAGACAGCTCTGAATGAATCCATGTGAAAATAATTCCTTGATAACTTGGGTGCCTTGCCTGCTGGGAGGGTGATTTGTGAGGCTCACCACCTCTGCCCTACCGCTCTTGACCCTGTAAACACTGCTCACGTATGTGCTCCTGCAGAGCTCAGCGGGTGTCATGAAAGCGATCGTGCTTTTGCAAGAGCTCAACTTTGGGGCTGGTTAATTGCATTGTGTTTAAGCATTAAAAATTTGGCAGCAGGTTGGTTTTTTGCTCTTTTTTTTTTTTTTTTCCTGCCACCAAACAATTGTTCACAAACGTCTCTGTTATTCAGCCATCTGTAATGCATGCCTATCAAAGGAAGAGCAGTCCTATTAATAATTACTGTCAGCCGTGTGCAGTGATGCAGTCACTTCGCAGTGTTCACTCTTGGGGTAATTCTAGTCAAACGGTGTATTTCAAATGTCAGCTTGATGCTCCTGTTGTAAAGAGGAACATTTTATTACAGGAAAATAAATTTTACTTGTAATCCAGGTCTACATTTTGAGGTGATGCAGGATGGCCGGGATTTACTTTTTTTTTTTTTAAACTTCTTTTTTGTTGTTGTGTTTTGGGTTTTGTGGTTGTTTTTTAGGTCCCTGCATAGGCATGAGTGGTTTCTCCATTTGTGGAGTTAGTCCAGCTCAGACACGTGATTTGAAATCCACTCAAGTAAAGACAGAGTTTAGCTATAAGATTATTTGACAGAAGGACAAATGAGAGCCAGCTGCTCTCCATTGTCCTGTTAGACAAAGGTGGTGAAAACATGGGGATTAATGTGTCCTTTTGCCTGCCTGCTTGTGGTCTTATGGGGATCTGGCTGCATGGAGACCAAGTCCTTGGGACCACATATGCACTTGGAAACACCTGTGTGCAAGTCCCTAAGCACCAACAGTGCTTTGATCCTCTCTGGGTTTTGGTTTGTTTTTCTGTTTGATTGTTTGCTTGTTTTGTTTTCCCCTTGGTAGCTCTCCTGTCCTGGTGACACAGGACAAGAGCAAACTGGGATGGCCCAATCAGGAGAAGCATCCCTCATCCCAGCACTCTCCAGGATTACTGCCCAGAGAGATGTGGCCGCTCTCTGCCCTCCCCAGGTTGCTGGTGCCTGCCCCTGCCCTGGGCAGCGAGGGCATGAGGCAGTGGGCAGTAGGCTGGGACACAGGACAGCTTCTCACCTAGGGGACAGAGGTCTGCTGGGGCAGCAGTGCTGTGACTGGTGGGGGAACCAGGTTAAGGAGGTGTTTCCAGAAGCCTGGCAGCACTGAACCAAGGAGAACCTTGTATTTCAGGGGCAGTGATGTTCAAATTATACTCAAGGCTTTGCATTACTTTATTGAGCCTCGCAGACCCCCAAGGGTAGATGTTACAAGCTGAGGGATGGAAACCATCTTAAAAAGGTTAAGCACTCATCACTGCAGGGCAGAGGGGACTCATCCCTGAGTTGGGATCTACTTACCAAATTTCTAAGCCCCTTATCCTGTGGTTGGGTTTCCTGGTTTGCATAATTAATGGCGTGTTTAGGGTAGCATCTGCTGACACCCACACTGTGGGTAACAGGCAGGTGCAAGGACTGACACGTGCTAGCATCATCTTATTCACAGCCCAGATACTCAGATGCCAGAGAGCACTGCTGGGATGACATTTATTTAGCTCTCCCCTGAATAATGTTGGCCATAGAGCCTGGCCAGCGCTTTAGTTTCCAGGCCCAGCTAGCAGCAAAACCTCCTGCTGCTAAAACTCAGTTATAACTACATCTGCAAGAACAGTTTATTAAATCTTCTGCTTTATTTGGTTTAAGCAATTCTGAATATTTCTTGCAGTGACAGGGGTGTCATTTTTGCATTTGGTGTCATCTTTGTGTTTTTCATTTGTTGGTTTATTTGCCTAATAAATATCAGTTTTATCCAGCAATATCTGGTCTGTGGACTGGGTAACAAAATTCACCCTCTCTTGGATTTGTTTCCATAGCACACTTTGATAAAACTCCAGGACAGAGAGTGTCCGGGCTGCTGTGGAATGATCCTGAATAACTTTGACAGACCTTGAAATGCATCTGTATGGATTGGATTACCTCGGAAGTAAGAGAAAATTTATATTTATTGGAAGGTACTGGCCCTTTCTTACTACTTCTGCAGGCACTGAGAAAAATGTTAAGGGTAGCACTTTGGAAAGTATATAATTAATATTACAGGGACAGTCTCAGGGCTGAGAGATCACGAAACTGGCACGCGGTATAACTTACAGTAAAATCCCACTCTGAGAAGTCACCATTTAAAAATGCTCTTACTCGACACATCTGCTGCCTCTGTGCGTAGTCGTATCTGCTGACTTCAGTCACAAAAATAAGTTCTTAGCTACTTTTTATTCCCATCAGTCCCGCAGAGCTGCCGCGGCTGCGGGACGGCAGGTCGGGTCTGGAGGACTGGCAGCCGAATTAAATTCCCCCTGCGGGCGCTCTGATGCGCCCTCACCAAAGCCAGAGGAGTCAGACAGGCAGGCAGGAGTTGAGAGCAGACCCGGGTCTGCAGAAGAGGTGGTGGGCAGAAGAGGAGAGATTAAAGCAGCCGCTTCAAATCTGAGGTTCTAGGCTAAGATAAAAAAAAGCCCAGAAAAAGGGTAGAGGGGGTGTTGCTTCCAGGGCAAGACCATTTGTATCTTGCAGTTCAGCTGCAAGTAGTTTATTTCCTTCCTATTTAAATGCTGGGGGGTGTTACATGGAAGAAGTGTTAGTGCTGAGTGATGTTAATGCTGGTCTTCCCTTCTGCCAGCCTATTTAAGAAGTCTCAGTGTAGATTTTGATGTTGCAATGCTCATTTATACTCTATATTCCTGTAGCTTTTCCCATTTTTGAAGGTAAAACACATATACTATTTCTTGCTTTATTTCTCTCATGAATATTTCTGAAACGTTGACATCAGCACTGTGGTTTTGGGCAATATTGTCAAACCAAGATACTAAAAAATCATGAGCCTTAAATCCACCGAGACTTGCTTAAAAATTGTAAGTATTTGCTTTTTTATTTCTGGTTTCTGAGCTTGTGGGACACACTTATCTAGGTTTTCAAGCCTTTTCTCTGTCACTAAAATATTAAGGTCAGCTTTTTTTTAAAAACTGATATGTGCTTCACCAGTACTCACCATTTCTAGCTGAAGGTTCAAGTTAACAAAAAGGACAAGTTCAGTGCCTGGCCACGGTGGAACGGCCACGTGGAGATGCTTAGGCTCGTGGGTGTGCTCAGGGCAGGAGGACTTGGCTTAGCACTGCGACGGCAGCCCACTGACTCGGTGAACCGCTCGCTTCAGTAATCCAGTATTTCATTTGTGGTGTTTGGAGTGTTGCCTTCCAGCCAGCATTTAGGGGCTGTGCATTAGCTGAAATGAATTTATGGCTGCCTGGAATGCAGCATCTTGCAAGGCATGGCTTTTCCCAGCGGAGGGGGTCCCAAGATGGATGGGCTGGCCAGAGAGTACCACAGAGGCTTTCAAGGAAAAGTAGCAGCTATTAGAAATAATACCCCCCCCTTTTTTTTTTTCTCCTCCCTTTTTACCTTCTCATTCAGAGAATTCAGACACCTCAGAAGGATGCTGTGAGACAGCCATATCACGCTCCTCTGAAACTATGCTGAAGCACCACTGCTAACAGAAGAGGAGAAAACCCCCTCCCTGCACAGGGTAATTCCTATATTCCTACTGGCTCCATCTTCCCTTTCCTGGCCCTGCCAGGGAACTCCCTGACTAGAGAGGGCTCGTGTGAAAGAAAGGAAAATACCCTTGTCATTGTATCCCAGGACTCAGGACGCCAGGATGCAAATCTCTGCCAAAACTGCCCCTGTGGTCTCAGAGCTTGTTGGATTCCTCAGTCCCTAGATACCTACATACATATATGTGTGTGTGTGTGTGTATACATGGATGTATATTTATATTTGTGCATTTTATCCCAAGTGTGTTTGTTTTCAAAACCTCACCTGCCTCTGAAAATCGGCTGAGGGTAAAGCTGGACTTTGTTTCCAGCAGCAGCAGCAGCAGCCACCGCCAGCTCCGGGTGCCCAGCTCTCCTGCCACTCTTCCCAGGCTGCCGTGGTGGCTGTCCCTCTTAAAGGCAGGTATTTTTGGAAGCTGTTTGATAAAAACATGCACACACTGAGCACCCATGCAAAGTAATTCCAGGGTATGATGAGCCTATTATATATATGAATAGACCCTTAAGGGATATGCGAACGAAACCCTTTTTGATCTCCTATCTCTTCAGAACACTTCATGCTGTTGCCTCTGTCTCTTCACTCAAATTCTGCTGGGTTTTTTTATTCACCTGCCACGTGCATGGCATATTAAAAAAAATAAATAAAATATTGAGGACTGGTTTTCCAGAATGGATTAGTGATGGGGAGAGGTAGAGGAAAGAGCTGTTTGTGAAAGGCATATGTTGGCATGTGGGATAATGTTTATATGGCAGGCCACATAAGCAGTACACAATTTTTCCTGCACTGCTCCAGATGTTGTGGAGGCAAGCACAAACTTAAGTCCCTGACTGTTGTTGCAGAGGAAGCGTGGTCAAGCCAAACTCAGAAAACAGAAGGCAAATGAAAAATAAAAGATTCCCATAGGTATTACTTAGAAAGTAAACCAATACCAAACTTATGATTGCATAGATTGCTTTTTTTTCTTGCTTTTTTTTTTCTTTTCTCTGTTTTCAATTTTTCCATAAACATGAGGTTAGTAAAAGCTGTAATTTCTCTCTGGACCAGCAATAAAACTAGATTTTGATCTTGTATTTATTCCAGGCAGAAATAGGAATCTGTCTAAAGGGAGGCTCAGCAAGACCAGCATCTCTGAAATTACTTGTCTGGGCTCTCATCCCCATTTCTACACTTGTGTCCTGAAACATGCACAAACTGCAAAGCTGTGAGGCTCCCCTTTGTCTCAGTGTAGTCTTCAGCCCATTTTTTCAGTAGATCCAGAAAAAGATTGTCACATTTCAGGAAGCTTCTCTTTAGATGAGCTGGAAGGAGGAGGACTGACCCCGGGTTGTGATGTTTTTTATTGTAGAGAGCAAAAATCATATGTCCCCAAAAGAGGCGATGATAAACAATTGATATTGCTTCTCCTTGATATTTTGTTAAAAACAAGCTCTTGTATACAATGCAGCCTTACAGGCATCCCCTTCCTATGGCAGAGTGAGTGAGGAGAAATCACAAGAAGGTGTATAAAAGCACTTCTGGCCTGGCACTATCAAGAGCAATAGGGCTGCGAGCATGGGAACTAATGAAGCCTGTCTCCCTGTGGGCATGCCTCTTGTGGCTGACAGGCTTTTTAATTGAATTTTATCCTAAAGCAGCAGTATGAGGTCACCCCTTTCAGACACCAGTGTCTGCTCAGGAGGACACTGTGAGGAGACATGTTCAGAGAGAGCGATGCCCATTAGGGAGCAAAACTGAGGCCATGTGGCAGATTTCCCGGTGCTCAGTAAGGCCCAAGCTGTGGCTGTAGCTGTTTGCAGAGTTGGGAGTAACCACAGCAGTTTTCTGTGGACTCCCCACCTTTGCCTGCTCCTCAGGCAACATGAGTTGTGGTGCTCCCTGCAACACTTTAATGAAGAGTATCTTTGAGACTTTGACCCATGATGGATTTGGTAGCCACCAACATCTAGGATCAAAAATCTTCATAACGGGATGCTGGATTCGTACGCTAAAAGTTGGCTGAAGGTTTTATGGGTTTCTTGCTGCTTTCTTGCTGTTTGGGCATCATGTGATACTCCCTCCTCTGGGGTTTGTTGCCAGAAAGTCCTCAAAGCTGTGCAGTGAAGCATTTAACACTGGTCAACACCATTAGAACAGTAATATTAAAATCATAAGCACTACTGTTTCCCATCACGTGGTCAAATTGCTCCTGTCTGGTGCATATAACCTGTGGTGGTGTGAGGGTTGCACAGACAGACAGACAGAAGTGATGGGATCTTACACCTAGCACCGGAAAGCCCGGGGCCCAAAAGGCAATGTATGCCACCTGCACCATGCAGGAGACTTGCTGTGTTTGAAAGCTGAGAGCAGAAGAAACTGCTAGGAAGCATGCTGGGCTCCAGCAGCTTGGGAAGGCAGTGCAGGCCCATTTGGTCTTTGCAAAATTACATGTTTTGGACACCCGCTCTGGCCATCTGGGTCTCTTCTCTTGCTCTGGTGGTTAGCAAGAAATAGTGTCACCAAAGGTGGTTGCAACGAGCTTCAGTCACAGGAGGGTGATTTAAGAGGGGGAGCAGGAACCTTAACTCAAGACTTCCTTGCTCTTGTCAGTTTGCAATTCTGCCTTTCAGTTATTTTTATGTCATGCTAACGTACTTTATTATTCACAGTAGCGTTCAGTTTAATGTAGGGTGACCAGATACCCCAGCATGACTCAAGCAGTCTTTATCCTTAATTAAATGTCCTCTATGTAGCCATTTTTTCTTGCTGGTTTCTGAAGCCCCAGGATTCAATACAGTTTTCACTTTCCTGTTATTAGCAGACATTGTTTCATATCTGGCTTTAGAGTTTTATTATACAGTCAGCTGTAGAGCTTAAAATTGCATTATAAGGCTCCCTTGAATACTTTGGCTTTCAATATACGCTCCCTTCTGTAGCAGTGTTTCTAAAGCTTGTGCTATTACACAGTGATAATGCACAATTTTATATTTTACAATCATCAACTGTAAAAATAAGACAGTAAAAGTTTGTAATTTACAAGGCTATAAATGACATCTGCAGATCTTATGGGTTTAAAGATGTATTGGTTCAGTTTCACATATATATCAGTCTGAGACGGAATCTATTAGGTTCTGCGTATATACAGCATATTGCTTCCATTTACACTCGATGCTGTCATGTCTTTGAGGGAGAACATAAAAAAGAAAGAGGGGGAAAAATAGGAGTATGGACTCTGTTAACTACAGCAGATGTTTTCTAAATACGCCAAGTCATTGGGGCTCAACAGACATGAAATGGCAGCAGAAACAGGCAAAAATCTCACGAGCTCATATGGATGTGCTTTAAATTTATGCATCTGAATAGTTGTGTTGATCTGAATGGAAGTGTTCATGGGTGTCACGTTAAGGGTAGGCATGAGAGTATGCATGGATGGATGGGTGACAAAGACTGGTTTATCTTAGAGCCAGAAATTAATTGCATCTTTATGTGGGCAAACATGAGTTAGTTTGTGAATTGCTTGCAAGATCCTCCAGGTGGTCTTGCAAAATCAGGTGCATTATCAGAAAAGCAGGCTACCTTCAAAAACCAGCTGGAGATGAGTAGGAGGTAGACAGAAGGTAAAATATGACAGAGCCTGTGGCTGCCGATGCATGTAGTCGATCCTTTTTCTAGACTCAGTTGTGCCATTGGAGAACCACAGAATCATAAAATTATTAAGGTTGAAAAAGACCTCTAAGATCAAGTCCAACAGTCAACCCACCACCACCATGCCCACTAAACCATGTTCCAAAGTGCCACATCCATGCCTTTTTTAAACACCTCCAGGGATGGTGATTCCACCACTTCCCTAGGCAGCCTGTTCCAATGTTTGGCCACTCTTTCAGTAAAGAAATTTTTCCTAATATCCAGTCTAAACATCCCCTGGTGCAACTTGAGGTCATTTCCTCTCATCCTATTGGTAATTATTTGGGAGAAGAGACCAACCCCCACCTCAGTTGTAGAGTGATAAGGTCTCCTCTCAGCCTCCTTTTCTCTAGACTAAACACTCCCAGTTCCCTCAGACTGTCCTCATAAGACTGATTCTCCAGACCCTTCACCAGCTTTGCTCCCTTTCTCTGGTCATGCTCCAGCAACTCTATGTCCTTCTTGTAGTGAGGGGCCCAAAACTGAACACAGGTTATTAGTTAGCCAAAATCACTATTGAGTCAGCTGGCGTACCCACAGTGAACAGGGAGGACCTGAGCTGTCTGGCCATGGGGAGTGGGCTGCTCTCCCCAGTGGTATCTCCTGAGACTGGGCTTGGGCAAGAGGGTGGACGGAAGCTGGTGATATGTGAGGGGGCAGTACGGCCAGAAGATGAGGGGTGCTACTGCAAACTCGGATGGCACCCACTGTAAAAATAAGAGAGAAAGTGCAGCATTTACTCAGGCAGTAATGTTTTGAGAAATGTACTCTCAAGGCAGTTACTTGGCAATATTTAGCAGGCGTCTTCATCTTGCAGAAAGAGACTTTCTGAGAAGGAGGCAAGGAAGTACCCTGTGGTGTAGCTACCACAGTGTCAAGCTGCTGAATCCCAAGCAGTAAGCCAGTCTTTTGAGGATAACAGTGTACATAAGCATGAGCTTCCATGATTGAGAAAATACTTTGTGAGAAGATGAATATTTTTAATGTTTTTTAATAATGGAAACAAGAACAAAGAAGAAAGCTGTCATGGGACATCAGACTCTTGTAGGCTAAGATCAATGGTGTAATGCACATGATCATTACTGCAGATATATTGTAATTTAAAAAAAAAACCAGCCTAACTCTCCTCTTGTTCTAAAACAGAGATGAAGATCCTTTCAGAAAGGTGAAGCTTGGTATACAACAGCAAAACAGTGCTGTGTTGGTGGGAGAATATTTGGAGGAAGAAACAGGGAAGTCTTGGGGTGTAAAATCAATGAAGCATTGTGATTTCACTCGGATTGTTTTTCACTCAGTCCTAAACGCACATTTCCAGTTTGAGAAAAGGTCTGATAGCTGATCAGCAAAGGTTGGGGAGTATTACTGATTTTTCAAACATTCTCAGAAGACATACCTTTTTCCAAATACCCATGGCAGTTCAAATAAAAATATTCTGGACAGAGAAAGTGTGTACTCACTTGATTAAAAAGGCATCAATTTTTCATTATTCCAGGCTTAGAAATCACCATATTTCCACTAGTAAGTATCTCTGTGTACCAGGACAGTATAATTGATTGGACATGTGGTCATCTAAGCCAGAGTAGTTAATTTCAAACCTATTTATTGTCGTATAAAGCAACTGCATTGTACCATAATTTTTTTCTATCCTGTGCTCTCCCAGGCTGTGGGACATAGTGCTGTTGAAACAATAGACCTATTCATTTAACTGAGTAGGTGCTTGCAAGTAAATGTATGGCATCATTATCATTAGCTTCAGTTCCATCAACAGGGTGTCATTATCGCATTTAACTTAATTAGTATGGGAGCTCTTTTAAAAGAAAGCTTTCATAGAGAGGGATGTTGTAAATGCATTCTTGACTCCTAATAAATAAACCAATAGGCTACTGCGCAGTGAAGAATGTATAAAATAGCTGCTGGAGTGGCAGGCCGGCAAAGCGACACGTGTGTTCACGCTCAGGGCAAGAAGCTAGCAGTGGAGTGGCAGAGACAAGCTCTCCGAGCAGCTGCTTATCATAAATGTATTATGGCATGATGTTATCTCTGGAGGGGACGCGCGGTTTCAGGACGATGGGCGGGTGGGCCGGGCAGTTGGGCGTGCAGGGATGAAATTTGGGCGCCCTGGCTCCTGAGCGGCCTTGTCCTGTCGCACTTCTCGGTGTGGGGAGGCGGCAGCTGTTCCTGAAGGGCTGCAGCGCATGCTAACGAGGTGCTTGCACTGTTTACTCTTACTGGGGTTTTGTCATCTAAACAACTCATCTACAGTTATGGAAAACATAAAAAGATCTATTTCAGCGTATTGGCCTCCCTGGCCGATCAATATACCCTACTCCCTCCGCCCCCTCCCCCCACCCCCGCTTCACTCCTGAGATCGTGACTGGGAGCTCTGTGAGGAGCTGCTGTTGCATGGCCCGCACATCTGCTTGTGACATACTTTGGATGGGGTTGGTTGGTTGGGTTTTTTTTTTTCCATTGCAAGTATACACAGATGAGCTGCCTAATGAGCAATTAGAAAGATAGCCCAAGACTAGAAGTTAATTGTTTCGTTTACCCAGCTGAACAAGCATGTATCCCCCTTTCACCCAATATCCTCCTTTCTCACTCAGAGACAATAGAGGAGCCTTTGAATTTTTCCTGGCGTTTTTCAAAACGCCGCATTTGAATGCCAGCCTCACCCATCCCGAGTTAGGCACAGGCGCTCCTAAGGCTCAAAGCAAACGGAGCAGCTCCCCTTTTTCAGCTTGCTTTTCAAAGGAGAGGAAGGTAGTACAGTCACGCTCTGGGTGAGTAGGAATTTGTGCGGCGGTTTGTCCTTTCCTCCTCTGTTGATCAGGTTTCACAGAGATGTTGGGGTATTTAACTTCCTGCAACTTGCAAGGCAAGGAGTGGAAGGGAAGGCTCCGTCTGAGCTCAACTCTAATTAGGCTCCAGGGAGCGAACGGAACAGGAGAAGCGGAGGGGAGAAATACTGCAAGTGCCACAAATGTGGGAAAAGCTTCAACTGGAGTTTGCATAAGAATGGGTCTGTAGCAACCCTGGCTTTGATGATTCAGCAGCTCAACTAACTAAACTGCCTTCTGTTGTTTGGGTGTTTGCAGTTCATCCCAGTACCAGTTTTTCCTTATAATTATCTGGTCCGGAATTGTCTTTTTTTTCTTCTTCTTCTTCTTCTTCTTTTTTTTCCCCTCAGAATTCAGCTGTTCTTTCTTAACGTGAAGAGCCTAAAGAAAACAAAGGAGAGCACCATGGTAAAAATATGTGAGCTGACATCTCTGACAATGGAAAATTTCCCTGCAGGCCACCTCAACTGTGGGGCTCCCTCAAATATGCTCTTCTCTCATCTTGTTGAATATCAATAGTTAAACATCTTCCAAAGGGGCCTGGAAATCACCTCGCAAGAATAAAAAATTGCAGTCTATCTTTCTTCCAACAGAGGCACTTTTGTAATACGTGTTTGATCATGGGGCTCAAATTAAGTCTGGCAGGACTGCTGTGGACAGCTGCTCCTGTGGGCTTCTTGTGGTAGGAACCAACCCTGAGTGCTGGCTTCAGATGCACACCTGGGCACATGCATCAGCAGCGTGGACAGAACAGCTTACAGATCCCCCTTGAGAGGAAGCAGCAGCTCCAGGAATGACAACACACTCTATTCGCCAGGATACGGCGAAGGTTTTCCTAAGGAAGTGATCACAGAGACAACTGAAGCTGGAGGAAAAGTAATTAAAACTAATCTGGATCCATTAAAGATGATGATGATGATGATTCTTAACGTATTTTGTATCTTCCAGATGGCAGAAGATAACTTGTCAGCTTTCACAACAGTGGGAGGTCCAGGATTCACTGTATTTAACAGCAAAACTACAAGCAAGCATTGGACACAGTTTATGTCTGATTGGCTGTAAAGGACAGGATGTCAGAATGCTTCTTGAGATTGCAAGAAGCTGAGAGAAAAATTGGAGACATTAGGTCAAACTATTGCTCAAATAAAAGTCTACCAAGAAGTAGAAAGAACATCAGAAACACTTGAAACTAATTGGCTTAAACTTTTAAGACAGATGGGGAAATGCATCAGAAGGTGCTGAAGTTTTTTGTTATCGTTTTGATCAGGAGTAACAAGGGGGAACATTTTTGCTTTGTCATCCTCTTACCTGGCTATACTCACAGCTCCTAAGACAGTTCTTTTTAAATGCTATTTTGTATTTTAAAAATCACATGTTCATGGAAAGCAAACTGTCAAAGCAGGTATAGAACAAAACAGCTCCTTGGGTAAACTGGCCTTCAACCTTTGGCATAGATAAAATACGTACAGTTTAAGTATTTGAGACAGGAAACCCCTGATGAGGCACGGATGCACTGCAGAAGAATGGCAAATATCTGGGGAACTTCAACAGTTTCTGAAAGAGGCTGTGGCTGGGCTACCTTCACCACAGGTAAATGGCAACACTTCTGTGAGGTCAGTGTAGCTTTACTTCATTGAGACTGATCCTGAATTCTTAATCCTAAATTATTTGCCCAAAGCCCTTACCTCCACTGAAATCAGGGTTAAACCAACTTGAAAAAGAAGATGCGTGCTGTTTCTGATGTGAAAATTAATGAAATTTATTTGAACACAACATGAGCCAGTCTCAGTGTTTGGGTTTTTTTTTTCTGATTAAATTTAGTGCCTTAGGAATCAGGGGGGAACACACAGTCAGGATGTGGGGAGAATAAATAGCGAGTGTGCGCTTTCAGGCTGATATCCAAATGCACTACTGGAACTTAATTTGGACTAGGCATTTTGTCCATCATACAACACTGCACTGCCAGCCATGGAGCTTAGAGGTGTTAAATTAGCCATGGCAGGACGCCTCCTTGTTTCTTAATTTCAAAAAAAAAAAAGTATATTGAATGGGGCGAGGAGAAACCGTTTGTTTCAAAACTGGGTAAAAGTGGGCTGGGGAGTTCAAAGAAGTTATCTTCCCCTGTTCCTGTTGAGATGTGTAGGCGTGCTGAATTCCTGGCAGACCTCAGTTAATCTGCTGCTTGTTTCTGCTGCTCTGAGAATGAGAACCAGCCTGCGTGTTAGCTCTCAGTCAGTCCTGCAAACAGGCCACTGGCTGCAGAGTCACTCTGCGTGCTTATGTGTGTTTGTGTGTGTGCACGTTGACGCACACAGTGATGGTGGGTCTTTCCAGGAGTTCCTTGATCCACCCAGTGCTCCTTTATGGAAAGCAACCGCTTCTGGCCTTTATATATAATTGACTGTTCATATAAATGTGAACTCTGTAAAGAAACATCAGTGTTTTCCAACCCTGCTGCCATTGTATCTATGACACGCCACGAGACACCTCCCTATGCTTAGCATAGCAAATAACTGCTGAGTGTTGCAATTTGGTGTTTAATGCTGATTTTCTCTTTATGTCTGCAAGAGCGAAGGGTTCCTCTGGCTCTTCTTACTATTCTGAAAAGTATGTCTTGCTAGGTCAGCTGGATTAAGTTGGCATGCATCTGGACCAGACTGCATTAAAGCAATTTTTCTCTTCTCGTTACCTGAACTCATTCGTTCACAGCTTGGTACTGAGAGTGCTGTTCTGAATATACATTATTGGGGTCATCTTCCCCTCAGCCCTCTGAGGTAAGGACAGAAGAGTTTTAGATTTATGATTCAGTGTTAGATTTACCATTCCACAAACTCAGAAATGAAATTCAAGGGAGAGTAAATGGCTAACCCAGAGGCACACATAAAGGCAAAGAAAAGAAACAAATAAATCCCTTTATTTGGGGAAAGAATTAATAGCAATTTTTCCTTCCCACCATGCAGAGCTCTGTGCATCCTACCTCTCTCCTTTTCACTGGCAGAGGAGAAAACAAGCTGTTGTCTCCACAGCCTAATAGGAAGGGTTCCTCAAATGTGTTTACACTGAAGCGGGCAACAGCTGCACCAGTTAGTCTTGTAGGAACAGTAAGTGCTGCATCGACCAAAATTAAGCGAAGTGTGTGTGACATTCACAGCTTCATTGCCAGCAAACTAACAAAATATCTAAGTTAAGTTCACAGTCTGCCCACCTTACAAATGCACAGAAGTCAAACCATTTAATAATATGTCAGGGCCTTGCACACATTGAGGGGGTGGGTCTTAAACTGTGATTGATTTCAGTAACTAGTTCAATCAAGAAAACATACATGCCCTAAGGGAAAATGTATTAGCTTATTAATGCATTGTGATGAAGTAATCTTCCTTATGAAAAGGAAAATGAAAACAAGCACGCTGTTATCCTGTATGCGTGTGGCATCTTTCCTGTATTTGTATTAGGCTTTGTAGAACGCATACAAATTACAGAGAGAAGTATGCATGCAGCAGCGTGCAAAGTGGCTGGTCACCCAGCATTGCCCAGAGGCTCAACTTCCCAAGCAAAAATTTATGTTAGACTTCTTAGTATGTCCTGTGACTCAAAGAACTCAGGTCACAGCTCAACAGCTGAAAGCTTTGTAAGAGAGAGAGCTCCAAACTGAGCTCTTTCGGTAAGACCCCCACGGGCAGCTTCCAGGCTCTCAAGACTGATGACTGTGTCTGGTATGAAGGAGAGCTCACATGGAAATGTTTGAGAGCTTTATAGAGCAGCGTCTACATCCTGAGATGACTTCTGAGGTAAATAGAGAGCTAATGAAGATTTTGGAGGACTAATGTAGTGTGCTCTCTGCAGCTCCTGCCTCCCAGGAGGGAAGTGAGCACTGCACCTGCCTGAGCCTCAGAGCTGCCTGTAAGTGTCGCTGCATGTGAGCTGTGTCGCAGCACTGCTCCGGATGGCATCCTGACAATAACTACCTGCCGCTGTGCAAACCTCGGCTCTGGCCAGCCATCCTAATGCTATACTGAAGAGAGGAGGTGCTACGAGTAGGTGAGGATACTGATGGGGGACCTTCTAGTCAAGTCAGTGCATAGCTGAAAATGCAATAAAAAGATGGTCTTGGTACAAGCTTTTTTTTCTGCAATTCCCCTTTGTTGCTCTTGCAGAACCCTGGTGAAACATTAGCGGTTTCTATACAGTGAAAAAGATCTTGCTTTAGCTAAAGGACCCTTGCTGTTAGTTTGTGTTTATCTTTTGAGGGAGGAAAAAAGCATTCCCTGCTGGGAATGAATAATACTGGCTACCTCAGGAACATATGGACACTTCTTATGGCTATGTTTGTTATTAACTTTTATGGAGTGACAAAGAGGTGCCTTCACTGAATTGCATTAGAAGTGTAATAAAACCTTGCCCAACAAGACTTAAAAGTAGCTGGTCAGCTGTGTTAGAGTCTAATACATACTCAATTTTAGGAGCAAATACATTTTAAGCATAGAAGAGCAACAACCACTGATATTATGGAACTACTGGAGATGAATTTTCTTGTCTATAGATGCAGAGTTCCCTGCAGCAAGGAGTTATAGGTACCCACTCCAGGTCAAGTATTAATTTTTTAGACCTGGCTATGAAGTCTAGCAGTGTGCTGTCCAGAGAAATAGTGTTGTAATTTGTGTTTTTGCACAGGTATCCAGGTGTGTGGAAAATACACAACACAGTAGAATATGAAGAACATTTCTGGAAGCATTGATCCAGAGGTGAAATACTCATGTCTTTCACTTTGTACTTGAGCTACCTTCTGTGCAAAATTGTTCATCATTGAATTATTTAAAGGCAATGACCAAGGACTGTTCCTTGTTTGACTTGACCTCCAATTTGTAAGCTTACTGGAAAACAGGTTAAGCGAGTTGTGGTATTGAGAGTATCCCAGTTGCTGCTGTGCTCTAAATCAGAAAGTACTATCACTTAATAGAGGAAGAAAGAGACAACATCTTTTGACCTATTGCTGTAGGCTCAGTTGGAAGATGTTTATGGTACTCGTTGATAGCTGTCTGATGTGTTTCCTGGCAAGAGGCTTTTCTTACCATGTATCTGCAAAAGTGCTGATCCACCTTACTGTGTTAAGCAAGACTTAGAATTGCTCTTAGTGCATCTGGCTGAGCTGCCAAGCTACAGGTGAGGTGGGGAAGAGGAACCAGTGGTGGAGATGGAGGATCTTCTGCAATAAGCCACCACCAGAATTTACTGAGCCAGGAGAGAAAATTGCCTGAACATTTCACTTGGTACAGTAGGACCGGAAGGAAGAAATACATCCACGGCAACTTTATCCAGCACTGGCTCATGGGGAATGTACCTCCTACACTGCAAGGTAGGTGGAGGTTTTCCTGGCATGGTCAAAATGATTGCAGGTCTACTGATGTATGGTGAGATTTGGTACCACCTCAGTGGAGGCACCACCCTTTAAGTGGGAGAGTGCAGGTCATAATGTATGGAGCCAACAGCAGGCAGTGGTTTGTTCTGCATGTGAGGCTGGGAGCTACACCTCTTGGCCTGGCTCTGCAGGACACTCTGGTGACTGGCAGGGAAGCTGAGGCACCCATCCAGCTGTCCCTGCCATAGGCTTTATTAGCCTTGGCGCTGCAGTGCCTCATTGTGATGGGCCATGGGTTGGGATTTTGTATTTTCCCTCCTCGTTTTCCCTTCCTCCTGCCAGCTGAGCCATTTCCTAATCCCAGGCAGACCTGGGCTGTCCCTCTGCCTCTTCTTGGGGAAGTTATTTTGCTGAAGAGAGGAGATAGGCTCTGGTGTTTTAGATGCCTCAGCTGCACTTTAACATCTCTTACCTGGTCAGGGAAGAGGTGATGTCATCTCGCAGAACAGTGGCCCTTGGTTCCTGGCTCCTTAGGGCCTTCACTTGACATGGGATGTCTTGTTGGCAATTTGCTTCTCTCCTTTGTGACCATAGCAAAAGCAGAGAGGATGGCACTTCGGTGCTGATGGTTGTCATGGCTCTTGCAAGGTCCTTGATACCATACGGGAGAAGATGGGGAGCAGTATGTCCTTGGTAGTCTGAGATACAAGTGCTCTCTTCTGCTTTTGGAGCTAGGAGCAGCCTGGCATGGTTTTGATCAAGATCTTCTGTTAATTTAATGTCAGGCATCCCTTTTACTCTGCCCTGTCAGGGATATTTGCTGGAGGATGTAACTCGACAAAATAGTTGTCTTCCCAGATAGATGGCATCTCACCATGGGTTTCACTCTCAAGCAGCTTAAGAGAGTTGTTGCAGGAAGAGCAAGGGAATACGGCAAGTAAGCTAGTGGCCCAAAGAGGATCTTGCACTGAACTGGAGCACAGTCTAACAACAAGATGCTGTTTTACTTAACACAGTGACACTGTATCTGAAAATAGTCAGTGGAAGACTGGCTGAGCCTAATCACAGGTCACTGTGCTCTGACTTGAGAGCATTGCACTCACCTGCTTTGCAAATAACTATTTCCTAGCACCCCGAGGAAAATTAAGGCAACCTGTAAGAAGCAGAGCAATCAAAACACCCATTCTGGAGTGTAAAGTGGGCAAAAATATCCTCTCAAATTCCACCTCTGCTACTGTGAGCTCCACAGTAACTTCTCAGCTCAACTGAGCTACAACTTTGTCCTATTCCTATCAGGATATCGACCCCCACCCCCTGCCATCAGCGGGCTTTACTGTGGAGCACCAAGCAACATGGCTCCTTTTGTTTTTGTATCAACAACACTCTTGCCGTAAACCAAAGCAGTGAACTAACAGGATTTAATTGACTAGTGCTGGATTTTCACAGCAGACCCCCTGGAGCACACCAGCTCTGCTCCTGTTGGCAGCCTTTCGTGGCATTGATTTTACGCGTAAGACAGTGGCACAGCATGTGGGATATTGGAACAACATTGACAGAGTTAATTCACACTCTGGTTGGTCTTGATCCCTTGCAAGCAGAAGGGTAAAACCATCACCAGGCCATGGATGTGTATGGAGGGAATCTGTGCTCCCTGAGCCAGCAGCATCCCAAAAGACTTGCAAATAAACCATATGGGTTTCACGTTAAAATTAGGATAAAAATGACTTGATGCATTAAATGTCAATAAGCAAGGTAAAACTTCACTACTGTCTGTGCTTCTACAAATCTGGAACATCTCCTGTGACTGGGTAGGCTTTAGATTTGTGTTACAATTCAGGCTGCAAAATGATACAAGGAGCTGTTCTTGAGGGAAGAAATAGAGAGGGGGAAAACATGCGGGTTAGGAGTACTGGAAGGGGTGAAAGTGACAGAACCGATGTCTGCATGTATTTCCAGACTAACTTCTCATGACTTTGTTACTGAGCAGTGTGGGGCCTGGGAGTCATCTGTGCCAGGTTTTATGTACCATATGACTAGCCTGTAGCATTTTGGCCATGCTTTAGCTGGCTCTCCTCTAGCAGTGCCATGAGCGGTTTTTGTACATCTTTGCTTGCACCAGATGGCCTGACATCTCCACCATGATCTTCATCTCACCTTTTCTTTGCTCTGTGCTGGGGTGCATTTGAGGAGTCCTGCGAGTTTTCTCCTGGTTCATGTGTGCTGCTTCCCATCTCTGTCCAGAGCCGTGACCCTGAGATGTGACTTTTCCCTGTGTTTGGAGCAGGTTGTATCTATGTCCCCTGTCAGTGCTGAGAGCACATGCAGCACAGCCTTCCCAGTGCATTTTGAGAGAAAGGCAAGTGAGAAGTGAAGCAGAGAAGAGAGATTCAATGAAGAAAATAGTTGCCCGGAGACAAATGTGATATGATGGGCAAGATTAACTTACATAAAGGGTCTGAATAAAGTAACAGAAGCAGGAGCCAAGCAAGATGTTTTTAATGTGCTGCACAAACCCATTAATCAGGCTAAAATGTTGTTTGTGTAACATTCTGTGCCCTACACAGTACATGAGGCCTATAAATCTACCTGATCTATATGGAAAATTTGTGGGTCAGGATAAGCAGAGACTGCAGCATCAAATAAAATAAAGCTACTGCCAGTACAATCAGTGATTAAGAAGTATTGAAGCAAACACACGAAGGCTACTGGAAATGGCAGCTTTGAAATGCTCGCAGACCAGGCCTCTTCTTGAGGCACTCGGTTATCAAATACAGTGTTTCCGTATCACAGAGCCTAGCTGAGCAGCTTTGATAGTGTGAATTGCAAGTTATTGCACATTTCCCAAGCTCGCTTCCTGTTGTTAGTTATGGAAGACCCTAACTTAGAGGATAATTAAATGAAAGGACCGTTTCAAGGAATTATCTGGATAATTAATTCTGATAAATACGATTTTGCTTTAGAGCACTGAAAAAAAAGTAGAAGCCACTGAGTTGAGACAGGAAATCATACGGGACGCCTTGCATGTGAACATATTTATTATCTGTTTTAATTAACAAACTAAGTCATAAATGTGTAATGTAACGTACTTGTCTGGGGTTTCTTTTTGTTAAATGACTTAATTTCCGAAAGTCCATTATGCTGCACTTTATATGTACATCTTTTTTATGGCTATGCCAGTTGCAGGGTTTTACAAAAGGACAGCAAAGTGAATTATGGAAAGATATTAACATTTTGAACTAGGTTGGATTTTTTGGTCTGTTGAGTTCTGCATTCGAAAGGTTTTGTGTATATTCGACCTACTTCTGGTGGCTGGAGCCTTTAGACTATTAAAGTATACAAAAGCTACTATAAACAACATTAATTCTGTGATTGAAACTCCCCAAAGCAAGAAAAGTCTGCCTGAAGTTGACATGCTTTGCTTAACTTACTCTTAAAGTAAAATATTTCGGTGGCACCTGCAAATCAGTCTTGTAAAACTCGCTGTTTGTGGCTGCACTCTAGGTACCTGAAACATGCTTTCTTTGTTGCTCCTGGAGGCATTGGAGAAACTACTTGATTTGGTAATCAAAGCTACAATGGGAAATCAGGATCCAAGGGAAGCTCAGAGCTGAGGAAATTCTCAATAATGCGCCTTTTGCACATAGGTAAATGGCATTTGTCTCGAGAGGTTTAGGTATAATTTTCAGCAGTGAGGCTCAAGGGGAAGCTAAGTGAGCAATTATACACTGGTTTTTAGACAAGTTGCCTGGTGGTGAGAGTCCATTCCCTGTGCAACGTAATGGGATAGTAACAAAAACACCCACCAAAAAACCTAATTGTTATTTTCAAATTGCATTGTCAGCATTCATAGATCCTAAATGAGAGTGACATCCCAGTCTGTCAGGTACTGACAGTCCATGGTGGGAGACTGTCTTTGGTTTTGAAAGCTCACTGAGTTGACAGGAAAAGGAAAGGGCAGACGACGAAGTGGAGCCTCAGAGATAAATTTAACCTGTGGCACATGCGAAGAAAAGGCTGCACCAGATCTGACCAAAGGCTCTGACTGCAGCCATGAGCAGTGAATGCTTAAGGAAAATTTATTATGAACTGGGTAGGCTCAGGCTGAATTAGCAGGTAAAAATCATGATATAGCCTCATAGCTGCACAGATTACAAGCAGCTCAAGCTGGACATTGCACCATAGCAACTGATGAACCGATGTTCCATGAATTTCCATGAAATGGCCTTGTAAATGTAGTGTCACCATGACCTCCACAATTCAGTTGTTCTCAGTGAAGAAATGAATGTTTCATTTTTATTATTTTTTAGAGCTCCTGCCTGATTTTTCCTATGGCTTCCTCCTAGCTCTGCCATGTGAGAGTGCTCACTTTACTCCACCTCCAAAGCATTTGTGATTTTATAAGCGTTCTTCAGCAATCTTCCTCTGCACTAAGAACAGGATTAGTATTTAAGTGTCCTGAGTTTTACTTATTCCCAAGTGCACTCAGTTTGTTTGTACAATGTTCATCTACATTTTAGTGTAGGCATCCATGAGTAGAAGTGTCCATGCTGCCATCAGTATGTTTGCTTATGGGAAAAACCTCTCTTAGAGTTGTAAGGCACTTCATTAATGTAACATTCCTCCTCACTCACTTTTAATGCCATCTTCATTGTTGGAAAATCTGACCTGGTCTCAGAAAGCCAAAGAGCTGCTTCATCCCTTCCAGGGCTTTTAAACTCAGGCCTGTCATGGTAGTAATGTAGTTGCAGTTTATGCACTGAAGGTATCTCCCTCCTGACTGGTAAGGGCATGAGGAGTTGACTCCATTTGATCCCTTCTATTGTAGACATCCTCAGATCTGCAGATTCCTGGTTCAGTCTCTTAAATAAAAGATTTCCCTTTCTTGTGCGTTGGCTGTAACACACTAGAGAATAGTTGTTTGATAGCTTAATTTGCTTTTCTTTTTTATGATAGCATCTAAAGGAAACAACATGCTGTCGACAAGTGCTATGGCATAAAAGCTCCCTTAAATTCAGGGTCCTATCACTGGGCCGTTGAGATTTATTATTTTTGCCATGTGAAAGGCAATAAAGAAACCATGCTAAATAAATATTAGAACTTTCATCAGCTGTGGATTTAAGTTTAATTGTAAGCCACAAATTTAAACGAGGATTTCAGATACTTTGGGAACCTTGGAACAGAATGCAGAATAAAAACTCCATGACTGAGGTCAAAACAGTTAGAGACCTACTATTCTATCTGGACTGCTGCAAGTCCATGAGACCAGGTGGGATCCACCCAAGGCTACTGAGGGAACTGGCTACTGAGCTGGCTACTGAGATGCTCTCCATCATCTATCAGCTGCCATGGGCAACTAGAGAGGTACCAGATGTCTGGAGACTTGCTAATGTGACACCCATCTATAAGAAATTTCATAAGGAAGATCCGGGTAACTACAGGCCTGTTAGCCTGACCTCAGTGCCCAGGAAGATTATGGAGCAAGTCATCCTGCGGGCATAGAGCAAGTATGTGACAACCAGGGGATCAGGCCCTGCCAGCGTGGGTTCACGAAGGGCAAGTCCTGCCTGACCAAATTCATCTCCTTCTGTGACCAGGTGACCCACCTGGTGGACGAGGGAAAGGCTGTTGTTTGGAACAAGTGTTTTTCTAGGTGCAAGTTATTTTCTTGGGGCGCAACTTATTTTCTCGTCCCTCCTTCCAGCTCTGGGAGATGATATGGGGTGGAATAGAAGGATTCAGTCTGTAAATACATGGCTCAGACACTGGTGCTAAAGGCAGGGCTTTGCCTTCCATGCAGTTTTAAACTAGATTTGAAGGGGGATGGGGCTGTTACTGGGTTCCAATCAGTGGGGCAGTGTTCTGGTAAGCCAAGCTTTAAACTAGGTTTGAGGGGGAGGGCAATGGAACCAGGCTTGATGGACTAAAACCTGGGGGTAGCGTGCCAAAGTTGGAGGGGCAGTGTGCCAGTGAGTTATCAGGCACCGTGGAAACACCTGGGAGTGACAGTGCAGGAGCTAGAGCTTCTCTTGGAAAGGTGGAGGGATCAACAGCCTGACAGAAGTATATCTGCGCTAATGCACATACTGCATGGGCAACTAACAGGAGGAGCTTGAAGCAACTGTACAGTGGGAAGCCTATGACTTAGTTGCCATCACAGAAACTTGGTGGGATGACTCACACAACTGTAATGCTGTGATGGATGGGTATAAACTCTTCAGGAGGGACAGGCAAGGAAGGAGGCATGGTGGGGTAGCCCTCTGTGTTAGGGATTGTCTTGACTGTCTGGAGTTTAATGATGGTGATGATAAGGTTGAATATTTATGGGTTAGAATCACAGGGAAGGCCAACAAGACGGACATCCTGGTGGGAGTCTGTTATAGACCACCCAGCCAGGATGAAGAGGTAGATGAAATCTTCTTCAGGCAGCTGGGAGTAGATTGCTGTCCCTTGCTCTTGTGGGTGACTTCAACCTACCAGATATCTCCAGGATAGTCCACATGGGTAAATCTAGGAGGTTCTTGGAGTGTGTGGGAGATAACTTCCTGACACAGCTGATGAATGAGTCAACTAGGGAAGGCACCCTGCTGGACCTGTTGTTCATGAATAGAGAAGGACTTGTAGATGAGGTGACAGTTGGAGGCTGCCTTGAGCAGAGCAATCATGAATAGATAAAGTTCTCAATTCTAGGGGAAGGGAGAAGGAGGGTTGGAAGAACCACCACCCTGGACTTCTGGGGGCTGGTCTTTGGCCTGTTGAGTAGCTTAGGAGATGGAAGCAAGTCCCCTGGGAGCAAGTCCTGGAAGCTCAGTAAGACTGGTTCCTCCTCAAGAATGAGGTTCTGAAGGTGTAGGAGCAAAACATTCCCCTGTGCTGCAAGTCGAGCTGGTGGGGAAAACAACCTGCCCGGCTGAACAGAGAGATTTGGCTGGAACTCAGGAAGAAAAGGAGAGTTTATGACTGCTGGAAGAAGGGTCAGATAACCCAGGAGGACTACACGCTGAGGTGAGGTTACACAGGGAGAATATAAAGAGGGCCAAAGCCCAGATAGAACTCAATCTGGCCACTGCTGTAAAAGACAATAAGAAAAAATTATATAAATACATTAATAGAAAAAAGAGGTCCAGGGAGAATCTCCCACCTTTATTGGATGTGGGGGGAACCACTGTAACAGAGGATGAAGAAAAGACTGAGGTACCTTTTTGCCTCAGTCTTTAGTCGTAAGACCAGTTGGTTTCCTGATACTCGGGCACCTGAGTGGAAAGATAGGGATGGGAAGCAGTCTGAAGCACCCTCTAATGCTAGGGAAATTGTTTAGTGACCTGGTCAGCCACTTAGATCCACACAAGTTGATGGGTCTGGATGGGATACACCCGAGGATAGTGAGGGAGCTGGCTGAAGTGCTCACCAAGCTACTTTCCCTCATTTACCATAAGTCCTTGGCTGATTGGGGTGGTTTGGCTTGACCTGAAGCTGGCACGTGTGACATCCATTGACAAGAAGGGCCAGAAGGAGGACCCAGGGAACTACAGGCCTGTCAGCCTGACCCCAGTGCTGGGGAAGGTGTTGGAACAAATCATCTTGAGTATCATCATGCAATACATGCAGGACACTCAGGTGATCCGGCCCAGTCAGCATGGGTTTCTGAAAGACAGATTGTGCTTGACCAACCTGATCTCCTCCTATGACAAGGTGACCTGCTTAGTGGATGAGGCGAAAGCTGTGGATGTTGTCTACCTGGACTTCAGTAAAGCCTTCGACACTGTTCCCAACAGCATCCTCCCGGAGAAACTAGCCTCTCGTGGATTAAATGGGTATACTCCTCTCTGGGTTAAAACCTGACTGGACGGTTGGGCCCAAAGAGTTGTGGTGAATGGAGTCAAATCTGCTGACTATTGTCTGAAACAGAGCAGAACCTGACTGAATGTCATGTTGAGCTCGTCCAGTGAGGAGGGCCCACCCAGCAGTACCTGGGATGCATTGTACACGCCTCTGCAGTGAGAGTCTCCTCCTCTGGGCAGACAGCCAGAAGCAAGCTCCCTTCCTACTTAAGTCTTATGTAGGCTGTATTTTGAGAACTTAAGTGATTCATTGACTTTGTATCATCCCTTCTGCTCATAAGTAAATGTTATCTTTTTGTGAAGGGCTTGACTAGGATTCTTATAATTTCTGGACCCTTGGACAGATCGACTGTGCAGGCATGATTTTCATTGTGAATTTTGGGGATTGCTTGAGTTCTACCTCAAAGTGAAACTTAATTTCACAACATTTCTTACAGTCAAAACCAGGCCTATGACTGTCCTTGAAAAAAAGGAGTTTGATCTTCAGCAAAGAGAACTGTCAAGAGATTATGCAAAATATATATAGCCCCTTTTTGCACAGATAGAGAAAAACCTTTTTACTATATTTCATATATTTGCTTATGTACTTTAAGAAATAAAATATTTGTTAAAAAAAAGATGAGGTTTGGAGTCTGGAAGCTTGAGGTCTGCTACTTTATTAATGTACTGTTTTTCCTTTGGGCAAATTATCTTCCTTTTCCCACATCCCTGTTTGTAATGTCATACAGTACTTGAAGTTATTCTCCTTGGCAAAGTGCTAAGTAGAAAAATCTGTGTCAGGTTCTGCTAAAGGCTCACAAAAATATAATTTTTTTGTCAAAAAGATTATCTGGCAACTAATAAACAGTTAACTTCTACAAAATGTATACTTCCAGTGAATTGTATCTCAGTCATTTTACTTCAAATTTAATGGAATATTTCATGAAAATTTATCAAAACTATGATTAAAATAAAAATAATTTATAAAGAGACTTTTTAGTAGTTGAAATTTTTATAGCATTTCATAGGTACTTATCCAGAAACTTTTATAATCTTTTATTTCATTATAAGCAGCTTTTTGCATAAAGTACCTTGTGGAGTAAAAAAAAAAGGGTCAAACCCACACTTTAAGGAACAGAAAAAAATGCAGAACTATTTCCTAATGGGTTTTTTTTTTTTTACATGTGACCAGTTCTAATTGTTGTAAAGCATGTTTGTGTATTCTGTGGCTTCCTCTGGAAGTGCTTGTGCATTTAAAGCACTGTAATGCAAGAGAGTCCTTTTTTTTCTCCCAAATTTCTGATTAGTTAGTAATAACGGAATAGGAATGGCAGGATTTAACCTGAAGAGGTTATAAAAATCTTTACTTTTGTCTTTTTTTTTTCTTTTCTTTTCCTTAAATACACGTGGACAGCCACTTTCTTGACACTGTTTGATAAGTTATTGCTGCATCAGTGTCACCAGCATAATGTTTTGCTACAGACTTTTGGGAAGCTTATAGTGAAGGGGCCTTGGCAATTATTAGAGGAAAGTTGCATGTTACACTTTCCCCATATTTGTCGTATTATCGCAGCAGTCCTGAAGGTCCCCTCAGGATGGTTGTTTGTGCCCTGCACGGTGCGTGTTAGAAGAGATGCTTCTGTGATGAGCACAACTGATTTATACATGCATGTTCAGTCTACTCTAGAGAGACCTCTCTATTTTTTATGAGGCACAGGATTGAAAGGATTTCTCTGTCTCATTGAATTAAGTCCCCCTGCAGTCCCAGGCAACCACCTCACACGTTACCTCTACAAACCAATAAAACTTCACTGTAAAATAGCTAGATTTCCTGTTCCTTAGTGCTTCTCCACAGTTTCATTCCTCTCATGGTTAGAAATCATGCTCCCAACCTAACCTTATTTATGTCCAGCTTCTACCTTTTTGTTCTTGTGCCAATGCTGGCCTTTAGCTTAAATAGCTCTTCTTCTTCCCTGGTGTTTACCTCTTTGATATGTTTATAGAGAACAATTATATTCCCTCTCAGCCTTCATTTGTTAAACAGTTTATCTTTTCTCAGATAAGCTTTCTGTTTCCCTGATCATCGGAGAAGCAGTTCTGTGTACCTACTTCAATTTAAATATCTTAAATTCATCATTGCTTTCAAATGTGAATCACCAGAGTGGCCCACGCAGCTCTAAAGGACATTTAAGCAGTTCCCCAAGCCCCATCTCTTGTGCAATTACCTTTGCTCAATTTCATTTGTGATAAGATAGCTCGCTCATGTCTTCCTTCTCACGCTGATGTCTTCCCATCACCTACCTGCATTTCCCATCCACCCCTTACTACCACTGCCCTCCACTGCAGTATTTCATCCATTTTCAGTAACCTCCAGTGTTTTATTATATGGCAATACTCACAAGCTTTGTCTTATCAGCATATTAGTTAACTGCCACCTTCCTTTTTTTGCTGAGTCCACTAACATAAATACTGTTGAATAAGGTTGGCTATGAAATCAGTCTTTGGGACTAATCTTTGGATATATTTACCTCCTCTCAGCCCCCTGCTAAGTAGGTGGTACTAAGTCATTTTCCATGAAGTGCTATAACAGATGTTCTAAAGACCCAATATACCATAGAAAGAAAGTGGTTAGGTTAGTTCATCCTATTTCAGATTAATCAATTTTAAGTTTCATTTTACCATTTTCCCTTAGTTTTGATTATTGCTTCTTTCAAAATTGATTCAGGTATGTTACTTGAATTTATTACTATTATTTTTTTCTATTTCTTAAGTGCAGGTAGTATATTTGCTATTGCTATCACAATATATTCCAACCCCTAACAGTCCATGATTCTGTGAAAGTATGTCATGTGACAGTTCTCCTACAGTTTTTTTGATAGATGTGATTTGGACACACCATTAAGTGAGTTAAGTTCCTTTGACTTTTTGTTCCACCTCACTTTAGCTTCTGTTTTATAGTGACTCTATTTTTGTGCCTGTATTCTACATCATCTGAGTATTCTGTAACATCATCTTTAGTGAAAATTTGTTAAAGTGCTTGTTTAGTTTATGGGCCCTACCAAGATTATGTTTAATATTGATCCCATCTTCAGTGTCTAATGACCTTGCTCTTTTCTTTAATGTTTATGTATCAAGCTAAAAACCCAACCCCAACCCAAGGTTTACAGTGCATTTACTTTTCCTTTCGACACTTTGTGTTTGATTATCTCAGTTCTTGATTTATCCTTTATATATCCCTCCAGTAACTGTTATCATGTCTTCTCTCCATCTTTTAGGTTGTTGTTTGGGGCTTTTTTGCTCATTCATTCTTTCTGAGAAGGTGCACTATTTTAGACCTCTGACCATTGCAGTTGTTATTTCTCCTTGCATTTAAAGTGTCCGAAGTAGGCCCAATACTAACACGAAGTCTGTGCAGCCCTGTGAAAGTACTACTTCATATATGTCACAGGCTATCCTCAAGCTTAAACATGGTGGCACCATGTGTGTTTGTGTCTTTTGTGTTATTAGCCCCACATCGCTGAACTGTGCTTATCTTAAACCTTTCTATACATCCTTTTATGGCAAACTGCTACTTAACCAGTGGTTCCCCATCTTGTATTCGGGCAAACTGATTGCTCCTACCTAAGAGTTGTGGCTCATGCTTGTCCTCCCAGTCAAATTGAATCCCATGTTTGCAAGCTGTTTATCCAACTTGCTGATGCGCTATGAATTTCAGCCCTGTCCTTCATTGTTCTCACAGCTTCAGTCACTGTCTATAAACTTACTGTGCATAAGAGATCTCCAAGGTTCCCTTCCAACCCCTATCATTCTATGATTCTGTGATAAGCTGTACTCCATCATAGGCATC
Organism: Hypotaenidia okinawae; assembly: GCA_027925045.1. NCBI lineage: Eukaryota > Metazoa > Chordata > Aves > Gruiformes > Rallidae > Hypotaenidia > Hypotaenidia okinawae. Next base: position 94,831,969 of record BSDF01000001.1, read on the forward strand.
ATTAATGAAAATGTTGAATGGTCTTGGACTGAGGAGAAAGTTGCAGGATTGCACTAAATAGATTCTTCCATTTTTATAGCAACCCATTTATTGCTCTTGTCTTAGAACAAAGATAAGGTTGTCTTTACTGGTCAGTCTTCGTCTCTTTCCTTGGTATCTAAGGCATCTTCATGATGGGCATTTTTACTATCATTTTTAATGCAGATGTCTGTCTGGCATGGTTTATGAAGTCTTTCCCTTCTTTGTGTTTGGAATACACATACCAGAATTGATTTAATCCGTTTGACTTAGCAGGGTTTTTATACCTCCTCTTAGGTCCTTGAGATCTTCAGTTCAATAGACTTTAACAAGCAGGACTATAAAGCTGACCTGCTCAAAAAATACCAGATTTAAATTATAGGCCAGGATTGTCTCACCTTTAATTTAAGATGTGTTTTTCTACTATTTGTTGTTTGATAATATCCTTATCCTTTAACAGTCTATATTGCGTTGTCTTTTGCTGGTTAAAGGGCTGGTCAGTAAAGAAGTGTTTCTGCTACCAGCCTGGTAGCTCTAGGTCCTTCTGTTGACAGCAAGATTTACTTTTTTGCCTGCTTTTGGAATTTTCTTGGTTGGGCTTGCATGAGAGTTGCTGCTGCAACATGTAATCAGCTAATTGCTGATTTGTGACACCTAGTCTCTCATTGCCTGCTGAGAATGGCAGCCTGCTGTAGGTGCAGTCATTAGCTTGGCATTTGGGTTGTGGTTTGCTGTAGTTTGGTGTAAGGGAATCCTGAGGTTGTTCAGGCCTGGCTGCATGATCTGACTTGAGTGTGCAGGGGTGCTCCAGGGATTGGGGAATAAAGCAGAGAGTGAAAGCAGCTTTTTAATTATGTGCATGTTCTTGAAGCTCAGATAGATTGCTGTCTCACTTGAGGTTTGCATCTCTTCCTGAGCTCTACCATCAGTTACAGGTGAGCACAAACTGACTGCAAAATGTCAGAATATGGTAATTGCTTTTAAATCTATGAGGTCTTCTTTGCTTTTAAAACTGCTATTGTTTGTATCAGGAATATTGTATCATTTCCAGTTTAGAGCCTTTGACTCTCCTCCCCCATCAACTTTCATCTCTGGAAAAAGAAGGTGGTGAAAGCGTTAATGTGCCCACAGTAATGGTGATCAGCACTCTAGTTAACATAGCTAACTTTTTGTGCAGGGGTCATGAGGAGGCAAAGAAACTTGCTTATTGGAAATCACCTTGAGTGTGAAATGGGATTTGGTTAGAAGAGAGATTCTTATACGTTGATTTAATTTGTCTTTGGTTGTGTTTTTGTAGTCAGATACAAGAATACCCAGATATTTGATATTCCCCTTTACTGACCTATAGATGTCTGACACTGATTTTGCTTGGACTCTTATTGAATTAAAACTCCTTGTGTTGTATTTACATGAACTGGATAACTTTTGAAAGGAAAGCTCAACTTTTGCCTTTTGTATGTATAAGATCTTATTCCTTGCTTTCTTTTTTTCAGCAATTTGAGCACTAAAGGTTTACATGTTCCCTGCTATGTATCTGAAAAATAGCCAGAGATCCTGCTAGATTTTCATGTAGGCTTTATGCTGTTTGCAAGATTTTCTTGGAAGCAATCAGATATATCTCATTTCTTCATTACTTTTTAATATATGTTCTTTCAGTATCTCCAGATATATTCCTCTGCTTTTGGAGATACGAGGCCATTATCACGCCATTTAAAAAAGTCTAAACATAAGTAGCCTCCAAGAATTTTCAGAACAAAGCATGCTCAGCTGTGACCCTTGGATTAGCAAGGAATAGTGCAGCCAGAGTATTGAAATGCCATAAAAAGAATATATATTGTAAGTTTATTTTCTTTTATGTGTTACTAGCAAATTTAATAACGTTGCTCCTACTAAATGTCACTTATTTAATAGGTCAGATTATGGGCTATTATGAAACACCTAATTTTAGGAGGAAGGGAAAACTGTTATAAAGCAAAACCAAGCAAAAGCAGATGAAGGTCTGTTTCCTGAGATGCTGTTTGGTGCTTGTGAATTCTGACTCTTCTCCTGGCTGTAATGTGATGCTTCTCTATAGTGTGACAGCTTCAGCTTTCTGCTTGAATGATCTCATCACGCACACGCACAAAGAGCCAAAAATGAAAAAAATGAAAACTTTCATATTGCTTATCTGCCTATCTTCTTGGTGAGGAGAAACTCATAATGTCTGTGCAGAACTTCAGTCATAAAAAATGCTCTATAAATGCTTAGCATTATTACGGCGAACAGAGAGAAAGCTGAGAATGGGATATGATTGCTATCTATCTATAAATACATTAGGGAGGTAAACTGTACAAAGGAAAAGACAGATTTAAGGTAGAGGACAATGCTGGTGCAAGAGGAAACAGATGTAAGAGGGCCATGAATAAATATAGGGTGGACATGGGAAGAAAGTTTCTATTTGAGCAATGCATCAGCTTTCAAGACAGAGTCACAAGGTCAAAATCTTTCCTGGTTTTAAGGAGTTTCAGATGTTGGAATTGTGTCCTGTGGTTGCTTGCCCAGAGGGAAATTGAAAGTTTGGGAAATACTTTCCATTGCTGAACTAGCTGACCAGAGAAGTCTTTGATTACTGCTAGGAGTCCTTTGGAAGGTCTTACCCCTCCCATGGTCACAGTCTGAACTTTTCCTCTCTCTAAAAGAAAACAAAGAAATAGAGTGTGAACAGGTTTTGTTTCCCCAGAGGACACCTGCTCATCCTTGCTTTAGCTGACTCGACCCTGCAGCTGAGGATAGTAAGACATCATCTTATCCAAAAATACCTGCAACACCAAGGTATAGGTCGCTGTTTGTGGGGTAAGGAAGTGTTAGGGGCAACTGTGACTTGCACACCAGTATAACTTATTGCTGCAGTTGTTAGCATTCATTCCTGTGATCCTGAAACTTGCTTGTGCAGGCAGGGTCACGGGGAAGTGAAATTATGCAAAGGGTGGGCAAATGTAGTTGCCGTGAGGCTAAATAGTCAACCGAAAGCAGTTGCTATGTCTCCAAGAGCAAAGAGTGAGGATGTTCCTCTCTTCGTGTACCACTTCAGTTAACTTGGATTTTTGCGTGGAACCTCAGGCTTCTTGAGACCTACAGGAAACACACAGTGCAGTGAACAAGGAGAGACACATAGCAGCCAGCGGGATATTCCAGTTGGCCGACTTACCTCATGCAACTAGCAGAGTGGAGAGGTCTGTCTTTCATCACTGGAGAGAAAAGCTTTTCCAGAAGCAGTTCGCAGCAGGAACATAACTCCAGCTTCCCCTGCTGTAAAAAGAACCCCATGAGACTACCTTGACAGGCTAGAAATATAATAGAGCAGGGACAAAAAGCCTCAGAATTTGCCCTTTGGAAATCTACAATTTTTTGAAACACAACTAAAAATAATTTCAGTGTGTGGAAGTCTTTGTTGCCTATCATTAGGATGGCTCTTGAACATTAAAGTTGGGAGTCATCTCCTACAAAGTTCACAGGTAAGCACCATTCTGGGCAATAGGATTAAGGTTGTGTGCTGCATAATATTTGTGCAGAAAGGAACCAGAACTGCTATTTGTGGAAATATAAACTTGCTGATAATTGCACTCACTCTATGCTATTAATTAGAGGCTAAACAGTGATATTGCAGTTGCCATTGACAACTGAGTCTACAACCTTGTTTTTTCAGATATTAGCATTAGGAGACAGAAGCCTGTTCCCCATTTGCCATAGCGTAGCAATGGCAGAAAGACTTTTGAGCCTTGCAGCTAAAAAAACCCCCAAAACAACAATGTGCAAAGAGCCATGTGTTCAAGTTGGCTTCTAAATTTATATTTGTGTATTAAGAAGGCCCTAATGGATAATGTGCCTCCAAAAGTAAGTTGGTGATGTCCCCTCGCACTTGAGAGAGATCCAAATGGTATTACACTGATACATAGTGGCTGTAGGCAAAACTCAGAACTTGGGTGTGAGGCAAAAATGGTTCTAGGGTTCCAGTTCAAGGGTGATGAATTTCAACTGCTCTCATGAGACTTGTGAAATAAATCAAAGGAATTATTCCTGTCTGTGATCTCCACTTCTTGACCGTGAAAATGGGAGGCCATGTTTGTTTCTTGGGTGATAAACCCAACCTGATACTTCGTGTTGCTAACGTGGTGCAAAGCAGCTGCGATGCTCTGTGGATTTGGGCTAGTGCTTCATCATGGGAACAGGACTACCTGGGGGAAACCTGGACCCCCACAGATCGTTTAAAAAGCAGATTACAGATGTCTGTCATCTACAGCCTACTCTACATGTTGCAGCATTTCCCTACAGAAGGCAGGTACTAAAGGTAATTTTGAGTAATATGGATGAATGAGGGGAAGCGTGGATTTTTTTGGGTAATATATAAGGAACTTCATCATGTAAGGCTAGAAAACCATAAAATTTCTTCATCCTAAATGAGCTTGATCTCTGTCAAGCAAACCCATCTTCCTCAAAATTGTTTAATTCTGCAAAAGAAATGATACTGTATTAGTTCTTATATTCCATTGTGATCCTGAAAGCCTGAGCATTTCCATTTATGGCCCTTTTGTTTCACGTGGGTTTTGTCACATTTCGGATTGCTGCCGAGTTACTGCTGCCCGCATCAGTAGCGGCGACGATTTCTGTGAAACAATACTTCCCCGATCTGTTAAACCTCCCTGAAGTACGTTTGCTGAAACACTTTTATATGTTTATATAACTGGTTGGGTCATTAAAAAATTGAGAGAGGATTAAAAAATGAGATAGGAAAAAAAAAAACCAAACAACCCACCACTCTTTCCGCATCTTCAATTGCAGTGGCGCTTTGACTGGGAAGCACTTGAGCACCGTCTCGATTGGGCAATCTCCTCTCAGTGCATCATAAACAGTCTTTGGCTAATATATTGCTCCTACCAGTTTCATGTATATGAATAATGCAGACCATCAGTGGACTGAGAAAGACCCCAATAAATTGGGCAAAAGTAATGAAATGTGTCTGTACTAGGATACAGAAGCCCAGAGAGGCTGGCACTCAGCTCCCCACTTGTTTTCATTCAGTATCAAACACAAATTAAACTGCCTTGTACTTCTAGATGTTGAATCCTCTGGATAGTAAGGATTATTAGCTTCAGAAGATATGTCTACATAAAAAATGGCAGCGTGGGAAGCATACTTTGCTGGTGTTGATTAAACTGAAGTACACGTACCCCCAACCCCTGGTAGGATTGCTGCAGTCCCGCTGGAGTCCAGGCTGCCACATCTTCACCCTTCCTGAGACTTAACACTGCCTGGATTAAATCTACCACAGGACTTGCACGTTTGCAGCCTGTGCCTCAAGCCCCTTTTTTTGCCAGCTGCATAGAGATGTTGTGAATGTAAAACAGGAGGAATCCTCTTACCAGGAACAAATGCATGTCCACATAGACTCTCTCCTTCCTGTCAGGTTTTAGGGTTTGTGTGCCAAGGTGAGTGACAGCAACAGGTCACAACCATGTGTGCTGCACAGCACTGCCCCTCCTTCTTCTTGCCCCTCCTTCTTCTTATCCCTCCCAATCTTACACAAAGGGTGGCCTCTGTGAGCAGAAAGTCACTGGCCTTTCCTGACTGTCAGGATTGTCTGTCAGATTAAACTTTGTTGGCTACATAAATCCCACCAATAAACAACCTCCAGGGAATAAGCTGCTTCTCTGCAGATTTTTTCCCCTGTTCTTTTTTATGTGGGAGATGTGGATTACTGTTTCTGTTAAAGGTAACGTACAAGACCAAAAAGGAGGTTTCACAGTTAATTGAGTTGGCATCCCTGGCTACTGCAAGCACCATATCACATGATCTCCTTCACTGTAAGACTGTACGTTAAAACTAGTTCTCTTGTCCCTCTTATTCCCACCAAAAACCTCATTGAATTCTAGAGTCTGTCTGTCAAGCCCAAGCAATCCCATTTAAAGCTTGTACTCTTTCATTCCTGGGTGAATTCTGATTTTAGCCTAAATTTTGTGTATAACAGTCATGTTCCTTTCAGTCTTCCTATCTCAAGTTTTTTCTAGACTTTACACCAAAAATAGGCTCCTTAATTCCTTTGATTACCCTGTAATTCTTCGTTGTACCTCTCCATTTATTTGTCCACATAGCAAGCATCCTTCTCCACCTCTGCAGAAACAGCTCTTGTTTATGCATGCTAGGATGCCATTAGCTTTTTGTCACAGTGCCCTTGTGTTAGTGGCTCAAAGCCCTCCTACACATCAGCAAGTAGAAAAAAGCATTCGTTTCCTGAACTATTTCCAAGGGAGGAGCACTTAGTCTATGGGAGAATTTCTTGCTGTTAGACCCAAGAATTGTGATCCTTCAGTTTACACTTTAGGATTTCTTCCCATTATATTAACCTAGTCTGCAGAGTTATCCATTTCTTTGTGTACTGTAGCCCAGGTTTTCCCTGCGTCAAAACGACTTGCTATTTGCAAGTCATTTTATTTCATTTGTTCATCAGTGTTTTCTTAATGACTTTTATAAAGTTACGTAAAGTCAGGTCAAAGCTGATTCTTTAGAAAACTCACTTATTATCTCCTTTCAGCCATAAACTTTCCCTTTCGAAGAGTATGCTTTGTCTCTTATTTGAGACGGCTTTTTATCCTCACAATTTCTCTTCTAATCCCCATCTCTTCCTGTTTTACTAATAATCCCTGTGTGTTATTGTAGACTTCACTGAAGTTAAGACAGATGGGATCAATCATATGTCCTTTGTCTAGAATGTAGGTTATCTTGTCAAAGAAACGTACGAGGTTAATCTGGTACAATCTACTTTTGTTAAGCCTACGCTGTATTTTATGCCATTTTCATTTGACCTCCGTGTCTTTAATTATCTTTTCCCTTAAAAGCGGTTCTGGAGCTTTGCATACCGCTGAAGTCAGAATTCAAGGACTGTGGTTATCCACATCCCTTCTCTCTTGCTGGCTAACCCTTTCCTAAATACAGGTACTATATTTTCTAGTCATCTGTCTTAGGGTACGTGGTAGATTTATTAAAAAGTATTGCTAAACCACCGAGAAGTTGCAGGCTGCAGAAGTGCGTTTCTGATTCAAGCCCTTTATATGCTGGCTTTAGTGTGTGCTGATGCTTATTGGGAATTCTTGCACAAATGAAAACAACCTGTGGGAGTAAAATTTGCATACACAGAAGTGTAGTGAACAAAGGACCACAAGCAGGACACTTTTCATGCCATTTTTGGATGAGAAACAAGGGGAGAAAATAGTGGAAATCATCCCTGGGAGGTGAGTTACACTTATGCACCACAGCTAGGCCAGATCTTGCTTTGTCGTTCAGTGTCTTTATAAGGGGAGTTGCCTGGCTGCCTCTAGTGGTTTAGTCCCAGCCAGTAGGTAAGAAACACTCAAGAGTTCTCTTGACTGACTTGCTCCCCCCACCCCTCTCAAGGGGATGAAGAAGATAATGGAAAACCCACCCCTCATAGGTTGAGATAAAGACAGTTTAAGAGGATAACAAAGGAAGAGAATTATCATAATGATAATAATAACAATATAAGTGATGTACAAATGCAATTGTTCACCACAGGGAGAAAAAAAAATCAAAAAGCCCCAGATGCCCAGTCTGTTTCTGAGCAGTGAATCTGCCTCCTAACTTACTTCCTTGGTTATATATGGAGCATGTCAGTCTATGGCAGGGTACAGCCCTTCGACCAGGCTGGGCCAGCCATCCTGGCTGTGCTCTCCCAGCTTCTTGTGCACTTGGCAGGAAGTGAGAAGCTGTAAAAACCTTGATTTAGTGTAGGCACTACAGCTACCTGGCAACAACTAAACCCATCAGTGTGTTATCAACATTATTCTAGATCTAAACCACAGCATTACGTGGCTACTATAAATAAAATTAACTCCATCTCAGCTGAAGTCAGGACACTGCCCAACCAAGGTGGAAGCTAAACCAGCATAAGCTTCCATCCATGACACTGCAGACACCACCTTTCAACAAGAGATGTTACTGGGCTGCTGGCACTGTTAATTAAAAGCACAGAAGAATATTTAAACTAGAACCTGGAGAAGATACCACAGCTATGGCACTAATATAACCTCCAGTGTGTCTTCAGAAAGTCTAGCAAAATTGCAAAGAATAGGCAAGACGACTAACGCTCGTCAGACCTCAGATGACTGACAGGAGATTTAGAGTAGTGACATCTCGAAATTTGCAGAGGATACTAGGGCTTTTTTGAGGGGGTTTTGGGTTGGGGTTGTTGTTGTTAGTCAAATTCTGTGCTGGAGCTCCAAAAAGCATTGCTCACAAAACTCAGTGGGTGAAAAAATATGAGATAAACTTCACTGTAGATAAATGTAGGGTGATGAGGTATAGAGACAAATAATCTAAATCGTGCTTATGCAATGCTGAGCACTTAACTGGTAGCTACAACTCACAAAAGAGATCTTGGGCTTTCTTTTGACAGTACTCTAAAATCACTGCTTGGATGTCATGGTAGCAAAAAAAGTCAGCACCATGTTGGGTATCATTCCTGAGACCAAACCAGACAGCACTATTTTGCTCTTATACAAAGCCTTGATGCCTCTTTTGAGTACTTTGTGCAATTCAGATCTCCACAATTCACATAATGAATATAGAAAAGATAATGAGAAGGGCAACCAGCAAAGAGGGAAAAGAAATCGCCTTATGAAGAGAAACTAAGAAGTCTGGGATTTGTCAGGCTTGAGTGGGGACTGAGAGGAATACGATAGTTGTTTATGACATTGTCAATTGATGGACAAGGTAATGCAAAATCAGGACCACACCTAGGTGCTCTGTTCTAGGTCTAGGTCTCTTGACTGCTAACCTAGACCAGCCCTTGTCTAGAGCAAGACTAGAGTACATATTCAAACTAGCAGAAATTGGTTTAAAATAGATGTAAGGAACTGCTTTTTACACTGCAGAGAATTAATTTCTGAATCTCTTGCAACAGGAGGTTGGCAGATTGCATCAGCCAACTCAGAAGGGAAATACACAAATTCACGGACATTTAGTTAGGTCCATAAACTGATGCTAATGGAAACAGTCAGGGATGTATCCCCTAATGTCTTCAGTCCAGGAGTTGTGGAAGCTGCAGAAGGATGAGGAGAATAAATAGCTAAATAATTTCTTGTTTTGCTGCTATTGGAGAGTACTGGGCTAGTCCTTATCTTGCTTTCAGCCTGCATGGGCTATCCCTCCCACTAAAAAGAAAAAAAACCCCAAATCCAAAAATGTACACACATAAGAAAGGCTAGATGTGTGTTTATTCCAAGTTTTTTTGAGTTACTTTGGTTGAGATAATGTATAAAGGCTGTTGTTTATTTGATTGAAATCCTCATTAACTTCTTCTAAGTCCTAACTTTTAGTAAGTTGCTCACCTTATAGACTCCATTAGCTTTGTATGTTTTGGGTAGTGTGGAATGTTTGCAGGGACAGAGAAATTATAGGTTATTTTCCATTTCCTTTCAATCTGTTTTTTACCTCAGGAGTTATGTGGCCAAGTAGGAAAAGATACAGTGGTACCAGGCAAGCTCTTTTCAAGAAAACAAGGTATTTTGTTTCTTACTTTTATCTGACCTCACTAGTGGCCTTTTCCAGTTTGTCCTTTAAAAATATCTGTGCATGAGGATGCAGAGGGCTGATGCGGTGCCAGTTACCAGACGGCACACCACAGGGTCCTCCGGAGATTTCAGCTTTGCAAGCAGGGGCATTGCTTCTGAACATGGTGATGCTGGGAGGGAAACTGAGGGAGGCTGGACACACCGACCAAATAGACTGAAAGATTTTAGGGTTGGGGACCACATTTGTATTCCTGTGCTTATTAAAGAAAAGGAAAAGTTCATAAGTTTGGTTTTAGGAGGAGATGAAGCCTTTAAGGAAAAAGACAAACAGACTGAACTAAATAAGGAGGGAGAAGGATACATTTGAAGCTGTAACAGAGTAAGTGTAAAGGCAGACTGGGAATTCTAATAGACCTAGATAAATAAGATTTGGATCCAATTTAAATAACCCAAAACATTAAATACCATCTAAAACATCCCCAGTGGTAAGAAGCAGAGGAATGAAAATGTGCTAAATTGAGCAAGACAGTAAGCGACATTATACTAGTCTCCCATGGAACAAGTCAACATCTGCTTTCCTGGGAAGAAGGTGGCTTCCAGTGGAATGTCCTGTTGAGATGCATGCTCTGGCCTAGATGGGAGCTTGCAGCAGTCACTCAGCCCCCTCCAGGCTTCATTGGCAGCCTGACATGCTGAGAGAGCAGAGGCAAGAAACAGCATACCCCTCTCTGGAACATGATAGTTGTGGATATTTGTCTTTTGCCTTTTTATAATCAGTTATCTCAAAAGCTTCAGAGTATAGAAAACTTGCAAGCAGCATCGGGAAAGAGGAGTGCTTCCAGCTCAGCTGGCGACCGAATCCTGCCTTTGCCACCGAAAACACTCCACAAAGTGGCCCTTCTCTGTCTTGCAAGCTGTGACCTAGAACTGAGCCCCTCTCTGTCCTTTATTCAGTCCCTAGGCTAACACAACCTGCAAAGTACCAAGCACTTCAAATTCAGGGAATTGCATTCATAAGAGTATTTGTAAGTTGCGTACAGTATCTCTCTTTAAAGAAAGCACTTATTAAGGCACTTTCTTCACCCCTTTGTAGTTACAAAATGTCCCCAACATCTTTAGTAAAAAGAAAGCTGCACACCTTGTAATTTAAGATCAAAACTTTTATATAAATGAGATGAGTATTTTACAAAAACCACTCAAAACTACCCATCCTCACTATATAGTCAGTTGCAGTATTTGGCACCATTACTTCACTGCTGTGTTAAAACGATGAAAGGCTTAGAAGATCAGAACATGGTGATTGATATAGAATTCAGTTTATCTGCTTTAGAAGATATGATGAGATGAAGATTTATATATGTGCAGCTCATGATTTATCTTTGAAATTGGAGGCTGTCCTATGCTTATCGGGGTTATGCGACAGACTGGCTTGAAGGCAGCATTCTCCATTTTACTATTGGTCTGGCTGTCTTCTATGTCTGTGTTGAATTAGACTGCAGAAGGTGTCATGTGTGCATAAGTCTGACACTAAGGTACGTTTTGTCCATTTGCTCCTGGCAAACAGGCTTCCTATTTTCCCTCCTGCCCTCTTGATAAATCAGTTGGTAAGTAGATCCCTAAAAATATTGCTTAATAGTAATGACTCCTAATAGGGATCCATACTGCCACAGTTCCAAATCAGTATCTCTTTGAGGAGGGGGCTGGAAGATGGATAAGAGAAGGATAGGAGTAATGTCATTCCAGGGACTTCTTTTTCTAAGACAGGGACAAGATGGAAGTGTTACACTTTGTGATGGTAGTGTGGCAGACAGCAGTGTGGTTGCTTGCATCCTGAAAAGAGAAGTGCACTGTGGAGAAATGCTTAGGAGCTTCCCAGTGGTCTTGTGTTAAGCAGAGGTGCTGCAGTGGTCTTTTTACAGCCCCTCGGCACCCCTTTCAAATTCTCTCTGCACTGCACCTCTGATGTACCTTTGAAGACTGAAGTTGTGGTTCAGATTATCCATACAGCCACTGATGTAGGCAAGAGGTACTTTGCAAGTTAGCACTGGGTCAGAGGGAGTGAAGGGGGCACACACAGCAGGTAACACTTTGTCCCCTGCTGAAGCCACAGGGCTCACTGCCACAGTACTCTCTGCATCAGCCAGAGCTGTGACACAAAGCCTTGCTTGACTCCTTAAGATTTGACAGTGGGTTTCCAGGATTTTATGACTTTCCATCTGTGGTTTAATCCATGGACTCAGTTGGCCCCTGATGATCAAATTTCCCTCTCTCTCCAAAGTATGGACAAAGGGAGGCATGAAGATGTGTCTGCTTCAGAGAGCAGTGGGGTGCAACAGGAGGAGTTGAGTCTGGCAGTAGAGGCAGACAGCTGCTGCTGGATAACCAAGATCTGCACTACAAGCCTGTTGGCAGCTTTAACCTCAGACTAGCTCCAGGCTGCCTGTTGACCCAATGCGCATTCATAGCTAGACCTTGCCAGATGCACCTCAGGGGTACATCTTCTGGTTTGGCCAAAATCCAAATCCAGTTTACAACCCAGAGACCTCTGCAATGTAAACTCAAGTGGGGGAAGGGGAAACATTAGGAAAGTAATTCAGAGTGGCTTTCATGAGACAAACTGAAATTATCACCAAGTCCACTCTGAGCAGAAAGCCCAGTGCCTGTTCTGCTGTACTCTGGAGGGTATGCATGCTCTTTGAACCATGCAGCACAGCCAGAATATTTCAGAAGTTGGGAGTGTAGCAGAGGCAGAGAGCTGCTAATTAAATGATGGTCATAAATAAAGCACAAGAATAAGGCATTGTATTTAAATCTGGAATATTATTTTTCTTCCTGTTAGGAGTCTATAATGAACTCTGCCAGAATATAAAGATTTCTGACTGACTTGTCATTCACCCATAGCCATCTTTAAAATGGGTCAAAATGTAAATGCAGTATCTTGTACATGTAACAAAGTCTTCCCCCAACAGCTCATTCACTGACAGGAAGAGTCTATTGCCTAGTTACAGCTAAAAGATTATTCTGAACCTTCAAAGTGGAAATACATACTTTTTGGTGCCAAAGACCCTGAGTTTGCCTCTCAATGTTTATAACACACTGGAAGAGTGCAAGTTGCAAAGTCAAATTTTCCACTGTATAACTTGGTGCCACTGTACTGATTGACACCAGCTGAGGATAAGTGTCATAGGCTGGTATGTTTTGTTAGAAATTAGAGTGGGGCTAACTCTCAGGCAAAGTTGGGGAGCAGCTGTTCACAGAATCATTAGGCTGGAAAAAACCTTTGAGAGTGAGTCCAATTGTACCTCTCCTCTACTAAAACTTTTCCCTAAGCACTTTGTCTACCTGTCTTTTAAATACATCCAGGGTCAGCGATTCAACTGCCTCCCTGGGCAGCCTGTTCCAATGCCTGACAACCCTTTTGGTGAAGAACTTTTTCCTAATGTCTAATGTGATCCTGCCCTGGCGCAGCTTGAGGCCATTCCCCCTCCTCCTATCACCTGTCTGAAGAGACAACCTCCTTTCAGGTAACTGTAGGTGGTGATAAGGTTTCCCCTCAGCCTCCTCTTCTCTAAACAACCCCGATTCCCTCAGCCGCTCCTCTTGAGGTTTGCTCTCCAGCCCCTTCCAGCCTGGTTGTCCTTCTCTGGACACGCTCCAGAACCTCAATGTCCTTCTTGTAGTGAGGAGCCAGAAACTGGACACAGCACTTGAGATGTGGCCTCACCAATGCCAAGTACAGGGACACAATCACTTCCCTGGACCTGCTGGCCACACTGTTTCTGATACATGCTAAGATGCCATTGGCCTTCTTGACCACCTGGGCACACTGCTGGCTCATATTCAGTCGGCAGTCAACCAACACCAGGCAGTTTTTAGCCACTCTTCACAAAGCCTGTGCTGCTCAGGGTTATGTCCCAAGTGCAGGGCTCTGTACTTGAGTCTCATCCTGTTGGTCTCAGCCCATTGATCCAGCTGGTCCAGATCCCTCTGAAGAGCCTCCCTACCCTCAGGCAGATCAACACTTCCTCCCTGGTTAGAGTCATCCGTAAACTTACTGAAGGAACATTCAGTCCCTTCATCCAGGTCATTGATAAAGATATTGAACAGGACCAGGCACAGGACTGAGCCCTGGGGAACACCACTTGTGACCAGCTGGATTTAGCTCCATTTACAACTCTTTGGGCATAGCCAGCCACCCAGTTTTTACCCAGCAGAGGGTCCACCTGTCCAGGCCAGTGGTAGCCAGTTTGTTGTCCCAGCTCATCTAGCTGTGCTGCTGTTTTAACTTGCAGACCTCTGAGGAAGAAGCCTGCAATAATTATGAATTTTGGTCAGTCAGGTAGCAAAGTCCTCAGGTACTCATCTCACCTACTTTGTGTCATCTCTGAGGAAACCATTCTGACCACAGAGCTCAGGCTAGGGAGCGGAGAGTATACAGGGAGCTGGTTTCGGAGAGCTCTGTATACTCAGCCATATGCTTCAGCACAGTAGACCAACTAAATGGCAGAAGCTTAATATTCAGTATCAGGTTGCCTCCCAAACCCAGCAGTTCAGGAATTTTAGGGTCTTAGGATAATGCTTGCAATTGAAACTTTTTTGAAAGCTGATCTCTGACAACACAGGGAGGTATCTGCTAATGCAGTGCCACTGAATTAAACAGAAATATCTCTGAGTATCGGTGAAGTAAATGGAAGTAAATGCTGCAAATGTAGCTGGGAATGTATCATTTCACATTAAATCATTCTTTAGGCATTTAAACTTTGTTTTGCACTGTAGTCTTTTACCCAGTGTCCTAAAGGTCCAAACAGACTTAAGCATCTTCTACAAATCGGGGTTTCTGAATTTTAGCCATAGATAACCAAGATCTCTTTTTCTCTAACCCACAAATACCAGGATTTCCTCCCTCATCCTTTTATCTTTTGGGTCATCTTAGCACATTAGACAGACCTTCTGTCCCTCACAGCCCCTCTAGCACAGTTAGGTGACTTGCCTCTCTGTGCAAGCTCTTTTTCAGCAGGGTTAAGATTGACGAGGTCACATCTTTGATTTAATAAGAACTCTACACTGCATCTGGGAAACTTGGGGCTAGTATCAATCCTACCTTGCCTTCAAAATTAATTGAAAAAGCACTTCACCAGTAGCTCAATGACTACCTCAGAACACACAGACTAAATTAAAAGAGCCTGGTTTTCACTCTAAATAGTTCCTGCCCATAGCTTCCATAAAATTTATGGATAGTAGTCTCAAAAGAGGCAGTCTTCCTGAAACAACATTCGCCTGTGCCTTGACGTAATTTTAGCACATCTCTCTCTCACTCAAAGCTTGTTTGCATTTGGGTGTTTGCTGACACACTGATGACAATCTTTCTCTATGCACACAGGCTGGTGATAGCTTTTGAGAAAGTATTATTGCAGGGTATGTTAAAAATGGCTCAGAGGCCAGAAAGTAGTCACCCTACTTGGGGCTAAGTGAAACATAAACAGCCAGTTAGCAACTTCTGGAGATGATGAATAGTCTGTTTGGATCATTTAAAATGATTCGCCAAGCAATGGGTTCTTCTCATGAACACTAACTGCTGTAAAATCCAAACTGTCATCTGGATAAAATATTGTGAATGGCCATTCTATTAGGTTAGCTATTGCCTTTAAGGAAGCTGCATACCTAATGGATCTAATTGCTCAAGGAGCATTAGAAAATTCCATTTTTTTGGTAAAATATGTTAGATCATGTTCAAGCAAAAATAGTTTAGTGATTAATATGCTCTCTTTCTAATTCTAGAGATGAAATCTGAAGCAAGCATTGAAATGCTCCGCTGAAATTGTAAATAGCATGCATGTGGGGAAAAGATAGAAGGTTTGTGGTAAATGGTACTTCTAAAATATTACAGAAATAATGTTCTGGGCATAATTGTATTCCATTAGAGTGGATAGGTGCCTGGCAACAAAGCTGAACAAATGTATACAAGCTGGAAAAAAAGAGTATCTAGATGGAAAAGGCTCTTGTCATTTAGCTCAATCTGTGTATGCACAGATTTTGCTGGTGAATACAATGGGAGATGCTGAAGCTGAAACAAATTAAACTACCAGCAATGCATTTACAGGAGCTGGGGGAAAGATACCTACCTTTCTGTAAAGTCCTGACGCTCCCTTGTTCAAGGACGGCCTAACACACGTTCATAAGGGAGCATTGCGTGAAAACCGTTGAATGAAAAGCATGAAGTAAATCTCAACATGCTAAACAAACAGGCACATGATGTTTAGTATGGAAGTTGTCCTAAAATAGTTGACATAAAATGCCATCCACTGTGGCATGAGGCTGGCTGTTTTTATACCCATAACTTGCAATATGTAGGAAAAGGAAAAAGCTGTGACCCACGAGTGTACAGGCAAGGTGGCAGCTCAGCACTGGAGTAGATTCCTATGCGTGTTCTATACATGTTGCTAAGTTCATGGTACTAGACACTGGAGCAAATGCATTGCTCTATGCAATAGGTTAGGGGTCCAGCCGAGCTGTTCTCAGCTTTAATGCTGACAGGGAACAAGGCTGTGGTGAAATGCTTCCCTGCGACGTGCAAGGACTTCACATTGTGGCCCCAAACAAAGGTCATGCATGTTCAGGCAGGAAACAAGGCAAGCTAGCTTCAAAAATACATCGCTGGTGTGAAGTGTGAAGCACTCATGACCACGGGGGACGACAGGCCGAGGTCACATGTCCTGCAACCTCGGGTTTTGCTGTGGGGGTGACTAGAGCTGGGCTCCCAGCTCTGCACCGCAGCTGGAGCAGTGGTGATCTGGCGAGGGACCCACCTGGGGACAGCGACAGGTCCCTCAGCGGTCGCTTTACTTTGAGCAGATGAGTAAGGCTGGTTGTTTCAATGGTTACAAGTTTAAAGCCAAGTTTGTGCTTAATATTGAGTTTAATTAGGGGCTTAAAAGCGCAGCTGCCTGCCTGGTACATATCTATGCACATGGAGCATCTTTCCTAGCTATTTAACTTGAGGAGCCTGTGGCACACCAGCCTGAACGTCTTGGTGATACTTTTGGGGCTATCAGGGGGATGTGTCTGGGATTGGATGTACGTTTTCCTGGGGCATGCAAATACATATTCCTGTGGAGAAACATATCGCTGCTTTCCAGGCAGCGGTTCTTCAATGCTATGACTCTGAATTCTTGTAAATCACTTCAAATTTGGATGTGAGGGAACAGAATGCTTAAAAACATTGGTTACATTTCTTTTGAGAGGGACCTTTGTGTCTGTGCTGAGTAGAGGGATGGTGTCCTCAATAAAATGTGCTGTATTTCCTCTCAGGATTATACAGCATATTCCTTCCTCAGGGGCTTTTCTGCTTATGCTTGAAAAATCATTTTACCTGCCACTGCCATGAGTTACCTTGGAATTGAAGGGCAATGCACAACTGAAGCATAGCTTGCTGCCTCTTTTCGTGTAATTACAATTCCATTGTCACTGGATGGTAGAAGACATAGAGGATCAATCAGTAAGTCGCTACCCCTTCTTCTGAGGTAGACCAGAGGAAGAAGGAAAGCAAAATAATCTCAAATCTGAGTTTTCTGGCAGCAGAATCTCAGCAGAGATAAGGCTGAATTGAACAGCAAATGCCTTTAACATGAAATTTTAGCATCCAACACAGAAACGTAGCCTATTGTCAAATGTTTCAAAGGGATTGGCTGTGGCTTGCTGGTCCCCAGAAATATTTCCCTTCTTTTCTTCATGAGATATACACAGCTGCCCATTGCCAGCTTCACAGCTGTAAGCTTGTTTTAGTATTTCTGGCCAGGAGCTGCTTTGGCCCAGACAAAAGGGCAAATATGAGCTCGAATGTTTTCTGGAGTGATGTAGTGACTGTGTCATGGGCAGAGCCCCGTGCTTCAGTAATGCAGGAGTCAGGCTGAACGTGAGGGGTCTAGGAAGCCACAGTCTTGATGCTTTTCCTTAAAAGTAATAGTGAGAGAAACAACTCTGGGGCAGGAGAAAGAAGAGGTGAGGTCAAGCATAGTGTACTTTTGTGGATAATTAAAAAAAAAAATCTCTGCTGAAACCAGAACACCCACACAATTCTATGTCTCTTCACTCAGATTTGCTTTACGGAAATGACATGGGAATTCCAATTTCTGGAGGGATTCAATGTTGGCCCTCAAATATCTGTCATGTGACCATTCACACACCAAGAAGACCAAATAATACATATTCAAAAGCAAGGAGTTTGCAAATGTTTCAAAGACTGGAATAAGTTTGTGGAAATGCTTGTAAATAAGATATACAGTCACAGTGTTTGGACTGGTTCACAAATTATTTGCAGGCAGAAGGTGGGGGGGGGAAAGGATGAATATCATCACATAGTTTATTTGCAAAATAAATAAACAAATAAAATAAATTGACTGGCTCTGTTTCCCAACATAAGAGCTCAACAGAAATGAAAGAGGACTCTGTAGTTCTCATTGCTGAATTACAACAATTTTTTTTGAGCTTGGCTGTGAAAGGAAAAAGTGAATGCTAAGATGTTGTTTGACCAGCAGTTGATGAATGCACTATTTAGAATGTAAATAGGTTTGGGTTTTTTTTTCCAACAAGCAGAAATATGTAAAATGCGAATAGACTTTATTTGCAAGTTATTAGACTCCTACTTGGTCTCATAGGGTAGGGGGAGACACAACTAATATATTAATTTGATTTTTTCCTCCTCCACCAATCTCAAATAAGACCTATTTCATAGTGATACCTTTTGAAACTAAATTTGTTCATTTAATAGCTGATGATGGTTTCAAAGACCAGACAGGGAGCAAGAAAAGGTCTTCCAGGTCTACAAGAAATATGTAGGCAGTTTCTCAGTTCCCCATGAAAGTAAGTATTTAAAAAATAACTCCCTTCAAAAACCCCAATCTTTTTATCACAAACATAATCTGGAATAAAGGTCAACTACAGACTAAATCTCCTGGAAAGATTTAGGCATTTGATAAGTTTCTAGCATGCCTTGTCAAGCAGTCATTGATTGTTAGCATTAGCCAGGGGTATATAAACACTTATAAATATTGTATGCAGAAGACTAGCTGCACTTAGATTGATGATTAATAGGTCTGCTCTTGGTAATCTATGGCATCTCTTTTGCATGAAGAAAGCAATTAGAAACACATTTCCGAATATCCCAGACAGACCTTAGATGATACGCAGGATAAAATTGAAATCTTGAAGTACCTGCCTGGAAGAGTCTAAATTAAATGTACAGATACAACGCTAGCATTCCCTTTTCTAGTTATTAGGAAACTACCAAAGTTTTTAGGATGAAGATGTGATTTTTTTTTTCTCTTATCTTTACACATGATCCCTGAAGGGTTTTTTTTTTCTTTTTTTTTCCCCCTTCCTTTTAACTTTGATACATTACCCTGTGATAAAAATATTAGAACAAGATTTATGTCACCTGTCTAGCATTTGTAAGCAAGAATGCTATCATAAACTAGTTATTATGTGGGACTAGGGGTTACAGCATGAGTTAGGAAATGAGCGGGGGTCAAAGCAGCACCCTTTAAAGAGATGAAACTCATCACTGAGTGGTGTTTCCCTCGTGTTGTCAATCGTGTAGTCCGTGTCAGTGGGCAGCTTTCTCCCAGCTCACCCTGAGGGGATCACTTGGGAAGCAAGGGTACTTGTTCATCTTGGGGGGGATGCAGTTTATTGCACACTTGAGTGTGGGGTAGTGTGAGGGACGGAAGGGCCCCAGATGTGAAAGTACATGGAGAGGGAAGGTTAAACCTGCCCAGGACTCATGTGGTTTGGTAAGTAGCATGGATAGAAGTAGCACAGAGTTAAGTGGTGTGGAGCTGACAATAGGGAATGATTTTCTCTTTCAGGAGCCTTTTTAAACATCTGTTTTTCTGAGGCAGTAAAGATCAGTGGATCACTGTCTGCCAGCATGTCAGTCAGCCACGCTCCCACTCTCAATCTGTCACTTCTTGCTTAATTACAGTTGATTTTGTGAGACACATAGAGACCAGAGAGGTCCACAAGATGCATGGTCTAGGGGTCATGTTGGGACTGTGGGACCCTTGGGTTCCCTGAACAGTACACAACAGATGAGGTTGGAATGGGATGCGTGTGCACTCATCCTCCTCATGCTCTCTCCTTTCATTCTGGGGAGTCCCAAGGATGGTGATAGCTAGGAGCTGAGTGCAGCATGGTAGAAGCTAAGGCAGTGCTGTAGGTTTAAAAAACGGAGGTGCTTGTGGGAGAGGGAATAGGAGAGTGAGTAATGTGATTGGGAATAGGCATCCAAAGTAAAGAAGGCTTCGCTACTCTCCCATGCATAGAGCTTCCTGACTGTGTAAGAGAATTCTTTGCTATCCTATGTTGCTCTGAATTGCTTTTTATTTTAGGAAACAGGTGTTTAGGGGTGTTTATATGTATATATATATTATCATTTTAATTTTCTCTTAGCATACCTGTAATTTTGTAAAAGAAATTATGAATGCGCTGTAACGGCATACACAGGGATAGCATTTGGTATTATGGTTTTTCCTGAGGGTTGATAATTATTAATGTGTTTTTGAGTTTTTGGTTTTAAGTTAGGGAATTAACCCCTTCACAACTGTCCCAATGTATTGGGAAGGAAAACAGATCTAATTGTGAGTTTCTCCATTAAGTTAGTTAGAAAATAACTGAGCGCTTGATTAAAACACCATTTTATATTAAACCTCTGTTTTTGAATGCTTTTTTAAAGTTAAAAGGAAAAATGTCATCCACCCTGAAATTTCTCCTGCTGATTCTCAGGCAAGAAGAGACTTTTTCAGTCTTCATACAGTTTGGTTGTAAAGACTTCATATTTCTGTATTAACTGACACAGCGTGCTGTCGATAAGGGGTCTTTCTTCGCTTTGTCTTGATACCTTTAAAACACAGGAACATTTGAACTCAAAAAGTCTCCAAACTTGGCTAAAGATCAGAATTCAACCTTAAAGCACAAGATAATTCATGTCCAGTTTAAAGTCGTATCCTTAATCTATTGTACCTACAAATTGAAAGGGTCACCAAACCACCAGGAGATCTTTCGTAGCTACAGTAGGTGCCACAAGCCCTCAATGCAAACAGTAGGCAAAAGTCTTATGTTAGATACAGAGAGAGGTTCAAACTTTCCTCTGAATTTCCTTACTTTTGTGCATCCAAGGTCAGAACCTTAATGTTATCTGAATATATCGTGTTTTGTGATTTAATAAAGCAATGTTAGAGGCTAAAGGTCTGCCTACTGAGTGAGTTATTTTTAAAATGTCCTTCAACTTTACAAGACTCTTGAGGATAGAGTAACTTTTTTTTTTTTTTTTTTTACATGAGTAAAGTCATCAGGGAGAGTGCTGCTCAGGAAATGATAAACCTTATGATAGCAGCTATTCACCCATTTAAATTTTGTTTGCATCTGGTGAGTTTCCTATAGAGCTGCATGTAAATTGTGTTGTTCAGCAACTACTCAGTTGAAAAGCCTACAGAGTCCTGACTCACTTGAACCATCCTGGTCAGCAAAACCTGGTGGAAATGTCTGTGTAACATGGCAGCTGGGTCTTTCTAGAGACTCCAAAAAGCAATGTTCCCTCCTTTTCCCTTTCTGCTCTAGTATTAAAAATCACATCAAGTGACAATTGCCATAAATTTTACATTGGATTTCAAACACACATGATTATTAACACCATCCAGGTAGGCTCTTAAAGACCCAGCACTATAACAGGGAACTGGAAACGTCTCCCGAGTCAGTGCATCACCATTTATGAGGCTGTAAACCCATTTATTCAAGGTCTGTCTTTTCTTGGGAGCTCAACTTCCAATTTTAGGTATCCCCTCATATAAGAAGACTGACTGCTTTCTCTTTATGTCCATTTTATATTGCACCATTGTACTTTACCAAGCTATTTATTGCAAGTCTCACCTAGCCTTTTGGGTCTACCTGTAGTGTGGCAACCTCTTACAGCTGCTGCTACCTGTGCCATTGCTACTTATGACTGAGCTGGTCTCTTGGTACATCAATTCCTTCAGAGTTCTCTGTTGCACAGAAGTTGATCCCAGCTGGTACATACCAATCCACGTTGTCTTCTGCCATCCTGCAATTCCATAGTGCTAAACAGAGATCAGAATCTGAGTCTGTATTTCCTACTTAATGTGTGCTTCAGTATTTTGACGTGATTTTCCATGTACTTTAGGATAACAGGAGTCATAGAGGGAAGGGTACAAAGGTACTATCTTTCAATTTATGCTGTACTGAAAACTGCTCAAACTTCTGTCCATTAAATTGTGACACATGATCAGAGGTTACTTTCCCAGGCATAACAAGTGGGAGTTTTCCTACCTAATTTTAGCCATCTAAAAATGAAGCATCTCATCAAAAGTAAATGTTTAGGCTCTGTCTGTAGTCAATAGAGATAAAATGAAGATCAACTGCTACAGAGAGCAATTAATTCTACTACCTTAAATAACCATCCTAGAATGACATGGAAATGATGAATCCTCTCCAAGTGCCTCATTTTCTTCACTTACTGCAGAGGGAACCTAAATAACTAGTTTAGACCAGGGACTCACTTTTGGCTAGCTAAAATTAAATTATATGAATGCCTCTACTGGCTGTAACGAAATTAGGATTTGACAATGAACTCTTCATTTTTAGAATCTTTTAGAGGGGCTGAGTTGGAAATGAGAATTGTTTTCTAGAACAGTTGTTTTCCTATTTATCAAGTGAGCACATATTTATGTCTGCTTTGCCCCAGGACATCAGTTACTCTCCTGCTCCCATGAAGGATTCAATTTGTTGACCTTGCAAAACACCTTTCTCTATGTCTCTCTTTACTGAAAGTCAGTGTCTCTATTATTTCAGTTTGAGTTTTTGATCAGAAAATGATGATAATGTTGGTAATGTTTTTCTGTAGGTACCTTCGGTTTTTGAAAATGACCTGGCAGTTCATACTCCTTTTGAAATTGAACTAATGGTAGAGAAATGGCCAATGACTGTATGCACTGCAGTTTTAAACTCAGCTCCTTAGATTTTTGTCAGAGGTGAAAGGTCTGTTCCTTTAAATATTAAATCTTTTTCAAGTTTGCATGACTTTTATAACTCATATATGGCAGACAAAGAAAATCATCTTCCTATTTTAGGGAAGTAGACTGTTTGCCAAGCACATTTTGACAAAATCATTAAATACTTTATAGTTGTTTCAGCTCATCTAGGCTTTACGTAATGGCTTAAAATTTTACACATGGGGAAAAAGACCTGGTAACCTTCTATACTCAAGTGCAGGCCTGCTATTCAACCTGTGAGATGTAAATCAGTGGTCTCTGTGTTTGACCTCACTGTTTTAGGAGGACTGTAACACTTCCTAGTTTGAAAGGCTTTGTAGGAAATTATTTATATGTTTGCAGGCTTATGGGACTTGAGATATACTGTTTTCTGAGAGTATTCCATGGAGCTCTTTATGCTAAGTTTCTGAAATCTTAGTTCAAGTCATTCATGCCATTCTGTTTCTGTCATTTTTAGATTCTCTGTAGTGCCTTTGGCATCAAACAGTTTGGACATTTCCTGGCATCAACCTGCGGTACATAATAAACACCTTTCTTTCATATGTTTTCTTTTTTCTTTTTTTCTTATTATTTTAAATTAAGAGTTAATCCCAGTCTTCCAGTAATCAGTTTCTCCGGGTGTTTTCTCACAGTTGTAATCACCATCTGGTCTCTTATCACGAGCTCAATTACTGTGATTGCTAACTGCAATTGGAGGATTAGCTCTTTAACCTTAAATCAGTCACAAACTCTTCTGAATTTTCACCTTCTATTTGTTTAAAACTTCTTGCTGAACGGTTTCACTTTTATGAGTAGTAACATCCTTCTCAAATTAGCCTCATTTGCCTGAGTTAACTGAAAACTACCACAAATTGTTTTTGTAGCTATTACCATAACTTTTCCTCTAGCTGTCATCTTTTTGACTGATGCATTCTGCCTCCATGTAGAGAGGGACTAGTGAATTAACACATTCCTGTAATTCAGGACGATATTTAATTGCTTTTCATCAAGTATGGGCCAGAACTGTCCCTTTGTTTCCATGTGACACATGGGCCCTTGCTGAGAGCCATACTGAAGCACAGTCTCTGACAGTTCAGTGTGATTTTTCATGGTGCAAGAAGAAGTAACACCTAGGTAGTCAGCTTCACTACTGCACACGTTACAGACACAACACTTTTTCTCCCTTAGACAGGGGAGGAGGTGTCATGTTTCCAGCAGGTTTTGCAAAATGGGCAGACCTAAAAGCACACAAAACCTGCTACCTGAAATCCAAATATGAAACTAAGCATCTCGCTTCAACCATCAGCTACACTGCATGCATATGCATTTCCTCTCCTTTACGGCTTTGAGAGACCTACTTCTATCTGTTCTGTTTTTAATTGGCCTCAGTCTCTTAACCTCCCTTCTTGGCTATCCAGCAACTAATCAGTGCAATGAGCCTCTGCCTCACTATGCTAATTGCTAATGTCATCCAGTTGATTTCCTCAAAAATACCTGAGGAACCTTCACAGGGGAAAAATGAAATGGAAATCAAGGACCACAGGGACAATGGGGTAGAAAAAACTGGGACCATTGAAAGACAGGACAGGATATTTGTCACCACCTGATTATTCACTTATCTGTGTGTCACATGTAATTCCATGCTACAAGAAATGGAGCAGTCTACCACAGAGCAAGCAGAGAACTGAAAGCTTTACCTGCATTGAGACGGGCTCAAAATCCTGGTGAAGGATTTATGGTTACTTTAATAACTTTAAGTGATATAATAGCACAGAGGTTTCTCCCTAAAAAGACTTCTCTGTAATATATTTCCTTAGCATATTTCCTTTCTATGAGGTGTACAGAGAAACATCACGTACATTTGGGAAATGAAATGTAAGAATGCATTACTTCTATTTAATGCTCTGTGAATTTGAACTCTTTCACTTTGAGGACCTTAGGCATGCAAGCTACAAGAAGAAGCAAGATTTACCATTATGCTGATGACTACACAATTATTTTATTACAGTGTAGACAGTTGGCAAAACCCTCTCAAGACCAAACAGTTTGAGTCAAAGTGAAAAAAATCCAAAGGAGATGATTTCAGCTGGAGAAGGAATACCCACCAAAACCAAAATATCATACAAATTCTCTAAGGAAAACACAATTATTAAGTGTTAATTTGTTCAATCATATGCATTCTGTTCCAGAAATTCTTCATTAGTATCTACCTTTGAAACCTTTGTATTGTTTTTTACTTGTTTCTTGCACTTTTTGTTTGTTTGTTTGTTTTTGTTTGCTTGGGTTTGGGTTTGTTTTTTTTTTCCAAGGAAGTGACCGTATTTTCTTTGTCAAGCTTCAAGCAAAATAACAGCATTTGCCAGGAGAAAAGTTACCTCAAGGAGCACCAATTCTTTCAAGAAAAGACATAGGTTTTCTTTTCTATAGCTGATTTATCCTCCTTGTTGCTTATAAAGTTTTAATATAGACAGAACAAATTCTGCAATAATTTAGAACAAACACCAGTTTTCCAAGTTCCCACATTAACCCTCTGTCCAAATTCCTCCTCCAGCTTTGACATCACCTTATCTTGTATTTCTCTGCCTTTCTCCTTCCTTACTACCTCTGAAAGCCGGTAAGGTGAGGTATCTCATGATTTGCACAGGACAGCACACAGGGAATGAGATGGAGCAGCATCCAAGGTATAGATCTGCTGGAGAAGGGTCAAGCAGTAGTGCTATATGGTTTAGGGACCTGACTGAAAGCACCGAGTCTGGTCACTTCTGTCTTAGTAAGCTCAAAGGAAGAAGTGATAACATGAGAGTATGCATGAGCGGCCCTGTTGCTATTTTGGAAGACCAGCACAAATTTCCTGTCTTGGACTTATACTCAGATTTGAATGGAAAGTCAATAACTAAACTCCATGTGGCGTGAAATGAATGGAAAAGAAAGACTATAGGGAGCGCTATGAACTACCTGTTCTGAATAACTTGTGCATTGGTGGGGGGCTGTATTTTTGTACTTACTTTTCTAGAGTCTGTTAGAAGGGGAACAAAATCATAAAGTCTCAAAAACAATGTCCTGGATCACAAACAAACAATACAGTTCTTGGATGTATCATCTCATGTCTTATGCACGGGGCATTAATTGGACAGGTCTTTACTAGAGTTAGGGATAAGGGAGAAAGAAAACCAATCGGCTAACAGAACAGTTAGAAAAGCATCACAGCACTACAATCACACCTCACTTTGTGTTAATATGCCCTGTGGAAGGAACTGCAATTTGCTATTGCTCTCAGATACCTGTAGTTAAGACCTTGAGGGCACTAATAAGCCTTAATGACCCTAAATGGCCTCACCTGCTGTGTCCAGCACTCCCATGAGCCCAGAAGCTCTATTTAAACCCAGCCCAGGAGCTTCTCTCTCTGAGCTTTCTTGGATGAATGTTGCTTTTCAGTTTTGTCTATGCTTGTGGAGTTTCTTGATTGGGATATCAACCTCTAGACTGACTTCTTTGTCTGATCTTCCCTATTACTACAGTATTGCTTGGCAGTTATCGGACCTGATCATTGTATTGACTTGTGGACCAGCTTCCTCCTTGATATCAGACCTGCCTTAGTGTTAGGAGATTGCCTTATGATCTGCACTCCTGGTTGGACTTGGCTACTGCTGGTTCTCTTCTTGGGCACTATGGAAATGGGCCTTCGCTAGTGAGACCCTCTTTTTGCTGTAGGATTCCCTCCATGTCTAAGCCTGCTCTTACTATACTCTGATATGTGCTTGTATTCCTGCAAGGCTTCTTCTCAGTATGGAGGATGCCTTACTGTGGTGTGATGCAATGCTAGAGGAGGCATACTGGCAGGGAGAGTGCTAAGGAAGAGCAACCTATTCTTCCTCACAGATTATCTCCTCTGGTGAGAATAGCTCGGGTCTCCTATGGCTTTCTCATGGAATTTTTTTTGCCTTCAGCAAAATATCTGGCTGCTGACCTCATGAATCAATCCCTATGCCTGTTTGATGTACCTGTTTTATGAGCTGGAGATAAATGCCTCTTATCCTTGGAGCAAACAATGGATATTTTCCAAATGCAATGGAATGCTGCTACAAAAGTATCTCCAATGAGTGAGGTGTGTGGGACTGGATGGTATACTCTGCTCCCTGCTAAATGTGTAACTTCATTTGGAAGTGGTGGTTGAATTGTAATTCTTCACATCCGGGGTGCAGAAGGAGCCTTGCCAAGTTTAACATAACTCCCCATCTGATTGTGATGTGAGTTGACAGGAGGGCAACTCCCAGGTAATTGGTGGCACAAGATGAACATCAAAATGGGATGAGAGGCTTCTAAAACAGGAGGCGGAGAAAGTGCACTCCATTCAAAATCCATTAACAGGAGCTTCAGCCAACCTCAAGCAGTCCTTTCTAAGGCAACCAAAGGAAGGTAAAAGTGCTGATCTTTATTGCTTTTACTGATGGGACCGTACTTTTTGAAGCAGTCTGAACGTATTTAGATGGTTCCATGTATAGTTACAAATATAACTTCTATTGATGCCTCTCAAATGTGTTTTGAAAGATGTTATGTGTGTCAGTGTGCCTACTGTTACTCAGGGAGGGCTGCTACAGCTATCGGGTGCTAAAAGCCTTTCAGAATGAGACTTAATGGGAACTGAACGGATACTCAAGGCAAATACACAGACACTGATCAAACTTTCTATGTGTCTCCATAACAGAACAAACATTGCTGTGTACACACACCTACACACTATCGCAAACACTTTCTGGGCTTGGTTTGGAAAAGGTGTCTTTGTACAGATGGTGTTTGTTACCTCAGCTGAGCTGTGCATCTGGCACAACTGTGTGAACTTGTGGTGCTGGGATAGCTCCATCGCCTTCAACCTGGCGAGATGCCTGTTACCTTTCATCAGGAAGGGCAGCAGTGAATGAATCTCTTTGCTTGGGAGGTAGCAGCTCTGTCTAACCCTGCCTCGGTGCTGGCTGTGGCAGGAATGTCTTGTGGAAAGGAAGAGTATCTATGTGGTGGTAATGGCTATGCTGCTAAGAGAGGGTGCTTGAGACTATAGAGTGGGTAATCTGTGTATGATGTGCTTTACAAGCATGTCTTGTGATGGGTTGTGTATGTGCAGCTTGTCTTTGTTAGGCTAGGCTACTTTGTACTCTTGTGTTGGTTCTAGTCCTTGGATTTTCTGTTGAGTTGACATTTTAGGTGAAGGTAGACTTGGTCAGGAATCTGAGTTCTCTGTGGGTCTGGGACTCCTCAAGTACTTTTTTCTGAGGTTGAGACTTTGAATCCACAAAGTAAATGTGAACTGTGTGTTCCATCCTATGACCACCTTCCAGAACAGAGCTGTGAAAATGTGCCTAAAAATTTAGGGAGATGAGAAAGCCTACTCAAGTCATAACTATTTCTAAGCATGGATGTAACTGAGCACATGATTAGAACTGAACAATTTGTGGAGCTTAGGCTCCTTTTTTAAACTCATAAAATGGTCAGAAGCAGACTCTAATTTTCTTGAATTTACTATTTGTTCAAGACTTATAGAACTTGTTTTCTTCTCTGCCTTTTTTTTTTAAAATCTATAGAGGGAAGCTGAGCAGTTTCCTTGACATTCAGCTTTCAGATGCATTTTTCCTTATCAGAAGAAAGGCTTTAAATCATTTGCAGACTAGTAGAAGATAAACAAGTATAGGGATTTATTTTTTTTTACTTACCTGTTGCACATGTCACTTAAAGTTTGTGATCTCATGTTCTTAAACCTGCTAATCTGTGCAGGGGTGGTCATTTTCTTCCCTTTGTGGAACAGTTCCCTTGGGATGGTAAGAGGGAAATTATAGTGTGCTATGAAATGATTACTCTAAGTTGTTGATTATTTTTAATATTGAGATGTAGTATCTAATAGTTATTAATCTTGTTTCCTTCACTTGACTTTTCTAAGTCTTCCTTGAAGATAAGAGAGCAGAGGTAGAGTTTTTGATGTGCTATGGTACCTACTGGGTGCTTGTCTGTGAGTTAGCTGACTGCACAGTGGCCGCCTAGTTTCTCTCAGAGGGCACTGAAATGAAACTGTACATTTTGGAAGGCGTATATGTAGGATGCATGGGTTTGGATGGCAGCTGTAGGAGAGGCACACTTGTTTTTGTGGAAATGCATTGTGTGTTCTATATTTACTTTAGTGTGGTGTGTTTTCATCTGGTGCAAGCAGGTAGTATGCTTGGAGTAAGAGTTTAGCAGAGCTGGAGAAACAGAAGTGCAAGGTCTGAGAAAAATGTTTTTCAAGGCAGAACCTCATGGGTGACATCTGTTAAATCATCTTCTGTATTGGTCTGAGATCAGGATAGTGTGGTGGTCAGGGCTTTTATGCATGAACTTTCTAGGGTGTAATGTGCTTCATCTGGGATCTCCTGGCAATATACACTTCTGTTTTGGCTCTTAAAATATTATATATTGAAGAACAATATTTTTGGTTTTGGTTGTGTGTGTGCCTCCCCAGTTATACTGGTTGATTATATAAAAGCTATTTTCAATCTTCCATCATGGCCACAGCAGTACTATAAAACTTGCTCCCTTTCATGCCAGCTTCATATTGGAGGAGGCGCTGTCCCAGAGACCATACTGAATCTCTGTCAGTGCACAAAGCACCATCTGAACTGCTCAAACTAGTCACAGAATCTGAAGTCGTGAGTGCTTTCTGGTGATGCTGAATCAAATCTGCCTCAAGGAAACTGTGATGTAGAAAACTAATGGCAGTGACAGTTTAACTTTTTGCAAGGCTGAAAATGTGTTACTAATAAATGCTTTTGCCCCACATCTTGTGATTAGAGTTACACAGTGTATGGGACTGAGTGGAATGGAGAACCATCAAGTTCTGAGGTCTACTGGCATAAAGAGGACCATGGCTTATCATGCTGACATATGTTGTACTGTCTTTGCTTTGGCTTGTTTGTCTTGTCCAGTTGAATTTCCTTTAACAGCATTTCTACCGTGGTCACTAACAGCTTATTTGAGATGAAATTTGTACTATGTTGAGTTTCGAAGATGTACAGATAGCTTTATGTTTTTAAGTTTAGTGTCAAATGAAATAAAGAAAAACCACTTTATTTGCATAATCCTTTCCATAATGAATGTAATTAGATTCTTGCCTAGTTAATTTAAATACTTGTGTGCCAAGGCTTTGGTGACAAATGGGGAAAGTGGAGCTTCTTTCTGTACGTCAGGCAGTGGCCTTTAACATAAAACCTGCTATTTCAGTATGAATATTGGAGGCAGTGATCTTCAAATTTGCTCTCAGATGACATTTATGAGCTAAGCTCAATCATTTATATTTGCAGAAAGCTGACATTGAAGGAACTTGTCTTTAAACCAGAGTGGATACTTGGGAAACTTTTTTACATTAGAATACCTCTATTTATAGGATGGATTTAGATGGGTAACCTGGCAAGCTGCCCTAACAGTACAAATCATGGGAACTTTTTAGTCCTTTTGTGCATATCTTATCACTTTAACATCACATCCACAAGATATTGACTGTAATAGGATCTCTGGTTATTTATAAATGTATAGCTAAATTGCAGGGGGAAAGGTTTATTTTCTTCTTGAAGAAGCAACGTTATAGTCTGATTTATGTATAGTTATGCATGCATCCAGATCTTCCTATGAACTAGGGAAAAATCTTTTGTTTGAACTTTCTAGTGCTTATATTCAAATTTTTAATTAACTTTTTCTTCGTAATTCTCAATATGTTTCTATTGTAATTCTCAATATGCTTTGATAGCATTCAGGGAACAAAAGGTAAGGCTTACTGTGGCTAATTTAACACCTGTAAATTCCTGCAGATGAGCAAGTAAAGCAGGCAAAGTCTTTTGGGAGGGAGGAAAGTGTAAGCCTTATGTTATAAAAGCAGTAGTTAAAACGCTCTTTGGATTGAATAATTAATTAAAAGGTTGTATTTTCCATCTGTGCAATTATAAACAGATTAATTCTTATTATTTTTTATGCAGGTAAAAGAGAAAATACCAAACATTTTGAGGTGTTTCTAGACAATTTTCAAAAGAGTGAAACAGACCTGTTGACAAAATATAGGCTAGGATTATTTCTGAACTTTTTCCATGTTCTCGACCTCATGCTTTGTTTGGGGGATGGGAGAATTCTTTAAGGTCTCTTTTATATATATATATATATAAAATATTTATGGTGTTAAAAGGAGACCAATTTGGTAAGGAACTGCAACTAATGCATAATCTTAAACTTATGCACAGTTTTTAGTGTCTTGTTGAATGCTTACTGTCCCTTTCTGCACAACATGGAGCATGAATGTCAGGTTAGTTGACCAAAATTGAATCATGTAAAAACTTTGTAGAAGGTAGCCTTTCTGCACTGCAGTCAGAAGCTATTTTCTTCTAATGGATTGTGCCTTGAAACTTATTTAAGAATGATTTGAACAAAACTTAAATAGTTTCATTTTAAAGCTGTAAATTCTCAAGAGAAGAATAGTTTGGAGTTTAAATACTTTTGCTATGGGAGGAGAATCTAGAAAGCTTGAAAGGACTTCATAAGGATTCAGACTTGGTTCAGAAGTGGTTAAATAATGCAGAAACACCAAATGTTAAATGACACCAATCTTGCTGCCCTGCAAGAATTTCCCTAGGCTCAATTTGCTGCTGCTATAGGTGAGAAAGCTGAGCATCAGGAGATGAGAGTGTAAAAGGGAAGCAGTGGAGAAGTGAGCTAAGAAGCTTTTTCTTGGGAGACATGACAGAACTGAGCTGCATGAAGTTGTCTCCATGCTCAAGGTCCAATGTAATTGGCATATAATATTTGATAAGTTTGCACACTTTGTACTTTTTTTTTAAAATTGAAACATCTTAGTTTTGATTTTTGTTTTAAAACTAAATGGCACTTTGCTGTGTAAAAGCTGGTAGGTCATTATTTCATGCTGCTGCTGTCCCTGATTGAAAAGAGATTTTCTGATTTTTCTGCTGAGGTGAGATCTAGAGGAGTTACTGGTGATAAACTCCGACGTGATTACAGTTTTATAATCCTGACTTTTAGAAAAAGGGGAACATAGAGCAAGCACAGTAAGAACAGTGGTGTTAGATCTGAGGGCTTTCTGGAGTAGCACGAGCATCTCTGATGTGCAACTAGCTCCCAAACTAAATCCTTCTTTCGGCTTTGGTGTTGAGAATGAACCCATGCTGCCTCAAGATGAAATCCCCAAGTCTCTCTGCCTCCTCACCTGTAAAGAAAGCTTCTGATACTTAACTGTAGTGTGGTTTTTAATGGAATTGAAATGTGAGTAATTACACTTCTTTGGATGATACATATGTAAGACTGGTGCTTTCTGAAAGGCTGGCACGTACTGTGCTCTTACTGCTTTCTCTTCTCTCTTCCTGTTATTCACATGTGTGCTTTGAAAAGAGAAGGTAAATCAATTGATTTCTGAAGTCAGGGTACTGCCTCGGAAGGTGTTTAAAATATCGTCTCTGTGTTCCCTCTTAGAGGCAACTTCCATCTGATAGTACTGCAAGGCTTTGACTTCGTGCCTTCAGCTGGTTTGCCTTGACTCCTGAACGTGACATGGATAGATACACCGTTAGTGTTTGTTAGGCTGGGATTTTGCTGCAGTCATCTTTACATGGATGTGTATCTGGGCAGAACTGCGTTCCTCTTCACGTATCAGGAAGATCAGCTGTGAGCCTGCTCCAGCTGGCAGGTGTGTCATATTGTCCTGGCACTGGCACAGTGCTTGTGTTGGCAGGGTCTGACACCTTAGCCCTAGGGATGTGTAAATGGTTTATACAACTACTGGACTAGAGTTGGCACATGAGTTGTGATGAGGACAAGAGTTCAGGTCCTCTCATGTTTCTTTTGGGCAACTATGAATGCTGAGGAAAAGCCAATACACTCATTTTTGAACAGAGCTATCAAAATAGATGTTCTTCCATATTTAAGTGTTTAAACTACTGTTGTTAGAGGTGCTTATATAGAGTGCCAAAAAGCACTTGGGTTTTTCTTAAAAAAAAAAAGAAAAAGCTTCTCGAGTTCTTGTGCATACTGAATGACATATTTAAAAGTCAAGCACAAAATGGAATTTATCAAAATGGTTTTTTTGTTGACAACTAAAAATTGTATTCCTTATTACTTTCATCACTTTTATAGCTATCATTTTTCAGAAAAAGAGGTAAGCTCTTCCCAGAATTCCTACCCTGAACAATGAACTTGGTGTTACTTGAGGCAGT
The DNA here is from genome assembly GCA_027925045.1 of Hypotaenidia okinawae. NCBI lineage: Eukaryota > Metazoa > Chordata > Aves > Gruiformes > Rallidae > Hypotaenidia > Hypotaenidia okinawae. Next base: position 94,864,819 of record BSDF01000001.1, read on the forward strand.
GTGGAGTGGAAAAATTTCTATTGACACAGGCATTATTCTTCAAGATTATTCTGACACTTTTACTGCTTGTTAAATGTGGGAAGGGCAGGAGAAAGTGGAGAGCTCAGGGTGTGTATGTGTATGTATGCATGTGCTAGGCTATGTGTGACTAAAGTTAGCTTTTTATTAGTCTCCAGAAATTTCAGCTCTTATTTTGAACAAAGGTTTAGGAAGGTTCATAATTCTTCTGAATTGCTCATCTAAATCATTCACCTAACCTTTTTTAATTAACAAGAAGAGGGCTCCACAGTGTCTAAATCAGAAGACTGAGGCTTGCTTTTGCCAATTACTTGCATAGAATTGGGGGATGTTGTGTATTTTAATTTTTATCTTGCTGCAGTAATGCCTTGGTTCCTTGGATGTATGCTGTCTAATCTTGGTGAGGGAAAAGTACTTGATGCCAGGTGAATGCAGGAACAGTTGGTACCGGGCTTCCATGCCAGAACACCAAAATAATTCAGTTTAGAATGAGATAAGCACCTCTTAATATTTTTTTCACCTTCAACGTGGAAAATGTATTAAAATAGGCAAATAGAATTTTAAATCCTTGTGCATGTGGCATACACTGTAAAACTACTTTCCTGTGCTTTAAACTCTTTTCATTGTGATTTTTCAAAGTCAAATGGAACTGCTTTGCAAAAGCTGAACCTCTGCTGTTCTATTCTGCACAGTGTATATGTTTAAAGTAAACACTGTCTGTAGCTCATTAACCTGTAAGGTTAACAGTCCTGGAATGGATTGTGGTGGCTCAGAAATAAACTGCCTTTTCCTTGTCCCCTGATCCCAATGCTGCTGCAGCAACTGCCCCGAGGCAGTAAAGGAACCTTTGTGGGGAGGGTGATGCGGGTCATGTAGCTTATGTATCTTTTGGGGTGTTGGTGCCTGGTAAAGAGAGTATTCCTTCCATCCCACTACCATTGCCCTGTTAGACTTGCAACTCAGCTGCTGGTGAGAGCAATGCCTGCCTCATTTCAGTTAAAATACACAAGTTTGGCTTAAAGTGTGCGTGGGAGAAACTTGATAATTCAACGTTTGAGCTGGGGGGCATTTCTCAGCTCAAGAAAACGTTGAGGTTTTTGTTTTAAATCCAAAACTGCTACCACCACTGGACTCTCTGGTGGAAGATCTTGCATAGATACTTGCCCATCTCTGTCCAGCTTGGCCAAGGTAGGCTGTGCTCTGGCCATAACTACATGGCTACTACTGCAGCACATGAGCTGGCAACCTTCACTGCCTTGGCTTGCCCTGATCCTTGTAGGGGACAGATGGGCCCCCTTGCCCCTTATGGGGTAATTTATTCCATGGACCCCCTAGACGCTGGGAGCCCTGCCCCAATGGGTGGGAAATAATGCAGGCTAAACTGTCTTCCTTACAGTGGGTATAAGGTGTTTTGCATGCCTTGCTGAGGTGTATTTGTTATGAAACACTGGGTGTTGCTTAATTATGAAACAGTGACTGTGACAAGCTTAATTCAGTCTGTGTGACTGTGGCTGTGTGAGGTTTTGACAGGGAGAATGTGGTACGTGCTGCCTCTGATCCTTTGAATGGTTTGGTCTTGCTTGTGCCCTTAAGTCACTGTTGTAAATATTGCTTGACCCACAAGAATTCCCCATTTGCAGCCTTGTTATTCCAGATAGTCCTAAACACTATTTTTGGTACTAAGGCATATGCCACTTTCTGGTTTTGCATCTACAATATATAGCTTTAATGCAAATTACTCAGGAGTCCCAGTGTGCTCATACTCATTCATTAGTGCCATAAAAACTTTGAGATTTATTTAGTAGGTCTTGATACGTAGAATATTTTACTTTCATTTTAAATGGTATTGTGTCAAGGCCTTTCTGAAATTATATCTGTATAAAACTTAGTAGCTATAGGCTTTAGAACTGTGTTTAAAATAACTTTGTCAAGGCATATTTGAGTTTTATTGCTGCATTAAACCACTTTTTATTGTGTCATAAAATGCATAGGCAGTATTTACACTTCCAAATATTTTAAATATGTAGCCAAGCCTTTTAGAAAAGATGAGATATTGGCATCACTCACTTCAGGGAGGTCTTGCTTCATGTGAATGCTGCTGTCATCCACTTGTCGTTGTGGATGTGTTCTCTGGAGAATGCATAACGTCTTGGTTGACGTATCTTATGTGGGCAGAGAACTTACCTGATAGGCAGCCCATAATGGAAGGCTTGCCACATGTCTCTGCGGTGGAGAGGCACTGCTGGACTACTCGCTGGGCTGGGGAACTGGAAGTCAGGAGGGCAGGAGCCTATTCACAGCACTTTTGCTGAGCCATTGCTACCTGACCTTGAGTACCCTTGAGTGACACAACTCCCCATGGTTACCGTGCATTTTTTGGTTAAAGCGGGTAACAAGTTACTTGAAATAACTACTTTGAAAAGTATTTGGATGTAGGTAGCTGAAAATTCCAACAGCATATGCTATTACTGTAAGTAACTACTTTTCTGTAGTAGTTACTTTTTCTGGTTCAAGTATCCTTTGCATCAAAGAGGATATTTTTGACCGTTGTTCTTCTATTAGGCATCCTGGGTATGTTCCTTAGCACCACATAGAAAACCTTCGCGTGCTAAGAATGATGTGATTGTTTTGCTTGAGTGCTTATGAACTGCTTTGGCAGAAGTACAGCTTCATATTTCAAAAATATTTATTCCACATTGCCCCATTAATGTACCTTAGCACTGTTCTTCAGGGACTTGTTCTAGCACTGATGGGTAGTATTCAAATTTCTATGCCAGTATGATCTCTTACATCAGCAGAGGCTGCTGACAAGTGTACTATTTCTACCACAGGCATTTGACCTTTAAAAACTGGCCTTGGATCACATAGCTCCTCACATTCATCCCCAAATTGCTATGATACCTTAATGGGGATGAGCCCGCTAAGTTCAGGTCTTATTGTGAACCCTGTTTGGAAGGGCGATGCAAAGTGTGTATTGTCTAAAACTAAACATTGTGCTCTAAGCTTCTCTGGATTTGCTTATTGGTATTGTGTGTGTTTTTCTTGGAGCTTGTTGGGTAGACAGATAACCAAATATAAACATACCAATGCCTTTAGCAGAATTGCCATGTAGATTAATTGTTGAAGCCAAGCTTGGTCAGGAAGTTTTAGGTTTTTGGGTTTTTATTGGAAAGTCAAGCTGAGTTTTGAAACATATCAAATATCCACTTCTCCAAACTTCTATGAGGCCATAAAAGCATTTTAGTTGAAGCTGAAACCAAATGATGTTTTTTAACTTCTGTATTCTATTAATTTTTTTGTGTACACCTTAAATCGTGTAACAATGAGAACTGCAAAAAAAAAAAAATAAAAGCAAACAAGAATATTTTAATGCTGTCAATATTCCATCTTCCCATATAAGATGAATACATTTTAAAAAAAAATGTTTTTCAGTGATCAATTTCCTTTTTACTGTTCTAGGGATAGTTTTGTATGATTCACATTGCAAGTGGTTTATTTGAACACAGGTTATCCTGAAAGATACATTTCAACTGAGCAGCTCTTCTTGGTTTCCAAAGAACCTAACCAAGTTTGTCATAAGGGGGATTCTTTTTCCTAAATAATGAAGGGGGGTGGTGGTGGTGGAGAGGGAACAGGACAGGGATGGCAACATATGAGGATAAAACCAAATGCCTACCTCCTTTTTCAGGTTCCTAATACCAAAATAAAGGGCTCTTCTAAGCTAGGATCCTGAATGAGAGTGCCAACTTCAAAGGTTTCCTTTGGAGATTACTGACAGCAAATAGAAGACATCACATCTGGAGATAAAGCTTTAGGAAGTTGAGACCATATGTAATCTGTGTAAATGAACAAAACAAGTATCTGACTAAATGGTAGAGATTTAAAAAAAAAAACCCAACCAACCCTCAAAACATGAAAACAAAGCATGCTTTTTTGAAGAGTAGATTGAACATCTGCTCTGTTGGAAAACAGTTACATGTAATGTCCTCTGGGCCGTCCCACCCTCTGCACAGCTAATCTAAATCTAGTCTCTGACCAGCGCACCCCCTTCACGCAGGGGCAGGAGGGTTTCATAGGGGAATGGTGTATCTGTACTGAAGATCTGGTGTGAATATGGCACAGAGAACTCAGGAATGTTTCCAGTTTTGTAAATATTGCATGAGTTTAAAAATACCCGCGTCCTCTGTAGCATGCTTTGTCATCTTCTGTTAGTGGCTTTTGAAGGAAGAAGCTTTGATGCGAGGTGATACTTAAATATTGAGAGGTAATCACCTGCCTATGGCCCAGAGCCCAGGTCTCTGCATCTAGAGTTCTGCCAATACAGCTGCACAACATGCACCAACAATATGAATGCTTACAGCTCGTGAGTTGTCATTCTACGAGGTTCACAGAAAACAAATCATTGAATCAGGTTCGAGATGAAAATGTGTAATTGTGAGTTCCCAGTGAGTGCCTGTGCTCAGGGGAGGAGGAGGAGAGGTGCTGTGTGAGCTACACGCCAATCAAAACAGCTGGAATTTTCAACACTGAATAAGAGCAGCTATCTATTCAGGCAGAAGGTAGAAGTAAATAGTAATTCATGGAGATGATTTCATAGATAATTTCTGAATAACAAAATTTATCTGAAAATCATGAGCTGTTCCTGCTTCATTCTGGTGGAGGAATTCAATGAGTTACGTTATTTATGACTTATTCATACAGCTCAGGCTGTGCTTCTAATATGTGTGCTCTGCATCTTTTATAGATGAAGGACTTCCTTCTGCAGGCCTATGTATTGAGGAACTTTCAAAGCTGCTAAATTTAATTTAGGAATCAGGTGTGTATCTGTGACCTCCTTTGTCTCTTCAGTTTCCATTAAAGTATGCTTGCTTCCTTTTTTATTGCATTGATTGAACTTTTTCACATAATCGGACAAAATCCCAAGTCCTCTAGAATAGTAAATCCTGAAGAAAATCAGTCTTGTTAAAGCAACTTATGGGAGATGTTCTTCCAGCAATATTCTGGAAGTAGTGGGTTCTGCTTTTCCTTTGAGAAATGAATTCATAATAACCACTGCTGTGCCTCCCGGTGTGCACCACTGGAGATGCTGTGGAAAAGATGTGCTAAGTCATGAAAGTAAAGGAGCAATAGCCGTGGTGTTGGCAGTCTTTGCCATCCTGCAGTCACTCAGGCAGTCTTGTGGGGAACTGGAAGAGTGGTGGGCTATAAAAGTTGAAAGGACAGAGGGAGAAGATGGTTTTGTAGCTGCATACAATTCTGTCTTAAATTTGTCGTCCATCCAGCCAACTTTTGTGGTTTGCATCTGTCAGATATAGATTTTTATTTCTACTGATGGTAACTATAATAATGATTTAGCAGTTTATTTAATCTCCCGGTTGATGCAGTGTGATTTCTTTCAGCGGTGACTTCATGCTGTACTTTTTAAAAAGACTGTTCCATTTCTTAAGGTTTGGCCTAAAAAAATAAAATCAGAATGTTTGTGTCCTTATTCGTATAGGATGAATATATTTTGCTGAGGAAGCTTTATCTGGCAGGGAAGGTGCTTATGTTCCTCCTCTTACCCTCTGTTCCCCTTCCCTGTGTTTGGCAAGCTTGATGCTGATGGCAACAGCTATGAGCTGTTGCTCTTAGACTGGCATGTTGCATCACTGTCCTAGTCCATTTTAGGAATCCATGCCTCACACCTCTGCAGGTTAGTCCTGGCTTTGGTTGGAGAATCTGTAAATTAGTAGAGGTGTTTATCAGACTGATATAAAAGCAGGCATGCCTCCCCCATGATAGCACCCTCAGATATGTGCTTATGATTCTTAATGTGCTTTCTTTTGTGCAGGTATATACTTCTATTTTTCTGAAATTTTGCCATTTTCTCTCTAAAACTTGTCCTTCTGTTTACCATAATTCAGAATGGTAAGTCTTCAATGTAGTTATGAGGAAAGCTTTTTGGATCCATGTTTAGTTTTATTTAAAACTCTCAGTGCAACCTGCCTTCCTGTTCAACCCACTAGATGAGTAGATTACCTGTGACTGTTCTGAAGCTGCCTGTGTGCTTATGGTGATCAGTTTTTCAAAGAGATGACCTGGGAAACTGTGGGCACAAAATATCATGGCTGGGACCTAGTGGAATTTCAGCTTAGGGATGCCTTATTGGGTGTTGAAAACCTGGCTACCTTGCTTATTACTGCAACTACAATTTAGAACAGGTCTGATAGAAAATTTATGAACTATGTAGTGAGAACGTTGATATAGCATGCCCTCCACTGCTCCCCTGTTCTCTGCCAAGCAATTGCAGAGACCTAACCTATATTCCCTTTCAGAAAGAGAGGTGAGGAAAACCAATCACTTCATTGTTAAAGCCAAGGAAACATCCCTAGTAGAGATGGGCTTTCTAGCTGCCAGAGTGCTAATAAGGAATCGCAGCAAGGTGACAAGAGGCAGAGGTGGATCTTGGTGGAGTCTGAGTGGCACACACAGTATTACCTTGGCTTAGTGGTGGGGAGTGGAAACAATCACAGATTTAGTTACGGTTAGCTTTTTAGCCAAACCTCTCAAAACTAGTAACTTTATGGCCAGATGAGGGACTATGATTAGTTGAAAAGCTTTTATAGGAAAGAAGTCTCGGTAAGAGTTATGATGCTGAGGTCTTGAGGGAAATGTAAGTAAAACCAGAACAGATCAGAATGGAGGAGGATATTGTTGGATTTTTTTACTGTGGATGTGATTAAGAAGGAGCAGAGATGGACATGATCACTGGTTGTTTCAGAAAAAAGAAATCTATTTTGGTTTGTAGCCAGAAAGATTCTTCTCAAGGTCCTGATCCTGGTGCTTTTGAGGGAGACCTGCTATGGATGTGCTTTATCTCATGCTTCCCACTTCACTTGTAAGCCCTGCTAAGAGGCTCTGTTTTATAGTTGGCACAAAGCAAAAATGTCCAGCAATGAGCAACCAGAGCAAACCTATCCAGGAACGGATGAGCATTCCTTGCTGTTGTGTGGCTGGTTTTAAGTGCTGAAGGCTGATGGACAAGTGCGTGGATAACTGGTATGAGCCACACCCAACCAACTTCATCTTACTTCAGTGGGGTAAAACAACAGTTTAGCTGGATTTCCCTCATTACAGTGACATATTAAAACTAGATGCTCAGTCCAACATTAGAGTACATTATTAGATTTCAAAAACTTTGCTTTCATAACACCTTTGTTAGTTTATGGCTGGCTCAGTATACTTCAGAGTATTTCTATTCCAAAGGCTAAAGCAGCAATGAAAATCCTAACGTTTTGATGCTTGCTTGTGAAGTAGCATGTTTTTCTTGTATTTAAGCAGCTTTTCAGAGCCAACAACTATATCCCTTCTACATATGATGCAAAATGAATATTTTTCTGCTCAAATCTCTTATCAGCATGTGTAAGCGTGGACTGAATTAAGGCAGGAATTTGCATGTTAAGTTACTGCTGTGCAGCTGTTGCCCTTTTCATGATGCACATGATTATTTTTAAAAACACAAGTTTTTTTCACAAGTACATCAAAGTCCTTTGCCAGGAAATGGTAGTTCTTCTCCTACTACAATTAAATCAAGCCCACTGCCACCTCTATCTTGATTTATTCTTTATAAAATTATCCACATCTATTATGTTCATATAGATTACTTCCTTCAAGATGCTTGCTTTCCCACTTTAAATCATATATTTGATTTAGTTCAAACTAAAATAGAGTAGATTAAAATGCCTCTGATCAATCAATCACCTGATTCCCCGTGAGGAATCACTTGTACTTTTCACTTCACTGAATTTGTGGCTTTATCAGCATCTACTGGTTTAATAGATCTCAAGTTCAACTAGTTGATGTTTTCTGTCTCATTTTCTCTGTACCCTTTGCTTACATTTTGTTTCCTGTACATCACTGCGAATGTCAGAATGTGTCTTGTCTCTGCTCTGTTTTTAAACTCCAATATTGCTGGGATAACACTAGCCTCTAAAAGCTGCCACTCCTACTTGTTAAAAATAACATGTTTAAGAGCCTTTGGGCACTACTCATTTAGAGCTTCTCTGCTTTGATTTTATAAGTTCCTATAAACTTGAGAGTGTATGTGAGCTGTTCTTGTGTTTTGATGGTCTTTTAAGCAAAACATGACTCTCTAAGAGAAGAGGCAACTGGAGAAATCATTATATTGATTACAGTAGAGATAAGTTCAACTTAAATTCTGTGGCCATGTACCTCTGGGAATAAGATGTTTCCATTGTGGATTTAGATGGAAATCATGTAGTGGACCTCTCTACATCAAAATTGTTTGATCTTCATTTCTTAACTGCTATCAGTTTATAGCTGCACGGCTGCTCTTAATATCTGAGTAGCTTCCAGTATTTGTCTTCATGTTCTTATATTAGCCAATATAATGCAAAAAAACCCAAGCTCTGGGTCCACTGCAATGTAGCCTTACTCTCCGATTGTATTGCCTTTGGCTTTATCTAAGTTTGACTCCAGTTTTTGTTTAAACCTGTTCTATCAGAGGTGGTTACTTCATCCACAAATTCCTTCCCTGTGGATGCAAATACTGAAATAAGACTAGAGATGTGGGAACAAGCTTTGACAAGCACTGAGGATAGCAAACCATGAATCACTATCTTAGTGTTTTAGATTGGATGAAGGTGGCACTTCTGCCAGTGTCTCACATCTGTCGCTGTTGGGGAGTCTATTTGGGAAAAGTGAACCAGAATCCTGCAAGGTGAAGCTAAGCAAAGGCGTCAGCAGCGTACCCAGAACACTTCAAAACCTGATGACCGCTTGCTGCGCAGGACCACGCTATACCTAGTGTAAAGGTCCTGCAACAGTGGACACTGGTCTCCAAGCTCTCCGCTGGACCTGCAGATCGACCACTGTTGAGCTGCATTACTGGCTACTGCAAATGTAAGCCAAGCTTCTCAAACCCTGTAGGATGCCCACTTTAAATGTGCCCTCATTCTAATTTACTCATTTTTATGTAAGGTTTTTTCAGCAAGCCTGGGATACATGTGCATGCTTCTATTCTTTGTGAGCACTAAGATAAAAGCCAGATTTTGGTTGATTTGTGTAGGGGCTTCAAGCATTTGTTGCCCAGTGTGACCAGACTATATTTTTGGTTCCTTTTATTTGGATGTGTCTAGCTAGAAGCTGTTACTATATGGGGGAAGGGTTAGTGTACTCTTGCTCTTCTTGACTTGGTGTGTTTCAGTCATCCAAGCTGTGTGGTGTGGTTTAAGTGTTGTTCCTCTTTGTCTTCCCATTTCCAGCTGGGTAATAGAAATGTTCTGAAAAAGAAAAGCACTGAGTCTAGAAAAAGTTGTTTAGGGTTATACTAAAACTTGCAAAATCTTGGGTTTTCAGGCACCGCCTGGGATGTCTTGCACAAATGTAAATGTGAATAACAAATCACTGAGTTGTATTGAATAGGTTCTTGTTAATAAGCAGTTTTGGTTTGTTTTTGTAATAAAACTTAGCTTTACAGGTAGAATTTTACTAAAATGTAGGCAATAGGGGGGTAAAGACTTTCAAAATAAATTTTAGTCCTGGCCCTGCAGGATGCTGCTAGGTACTGGGAAGTATTAAAATCCCTTCCATTACCTCTCTCCTCCAAATCACTTTTAAATCTTTTTTAAAAGAGAAATACCTCCAAATAACAGGGAAGCAGAATAAAGCAAGAGTCTAGATATTGTTGTGTTGTTATTCGGAAGAAAAGGGGGTTATTTTTCTCTTATCCCTGTCTGATACTGCATATCATTAATTTCTGCTTGCAAGAGGAAAACAGCAGGCATCCAGCTCACACTCATCTTCTGCCTTAAATTAATTTTGTCTCTCTTTAATTTCATTTCACTATTTTATTGTCTCTCTTCCTGCTCTTTCTTCTAGGTTCTTTACTACCCTTGGTGGCAGTAAGCAGGACACCCAGAGAATTATGGAATTCAGAAAATATCTATAAAACGCAGGGCGTAGCAGAGCAGCATCAGCATTTTGCTTGATGGCAGTTGAAAGGAGGATACTAAGAGGTGTGGGACCGGCAGCAGCAAAGCACCTTGTACAAAGAATCCCTTAGGAGCTGGTATCTGGGAATGAGACTTGTGTGTAAAGTCTTGCTCTTCATGCTCCTATGTCTCCAGGGCAAAGTTCACACTAAGCCTTATCCTTGTGACTAGTGTGCTCTGATTTTTATAACACTGGGGTTAAAATAACTGGTATATGCCAAGATGTAAACTTTGGCCAATTTTTCCACAATTAGCATCATGGGCAAAACAGACAACAAGGAATAAAAAAAAAAAAATCTGATTTATTACACAGAGAAAGCAGAGTTGGATAACAAGAAGTAAAACCAAATCTTAAAGCACCTCCCCCCAACCCTCTTTTCTTTGCAGACTCAACTGTATTCATGATTTCTCTCCCTTTTTTCCCTTGAGATGGCACAAGCTGGAGAACCGGGTTTCGGTCAGTTCCTCATGAGTTGTTTTCCTTCTTAGCTGGAGGGGCGTTCTTCACACCCTTCCCCTGCTGCAATGTGGGGTCCTACCCACAGGAGACAGTCTTTCACAAACTTTTCCAACTTGAGTCCTTTCCCACAGAGGTTCAGCTCTTCACCAGCTGTCCCAGCGTGGGTCACTGCTATGGGGTGCAGTCATAAATCATAGAATGTCTCTCGGGCCCAGACTGCTCCAGCCTGGTCCCCCACAGCGTCACAAGTCTCCCTTGCAAACCTGCTCTGGTGTGGACTGCCCCCCCCCCCCACTTCCCCTCATGGACTGCCGGTCCTGCCAGGAGCTTGCTACAATGCAGGCTTCCCATGGGGTCACAGTGTCCTTCAGGTGTCTATACCTGCTCTAGTGTGGGGTCTTTCAGTGGGCTGTGAGTGGGATCTCTCCCCTGGTGCCTGTAGCACCTCCTTCCCCCTGTCTTCCCTGACCTTGGTGTCTGAAGTTTCTCACATCTCACTTCCTTCTCTGGTGGTGAAAAGGGTCTGCTTGTATCTTTTTTCCCTTTTAAATATGTTATCACAGAGGTGCTACCACTGTCACTGTTTGGCTTGGCCTTGGTCAGCGATGGGTCTGTCCTTCAGCTGGCTGGTGTTTACTCTGTCAGACCTAGAGGAAGCTTCTAGCAGCTCCTTGCAGAAGCCACTCCTGTAGCACCCCATCCTCTGCCAGAACCCAGCCATACAAAACCACAACACTGATGAAACAGGGTAACAGGTGGCAGCTTCTGGCTCCTGGGACAAGTGAGGGACTCTTTCCCAGGGGTATGAAAGCTTTGAGAACACAGACAAACTTGTCACTGACAAGAATCTAATGCGGTAGGAACCATAAGGAGAGCAGAAATAAAAACAAACCCCCTGCCCCAAAACCTAGCTCTGGACTTAAGCCACAGAAGGGCCACCTTTACTTCGAACTTGATTGGCATAATTTAACCCTCTGTCTTTCATTGCTCTATGCTTGTCCTGACCTGCTTTGCTGGATTAGGGTCTAGTTAAGAGATTTAAGGTTATATCTAGCTCTAAGACACTGGGCCCAGTGGTAAAGTTGAGGGTTACAAACAAAAGCAGGCTACTTACAGTTCTGTACCTTTGAATTGAAATTAAACCCAGATCCCAACCTTGAAATGGACTGGGTTTTTTCTTAGGCTGTGCACGTGTCTCAATGTCATGTTTTAAAAATAGTTTGTCACCATATTCAACAACTGTAGCTAAGCCTGGGGCTGGAAGTACATTTACCAATGTGCAGGGATCCATAATTCTGGCTACCAAGGCTGGAGAGCAGTGCAGCACTTGTTTCTTGGCAAGAAATCATGTAAGTAATCAGCAGGGTCCCAGAAGGTCATCTTCCTTCAAGTGTTGCCTGAAAGGCTTTTTGCTCTTTTCCTTTCCTCTGTTTGAATTGATCCTGTCCAACCAGGTCTGGCTTCATATATAAATCTTTGCTAAGCTTTCAGTCTGCACTCTGGCTGTGCTAAGTTGCCTCATGCTTCTTGGTGTGCAAAACTCAAAAGATATTCCTGGTTGGACAATGTTGATATTTTAGACCTGTGCCCTGAAAACGGGCTGCTCCAATGCCGTACCAACTGCTGTGTCTGCTACAGCTGGTCCAGGCTCCTGTCCTGCTGTGCTGTGTTGCTCCAGAATGGAAGCTTGAGTGGTGTGGCAGTACAGATGACACAAAGGAAACCTCTGCCTCTAAATTAGTTGGTCATGGCTGAGAAATCCCACTTTGCTCCTGGTGTCAAGCAACATGAAGAGCTAGCCCCCAAAAAGACGAGGATGCTATGAGTTTATCCTAATAAAACCCTTTTCTTCTATGTATTGATGAGTTTTTAAAAGTAGATGAAACTCTTCTTCTTCCCAGGTGTCTTCACCAAAACTAACCTATTTGGGGTAGAATCTATGATTCTATGATTTGGCATGATCCTGAAACTTGGTATCATGCTACTATGGAAAAGAACATCTAAGAAAAGGCTTAAAGCTTAAACTTTCAGTTTTTCATATCTGTATGCTTTGTAACAAGTTTTTCTGTAATGAAAAAAACACTCAAGAATAATTTTTCTTTCCTTTTCTGTCCTATTAAGAAATCCTGTGCTTGGATTTGTCAGTGTCTTATGAAGACTCTCACCTCCCTTTATCAAGATCAGGGCTAAGGTGTTTTTTCTGCCTCCTGATGAGTTTCTTAACCCTTGTAAGAAACTAACAACTCAGATCTCTACTCCTTTGGCAGTTTTATTGAAATACAGCTGACTCTCTATTGAATTTATCTAAAGTGAATTCACAGGCAGCGTGGTTATAGATATGCTTGTCCAGTAGAGCAAAAATCCTTACACTAAACTTTTTATATTTGATCTTAGATTAATAGAAGTACTGAACTTCCTCTTTCAGTTGACCAAAAAACTATATGGCATGTGAAGGAGGAGAAACTGGCAGTATTCTTAAGGATACCTTTTAATTAACTGGGCTTTTAGGTAAAAGCACTCTCTAGGATCATGTAAAATTCTGAATGGCTGGATCTGGAAAGGTTTCATGGGTCACAGGTAGACATGTAAAATTGAGTATATTGTATCTTTCTGCAACTTGTGTTGTGAGTTTTGGCATGATGAAGTGATGTGTAAGTGTTCAAGTTAATGCAAAAACCTATTTTTTTTTCTTTTTTCATGCTTCAAGGAGCAGTGTTCCAAATATCCTGCAATGTTAAACATTGTGTCCCCTCTTGACATCAGAGTTTCTAAGTCTGAATTCAGCCAGAGACAGATACGTGTAACACTGTGTGAACAAAATTGCTTTTAACTTTGGTCAGGGTAGGCTTTTATGGGATAAATAATCGTTTGACCTAGTAACACTAGACCAAGCCTTTTTTTTTGTATGGGAAGCAACACAGCAACTTTCATATCTACTCAGATTACCCAGGCACTCTTATTCCTAGGTCACATAACAAAAGGCATATACAGAATCAACTGTGTTGTTCAATTTATCTGTGTCAGGGGGACAGAAGAGGGAGCTGACCCTGTTAGAACTTGATCCAGTTGTGCTTTCACACTCAGGTACTGCTTTTCTGGTAATGAGACCCCTGTGCTCTTGGGCATAACAGGTGTCAGAGTGATTCTTTAACTGGCCCCAAATACTGCTTTTGAAGAGATGCAATGATTTGATAGACCTGAATCAGGATGAGAACTGTGGGGTGACAGCATTTTGACTTGCTTGAATCCCTGATTTTTCTGAACACTTCAGCTGCTGCCTCTGCATAAATGGAAATGGGAGATGTTAACGTGTATGGTCATGGCAAAAATTAATTGCTGTTATATGTGGAAATGGGGTCGTGTGAGTGGTGAACAGTGCCAGTGATGTAGAATTTGTGAAGGAAGATGAGAACCTAGAAAGAGGATATTAAGTTTAACAACCACAAACCCCAACAAAAACCTGAGGATAAACAGTATATACTGCTACATCCTTCATGGTTAGGGCAAGACAATAACAAAGCTAACACAAAGTATAGAAAAATTATGCTAGCTCCTTTCAATTGCTTGGAAGCCACATGTAAGCTGCTTCTACTATTCAAAATCACGGTTTCATAATTGCTGACTGTAATTGCAGGGCTTATGTGGAAGTGATTCCAAAATGAGTAAAACTCCCAACAAAACATTCAGATGTCACCTATGGCAAGAACTATGTGCAGCAATTTAGTAATGTAGGGGCATTCTGTATGCCAGTAATCCTTGTTTGGAAGTAGCTGTCTTTAAGGAGCATGGACAGAGGAAGCTGAGAATATTTCTGGATTTGGTTGTTTTTTTTTTTGGATAGCTGCTAGTGGCTTTATTGTTTTTGGTGTGCATCCTTCTTATCTAGATGAATGAAAACTAAAATTCTTGTCCAGGTCCAGAATGGTGTCCTTCTGTTGCCTTAACAAATGGCAGCCTGATGGAGTGATAAATAATTTATGAACTCCGGATATTGATTTTTCTTCAGTGCTTATAGGAAATTATACGCTTGTGGCTTCAAGAAATAATTGGTCCAATTTAATCACATAAAAATTATAGTCCCTTTTAATTCTTTTCAAATGGAACTTTAATGACCGCTGGGTGTGTTACAAAACAGAGCAGAAGAGAAGGGTGTCTGCACGGACCGAAGAAACAGCAGAGACAGAAATGGGTTTTACCTGTCTGACAAAAATTACTGCTGTGGCAGTGGGTTTGAATGCAGGCTAATGGACACTTGTCTGATCACAAATCAGCCTTTCCACCGGGGAAATATCGCAAACTCTAATAAAACCACTTAGTAGTACAATGCAAATTAGAGGTACAGAGTGCCTGGCTTATTAGGAGAAAAATGTTCCATTTGTAAAACTTCACTGAATAGAAGGTAGGTTTTGTTTTAATGCAATGTAATTTTCTTCTCAGCGTACTGGTCTTCTGTGTAAGCTCTGCATCTGGGAGGACAGGGGGAAGAAATAAAGTAGGGGAAGGAAGCAATGTCAGTAACTTCACCAGAAATAAGTCTGAATTCTTCCTTTTTAGGGAAGGGAAAACACCATGCTACTCTGTCAGGATATTCCATGATGCTTCTGACTGATTCTACTTGAAATATAAATACCTTGTGAAATACACCTCCTTGGATATTTGAGTTTGAAGGAGCTGCATTGACTAGCTTCCCTGTTCTCTTTGCTTTAAAAAAAAATAAAAATACACTAATGAAGAATACTTATCTGCATGTAGGTTTTAGTAAAATTACTTTGGCTTCTTACCAGTCTAAATTTTTTTAGAAAGCCATTGGGAAGCTGACTTTATAAACAGGTATTCTAGAAAGAAGTTTCAAATAACTCTGGAGCAATAGCTAAATTCATCTTCAAATTGTAAATGTAAATTACTTGAAAATGTAAAGGGGGATGAGTGGTGTTTGATCCGGCTTAAACTTGTAATGCTTTCTTTCAGAGTAAAAATGGGGAAAATCAAACCATTATTTCTATCTGCAGAAGAGTATCATTTGAATTGGATGTAAAGCTTACATAGCCTAAATTGGATGTGAAATTTACATAGCCTAATCTATGCTGCCCATCCACAGCAGGAGCAAAACGGGACTCCTTAAGAATGGAAAACCTGCCAACGATTTCAGTGCTACTAATGAGATGGTGTTCATAATAACTCATCCTGGTGATCCCTGTACTGCTAACCGTAGGCTTACTGTGGCATGTTGAATGGTAGACTGATGCCTGGTGTCAGCTTTAGGCTGACTGTTGCAGAGCATCTCAAAATATCTTCCAGGGGAACAACTAGATGCAGGAGCTGTGAGAGGTAAACAAGCAAAATGTCTTGAAGTAATATTGCCTGCTACCAGCCTGGGCACTAAAATGATACTATATCAAAGTAGCAAACCAAAGGGCTGTTGGGGGGAAATGGGAAGGGAAGGGCAGGGGACAAGTTTAGATGTATGTGCATAGCTGCAATGTCTTGGGGGCATAGCCTGTTAAGGGGGTGTAGTGAACCCAGGCATTTTCTGCCTGTGTGCCATATGCCGGGGTCTTCTGAGAAATGTGTGGGACTCCTGGCGTCCTTTGGGCAGCTTACCTCCTGTGTCAGATCTGGGGTAAGTTTGGCCTTAAATAAGCATGGTGATAGCATGTAGACATCAAGACCAGCTTTCACAGTGGTTGGTTCATTTTAGATGGTTGAAGGGAAAGGCTTTTTCTTCCTGAGACACTTGAGTTTTCCTCACGTGTTCCTGGCCAACAGAGAGAAGCTGTGAAGTAGGTTTGGGTTCTTCTGTTCAAAAGATGACACTGTCACTACTGCTATACAAGAAACTATGGTGGTTACATTGGATATTGTGTTCTGTTTATAGATGTGATTCTGGAGTCTGCAGGTTTCTAGTTCAAAACACTGATGATAGATAGATGAGAATGAGTTTTAGGTAAAATAGTCAAGAGAACCATATTAGCTATTATTAAAAATGCTATAAATATACAATGCATACTCATGTGTATTGGGTTGACCCTGGCTGGTGGCCAGGAGCCCACCAAAGCTGTTCTCCTCAGCTGGACAAGGAAAAGAAAATGTAATAAAAGGCTCATGGGTCAGGATAAGAACAGGGAGGAAGAGATTATTTTGCCTGTAATGGTAATTGGCAAGCAATCTCAAGAGAAAATATTTTATTTACCCAGTCAGACAGAGTAGGATAATAAGAAATAAAACAATCTTAAAACACCTTCCCACCCCCTTCTTCCCAGGCTCAACTTTACTCCTGAATTCTCTACTCCCTCTTCATGAACAGCCCGGGGGAGATGGGGAATGAGGGTTGTGGTCAGCCGATCACACACTCTGCTGCTCCTTCCTACTGAGGGAGAGAACTCCTCACACTCTTTCCCTGCTCTGGCATGGGGTCCCTCTCACAGGAGAGCCCTCCATGAACTTCCCCAAAGTGAGCCCTTCCCATGGGCTACAGTTCTTCACAAACCACTCTAATATGGGCCTGTTCCATGGGGTGCAGACATTCAGGACCAGAATTCTCTAGCATTGGTCCTCCATGGGGTCACAAGTCCTGGTGGTAAATCTGCTCTGGTGTGGGCTTGGCTCTCTATGGATTGCCAGGAGCTTGCTCCAATGTGGGCTTCCCATGGGGTCACAGCCTCCTCCATGTGTCTCAACCTGCTCCAGCATGGAGTCCTCCATGGGCTGCAGGTGGAATCTCTGCTCCCCATCACCTTCCATGGGCTGCAGGGAGACAGACTGCCTCATCATGGTCTTCTCCATGGGCTGTAGGGGAATCTCTAATACCCTGAGCACCTCTTTCCTCCTCCTTCCCTGACCTTGGTGTCTGCAAAGATTCTTACTCCCTTCTCTGGTGGCAAAAAGCTGCTACTTCTATTGCTTTTTCCCCCCTCTTTAAATATGTTATCACAGAGGTGCCATGACCATTGCTGATTGGCTCGGCCTTGTCAGCAGTGGGTCCATCCTTGCACCAGCTGATATTTACTGTTGGACCTGGGGGAAGCTTCTAGTAGCTTCTTGCATAAGCCACCCCTGCAACCAAAACCTTGCCAGCAAACCCAAACCAACATGCTACACTTCAATAGACATTTTATGACCACTGAAAGTTTACTTTATGATTGGGGTAATAACATTTTTATTAAATATAACATTATGGGTCTTTATTCTGTTTTGATGCAGACATATGCAAATAACTTGCATTAGCATTTTTATGAGTGAGATTTCAATGGCAAGCTTATTAATAAATCCCTGGGTAGTGCTCAGGCTGATAACACTGGTTCCCTGTATCCTTTTATTTGGGCAGTTAATGAATTTTTTTTCTCTCTAGTTGTCAATTCTGAATTGATGAAAGCTTAGGAAGGATCAGGACATCTGTGGAAGGGAGGAAGCTGTACTTTGTTGTTAAATTGTCAGTTCAGATGCACTTTGGGTTTGGGTAGTCAGCACTTCCAGATGCCTTACTGGCCTATAGGAAATAAGATCTTAATGCATCCTGCAGTGCAGGTGCTCAGGAAGGGGCAGAGGAGAAGGGCAGCCCATGAGTGTGCTCTCATCTAACTTCTGCCAAAATATCCTCTTTCTTCTGGAAGATGGCCTGGCTTCTGTAGGCAGGTGGGATTCATGATGGCAGGAGATGTTGCAGCATGTAGTGTGCTGCAGCAGGATTGCTGCAGTATGGGCTGGAGCGTGGGGGTGGGGGCACAGAACTTGGTTTTGTTGCCACTTTGCAATTTATTGATGGTACAAAGGAAAAGAAGTTGTTTAGTGTGGTGATTTTGCCCCAGCTGAGAGACAAGCACCACGCAGCTGCTTGCTCTCTGAGAGGGTGTGTGTGTGTGTGTGTGTGTGAAGGACAGGGGAGGAAAAAGAAACTAAAAAACCCCAAACCTACACTTCACAAGTTGGGACAAGGACAGTTTACTGAGACAGCAGAGAGAGATAACAATAATAGGACTTCATAGCAAAATGCACAAAACTAGTGATACACAAAGCAGTTTCTCACTGAACAGCACAGCTTAGGCTGTACATTAAACCTGTCTAAAACCTGGGCCATCACCAAACCATCCGCCCTGGACCTGTGTACTCCTCTCCCACCAGCCCCTCTTTATGCTGAGCATGATGTCGTTGGTATGGAATAGCCCCTTTGGCCAGTTTGGGTCACCTGTCCTGGCTGTGTCACCTCCCAGCTTCCTGGGTGCCTCCTCCCCTTCTGCCTTCTCATTTGGCAGGGCAGTATGACCAACTGAAAAGTCTGTGACTGCTTGGCAACAACTAAAAACATCAGGGGGTTATCAGAACTGCTCTCATCCTGATTCCCAAACATGATGTATTAAATTTATCCTAGCTGAAACTCGGACACTTAGGACCCTTTTTGTCTTATCTTGAGCAACACTGGGTCTAAGGTGAAGGTAGCTTACCCTGTAGATAGCCTACTGAGCAGCAGCTTTTGGGACTGCAACTCAAAGCACAGCCTGTGCGGGTTGTACTGGGGGACAGCTGAATGCAGGGAGCTGGGGCTGTGCTCAGCACAGTGCACTGCTTGCCACCAGTGCTGGGAATCTGCTGTGGATGGCAGGGGAGCAGGAGAGGTCAGGGATGGTGGTGCAGAGTGGGAGGATGCAGAGGGCCTTGTGGCAGGGAGGGAACAGGCAACTGAAGAGATGATCTGAGGTGGAGCTCAAGCACCTGGACCTTGTTCTTTCTTCAGTTTCCTGCTTTCTGTGACCCTGGTTGTTTAAATATTCTATGAATATTCTATTCTATTAAATATTCTTTGAAAATATTCTATGTAATAGGCTATGAGAGGAATGTTATAGCAGATCTTCTAAATGTGCTGTAGAAGTCTGAAGTTGTTGGGATGTCTAGCTGAGGCCCTGAATTAAAAAAACCCTTAGAGCTGGGATTCTATTTAATAAAGCACTTGTGAACACAACTCACTGCATCAATGGTGCTGAAAAATGCTCTCAAACGCTTTGCATGTACAAACTGTAAATCTCACAATGTTTGCTGGTATCTGCTATGTAGGCTGGTAACTCTTTCTCATTCCAGGCTTGTTTGTTCCTTTGCTTGAACGTATGGATCCTGCACACTGGAGGGAAACCAGAGTTTACCGTTCAATTAGAAAATTTTGCTTTCTTGGAGACGGCATTGATCTCCTGGACTGTTAAGTTATCTGTCACTGTCTAATAACAGAAAATCTGTTGCTTGTACAGCACAGTCCAAATGAGACTCTGCTGAAAAGGTAGGATGCTATTTTTCTGTGTGGAAGAGGGTTTCAGAACAACAGGGGTTGGCATTTGGCATATGACTGATTAACCTTTGAGGAAAAAAGACAAGTCTGCTTAGCCTAGCTAAGAGGAAGTGGAAAGAAACAGCCAAAGGGCATAAAGCTTTTCCATCTCTCCCATTGCATAATTGGACCAGATTTGATTACAAAATAATGGTGGGCAGCTGCAAATTAAGAGGCAATATATTAGTGCTTGGAGATACTTCTGGTGGTATTCTGGACAGAAAAGCCAGAAAGATGATTAATCCCTGCCCCTGCTCCCTTGCCTTGTTATCCGTGGAGCAACTGACCAGGAATAAAAAAAAAAATAAAATTAGCAGACTTTCTTATCGGAAACCAGACTGAGGATCTGTGTGCCAGATGCACACAAACAAGGGCCTGCTGTTCCCATACCTGTCACTTACACTCTATCAGTCTGGAGACTACCCAGACCCCATGCACAGGCCCATGCTCCAGCTTGTTTGCGAGGATTTTTCCCTTCTGCCCTTTCACTTTTCAGCTTTGTCTTAAGATTCCAGGCATGGCCTTGCTGTTGAATGTTTGAGAGAGTTTAACCTAACACAGGGTGACACTTCCAGGAACATATAGCTGGTTTTCAAGATCCCAGAACATATAGTCTTCCTGGCAGTTGTCTGGTTGCTCCTTCATGGAGATCAAATAGGAAAGGGAAAGGAGAAATGGCTGTTTGGAGTCTCCTCCTTTGCTACCTCTTCCCACGCTCTTTCATCTGCTTATTTGAGCATCACACACAGTCCGCAGGAAAGCTTCCTGGGCTGATGGAAAGAACATGAAATGTGAAAGAGATGTCTGGCGTAGACTTCAGCAGAGGTTAGTGTGTGTATGGCAGAGCTATTCATACTGCTGCATACGTACTGCAAACTTCGGCCCCTCAACATTTTCATTCATAAAAATGACTGCTGACCTTCGATAAGAACAAAGAACAAAATGTTCAAGGTGGATAAAAGGTGATGGCTTAAACAGGAGATTCAATTAGGCAAGGAGCTGCTGCTGAAGTCTCAAGGGATGGTGCTCAGGAAGAATAATGATGCTGTATAAGCTGTTGTGAAGGCCAGTGATGGCTGCAGTCAGTGGGAGAAGGGTGCAGAGATGAATGAGTAAATGCTCCTCTGTAGAGGTGGAGAGGTGACTGAGTGAGCATGGAGTAATGGTACTGAGCAGGATGATGGGTCTGGGAGGCAGAGATGGGTAAGGGCTGGGACAGCCAAAGAGGAGTGGGATGCAATGTAAATGGATTGATCAGTTGGCTCCTAAGGGATGAAGGATTTTATGACAAAGCTGGGCAAAATGAGGTTCGGGGAATTTGGTGGCGCTTTGAGGAACGTGCTGGTAGTAGGTGAGCTAACAGCTATAAAGGGAAACTGATGGTGTGAGTGAGGTGAAGGGAAGTGTGTGCAAGGAGAAGTATGGACCAGAAATAACAGGATGTTGTTATTCCGGTGATCCTGAGTCAGCATCTCTTGTCCTAAGCTGTGGTACAGGTATTCTTTGGTCTTATGTATAATGAGCTCTGTCAAGCACTTGAAAATTTGATCTTCATTAAAGACTAAGCCAGGAAAACTAACAGTTTGAAACAGAAACCTCTGACTACATAAGAAAAACAGGGTTAAAATACTCTTCCTAATATATCACTGCATTGTATTTGCTACCAGGCTCGGTTTCATTCAACTGTGCTGCTGAGTGAATTTCAGCAGGTGCTGTCCAGCCCTGTCCCACCCGACTTTCATCAGAGGCCGGACCACGGGTTGGCTCTTATTCTCACTACCGCTGCAGGCTGCGTGGAGTTTTGCTCAGCCTGGGGGATAGATTGTGCAGGAAGCACCCTGAGAGGTGCTGACCTGACGCTCCTGCCCAGAGTGGTGTCTGCTGCGACAGCAGGCCAGCAGGTTGTAAAACCTGCGCGACTTTACTCTGCCCAGCCTGCTGCCTCCCTGCACAGGGTGAAGGCTTTGTGCTTCAGTCCCACCCTGGACAGCTCATCCCAGGCAGCAGAAACATCCCCTCTCGCACGGGGCTCTGCGGTACTTTGCAAAGGGCTGACGCCGCGGGGAGCACAACTCCAAACCCCGCAGGAGCCGCCGCGGGCCGCAGCTCGGCGGCAGGGGCGTCATAGGCTTTCAGCCTTTCCGTCGGCGGCTATGCAGACCGGCCGGTTAGCTCAGTTGGTTAGAGCGTGGTGCTAATAACGCCAAGGTCGCGGGTTCGATCCCCGTACGGGCCATAGTTTTTTTGCGTATTTTCGACCTGGGAGCGCTGAGTCCGGATCGGGCTTGAAAGGCGCTGAGAGAGGAGGGAAGGAGGGTGGAGGTAGAGGTAGAGGTAGCAGCAGGGCGGGCGGCGGCCCGTCGACCCTCTGCGCTGACCGGGAAAGACCAGGGAAGGTTCGTTTTCACCTCCTGCTTCCCTGAGGCACAGAGTGGACTGGGAGAGGTGTGTGCTGAGGGAAGCCCGGCCGCCAGAGCACGGGGCTTGGCGGGGGAAGGGCGAGGGGGAGGAGGAAGCTAGTACAAAAGGCATACGTGGGTTGTAAGTGCACTTAGGAAAAGAAAAATTACATCTTTCTGTGAAACGTCACCAAAAAATGAGTGTCTTTTGCCCCGGAGCAACGCCTCGGGTGTGAGCCAGCGCTGTGCCTGGGGAACACGGGCAGGCCTTGCGGTGGCTGCTCTCCTTTCCTAGCCGTGGGTGACTAAAATTTTGTCTCGGGTCTTCAGCTCGTACCTCTGGGTAGCTCTCTGCTGCCAGGGGCTGGGGCCAGTTGTGGAAAATGCTGTGGAACGTTGCTTTTGGAGGCTGGAACGGGTGTGGTATTTTGCTGTGCTGACTTGGGGAGTGGAGGAGCCCGGCTGTCGGGGGTCGTTTTCCGGGGATTTAGGAAGGTAAAGGACAATTGTCAGTCAAGATATGGAACAGATAAGGCACGAGAGGAGGGGGAACACCGCCCAGCTGCAGTGAGCTGGTAAAGGCAATCCGAAGGGTCCCCATTTGGCTTCAATGGGCTCAGACAATACGAAGACACCCAACAGTTAAGGGCTGTGTAAGATGAACAATAGTGACTTAGAAAGACTCTGCGTTTTTTTCTCAGTAAGCTCATCAATGTTATTTTCTTCACCGAGGGGAAGCAGGAACCTGCCAGCCACCCCACGTGTATGATGTTATGTGCTGTTGTGAAGAAGACGCCTCCGTTGAGCATGTAAACATTGGAAGTACATAGGTAAACAGGGGAGGAATTTCGGAGGGGAATAGGGTATAAAATGCTGACAACTCTGACCACTGGTGTGCCTATTTCACTAGGACACCCGCTCTTGCAAGAACGTATAATAAATTGCTGCTTCACTAGTATGCCTACTGTGAGTCCTTTCTTAGGGCGGTTGCCATTTCTAACAGTGATGCTGGAACAAGTGAGTTTTATCTCTCATCTTCCTTTTTGGAGTAGGAGAACAAGCTAGTCAGATCTTCCTGGATGGCCTGATTTCGCAGAGGGTGTTTGAAACCAGTCCTTGTACAGTACTGAAGTGTTGATACCCATATAGGAGATACCCAGGCTTCCTAGATGCTTGGTGATGTGTGCCAAGTTAATTCTTGTTTATGAATTCATTAAAAAAAAAAATTCAGGCAGGGAAAACTGACCTGCTCTCACAGAGTAGCAGCTCTGCAAGAGTGGCCGAGATGGGTTGTTGCTGGCTTAACTGGCCTGGGTGAGAATGTTTTGTCTCTAAAACTTGTTTTAAGAGCGCAAGACAGATGCTATTTTCTCCTGTCTACCTCTGAACTTAAAATGGGATTTCTCCACAGGGGGGAAACTGCTGGGTACAGGTGCTTTTCTTGTAGAAGCCAGTGGTTTCGTTATTGGTGCTGCGTACAGAAAGGCCATAGCTTCTTTGGGAAAATGTCTTGAGTTAACAGCAGTCTTGATTTCTTTCAGGAATTTGCTAATATGCTCCTTTACTTTCCAGGTCCGCTGCTTAAGGCTTCTTCCAACTGCAGCATTGGATTAAAAATGATAATTAAAAAAAAAAATAGGAAGAAAGGCAAGTGACATTCTTTTCAAAGTCAGTGTTTTGACATTGCGTTTTCCCTACAGTGTCACCAAGGTACAACAAGACCACATGAGAAGTGTCATTCCAAAGTCACAATGTAATTTCTAAATCATACAGATGAATATTCATGTTATCCAGCATCCAAACTGCTGTCATGACTCCATCAGATGTCAGGGGAGAGTAATGCCGTGCTGGTTTGATGACCTGTCTTGCTACTCTACTCAATGATCCTCAATTCCTTTGGGTCCAGTTATGGTGGTCAGGACTTGACTGCATATAATGACATCCATTTTAAATGAAATGAAAGGAGAAACAGTGTGGTGTTTTGTTTCAGATAAAAAAATATCTGGGAATAATATTGCTTTGTTTTTATGTTTCCCACATTAGGAATCAGAATTTTATTGCAGCGATGTTGTTGTATAGCAAAGTTCTTGCTATAAACCAAGGTGATGCAATGGCTCCTTGGCCATTTCTTCTGTTTGGCTTGAATTGCTTATATTCAGTCTGTTGGGTTTTTTTGGCGGCCAGCATTGTGCAGGCATATTCTCCCTAAATTTCATTTTAGCAGATGGTTTTCAGATTGTGAGGGTCAGCCATTGTCCCTAGGGGAGTCATTCCAGAGCCCATTCTTCAACCTCAGAACTAGTTGAGGAATAAAAGAGGAGATTAAACAAACAAACCCATATAGTAGAATAATGCTCTCGTGAGGACAGCACGAGCATTTCCATTCTGAGTGGTCTGCAGTGGCAGATGCTGGGGCATATTCTGGGAGTGCTGTTTGATATTTCATGTAACCATAATCAGTCTGCATAACGTTGAGACCGGAACCAGTATCGGTGGTTGTGCGCTTCAACAATGCGGTGTGAAGCACAGCTCCTCAGAGGAGGAACCTTTCTTACCGCCTGTGACGACGCCGAACACTGAGAGTTGAGGAGGAACCTTCTGATCAGTCTAGCCAAACCTCTTCCTTCTGTTAGCTAAGTTAGGAAGGAGTGTTGATCTGCTTGGGGGTAGGAAGGCCCTACAGAGGTATCTGGACAGGCTGGACTAATGGGCCAAGGCCAATGGCGTAAAGCTCAACAAAGCTGAGTGCCAGGTTCTTGCACTTGGATCATCATAACCCCTTCTTGGGGTTATGAAGGGATAATGAAGATCAAACTCTTCTGGCAAGAGAAAGACCTGGGATTGTTGATTGACAGCTGGCTGAATGTGAGCCAGCAGTGTGCCCAGGTGGCCAAGAAGGCAACGGCACCCTGGCCTGTATTAAGAATAGAGTGGTGAGTGGGACTAGGGAAGTAATTGTCCCCCTGTACTTAGTGCTGGTGAGTACTGCATTCAGTTTTGGGCTCTTCACAGAATTTAGGTGCTGGAGCATCTCCAAAGAAGGGCTAGTGAGGGGACTGGAGAATAAATGTTATGAGGAGCAGCTGAGGAAACTGGGATTGTTTAGTTTGGAGAAGAGAAGGTTGAGGGGAGATTTAATTGCTTTCTGCAACTACCTGAGTGGTTGTTGTGGAGATGCAGGGGGTGATCTTTTCTCCCTAGTGGCAGGTGATAGGACAAGAGGAAATGGCATCAAGTTGCACGAGGGAAGGTTTATATTGGTTATGAGGAAAAACTTCACACAGGGTGGTTAGGCATTGGAGGTAATTAAAGTTGGTTAGATGTGGTGCTGAGGGACATGATTTAGTGGTGGATAGCAATTAGGGTGGTGGTTGGACTTGATGATCTAAAGGCTCCCTTCCAACCAAGACAATTCTATGATTCTGTGATTCTATTTCAGGTATTAACCCTTGCATTCTGCAGTTACACAGACAAAACAAGCTGATTAGTTCCATATCCTTCACTGAGATGGCAGCATCTTTCTTTTATGCATGAAAGACTACTAGGAGGGCTCTTAAATTCAAGAAGCTAGTTGAAGCTAGTTACAAAGTGGCTTCATACCGTATTCAACTCGACAGATGCGTATTCATTCACTCAGTAATCTTCTGAAGCCTTTTATTTTCTGTTTGCATCTCAGGTTAATTTTCTAATGTCTTGTGTTTATTACTAGAGGATCTAAGGGTCTTGCCGCCGGGGTGTTTTGTTCATTCACTTTTCCATTCGGGGTCTTAATTACGGTGAAAAATCTGAGCATCAAGGATTCAACTGGTCTTTCAACAGGGTGATACACGGATGCATTTCAGAGACATTATTATTGAAATGAAAGGCAGGATGAGGTGGAAGGGGTTTCTCTTTACATTAATTTGTATGCAACTAAGTGTAAGTGCTGCTGCTGTTACCCTTAGCCTTTGCTTAGGGGTGGTGAGTGTGATGTTTACCTCCCATGCACTAGGAAAAAAAATAATTAGCAGCTCCTTCAAAAAACCCCAGTCTGTCACAACCCCAAACAAAGGTTTTCATTTAATGTTGTGAGCAGAGGCGCAGGTGGGGGTGGAGGTGGGGGGTGGGGGTGCTGTGAGGAGATGCCATAGTAACAGATCCAGGAAGGAGCCGCTAGCCAAGAATGTGGCTGAATGGGCCCGGGGAAGCCCAGCGCTGCTCGGCCAGGAGCTGGCTAAAAGGAGCTGGGAGCTGTAAGCAAAAACCCAACAACCAGCCCCCTGTTCGGGTCCTCCAGTGTTTCAGAAACAGGGTTTGTTCAGGAAAGGGGACTGCATGAGGAGGATGCCAGCTTCCAGGTTTGTTTCTTCCCTCTGCAACTGAAATAACAAGACCCTGAAATTTTGCCTTGCAGCTCACACCAGAATGGGGTAGCTGTACTTACTGCTGAAGCTGGGGAAGTATTTTGTTCTCACTGATATGTTCCTAGAAAGCAATCGCTAAAATGAAGTATGTCTGACAACCCGAGGAGGTGTGTTGGGCTGAATTTGATCAAGAATCAAATCTTTGCTCGTGAGATAATGTATAAAAGGACTTTTCTAAACAAAGTATCTGGCACTTTCTCCCACAGTTCTGAACTAATGCTGCCTCCCTGTAGAGGTACTAAGTATAAATAGCCAAACAGTCCTTTCTTCGGTGTGACATTCCCCAGTAATGCACATAGCACAACAGAGCTGTGTGGAGGTCACTGAATTCTCATTTCAACATGTACCATATAGAACCAGGTAGGAGATAAGTATGAAAGTATCTGGCTCTTGGTGTGTATTTGTGCTTGTTTTACAAAGAATAAACAACCTTCTCTCACTAGATGAGGAGTAGCTAGAACTACACACCAGTTCTGTGTAAGGCTTTTTTCCTTGTGGTGAGATAAAGCACATGCTCAGTCAGTATCCAGTCACTGTTTCAGAGGGAAAGTAAGCTGGAGATAACCTTTGGTGGTATTCCCAAAGGTTTAAAAGAATGTATTGAAATCTGGGTGTGAATTTTTAGAGATGAAGAATAGAGTTTTAAAGATGAATAATGTTAATACATTATGGTATGTTACTTGTGTCATTAACCAATAACGTAAGGATTGGTAACAGGCAATGGGGGTGGTCTGTAGTTTGGCACCCTCAGGCTTGTGTGGAAAAAATGTGCTGCCTCAGAGGAGTCAGCAAATGACAGGTCCTGAATATTTGATAGAGCCAAGGCTGATGGTCTTTTCCCATGTTCCTGAACTGACAATATAGTTGTTAAAGTTGGTCTCTGAGGCTTCTCTGAATCACAGCTGTCTGATACCCACTACACCTTTTGGAAGCAATAATTTGTCAGCTCTTTTATTAATTGGTTAAAACACTACATAGGGATGCGGGCTGAAAGCACCCACTGACTTGGCTCCCTAGTGCTCTCAGTGAGAGTAATTCTGTCTTATTCTAGGTTTAAGTCCAAACCAGATAAGGGAAGGCAAAGTTGAAGATAAAAACCCCTGGTTTGGATGTCCACTCCTTGGTGTTAACCAGCAGCTCATGCTCCCTCTTTCTATGAGCTGTCTGTTAAAGCAATCCAGAAAGCACAGAGCAAGCAGACAAAGCAGGGCAGCACATCTCCTGTATGCAGCTCTGCAAGCTTGACAAACCCTTGTGGCACACTTCACAGAAAGCAGCTCTGGCACTGAGCTGGAGGGTTGCAACTTGTGCTGTCAAGGTGTGGGACAACTGTCAGGGTGGGTTATTCTTAACAAATGAGCATCTGATACTGTGCCCTTGAAACAACACTTACCAAAGTGGCCTTCAGATACAGTTTCTACCACTTTGACTGTATTGCTGAGGAGTGGTTCTGTCTGCAAAGTGCATCAGAGGTTTCACTGAGGTCCAAGCCTAACTCTGAAAAGGGTGTGCTCACTGTAGCTTTCCTTTTCAGCTAGAGAAGATCCTAACATCTGGTCAGTCCAAGGTCACAAAGACAGGTGTCAGTGTCATGTCTTCCCAGTGGTTCTTGAAAGCTGTTTTCCTTTTGGCTGGGGTGGGTCTTGCAATTCTTTGGCTTCGTGGAGAATCACCCTGAAGGCCAGGGCGTGGTAGAGTTGAAGAAAATACAGTTCAAGGAGCAATTTGGTGCATAGAGGAACAGGACAGGTAAGTGACACGTGCCCAGCTAAAGTTTCATTACATTGTTACTATGTGCTATCGTTGCTTTCAGTAAGAACAGCTTTTTGATAGTGAACTCCTTGCTCTTGAGTTATTAAAACTATTTTTTTAAAGGAGAAAGTCTTCCTGTGTCCCACTTAAGCATGGCTCTTCTGTTCTTACACTTATAAATGCAGATAGCAAAACTGAATAAAAACAAAGCAAATATAGTTCTGTATTTTGCCACAAAGTATTTAATTTCAGCAAAACCAAACCATCATTGGTTTGGCATCTGGCTAAAAATTATAGGACAAACAAATATACAGGTTCTAAATTCTGGTTTTGACTCCATGCCTAGGCCTTCAGCTCTTTGTGTCTTTCTCCATCTGTATGAAAAGGGAAAATGCATGTTCTAGGTAGGAAGGACTCATGAAAATCCAGATAAGAGCACGAAATCTATCTCATTACAAAAAAGTGATGTCGACCTTGCTGTGCCCTAGCTGTAGAACAACCACCTCTTGGGCTCATCTGCACACCTTCTAGTAGTGGATGAGTATCTGCAAAGAGAGTAGTTGGTCTGGGGACGAGTTAAAAATATTAGCCATTTAAATCTGTTTAAAGTATGAATTTATTTCTACTAGACAGAAAGCATGCTGAGACTTTCCTATGGTGATAGAACTTTTTAAAGTGGTAATTTCTGCCTAATATTTGTTTTAATGAGGAAATTGGATTTTCTCCTTTCATGTGTATATAATTCTGCTCTTTTCCAGCTTTGTTCTCTAACAGATAGATTTGCAATAACTCTGCCAGCAGTGTAAAGGGCAAGCTTCCTTTTAAGCAGCTGAGGCTCTAAGCAACTGATGTTGAGACAGCAGGTAGCGAATGCATTTTAATGGTATGTTTTGGTGGTTACACTGGCTGGGGTCTTCAAGAGCACTTATGAAAATACTTGCTTTCTACAGAATTATTTAGAGGTACTGTAATGCTGGCATTTCATGGGCAACAAAAAAAAACCCCTGACTTGTACTTTTGTAAGTCTCACTGACTGTCTGACAAAACTTAAGGATGAGCTTTGTGCGATGAGAATATGCCTCTTTCCTTCTAGGCCAGTCTTGTTGCCTGACTACAGTTGTGCTTTTATTTCCTCTTCCACAACCAAAGGCAAAACTGAGTCTAGATCTGAGCCCTTTGCCTGCCAGTTGGTAAGAAATTTGAGGGGTTGTGATTATAGTGATTAGTAAGGGAGGGAGGGTCCACAGAGGGTGGTGGAAGCTCAGGATAGAATCGGCCAAGCTTACCTTTCTT
This sequence comes from Hypotaenidia okinawae, assembly GCA_027925045.1. NCBI lineage: Eukaryota > Metazoa > Chordata > Aves > Gruiformes > Rallidae > Hypotaenidia > Hypotaenidia okinawae. The sequence continues at coordinate 94,894,446 of BSDF01000001.1, forward strand.
CCAGTCACTGCATATAAAACTCTGGCTGTACCTCAGCACTCATCTCAGTGGAAAGCATGATAGAAAAATACTTTTTCTCTCCCTAGCTGTTGGTTCGGGGTGGTGGTGTCTTAACTGTGCTGTTCAGAGCAGTTCTGCCTGGCCAGCGATATTGGCCAGAAGCCTCAAGGCCTTTTTGTTCTCCCTTGAGATGCTGTGTAATGGTTTCCTGCTCTTGAGCTGTACCCAAAGTGCCATAAAACTGCCACAAGATCAGAAATGTATATGCACCCAGGCAAGCTCTGGGAAAGCTGGATGGGGGGAATAGGGAAGGTATAAAGTTCTGCTCTAGTCTCAAAGAAAAATCTGATATTGTCAAGTTTCTACAAGTGAGATGCCACTCTCTTTACCTTGTTGAGTTGGCTCCTCACTCTTCTGGACAGACATTTCTGTCTCAGGCTGCATGTTCTAAGTTCCCCTTGAAGCAAAAAATGGCCACGAGGAAAATCTTGACATTTCAAAATTCAAAGTAAGTATTTCAGTCAGTGGAAATGCATTCCTTTTGACGGTAGGGAATCATTCTGTTTTCTCCATGTTAATGTTAAATATTTGGGATTTTTCCTGTCCTGAGTCGGGACAAGATGTTAACCTTAAGGGGAATCACATAAACCCCAAATTTGGGTAAGGCCAATCTGATAAACTGAAATATCTAATGGAAAAAAAAAATAAATCACTGCCCAAATTTCTAAACTGCTGAGATACTTGAGTATATTTCCCAAATTGAGATGGAAATTTTAATTACACTAGGGATATCTCAGTGAATATGCATTTTCAAAACCTTATTTTTTGACTGAGAAATCCTTGTTTGGCTCCATTCTCCAGCAGCATGCAACATTTGAATGAGAAGACATCTCTAGCCTTTTAGGTTAGTGGTATTTGAAAAACTTAAATGTCTGAATATTACAAGATTTTGGGGTAACATCTAGGTATTGATGGAAACGGCTGTACTGTGCAGCAAGACACACTTTTTGTCACTTCTAGAATGACTTTAATTCTTCCCCAGAATACTGCCTTCCAGTCTAGCCACTTTGGAATGGTCTTTAACTGCTCTTGAGTTATTCACACACTTTGCAATTGCTTATTCTCATCCCATTTCTCACAGATCTTTTATCCTCTGAAACAATTATTTTATCTTGTTATTATGGTTTTGAAATACTTAATCTCCTGTAGCTTGCACTAATGTTCTTTTTTTCAGTCTGAAACACAGGAGTCTTCAACCCCCAAATGGTACTTGTCCTCTCTGTTTACTCTTGCTTTAATATGTGTATGGTGCCTTTTCCAGCACGTGTGCTGTCGCTGATAGGCTTACTGACACATACCTTGAACCTACTTGAGTACGCTTAGGTGTATATATTTGACAGCTGAAATCATGCTCTGATCAACATTGATCTCTCCAGCCTATTAGTCAACTCTGCTAGACTCTGGTTCTAATTTGTAAATCCTTTCCTGACATTGAGATGTAGGTCAGTGGTGTCAAACTTCATTTGCTGACTTAAGTAGGCACTGATGGCCATGAGCTACGGTACTGCTGAAAAATAGACTTAGCATCCCACACTGAAAAAAGTTTAGCATATCTGTCATACTGGGAGAGATTCACTGCTGTTTTCCTTTATAATTACTGCACATAATTAGATATGACATTAAAACTGTCTTGATCTCTAGCTATTCAATTTTAATCACTAGGATGCTTAATTTTCAGTAAAAGTATGTTTGGGCTCCTAGTGCAAGCAGACACAGCCTCCTGAAACTTCAAAGGACAAAATGGTTTACTTCCACGTTCCCAGGCAGATGATGGTCTATACTGTGGTGCTGTATAGGTACTCCTTGCTTTACAAAACCTTTAATTAGAAGTATACATGAATAAGAGAAGCCTCTAAATCCAAGTAGAGGTTGGACTATGTGGGTGAGCAGTAGCGGTTTATATTCTCTTTGTTTCTTCTCTTAATACTTGGGTCTGGATTCACACTCAAATATGTGAATTATCAACCTGAGATTCTCCTTCCTCTTTGCAGTTGCTGCATTACCTGGTGGTGCTTCTTCCAACACGTGTACTATAATATACTAAATTGCATGTTAAAAGCTCAGTACCTGTTCAAGTACTATCTTTGATTTGTTGTCCCTTTGAAAAGGCATCTGTTTGTGTCTCTGTGTTTACTTACATTTTATACTGTCATATTTTCACTTTTCAATTTTTTTTTTCCCTTCTGAATCTAAATCAGCCTGGGCTCAGAGGATTTCATATTTCCTTATGAATTCTTACCTGAGCACTGTGTCCTCCTGTTGCTTGGCCCTACCACTTCATTCCTTAAACCTAGGCTTCCCTCAAGCGTACACCTGTAATCCTTTACTGCAGAGGATGCTTTGGCTTGCAAAGATGAATGCTTACTGGAATGCCAAAATGTTAACTTTGAATTCTTTGTGTTAAACATTTAAACTCACACCAAATTCCATCTAACTGTTCAGGCTTTGTAGTTTCTGTGTAGATCAACTGTTTTCTTTCCTTCTTTTCTGCCATGCTGAAGTGTGTTGTGTTTCACTGAAGTGTATCTATCTTGTACGTGGGGCGGCAGGTTCAGACCTGAGGGACTCCAAAGTAGAAAGTCGTGTATTATCAGTCTCCCAGGGCAGCTGCTAGCTGCACTATGTTTTGTCCATAGCTGGTTTGCAGCTCTTTCTATCTGACATCAGTTCTGAAAACCTTTATGCTAGGAATAGCAGATGAGAGAATTATTTACTATTTATAACATCTGAAGGGGGGGGGGGGGGGGAGGCAACACATCTGTGAGGTTTTTTAGAAATTCCACATACATTGTAGATGGAGTTCAAATGATAATGTTGCCAATATATTCTAACACAAAGTTTTTAAAGAAAGCATAAGGACTTTCTTCCAGACTGGATTTTTTTCCCCAAGCAAGAGCGTAACTCTTACAGAAAAGTGAATCTATAACATTCATCTTCCTTACATATGTAATTTTTCAAGGAGCAGAATATTAATGGGACATCAGAAGATCCCTGTTTAGGAGGGGAAGGAAGGGGGAAACAAGTGCTGAGAAATTCTGTTTTTCCTCTCCGAATGTCAGCTCTGCTCCACATTGTGATTCAGCACATGCCATTCACACCTAAAAGTCTGTCTTCTGAGTTTCTACAGGTTTTATCAAATGCCCAGGCAGAGTATTGCAACCCTCTACAAACTTGCACTTGATAAGCTGGCAGCAATCCAAATGCTGGCAGAAGCACTTGCACAAACACTAAATGCTTGTTTTTTCTTCTCTTTGTTTTCTGTCAGGCACAATTCAGCAGCATTCTGGGTGACACACCTTCTGTTAAGTAAAGGCACAGGAGTGATGAATGCCTTCAGAAGGGAAATTGTGATGCTGTGGCATCAGTTCAGCATAGTCTTCCTTTCTGGTGAGTTCTAGTTCTGCTTAGCTGACTGATTTGGGTGATCACAGATGATCGAGCTCATAGCTGCAAGGCCTGTTAAGATAAATCCAAAGTGACTCCAGTGATCTGAGAAGGAAAAGGGGGAAACTAAGTTAATGATGGGAAAAACCACTATTACTCCAGCTAAAAATGTACCATCTCTGCATATTGCATCAAGTTACACAGATAGATACTTTCTGTTAAAAGTGGTTAGTAGCGTAGGGTTTTATTTGGTTTTGGCACCTAGTCCTTCTCTGGTAGCTGAAAATTCGCTGTGAGGCTGACACAGTTGAAGGGACTTCTGCTGGGTATGTAGACAAAGGCTACACAAGCATAGTGAGACAAGAAAAACAGATTCTCTTCAATTTTTTTTTCTAGAAGCATAGAACCACAGAATCTCCTGAGTTGGAAGGGACCCACGAGGATCATGGAGACCAACTGGCTCCATGCAGGGCCAGCAGAATCAGAGCATGTGACTGAGCACATCATCCAGACACTTCTTGAACTCAGCCAAGCTGTGTGCTGTGACCACTTCCCTGGAGAGCCTGTTCCAGTGCCCAACCACCCTCTCAGTAAAGAGCCTCTTCCTAATATCCAACCCAAACCTCCCCTGTCACAGCTTCATGCCGTTCCCTTGGGTTCTATCACTGGTCACCAAAGAGGAGATCAGCACCTGCCCCTTCGCTCCCCTTGGTCAGGAAGCCACAGACTGTGATGAGGTCTCCCCTCAGTCTCCTTTTCTCCAGGCTGAACAGACCAGACAAAGGGACTTCAGCCTCTTCAGTAGCCAAGGCAAGACTGATTTACCTCCAGGGAAAATGTTGACTGATATTGCAAGCATTGATGTCCTATCTCAGTAAGCACAGAAATAAAGTGTTTGCTTCTGAGTAATACCTCAGAGGGTTTTTTACCTCCTCCCCTTCTGCTCTTTGTCCAGTAGGAGTGAGGGGGGCTGAAGAGCACCAGTGTTCTGGGAACTGTTGACTCTTTCCTGAAAATGACTGACACTAGAAACCACTTGCAGTGACCCTGCCTTTCACCAAGGGAAGCGTGAAGCTTCAGTACAAGCAAAAAGAAAAGGTACAGAAGTTACAGAAATACATGTTCATCTGTCTTTTCTTCTTCCCTATAGACAGGTACTGTAGACTCCTGAAAGAGTGCTTTGTAATGCCCATGTAGAAGACCTAAGATGAAAGGGTCAATCATGCCTTAATCAAAATTATTGGTTCAAAAACCACTATATAAACAAAACCTTACTTTATTTTGCTGTAGCTAAGGTCACTGAAGGTCTGACTGAGTTAAAAGGCCTTGATCTTATGTCAACAAGGATGCAATACTATGTGAATTCTGTGCCTGCATGTGGTAGTTCAAAGCTAGGATGCCTCCAAGGACAGTGTCCTTCCTGCTGTTGCCAGCACAGCCTTTGCCCTTGCTGCTCAAGCAATGTTCCTGGGAAGCACAGGCACTTGTGCTGTGTCTGCCCTGGAGGGTAAAAGATGGTAATGGGGGGTTTACTGGCAAACCAGAGCTCTGGGGTAACTGGGTGAGGGTACTACAGAAATTTATAGAGAGGGGCACAGAAACGGTGAATTGAGTGATTGTTCAGTGCTGGTCAAGCAGGGCAACAAATGCTACTCACTGGTGACAGATCAAACCAAGCATCCTCACACAGACACGCTTCAACTGCTCCAGGAGGTGCCATAATTCCTATAGCCACAAAAGTGATCAGTTCAGGAAGGAATGTCTGCTCAAGGTTTTTAAGCTCAAAAGCCCTAGACAGCCCAGGAGGTCCCTGGACATTGAAGCCTGTTGAACAGAGGGGAAGGGTAAATGTTGCTAGTTCAATTCAGGCTCTGCTGTTTCTACAGGTGGGCAGAGGATACTGGGCTGGATGACTCTTGGTCCACGTAGTCTTGTCACAAAGCCCTGTACCTAGCGAGAGCAGATAGAGATGGGGCATTTGGGCTGTGTTTTGCTTTGGAGGAGAGGAAGCAGCAGAGGCAACTGCTTTCTGTGGTCAGTCTGCTAACTGATTTTTTTTTCCTGGTGATGTAAGCCATACACCTGTGCTATCCTTCTAATTTTTCAGTGATAATCTGGTCTAAGGAAAAGTTTCGCTTTTTTGCAGACATTTTGGCTGTCCCATATTACATGTAAATGCACTTGTATACTTACATCAACCTCAAAAATCAATTGCTTTTTAACCAATCTGCTGTAATGGCACCAGCATCAGATACATCAGCTTGTGTAAACTTGTTTTCCTTAAAGTGCAGAATTTGCATACGCCGAAGGGTGGCAAGTTAAATCTTTGACAACTTGATCCTTATTTTTTCTCAAGTTATTCTGAAAACTCTGGGAATAGCACTGTATACACCTTCCAGGCTGTGCCTGAGCTACTCATGTTTGCAAAGGCAAGGCAAATATCATAAGTGTAGCTACTCTATGAAAGCAGATTAATCATGTTTGCAGAGGAAGCAGGGATGAAGAATGCTGAAACTAATGTAAGAATCAATATGATAGATGGCATAGAATAGGCTTTCTGCATTTCTGTGGTTTCACAGTGAATCTAGTGGTCCACATGCTAAATTCAGGGCATAGGAACATTGGACTGGAAAAGACCTGGATAATTAAGTCCATTGTTCTATTGCAGGTAACAGCATCAAATAATTATATCATAAGTGTATTAAACCCACATTTCCTCTGGCTTCACGCTACCCAGCAAACCTGATTTATACTCTCATGAGTGGCTGGGCTGCATTTGTTGCCTGCCAGTTGCCTGCACTTGAGAGAGAATTTGTAGCAAGTCATCAAGATGTTCTTCATTACCAATGAATAAAATCGTAGTTCACTAGGGAAAACAAAACACAACAGACAAAACCAAACAGGTGAGGTGTGTTAATGAGTTGACAGCAAATATTGAGATCAACAATTCAGATTAATCCTCTGATGGAGACGCTTCTTTCTAAGGACAATTGAGTAAAGAGGGACTTCTCTAGTCTTTCAATCACATACTGCAACTCATTCAAGTGGTATATGTGGATTATAGTGCCTGGCTTTGCATATTCACATTTGAAGGCACTACCTTGTTTGTTCCCAAGCTCATTGTATTAAGAGCTAACAAGAAAAATGTAACAAATTAATTTTTTGTTTGCATTAGACCTTGAATGGAAAAGGTTAAAAGACCTGGGTGGGAGGCTCGGGGCTCGAGTGGGAATGTGTGTTGTAGTTGTGTGATTTACAATAGTAGCCTGTCTCATCTGTGTCATCACTACATGATAAAAGAGAAAAATGTGAGAAGCAACAAGAGTAAATCATCATGCTAACAGTAACAATGTTCTTTATCATTTTGGACTTGTCACTCCTGGAATAAACAGACACTTGTCCAATACATAGTAGGTGGTATGTTTCCAAAATGAGTTAACGAATGGGATGTTTTGAGATGCAAGCAGAAATCTTTAAAGATGTTCCATAAAGTGGGTTTTTAAAGTTTTGATACGTGATCCAAAAGCTATTGGATTTGTCTTACTCTATGTTACTTTTGCTGATGGTGTCAGCTAGTTTTTGACCTAACCTTTAGTATATCTCTGTGGCATTTCCTCCTGTAATCAGTTTACGCTTCTATTTCCATTTCCGGGCTAGTTTGGGGACATGAAGATCTTAATGGGTGAGGCATTCCCTCCCTGTTTGTCCTTTCTACAGCCTTTCTTCACTCCTGTCTCTTTGTGCTGTGAAGAGGAGTGCTAATGCTCAAAATGGATGAGGAGATGCTTTAAAATTGGCAATTCAGCTGCCCACGTTACTAATTGAGTATGAATCTCTCTGGTAATGTTGTTTGTTCTTTTCATAACGAGACTCTAATGATGCTGGGTGCTCCGTCAGGCAGAGCCGGGGGTTATGACTTGTGCCTGTCTCACTGTACCACAGCCATAGCCTGTAGCTCTCCAGACCCGTGTCCCACACAGTCTGCCTCCTTACAGGAATGAGCTGGCCTGCTCAGAGCCCGTTTAGCTTCGCATCCCGTCCCAGATAACGGCCGGTAACGCCTAGCAGAGGGCATGGGACCAGCTCTAGCCTTTAGCCCTGTTTTCCCAGAACGCTTTCCCAGGCAGAGCAATTTGTGACACAGGGGCATCCTGTGCCAAAATGGTGACCTGGCCTGTATGAAGAGCCCCCAGCAGCCTTTTCTTCCACAACAGTGTCCAGACTCTTTCTGCGCTACGGAAATGCACCCGCAGAGTTCTGTGGCAAGTAGCTTAAATTCATATGACTTCAAGAAATGTCTTGGGCTTGATACTTCCACTAAGTTTTGCTTGGTGCTGTGCCTCTCCCTGCTCCATGATTCTTTATTTGGAAGCTGGCAATCATTTTGGCTTTATACTCAGTATCCACAGTTGTACATCTTTTTGTTGTACCTGCCCTTAGTTCCCTCTTTCCCAACTCCACCCTTGCTTCAGAGTCTCCTGGGTGAACTCAGAGATCATCAGTCTTAATGCTTCCTGCCTGACGCTTTTCCAAATGGGAGGAAAACCAACTCATCCTGTTAGTTGAATACGGCAAGGCTGCTGCAGAGAGGTACAGCCAGGTGTTACCCTGGCTCTAAACACTTGGGTGGTGCCACCCTTCCGTGCTGCAGCTGCAGGAGGACATGCAGCCGCTGCTCACCAGGCACCAGGGCTGGTGCTTGCAGCACTGACTGGAATTTTCACTCGTTCTGAACCGGATTTTGTGTTTTCCCTCCTTCCATTTTTGTGAAATACATCCCCTGGTAGTGTGGCTTCTTCAGGGCTTAGTAGAAGTGTTTTGCTGAACTGCAGGGAATCAAGATACTTTTTTGGGGGTGGGTTGGTTGGGTTTTTTTGCCTGTGTGATAGTTGCTGCTGCTTCCCAACAGCTGAACTGAACATTTGGAGACCTCACCTCTTGAAATAAGACGTTAAGAACTAGGTCATGCTTTTTCAAGAACGAAGACTGTCTTCCTTTGGACTGATCAGTACTGATAATTGTGCAAATATGTTCCTGTGAGACAGAGTCAGGTTAAGGTTATGTTTCTTTCCTAGGCTGGTTTCATGCAAAAAGGACTCCAAAGGAAAAAAAAAGCTTTCTCTGGGTTGCCCTTATTGGTATTCTGTTAAGACAATAAAAGGTGCAGAGCTGTTTATTTAACCACTTTCTACTCTTTCGTGTTTCCCAGGGAACACGGGTAGATGTGAAGACCTGCACTTGGAAAAGGAAGGTAATTGGCTGGCTTCCTTCAGCAGAAGGTGTATAAGGATACCCTTCAATGCTGTCTGTGTGTGCACTGTGTGCGACTGCGATTTCAGCTCTGCCCTTGAAGCACAGATTAGTCAACACTGCCAACTTGTATTCTTCTGTCAAACATTTCACAGGCTTGGGAGTCTGTGCACAGCTTACAGTGTATGTTCTCTGCCAGGGTTTCTGCAGCTTGATGCTCGGTTGTTTTCTTTTTCCTGTTGAGCAGAGGATGCAGTTCAGATACTTGTTTGTCTGCTTCTGAGACAACATGATTCCTTGTATTTTCTGTTTTGAATATTCCAGGTTTGTGTTGTCACTGCTGAGGAATTCACTGACTGTGAAATGAAGTTGCTCCTGCATGGGAAGTGTAGGAAAGGGTATCACCCTGCACAGTATCTGTTCCTTGCCTATATGCCTCTGCCTTTCAGGCAGCCATCCTCAGCTTGCTCTTCCTGGCCCCTTTCCATATGGTTTACTCCTTCCTTTCAGAGCAGTGTTTCAACGACAAAACTTCACATGTGTCTACTTACGTTAACATGCTTGCCTCTGTCCTTAGAGTTAAGTATCTGTTGCTTTTCTGGGCCAGCCAGACCAGTAGCTCCTACAGACATGACAACACTTAGAGGCATGCTTTCATATACAGAACTTGTAAAATTCCTTTAGGAATGGGCAAGTTCTCCTGGTGTGTTGACCCTGGAAGTACAGCTGTAGGAGAGGAGTGTTTGCGCCTCAGAAGTAGAAGGGCCACAATGTCTGGGGTGCTGTTACGTGTACCTGCAACTTTCCTGGTGTATATTTGGTGTTCCTGTGGAGTAAAGTGTTGGTGTTGGGTGGCAAAAATGGTGGGCGAGGCCTGAGGTGTAGCAGATGTTGGTGTTGTCACCAGAGAATTCCTCTTGCAAGCTGGTATTTGCACTAGTTTCCACGTTTCTTTTAGTATAAATACGCTGGCAAGAAAGAACAAACCAATCTTTTGTTGATGTATCCTATCTGATGGTTCCAGCAGGATGGAGAATGCCATTTAACAAAACCTGGGAACAACTGCCAAGTTATGGTTGTAGGTAAAATGTTTTTGTAGCTTCCGTGGAGGGAGTTTTCTTTTGGCTGGCAGCAAAATGTTTGTTGGTGAGAGAAGCCACTTATTTTAGATTTCTTTTGTTTTTGTCTATCTTTTAGAAATGTTGATTAGGATATCATAGTTTTGAGGAGATGTAGTTCTTAACGTTCCTAGTTCTGTATAGCTAAAGGATGGACTGCTGTTTTCAGGAGAGGCTGGCACTTTCTGAAAACTCTGGGATTTTTTCACTGCACTTTAAAAAAGACTTTGAAAGGCAATTAAATAAAGCTCTCAACTCTAAAATAATGTGAGAAATTGATGGCCTATTGAAGACTTGTATTCTATTGAAGTTTAGAAAACTGATCTTAGAAGTAAAAAGAAGCAAAACTGCTAGGGTTTGCTTAGAATTTAAATCTGTGCAGTGTGAACTGAAATGCCTCTCTTAATGTCAGAAGAAAACCAGGATATTGTTTTTCTCTTTTCCTTGCTACTCAGACCTAAAGAATCCCAGAATAGTAGGGCTTGGCAGAGACCCCCCTACAGAAGCAGGATCACCTAGAGCAGGTTGTACAAGATCATATCCAGGAAGGTTTGAATATCTCCAGAGAAGGAGACTCCACAGCCTCTCTGGGCAGCCTGTGCCACTGCTCTGTCGCCTTCAGAGTAGTTTTTCCTTGTGTTCAAATGGAACTTCCTGTGTTCCAGTTTGTGCCCATTATCCCTTGTCCTGTCACTGGGCACTGCTGTAGATAGAGTCTGGCCCTCATCCTCCTGAATACCTGCCCTTTAGCTATTTCTAAGGGTTGATGAAATCTTCTCTGTCTTTTCAAGGCTAAACAGACCCAACTCTCAGCCTTTCCTCATATGAGAGATGCTTTCTCCCCTAGTCATCTTCATAGCCCTCCATTGGAGTCTCTTCAGAAGTTCTCTGTCTTGAACTGAGGAGCACAGAACCAGAGACTACTCCAGATGTGGCCCCAGCAGAGCAAAGTAGAGGGTGAAGGTAACCTACTTGACTTGCTGGCCACACTCTTCTTAATGCACCCCAGGATATCACTTGGTCCTCCTGGCCATGAGGGTACAATGTGGCTCATGGAGAGCTTGTGGTCCACCAGGACTCCCAGGTCCTTTCCTGCAGTGCTGCTTCCCAGCAGTTCAACCCCTAACCTGTACTGGTACCTGGGGTTATTCTTCTGTAAGTGCAGGACCCTTGTTTAACTTCATTGGGTGGTTCTTTGTACAGCTCTCTAGCCTGTCTAGATCTGCACATGGCAGTGCATCCTTCTGGTGTATAAGCCACTCCTCATGGTTTGGTATCCTCCGTGTATGTACTATATTTGTGCACTGCTGGCACCTTGTTAATCCTTAAGAAGAAACTTGGGAAACATCTCCTGCATTCACTTAGCCAGGAAAAACACTCATTTAAGAAAAACAAGAAGCAAAACCAAAATGAAATAAAAGGAAAACAGGAAACTGATTTGTGATGACTGTGTTTGTTCTTCCCATTATCTTTTTCCTCCCCTTCCATTTGGTTAATCTGTTTGTTTTGCAGGTTTTTTTCCCCCTTGCTGTATGGCTTGCATTATACATGTGAGCTGTCCCTGTGAATCTGGATGCTGAACTCCATCCCCTCTAACTACTGGTATCTAAACAATACTGCATGCAATTTCTGCCCTCGAATTGAGTGTGTGAGGAGAGTCAGGCAAGCAGGCCAAGGTAATTTCATCTAGAAGTGAGACTGTAACTGTCTCTACTGTGAACAGCAGGACATGGGTGCAGGGAGAGAGCCAACAGCGTAATTTTGCAGGATTTACTTCAGGGTGCGTTATGTTTAATAGGATCAGATTTTCAAGGGAAGCGGGAGAAATGAAAGTCCTTGGCACGTTGGTACCTTCACTGTAGTGAAGTGAGTGGCTGGTCAGGGCTCTGGGTCTCTTGTGTTTCTCTAGGACACAGCCGTATGTAGTGATGTTGTGGCGTAGCCCCTGTCAGCAGCTAACTGCCACGTGACTGCTTGCTTCTCCCTTCCCACCAGTGGGATGGGGAGGGAAATTGGAAGAAAAAATTTAAAACTTTGGGGTTGGGACAAGGATGGCAAAGGGAGAGGGAAATATACAAACGTGATACGCAGTGCAATTTGCTCATCACCTGGAATGTGATACTTGAGCCCTCCATGAGCATTGATTCCCTGTGGTCTGGCCAGCTCTCCCCCTTATACGCTGAGCATGATGTCATAGGGTATCAACTATCCCTTTGTCTAATTTCAATCATCTGTTGTGGCTGTGCCTCCTGGCTTCTGGTGACAATTAACTCTATCCCAGCCAAAACCAGGGGAAGCAGCACTCTTGTGACAGTGGCACCTCCCCTCTAAGGCCCTTGGTCTCTTGAACTTGAGATCGCAAGGGTGTGCTTGTATCAGTAATGAACTCTAGGTAAGCTGACTGGGGTGCAGAGCCAGGGTGAACTTTAGAACTTTGTCAGAGGCTGGAAACTGATGTGATTGGTCAGCAGTTGTGATTTTTAAGCTGTTGTTATTTGTAATTTAAACGCTTGGTCAATCTTGGTTTTGCAAAGCTCAAGCCTTTCATAGCCTTTCAGCTCTTAGGAGACTTAATTTTCCCTTGGGTTGGATACTTTCATATGAGTTGGATTTATTGCAGGATGACTGTGGAGGTTACCTTCATTCACAGCTGCCTTCTGATTTTTTCAAAGCGTTTATGTAATGGAAAGAAAAATTCTACTAGCTGTATCTAACAACCTACCAAATCAGGTCTTTGCCTCCTTGTTGATAAATACATATGTAAATATATATATCTGTATAAATACATTTGCTTAATTGACCTCATTACAGAAGCAATACAGGCAGCCTATTGTTAAGCTGGAATGTACTAATAGCTGGCAGGTAGAAGTGCTAGATTTCTTTAAAGAGTCTGAAAAATAACCTTTTAATGACATCAGAGAAGTAAAAAAGCTTGTTTAGCAGCAATGAAAACAGGTGTGGGTATAGGCGCACCAGCCTAGGGAGGAAGGTACCCATTGCAGGTACATCCAAGCTATAGGCACTGAGAAGTGTCCTTGATTGCAATAACAAGGCATGTTGTCAGGGTGTTTTTTTTGCTACAGGCTGTGCATGTAGAAAGAGCAAGGAAGAGATTTTTGCCTTGACAGGAGCTGAAGTAGCTCCTCCAAACAGCTTATGTGAGAGATGCTTTAGGTCACTGAAGTAGTCTTTGCTCCTGCTCTGTTTGAAAGATGAGTGAATGTTTTGAGCAGGTTTGTAGTTAATAAACCGATTTGCAGATATTAATTTATTTTCAGTGACTGAACTGTGTTCTAATGGACGTAGAGGTCTGAATGTTAGCCAACTGCTCGGGCCAAGAGACACACATATCAGACTTCTTGGATTGTATGGACGATGATGCGTGGAAATCCATGTTTTGGGTCAATAGGTAGAGGCTTACAGTCTATTTGTCGGGTGTGATGACCTGAGAACAGGATGTGTTTTGGCAAGTGATGGGTGGGGTCCTGTGCTCCATCAGAGGCCCTCAAGGTTTTTGGGACCTCCTTTGATGGCGTTTCTTTTGTTGTGGCTTCCCTCCTCTCTCTGGCAGCAAGTGTGACCTGGAATACAGCTGCAGACAGCTGATAAGTGAGCAGGAGGTGTCCTGGAGTATGAGACTTGGTGAGTTCAATAAGCGCTTTTTCACAGGCAAACAAAGCAAGCTCCTGTTTAAAGTTTTGCCAGTCATAACCTTTCTAGCGCTAAACAGCCTATAATGAAGTTGTTCAACTTGCACCACAGCAGTAAGTTGACAAGCCTTTATTAACATTTGTCCTTGATGTTTTACCTTTTGATAACATCTTTTGGTATCTTTTTATTTTAGAAGCGTGCCAATCAAGCTTGGAGGGTTAGTGAACCAAAGTTGGACACTTCTAACTTTAATGAAATAAGCTGCAGTGAGAGAGTAAGGTATGGCAGGTCAGAGATACCAAAGTGAGAAATAGCAAGGGTTTCTCTCAAGGATTAGGCAGTAAAGTCTCACTCAGTAATTTAGGAAGAGCGCTGTTCAATAGCTTAAAAGTATGAGGAGAGCCTCCCCTTGCCTCAGGTCAGAAAAAGGAGTGTGACTTTTGGCTCCTGAGACCCCAATTCTCAGTTGCTCCCTTTGAAACAGAATGTAAGGTAACAAGAAAGAAGGATAGCTGCAATCCACCTTTGTATTCTGGGACAACTGACAGCTGCTAGGTATAATATTAGAGCAGCTTCAGAGCATCCTGAAATTGCACGGTGCTTTGCAATCTATGCCAGCCATAGAGGGACCATAGCACAGGGTCCTTAGAGCTTGTGTGCTCTCTGCTGCTCTGCTTTTGGCCCATTCCTGGTCCATCTTGTTCTCAGGATGGCATTTCTAACACCTTTAGGTCTTTTATTTTACCTCCAGCCAGGTGGAGAAGATGGATGCAACAAGCTCAAGAGCTCTTAAGTTCAAAAGCTCAAGAGCTGTCTATCCCAACAAACATGAAATCGTGCAAAGGAGTCAGGAGGTGCGTGTGGGTGAGCAGAGAGTTCCTGAAAATACTCCTGCACAAAAAGGGGAGGTTATGAGAGGTGGAAGGAGGGTTGGGTGGCTCAGCCAGTTGGTAGAGTCCAAGCTTGCAGGGATGGGGTTAGGAAAACCAAAATCCCCCTGTAGTTGAGTCTGGTAAGGGATGTGAAGGGTGATATAAAGAGCTTCTAAGCGGTGCGTTGTCAGCAAAAGGAAGCCAAGGGAAGACACAGACCTACTGCTGAATGGGACAGGAGCTCTGGTGACAAAGGACACAGAAAAGGTCAGAGGTACTCAATACCTTCTTCAGCTTGGTCTTTCATGGTAAGATTTACCTTTTAGGAATTGCAGGTCCCTGAGACCAGAAGAAAAGTCTGTAGCAAGGAAGGCTTACCCTTAGTGGTGGTGAATCAGGTTAGGGAACACTTAAACTGGTCACGTGTAAGTCCATGGGATGGGCTGAAGGAGCTGAGTGACAGGATGGCCGCTCTGTTACCTGTAAGAAGTCACAGTGAATGGGAGATGACTGGTGACAGGAGGACAGCAAATACCACACCTTTCAAGAAGGGCAAGAAGGAGGATCTAGGGAACTACAGGCTGTTCAGCTTCACCTCTGTCCTTAGGAAGGTAACTAATCCTGGAAACTATTTCCAGATACATGAAGGACAAAAGGGTGATCACGAGTAATCAGCATGGATTTATGAAGGGGAAATCATGCTTAACCAACCTGATAGCTTTCTGTGAATAAATAAGTAGTCTGGTGGAGGAGGGAAGAGAGGTGAATGTCGTTTAACCTGTCTTTAGTAAGACATTTGACAGTCTTTGACAGCATCCTTATATGAGAACTGGTGGTTTACAGGCTATATAACTGGACAGTGAGGTGGACTGAAAACCAGCTGAACTGCTGGGCTTAGGTGGTTGCGATCGGTGGTATTGTGCAGCTAGAGCCTAATTACTAGCGAAGTACCCCAACACTGTTTATCTTCTTCATTAATGATCTGGATGATGAGACAGAAGACTTAAGGACATGTATCATCTGCAAGTTTGTGCTCTGATTTAACCCTAGCTGGCAAGTCAGCTCCATGGAGCTGCCCACTCGCTCCCTCCTGGTGAGGCGCGGGAGAAAATCAGAAGAGTAAAAGTGAGAACATTGTGGGCTGAGATAAAGGCAGTTTAACAAGTGAAACAAAGGTCGTGCATGCAAGCAAAGCAAACCCAGGAATTCATGCAGCACCTCCTGTGGGCAAGCAGGGGTTCAGTCATCACCAGGAAAGCAGGGCTCCTTTTGCTGTTACTTGGGAGGACGAATGCTGTCACTCCAAACGTCCTCTTCCTCCTTCCCCCAAATTTTATATGCTGAGCATGATGTCATTGCGGACAAGCTGTCTCGTCTGTGTCCTCTCCCAACCTCTTGTCCTACCCCAGCCTGCTCACTGGTGGTGTGGTGTGTCCCAGCAGGCACCAAAGGCCTTGACTCTCCGTAAGCACCTCTCAGCAGTAACAAAAACATCCCTGAATTATCAACTCTGTTTCCAGCACAAGCCCAAAACACAGCCTTGTACTAGCTGCTGTGAAGGAAATTAACTCTACCCCAGCCAAAACCAGCACGATGATAAGGAACTGGAAGGAGAGGCTGATATGCCAGAGGGTTGCATTGCTTCAGAGGGACCTGGACAGGCTGGAGGATTGGGTAGAGAGGAATGTCCTGAAGTTCAACACAGGGAAATGCGAAGCACTGCACCCAGAGAGCCTGCCGTACGCAGACAGAGGCTTTCCTTCCCTTGTGTGCAGGTGTCCTTCCCATCCAGAGCTGTGCTTGGATGAAACCTCTCTTTCTGTTCAGCTGCCTACCTCTGCTCTAAAAACTGCTGCAATTTGATTCCTGTTTATGAGGTCGAGCAGGCCGTAAATAAGATTAATACAGAGACACGCTTACAGCTATGGAGTTGCCTAACATAGATTGAACTTCCTTTAAAAGGTTTAGTGATCCATAATTGCATTCTTTAGTAATTGTATTAAAGCATATTCTTTACATTGATCATTTTAGTTGTGCTTCAATTGTTTTTGAATTGATCACAAAGAAACCAAATGTGTTTTTGGCTGCTTATCCTTCAAGCTGAACGTAAAATGATCAAACTCAGTTTGTGAAAATGTCAGAATAATTTTTAATTTTCTGGCAATATGTCTGTAAGCTGAACACTTCTATGCTTAAACTTCTTCAAAATAGAAAATCCCAGGCAGTCACAAAGTGTATATAGGTCTCGAAGTGGGGCTGCAAAATTTGGAATATCTCAGGGAAGAAAAAGATCATCTCTAAGTATCACAACAATATTTTGCAGAAGATACTGATCTTGGTTAAGTGAATTTAAGCTGTACCCTTGTTCTATCCTTGTTCTACCCAATATGACTTATGGAAACTCCATGGGTTTCAGGATCATCAATGTTGTATATGCTAATGATCAAACTGCTGTCACTTAAAAATTTTAAGATTTTTTTTTAAAAAAATACTTATATCTTACCATAGCTACTTCTTCTCTATTTGATCTCATAATGAAGTTGAATAATTCTTTGACATAAAAATTCACAATAGAAAAATGCAAAATTCTCCTAAATTCTATTTATTTTTTCTTTTCTCCCCTCCCACTCCTAAGTGTTTAAATTTAATAGCAAAAGGACAAAATTACTGTGTGATTGCCTGCCCTACTTCTCTCCAATGTTTTTTGGAAACACTTATCTGGGTGTGCAGAGGTAACAGTCCTGATAAAGAAGAAATGTTGAACTTGTCAGAATGGAAAGGGAGTTGCTGGTTGATGACCATCACCAAGCTACTTTGTTCCTCTCTCTCCCCCTCCTTTTTTCCTAACATTCCTCTTGTGCTCCGATAAAGTGAAATTTAGTGCCTGACTTGGAAAGGGAATGTGAAATTGCATACTGGCTTGAGTATTGGAAGTAGATGCAGTGTCACCACTAAAGGCATCAAGACTGGAGGAGTTTAAAAATGAGACTATTTTGCAGAAATACTAGGAGAAGGTTTTTATCTTAAAATTTGTTTTGGTCTCCCACATAGACAGGCTTGTAATGATTTCACAAAATCACTTCCCTTTCACAGTCACAATTTCTTTTGGGTTGGTGTAGCTGATGATCAACTTTGGTATTTCAACCAGGGGAAATGCATGCAGGCTCTGGGGACAGGGTCAGGCCTCTCAGGGTTTGAAACGTGTGATGGTATCTGATGAGGCAGGACCTGTGGCTGTGGGCTTCTGCAGGAGACTTGGATGGTTAGCAGACTTTCCTTGAGGATGGGGGTCTGTCAGGCGAAAATATATCCCCAGGTTCTGCCGTGTTTCTTGCAGCATCTGGTCAGCAAAGCAACCGATGAGTTGCACTGGCAGGTGGAGTCACGAGCTGCAACAAAGCTCAGGTCAATGAGGAGCAGGGCAGTCCTCTTGTGTTCTGCTTTGCTCTTGGAATATAACACTCGACAGGTCTGTATATTTCCCCAGTGTCCTAATTAGCCTTTTATTATTCCTTTAGGAAAAGGAAATGCTTAGTGGCTACTCTGATGCAGTTGTGGAAGCCGTGAAAAAAGGCCCAAGGCAGAGTGGAATTTGAGCTATCTGTACCTGACACTCTCCTGGATGAGTTTGCTTTGGTTTTTGTCCCTGAAGCTTTTCCTGTGTCTGATCAGCTGCATTCAAAGTAACGGTGGTGTTTCAGTATGTATGGACAGGCTGCTGCAAGCCGGGTTTGTTTTTTCTGTGCCTGTGTTCTGAGCGGAGAGGTATGGCTTGCAACTGTGGTGTCAGGGCTGGCCTCTCTCAAGGGACAAAATGGAACAAAAATAGGGAATGTACACTATGTACACTTGGGTGCCTCCACCCCCACCCCCTTGCTGATGCGTCAAAAAAGACTTGAGGTTTCACTTGCTACGTGGAACTTCTCCCCTGTCACTTCTAACACAGTGCTTCACACACAGCTAAGGGCCTAATGTTGCTGATGCAACTGTACTTGTTTAATTTCATCCCATTAACTGTACCACTTAGTGTGCTTAGTCACCTGCTAAAAATCCTTTTGTTAAGATGGAGAACCAAACACAACACCCAGTGTTTGATCCTACCTACTTATGCATGGCTAACAGCCTTTCCTTTTATGTTTAGCTTGCTGCTACAAAAATAATGAAATATTTATTCAGCTGTTAAGGATCAGAGTTTGCCTTCTCTCACCATTAGATGATCTGCAGAGGCTGTTCCTGAGAGGAGGAGAAAGGCTCTGGCTTTCTCCAGCACCGCTGTCATGAGAGGCTGTATGCAGAGACGGGGCAGGCACTTGTTATTTTGTTAGGCCAGACCTTTTTCCTTTTATTTTTTTTTTTTCTCTCAAAGGAACTGTGTCAAACCCTCTGAACTTTGGCGTGTCTGTTGATGTCACCGGTGGCTTGCTGCGGGCAGCCTGGCTCCTGATCATCTGCGAAATGCCGTGGCTCCTAGGCAGTGGGGTGCTCTGCAGCCTGTCTTTTCCACTTAGGTTTTGTAGGATTTAAATCAACATGGCTGGTATTAAAATGAGCTGCAGCGAGTGCAATGTTGTATCGCTATAAAAATCAATGAGGACTGAATCACAATCAGATTTCTAGGACTAACCACGAAGGAGAACTATTTATTTCCACCTCCCCCCACAAACACACACACTTTCTGGAGCATGTGGTACCTATCATCTGGGGATTTCTACCCTGTTGACTGAATGTTGGGTTTTCTGGGTATCTCACCTGAGGGGTATATTCCTGTACGGATGAAGCCAGCTGAGGAAAATCTTCAATATATTTAGCTCACCATATGTTTTCAGAAAACTGTTCTCCTGGAATGAAAATTTTTGAAAACAAGCGTACTAACAGGCTAGCATCTGTTCATTTAGTTGTCAAGACCTAGAGTGTGCTTGGAGAAGAGACAGTAAATGGTGGAGATGAGGGAAGGAGAAAATATAATTAAATGACCTCTGCTTTCACTCTCAACAGTCATACACCCACACACCCTAAAGAATCACTAGTTTCTGGATGCTGTATGGTTTTCTTATTTCCATTAGATTAAACATTTACTGCAAGGGTATGTGAACCTCAGGATGAACTTCAAGTTGAAATCTTGTTTTTGTATCATTGAAAATCTCAGCCAAATGAATCTTTGTGACAATGATGCTAATGGCAAAAAGAATCCCAAAAAGGCGTTTTATCAGCTTAATTTTCTGTCAGTAGATCTCGTATGTCCAAGCCTTGAAGAAGGGACTTGAAACTTAAAAGAAGCTGACTTTTCTGTTAAGAGTTCAGACTCTGCCAATTCCATGAAACGCTACTAAAATGCAGCTAAGCAAGAAGCCTGTGGGGAAAATACCACAGCTTTTTCATGCCTTGTCAGTTTGTTGTAATTGTTAGATAAGATTTTTAACTGTTCTGCATGTGCTGTTTGATTTTGTAGTTCTTGTTTAACCCCCATCTTTGGTTGCTTCCAAGTGGGATGCCTCTCCAGTAGCAGCATCCTGGTCTGCAGTGCAATCACTGAGGGCAGTGGCTTTATTTTTGGTTTCATGTGACTTTGCATATGAGCAGAGTATTGGGAACCAAAGCTGGACTGATTGTCTTGTGTCAGAAGAATCAGGCACACCCCAGTGTGCAAAGTACCACCCCAGTGTGCACAGGGTTAGACAGTGAGCATTCTTTTTCATAAGGACTTGTAGGTACGATTGCAGATGCGCAGTTGAGCCTCGTATTTTCCTAGCAACAGCAACAACTGAAATTCTTAGAAACATATTGGGTTGTGTGCTAGAAGGAAAGATTGGGAGAAATCTCAGTTTTTGGAAGGCTTTTACTTCAGATTGTGGTCTGCTACATAATTATGTTGGACAGCATTAAGTCCTCCCTGTTGGTGTTCGGTCTGTATCTGCAGGTCTTTGGGGATGCTCAGTGATGTTCATTTTGGGGTTTGGGGATAGGTCTTACATTCTCTTCAGCAGCAGCAAAAGAGGCACCTGGACACAAAATGGAAGACTGTAGGTGCTCTTAGAGAGAGGGAGCCAGGAGTCAAGGTTTTTGTAAAAGACAGTTCAGCTGATCATCCAAGAGGCCACTACAGCACCCCCACTGTTGCTGCTAGTTTAGGCCATGGTGCCCAATCTTCTCCTATGTCAGAAGAGAGAAGCCTCATCTTAAGGCTTCATTTGGAGAAAGAAGTGGGAAGGAGAAGGGAGCTTGACATTGTGTAATAACTCATCCTTGAGCAGCTCCAGGTCATCTCTTCATGTTTAGTGACTTCTCAGAAGAAGACGAAGACTGAAAATCCCATATGAATATACCTGAAGAAGCAGGTGAGATCCCAGCTTTGCTTCTGAAAGGTTTCTAGAACATGCTAGGCATCCCCAAAATGTCATGATCTACGTATTCCCTGTAGGTGTTGAAGAATGAAGGGTTTAAGTGCAGGATGTGGCTGGTGGATGCTGTAAAAATTGAATGGAGCTGGAAGCATGATATTCTTTTATTTTCAAATGCAAGTGGTCTGGAGCAGGAGAAAAGATAAGAATGTGGGAATACATTGAGCTTTCTGGGAAACAGAAAGGAGCTTTCCCTAGAGATGCTGGGGCCAAGGTGAAACATGCTCAGACTTGAGGGGTAAGCTCAGGGGGCGGGGAATGGATTTCTTTTGAGTTGTGTGGGAGCCTGGCACTGTGCTGTTTTATTTAGAGTTCTGAGAATGCTAAAAATGGTCCCTACTATGCTCCAGGTACTTTTGACATAAGTTAGAAATACATGACAAAAATACCCTCAGTGCAGGAGTACAAATGAATATTTCAAGGAAAATGACAGTAAAATGAATTTAGGGTTGAGAGTTCACATTAATAATGCAGGCTGATCTACAGCACCTTCATTTTTCATCTGTAAAATGGGGATAATGATGCTGACCTGGTTTGTAAATGAGCCCTGAGATCATCTGATGAAAAACATTGCCAACAAAAGCGGTGGTGGTGGTGGTAGAAATTGGTGTAAGAGATGTGGTATCATTATTTAAAACTAGAATTTTACAAGTACCAGGAAATCCAGTACCAAAGTCAAAGTAATCTAAATACTAAGTGTGGAAATGCTCTCCACAAAGTATACAAATAATTCCACTGGACACATGGAACTCATGTGATTACAAGCAGCGGTGGGTTTTTTTATATAGTCATGGATCAAACCAATCCTTTTAAAGAAGCATAAATTTTCTTGAGTTGGCTCGTTCTGCTGTCCATCACTGTCACTCAATGATTCCACATCACAGGCTGTTTCTCACCAATCCTCTTTCACCGCTTCCTACTTCTGAGGCCATTTGGCCAGCAACATACCACTTCTGAGCACTTTGTTCTTTCTGCAGTGTTTTTTGTTTACTCTGTCATCTTTTCCCTTCTGACTTCTTGTCTTAATCCCCTGCTGCCAGCTTCATCCAACCTTTTTACTCAGGCTCTGGTGCCCTGAGAAAGCCCTGTGTCTTTGCATGCCTACAGGTGTGAGCTCTACCTTCTACTTGCCAAAGGCTTCTCCATCTGGATCCTCCACCCATCCTTCACCAGCACAAACAGCATTCTCTGCTACCATTCCTGACATCCTCCTGGTGTCATCAGTCTGGTTTTTACCCCTTTGCCATATCCCAAACTTAGCTTCAGCCTCCTCTCTCCTTCCTATCGCTTTGGCCTGTCACTGCTGCCTGTGCTGCTGGAGCCAGCCTGTGCTCTGCCCCTTCAGTTTTGTAACAGCAATAACAAAAGAGAAAAATCTATGCAAATCGCAACCAAATAAATAACCTGGGAATGAGTAGAAGAGAGTAGAAAGAGATCACTTTGACATTTTTATTTTTACCTTTTTGATTCTCCAGGTTTAGTCATGTGTCTAGAAAAACACATTGTACTTCGTTTTGCTAATGTGTTTTCTTGACCTTGTTTGTATAAAAACCCCCACAACCAAACAAAACAGAGCACCAACAACCTTGGCTTCTGATCACAGCTCTGCATACTTAATTTTGTGTGCAGTATATTCTTTTGGACTCCAAGATAAACAGGTGAATAAGCCTTTACCAGATCAGAGTGTTGGAAGGCAAATAGCAAAGCATGGTGCTGTGGCAGAAAGGCCACGGGAGGTGACAAAATCAGTGGCAGTGGGTCTGTGTTCACATGCTTCTTTTTAAGTGCTCTCCAAGGCCTCTTGCTCATTTTTTTGTCTGATGTGCAGAACAGTTGTCAAGGAAGTAAAGAAAACACATTTTTCTCTGTTATTTGTATGGCTGTTAATTTCTCAGACTGCTAATATTTCATACAGAATCACAAGGTTGGAAAAGACCTTTAAGATCATCTAGTCCAACCATTCATGTCCTAAGCTAAACCATATCCCTAAGTACCTCATCTACCCTTATTTAAAACACATCCAGTGAAGGTGACTCAACCCCTCCCTGGGCAGCCTGTTCCAGGCCCTTACAACTCTTTTAATAAAAAATTTTTTCCTAACATCTAATCTGACCCTGTCCTGGCACAGCTTTGTGCCATTTCCCCTTGTCCTATCTCCTGTTACCTGGCTGAAGAGACCATTGCCCACCTCTATACACCCTCCTTTCAGGTAACTGTAGGTGGTGATAAGGTTTCCCCTCAGCCTCCTCTTCTCCAGGCTAAACATCCCCAGCTCCCTCAGCCGCTCCTCATAGGATTTGCCCTCCAGCCCCTTCCCCAGCCTGGTTGTCCTTCTCTGGACGTGCTCGAGGACCTCAATGTCCTTCTTATGGTGAGGAGCCCAGAACTGGACACAGCACTCGAGGTGCAGCCTCACCAAGTGGCTTCTCTGGGACTGATGGCTTCTATTGTCTCTTTGCGTCGATGTGCCTGAGGCCAAACCAGGACTGACCCTACGCTAATAGAAAGATGGGAGTTGGCTGAAAACTTTGCTAATAGTGGAAAACTGCTTTCCGCTGTAGCTTTGCAGCAGGCGCTCCCTGATAATAAATCTGTCGGGCTTCCTCCCTCCGTGGTGTTACAAATGTGTTGCAGACTTTCTAGCAGAGGGGATGCTTCTGTAAAGGGAAGGCAGAAAGTTTACATGGTTCCTTTTCTGCCTGATACATGGGTTTGGTAAAATGTTATGCGGAGCTTCTGCAATTTTGCATCTATGGGGGTTTGAGGAGTAAGTGTTACTCCCTGCTCTTTGACAATGCTAGTTGACAGATTAAGAAATAAAATGCTCAAGCAATCTTGCCTCTGAAAACAAAGATGGAAATAGAGCAGATGTCATTTTGCAAATGGGGAGTGAAAAGGTTTTTTTGCGTTTGCCAGCGTGCATAGTTTAGAATAATTTCAGTGCATCAGGAAATGCGCTCTAAATTATTCTAAAGTGGTTGATAAATGGGAGCAACACAGTTAAATTTATTAAAGCTTTTTTTGTAAATAATTGATATAATGTTGCAATAAGAGTACATTATATATTATAAAATGATACATTATGTAAATGGATGTAGCACGCTTCCTTCTGCTTGATACTAGATTCCACACTGACTAATAATTGTGAAGGAGCACAGTCAGTGTTTCTCCAAGAGCTGTGAGAATTTTAGCTGTGGAAAATTGGCAGGTGTTATTTAAATTACTTTCTCCATCTCCACACAGCTTTCAGCTTGATTTAGAAGTAAAATAATAACAATCATTAAAAAAATCAGCCCTCGAGGCTCCTAGAGATAGGCCAGCCCTTCTCACTACCAGTGGCTGGAGGAAAAGACTGGGAACTTGACGTTTCCCCCAGTGTCACCTGGATGATGTTGAGAGACCTACTGCTCTGGGCGTTTTGCTGCCGTTGAACTCGTGCACCCGTCTACGCCCGTTCCAAACACTGGTTTGAATACAGTCTTGATTATCTCTCACTGTGGGGAGCAGTATATTTGTGCTTTTTATTAAGGCAACAATACTATTAATGGCAAAAGACTGTTATTTTCAGATTTTCCCCAAGTCAGGTTTATGGGAGAGTGTCTCTTGAGAATTCTTATCTAGTTAACAGAACAGACTCATTTGACAGGGCATGCCTAGTACCATGCCTCAGCAAGACCCCTCTAATAATTGCAACCTGAGGATCTGTTCTCTTTTTGCTGTTAATGGATTGCAAAAATTTCTTCACAATTACTGTCGGGAATGGGACCTGTGATGAATTCATGGTTTGTGTGGACATCTCATTTATAGAAGTTTTTGCTAAATGGTTTACAAAACCTTTGCTATGTGTTGAACAAAGGTATGAAGTGTAAGCACAAAGCAGCTATTGTGTCTTCTTCTAGGAAGTAAACAAAGCGTAATATCCATTAACTACTTCTGTCAGTCACCAGTTGCTAATCCTTTACTGATGAGGTCCTGTATTTAGAACATGACCAGGCTCTCTTTCCCGGATTCTTAGCTCTGGAGGAGGGAACTAGGAATATTTTGGAAGGTGAAAATGCACTACCTGCCTGCTCTACTGATTAAGGCTCAGCATCTCATTTAGTGAAGCAGGCACCAAAGTCTC
Organism: Hypotaenidia okinawae; assembly: GCA_027925045.1. Classification (NCBI taxonomy): domain Eukaryota; kingdom Metazoa; phylum Chordata; class Aves; order Gruiformes; family Rallidae; genus Hypotaenidia; species Hypotaenidia okinawae. The sequence goes on from BSDF01000001.1 coordinate 94,919,302, forward strand.
ATGGTGCCGTTCTTGTATGCCACTACAAACTTAATCCCAAATACCATGCCCAATCCATCTAGGAAGTCTCTCAGAAAAATTGTTGATGACTGTGTGACATTGGACTATCACAACATTGCATTGTCATTATATGCCTCCATTTTCATCTTGAATTTTAAAGAGCAACACTGTTTCTTTCCCACAGTGTCCCATCTGTCTGACATCTCTGGACAGAGAGTTCTTTGGTAGAACTGCAAGTGACAGCTGACTTCAATTTCCACACTCTTCCTGATCTGTATTTAAGTCCTTGTAGGTGGTATGTAAATAATTATGTAGCTGATTAATGGGTAACATGTTTCCTGTCACCCCCAGATGTTGTCAAGACATTGCCAGAAGCTCTGGAAGGAATTAATTTACTGCGGTGATGCAGCAGTGTTGTGGTCAGCACTGTAATGATGAAAAAAACATATACATATAGCATATGTAGCTATCAGAAATCAAGGTTTTTGAAATGTCCACATTTTCCAGTGAGATGAGGAGTCAGAGATGGCTCTTCAGCATGAGACAGGTCCACGGCAAATGTTTTGTGTTGCTGCAGAGTGGGTAGGGAAGCACCCTCTCCTCCTCCTTCTCTTTCTGCCTTGCTGCGTGACACTCATTTGTCTTGTGGCTATAGTGGTATAAAGCTATAGAAACATCACTTGAAGTAAATGGATTTTCTGCTGGTGTGACTCAGAGCAAGTTTGCTGTCTTCCCCTCTCCAGAGTCTTTATCTAAGCCTGCTGGCGTTGGGAGAAGACGACAAATAGTTATACAACAATAGTATGGAAAAATTGCTGCAATTTTCCTAAATGCATCAAGATATTTATGTTACATCCCATTTAAATAATAATAATAAAAAAAGATATTCAAGAAGAGACTGTGGAGTTCAACACAGCAAGTTCTGCTCCATGTTTATCTCCACCTCTCTTCTTCCCATGGCTTTTGCTCACTTGTTCTATTTTCCCTCTGCTCTTTCTAGGTGCAAGCTTCTACCTGGAGTAGCCTACCAGTCACAGTGTAACCACACTGGTGTCTGCTCAAGTCAGATTGACCTAAAGAATTAATGTAAATTGTCTTCGCTGTATTTGTATCGCAGGTTAATTCTCCTCAGAGCTCAGCTGTGATATGCCCAATTACCCCTTCCTCTGTGTCCTCCTCCAACATCTGCAGCTTCTGGGCTTGTCACACAGATATGCTTTGCACGATTCCTTTTTCTAGCTGGTTCACAACGGTGCCTTTAACCTTTGTGGCTCTCTGATCCTTTCGGATAACCTGAAAGAAAGGCAGTTAGTGGCAAAGCACTATGTATTCTTGTGAAATCCGGGGGAGGAGGGGAGGGGAGGGCGGGAATCTACACTGAGGGTGGTGACCCAAAATCTCATGGTACACCCCTGCATTTCCTCATGAGGGACGGGGCCCATGGGAGCCCGTGGTATTGGGGTAGTGAGAGGGGAAACTAGAATCACAGTGTGGGGAGTGGGACACTTGGTTGGGGGATTGCAGGGTGTCCTAGTTTTGGCCAGGCCAGAGTCAACCTCCCCAGGCAGCCAGCCAGCCCAGGTGAACTGAGTTACCACCGGGTGAGCGTGTAATTGGCTGCTATTGTGCCCCTTTCACGGTGCTTTTGTCAGCAAACTGTTCTTATCCCAAGCCACGACGTTCTGTCTGCTTCTCCTCCGGGAGCGAGCGGCGTGTGATGCTCAGCCACTGCTTGGGACTGGACCACCACACAAGGAGAGCTTGGGAGAAGATATATCAAACCCATCGCTTGGCAGAGGAGGGATGTCTGGTACTCAGTGATGAAAATGGAGGTAATAAGGAGCAAAGAACTTGGGGGGGTATTATGAAATGCTGCTTCTGGAGTGCTCATTGAGCCTGTTCCTCAGTAGTAAGAAAGAAATATGACCTTTTTTTTTACAGTACTTTAATTTGGCCGGATTTTCATCTGGGGTTTCTGAATCCAGCTTCTGTATGAAGCCTCTTCTATGTTGGCTTTTAATTTTTTCTCCTGTGTTCTGTCTGACACATTTCTTCCTGAATCTACAATTTCAGTTGGGGTTTGAGTCCTGCTGCTGTCTGAGTATCTGTAGACTTTGAAGTGGGAGGCAGAGTGGAAGGAGTAAGGAAGGACACGCTAACATGGGTTGTGTGGTGGTGGGGGGTGGGTCTGCGTGTGTGTGGTGTGCTGACCTCTGAAGATCAGCTCTCTAACAGGGCTTCAGAAGACAAGGGGGAAGAGGAGTAACGAGGCAGGTGAAAATCATATTGCTTGTTTTCATGAGCTGTGCTCTTTCAGTTCCAACCAAATATTTGAACATCCATTTGGGTGTGTCCGAAGGTACAGTTAAAACAATTAAGGTGATGTTCCTGGTTTGGATTAGTGGAAACTTTCCCCTTCAGCTGTTCTATCCTCAGTACTGGATTTCTGTCTTTTCTTGCCAGCTGCTGTCACTTCTGACTGTTGTGTGGCATTATCACAGTCGGCTTGTCTGGACGGGCTTTTGTAAGAGTTGCCATGGGATGTTGCTTTGTCCAGGAATGGTTATTCCCTGTTGATCAGGTACAATACCCACCAGCTTTTATCCTATCTTAATTCACTCTAACACAATCTGATTTCTTGGCATAAGAAATGTCTGATGGAAGGAGATCACTTGTAGGGAAGGAGTGGATTAGTGTGCTCAAATTGTTGGCAGAGCTATAAAAAGATTTTTTAAATTTCTTTTTTTATAATTGGGCGTGACAGTGTTGTGACAGGAATTTTATGGAAGGTTGGAGGGGAAAGCATTTTGGAGTAACCCTGATATTCTTTTGTCCCCAGCCCTGGAGCCCAAGTAGTCATCATGGGGCACTTCTGTTTTACTCCCTGCTCTTTCCATCTTTTTAACTCCATGCTGTAAAGTATTTTGAATAAAATCCTGTAGGAGCTGTAAGAGATACATGTTTGCTGTTGGCAAGGTTTGTCAGAGTTGGAGTTATGCTTGGAGAGTGCTGTGCAGGTTATTCAGGGGGAAGCCTACTCATCCTGGGAAGCAGGCTAAATGGAGGCAGGGGAATCTCCTTCCATCTCTGACTGCTGATTTCCAGTGCAGAGGTTAAAGCAATAATTGCATGTCACAACACTCTTAACTTATTCTTTGGTTTTGTTGGTTGGTTTTGGCGTGGGTTTGGGTTTTTTTTTTTCCAAATTCTTTTCCTCCTGCATTGAACCCAGCTGCATCTCCCCAAGTCCTCTGTGCGTGTGTGTGGGCTGGAAGCAATGGGAGCAATCAGCGGGAAACAGGCTGCAGATGGACTGAGATACAGAGGCAGGTAAGGCTTAGTGATGGGATGCCAAGTAAGTGCTTTGCTGCGTGGTGCTTGGTGGATTGTTAGAGGCACTCGCTTCCCTGCTGGTGGTCTGAGCCCGTTTGTGCTCCTGAAGCTTAGCTGTGATAGCTCAGTCTGATCTAACTCTGCCCTAGGTGGAGAGGCGGCCTGACAGGTAGATGCACGGGAGAACAGAGGAAATGTGTCTAAGCATAAACAGTGAGTGAGAGCCCAGTTCCTTCCTTGTGGCGTGGCGAGTGTATATGAAACATCTGCGAAATGACAGGGAGTAATAACAACAACAGTCGTGACAATTAATTCTGTTGTGGAACCATCCTCAAGAATAGGTTATGGAAAGGTTTTCCTCTGGAGTTTTCACTGTAATGGGGCAACATAATAAGGGAAGCAGGAAAATACCATCTTGGGCAAGGACATCTGGCTTTGGTTATCTGCTGTGGTTTTCCACTTTAAAAGTTACAGTGGGACTCTTATTATTTTTTTTTTCATCATTACCACCCCTTATGTCTCCTATTGTGTGAAAGTTGTTCTTTTATATTCTATTACTAGCTAATACCATATACTGCTTAACAGAATGCCATTGCCCATCTCTCCCTGCTCTGCAAGTTCCCTGTGGCGTGCTGAGGAGCTATTTACTGATCCATGCCTTTACTGGCTATTTCTCTAAAGACCAGATTGATCTGAGTTTTAAGTGAGTGCATGCCGTTACTTATTTTTAAGGTGGTCATCTTAAAAGTTTGAAAGCATTTAAACGCTGTAAATCTGTCCAGTGCTTGGCCTGTTCATCAATAGGTGGTGCCCTTTGCATTTGGGACCTGCAGACTTTTTCCGAGTGTTCTTATCAGTCACAGCCTCAGCTGCATCACGTCGTTTTTGGAAGTGGAGCAAGAGTCCATGGGTACTCATTTGTGTTGGGATGATAATTGCTCAGTGGCTTCCTAATCTTCAGACTGGGTGCTTTGCTTGTACTGTACAGAGCTGCTCTCAGGAGGATGAGAATGGCAAGGTCACCACTGTGACTGTTTTGTAATACTTCACCTGTAGCGCTTTGTGTGCCACCTAGGAGCTCAAGCTTCATGAGTTCACAAATTCCAGGAGAAGTGGACCGTTACCCTCCCCAGGATAATGGCTGGAGGATGAAAAGAGAGATTCTCTGTTGGGATCTATGATTGTTTCTTCAGAGACAGGTTAATGTTAGCTGATTACTTAGAGGGGAAAATTTAAGTCACTGATAAAACCCCAATTTGCTGCAGTGGGACAAAATTGACCCTCAGGGTTTTATAGGTGGTTCTGAACTAGTCACCCAATAGAGAGGCTGATTTTTATCACTTTAAACAGGCTTCTCTTCTCCAAGCTTATTAAAGACTGCTTAAATAAGCTGTTTGTAATCACTGCTGATTGTTTCCCTCTGTTTATTTAACAGACTAAATATATTTATAAAATCCGTTTCTGTTCCCCTGTGTCTAGCATTAATGCATTTGGTTATTTTACTTCCCTTATCACTGTCATGTAACTGAACAGATTAATATATATTGTAGTCAGCTGCTTTCTAATTTTTTTCTCAGTGCATGTTCATTTTTACCCTTGTCTCTTTGAGCAGACTCTCCCAAAAACACATTAACAATGTGCCTCACATTTTCCTTTTTTTTTTTTTTTTGATAATTTATGGATCTTTGTAGAGATCTGCAACACACAAAAGCCTTCTCCCTGCTGGAAATCCATGTATCTTATACTTTATTCTTAATTTTTTTCCATAGTGCTTTTTATATGCCTGTACAGTAAAATAGGGGGCTATGAGGAGGAACACTTTTCAACAGGACTTTTTCCTATGTTATTTAATATTCCATGTAATTCCATCAGGAGGAAGGTATTCATTGCTGAGCTTCAGAGGCAAGCTTCAAGTATTGCCACCAGTTTCGGGTATTGGCTAGGCTATCTTTATAAAAAGACTGGTATACTAGGAAGAAGAGATGCTAAACTTCATGATTATGTGATAATTACAGCAAATAACAAAATCTGGAAAAATAGAAAAAGAAGGATTGGTGGATGTTTATGCACTTTATGCTAACTTTAGGTTACCCACGCTGGTAGCTCTGGGTGATGTGCTTTCCTATATCAGTCTTGACAATGAAAAAATCCTGCAATTATGTTGTCTTCAAAACCTCTGGGTCTAATGAATTTTCATAGCAATGAAGGCAGAGTGTGAGGGGAAGCCCACACAGCCATGCTGCAGACTCAATAGGAATCAGTTGAAAACTGCTGTTCTCTAGTTCTGAAGAAAGAGGTTTTTGCTTTTGAATCAGGGAATGCATAGTTCCTTGAAGTTCTATCAGGAAAAATAGGTTGGGCTTTTTGTTTGTTTGGTTGGTTGGTTTGGTTTTTCTTTTTGAGACATTCTTATCCTGAGGAAAAGCTGTGCCCTTGGAGCTTCCAGTTTTATAAAATTACAATGAAATGTTAAGTTCTTGCTGCACAAATGGGACCAAATCCTATCAAACCTCAAACATCTTCCTACCGGTTGCATTTCAGGTTACCAGCTCTGTTCCTGAACTGTAGTTTTTGCATTGGTTATAAGGATAGTCTTCTGTAAAAAAAAATTTAAAACTGTCATATTCTGTCTTGAACATGGACTCTATATTTTTCCAAGATGAACTTTTTACATCCTTGCGGAGATGAGCTAGAACTTCCTCCTGTTGAAGTGCGTTGACATGCAGATTTCAGAAGAGCTGTGAGAAATACCAGATGTAAACCTGTTCTGGGATCACGGGAAAAAAAGCAAACCCAACCCTAGGGTTATTTAGAGTAAGACTAACAGATTTGGAAGGGATGTCTTCCAAAAATACTAGAAAAGCTTTTGCTGTTGACAGCTATCCATATTTGTGGAGGCCTACATGGAGTATGTTCCTGTGTGTGTAGCAGAAACTCTTCCATGAAACCAGGAGCCAGCCACAAGGATATATTGGTTAATTAGCCAATGACTCTAGCTCTGGTCTTGTCTGGGACTTCCTAAGTTCCTAAACATCACACTACTTCCGTTTGTCCTGGTGGTACTCAGTGATACTGCAAAATAAGCGCCTGATGATCGTTCATAGCTGCGCAATACAAGAATAAGAGGCAGCCTCAGTTACAAAGCAAGAGTGGTGCAGGGCTTGCCCTCCAGCACGTATGGATTTGTTGGTTAAGAAAATACCTTGAAACTGCCTCCTCCTGGGCCCTTTTGATCTTCTGTGCCCTCTCATTTCCTCTTGATTGTTTCTTTACTTTCCTGGTGTCTTCAGGGGCTCTGAGAGTGTTCATATACACATGGCTGAGGGACGTGCCATCTGTCTAGCAGGGACACAAATGCCCTGAAGGTGGGCTAGTGCAGCAAGTGAGTAACATAATAAGAGCCTTTCTTTTGTGACACGGGAGCCAGGATTCTGAATAGAAGAGCGAAACCAACCTCTTTCTTTTACAGTGAAAAGAAGCAGCCCAATTATGAGCAGTGTCTGAAGAAATTCATGCTGGGCTAGGCCATTGGGCCACCTCCGCAGTGTTGCCAGGCCCTTTTTCCGAGGGATTTGGCTGTATAGTGCAGGAGACCTTCAATATCATCAACTTCTTTCTTTTGGTGTTCTTTTTTCTCTCCCGCTCTCTCTTCCCTTAACAAAACTGCTCCCACTGATTGATATGTTTTTAATGATTACCCTCGCCATATACTCCATGCTATGGTGATTTACAGTCTTTAAGATCCTTTTTTATTTGACAGCTCCTTCCTACTCATTTTTTTTTGTCTCTGCGTGGCAGATATTGCAGTGATATTGTAGCGCTGACAAAACGGGAATTACAAAGAAGCACTTACCAAGCTAATGAAGCTGTGGGGGGAGAGGGGAAGAGAGACAATGTGAGTGTTTAAAACCACTTTCTGTTTAAGTCATCCACCTGAGCAATCAGTGTTTGTATTGAATTGCCTTGTTCTGGAGGAAAAAAAACCCACAACAAAAACCCAACAACAACAAAAAAACCCAAAAAACAAAACCCCCCAACGAAAACAAAATGCCCCAAAACTCAATTGTCTTGAAAGATTTTGGTCTGGTCATTTAATGAGGAAACGGCACTTGATGTAGGGCATCTCACAAAGATCTTCATCAGGCAGGGACTCTCTGTATTTCTGTAAAAACATTTTTCTTTCCCACAGGGCTGATAATATTCTCAATTGCTAAGATAGTGGCTGCGATATCCAGAGGGTGGAAATGAAGCCCCAGGGACTTGTGTGCTTGTGTATTAATCTGAGGAGAAAGAAATGCCAAACAGAAAGAAAAGTTTCCTGGGATCTAAACGTTTGTAGCTCATTACTGAAAAATAAATTGTATTGGCTTTTACTGTTTCCTATTAAATGATCATAATCTCTCATTTTTGTCATTCCAGCTTGGTGTTGCTTGGTAGAGAGCAGCCTTCTGAGAATTCCCTCCCAAGGAGCAGGGATGCTTTCTAAGTGAACAGCCCCCCGCAAAAACACCCTAGTCATTTCAACGATCGGGATTTGTATCTCCCTTCAGCTTAACTGGTACCTATTTCCCATAAGACACCCATGTCATTGAGCTACTTAAGCCATATGAACAGCACAGCAACAACACAAGCAAAGCAAGGTTTAGTTTATAGCATTTTACTGTATCTTTATGGTCTCGCTGTATTGTAGGTGGTATTGTTTCTGAACCAGAGCTGGAGAAAATCTTTTTGAAACAAGCAGCTCGATGAAAAGGGCCTTTTTATTATGATAATTCATTATCTGTGTAAAAACTCATGTGAACAGAAGCCTTTGTTACTCAGAAAAAAAAAAGATCATGAGAATAGTTTAGAAAGAACATATTTTGGCTGACCGTCTGCCTGGATGCACTCAGCTAATGCAATGACTGTTACTTCAGTTATTTCCTATACCTAACTTGGTTCTCTGCTCTTTGTGACTGATGTCCTGCCAGGTAGTATTGCTTGTTTTCTCCTCTGTGTCTGACACTCAGCCCCACAGAGGACTTATCAAATATTTGGCAAAGGCATGTTCCCTCCATACATTTGACTGTTCTGACAAACAAGAATGTACCTGTACTATAGTATTTGCGTTAAGTGGGTCAACAGAATAGGAAAGCAATCAAGGAGGATTTATGTTTGAACAAGGGTTCACAAGTAGCTATTTTGCATTATTTGCCCAGCTCAAGCATGAACAAAGCTGATTTAAGTACTTTCCTTGTTCACAGATGGCACATAAATAGTAACTGCAAAAGTACTGTGCTCTCTACATAGCTAGATGTTATTTCCTTTTAAAGTCTCCCTGCGTTTTTTTAATAGCAGTTTATCTATCTGAGCTACTTCTATCTCCCCTATTACCACAGCATCTGAACATCTCAGAATCCTTAATGCATTTATCCTAATAACATCTCCCAAAGAAAGGGAGGCGCTATTATCTTCTTTTTATGGGTCTCTTATTTATGGTCCTATTCCTTCAAGATTGGAGATAGGTTGGCTTGAAGAGGTAAAATCCTGTGGTATACACTGGCTGTATCTCTCCCACCAAGTCACCATTTACGGTTACAGCTCCCACCCCACAGCCAGGCTGTCCATGTGAGGAATTCCCTAATACATTTTGGGCAAAATGAATGTAGGAAGCAAACACTCACTGTTTAATTAGCTGAAATAATCTGACTCATTTGGAGTGGCATCAGGGCTTTTGTCATCATGCAGGCGGCTGAGGTGAAAGGTGTGAGGTGACAGTGGCAGGAGAAGAGATGCTTGGGTAGGAATGAAGGTCACAGGAGGAGGATGTGGGTGGATGCCAGCCCTGAAGGGAGTACTGTTGTATTGTCACTGTGTCAAACCATTTGTAGGCTGCCTGTGGAAAAAGAATTCAGTTCCTAGGTCCTAGCACTATTTTCCTTGTGCCAGAGCTGCCTGAGGCTGGGGTGTGCTTTCCTGAGGCACCAAAACCAGAGGGAAGTTAACGCTGCCACAAAGGATACAAGTAGCTTTCAGCAGGGATTTCTCCCTCCCCAGCTTGCAGTGGTCAGATACAAACCTGTGGAGGGGGGAAGCAAACAGAAACCAGCTGCAGGTGGCTCTTGCTGAAGAAGGGCAGAATGTGCCCTATTTCAGCAGAGACTCTGTCATGAAACTTCGCCCCGGACAGATTGTCTCAGACATGCTGTGAAGCTGTGTGAAATGACTGGCCAGGGTTATGCGCAGTCTGTATGAGAGCACAGACTTTGGCCCGTGCTTTCCAGGTCCTTGGCTGTGGGCTGACTTTGTCCATCTGTGAGCTAGTTCAGTTCTTTTGTGCTACTCTACTTGTATCTGTTTTTCTGTTGTCTAATCCTAACTGTGGTGGTTACAGATTTTTAAAATTGTATTTCACATGGGGCCTGGTTAGCTGAAGTGAAATGATCTCATGCTTTGTACTTGGGGCTGTGCTAAAATCTCCTTTCTTAAAGTAGTATCTCCATGCTTCCTGACTGCAAGGGAAGAAGTGCTAATTTTAATGCTAGCCCTCAGAATTTGTTGGAGCTACTTCTGAGTTTCTGGTAGGCACGTATTGTCTGTGTCCCTAGTTACTATTAGCTGTTAACAGCTGTTAACACTATCAGGTGTTAACAATTAGCTGTCTTGTAGCAATTCCAATTTGAGAAATTCTTTTTCTGAAAATGGAAACTATTTTTAGGCCTTTATTTTCCCCTTTTCTGGGGAAGTGTAAGAAACTGAAACGAAGACACGTGAGGAGCTTATATTAAGCATATCAAAATGAATACAAAATATATTGAAGTGTTAGTGTAACAAAACCATGTTTTTACACTTGGTATTGTCTCCCAAATTTAACATCATAAAGAATTTTGAAGTGTCATTTATACTTTTAGAATGAAAAAGTATTAGATACTGTAAAGTTTGTTAAATGATGGAAAATCCAGCTCTGATCAATTCTCCATGTTGATGCTCTGAAAACTGGAAAAAAAAATCAATCTGTTTCTTAACAGATTTGACAATAGTTTATATAATTTTTGGAAGCAATTCAGAACAAGTTTCATTCCTCCATCCCCAACAAACAGAAAACACTGCTAATAAGTGTTTTCAAACAAGTTGTCCATAAAACAATAAAAAGGCACCCCAATAAACAGGAGACAGTAAGTGTAACATTAGAGTATAGGAGCATTAAAAGAAGACCAGTATTAGAAGACCACATTGAAATCCAGATTTTCTCTCATGGCAGTTTGCAAACTAGTTTCTAGGCTGCGTTCTTCTCTGACTTAGAAAGCTAATTGCAAAGAGAGTTAGGGCAGAGCAATGTTCTTAGCAGGACTGCTAGAGGTTTTTTCCTAATGCTTTAGTTTTCCAATCTACTTGGGAGTTTTTATAAGAATGCACTGCTCTTTTCAGGTTCTGTGTTCCCAGGTTCAAATATATGCTAGAGGAAGTCTTCCTTGCATCCCTTCTAAGCCTTTCTTGTAGACTTTTTTAGATGATTCTGATTTGTTCCAAGCCAAATTTAGGGCCTCCAAAACCCATTTTAGGCCTTGAGGCTGTAAGAAAATGTTTCAGTGTTGTCAGCAATGGAGCAAATCTTAGAGACTTTATAGGAAGGGAAGAGGACGTTATTTTAAAACAAAACTGTTTTCAGTTGTTTATACTTCTGCATCAAGCTGCTTGTAAGTATGTGTGTAGAGGAGTGTGAGACCAAGTAGTATGTTGAGCTGTCTGGCCCCAGGATGCATATGTCCCAGCTGTTTGTGCAGGGTGTTGTACGATGGCGATTAAAACTAGAGATGCTAGTTTTTGGATCCTCAGCAACTCCTCCAGGCTGGTGGCTATGTGATAGTTTTGGGGTGCCCCTCTTTGTATTGTCTAGAAGCTTGTAGCTGGCAGGTGTGTAGGAGATGGCAAGTCTTTCGTCACTGTGCCACCTGTGTGAGCACTGGGGATCTGTTGCCTGGCATGTACTGCAGTCTGGGTGCCTGGAGAAGCCACACAGAGAGTGTGTGACTAGCTGATCTGAGAATTACCAGGATGTTGTAGTTCTGTGTGGCTGAGTCCTGGTGGAGAATGGGGGGCTGCAGGGGAATCTCTCTCTGGCACCTGAAGTGCCTCATTCCCCGTGTTGTCTGTTGTCCACCCCCACTTTCCTTCTTTACTGGCCTTGGTGCCTACAGTTTCTTACTCCCTTCTCTCATGGCAAAAACCAACTGCTAGTGTTCGTTTGGGTTTTTTTCCTCCTAAATGTGATTCCCAGAGGTGCTGTGACCGTCACTGATGGGCTTGGCCTTGGTCAGCAACAATTCTGGCCTTGAATCTGCTGATGTTTATTCTCTGGGGCCTGCAGAGAGCTTCTGACTGCTGCTTGCCGAAGCTGCCCCTGCGGCTTCAACTTCTGCACCAGGACCCAGCCATGAAAAACTGACATTCCACCCCTTGCCTCTGCAGATCACATATTTGAGAATTGTCCTTAAAATCCCCATCCCAACAGAAATTCTCTACAATTATTACACTACCCAGCCATGCAAAACTGCAAAGCAGTGCTTGCCGTTCCTATGGTCCCACTCCTGCCTCCCCTTATTTCCAGTCATTCTCCAGGCCTGTCAGTCCTAAAATTTCTCTGTAGGGGGTGGCGGTAACTGTGGGCAAGTAAGTAGGGTGGGCTGTGCTTTATTCTCCAGGCTTCAGTCCCAAGTTTCTTCCTTTCTTGATCTCCCTAATTGTATTGAGAGGCATGAAATGAAAAAAATATCGACTGAACATTCTTGAACATTGGACAAATAAAGTAAAATCACATTTTGAGCAAACTGGTGGGGTGCATCTTACTGTATTCGAATTTGTTTATGACTTAGCTGATAAAAATCTGCTGCCATTTTTAGGAGAATTCTTTGGGGTGTTATGTATTACATTGCTGAAAGAGCTGTTCAAATCAAGTTTTATGCTAAGGCAATTTTCCTTGGTGATTGTTTGGTTACAATAGTGAAAGAAAAAAATTATTGTTTTAGTAGTATCCTCTGTGAAGCCGTGTGTCCCTCTGTTATTGTTTCCAAAGATTTGAAACCTGAAGGAATCCTTATTGTCATCAAGGCTGACACCTGCCATGTGTAAAAAAACAAACAAACAAACCCCCACCCAAACAAAAAACCCACAAAACCAAACAAACCCCCCAAAATACTCACCCCACAACAGTTCCAAACCAAGAAACACAGCAACAAAAAAGCTCACAAACCTACCAACCCCAAACCAAACAAAAAACAACCAACCAAATAAACCACCACACATGGTATACCCAGGAGCTCTTGTATTAATCCTTTAATTTCTGTGGAACTAAAGCTTAAAATATTCTGGAGGAGTCATGTTCTTACAAACTCTGTCTTCAGTTTGCAGCTTAAATTAGAAGCCACTGAAAGCCCTTATCTGCAAAATACTTTTTTGCCCAGTGTTAAATGCATTAGGGAGCTAGATCATTAACAGGGGAAAAGAATCGGAGGCCATCTATGGCTTGCTGGGTGTTAGGATGCTCACTGGTGTAGTGGAGCTGAAGAGAGTGTTGTCCTCCCTTACAAGGCCATTGTGCTGTCATACTAGTGTGGGACTAGGTGGCTTTCTGTTTCTCATTTTCTGTTATTTCTGACTTTAGAGATAGAAAAAAAGTCTTTGATTAAATGTGACATCAATTTAAGTATACATAATTGATATACAATATACAGGCTCTCTAATCCATGGCTAGTAACTTTTTATTTTCCAGTGTACAAAGTCTTTTGCTATCTGGGATTATGTCAGTATTATATGAAACAGACTGCTACAAAAATTATCAAGAATGAAATTAATGTAAAAATCAATATTAAAATTCACCCCAGAGTATAATACACATGTACCTATGTGAATGTGCACACACACACAAAAATCCCAAATCCCCTTAGTTTTTTTAACAATCTATACCTAGTTTTCTGTCTGAATTATGTTTTAATGTATGAACAGGCTTATTTGCCAAATAGTTGGTGTTATACTTCTGAAAATCATGGGAAATAGTGAAAATATAAATAAAAATATCAGTAACATGATTTTTTTTTTCTCACTTGTTTTTTTGGTGTATAGGTTGTCTTTTTTTTTTTTTCAGCTGTGAGATCTGGAATTATAATCTGATTTTAATGAAACCAGTGTGGCAAAATGCTTAATAACATAAGTTTTTAGAAGCAACCTGTCAAATATTGCAAGTAGGAATAATGGTGACAAAATTGTAGTATCTTCAGTTTTTAACAGCTAGGGAAATGTGATTTGGGATTTCTTTCTGTGTTTGTTCTTTGCTATCTATGTCTTCATGTCTTTATTTTGGCAGACTTTTATTTAAAAATTAAAAGCTAGATTCTACTTGTGCAGTTGAATTGGGTCATACAGTTTTCCCACTTAAATCCTTTCTGTGTAAGAGATTTTGCTGGATTGGCACCTATATTTATGCCAAGATGCTGGCCACAACAGAAATGAGATATGTGGGGGTTTTTTTTTTTGCTAACTTATTCTTGCACAAGATTGTTTGCCACAAAGATGATTATACTGGTTGTTAACTTTCCCTCCTAATGTATTAATTTTCATGGTATGGGAAAAACAAAACCTGATGAGGTGTCTATTTAAATATTTGTTTGGTTTTGCATTAAATTCATCTGGGAGGGTGGTATGGATCTGCAACCTACCCAAAAAGGTACAGTACAGCGTGACGTTGCTGCAGTGCGTGTGACTGGTGCAGGGTACGTCAGATCAGGTGAAGTAGAGCAGATGTCTCTGTCCCCAGCTCTGCAAAATGAAGAGGAGGAGACAATGGGGCTGTAACTTCAGCAGAAGGGAGCTGCATTTGCTTGTTGTGGTATTTGCCTCTGTTGTGTAAATCTATAACAGTTCAGTCATAATGTGCTTTAATTTTTGTTGGTGGTGTGGGGGAAAGTTTTGGGTGTGGAGAAGAGAGGCATACAGATGTGCCTTTCTGTGTTGTGCTTCATGAGGCAGATTGACTGGCAGCAGAGATGCTCTGGACTCTTTTCCTGAGAGGAAAAGGCTACAGTTGTGCCTTTTTGTCCTCAATCTCTTTTTTTTTTTTCCTTCTTCTTCTGGATCTGTTCTCACCATTTTCCTGGACATCTCTTTGGTGAGGTCTTCAAGGAGGACGCTCTTGCTCTCTCTGCATTACAGTTAGTGTCCCAGGGGCCTCTGGCTAAAGGTAGGTGCACTCTGCTAACAGTAATGGACTTTTTGCCTCAAGGTGCTTCTACCTTTAATCCTCACAGTATAGCTGTCCCTTGATCTTTTATTATAGAAGTATAGTGGCACAGACAAACCAATTTTTAATGTGACAAAAATAGAAATTAGTGTGTGTGCACATTATGGCCAAGTTCAGGTCCCTAAAGTCAGGCTAGCTTCTATTTTTAACCAGGCAAAGTAGAACTTTGCTAGCATATGCAAGGAGTGGGTTTTTTTGTCTTTAATATCACAAGCATTAGCTGCAGATCTTTATAGAGTTCACTTTAATTCAGGCTTTTCCCATCTGTCAAGTAGCTGTAAAATTAGGACACATCCCATCCATTGCTTAGTGGGGAGCAGAGAGCTGTGCTCTGCATGGAGGCTTACTGCAGGAGGCTCATGGCAATGTCACCAAACAGCAGAGTGCCTACAGATCAGAAGAGAACTGAGCTTGGGAGTATGTATTTTTGGGGACTGCCTTCAGCTTAGACCCATGTGCTGAATGGCCATTCACAAATGCAGAATGTTAGGTGTGGTGCTGGTGTGTTCCTCCTAGATAGATGTCATTTGGAAAGGATCCCACCATGAGGCTGCTCAATGACGCAGACTAAAGTGGAGATCAGACCTGCTTTGAAAGCAGGCTCCCTTCCAGGCTTCAAACAAAATTAACAAAGGCAGGTGGGAAGGAGAGTAAAGAAATCCATACTAGGTACACCCAAGTATGATGAAGCATAAAATATTGGGCTCTGATGGCACTATTGGCCATGACTGTCCCTTGCCCAGAACCCCCCAGGGCTCCTGCTGCTCTGCCCAAGACCCCATTTCATCCTCCCAGGGCCCTCATATCCCACAACCCCCATGGCAGCTGCTTGTGGCTGCCAGACGCTGCCTCTGTAATGCTGCAGCAGGGCTGGTCTCCAGGTCCACCATGGCCAGCTATGAGCCCTGAGGAGCTAAGCCCACATCCCAGCCTGGCCTGCCCTATCCCTAGGGAGGTGCCTTGGGCTGGGGCTGCCCTGCTTCTGGCTGGGGGTGGGACAGGCCCTCCCATGCTCCTGGGGAGCCCCTGCTGCTTCCAGCCCTGTCAGTGCCTTGACAGAAAAAGGGTTGTTTTAAGGCCTTCTGTATGCTTTGGGAGACTCCAAGTTTTGCAGACAGGGATTAATGGATTGGACTACCAGAAAACACATTTGGCCCGCTCTTGTTGAAGATGACCTATGTACTTAGCAACTTCTGGAAAACAAGGCTATTCTTGGTTTCAGTGCCTGGATGCTGATTTTTGTCCTAGATTCTTCAAAGTATTTTGGTGCTCCATTACTTTTCCTTGTAATGAAAATCCTGGCTCTGTTTGAAAAACATTGGTCTTCACCTCCTGGTGTTCTTGCTTCCTCACTTCTGCTCCTGATTCCTAACATAAGCTTCTGTGTGGTTTGATTTCAAGTGGCAGACACAGTATGGAAGCAAGTAGCCTTTGAGCTGTGTATTTTGTGGCATTCAGTTATTGCCAGTTTTCCCCTTCTGCTCCTCTGAAACAGCATGTGCTATCCCCAAAAAGTGTGGGCAGGCAGCTTTGGGCAGGGGGAAGTCAAAGGAGGAGGACAGTAGTCTCCAGGAGTGTGTTTTCTTCATTGTGTCTAGGTATTTTTTTGTACCTGTGGATCTGGTGCATCAGCTTTTGTTATGTGCTGTGCTGCTGTTTCACCACAGATAAGGCCTTATTTTGTCTCAGTTTTGGATAGGTGTGCCTTTTCAGTTTGCAAAAATGTTTGGGATCCACCCGATTCTTAAGAAACTCTCCCACTTGCACTGATGAAAAGAGAACACAGTTGGCTTCTGAATTAGAAAATTGCAGTACATCTGCTTTGCCCTTCAGCCCAAAGCTGCACAGTTCCAAAAACACAGAGCAGTGTTATGTTCTCTGTCTTACATGCTCTAACACAACCTAACGTTAGCTGGTCTGGGGTGCATTTGAAGAAGCAGACATTCTTCCCATGTGGAGGGTGGAAATCAAGTATTTAATTGATGGCAGCAAGTTTCCTACTCTGGAAGTATTGACATTCTCAATTACAGTGGCAACATCAAAGCTTTCTGCATGAAGCTTTAGCCAGCCCTTGAAACATATGGTGGAATGTTTTTTGTGCTGCTGCTGCTCTACTGTGGTGTATTGGATTTGTGCTTGCATCATTTTCTCCCATTAGTTAGGCTCACCCTACTTCACCTTTCCAATTTATTGGAACTTAACTGTTCATTGTCAACTGACTCAGGAATGCAGAACCACACTCTGTAGCCAGCATATGGCCTGAAGTTAATAAATTTAAATGCATGAAGTAGAGTAAATTAGAACTAGTATGTTAATGTTGATAGCTTTTACCACAAAATTCTTATTACAACTGTCTCGGAGATTTGGATTTTTTGCACATAATATTGTACATATGCATGGTAGCACAACTCCCTTTTTTTTTTTTTTTCTTCTCACTGTGGCCTAATGGGAAAACATGAAGTTTTTTACAAATAAAAGCTTTGTATTCACTGAAATGGAAATGATACAATTTCTTCTTTTAGTAAAGACCTTTGCTGGCATTCTCATAAACAGTAAGAAGGAAAAGAAAAAAAAAACCCACACCAAACCAACAACACATTGGGCTATGGGTGAGAGAAAACTCTTTCCTTAGAAGAAGGAAAATTCTCTTTCCTCCACTAAGCATTGCCCCCTACACTCTCCCTCCCCATATATAGGTGGTGGTAATACATACATGCAAACCTTTCATAAGTAAACATTTGTTTAGGGTTATGGGAAAAAAAATCTTAAATCTGAGTGTGCTTTCTCTATGTGTATTCATTTTATTTGTGAAAAAAAGTGACCAATCCAGTTATCTACAGGCACCTTGCTTGAATTTATTGACCTCTCCTTAGGTTAGCTTAGAAAGAATATTGTGTTGTCCCTGTGTACTGGCTGATGGGTTAAGAATACTACTTTATTACCCCTACCATCTGAAGGTAGCTATTGGTTTAACTTGCTGAGGTCTGAGTTTTACTTCCAAATTTCTCAATTCAGACTGGGGAAATTTTAGCACTTTGCCCATCCAGCACTTGCAGGGTGGTTTGGTTACTTCCTGTAGAAAGCTACGAGTCTCTCCTGATCAATATTAAGATTCCACTTCCCTTTACTCAAAGGCATCATTGTCCCTCATTTCTCCTGACTTTATTGATGCCTGTTCCCAGGGCTGCTGTTGGCTTTAATGGGAGCAGAACAAACACCTTGACTGAGATACTCTTTCCTGTTCTCCCCCTTCCTGATCTGCAGTCATCAGGCATGAATGCATTATTCTGAAAGGGCTGGAGTTGCAAGAGACTGCTGTGGCACCTCTTCTGGGGGGAGACTGGGAAGACTGTTTGGGTTGGTGATCTGAGACCAGCTGAAAGACTATGCTGGCTTTTTCTTTCTCACATGTAAGATTCTGGATGACAAGCCACCCTTGAGGCCTTGGTAGGTGCTCTGTCCACTGCCTGGTCTCTGTTGGATGTCTTGGCCTAGAGAGCAGGTTTCTGGATGGCCCTCAGGCAGACACGACCTAAATCTTGGCTCTGCCCAGAACAGGGGCCAGGTGGTGGGGTGCAGCTGTGTCTGTGGGCAGACCTAGCAGCCGGGGCAGCTGCGTGATCACCCTTCATGTGCAAGCGCGGAGGTGCTAGGAGTGATGACAGTGCCCAGGGCTCTCAGGCCGCACCAGGGCTTTCTGTAGCCACTAGTCCCCTTGTGATGCTGGAGGGTTTCTTGTGATACTTACTTACTTTTATTCTCTACCTTGGCACACCTATGCTGGTGCAATTTTGGTATCAACTATGTGGAAAATTGACTAATTTTGTTGTTGTAAATAGCTATTGAGCACTTAAGGAAGGAGTAGAATAAAGCTTGCCTCTTGATGGAGATCTGCTGGCATTTTTCTTCAGCTCCCTTTCACCTCCCTAACTTCTCTTAACCCCATGCCAAGCTTCCCCATCAACTCTTCCAAGCCCTGGAAGCAGAGGAGGGGAAGGGAAGTCAAGATCGAGATGTGGCAGCTGGGGTAAAGTTTAAGGCATTTTGTGGTCCTACAAAAAAAGCTCTGTCTGTTTTGGCAGCACCTCACTTGTATTGCATCTCAGATTAAATGGCTGGATGTCATGAGGCCATTGCACGTGGCAGCGCTCCATGATTTCTGAGGGCTGTTCAGTAGTTTGAATTCCCACATACAAAGAACTGGCCAAAACAGAGTTTTTGTGGAAACATGTCTTATTATACTTCGTGTTGGAAAACAAAAGAACTGACAGTGATTAAGTATGGATGCATGCAGATGGCAGAAAAAAAAGCACTTTGTGAAATAATGTAGGATGAAGTAGCCAGAACTGATACACAGTTATTCTGCTGTTAAGTATTTGTGTTAGCCAGGGGAACAATTTGGATGGTGAGGGCATATTGTCCTGTCTCTGGTGGAGGGAAGTCAAGTAATGGAGAGGATAAATGTCTTTGTTGTAGTTACCACCCTTGTGCATGTTCTGTATGCCCCAGTTTCTCTCCCCCGTTGTGTCTTAGTTGCAATGCTTTTTTCCTATTACATATTTTCTAGTTACATTGTATTTTAAATTTATCTGTTTATATGAACTACAGTGTTACTTAATTTGTGGCCTGTATTTTGGTGGGGTTTCTTTTTTTGTTAAAGTCAGTTAACCTGACAAATTTAAACCAAAAGCAAATAGGATAAAACAATGGTTTGTGTTGTGTTTTTTTCCCAGACTGACTCCTCTATAAAGTCTGTGGTTCCCCAAATCTTTGACACAAAAGTAAACAATTTTCTGGCTATGTTGAAAAAAAGCAAAGCAAATTAATAGATAACCCCAGAGAGGAAAAGTAGGATTTTCTTGCCTCTCCTCTTATACCATTTACCAGTGTTTAGGATGCTTGTTGAGGTAATAGGAGATCTGAATATACGTTCCTTTTGTGTAAGAGGAAATGTGAACAACCTCATGGAAAAATGTGTGCTTTATGTGCAAACTAGGCGTGGACGTTGTAAGCTTCTACATAAGCAGTGCACAAGTAGAAATTTTTTTCTTGTTCTCCCCCCCCCCATCCCAAAAGTCTGGCTTGAGTAGGAATCTTAGGTGAAGGAATTGAAAATTGTTATGGCTGAGCCAGGGACCAAACTCAGCGTTCTATTGTTAGATAAGCAACCAAACTGTGAGATTGTCCCTCTATATATAGCAGGGCAATGAAGCTGGTTAAGGGTCTTGAGTAAAGCTCTATGAAGAGTGGCTGAGGAAGCTGGGGCTTTTTAGTCTTGAGAAAAGGAGGCTGAGGGGATGGACACCTTATCCCTCTCTACAGCTGCCTGCAAGGTGGCTACAGAAATGTTGGAGCTGGTCTCTTCTCTTGAGTGACAAGTAGTAAGATAAGAAGCAGGCGCTTGAAATTGCACTGGGGAGATTTCGGTCAGATATCAGGAAGGATTTCTTTACTGAAAGGGTTGTTAGGCATTAGAACGGGCTGCCCAGGGCGGTGGTGGAGTCACCATCCCTGGAGGTGTTTAAAAGGAGTGTAGATGAAGTCTTTAAGAACATGATCCATGTTCTTGGACTAGCCAGGGTTAGGCTGTGGTTGGACTCTTTATGATCTAAAGAGTTTCTTCCAACCCAGGTGATTCTATGATTCTATATGCTGCTGTTTGGTTACCCCTCTTTAGATGGAGTTGAGCCACTGTTAGCTGGTTTCCCAGTTTCTCTGTTCCCCATTACTTTCATAGGTTTTGGTGACTACTTGCAAGTAAGCAGACATACAAAACACTTGCAAAAGTTACCGTGTTGTTAAAAGATAAGACTGCTGGAGAAGTATTTGTTCAGAAGGCTTTGGCTTAGGGCTGGGTTCTGTGAAGCTGCTTCTTTGCATGGTGTTATTGGCCTCATGGGGGTTTGAATGTATTCTCACGTTTAGATATTTTCTGCTGCAGTGGAAGGTTTTTGCATTACACTTGACTTTCACAGTAAGTAGGCGCTTACACAAACAAAGAGGTAATAACTAGATTCTTCTTAGTACAATCTTAAACTAGTCTAAAATGCGTTCCTTGAAAAACAGATAATTTGTTTCCCATGTGTGGGAAAGGCCTCGAGCATTTTTATTGCTTGTGATTTCTAGCTCTGTCATTGTCACCCTTCTACAATATCGGTTGAGTCAACAAAAATAATCTAATTTATGAAATGTAAAGTTATGCATCCACTGATGCTATTTTGAATAAAAAAAAACCTGTTCAAAAAGAACTTTAGAAGCAGAGAGAACTTCTTGCTTATGTTCAAATATTTAGCTCTGGTTCCTATAGTCACTTGTTGAGCTTTTATGCCATGCTTATGTTTTCTTGGTTGGTGTGGGTTTATTTCTCCTATGTTTAAAATACGCTTTTGCTCTGCAAATTTTTCATGTGGCTTCTGCTGGGATGTAAGCACGTGGCTCTGAAAGGCTCTGGGAGATCCCTTACGTGCCAGTGAATGCCAGTGGAAGCCTGGATAAGAGTAGAGCGCAGAAATGTCAGGCATGGGAATAGTAGGAAAGCAGAAAACCAGAAACTGGAATACATCAATCTATTTTTAGTTTTGATAAGTCAAATTAAAGCAGTTTGGGTTTGAAACAGCCTATAAAGCCATGAAGAATTCAGGCAAGTACCTCTTCCATGCCCTTAAACTACTTTGAAGTTTCTTTTAAACTTGACTGAAACAAATGTATGCATATAAATAAAAGTTAGTATGCAGACTTGTGCTTAGCAGTGTTTGTAACTTTAAATTCCCACAAATCTGAAGATTAAATCACTTTTGTGTTTGATACTCTGTAGCCAGTCTCTTGAGAGTCCTGTGACTTTGTGAAATGAAAGTGGGTAAATTTGAGGCACAAAGATGTACAGAAGAAAACTGCTTTTTGTCATGAGAGCTCCATTTCTGTTTTATGTTGCAGATTCTGCAATGGGCTATACCCAGTATACCTCGAGGAACAGGTCTGTAAACACAGTGGTGGGATGCTCCGTGCAGTGTTTTTGGGTCAAGGACCTCTGCTTTATATGAACAGGATTGGTGTTAGCAATGATATAAAATGATAGATTTCGTGAGAGCTTTTCCTTGTTACTTTTTTCCCCCCTCTTCTGACACAAAGCAAGATTCTTGTAAAGCCATTCATCTTTGCTTCTTACTTACTGCTTGCACACACTTATAAAAAGCATTTGAAAAATATTTTTAAAGATTGGGGCAAACTGCACAGCTTGTTAGAAACTCTTTGAGTAAAACTTCAGTGAGATACTAGATGTGTGAAGAAGCAGCACTCCTCTTCAACTCCAGATACCTTTCTTCCTTTCCCTTGTGCTCTTAGTTTGAAGCAAGATTAAGAAACACTTATTTACTACAAGTTGGTATCTGCTCAGTTTGGTGTTCTTTGTGTCTTCTGGAGAAACTGTCTCCACTTGTTCTAAATACTCTGAGCAATGGTATTGGAAACTCTGTGGGAGCTAGGGGTTTAGTCAACACTGGTGTTTTAATAGAAGTTCCACCTATTGCTTCAGTTCCCTTTTATTAACAACATCACAGAATTGTAGGGGTTGGAAGGGACCTCCAGAGATCATCGGGTCCAACCCCCTGCCAAAGCAGCTCCCTAGGACAGGTCACACAGGGAGGCGTCCAGGGAGGGTCTTGAATATCTCTAGAGAAGGAGACTCCACCACTCCCCTGGGCAGCCTGTCCCAGGGCTCTGTCACCCTCACTGTGTAGAAGTTCTTCTGCATGTTGGTGCGGAACTTCCTGTGCTCCAACTTGCAGCCATTGCCCCTTGTCCTGTCCCCACAGACCACTGAAAAGGGGCTGGCCATTTCCCCCTGCATCCCCTGCTTAAGATATTTATAAACATTAATAAGGTCCTCCCTTAGTCTTCTCTTCTCAAGGCTGAACAGCCCCAGTTCACTCAGCCTTGGGGGATCTCTGGGTGCTGAGAGGTGAAACCTGTTCTGCTTTCCCTGTGGGCAGAGGCTGAGGCACCTAGGGCAGTGGCCAGGACCCTTGCCAGGCAGGAATCTGCAGGCCTGGCTGGTGCTGGTGCTTCTTGCTTGGTCTACCTGCTGCTCTCAGGATGGCAGGAGTTGATTTTAACAAATTTCACTATTTATAAGAGAGCTTTAAAAGTGAAACATGATAATTCACTTAACAGTCAGAGTCCATTGTAACTGTTAAGCCGGTATTCTTTATTGCAGCACTGGGTGCACAGGGGATCTTTCCTCCAAAGGCACAACAAGCAGTAGGCGGAGCTTGTTCACATGCAAGCATTGCATACACATTCAACACATTTCTGGGAAATCTAATACATACTCATAGCTATTCTGGGAATTGGGGGTCCCTACCTTCTTTCTTCCTTCTGCTTCACAACTGATTTGAGTCAAGGGGTGCTCTTCTTCATCCTTGTCTTCCTCAAGGGTTGCAGCTTCATCCCACTCTTTAAGTTCGTTAAAGTTCATGGATGGAACAATTTATGCATTCAATTACAGGAAGAATTCCTCATCTATGTATCTACAAAGTGTCCTCCTCAAAGCTCTGCTTATCTACAAATTTTCCTCCTCAAGGCCTTTCTTCTGCTAAACTGAAGGACTTTATTCACAGCTTTCTTGTTAGTAAGTTAACAATCAATTAAGGATATGTTTGTTCAGGGCTTTTGTTACATTCTAGGTACAATTGGTTTCACAAAGGTCTTTTTCTTAACCTTTTGTATTGCTCCGAAAGTAGGCTGATGAGGGCCCTGCCAGGTGGGACCCAGCTTTTCATCTCTTGGTGGCAGCTGTGGGCATTAGGAAAAGAAATCCCTTCCCCCAGCCACCCAATTGGTATTCCCTTTGTTCGAAGAGTTCAAAAAAAAAAAGGCCCCAAACAGCCACATTAAAAAGGGACCTGCTGTACCACACCTTGGGCCGCTGTGGTGGCTGGGAAGCAAGGTGCATTTGGGTGCTCAGGGGCTGTGGGTGGGGCAAACCATGATCCCTTCAGAAGGGACAGGCAGGAGAAGAGTCACTTAGTTTATTCTTTGCAAGCCTCTGCAGGACAGGTCAAAACATTTTGTTCTGAGGGAGATTTTGGGGCTTGCTGTGATCTGAACAGTTGATGTCCCTCACCTTACCTGAAGATGGTTTCCCTTCCCCATTTACATGGTATTTCCTCCTTTCCCTCTTCCCCCCTTCCTTTATTTGTAAAAAAAAAAAAGCCCATTTAGTTCCCAGCTACCTTGGTGTTTGAAGATTGCTGGTATTACCCAATACTCTAACTTGCTGGTAGGACAAAGTACGTGAGAGGTTTCTAAGTTTGTTTTGCTGACAAAGACTTTAATTTCTGAAAGGGTCTTTCACTGGACTTCGTCTCCTCTGGCAACATCTCCCCTGATTGTGTATGCTCCCAGGTATTCAGGGACAGACCCAAAGTGCAGTTTTTGTTCTGCATTTCCCTTGTTCAGTTACCACTTAATGCAAAATAACTCCATTATGTGCAGTGGAGGAAATACTGGACAAGCAAAATGGGGCAAAGGGCATCTTTATGACAGCAGAGCAAATGCTTTGATCTTAAATCTGGCTATTCTGCTGTGAGATTAAGAATTAACAATTTGTTTTACTTTTGGAAAAGAGTCTAATAAAAACATCTGTGAGGAAATATTGTGTGACACTTGAAATACTTGCATACCAAAAGAGTTGAAAGTATTCTTTTTACTAGAGATTCAGAGTACCTTTCTTTTTCTAGTTTCAGGGTTTTTCCTTTGAAGATGTCTAAAAGAAAGGAATAAAATTAGCAAAGCCCCTCTTCATCTACTTCCCTCCCCTTTTCCAGTCATCATAATCTGCTGCTTTTAAGGTGTAGTTTTGTGACTCATTAAAGAAATACAAATTTTTTAGAGGTATAAAGAATATTAGTAAATGGATTCAGTCTGCCCAAAAGTGGTTTTTTTTCCCCTTTTAAAAATGATTTCATTTTTGATCAGCATCTTAACTGGTATTATCCAGGAGGTTTCTTTGCCTGCAGCCAGTTGCAAATCTATAACTAATCTGTAAATAATTGTCAGTGGCTAAAGTGGCAAAGGAACAGCTGTACAGTGACCCTCATTACATCCAGTATGTCTGGTCAGGCCTGGAAGGGGTTTTACTCCACTGGAGCTACCAAATCCACACTTCCTAAAGCCCCCAGAAAGGTATTTAGTGCGGTTACAGTGTAGCCTAAGAATGGAATTACAGCCCCTGCCTCCATTTACAGGAGGAGGGACTGTTTTTCTAACCCTAAAGCTATTGGGATTTGTTTGTTAGGCCCCTGATTAATGTGCTGAGGAAAAGACCCATGGTGGTGTATTGTGCTTCAGAGAAGGTGCACCCAACTCTCCTGTGAACAGCTGAGTCCAAAAGGTTCTGTGCATGGCTACACCTTTCTGAAAAGTATGGCACAGGAGAAAGAGCTCTACGTTTTAAAAAACAAACAAAAATTCATTAAGTGATTTTTCACTTTACCTAATTTGAATTTTAATAGACAAGCGTTTGAAAGGCTGAGTGAGCTAGGACTGTTCAGTCTTGAGAAGACTAAGGGGGGCCTAATTAATGTTTATAATTATCTTAAGCAAGGGATGCAGGGGGAATCAGCCAGCCCCTTTTCAGTGGTCTGTGGAGACAGGACAAGGGGCAATGGCTGCAAGTTGGAGCACAGGAAGTTCCGCACCAACATGCGGAAGAACTTTTACACAGTGAGGGTGACAGAGCCCTGGGACAGGCTGCCCAGGGGGGTGGTGGAGTCTCCTTCTCTGGAGATATTCAAGACCCGTCTGGACGCCTATCTGAGTGAAATGTCCTAGGGAGCCTGCTTCGGCAGGGGGGTTGGACCTGATGATTTTTGGAGGTCCCTTCCAACCCCTATGATTCTGTGATTTACAACCAGTGGCAGACCTGAAGGAAAGGATGACTGAGAAGAGCCAAAGGTGGGTACTATTAGACAATTATCATAAAATTGTAAATGCGTGTTCCACATTTCTGCACAGGATTTCTCAAGCTCTTCAAGGTATATGGAAAAGTTACAGCTGAGAGTCACAGCTAGGTATATAGCAAAATACAGGTACTCCTGATAGTAAACTGGGTTTTTCTCTTGATTGCAAATAAAAAACCTACCACCGGTGACCATGCTTGTGGATCAGATCAGAAATAATTTGCAGATTAGGTGCCTGAAAGGAGGACATAAGAAAAGTGAGTGTGAGCAAGTGTAAGTGAAGGCATGGGAGTTGGTTCTTGCTATTTTTCTGACCATTAATGGAGAAACTGCTAAAATATTCTCTGCTGTGGCTTCAGCAGGTAGTCCCTTTATAAAAATCTTGATGATATAATATTTAAAACATGTTTTCAAATATTATAAACAAGTTTCTACTAGGAATATATCTCTGTGCTAAAGCCTCAGTGCCTGAGCAATTAGAAAAACATAAATCAAAATTGAATTTTAAACTGTTCAAAGATTTCAGTTTAGATTTGTTTGCTCTGTGTTATCTTTTTTGTGTAGCTTTTCAACAAGTGTTTTCAGCTTTCTGTAAGTACAGAGATGTGTCATGTTAAAGAGTGGATGGAGCTGGGCTTTTTGTACCTGCTTGGTAAAAAGGAAACAGAATAAGGAGGGGAAAAAAATCTTTCTGAAAGGAACAGAGTACATATAATCACCACTCAGTTTGATTTAAAAACATCTGTTGGATAAAGAATTGATTTCAGCAGTGCATTTGTCCTCCCTACCTTACAGGGCTCAGCTGAGAAGAGGGGCTAGGTTATCTGTAGCTTCAATATCTGCTAGGCTCTTCATTGCTGCTCTTCTAGCAGATGTCTAGCTTGATTGCTTCTCCAGTTCTTTGGGGCAAACCTACAGTACACCAGTGGTTTTGTAAGACCTGGTTTCATTGTTGCAAGTCAATTGAATTTTTAAGTTCTCTGAAGGCGGAGGTGTGCCTGGCTGAATGCTGCCCTTTGGCTTTCATCCATTTGCGCATGAGGAAAAGGGATGGAAGAAAGCCCAAGAGATTTGTTGGCTGTATTTGGGGCCATATGTGTGTTTGCTTTTGTAGATACATGCTTCTTGCTCTTGAAGCAGGCTGATCTATGTTTATTAGTGAAAACAGACATGGGCTTTGTAGTATCCTCTTATTTGTTGTATGTATTATTAATAAGCCCTTTGCCAACTGTGTTGTGGACAGTGCCTCTTTTGCATAGAGATGAAGTTGGGACAGTTATGTGGAAACTAAAGAAATACATTGGTCTTATGACCTAAGCTTTGGTTCAGTTCCTTGTGCACAGAGCCCCATGGAATGATTCCGGTGTGAACCTGCCTGCACAGAGGAGGAGGAAGACCAGGATGTTTTGCCCTTGTCCTACAGGGAAGTGAGACAGTAGTTTTGAGAACTGTCTCCTGGCATTTCTGGACTGCGTTCTTATTATATGGTACTGCCTCTGGAATAGGCAGCTGGTTTTATCTCATCCTTGCTGTTCCTTGGGTTTGGAGGAAGGGCTGCTGTGGGCTGCCCTAGCTCAGTTGGGAGGCAGGTGCCCTTTTGTGGCTCCAGTTAGCCCTCCTAGGTCTGTGCATTTGTAAGCTAATGCTGAGGAACTTGAACAAACGGGGCATCAGTAATCAAGGGCAAAAAAACCCTGCCCCAAAGCCTTTGATAACGACAGCTGTTAGTCTGGCTGTTTTAGCCTTTATATTTTGAGTAACTTTTACATTTTCTCTCCAAGTTTCATACAAGAGATACGTGGTTGTGATTTTCTTCCAGAATGAAAGAAAAGAAAGGGAGTAGGAGACACTTCTCAGAAATATTATCATAAAATATAAGTCACTAAAGAAAAATCAAAGGAAGTAGTCCCATGAATGAGTCCAGATTAGCTTCCCCTACTGTGATACACAGTTTGTCATCCTACTTCTTTGGTACTGTCTTTTACATGCTAAGGTTAAAATACTTGCCAGTATAGCTGTGGTGTCAGCACTGTCTAGCAAAAGCACTTTATACCTGCCAAAACCACTACTATTAAAGTAATTTACATTGGATTGCTAAACAAAAGCAGTTATGTCATCAAAAGCTCAGTTAGATTGCTGTAACTGCATCTGAACAAGAGCGGTTGACAATGTAGGAATATTGCCAAAAACTTTCTCTCCAACCAGCGCTGCCACGTAGACAGGAATTACCCAAGTCTGACCAGAACTGAAAGGCCTCCCCTATGTGCATGTGTCTGCATGTATGCATACCTACCTGTCTGTCCCTCTGTCTCTGTGTGTGTGAACTTCTTTGTCTGAAAAACAAAGATTCCCAAGCTGCTGCTTTTACGCTTGGAAAACACCATAATTTTGCTCCCTTCCAACCTTCCTGAGCGAGGCCAGTGAGCCACCTTGCACTCAGATTGCCCGACTCGGCTTCATCCTATCTGGAGGTTAAACGTTAGGCATCCCTCTGCTGTTCAAGAGAAAGCAAGAAGCACTTCTGAGATCTCATATCGTTCGCCTTAGAGAGAGAGAGAGACTAGCCATGCCTTTGGAAGCGCCTGTTGGCTAGAGGAGAAGCCTAAATAATCTTTTAATGGCCAACATCAGGTGCGATGTACCTCCTTCACCTAATTTTCTAATGAATTCAATGGATGTGGGGAATAAGGAGACCCTGAGCTAATGTCAAGCTAGTTGTTGGATTGGAGGGCGTCCTGCCGGCAGGCTGCAGCAGCAGGGAGCTCCTCAGCTGATGAGAGTACAGCTGCTGATAGACGCAAGCTGGGGTCTCCCTGTGCCTTATTGCCGAAGGACACATGGACCTCTCCAAAGTCAGTTGTAAGCCTGTCCCCTGCTCTGCCTGCTGAAATGCTCAGAGCTTCTGTTTGTTGCTCTTTACCCCTTTACACAGGAAGTAGTCTGTCCCTGCAAGACTCCAGTTGTTCCTTTGAAGGAATCAAGCAGTCCCAGCATTTCTGTTGTTGGGACCAGCTTCCTCCTGAAGTTACTGAAAATCTTACTTATTCCTGGAAATCCTGTAGCACTGGTAGTAGATCCAGCTGCCAGTTGAAAGCTATCTGCAAACACTGGGTCACACTGGGTCTCTCTGTTAACTAGCAAAAAAACCATTTTGAGTATTTGGTCTCCATTTCATTTACAGGTTTGAAGTCTGTGGTGCTTTGTACTTTTCTCACAGGGTGTGACAGTCACTCATGAATGACTCTTATATCTTCTTCTGCCAGAAGCCAGGCAGCACCTCATTTTGTGAGCTTAAAAGCCTTTGCAGCAAGAGTCTTTACATTTCTTTGTGCCACAGTTGTGAACACTGTGAATTCAGGAACCTTTTTTTTTTTCTTCAAAGACCAGAACACATGAGGTTGGGTTTAAAAGCACAGCGTTTGTTACACCAGGCACTGAAAGCAATTGTGTTGTTCTTGCTTGCTCCTGGAATTTTGGTGTTGATCTTTATCAGATTTCACAAATACTTGCTAACATTTCCCATTATGCTGGCCTTAGAGTTAGAGAATGATTTTGCTTTGTTTTGGTTGTTTTTTCTTGCTAGAAGACTTATAGGTCAGAGAATGGAAGGAACAGCAGGGCTGATGAACAGGAAATTTATGAACAGAAAATCGGTCTGAGCCCTTCTAATCAATTGATGAGGAAGTTATCTGTGAATGTGTATTTTCACTATTTGACCAGTTGTATATATATGGCTCAATAATATTCATCATAGAAAAATCTCTTCCGCTACCCCTTGTCAGCTGCTAAATAAATTATTAGGGAATAATTTTTTTGTCGTTCATAGGGATCAATAGAGCACAGGGGTGTCTGCATTCTGCTACCACCAAATAGTCCATTTTGTAGCTTTGCTGCCCAGCTTACACGTGTGTTTCTGGAGTTTAAACAAGTTTGGTCCCAAGTCTTTCCCTTAAGTTCCTCTGCAGGCTCACAAATATGTATATGCTTCTGCTTGTAATTTTTTTTTTTCACCTTCTTAAAAAAACTTGAGTAAAGGAATAATCGTGCCACCCCTCTTTCCAGTCCCCGAGGCAGAGCACCAGGGTCTGCAGCCCTGTAATACCCTGAGAGACTCGAGATCGGCTCGTAATGAAAACCGCCGGTTTCCTGCAGGACCGTGACCTGCTCAGAGCTTCTGAAAATTAAAGGAAAAAAGTAAGGTTGTTTTCTGCTCATGCAGTGAGAGGAAATCCAGATTCCTTTGTCCTGTGCTGAAGGTGATGTAATTGAGTTTTGTGCTGCAATGGAGTGGTTCCTCTGGGTGCTGGCTGGTTTGCCAGCCTCTTAGGATTCAGTGGCAAGAATGAGGGATGCATCTGGAAAATGCTGGCTGCCTCTTCCCCACCCCTCCTGAGTTTGTGTGCAAAGCTCACAAGATAGCATCAACATCTGAGGTGCACAGATGCTAAAGCTGTCTGTGCCTGTCACTGGTTCCAGGAACTTGCTTGGTCTCAGTGGAAGCTGCTGAAGGATGGTGATAGGGTGGATGCTCCTGGGACAAGGTGAGCCGGGCCACATAGAGAGAGACCTAGGAGATGATTCTCAATCAAGGCTGTATTTAAGGAGTATTTTTGCACATGTAAACCTTGTTGGTGATCAGCAAATGGAATTAAGTGAAACTCTGTGAGGTTGTTGATGTGTATAAGTCCCATAAATTATGTATTGGTTTTAGGATTAGACAACGGAACCATAAAAACCAACTTTGAGCCACATTTTCTCAGCCATGCTGGCTCTGGAGGGCAATTGTAAAGTAACTATTACATAGAATAATTTCCCCTATTCAGTTCCTTTTACAATGTGGAAAGCTGTGTAAAGTAATTTCTGACTTTACTCCTCCCACCCTTTTTTTTTTTTTTTAAGTAGAGCACTCAATTTTAATCATGAATTTCAAAGGGAGAAAATCTGTTTTCAAATAAGGTAGAAACAGTTAAATCTTCACAACAGACACTTCCTATATCTTGAAAATAAAATGTACAAACCCAATATTTGGTTTCTGAATGCAGAAATAGAAATATATTGAGAAGTGAATAAAATATTTTGAAAGAGAGAGCTTGACAAACATACTACATTAGGCACAGTCTTTGTGAAATCTGCATTCTAATGTTTTGATAAAATTGGCTTTGAGGAACGACACGTTATACTCCTGTCAGTGGTCAGAAATCTGAATAAATGGCAAAGGATTACATAGTTCAAGTGAATGAATGCATAAAACAAGGTCTTAGCTTTCAACTCCTGGCTATTTGTTATTCAGCCATAACTGCTTTGTAACTAAAAATGCAAAAGGAGTAGTGAAACGCTCTGGACCTGCACAGGATTTTAGGTATGTACTTGTAACTTGATATTTTGGATCATCTTAAAAATATATAGCCTGATATTTTGTGTCTTATGTGGAACATTATATACATGCTTTGTTCTCTCTCTTCCTGAAATCAGTTATAATCCATATCAAATAGCTATGGGCAGGGTTATAAAAAAATCCAATTTACAGTTGAATTTCTTGGTAATACCGACATAAAATTACTTAGGATATTTTAGAGAGGGGATTTTTTAAAGGGCATATATTTGGCATACTGGCTGCATCTTCAGCGTATGTATTCAGACTGTGTACTCAGCCACAGAGTGGTGGGTAACAGTACTGTGTTCCAGGGCAAAAAGAGGGCAATAATTTTGGTTGCCAATTATTGTCCTTAGCAAGTCTATATCCTTTATCCATGGGGAATGCATTGAACATAAAACCCCACAGAAGTGAAACTCAAGTGGTTTGTTCATGTTGCCAGAATTCCAAGATAAATGTTATAAAAGGGATCAGCCATCATGCACTATGATCTACAGACAGGGCACATTTTTCTCCCACTGTAGTTCAGGACTGAGGCTTCCCTAGATGACAGTTATGGAATATCTGAAGTGCCTGGAATGTGCAAAAATAGAAAGTTCTGAATATATTTAATAAAAGTTTAATTTGTGAGTTATATCAACGTAGAAGAATCTGCTGGTGGATGAAACCCAAAGGTGCATCAGTTCAGACAAAGTTCTCTGTATGAACTTTTTGAAGTTTTCAGTCTTTATTGTGGTGGAAGCTTTATATACCTTTCATTCCTTCTTCCTTGCCTTGTTCTTCCATGTTTTTAAATGCCTAAATTAATCTGCTTATTTACAGCAAATGTTAATGCACCTTCTTTTCAAACAGCTTATCTTTTATACCAGCATGCTCTGAGGGTGTTCTGCTAGTCCTGTTTTCTTTTTTCTCTTTCCTCTTGTGGTCTTTGGCAAGGGTGCCCAGTACAGATGTTGCATCTTTCTCTGACCCTGTTCCTAAATTTCTGAGGTGGTTCTTCCCCAGACTTTCCTTTCCCTGTGTAGTATTTTGTCATAGGGGTTTTGCAGACCTACCAGAGCCCAGGATGTACTTCCTATAGGGTTTTGCTTGCCTTTCTGTCACAGTAGGGAAATAATATCAATTGCTGATCAGCCTCAAGCCTTGATGGTCAGTTTGGAGACCTTACAGGTTTACAAAGCTTAAACAAAAAATGTCAATGCAAACAAGACTCTGAGGTTTCAGTGGTTCCTGAGTTTCTCTCTGACTCCCCCGTCAGTGACCATTGTGGATAGACATGCAGAACCAATTTTTGGCGAGTAGGGAGCAGCAAGTATTGAAGAGTAAAACGAGGGATTACTGTTACAACAGAATTCCAAAGATAAGTAGGAAGTGAATGGAACTGGGTGAAAAACCAGAATTTTGTCATGTGTTTGTTTTATTGGCATCATCAAAATAGCATTTTTACACACACACACCCCACCCCACCCCCAATACATTGTTTTTGTATAGGGCTTTTTTGTTATTTACCTTTAGAGGTGTTCTGCAAGGGATAGGACTGTGAATAGTTTCCTTGTAAGCAGTTGCTAAAAGGGCTATTATTTCTAAGTTTGCCAGGAAAGATTCCCTTGTTATTTCTTCAACTTGTGATTGAAGAGCCATAGGCAGAGCTGCTGTTTCTTAAAAGAACATTGTATTAACTCTAGCGACGGCAGCAAATCACCTTTTGAGATGCAATTTCTCCTCCTATTGGACCTGATCTTGATGTTTGCTCTGGTGCAAATTGGGAGTAACCTACAGAAGCTTGTCCTTTCGTGCTGAGTATGAGAGTAGAACAAATGGGGCAAAGAACTGTTTGCTAGATCTGAGAAAGTAATTCTCTGGCCTCTGTTACTACATATTTCTTGTCCCCTGGGACTCTTCACTCATCTCTGCTAACTGTGCCTGAAGAAAAATGGTATCAGCTCTTAAAAACTGTTGGATTTGCTCAAGAATCCAGGACTCCAGTGCAAGTGTGGCCTGGCATAGCTCCCAGGCTGTAAGAGGCAGTAAGCTCATGAGAAAAGCTGTACTAATTAATGAAGTTAAAAGTGAATGCAGTAAATAGAAGTCAGATTTTGTGTGGGGGCTGACAAGATACGAGAAGCGTAACTCTGCTGGCAGATGTGTGAAAAGGTGGGAAATCAGATCCAGGAGAAGATGGTGTGGCAGGAGGTGGTGAAGGATGAGGGAGCCCTCACCCCCTTCCCCCACGGAAGTTCTGGAAGGGCTTCCACTGAGAAGGTGGCTGAACTGCAGATCTCTGCTCTGCTTTGGTGGACACAGTACTTCAAGTCTGGATAACGGGAGGAGAAGGGGAGTTAGAGAGAAGGGCAGGTGACTAGCCCCAAGCAGTGGATTCTTCTAGTTCCTTTCCTAGAACAGGTGCTAGCAGTCGGTGCCTTTGAAACACAATGGTTCCTAACTCTACATTGAGATTTGCCTTCCTTGTGCAACTAGAAAATTGTAACACACGTCATGGAATGATAGGTTATGTACGTGGGTGTACGAGTATTTTCATATATGCTTCCTAAGATCTTTATGGCTGTAGTTTTCCATGTCTAGTATAAGGAACAGACTAAACATGTAGTTTGGAAGAGGCTCCACTTCCCCTTCTTTTCCTATGCTTATTGTGCTCTTTCTAGTCCCACTCACCTGTCTTGGAACTCTGTATATTAGCTGGTCTGGGAAAGAAAGCATTTGAGAGTGTGGAAGAAAGAGCAAGTGCCATTTAAGTGGTGAGGAGGAGAGAGAAGGCAGAAATTCCAGTATCATTCATGGGCAAATGCAAGGCAGGGGAAATAATTGAATTTAAAAAAAGTATAACACATTCTTGATGTATTGTGTCAAGGGAAGAATAACTAATTAAAAGTTACTTTCACACTGGTTTAGGAGATGGAGTCAGGGATGAATGGCACAAACTATTTATATGAAAAGTGTATCTTGAATTTATTTTATTTTTGTTTAAAGTACTGGAAAACTTACAAGGCAAAGGGGCAGCTTTGAGGTCTACTTGAACCTTTCCACCATTTCTTGAGTATTACTTGGTTATTTTTCTCTATCTGTGATTGATTGATTGATGGTAAAAGCTTTGAGATGTAAGAATTATTTGGTAGAATGGTTTCTAAAGTTATGATAAAAACAGCAACTCTGTACCTCTGATTGTTCAGATTGTCTACTCTTAATATGTTGAAAATTTGTCCCATGAGAGTGATAATTTTCTGCTCTGACTTTACTTTGTTTTCTTACTATCCTATCTTATGGACATGGTGACAGTGATAGTAGAGGATCCACACTGTATCGTGGGTAGTTTGCACCATGTTGCTGGCATGAAGAAAGATTTCCTCCCCCCTCTTGCTGTCATTTAATACTGAGTCAAACTAATTTTTCCAACACTTTCTTTTTTTTCCCTAGAACTTTTGATGGGTTGCACTTTAGGCTGTTCTTTATTCCATCTGCATTTCTGAAACTGGTTTTGATTTTAATTTCTGAAGGGAGCTCTCATAACTAAATACAGTCCAAGTAATTCTTCTAGCTACACTGCCAGGTTCTTTTTTTTTTTTCTTTTTTTTTTTTCAGTGCATGGTGGATCTGGGATTAACAGACAGTCCAGGCATTTTAATCCAAAATCCTCTCTGTTCCAAGGACAGTTATGCTGAATATTAGCTGCCTGCTGGGCTTTCCCTTTTGAAATGGTAGCACCGTCTGTATGCTGATGGGCTGGATCTATATTTGTTTGAAAGTTCTTTTTCTTGTTCCTTAAGGCTGGACTAGACCTGTTGTTAAATCCTGCTATCTTTGCTGCTTTGATCATTCACGAGGGAAGCCCTTGGGCAAGAAAGAACATGATAAAGCTGGATGTTTATGGCATATTGAAGCCTGGACTTCTGAAAAGAATTTCTCTACGCATGTTGCCCTTAGAAAACCCTAGAGAGCTTTTCACATGTGCAGGTACATGCACCAGTGGCCACATCTGAGAACTATCAGGTCATCTAAAAAGTAACAAAGTACGTTGTGAAATATCACAAACTATTTCAAAATGCTATGCTGCTTTTTTTCAGGTATTACTAGAAATCCAAGGAAACTACCATACAGAAAAAACACCAAACTTTGAGAACATGTGGATAGATGTTGATATGAAAGCTTACAGATGTATGTATACCTTAACAACTATAAAATGATCATCTCTTTTTCTCAATAAAGAAGACATTGTACTTCTCAAACTACATACTGCAATATTAAGATAAATAGTTTTTCCTTTGTATGGTCAGCAAAGTAGAATAAGCTGTTCTCTAAGATCAGTGCCCCACAGCAATTCACAAGGTTTCATAAAATGCACAGCACAATACTAAAATTAATAATCATCTCTTGAAACCACTCCTGATAATAGGTATTTACAAGGGAAAACTGTTAAGAACTTGTGAAATGGAACTTTTCCCAAAAGCAGTTGTGGCTGTTGAAATGTTATTGACCTTTATGTCCAACAGATTTCTAAAACGTGGGACTGGGAGTAGGGATGAGCTCTCTGAAGTGTCCATAGGACTGGATGTTCTGAAGTCCCTCTCATGTCACCTTTTTGCGTGAAGCAGTGTTTACAAGTTGTGAAATACTCACTTGCAGGTACAGAGCAGTATGTGTCTTCATGCTCCAGTGGTGAGCATTTGAGTTGTTTTTTTTTTAATAGATAGTTTTTATTAGCATGTATTTTCTCCTCCCAATTCAGTTCAGGGTACTTTTTTAGCAACTAGAGATGAATGCTGAAAATGAAGTAGTAATAGTTATTTAATTGACCCATTCTGTTGACTCCCACACACTCAATACTGGCATCTCATCTTTGACGTGTGTGAAGAGGTATAGAGAGGCAGGATGAGTCTCTGAGATGAATCTGAATGCTTGCCCTCCAACTAATGGTCCCAAAACACAATGCCAGACACTATAACAATATGCTTCCTATGAATAATGAGCAGGTTTGCCTCTTTGAAAAATACTTCGATTCAAAAAACAATGAAAAAATGACAGAACAACTCTTATTCACTGTAGCCTGCTAGCTAAGAAAGCGAAAGTACGGGAGCATTTTTAAAGTTATATTTAGTGGCAACTAAATCAAACAGTGTCATCCCCCCTGGGTGCACAAATGTGCAGTTCGGAGGAAAATGCACAGGTGAGGACTGTACCCTGTACCCCGTTCCTTCCCACGGCAGCAGCTGAGTGTGTTTAGGGGCCTCACTGGTAGCGCTGTGGGCAGAAATGGTGAAATGATGCGAAGCCCCACTTCAGATCTCTGTCTCCATTTCAAATGGTGGTCAGTTTCTGTGGCCGCGGTGGGTGGTTGAGCCAGAGCTTCTGCTTCTTCCCAGCATGGATAGGTGTAGAGAGCCTCTCTGAGCATCACTCATCATTCTGTATGAGCAAAATGCTGCTGTTTGTGATGACTGGGAGAAGGGGGAGGAATATCCCAAACTCCCCTGAGGCTCTGTCAGATACTCGTGATAAACTGTGTGGGTGTTAGTCTCCTATTGAGGGCTCTCTAAGGAGACCTTGTTACGGTTAATCTTTGGAGAATTAAGTATAAGTAATCTCTGGAGAACTAGCACAGAAACCTCCAAATATGAAATCATAAGTGTCTGGGTCGGTGCAGAAGTATGGTGATAATGTGCAGGATGAGCATAACTCCCCTGGAGATGCAGGGGCAGGCCATAGGATGCGCATATGGGATGGGCATTTATACCAAACTGACTGTGATTGCATATGCAATTATTTTTTTCCAGATAATCCTGTCTGTAACTGCAACCCTTACTTTTGGTGAACGTTTGTACCAGCTACGTGTGCAGGCTGTGAAGTTGAAAGCATTTTGGTGTCACTCAGTTGCTGGGGGGGGGAAGTTTGCATGTGGGGAGACTGCATATCAGTAACACTTGGAAGTAATGTGGAAGATGAAAGGCAATGTTATAATCTAGCCCCAGGAATTGCTTTTGCATTTCCAGAGGACAACGAATAACGTGAAATTCATATGAATGTCCATTATACAATAGCCAGCACCGCACAAATGGTCAAAGGCAATAAGAAGTGCATGTAACTCTTTTATTCTTTTCAGTCTTTCTATCCTGCCCCCCTCTCCGCCCCCAGTTTGTCATTTTCCTCAGAACTACATAGTGGAACAGTAGAGAAACAAGATGACAATTTTGTCTTCTGCTGAAAGTTTTTCACTTTCTAGTTTTTTTCTTTTTTTATGGTGACCAAGATTTTTATGAGATTGTTGATATTCCGCTTGTCTTTGATGCTGAAGGTATGAAACACTTCAGAAAACAGTTTTAATTCAGAATGAAACTATTGTCTCTAAAAGCATTAGCTCAAGAGAGAACAAACTTAGTCAAAATAATGTGACACTTCCTATTTCTCCACTCTTGCTAAAACCTAAATTGAGAATTTACCTTCTCGGTGACCTCTCGCTTTTCAAAAGCTTACAGCCTCAGTTCCCTGCCTCACTATTCCACACTACAAATTATGGCTAAAATTGTTACTTTTGCAGTAAAATATTCTTAAAAAACTGTCTTACCTGACTGTTATGTCCAGGGAAGCATGAAAATTGTAATAATGAAAAGATTTGCATTTGTATTCTTTACATTTACAATTTCCAGTTCCAATTACAAAAAAGGACACTGCTGAAATGTAAACAAATACTAAGTTATCTGCAGTGCCCTGTCCAATGGCTTTTAGAAAAAATATAATTTCTCAGCCCTTGGAAGCTTTACTCAGTGGGAAAGAGTAAACACTGAGTAAGTGCTGCTGTTGCGGAAGGTCACACTTGCTTGTGGAAAAGCTTACCTCTAAGCTTTGCCACTTGTTCAGCCACATGCATCTTCACCAAACTGGGGCAGCCAGCATGGATAGAAGAATGTGATTTGAGAAACCTGAAGAATGGGAGATTGGTGGTACAACTTAGGCAAAATCTGAAGCTTCTTCTCTCTGTCTCTTCTTCTGTCTTAGTTATGTGTACTTTAATGCTAGTTGTTGGGTATTTTTTTGAATATCTAAATTTGGGTTGGCTTGGATCACTGAGGTTTTTCCCTTTGGTCCTTATCGAGGTGACGAAGACCTCATTCTACAATTGGCAGTCCTGCTCATACAGCTCTCTGCACCCACCAGAAGCCCCTCTAGTTTAGTGGTGTATACAGCAAATTTTATGCCTGCAGGAATCCTGCTCTTTGCTTCTTTTAATACATGCAAAAAACATTATGTAGGCCCACTTGTTGTCTTCTGGTGTTCACAGATGGTTCTCAAGATGATAGTGAGTTTCCTTTTCCTAAGAAGTTTTCTTACAGCTTCTTATCTGAAGGCCCTATCAGGACATAATAATTCTGAGCAAGAAGAGGGGAAATATGGAATTATTGTGAAACAGCGTCCTCTTCTTGCACTATTGCCAGTAATGCAGGAATGAATCGTAGACTTAGCAAACACATTAAAGCACTAATGCCAACAACTGGCAATAGATAAAAGATGAGAACAGACTAGTAACAACAAAGACAAGGAGCCAAGTTTAGGCACAGTACGTAACTCAGCAGGAACATATCCAGACACACTCACAGCAGAAACTACAATGCGGCATGATGTTACAAGGAAACGAAGCTCTTAGAGTGCTGCAAGTGATGAACTTTTCAGTCTACTGGCTAAAGCATCATGTGTGGTGGGAGGAAGGCTCGTGTTCACTCAACATGCATTATGACATTCTTTTGGTAATACAAAGATTAAGAATGTCATTCTGTTCAGCTATAGCTACCATGGCTGCAGAAAAGATGTGGTGAAAAAACCTCAATTATCTTCTGAAAGTATTTAAACTTTTAAAAATTAGTGAAGCTTTAAAAATGGATGTGCTGTTCTATTTTAAAAATGTCAAAATGCTTCAGTTTCTCCCTCCTCCTGCTTTCTGCTTGAAAGTGTTTAACACGTTTCATTGAATTTGTGGGTTCTGGTCTTGGGGTATGTCGGGGACAGAAAAATGAATGAGAAACCTTTTTTTTATGTGTAAATGCACTGAATGAATAATTCATCTTATTTATACCTAATTGCTTTTGTGTACACCGTTTTTTTCCAAGAAAAGTCAATCATAAATTACAATTTACTCAAACACTTCTGTTAAGAATTTCTTAAATAAATTAATTTCACAAAAACCTTGTGAACTTTGAACTGCATTGAACTTTTAATAGCTTGGATATTCCATTTGAAACATCTAAAAGGTTCTTCTCTCAGAAGACTGCATTTTTCAGCCAACATGAAACTTCCTTATGATGACTAGGAATTTGCATTCTCTTTTTTAAGCATGTGTCTGCAGAAGGTAAAACTGCTGTACCTGTAATCATACGTACACATACAAACAGGGAATGCTCTGTAATATGACAACTCTAAAATTTGAAGAACAACATAGGCATTCTTGCCTGTGCAATTTTTTTATGGGGGGTTAGGAGCTTGCGATCACGTACTTAATGAGGTTCATATTAAGATTCTAAACCCAGTTCCTTTCTATGTAGTACTTTAAGGGCAGAGAGGCTTTTGCAGCCAGCCTAAGCTTCTTGCTATCTTCAGGCATCCCAGACTTGTTACAGCTGCTCTGAGATTTCAAGTGTTTTTGTAGCAGAAAATACATGTTGCCTCTCTGGCAGCGGTGTGAACTTGGGCTAATGATGTTCATGTATTAGTATTTTTGATGGATTGAGAAAGGCAAGCAAGGGAAGCAAGATGTTTAATAGGTTCAGAAGTCTTGAGGCATTTATTCTTGCAGCACTGAAGAAAGCTCTGGTACTGTTTTGGGGATGAGGAGGAAGAGCAGCACGATATTATAATAGGAAAGGTTAGTACTTATCAAAGAACTCTTACCTTTACCATAGAGCTGTGTAACGATTGAGCTTTATGTCCCTGTATGTTTGCTTCAAACTAGGTGAGTACTGCAGGTAATGAGGAGGTGTGATGCAGCAGCTCTGCCGTGATGGCTGTTTTCATCTCCATTTGCAGTGACCTAGCTGCAGACCCTAAAACCATCAGCGTATGTGACCTGTAGGGACAGGAGCTTTCACCTGGGATGCTTACCCTCTGTAGTCTGTGTTTACGTTGGTGAAACATCCTCCCTCTCCCTTATGGATATCTTGATTACAGTTCATAATGATTTGTACTGTTTGGGCATACTTTTGCTTTCAGCCCTGAAAAAAAAAATCTGTACTTTTTTGGGGTTGGTTGCCTTTAGCTGTTTTCAACCTTTTAGAAATGTTGAAATTAGACTTAGTTAAATTCTCCCTTGAAGAAATGAAGGGGGGAAAAGTTAGGTGAGTGGGGTGTGGGGTTCAGGTCTTATATTCTAGGAACCTTGCAAGGAGGACGATCTTTTTATTTTGTACATGCATGGAATTTGGAAGATGACAAGGTTTTCTTTCAATATGATTCATTAAAATACTTTGCTCAAAGTTCTTATTTTTCCCTTAACAATCATGTGCAAGAGTTTACCTTCCAGGTACAATAAAGAGGGATCAAAACAAGTAAGCACTATGAAAGTAAATAGAAATAAATTGGAGGAAAAAATACTTTTCAGTAGCCTTGAATTTCATGTCAGGTGGGTTTGACAGGTTGTTGAGCAAACTAAATTGCTACTATGAGATGGAATGAGGGTTTTGGATCCCATTTTTTTTCTTTTGTTCTTGGTTCTAATGTGATTTAGTTTCTTATGCAGCAAAAGAAATTCAACCTCTTTCCCTTGTCTGAAGAATTTCTGGGTTTATTTTATGTAATTTCAAAATGTCGTAAAAGCTGGGTGTGAAGTGATAGAACTTTAGGTTGATTTGCATTAGTGTTATGCAGGATTAATTTTCCTTATGAAATTAAAAGACCAGTGTTAAAATTCGTCTTGGTACACTTCTCGACCTAGTCTCCACTTAAGCCATGTGTTTCTGAAATAAATGAATTAGTTTGGAGAGACATTGATTGTCTCCAAAACATTGCACCTCGCTCTTGTGAGCCAACGTGCGTCGTGCACTTCTGAGATGAATTTCCACAGAGCATGAGTGCAAATATGCCAACGCTTAGAAGTTAAATAGAGACGGATCCAGATGAAAGCAAATCACCCAGTTCCCCATCTGGTACGTACCTATGTACCTAACTTTATGCATCTGCGTGTTAACAAGGAAGTTAACCGGTTTATTTATGTAAAATTAAGCACATATGCTGGGGCCCATTTGTGTCATTTCCTTCTCACTAAGGACATGAAAATGAATGTGAACAAACTCTACGGAAGAGTCTTGCAAAGATGCCTATATGTAGGCAGATGCTTAAAATTTAAGGTCTGTGGAGTCAAAGTATTTGTGTCTAAAATGTAAACACATGCAGAAGACTTGGCAGAATCAGCCCATGTGTCTAAGCGGATGTATTTATAGTATCAAACCACCCTGGTTTACTTAGAATAAAGCCATTATTTGAGTGACTTTTCAAGCTGAAAAGACTCTGGGAATTTGGAATGGCAACAAAGTTCCAAGTATTATTAAAAGAAAAATAATGTTGTACCAGCTTCCTATTAATTTTGATTGTATTACACCTCATTCTTAATTCAAATGAGCTAAACTCATCACTGGCTGTAAATCTACAGGGTGTTTATTTTCACTCATATTTTCTCCCATGAAATGTATTATTAGCACATCATATTTGAGTCTTTACTTATTGTAGATAAGTCCTTTTTCCATTCAGAGATAATTTCACATTCAAATAGTGTATACATTAGC
The DNA here is from genome assembly GCA_027925045.1 of Hypotaenidia okinawae. NCBI lineage: Eukaryota > Metazoa > Chordata > Aves > Gruiformes > Rallidae > Hypotaenidia > Hypotaenidia okinawae. The sequence goes on from BSDF01000001.1 coordinate 94,961,014, forward strand.
AATGTGATTTAATTCTCCAGTTTGTTTATGTTTGAAAGACTAATATTTTCCAAACCACAATTTAAGGGTGCATGTAACAAGGCAAATTGCAGGTTCCCAAGTGAGATGAGTTGTGTAAATTGTCAGCTTGCATTGACATGCAAAGGAAAGTTCTAAGCTGTCATAACTTACGTGTTGTGGGGCTGGACAAGAGTAAGGTAACAAGCAAATCAAGTGTAAAAGGAATTTGCCCAGCAGGATTTCTCCACAGAGCAGGTAAAACTGCAAGACTTGTGTAAATCACTGCAGAGAGAATGGAAAACCAGATTGTAGTTATTTATCCTCATAACTTTTCCCTCATTCAAAGAAGAAATTCCACAAGCTTTCTATTTCAGGGGAAGATAGTGGCACTTAGGTCCCTGCCATGAATTGGGTAATCTATTGCTTTATCTCATCGAGAGCAAGCCAGCTCCCCTCTGCCAATGCAGACAACACTGCATATAAAGATCTCCCTTTTTTTCCAGCAAAGGTGGCACTAATATTTTACCAAGGATTTTGTAAAAGTAGGATGTGAATATTTCTGCAAAACCACCTTTCCTAGATGAGCACAACATTTTTTCATTAAGACTCTTCACTATGAATATTTATCAGGCCCTAGGAAATATCGGGGCCAATCCCAACTCTGCAAGGCGTTGGTGTGCTTGTGAGAGACTTATGCCATCAATGGAAATTAGCATAAATAAGCCTGTGGTGATTAGAGCATGTATAGAATGGTATAGAAATGGGGTCAACTTTTTTTAACTTAAAGTATGCTACAGCAAACTATGCTGGGCCTGAAGGGTGTGTTATTAACGCTCGGTGGTAGAGGTTTAATGGTCCAATTTATAGGCTGACTAGTAGTTTCAGGAAATCTTATCCGCGAAGTGTCTCAGAACCTTTCACTCATTTCTCAGCCTTACTTTGTTGAGAGATTCTTGGAAAAACTTCTGAGAGTACATGTGGGCACAGCAATGTACTTTAGATTTTCTAGTACCCTGTGACACCACTTTGATTTTGCGCCTTCTTATCTGCTTAGACAAGCCTGGCAGGGTGTAAGATCATCAACTATTATGGTATCACTTCTCAATCAAAGCAATTCTTACTACGTACTGTCAGCTGCTTTCAGAAGTGAAAATGATGATGTCCAGCAGCACTTAAAAGCTGATAATTACTTGACATTAGAACTAGTAGAGAAGGGCAGGACATTCTCCAGGAATATTTATTTGAATTTAACATTTTTTTCAACTCAGTTCATTCCTCACTAGCTTATTGTTCTTGTGAAAAATTGGCCAGTTGATCCCGACTGACATGGAAACTTAACTGGATAGATGATGTGTGTTTTGAGGTGGTTGTTGTCAAAGAGACATTCTGTTGGCTTCTAAAAAATTGGAAAAAGGTTAAGGAGTCTTGTTCATGTATTTGGTTCAATTGGGAAATGGATACAGGGTGATGAAACTTCTCTCACCTGTTCCAATGAACATTTGAGCTCAGACATCATAAACTTGCAGAAATCTTTAGCAGTGTAACCCATTGTTTCTTTAATACAAATGTGATGTTCCCATTGCATGTCAATAATAAAATTTTAGTCTATATTTATTGGAGAAATTAATTTTGCTTTGTTCTGCTGCACAGTATGCATTGGCCTTCAGGGGAATATTTATTTCTTACAGACTTACTGTGTCTTTCTCTCACAGCTCACCTGAAAAGTTACAAACAACTCATCACAGGTTGAGCGGTTGAGCCATAGTGTGGATCTAAACTGAATAAGCCCATAAGGTAATTTTGGTTTCTGTAGCTTGAATATGAGTCTGAATACATCGAATCTGTTCCTTGATGATACATTTTTGTTGTGATGGGGGTGAGAACTGAAGCTTCTTCCCCTACTTCTTGTGTGTAAAATTACCTGGTTTGTGTCTATCAGGTTGTACTGTGTGACTTCTGCATCCTCCCCCTTTTTAAAACACATTATCCCAATTTTATGTCAATGATCTCCCTTATCTTTCCAGACTGCATTTAGTTGCATCTTTAAAAGGGAGACATATAAGTCTCAAAAAGCTTGTTGTTGTGCTGATCACTTCTCTTGTGATGAAACTACAGTCTATTCTTTGCTGCAAGACATCGTCTGGGCTCTCCCATTCAGTGTCTTCACTATTACAGACTTTGTACAGCTACTGCAGAGCCATGGCTTTCTGTCAGCTTGATAAGTGCAGTTTCAACTGCGGGGTGGTCTTGCCATTGCATTTTGATTTAATGTGGCCTCCACTGGAACTATATTGAAGTAAATTCTACAGTTTTGGAAATGCTGCCTGTTACGAGATGCCCATAAAATACATACATGCACGCACACAAATTACCCATTTCTGTATACTTTATTTCATAAACATTGTATGTCCAACCTTGATGTGAAAAAAAATATAAATCCAGAATGAAATTGACACATCCCTCTGAATTGTAGACTTCAAAGGGAAATGACACTTGCAGTGGGATTAGTTGAATTTCTTTTTTGCATTTTCCTGTTCTAAATTATGCAAGTGTTCCAACTGAACAGTTTATTTTTCTTATTCCCTCTTTCTTGCATGTGGAATCCTATATCTATTTTTATAGAATTCTGAGTGTGTTTTCAGAGCATATTTTACAGCTTTCCTTGGCTCTTTCTCCTGATTCCCCTATCTAGGGGTTTAAAAAATAAAAGGTAAGAGTCAGTAGGAAGACTAGTAGGTTTCTCATTGGACACTTATCCTGGGATGAGTTCCAAGAACTCCTGAGTCAATACATTGTCATTTCATTATGCCATACTACTACTTCTATCAGATTTTCCATATGATTTCTACTCTGTTCTATGGAAACACAGGAAAGGATTAGAAGCTTCTTGCTAATAGCATGTAGTACATGATGTTTCCATCCCTCCCCTGTACAGTGGCTCACTTAGTTGAAAGAACTGATATTCAACCCTGTCAGAGGAAGGGATGGTCATATAGTGTCAACCCAGGAACCATGCAGGAGCTCAGCTTGAGCCATGACCTCACCCTGAGCGAGGTACTTTCTGAAGCACGAGTCAGTTCTGTGTTCCTGCTAGACTGAAAGTGGATTTTCCAGGGGGAGGCAGGGGCTTTGGCTCTTGCAATTAAGTACTGTCTCCCTCTACATTTTGAACTTAATTCTTGATCCTTCTACCCTTACTTGTGCATAGCAGTATACAGGCCTTGGCAGTGTGAAGTAAAGGGCCTGCTTAGATAGAACATTTAGTGAGTCTTGATTGTTGTGGGTTGCTTTTGAAAGTTCAGCTAATGGTTCAGTACTGATAGAGCAGGTGTTCACTGGCTATGTGTTATCCTATGTGACAAAAGAACTCTTCTTGTCTAGCAACACATGTCTTACAATGTGGTGTCAGTAGCCTGCAGATGGCTTCCACCAAAATATGTGAATTCTAAAATTGCATGGAAAGCACCAAATCAGACTCCCCTCCTGTAAAGCATCCATTGCGCTGCTGGTAATGGTTAGCATGGAGATAGCACCTCTTGCTAAGCGGCAAAGTAGAACCTTCTTTGCCTTTAGTGTATTCAGAAACAAGTGCATCCAAAATAGTCATGGGGATGTAGTAGTAGAATGACACCTTTTTGAAGTTTCTTTGAACCAGTGAGTTCAACTGTAAGAAAATCCATACTGCTAAGTCAGTTTTAACCACAAGTAGGGCAAAAAGGAAGAGAAGAGAAGATAAACTGGAAATATTAGGGAGCAGGAGGGGTGGCATTTGCAAAATATAGTAAGTCAGGTGAAATGATAGCTGGCAGCTGTATATCAGAGTCCCATAGCAAAATGAAGGAAACATGCTGTTCTCCCCTGAGAAACATAAGGAGATTCTAGCCCATGTCAAGTCCTGAATATCACAGGTACTTTTCTGAAAATATATGTGTGCACTCACATTCCTTAGTGAAGTTGCTGTTTTAAGGCATCCTGGTTTTGGCTGTGACAGAGTTAATTTTCTTTCTAGTAGGTGCTGTGTTTAGGATTTAGGATGAGAACAATGTTGATAACACACCGATGCTTTCAGTTGTTGCCAGGTAGCTGTAGTATCTACGCTAAGTTAAGGATATTTCAGCTTCTCATGCTCTGCCAAGTGCACAAAAAGCTGGGAGAACACAGCCAGAACAGCTGGTCCAGACTGGCCAAAGGGTCATTCCATACCATAAAGCATCATGCTCTGTATCTAACCAGCATGTCTAGCTGGAAGTCAGATTCACTGCTCAGAATAGGGCATCAGGGTAGTTTGGGCTTTTTTTATACTATTATCACTACTGTTATTTTGATTCTCTTCCCTTTTTATTCTATTAAGCTGTCTTTATCTCAACCTACAACATTGGTTTTTTTCTCCCATTCTTCAACCTCTGTGTCCTTGGGGGAGAAGGAGTAAGTGGCTCTGTGGTTCTTAGTTACTGGCTGGGGTTAAACCGTGACATAGTGGAATACAAAGGTTAGTTTTGTGTCCATTAAAGCCAAAGAAAGGATGTGCGCTGATTTGAAAGCAAAACTTACTCAGAGTCCTTTCTACTGTTGTTTATGATGATGAGGAAATAGTGATACTTGTTATAGAGTTAAATGAGGTTTTAAAAATGTTTGGAATACTATTTAAAATCCTGTCAGTGAGTAATTGCTTTCTAGATTGATGAGGCTATGTGCAGTCCAGGAGGATAGGAATGGGCAGGTTTGAGGGGAATGCTAGAATTACAGGACAGTGTTGGATAACCTTTGGTCCACTGATAGGCAGTCAGTCCTAAGTGTTTCTGTACAGGAGGGTTATCATAAGAAAGCTGAGGTGGGTGTTTACAGCGTGCTGTCTACACTTCACTAAATCTCTGTGTGGGTAAACCTGTGAAGTGTGGCCACACAGTTGCTATGAGTATCCCATAGTAGCATCCAACCTGACCAACTGGGTTACCTTTCCTGGCACTAGCTGCTCCTTGCCTGAGTAGACACACAGTCCAAGCAGCCCCAGAGGCTACTTCCCTGCTGGTGTTTCCATGGTTTGTGCAAGTATGGTTTGGTGTGCTTTGGGGATGTGCTGCTGCTTTAAACTCATCTTTCAGATGTTTACCTTCAACAATTCTCCTCACTTTGTTCTTATTTCTGTCCCTGAGTTTCAGATTCCTACCATGTGATTCTAGACACTTTATTGTGGTAACTTTTAACTAAGTGAAGGCATAACTTTTACGCATTTATTTTTGCATTAAAATATTTGGGATATACAGCATTCCTCATTACTAACTTTGCTTCATCTTCCTTCATGTTGAACCTCTTGGTAATGATATTTTTGAGATGGGAGATGTTAATCCCTTTGTTGAGATCAGCCATATGCTCTTTTCCTCTGATTATAATTACTTTCTTTTTATAAATTGCCACGGTATTATTGAATGTGCACTGGTGAGGGAATTTGCACTTTGGCTGGCAGGGAAAATGTTACAGGTGTGAACTGTGCTGTGTAATGATCTTCACAAGAGCTGTCTGATTTTTTTTTTTTACAGATTTTCATCAAAACTATATGTTATTGAAGCTGAAATGTTGGAGGAAACGAATTATTCTGACAAACTTTGATAGTAAAAAAAAGTTGAAACATTAAGTTTTGACAACTCTGATTCATTTTTTTCTTGACGTGAAATTTTAATATCAGCTATTGCTATATTTAATATCATATGCACATATAATATTTGTTTAAGCTTGTGTTCATTTAGTTCTACTATCTTTCTCTGCTCTAGGGTAAGGTGAACTAGAACTTTGCCATCCCTGGCAGATGTTGTCCAAGCTGTTCTTTGGTCTATTACCTGAGAATAATTAGTCTTCTATTCTAAATAAGTGATATATTTTATGTATGTGTTATATTTTATAAGTCATCTATTCTGATGTTTTCAGTGTGTGTGTGTGTTTATTTTGTCTGTGTGTGTATTTGGTTGTTTTATTTGTGGGTTTTTGTTTTTTTCAATCCAGAGCAAAAATAAATGTTCAGCATTCAGTTTCATGGCAGAAAAGATTTTATTGTGGACCAACTCAACAGTAGCTTGTCCTGCTATTTTGGGCATTGATTTCTTCATGTTGTACAAGCTAAGTAGAGCCAGGACTAGGGTGTGTGATGGTCCGGTTTTGCTGTGAGACTGAAAAAGACAACCCCCAAAAAGATGACTTTTTGGGGAGGAGTTCTTTGTTAAAATTAGGCTCATTTATACCACAGCATCATGGAATATATATAGAGTTGGAAGGGACCCCTAAGGATCATTGGCTATGTTTAAAATTATCACTGAAGTGTTCCAAAATTTGAATCATGTTTTGGTGTCTGTTTTTCTCCAATGGGGTGTAAAATTGTGCATTGCAGAGTTCCCTTTCATGTCCTTTGCATCATAAACTCTTTCAATCACATTGTTGCCTTCTGCTTGAATCTGGTTAGGATTCTTAATTTCCCTGTCCTTATTCTTTGTGCTCCTTGCACAAGTAACCTGAGGTGTGAAAATCAGTGAAATTTTTTGTTTCATTTTTCTTACATGAAAAGCCCCAATTACAAAAACAGAATCCATCAAAACCTGGACTTGCACAGTTGCACCTCTCAGGAATCTGGTTCTGAGTCAGCCTTGCAGACTGAGGTCTCCTGCAGTTCTGGGAGTTCTGTGGAGACTCCTGCAGTTCTGGGAGTTCTGTGGAGACTCCACCAAGGGAGTGGAATGAATTAATATAAACACATTACTTCAAGAAATTTGCCACTGTAACTTAAATCTGCAGCCTCTGGTGAAACATCTGAAATGCTGATTGGAAAATTTAGGAGAAAAACAATGTAAGAGAGAGATTAGCACCCCTGTGTGGCAGTTTTCTACCCATCTTCCACTGTAAACTGGAGAAATCCTCTGTGACATGGTAATTGGCCCACATGTATGTAATGACAGGTTTCCTGTAAGCATGTGGGCATGGATATTTAAATACAAAGTGCATGGTGCATTCAAAGTTTTTGAGGTAGCAGATTCCTTCACGATTTTTTATGTATTGGTCATAACAGCTGGCCCAAAATGGCTTCTAGTGGGCTTCTCTGGTTGCATCTCCCTGAGTTGGAAATAAACATATTTTCTTACTCTACCTAAGGTGAATCAGGACAACTCTGACACCATCTTGCAGGTTTTAAAAAATATGGAGATAATGTCAATTTAAATACTAATCTTCTGTAGTCTCGTATTCTGAGATAATAATATTTAGCATTTTACAAGTGTTGGTAGTTATCTCTATCGCTATATCTAGTTACATCTATTGCAGACTGCATGGTGATTAAATCTAGATTGGAAGGCTTCTGCACATAGGATGCAAATATATGTTCATTCTTTTAAACAAAGTAAATGGTGGTCACATATAAGACATGAAAGATTAAGTGATGCTAGAATGAAGTTCATCAAAGGCAAAAATCTGAGTGTTAAGTTTTCAGCTACGGACAAATAAATTGGCACATAGTGGATTTTTCTTTTAATAATTGTGCTTCATTTTTCAAAGGTAAAAATTAAATCATACAGCTTTTTTTGGAATGTGTATGTGTGGTCGAAGACATGATTTTGTGTCTCATAGAAAATAGCTAACATTTTGAAGAGCTATAAGCTATATTAAAAACCAGAATTAATGCATATCCTAATTCCCAACAGGGCTTTAAAAAATATCAGCGTTTATTAAGTAGAGAAAGATAAACATAAGGTCACATTTCTCATTCTGCAGGCATTAACAGATCAAATTGGGAAGGCAGTTTCTGACCAGGAAACAGTTATATGTCTGTTTTAATACTGGCTAAAATTGGGCTAACTTGACCTGATAAAATACTTCTGTTTGAGGGGGGAGAAAAAAAATTAATCCAGATTGTTTTAAGGCATGCATCTCCCTCAGTTGTTGCTGAAAGAGGAAGATAATAGTTTTGACTTCATAATTTGCCTTTTTACTACAAATAATATTATGCTTAATAGGAAATCAAGATGACCTGGCAGTTATCTATTCAGGTTGAACAGGTGAAAGAGAGATAAAACACTACAATGAGGTCAAAACAAAACTTAATTTTGATTGACCTGCAATGAAGTCATTTTATGGATTAAAAAAACCAGAAGCTAGAAACTTCAAAAATTCCATTTTATCGAAGGAACAAAATAAAACTAAATTTCTTTGAACTTCTCTGTTATAGCAGTTTTAACTGGATATGTTCTGCTTTTTATAGCTGGGTATTAACACTGAATATTTTTGTTTTATTTGGTAGTATTAGGAGGAAGCTAAGCTCGTGATCAGTAAATATTAATGATTAAATAGTATTTGTTCATAAATTCATTATTTCCTGTGTTAAATTTTTACACAGAAACACTCACTAAAGTTTAATGTAATGAAGCAAAATATAAAAGTTGAAATAATAGATTATAGTGAATTTTTGTTTTGCGTAATCTCTAAACTCATGCATCTGTTCTGATTTCAAACAAATCCAATTTTGAAATGTTGTAATACCTGCAAGTGTAGTTCCCAAGCACTCTAGTTCATTTTCTTGTCACTGCAGGAGACATTTGTTATTGGCAATCTCAGAGGAAGGCTATAGTCTTGAGTGGGAAATGAAAAAGGTAATTTTCATTAAAATACAACAACTAACTTGCATGAAAATTTGAGACTACAGCCAATTCAGCCATGTAAATAAAACAGATGTTTTCTTGTGATAAAAGTGCGAAAAACATGCAGAGAATTAAAAAAACCCTGACTTTTTATGCTTGCTTGAATGATTATACAGATTGCAGGCCAGTGAAATACCAGATCTACTTAATTCTTCAACATCTCCCTCTATATTGAGGTCTATAAATGGATTTTCCAACCCATGTGAGGCTGTTCATGTCTCTGCTATTAAAAATTATGATCTTTCTACAGTTGACGACAGGCAATGAAGTCCATCAGACATGTGAATGGTGGCACAAGGCATTCAAAAGTCATTCCTGGGAAACACCTGGGTGGCATTTAAATGTCTGAATACTTCTGATTTCAGATGGTTGGCTTTTTGATGGGGGAAAAAAAATCAGTGAAGGCAGATACTTTTCAGAGCCTACTTAAATTGTTTTGAAAAGGCCATCTTGAAAATTTTCTCAAAAATCGTTGGAGGCTAGATTTTTTTCCCATCAAAATCTACTAGGGGATACTTTCAAGCAGCATTGCTCAATGTATGGATTATTTATTTCCCATGGACTGTGTGTGGAGGATGTGACAGTATTCTCAAAACCCACTGAAGTATGAAGGGCTGCTCAGAAGGGAAGAGACCGTGCTAACATCTTGCCTTCTCCAGACAGGCAAGGGACCTGGCTGCCCTTGCGTTGCACTGCTCGGCCCTTCAGGAGATAAAATAAAGCCATTACTGGGAGGTGGAACCATTGGGGAGGCCTTGGCTGCAAGACTGACTGAACATTAACTTTTAAAAATGACTTCTCGACTGTGAGGGTCAAAGCAGATCAGGAGAGAGCACTATTTAAGAAGGGAAGGAGTGGATGAGCTGGGGTATGATGGTGATGGTGCCTGGCAAGTGCTTCAGGGCTCCCTTCCTCCAGGGAAGGTGGCTATCGGTGGCAGCCTTACCTCAGTCTGGAGAAAGCCCTTGCTGTAGCCGTGGGACCGGCCTATGGCAGACTGTTTTGGGAAAGCCACCCTGTGCTCCTAAAACTTGGCATGCACGGGTAGCACAGATCCACTTCAGAGTGTTTAGGTGTTTCTGGCTGTTGGGCCCTGAATGTACTGGCAGGCTGGGACCTCCACTCCCCAGGCCTGGGGGGTGCCATTTTATCTCAGCGGGGCCCACAGATATGTCTCAAGTGCCACTACGGTGCCTATGCCTGGCTGGGCTCCTTGGCTATCTACCACAGGGCCCTTGAGTTACCCCTGTCACTGCCCCTGTCCTGGCTCAGGGCCTGCAGCCAGCCAAAGGAGCCCTGTATCCTGAAGCTCCCAGGGTTCCTGTGCCAAAACAACTGTGGGTCTGTGGGATGTGCTGAGACCTGGCCTGCCTTGAGGCAGCAAGTTGGCCAGTGCTGCTGGCTGCTGCTGGGAGAGGCTGTGTGCTGGAGTCTGTGGGAGGGGAACAGGCCTTGCTGCCAGCCTGGCTGCAAGGGTTCTCGTGGTTTTGGCTAAGTACTGGGGAGCATGTGCCGCAAAAAACAACAGTAAAGTGTTTTTTAAGAAAACAGGTGTGTCTTTAAAAAAAAAAAGAAAAAGAAAAAGGACAGCAAGATATGAATGTTTATCATTCTGGAAATGAAAGCCGGCGTTTTATCTTTGTGCACTAACCGACTTGTATTAAAACTAAAGCACCAATAGTGGCAGAAAAGACCACCTGTGTTGTCCCACAAAAAACAAAAAAGTGAACATGAAGACTGCAATAAATAACGCAGTTTTCTGTGTTCTTGAAAGCCATGTTCTTGATACCTTATCACAGTCTTTAACTTGACTCTTCCTTTTTTTCTGTTAAATTTTAGGACCGGCTATGCCATCAGTTCAACCAAATGAGAAAAACAAAATCTTCACGCAGATTACATTCCTGTGAGTGTTTTATTTAATTGCTGCACTTCCTGGAGCCAATGTTTAAAACACAGAATTGGTGCAAGATGTGTAAGAAACATTAGATACGGTATCAATTTTCATGACAAAAAGCTGTTTTAACTGATATTAACACCACCTTGCAACGCTGAAAAATCATACCACTTTGGCACGTTTTGCTCATGTCATTTAAGGGTTTTGGTGTATACAGGTAAAATACTAAAAAACCTCCAAAAGATGAATATAAAAAGACTTAGTTTTCAGTTGTCAGTCAAATTTGGTTTTATTGTGTAGTGATAGTAACTGTGCCTTCCTCCCTTGATATATTTTTTGAGAATAAAAGCAGTGGCTTGGACCTGAAATAATTGAAAATCAGTCATTCTAAAACTAAACTTACAATATTTTCTATTCCACTATCAACAGCAATAACAATTGGTCAATACTGTACAGGAGTATGTTGACTTTTGACATAAATGCAGTTAGAAAAACTGGTTGTGCATCTGGCTGGTGAAAACATAAAAATAGAGAAGGTTTAGATTGTTTTCACTTCTCAAAAAAACCTTAGAAACTAAAAGATTACTTAACCACTACCAATGTCACTAGTAGAATACAGTTTATCACATTGTTCTCTTGAGTAAAGTGTGATAAAGGTTATCCTGTAAATAGAATATTTTAATATGGGTTTAAAATGTCCTTCAGATATATAGTCATAACTAAAATCAAGGGTTTATGGATTTTCTTTGAAAGCTTACAAAACACTTCCCATTATTGATATTAATAGCTTTTGAAGTATTCCAGGTCAGTTCTATGTGGGTGATTTTAAATGTGGGGATAGTATTTTTAACTCATCACCAAGCACAGTGTTTCTAAATATATTTCACTCAGTTTTAGGGGTGGGTAAAAGGTTGAAAACATTAAAATCTATGTAAAACTAACAATTCTGAGGCAGTTTTGGAAGATCAGATTATTTTGCTGAGACTTAGTTTCAGACAGCTGTTGTTTTTACCTACATTCTTTCTTTGTGCTATGTTATCCAAGCCACAAATAACATTTTATGTAATAGGCAATCATTACTTAGTTATTAGTGTCCCAATACCATTAAATTTGAGCGTTTTACCACATCAAGTTTCATATTTGATATTTATTTGTTTTGCCCCTTTCACATTCACCTTCTTCGTTATTAAATGCTTGTGTTGAAAAGACTCTAATTGTTAAGGGTATGGATTGAAATCCAAATACTTATTTTGGAGTATCTCTTTGCAAAGACTTTGTTATTCTGATTTACAAGATGTCACTGACACTGTGAAATAAAATGGTCAGTTCTTTGCTCTAGCTTAGTTCTCTCTACTTTCACATAGATTCTTGAAGAGAGTAAGAGAGTCCCCCAGTACTCAGTCTTGAATCATAGTTCTTTCTGAACTGCAGAAAGTCAGTTCATAGACAGACAGATCTCAGGAAAAAAAATGCTCTGGTGTGGAATGTTGCAGTAAAAGTAATGAAAAAAACCCAAAGGCCTAATAAAATCAAATCATAGCAGATAAATAAAGGAGAGATTAGTGGTATTTAAAGAAATGTGTTAAGTGTATGTAATTATCTTTGAAAGAGCCTTGTTATTGAGGCAGAGCAAGAGGGCAAACTGTTGGCTTTGAATGTCAGTGTGTAAGAAGAATTGCTGCAAATTGAAGTAGACACAGCTGCTATTAATGCCTGAATTTAATTTCCCCCCCAACGCATTTGTTAGTTCTGTATGTATTCCTTTTTTTAACAATAGTGGAACAAAGCACTTGGTGAAACAATTTTTTCTTTCTTTCTTTTAAAATTTATTTTTAAAATGCATTCTTTCTGAGTAGAGCATGAAAATAGCACAGAAAGGAAAAATAATCTGCTTGATTACTGAGGTTTGAGTAGACTTTCAAAGTTGAATTCTTTGGTTTTTTTCATGTATGTAGTATTGTACCCATGCCTTGTCACATTCCACCACTGAAATGTAATCATTGCAAAATATGTATGACAGAATGCATAATAAACACCCCTCCCCCACCCAAAAAATAATCAATCAGTGTCTTCTATTACTATTCAATGCTTTTTAAATGTTTATTTACATGGGACTAAAACAGGTGGACTGTGATTTTTATATAGTATATATTATGTATATTATATATGAAAGAATAAGGTCTTCACTGCTGAGAGACAACAATCTCTGTAAAAACTGCTCACCTGCTACTGGAGTTCCAGTTACTCTTCTGACACTCCTGTCTCTTAAAATATCTGTCACTCTTTTGGAATTAAGCATAATTGCTTTTAGCAATCTTGCTTTTCTCTGTCAGGATTAAGAGGTGTGAGCGGCAATAGCTGCATATTAATGCCTGTATTGTGTATGAGACATTTGGATACTCTTGGTTTACCATGGCAACATATTGCCATTGAATAGTATTATTGGCTGCTGTCAGTAAGAGAGAGTCATGTTCATAAATTACCAAGGATAGCAAGACTGCTGAACGCTCTTGTAATCTGGAGGGTTGAAAGGAACTGGAAGCAAACGGCAACAGTAATGTCAAGCAACGCTGACTGATGAAGCACAGAGCAAGTAGAGTTTGAAGCTACTGGTACAGCCTTGATTTGCAAGGGTGTATTTCAGCATCATCCATTCATCCCTTTAGATTGGCAGTGTGAGGGAGCACTGTTGCACTATGTTGGTAACTGTAGCACTGCAGTCTCTATTGCTAAGGTATGAAATAAGGAGGTTCTTGGGCCCGTTATCTTTCAGTTACCACAGAGGCAGACACTCTGCTTCTGGACTTCATAAAGTTTGTTAGGGTCTGAGTCTTACTGCCACAATCTATGTGTTTTAATTATGTGAAATGAGAATTCATCCAACACCTTCTCCCACCTGGGGGATCCAGGTGATGTTGACAATCCTTATTTAGACCTCAGAGTGAGCTTTGAATCTCTCAAGAAAAAACAGGCTAGGCGACATGTATTGAGCTCTGGCCTTTGCAATGAGTATTTTACATGGTTTTGGAATAGGTTCTTTTTTTCCTGATATGTTAAGCACAAAGGAGAAATGAAAGAATGTTTATTAGGCCATTGGCCATAAATCCCATGTCTGTGGATTTATCATTTGACTTCTAAATTTGTATCTAGGCACTGAGATCTAAATGACCCAATTTTTTGAAGTACTGAACAACCCCAGGCTTCACAGAGCTGACAGTTTGCAAAGAGGAAAGGAATTGGAAGCATAAATTTGTATCCCAGTCCAAGCAAAGGCTATGTGTGTACCCTTTCAATTCCATGGAGCTAACACTCTCAGTTGTACAGACTTTGGAAGAATCTTGTAATTTGTTAACATTTGATATGAGTTTTGAATCCTCTAACTTAAAATATTGGCTCACTAGGACTATCAGTGTTCAAGATTATGCATAATCTCCTATTCTCTGTTCCCCTATAGTGTCCTGTAGATGTGCATCATTGACTGCCTGTCTTAAGTTCTTGCACTTATTGATCTCCATTAAGGTCACTTTCTTCATTACAGTTTGAATCTAGTAAATCTTTTCCCCTTCCCCTCCCCTCTTTTTTCTTTTCTTTCCTCCTTTATTTATTTTAGAGAAATTTTGGTTTTGGTTTTGTTTTTTCTAAAATACATGAGCTAAAACTATTAAGCCTAGGTTTCTATTTCTTAAGCTTTAAGGGAGGAAATTAAAAAATGTGAACTTGTCTAGAGATCCAGATAGGAGCCTCTTAGCATTGTTAAGATGTTGAATTATGAGTCAGCTAGAGCTATGAAATAGAAAGCAGATTAGGGGTAATTAATGTTGTTGTCTTATGCTGTAGAAGTGGTTATTCTGCTTTTGTGTCCAGAGCAAGTCTTGACTGCTGTAAACTTATTGAGTATATTCCACAAGCAGATGTGTCCTAAACCCAGGTAAACTAAGTAGATTTTCTGCCTTAAATGCTGTTGAAAAAAATCCTGCATGACTTTTTTCCATTCTTGGTTATCTAGATATCTCTGACAATCTCTTTCTGCATTAGAATTTTGACACGGTCACCAAGTGACATTATGGATTTAACTGCAAAGGGATTAAAAAGTGGTTCTGTTTACAAAAGGTGGGAAGCTAAAATGGCAAATTCTCTTCAGCCTTGGCTGTGTGTAGGAGTGAACTGACATGATAAATGTAAACAAACAAAGCCCATGTTTTATGTTTTCTTTACCACCCCTTATTCTTGTTATAACAATGGACAGATGATAAATGTCTTCAGCAGTAAATTGCACTCTATCTTGTGATGCACTTTCACCAGATATACTGTGTTTGTGCAAGTGTGTTAAAACAGGGTATGCTACATGGGATACGTCTGTACTGCCTGACATGCCTTTTACCCATCATCCAGTCTTTGTTCAGGTTCCTTTAAGTGTCAGGGGACAAAGGTTTTGCCCTTGTTTGCTAACCTGGTTGGAAGTCTGTTGAAGAGGCGATTGTTGCAGTTATTCCAAGAAGTCTGTTCTTAGAGTCTCTGCGGATGTCATTTTAATACTTTCCAACGGCTTAACTCTGGGGGTATTCTGTGATTTAGAAAACTCAACAGCCTTAATCTTCTGACCTGAGTGGCTCTGTAAGACATTCTAGAGCTGTATTTTGAAAGGAAAAGTAGTGTTAGGACCAAAAAAAAAGATAAGATTCTGCTTTTGTTGAACATGCTAGGGTGTTTTTGTTGGCTTCAGGCCAAGACTTCACTGAGCTGATCTGGATGTTTAAGAGACAGTTTGAATATCTAAATGTACATATTCTGTGAAATTTGGTTACTCCCTCTATTCACAGAAAATATCTCCCATGTGTGTACTTGTATCCCAGGAATGCCTTTTTTGTTTTATTCGCATAGTCCCTAACAAAGTGTGGTATGATACTTGCCTGGGGCTTTTGAATGGTATCATAATTCAGAAAAATGACTAAATATCATGTTTGGTTTAACAATTCTAGCATTTGCTCATAAAATGCTTGCAATTCGCTTCTCTTTGGATTTAAAAAAAAAAAAAAGCCCCACTAACTGCATGAATTATTAAAGAGATTCAAAACTCAAAGCTTCCAGAACTTGAACCACAGAAGTACTCTATATGCAATGTGTTATTAGAAACTTTTTCTATTGCACGGAATTTATCCTGCACCTCACTGTTAACTGATATGACAGGCTGAAATGACTAATTTTGTGTGATTGACTGAGTCTACTTCATTGATGTGTCATGAGAAAATGTAACTTTCTGTGGGTAGGCACACTGGCTTTGTCAGAGATTTGTCACATTGGTAAACTATTAATACATAGATATTAGTACAGGTGATGAAAACATCCAGCATATGTATCAACTAGTTAATGCTGGGATTATTCACACATTTTCTGATTCCTAGGCTTTATATTGTTTAGACTAGGCAAGCTGTTGCTGATAGTTATAGCTCAGGTAATTGAAGAGAGCACTGAAATACTTACAGAATCTGTGCCTTAACCTATGTGTCCCACTGTGCCTCCTGAATACCATCTTGCCAAAACCAATTCCACTTCATGATATAAAAAATTCTTTTTATCTTTCTGCAAGTAAAATTGGATAAAGGGCCATAGCTCTGTGATCTGCCTTACAAAGATGGAGGGGGAAAAAAAAAAGAGTCCAGAATTGAGTATGTGTGACTGTAAGGAGATAAATTATATAGCATAGTGCATGTTAATCAAACTACAGGTAAAATATATGACACAGTTTGCTTTACCACTATTAAGATCCACGTTTCTAGTGTTTGTAATGAGATATTTCTACGTATCTCTGAAGTCTCATGAGCAGTATTGTGTTTTGCCATGAGGTCCATGTGGGACTGACCTTCTGGGTAAAGCAACACAAACAGACACACGTTTAGTGTGGAAAAGATGTGGCTGGAAGAGTTGCAGGTGGAGCACCATTGGAAGAGCTATCTCCAGACACTGAAGGACGCAGCCACCCTGTAGTTACGAGGTTTTATTACACCTTATGTTGTGTAATTGTTTTTAAACTAGGTCAGGACTACAGGGAACCTGTGGTGGTATGGACTTTAACCATCAAAGCTTCCTCACTGTGAAGCTACTTACCTATGCTGCACTTAGTACCGTAGCCTGCTTAAATAAGGTTTGGCTAAACAAAGTGGTGGTAGCCCTTCAGTGCAATGCCACCATTTGTTTTGTTGGTGTTAATTTTCCTAGCATCGCCCCTTGTATTCACAGGCCTTTCTGACTAATAAGCAGGAACCAAACAGACTGTGAATAGTAAACCTGGAGTGTAAAACACTGGCCCTTTCATGTAGACTGGCTGCAGATCAGCTGGTCCTTACCGGGATTTTTGCCTCTCCATGTTGACCACTGGCTGCAGGCTGGTGCCAGCATCTGTGTAACAGCTCTTGGAAATGGTCATGTGTGTTTGTTGTCTTGGATGCTGCTGTACTACTGGAATGGGATGCCTGTAGCACGCCTCTTGGAAAGGCATAAAGGCAAATATGTTGTTATCCCTACAAAGTACTCAGGTGGCCTTGAGCAGTGCATGTGTTAAACTGGAAAGCACTGAAGCATGGGCTTGACACTAGAGTTTTCACTATGAAGAATCGCTGCGATCCAGGACATGTCCCTCTGGAGACTTAGCCTTATCTGATCTGCATTGGTAAAGAAGACCAATTCTTTCTCTTGGAAGCATACAGGAAGGCTTATATCTTCACTTTTATGCCTTCTGACTCTTAGGGGAAAAAACCTCAGTCTTTCAGCTGCCACTTCCAGTGTTCTCATGCAATGCAGAGTTTATTTGGCATGTAATTGGAAATGAAGGATGAGAATGTAAAAGAAAGGTTAGGCCAAAGTTAAATGCAGTGTGTCCACATACAACAGCAGGCATATTGCAAACTGGTAAATAAAAAATAAAGGTGGGTCAAATTTAAAATGAAAACTCTTGCATCACAGATTTTTTTTTTTATGGCTTGTTTCCTGGGTTGTCAGTTTCAGTCCAGAATTAACTTAAGGAGTTGGTTTGGTATAAGTGCATTTGAGCCTGACAGTGCTGGTATCCCTGAGCTCTTTGGTCCCTGCCCTTTAGCTATCACACTGTTCTTTTTGCCCTCTTGAGCCTTTATACTCAAGCGTGAAGTCTCTTGCAGACCACTGTAGTCTCCTACTGCTTTTGGTAGCCGTAGGTGAAAGCAGTTTTGGGAGGATGTCTTGTGCCATTAGCCGTGGTTTTTATGAGTGGTTGCAGTGTGTGCTGTGACTCTGTGTTGGATGACCTATGTTTCAGACACTGAACCAAGACACCTGAAAGAAGCCTGGTATTACAAATTACTCATCACTGATCTTCAATGTCCAAGTCACAGCTGAGCACCGTAGGCTAGACATTGCGTGCCACCAGCGACCTGTAAAAGTCTTCCTGTTCCCAGCTCCAAACTTCAGTGAGATAAAGCACAGGTGCTAATGTGCTCTGCTTCTTCCTTGTCCCAATTTTTTTCAGGCAGGCTCCTCTGAATTTACAGAATTTCTTGTGACTATGAAGAAGACTTTAGCATGCTTTCTCTGGTATCTGTAGTAAAAGTCAGAAGAGGTTTCGTGATTGTCAAGAGATACCTAGTGACATCAAAATTCTGACCTGAGTTTTATGTGCTTTATAGGTGGCACAAATACTCTGCAGTCTCCCCTGTAAAATTCTCCATGTGAAAGAAATTAGATGTTACATTTTACTGAGCTTTAAAAAATAATTTCTGGGAAAACGGGAGCAGGAAAAGCTGTTTTCTGGGAAAATTGTACTCTTTTCTTTATTTGATCTGAACAGACATAGTTACATTCTAATACAAAAAAGAAATTAAAATATTAATTTTACTACTTGGATGTTCCACCACCTCTCTCATAAACAAGGAACAGAATAAAGTCCCCCCTCCTGCTTCCTCCCCAGGCAGTGCTGCTTGCTTGTGCTTGTTCCAGGACATGTGGAGTGGCCCAAGGATCAGGCCGGCAAGAGGAGCACAGGGGCATCTGGTTCCTATCCCCATATGCAAAATCAGCTTGTTTTGACATTGTTTACAGACTCATTGGTTTGGGAAAACAAATTTTCTTCTCTCCTCCTTTTTTCCCCCTTTTCATTTTGGGCTAAAATCAGAAGTTGAGATGGGATCTTCTGCTGCATAGAGGTTTTAAATCACTGGTATTTGTACTGCATGCTAACAAATGCTGAAACAGTTTCCAACCAAATTGGAGAAAAGCTGTGGGGATCATATACAAACTCGATTGACATGATTAATGAGCTATTGTTTGTAACACAATGGAAGGTGCAAAACATAAACCAACAATGATTTAAAAAGCGTTGTGTATTGCATTGGATACCTTGAAAGTATTATAGGCCAGAATTAACATCAGAAGTGTCCTGGCAAAAGCGTTACAGTGAATCTGACAGGTTGATTAATGTATTTGAAGTGTTTGGAGAAGATCAGAATGCTGAAATAGTGATTTTGAGAGAAAATAGAAGCAGATTGTGTACACCAGGACAGGCTGCATTCAGCACAAAATGGGGTGTATTACTTCCTAGACACTTCGACTTGTATAGGAAAAACACACCCAGGTATATTCAATGCAGAGAACAGCACCTGATGTGGGATACAGTCTTTCAGAGAAATCCTGATTCTGTAAAGGATTTTAAACACGTGCTTAAATTTTAGACGTGTGTTTTAGTCTTTCTTTGAGATTGATGGAGCCTCGTAATGTGCCTAGATTGAAGTAGGCATTTAACTACTTTCCAGCGGGGAGGGAGAGACGCTTTAAAAAATTGACTTTTGAAAAAGTAGGTTGTGAAACAATATTTTAAAGCTTACCAAATAAGGATATGTGACAAAATGTATTGGCAATATTGAACCTTGAGGATCGAGAGTGTCAGTCCTGCCCGGTTTTGATAAATTATGTTATGTGTTGCTTTACTGACAGAGAAACAGAAATAATTTCCTAAATATAATAGGAATAATGGTTTTGTAGTCTTTCACATTTTGCTTTGGGTTTACTTATCTGTCAGATACTTTTGACTTCCCAGGACCTCAGCCAGTGAAAAATACTGGTATAAGAAGGAACCTACTATATTTACCTAATTTTGTTTTCTTAAATTATTTGGTATTTTATGCCAGAATTTCTTGCTTGTGTGATTCCATGTGCCATTAAGATTGCTTGAACATGTACAGTTTACTTGGCTCAGGAAAACACAGATCTAAATGCTTTTAAATATGAAGATCATTGTATTTGTTCAGTTCGAGCTCCTACACAACAAAAGAGGTACAGGAATAAGCATGTAGTCTTACGTTATGGCTGATCTTCTGGAGTGTATTGATCTGCACTGGATCCAGTAATCAGAACTGGATATGCTAATCAAATAGCAGTTTTTTAAAGTCCTATAAGCAGAAACAATGTTGCCTTACCACTTCACACGTACCTTAAGAATATGTTCAACATTTTTAACCCCGTGAAAGATTAGAAATATGACCAGATCTGACGGCTGGTTTCTTTGAAGAATTTCCCCAAAACTTATTTAAAGTCTGTGATTTATTTGAATGTTTTTGATCAACTTGGGTTTTTTTTTTTTGATGTTTTTGGGGTTTGTGGTTTTGTTTGTTTGGTTTGGGCTTTTTTTAAGAAGGGAAAATGACCCTTCAGTGTTGTAAAATATATCATAAAGGACATAAATTATTTCTGTTTTCTGCTTAAAATTACATTGAAAACTGTCCCTCACAAAAAGCCCAAACCTGTGTACAAAGAGATGTACCATGAAACTGTAATGTGTTTAGCATTCTAAAATTAAAACAATCAATAATACATTCTTTTACCCAGCTAGTCTCTGGACCTTACTGGTAAAATTTTTGGCTGGGGTGAGGAGGTAGGACAGATTTTTCAAAAAAAGAAAACAAACACCAGAAGCACAGATATGGTGTGTGTTTTCTCCCTACCCCATCCACCCTCAAACAAGGACAATAATAAAAAAAACGCGCCAACTCTACCTTCTTCCTGGGGACAGGAACAGCTCTTCTATCAAGAGAGAACAAATGTGTTTCCTCATTGTACTGTTTCTTGCAGGACTTTTAATGACAACTAGCAAGAGAAGAGGGGCCTAACAAAGAAAACTTAGTTTTCTGTGTATAAAAAGCTTCAGCAAAAGTTTGACTTTTTACCTATTAATCAAGCTTTGACTTGAAGACAATAGGTGACTGTAGCTGAATTATTTCCATGTTTATAAATCATATGTAATTCCATCTTATTTTGCATCTTTGTTACATTCTTGAATAAATGGGAACTTCTGAGTCCAAGTTAGTCCTTGGAATAAACTGCATCCAAAGAAACGGGCTTAACTTCTGAAGTATAATTGGATTTGTGTGTTTGATCGTGACTTTGATTATGACTTTAAAAGGATCTGTTGATCTACAAGATCTGATTCAAAAGGTTGTTACATAATGAGGTACTCTTTCACTGGCATAAAACAAAGGGTTTGTTTCATACTATAATTTGGGAAACGGTAAAAGTTTGTAGCCACAAAAAAGACATTAAATCTATTAATTCCTTTGTGGAATTCCTACTGGGCGAATGAGACTTTTATTCAAGTGCTAAAGCCTGATCCTCTGAGATGAATGGCTGTGAGTGTGTGAAACATTTTACAGGATCTGTCTCTTAATTACATTAACATATGTCTCACTTGTAAATGATGCCATTGACTGTCTTCTAGCTCTGCCTCTAGTTTGGTGGAGGGTGGAAAGTCTCCTTTACTAAAGGGCTGTGTAAAATGACTTTGTGTTAGAGTTGTTGGAGATGAACATCCAAATAATGTCCTTGAATGTTTTTTATTGCTAGAATCATCTTGATTACAGTTGGATTCACAAAGTGAATTCCTTTGTCCCAAAAGCAAGGATGGGGCACAGGCTGGTGCTGAGGGCAGCTGCTAGAGGATTTGTGCTACCTGGGTTCTGTTCCCAGCTCCTTGTACAAAGTCACTGAACCGCCTTTTAGTGGCTTTTGTGATGGCTATCAAGTTATGGTATCCAGCTCCCACGGCTACGGAGCTGGCTTAA
Organism: Hypotaenidia okinawae; assembly: GCA_027925045.1. Taxonomy (NCBI): domain Eukaryota; kingdom Metazoa; phylum Chordata; class Aves; order Gruiformes; family Rallidae; genus Hypotaenidia; species Hypotaenidia okinawae. The sequence goes on from BSDF01000001.1 coordinate 94,982,661, forward strand.
TTAATGAGTTGAAGTGCTTTGAGATCCACTGATCTGACCTATCAGTCTGTACTATCAAAGCACTTGTCCTTGTCCTTATCTATGGGCAAACTCATTACAGCTTTCTCTTCTTGCTGTGTCCTCACCATATCATCTCAAGTCTGTCTGCTGTGTTTCTGCTTGACTCATGTATCTGGTCGCCTTTTCTGATCACTTTATTCTTCTACTGCTTTTGCTTTCTCCACTGCATTAAGCACAGGCATCTTTGTCACCTGAAGAGCTATTGAGTCTCACTGGCCTTTCAGGTTTATTTTTGTATGGCAAATAGCCTCCAACTTTGCTCTGAGAATGTGAAGCCTGGAGCACTTTTCTTCCTGCAAGCATCTTGATTTTTGTCATGCTCTTCACGCTTTGGAAGAAACTCCCTGCACACTACCCAGCTCCTCCCCTCATCCTTTGACCTTTTCTGGGGTTCAGTTCAGGAAAATGCTACGTCACCATCTCTAGAACTCACCAAAGACTTATACATGGGAGTTGTTGCAGTGATTCCAGAGTTGTGCATGTGCTGAAGGACTTAGTAAGATGTTCAGCCTGCTATAGATTTTAGCCCTTCACTGACAAACCTAACCTGGTTAGAGTCTTGCATTTGTTTTGCTGATATCTGTACCATTGATTAGCTGGGTGTAGTTGTTACTTGAACAGAGCAATTCCACATCTTTGGATAGCTTCTCTGCTGCTTATTTACTTATTCACTAGCTTAGTGTGAACTTAATTTCTTTTTGTAACTTAAAAAAAAAATCCTTCAACCCCAACAAGTTATAGCATAAGGAAAATTGCTCTTAGAACTAATACAGTACTAGTCTCTAATTCCCGGAATGGAATCTGGATTTTTCCATTAGTAAGCAGTAAAAGACAGAATATTTTTCCAAGATTTGTTACATATTTCTTGTGTATATGTATATCAAATTTTATGTTATTTTTAAATATAACTACAATGAAAAAAATGCTCTTGAAAAATGGTAGGACTTTTAGAAAAGGCCTGTTTATGTGGAACAGCCCAAGTCAAGTTATATACTGCCTGTGATGCTACAGCTTTGATGCAGGCTAAACCTAGATTGTTTGCACTGGAAGGAACTGAGGGCAAAATCCTTTGGCCTGCAAATGTATCTGCTTTGATTAGTGCTCCTTGCTGTTCCAAAGAATTAGTTCTACCTATCTAGTGCAGAAATGTAATTCTCCTAGGAGGTCTTCATCCAAGAGTGCAAGCAATTGCATCAAAAGATGATTAGCATCTTAGAGAAGAACATTCACGTGTAATGGAAAGAAAGAAAGACAGAGAGACCAAACGTCTGGATGAAGTTGAGGAGGTGATTAGAAAGTATCCAGCATGATGGTGAAGCCCAGCTGGTAGAGTATGAGAAGTAAAAGTGTCTATAAAACATTTATGAGAGTTTGTGGTAAAAGTTACTTGGCTACAAAACACAATCTGCTTGTCATTCCACAATGACAGAGCAAAGAGATATGGAAGCTTTCCATATGGCTGATAAAACCATATCCTGAAATCAATATCCATACTAATATGCATGGTCATGTAAGTTACTTTTTTGATACAGCAAAAGGTAAAGAAAGGAGAGATCTTGCACTTAGTACTGATGAGGTTGACAGACTTCCCAGTTTTCGCTGAGAAACGTAGGTCTTTAACTGAGGACAATATAAGCCTCTACACTTACTTTTTCGTTCTGACACTATTACCCTTTCACATCTTAGCAGAAATGACAACTAGATTTGCCTTTGGCTGTTGTTGAGGTCTTAAAGCCAAATATTTTAAATTAATTCTTTCTGTGCTGTCTACTGGGTCAAAGCAATGGTATGAAAAAAATTTGTGTCCTGTGCTTCAGAATCAGGTTGTCTTCTGGACCTCAGCCAGTTGGGAACTTTTGTGAAAGTTCTGTGGACAGTCAAAGAGCTAACCTTGAGCCATGAGATGCCAGTATCATATAGAACCAAAATGACAGACTAGAGCTGGGTGGATGTATTCCAGGTGTCTGAAATGCTGACTTTTCAGTATTTTATTTCTTTTATTTGAAGTCTCTCCTTTTGGCTGAGGGAACCTTGAGTGTCTCTATGGAAACCTGTGAAGATCAGGTGGGATCCATACAGGTGTAGAAGCTTTCCTCATGGGAAGTCTTTAATGCTTGAATTGGAGAAAACCCTGTCTTGGAGCCTGACACAGTTTTCAGTAATTTGCAGTGCCCCACTGACACTCTGACCTCACTTTAGTGGGAGGAATGAATGCAGGGATTGGCGAGTCTGCTTGGTTTCATCGACAGACCAAAGTTGAGTCCTACCTAAGCCTGTAAAGACTCTCATGTTCATACCCACAAGTCTTCTTGCTTCTGTTGCCACCCCATTTAACCATTTCAGGGGTAACAAACAATGTATTCAGGGGTTACAAGTGAAATGGCTTGTATTTATTGACAGCAATAGACTGCAAACCAAATTAATTCAGCTGGTGGAGAAGAGGCCTGAGCTGCAGAATGTAAGTAATAAGACTTGAGAGAAAGAGCACAAGGCTGTGAATTAATCGGTCTTAAAGTTGGAGATTGAAATGAATCCAGTAGAAATTATTATTTAGAATTTATTGGACTCAATGAAATGAAACCCAGTGTTAATACAAATAAATGCTTGAACTGTGGAAAAGAAAAGGCAGACCTGATTTACAGGATATGAACCCAAATGTACAACTAATCATTTTAGGAAAATAAGTAGGTTAAACAAGAAACGAAATGGATTTACTGATAGCGTCAAGATCTTTGTCCTCTGAGACCTGCTTCCATAACAAGTACTAATGAAGACTGAAGATTTTTTTTGCCAACGACAATTGTAGCTAGGAAAGTATTAGATTTTACAAACTTGAAAATATTCTTGAGGAGCTGGAAAATGTTGAGTCGTATTGTAGGTAGGCAAGAGTGGCCTAATTCAGAGAGGGGAAAAAATGACACATCAGCAAAAAAAGAAACGTTTTAAGCAATCTGGATTTGCTTTCAAGTGGCCAGATTGTACTTCCTAAATAATTGCTGTGGGATTGGGCTCTGTTTGATTGAATTGGTAACGTGTGTTGAAGCCGGAGCTGAACGAACTATTTACAGCAAATAATTTATTTGATCAATGTCGTCCTCTTTTCTGTTCATGAATTATCTGGAAACAGGTGTGGGGTTTTTTTCCCCACTCATTTGTTTATTATTCAAAATTGCTCAGCAAATGCTTTGTGAGAGTGCCTTTTTTTGGGTCTCTTTCTGTCTTTGGAAGGTTATACTTACAGCAGAACTCCAGAAACCTGAATCTTCTTTTTTTTTGTGTGTGTGTGTGTGCTTTTGACTAAGGGGAAAATAACCCATTTTCTATGGGTTATTTGCTATATTTGCTGAAAATGTGAATAGTGCAGCAGCTTTTCCTTTTTATTAATAGGATTTTGGGCCGGAAGGGACTATTAAATCATCTACTCTAATCTCTTTTATGATGCAGATATGGTAGGAATTCATATAATTTCTCCCATACTGAGTCAAATAATTTGTGCTTAACTAAAGCAGATTGGAACTTTACTTTAAAGCTTTATCAGGCAAATGGCTAAGTAGTGCTTTATGGAGGAGTTGTTATTCTATTTTCTTCTACAAGCTTGTGTAACTATTCGATGATCTTTATTTTTGTCATGCGGGACTGTTTGCACTTGTTGATGGGATGTCTGGATCTTTTGAGAGCAGGGAGGATATAAGAGGCTTCCTGCCACGTGAAGCATTCTTTCGCAAGCCTTCCTATCTGTTTTCCCAGGTATGTTTTTCCCACAGGCTATTTCACAAAGAAAGAAAAAAACCGGGAATGGATACCCGAGCAAGGCAGACAATGGCCCTTGTGAGTGCTGTGAAAGCAAATGTAAGCTTTTAGTCAAATTAATGTTTATGAATTCTCCTGCAGTATTTTCCCAATGCTAGTCAAGAAAGACACTGTTAAATGTAAATTGTAGTGACAGTAATTTTGGAATAAGCCTTGTTACTCAGAAGTCAGGGGAAGTGCATTTGCCATGGCGTATTAAGATGAAAAACATGGTGAGATGCTGCTTTGCACTGAGTTGGTGCTGGAGTCTTTAGGGGGCATGATATGGCAGAAAAAGGTCATGCTTCTGAAAAATCTGGTGGAGTGAAAATATCCAAGCTTCAAAAAATCATATTTAATTGGGAAAGCTGTTCCCTACAATAGATCAAAATAAGGGATGTCTACTTTCTCTCAGTGGTGTGCCTGGTCAGATCTCCTGCCAAAAACCCCACAGCTTTCAAGGTCAAATTACGAGCTGTCTCCATGCTGCGGCAGCAGTGTTGTATACGAGGAAGCTGTCCTCTAAAACGGATACCCAGCTAACTGCACAGTCAGATGATCCCAAGCGGTTTGGTTGCTGCAGCTGTACCAGCAGCCAGGCAGCTAAACCCCCTTGTCACAGCACAACTGCGTTGACTGGCTGCGTGTGGGCTCTGCGCGTGCCCCAATTCTAAAGCTGTGGCTTCAGCTTGCAAGTTTTACTTCCCTGCTGGAGTGGGCTCTGGGTGCACACAAGGGTAGTTACTGCAGCTCAGCTGTCAAGTCAGGTTCCCCAAGACCTGTGTATGTCCATGTGTGCAAACCCTAAAGTACCTCATGATGTGTGAGTGCAGTTGTAACCACCCCGCTTGCTGCCGTATGCAGCTAACGTGCCTTCACACATAAAGATGGCTGTGGGCTCTGGTCGCCTTATCCTTGCCACATGCCTTTGGCAAGTGGTGGTGCAACTGGCCTCATCCTGTAGGTGGGCACTCAATGCACAGAGTGATCATGCACAAGCTTTGAAAACAAATTTGGGTCCCTAAATTCCTTTTGTTCTTCTCAGAATAAACAATAAAGGTTTAGTGGTAAGGTTTCCATGAGAGCATGAGGTATAAATAACTTCAGAAATGTCCTTGTGATGGTTGGATTCATCTTGCCTGCCTCTAGCAATTGAAAAGATGTTGAGCCTGAAACAGATGAGGTATATCTCTCTTGCTACCTGGAACACAATCCATCCAGCTGCTTTAGGATGTAGTGAGGGCTTGTCTCATCCCCAGCCTGCTGGAGGGTCCCAGTTTTCTTCACTGACTTTTAAATGGAACTAAATTAATAGATCAGATTACACACCTGACTTTTAGACTGCTAAAATGAAGTGAGATAAATGTCACCCCAAATTATTTGCCTCGGAATGGCTGTGATAAAGCAGCTGCACCTGATGCATTAACAAGTAGCCATGCTTTTTCTCTCCTAGCTGAAGAAATGAGCACTTAGCATTCTTTCCTAATCAGGCACAAAGGTCTGTTACATACTGGAATGCTGGTAAAAAGAGGCTTTTTAATTCTCATGGATTGGATTGGCCTTTTCTGGGTATTCTGTAATATTATGCAGAACCTTTGAATTGTTAGGGGCGTGGCACTGTATAGTGACTGAATAAGGGACACAAACCCTATTTACCTGCATGGTCATGAAATACCAATTCCATTTATTGGGAGGAAGCCAAGATCTAGTCCGGTATGTACATGAATGTAAGGAGAGATTGCTTAATGCATCATGTTGCTTTTTCCTTGTATAAATCAAGTATCTTGGCACTACCGTATCAAAGGGAGCTAGTGAAAATGATGACCCTGCTTTTGGGAATTGTCTCCATATGGCCCTGAGTGAATACACAATAGTACACAACAGTTCTTTATATGGCTGTGACTTTTTTTTTGTTTTGGTTTTTTTTTGTGGGGTTTTTTTGGTGGTCTTTACTGTTAGAAGATAAAGTACCTCTGGGGGAGTGGTAGGAAGCAACTACATACCTGCAGGTGAGGTGTCTTCAGGTGATGAGCCGTGTATGATAATTTATGGAACATAGTCCTTGTAATATTTTATACTGCTCAAATGTTCCAGATGATTATAGTCTCCAGATCTGCAGTTAAATTATTATCCTGATCAGAAATTTAATTGCTCTCACTTGTCTTGTTCTGTATGTGCTTTTGGCAGAATGACAGCACTTTCCATCACTGTTTCCCCATCCATTGAGTGATACAAAATGTGTCTTTAAAATCAAAGGAAAAAAATATTAATGGGGGTTATGTTGCCTGATAAAGTGCTTTGTTGCTCTTTTCTGATCTGATGGTAGTACAAAGAGCACTTTAAATATTGAATATTGTTATTAGAACAAATTGTGAATTTTAAAGCTGCAATTTTAAACCTAAGGTGAAAGTAAGTTTGATCACTGTTCAGATCCCAGATGTCTTTTGATATTTCTTTCCTTCCTTTTGAATTTCAGCAGAGATTTATGGTTTATAAGAAACTCTTTGAAGGCAAGATGCACAAAATGTTTTCTACTGTAGAAGGAGAAATGTTGCTTCTCCAGGAATTTTGTTTTCCATACAATAAATTTTCTTGGCAAAGTAGGGGTCAAAATCAGATCTAGGCAGTTATGATCCAAGCTTGCCAAAGTGCGTGTGTGGGGGAACCAACCCCTCACCAAAGAAAGACCCAAGCAAACCAACCAAACCAAAGTTTGGACATCTAGTATCACCAGGATTTGAAACCGCTGAGAAATCTCGATTTCCTCTTTCAGTAAGTTCGATATTCTAAGTGGCAAGGCAACACGCATGAAAACTTCAGCTCATTGTGGGATTGAATAGAGGTGAGATGATGCTGAAGTTAATTTATGGTTTGAAAAGTCTGAGCTTTTTTGTTTGAGGCAGATGAACCATATGTTTTGCAATAAATACTTTTAATTCTAGTAGTGAAAATAATTGTAACTGTTCCATTTTGTTCCTGTTGTTTACAAAAACACATGACAGAAAGCAAGTGAGATGAAGACAGGATGTATTGTAGAGTCTATTAAAACAACAACAGTGTGTAATGCCAACAAGAATTTTTTAAACATGAAAGGCCTCAAAACAGCAGTTTGAACCAATTATTTTAACTGTAGGTGAAGTAAAGCTAGGGAGAGCTAGATATGTATGTAGAATTCTATATAATGCAAATTATTGTCCCTAATATATCGAAGTATCTTCAGCTATACGTATAGCTCCATAGGCTTAAAAGGGGTAGTTATCATTCTTCCGCAATAAGCGTTTGAAAAATAAGACTTCAAATTTGGGTTTCCAAATGGCAGCTTCCCTGTACAGCAGGCGAAGGCATGAAGCTGCAAGTTCAAATGTGGAAATAGTCTTGCTGCCTCCTCTGGAAACTTCTTACATTATTTTTCCTTTGGGCAAACTAATTTTTGCTTGCCTTCAAATCACACATAGATACCCCAGCTTATCCAGGGGCAAGTAATAGAACTCTTGTGGCTATGTCAGCTCAATGACTTGACTGGAAAGAAATCATTTGCTTCTAATCAGGGCCAGTTAACCTCACCCTACCTGAGCTGTACCACACCTGGCATCCAGCCTGGGTCTCAAAACAAACTGGGTGCATCTGCTGCCTTGTAGCACACAGAATTTTGAAATATAAGTTAGGGCACAAATCCCACTTTAAGTACTGGGAATATTTGTGTAAAAGGGTTTTTGATTTGTCTTTAAAAACATTATTTGACTCGTGTAGTTCAAAAATGGGAGTTGAATCTTTTTTGAATCATAATCATCTCCATGACCACCAGTTGTGATATTGCAGAGAAACATCCTGTAAATTGATTTAAAAATCTAATAACTGTAAGCCACACAAGAAGAAGATAAATTTACACAACTGGGAAGGTGCTACAGTTCCCAGACATCTTAATTTTCCAAAGCAGCATTAGGTGCTGGAGTCTTTTTCTCTGTAATGTAATTCAACATGGGCGCAATCTGAATAGATTAAAAAACTCCCAGCCTGGTGGTATGGCTTTTTACTGTTGCTTATAATTTGCCCAGATCTGTCACTTTGCCACTGTCTTCCCAGCTTCAGTGATACCTTCTTCCTTTACATGTTTCCCCTTTTGTTCTAGGAAGACAATAACTGGCATAGAAATAGACCTGGATTTCCTTCTCCATATCACAGCACTTACAATGGTGACCAGGCCAGTCCAGCCTGCTCATCTTGTCACCTGCTTTTTCAAACTCCTTTGGGTAGCTTGATCCCTTCTGACACTTCCTGATGCCTAAATTGGCTTTTTGCAGGGTGATGCTTCTATGTTGTGATTGAGAGAGATCTGTTGCTGTCAGCATGGGTTTTCTGCAGTTGTTTCTCCTGTTGGTACTTCTCTGCTCAGTCCTCTGACTTACAGCAGCTTTCAGTTTTCTGTGCAACTCAATTTTTCCATCTACGGTCACACTCTGTTTTTCTTCCTCCTTTTGCCTATCCTTGACTCCTTCCCACATTTAGTTTAAATTTTCACATTCTTTCTTCCCTTTTCAAAACTCTTTGCCCTTTCCCACACTGCTAACCTGAATGGATAACACAGTGTCACTTGGTGCACATACTTTCTAATCCTTTTTCTGAGTGCACAAAGCTTTCAATGCAGAGCTGCTGGAGTGGTTTTCTAACTTGTATTTTTTCAAGTTAGATTTTTCTAATGTTAACGTGAACATTGGACAAGTCTTCCCCTCAATGGGAACTTTTATCATGGCTTTTGGACTTGTATACTTGCTTTCTAAGCTCATAAGCTGGGAGGTAAGAAGGGGAATTTTCTGTCTGACGGACCCTTCTGTTGAATATGGTATTGTTAGGCATTTTGATTAGATCAGTCTCACCATGCTTCCCCAAGTTTCACAAGAAAGTTGGAGCTGAAATTCTGAAATTGTCCAAGCACAGGACTCCTGTATCTAAGTTTTTTGTTAAGTTTTCTGAATGTATTTCTGGTATTCTTTTACGGAACAAAGCTTTACATCACGAGCCCAAGACTTTAAGCTTGGGTTCCAACAACAACAGACAAATAAAAAGGACCCCAAAATAGTAATTTATAGTCTTTATTCTGCTTGAGTCCAAGTTAAAGCTTTTAAAGCAATTCAGTTCAGCTGTATTGTTGACTAAGATCCTGCGAGAAGATCTGTGAGCAGAGGAAAGTAACTTGGTGCTGAGCTGATGGAAGGAGGCACTAAGACGCTTGGATCCAAAGCAGTCTAAACAGTGTTAAACTGTGTTGTTTCAGGGGAATGATTATTATGTTAAGTCTTGCTGGAGCTTGTGTTTTGTAATACAAGGCAAGTAAAAACAGTCTACAACCTGTGAGGTGTTTATTATTAACCACGTTTTTTCTGTGGCAGTTCCTGTCAGTGTTGCAGCTAACAGTCTATGCTTTGGGGAGAACATTGGAAGAATTAGCTGAAATGAACTGGGGTATTTTGAGTTTAGAAAGTTATAATGAATACTGACAAATTCTGGAAGAAAAATTGAAGTAATCTTAGGGGAAATGAAGCTGAACAAAAACATTGAAAGTCTGCACGCAGTGCCTTATTCCAACAATATACGCTGGTTTGGGGGTCATCTCTAAGGCAGGAAAGGTGAAACTTTACTGGAATAAAGCAGCTGGTTGGTATGCAATAATATATTAAAAATCTTTAGGAATTTAAGTGCAACTCGGAGATCTGGGAATCTAATTGCTACTATTTTTTTGGACTTAATGGGAGTGTCTGTAGTTTTAGCTCCTTTGCCCTACCAGATTTGGACATGGATTTTTACAGTACCAGGACAGGAAAAGAAAATAACTCTTATCCAACATCATAAAATGTCTCACCACTTCTACAGTTTCTACCCACAGGGAAAAGTGAGGTTTAGATACATAACCTTTCTTTAGGTAGAGTACCAATCATGTGTAGACCTTGTGGCATTAACTATGCAGCACATTACACCGTACTTGATGATTTGTTCATATGGAATTGCAACTTACCTTCTGTTTGCATTAATCTTACTAAAAGCAAGGTATTCTCAAGGCAAACTATTGCAATTCAGTGAATGGAGCGTTGCCTCCAAAGTCACATGGTCATGTCATGACCTATCTTGATCTTTACAATAAATAGAGAATTATTTACTCCTCCAACAGTGAGGCTTGCAACTGTGACACAATCCTATGATCTTTCAACCATTAAGCTTGCTTTGTAGTGTTGTGCTCATAAAGGTAAGATATGGTTATATCTGCATTAAGTATAGCCAGGCTCCATTTGAGTGCATAATGTAATGTGGTAATGGATAGCCTAACATAGGTGACATTGTCAACGCTAGTGGTGCAAATGTGTCAATGAGATTTTCATTGTGCACTGTATTAGTATAAGTATGTCTCATGCTTAGTGGATTTCTGCCCCTTATGCTGCTCTTCTCTCTAGCTAAATTAAAACTCGAAGGGAAATAACTACTAATAAAATAGAACAGCTGCAATCATAGCTGTATAGTTGTAGATTATGCAGGGTATTAACCTAAAAGGCTAAGTGTGTTATATCCTTAGTATTTAGACCTGCAGGTTGCAGAATGGATGTAAGTAGGATAAAAGCACCTCTGCTATGTCCATGGGTTTGCTTTAAGGAGGAAGACACAGGATTGAGAGGACAGCTTGTCTTATTGTCCTCCTTCAATTTAAGTAACACCATCACTTTGTGTTTCTTTGTCTTCATTGACCTGTCTGTTTAGACAGTAAGCTCTCTAGGACAAATCACTTCCTCGCTGATCATGAGCACGGGGTTTAGAGTTGTGACGGCCTAAAGACATCAAAGAAAACTGAAATTTTTCTTAGTTAACTTCAGAAATCTCAGAAATGCTAGTTACTCTTTAGATTCCATCTGTAGGCACGGGGAGATTGAAGGATCGCCACAGTACAACCCATCCCAAGGATTTTAGATACCTATCTTAACGTAAGGCATATTTTAACCAAGAGGGTCATGGCCCCAGCCAAGTGCAGAGGCTATGCACATTGTCATGTAATGTATCTCTCCCCTTACCTTGGTGTGGATAATAGTTCTGATGGAAATTTAGAAATCTCATGCCCTGTTTCTTCTGCACGCTGCATTCTGCCAAATGCTGAAATGTGCCTGCCATCTTGAGAAACGTCTTTAGAGCATTCTGATTACTTAATTGAAATCAGAAGTTTTTTCCTTTTATTTATCTTTCCCTAACAGCTTTTTGTCCACAAGAGAAGAGTCTATTTTGGTGTGTATCTTAATCTCTATAGACTTGTATATATAAAATCCATCTCTGTGTGGATAAGTGGGAAAAGATATGCATAATCTGGTAGAAATTTGCAAAATTTTTTCTTTTTTGTTATGGTTGGGGTTTTTATTTATAAAATATTTCAAACCATTACACTGAAATTAATACCTATCTTGTCAAAACCTTGTAAGTGAAAGCCAGGTGCAAGTGGCATGCCTAAATTTGAAAGGAATCCTTTTTTCATTTTAATCCCTTTTGAAATTTATTCTTAGTGTTTGCACTTGTAAATGTTATGCTTTTTTTAGTTTCTCTTTAAGTGGGAAGCAGCAACAGAGATGAGAACTCCTTAGAAATCCTAATGAAACCTAAAAATGTATTATCTTGAGAAGCAGTGATAGTAATAAAAAGCGTGCCTGGACTTTCCCTTTAAAACCAAAATAAACAATAGAATTCAAGTTGGGAAAGAAAAAATGTCTTTCATATTTTAATTGCCTGGATAACATGAATAAAAAAAGGAGAGAGAGAGAGATGGACTTTACAAAGAACTGTGCTAGTATTGCTTGTCTTCCTGTGTTTGTCTCTTGGAATGAGAACTTCGTAAAGAGCAGCTGCTGCAGATTCTTGGATGGCTTTGCTATTAGAAGTCCTGATGTGACAGAAAGGCATGAGACTTGGAAACGAAAGTTTAATATTAAATAATATTATTTAATATATAAAATCATATATAATAAATATAATGTTCCCTTGGAGGTTTGAAAGAACATTGCATATCTGGTGGAGAAAACTTAACGTGAAAAAATAGGGGAAGATGTTGCTAAGCAGGAAAGAAGAACAAAGGAGGAAAGGAGAATTGCGAATGTTCAGAGAGGCTTTGAGTTTAACCTCTTGTCCATTCTCCCACTGAGGGAATAGGAATGGCTTCATTTTTCCTCAGTCATCCTCCAGGGAGTTTTCTAACCTTGGCTGTATACTGCTGATGAGGACTCTTTAACTTCCCTTGACAGTTGGTTCATTTGCCTAACTTCTCTTCTTGCTGTGTGAAACTTCACACAGTAACTGTATTTGACCTAAATTTCCCCTGATGCTGCTTAAGTTCATTACTTCCTCTTCTGTCCTCATTAATTAAGGAGAATAATTGATTCCTGTTCTTTTTATAACATCACTTTATGTACTTGAAGATAGCTTTGTGTCACTCTCCCAAACTTTCTTCATGACACATAAATATGAAGACAAAAGGGAAGTATTTCTCAGCTGGGTGATGTCAAGAAAGTACAGCACCGCTTCAAAGAGAAGGGGAATAAACCCAGAGAAATTTTGTAGCAAATGAGAGTGGGAGGGAACTGCAGAACAGCTTCTTGTCTGATCTTCCCTGGCTAAAATACGATTGCTTTGTTCTGTTACCATTGCTATGAGGTATGGGCTACTTGATCTCCATCTAGTCATAGCTAAAGTTGTTTCCACTTAGCCAGCTAGGGAAGTACCTGCTTTGGTTTCTTAGGTAATCTGGATAAGGGGAGAGTTGGGTGGTTTTTAGGGTTGGTGTTTTCGGGTTTCTTTGGTGCATAGGTTTTTGGTATACTTCTAGTTTATTTGGGTTGTTTGGAAGAGGGTGTGTGTATTCTTAGGTTTCTTACTACCAGCCTTCTGTTGACACTAAACATAGCTCTCAATCCTTTCAGACCTAACAATCTGTCTATCATTTTTTGTTTCTTTTGCATTTTCAAGGTTATCTTTGGCAGAAAAAGGATAAAAACTTAAAAAAAAAAAAAAAAAGCTGTGATTATCTTTTATGTGTACACTGTTACTGGAAGATAGAGAGACCCACAGCTGCCTACCTTCACGAATTCCAAAGTGGAATGCAGATCTGATCATCACAGGGCCATGCAGTGATACACTCTGGTACCTGTCAAAATCATGTAAAATACTGCATGCTGTTTTTTAGATAGGTAATATCAAGAGCACAGATGTTCCTTGCATACGTTTTCATCATTTCTGCAAGTGGAAAAAAAACCAACCCATTTTAACTACAGTTACTACTACTCCTCTAGTCTAGAGGCATAAGGTTGTTTATACTGTCATTATCATAAATGGTGTGATTGTTCCACTTACCTAGGTAGAGGAAATATTATCGTGTTATTCCAGAGTGTGATCTGGCACTGACTTAGTGTTTTATCACCTCAAAGCTATCATTAGTGGGTAATCATTTTAGGAAATTATTCTACTGCTCATTTATACAGCCTGGTAGCACTTTTGGTGATTTTCCTTCGTCTTTTTAGTGATATCCTTCAGTGCTTGAATATGGTAGATGCTGTGCAGAAAAAATTTCGATGCAATTTGGTGATGGAGAGAGGCTGGTGACTGGTTGGGTTTTTTCCTCCAAAACGTTCAAATACAGTGAGACCTGTTTATATATTTTTACAGCTGTTTTTCTCATCACTGTTCCTGAGGTATAATGTATTTTAGTGCTTTGATGTTAGGAGAGCTAGAATTTCATTGTCAGCAGTAATCTTGAGCAATAGCATAGGCTACTTTCCAAATTTTGTGGGTGTCAACACATTTCAACAAATGGGAGCAAAGCTTGGTTATTGCTCTATTGCAGAGACTGAGAGTTTATCCTCTCACTTTCATCATTTCAGCGTATGCAGTGGGTCTGAATTGGAGAGGTCAGAGACTGTAAGCTGTAGAGCTGAAAGACTGGTCTTGATCTTGCTACAGAACTTACTATTTTACTTCTTGTTTTGACTGCTGGTATTGCCCAGTGAGCGGATTAAAACCTGTTTGGATATACACTTATGAAATTCCCTCTCAGCAGAAGCAGCAGTCCAGGCCAGTGGACTGAGGCCCACAACTGGCATTCTGTGATTTAATGAGTTACTGTGGGCTAGCTGACAACAACAAACACAGCTGTACTGAGGTGTATTTAACACACGTTTGCCACAGTCCAGGAGTACTCAGGCTCTCATGACATGCTTTGACTCTTGAAGACTTAGTTGCTCTGTGCTTAATCAGAAGTCTGTAATCAGAGTTTCAGGAGCAGAATATGGGTATTTTGTCCTGTCCTTTGCTTAAAGCTATGGTAACTAACCTGATGTGCAGCAAAAAGACCACCAAAATATCACCCTTTTGTAGTTGACAGGCATGAGCTAATCCTGCAGAGCTTTAACAGTATGGTTTTCTCCTAGTATGGATGGATCGAACACAAGTTCAGGTAATAAGAGGTGAACTGATGGTAACTCGGGGTAATAAAGCTTTTTTTCTTTTTGTGGTTGTGTGCCTGAGGGTAATTTCTATTTATAGTCTGAAATACTTGGGCTTCCTTTCATTTGGTTGCCTTTTTAAGTTGCTCCACCCCCCAATCACATGGTACTTCTAAAAACCAGAAAATGAGTAGTGGTGCTGACATAACCACCTATGTAGCTATATATCTTTGTCCAGTAAAATCAATATTCATCTTCATATGAGGTGTACTCAAAGGGATAATCTGTGTAATATGCCTGTCTTGGTTAAATTAGTTGTAGTTTACTTCTAAAGATATCAAAGACCGACCCACTAAACTTATTAACAGGAATTCAGTTACAGCAGTTGGCACTGTTTCTCTTTCAATACTATCTGAAGAAGGTACTGTGAAGTAATCTAGGTGGCTAATTAGCTTGCCTGTCAGCCAGTCTTCAGTAACAGCCTGTCTTGTGTCCTCCTGTTTGGGCTGACATTGTCACATCTGACCGCACATTCACCAAGCAAAAAATCACTGCTGTAAAATCACACTGTGCACCTTACCTGTACCCACCTTCAAGAGACAGAGACTGCTGTTGCTTGGGAATCTTCCACGTCACCAGCTCCTTGTTCCCTCTGTGAGTTTTTGCCATGTGTGCTTTTGTTTTGTCCCGCTGCTGTAAGCAGCACTGATGACAAGTGCATTTGCATAGATGTTTGCATATTGATGGACATGTTTGTGGTGTCTCTTCTTCATTGCTACACCTCTGGAACTGTTTTACAGCTGAGGCTTGTCAAAAGGAATTGAAGTCTGACGTGGATCATCAGACAGTTGTGCCGTAGACTTGATGCCACACTGTACAGACAAGAGAAAGGCTCTTTGCTTTGCCTTCTTTCCATGAGGCTTTTATTGTATATGCAGAGTCCTGACTGCGGCTTTTGTGGTGATGACAAGGGGAAAAATTAGTATGTCTTCTAATAGACAGAAATATCTGTCTCCAGGTCTTCAGCTGCAATAGGTTTTGGATGTTTATTTTTTTTTAGGTACTGATCCCAAGGGGGGCAGTAAGAAAAGTGGCAAATTAACATTTTCTGATGAGATTTAACCATTTATAGCCCACTGTTTTCCTGGCTTGCTAATTTTAGACAAAATGGCTTCATGTTTTAGGCTTGCTCTTTTTCTGTCTTGGCCATTGGCTTTGAGTAACCGTAGAAAACTCACTGCACTTTTTTGCTTTGTAGGTTTGGGTTTAGAGGAACTTTATTATTTTAAGTGCTTGATGCCTTCTTCCATTTGGAATTACTGGCTACTGCTCTGCTTCAGAGAACTAAGCAGTGGAAAAGGTTAGCCACAGACCTCTTCTGAAACTCACATGCATGAGAAAGGTCATCTTTAAAAGCAACTGCTTTTACTAGTTCATCTCATGGGGGCCACAGGGTGGAGCAGAATATGGGGTTCCAGTTGGTTCACAACAACTAGGGGACTGTGTAGTTGTGAAAAGTCGGAAGCAAAGCCAGCCCACTGTTGGATACTCTAGCCAGAGTTTTGCTGTGTTTCAGAGCTTCAGCCAATACCTTGACATGCATGAAAACAAAAATGACCAACTGAGCAGTATTTCACAGTGTCTGGAACTCATGGAGGTAGAAACAAGTATCGGCTCCAGCCCACCGAATGGTAGAAAGAGGTAGCAAGCCCGTTACTCTCCACACTTTGGTTCAGCTTGTTCCAAGTACAAGTAAAAATAGTTAGAATGAGGTTGTGGCTGTCCCATCCCTGGCAGTGTTCAAGGCCAGGTTGGATGAGGCTTTGGGCAACCTGGTCTAGTGGAGAATGACCCTGCCAGTGGCAGGGAGGTTGGGATTAGATAGCTTTGAGGTCCCTTCCAACCCAAACCAGTCTGTGATTCCATAAAAATATGTTTCAACTGAATTGTAGCTGTACCAAATTTGGGGATTATACTGGTTGCATGCTCTCCAAATGGTTTCTTTCTAGCATCCTCATTGTCGCAATTTTCCCTTTTAGATATTAATTTAGGTTTTTCCACTGTTCCTTTGCCTGGAGGCTTGTTGCCTCTGCTGCTCCTACACTGTTAAAGTATTGGGATGACAAATTCACCTGCTAAAATGATTTATTACCCCAGCGCACCGGGCAGTAGCAGTGATCACTGAACAGACAGAACTGTCAATTTGTTGCACAGATATCTTTATGGTCCATAACAGGTGCTGTGGAATGGGGGGTAGTGGAAGCATATTTGTGATTTTAAAAGCAAAAAATCACAAGGAACAAGGTTCAAGACAAATGAGTAGACAAAGGTAGATGAGGTAAAGCAAAGAAAAAGGGTTTAATTTTCCCATGTTATGAGACACATAAACTAGTGGGATGAACTTAATTGCTGGCTCACAACTTACCTTGCCTCTGATAAATTATTATGGTCACTGTGTTTCTACTTGCTGTTAACATCAGCTGTCTTTTCCTCATGGACCAAGAAGGAAGCGGGGGGGGGGGGAGCAGTAAAGTAGCCAGGAGCAATCTCTGTGTGAAGGGTCCTGAGGCTTTGAGCTTATTCTTTTCCCTTGGACTTATCTACTCAGCTCTCTCTTCTAATAGACGCAACAGAAGGAAGCATCATTAGACTTGGTTTGTACTGGGTTTGATATAGAGAGTGAAAAATTAGTGCTAATACTTATTAACTTTGCACTCTCAATCGTGGTTCAACATCCAAAGCATAGATTCCTCTGATTGCTTGATAAAGGCACTTAATGATTTTTGTCATCCATTCTGTGAGCCCCGATCAAGCATTCCTTTCCCTGATACATGTCCCCCACACTCTCCTGCTATGTACCTGCTTTTACTTCTTCCAATTCACTCTGAGAAGTAAAGAGTCGTGCCCTTTATTATTTTGATGGGGTTAAGAGGAGGGCTGGAAGAATCTATTTTTTTTCCCCAAGTTTTCCTGTATGCTTTTCTTTGTTCTTTCTCCGTTTATTTTTTTCTCTGAATCAGGTTTTACTGAATAAAGTGCAGGAAAATGGATTTTTTTTTTAATTAAACCTTACCAATTTCTATGACAGAAGAATTTTTCTTGCAAAAAACCTTTACATTGTCACAGGCTAATTCATACAATAAAAAATAAATAAATATTGGAAATATGTTCAGCTGTCTCTGAGAAGCCTGGTTGGACATATCTATTGGAAAACAGAATGATATACCCAACATTGGGGTAGAGTTGATTTTATTATTTTTTTTTAAAAGCAGATCTATGTGGCATAATGAAACAGCGCATCATCTTTCAAGTTAGTTAACTGAATAGCAATTAATGTCTTTGTTTCTTCATGTAGATAGTTCATACACGAAATCAGTGGGTTGGTGTTCTAATGTTGAGTTTCAAGGGGTACTGAGTATCAGCAGCTGTCAGAGTTTACCCAAGACTCATGTTCAGCGTCTCCAAAAGTAAAATCATTATTTCTTCACTCAGATTTGAACTGATGTCAAAGTGAAATATTTAAAATAAATGAATTCCAGCGCAGTAGGTGTGGAAAGATGAAATGACCTAGAAATGGCCCTCTGTGTGTCCCTCTGTGTTTGTATATGTCATTGTCTTTGTTGTTGACAAAAAGGCACCATGTGGGATCTTCCCTCCCTCCTGCAAATCAGGGAGATTTTTACTTTCTCACCTAAACCTGGCATATTCTCTGACATACACTCTAGCTCTTAAAGAATTAAATTTATAAATAAAATAAAAAACCCATACACAATTTGTCCAGGCTGCAGGCAACCCAGTTGTCAACTAAAAGCTCTTTGAATCTCATGCAGGGAAAATGGCTTTAATATAGATTTATTTCTAATCTTTTTTTTTAATAAAGGTTAAAGAGAACAAATGATAGCCCTATGCCTTCACAGATATTTTGGTAAGTGCAACAGTGTTCACACAGTATACTAACCTCCTTCTTTTTTTACTCTGTTAAACGCTGAGCACACACAATTACAAGATAAAGTTTGAGCTACATCTCTTGAAGGCATTATTTCTCAAAAACAGAAAGATAAGATAGCCAAGGACAGTAAAAGAGAAGGGAGTATAAGAGTTACAAAGGGAAATCAAAGCCTTGTGGAATACAGAAGAGAGGGAACTGGTATTTCCCATTCTTCTCCCCAGAAAGTCAAGGCAGAATTTGAAAAGAAAAATAATTTGCATTCAACTCTATATGGTAACAGCAGCCAGCTCATTCATGTTAGTATTTAATCATCATCATGATATAGTCTTTAATTACATGATCACATACTGGGTTCCCCCACAGGTTCTTCCTTGTTTGGTGCACAGAAGAGTTGTGTACGCTGAAAGAACAGAAATTCAGTGCGTGGGTTTTTTTTTCCTTTTGCTATTGAATGTGCAGACTCAAGCCTGTTTCACTGCATGCTGTGCAAAGGCTGTTCTCATGACACTATTCATTTTTTTTTCTTCTAGGCTTTTTCTAGCCTTCTATGTGCACTGTGCAAACATTGGTTTAAGGGGTTTTTTTTGGTTGGTTGTTTTTGTAGTTGAGTTCATCTCCATTGTAGTAACATGTAACTTGGGTGCATAGGTATGAAGATGCTTATTTTGGATACCGCCTCTCAAGATAATTAGGACAATTTTTTTTTGTAGCTGCTTAGCATTGGAGGATTTTTTCTGTGTTCAAAGTCCACTTTCTTCTGTCTTCAGTTGCAGCTGTAATTGGTCTTTTCAGTTGCAGTTTAGAACCCAGGGGCTCTAGACCAGGTCCCCAAAACTGAAGAAGTGATTTGTGAGTCTAACTTGTGAGTGGATGTAAAAAGCTTGGTAAGAGTGGCTTGCTTCACATCCTACATGAATTCCCTGAAAGCACTAGGGACTGAATCCAGTTCTTCAGGCAGGATCCAGCTACTTTAACTATATAAGACTGTCATAGAAAAATAAAATCATCATCAAGGTTGTTCCCTCTATTGCATGCAGACAAATTGTGTCATACTTTCAGTAAAGATGAATTACACTATGCTCCTTAGAAATTTGCTATTTTGGTGATTGAATATCTTTTTTTCTAATTTCCAGCCTGAATTTATTTATGGCTAAATGTATTCATATTTCACAGAATCGTAGGTATTGGAAGGGACCTCCAGAGATCGAGTCCAACCCCCTGCCAAAGCAGGTTCCCCAGCACAGGTCGCACAGATAGGTGTCCAGACGGGTCTTGAATATCTCCAGAGAAGGAGACTCCACCACCTCCCTGGGCAGCCTGTCCCAGGGCTCTGTCACCCTCACTGTGTAGAAGTTCTTCTG
Organism: Hypotaenidia okinawae; assembly: GCA_027925045.1. Lineage (NCBI taxonomy): Eukaryota > Metazoa > Chordata > Aves > Gruiformes > Rallidae > Hypotaenidia > Hypotaenidia okinawae. The sequence continues at coordinate 95,002,277 of BSDF01000001.1, forward strand.
GATGTTGGTGCGGAACTTCCTGTGCTCCAACTTGCAGCCATTGCCCCTTGTCCTGTCCCCACAGACCACTGAAAAGGGGCTGGCCATTTTCTTTAGTCTCCCACACTTCAGATATTTATAAACATTAATCGGATCCCCTCTCAGTTGTCTTTACTCCAGGCTGAACAGCCCCAGTTCATTCAGCCTTTCCTTGTAGGAGAGATGCTCCAGTCCTTTAATCATCTTTGTAGCCCTCTGCTGGACTCTTTCCAAGAGATCCCTGGCTTTCTACTTGTACTGATATTTTTCTTTACAGTATTCAGCTCTTTTCCTCTTTGTGTTTATTTCCGTGGTATATTTACAGAAAAGCAATTTACAGAAAGCAAGTATATTTCCTCTCAGCCTTTATTTTGGTAAATTTACAGAAGACCTTTCCTTTTATCCTTTATTAAAAAAAAAACCAACTCATTCCTTAGGCTTATAGCATCCCTTTTCTGTGTTTGTTTCATTTAAATACAGTTGATACTAAATTATACAGAATTTAAGATGAGGTATTTTCAGTGCCGCACACCTATTTTCCATGCCTGTATCATACTGATGGCTCATGGTTATCCTATGATTAGACAACAAAATCTTTATTCCTTTTTTGGATCAGCCCTCATCTTTCAGAGAAATGTGTTAGTGGCCTTTAAGTGGATGTTAATAGTGCTTAAGTGAGCATGTACTCTCTTCAACTTCTCTGACAAGAATGCAGGGGTCTTAAAATATTCTCGTAGCTTGACTGTTGGAGCAGGAGTGTGCTGCTCACTAGAAGAGTGTTGCAAACCTGGCTGTGACCCTACAGTTAGACTATACTGTAATGCTATTTGAGGATGTGGCCAAATTATGAGTAACATTGAATTTGTTGGCTTTACCTTAGATTGGGGAGTATGACTTTGTTGAAATAGTGGTGCTGAAATAAAGGAGTGTTGCTAATGAAGTAAGTCAGGAGCAAATTTAGCCAAGTGACTCTTTTCTTAGCCTTTCTTTTGTGTGAAGGCAAAGCATGTAAGGTCTGCTGTGTGAAACTGGGATAAAGACTGCTGTCACTTGAACTAATTAAATGGCTGAGGCAATCTAAATTTTCAAAGAGATTCATAGGTATTTGCTGTTATAAATCAAGGATGTCAGTGCAGGTTGTGGAGGGGTTGTAGACTCCCTTCCTTGTTCCTTCCCTTATCCTCTCAAATTCAACCCCTTCTACCTTGAGGTAAAAGTAAAGACTGAAGTATAGTGAGCATGAGATCTCATGCTTTTCATTGACAAGGTACAGGATTAATGTTGTCTTGCATTTTGTTATCACTTGTTACAAGTACATCTTGTTTGACAGAGTAAGGAAAGGGTTCAGGGAGAAGTAGCTTAAGAGTAGCTGTAGCTTAGGACTCTGGGGTGTGGATCCTGGTCTACAGTAGATTGTGGGGTAACCTTTGGGTAATCCTTAGCATCCCTGTGTCTTGGTTCTTTGTAAAATCAGTGTAAGAGCACCTTCTTTCAAAACAGGTAAAAGTATATTAAAAAGTTTGAGATCCTCAGTTATTGTAAAGCTAGAAATATAAATGTGTACTTCAGCCTGATTTTTCTATCTAGCTTAGTATTCTGTCCATGACAGTGGCAGCCAAGGGGTGATGATCAAGAAAGGACATGAGAATAGGGCCAGCATACAGCTCTGTTCCCTAATTCCCAAACTTCTTTCCTGTTCCACTGCCTTTCTGCCCCCTAGACAGAGACAAGTGTATCCTGTCTCATTTATCTCTGCCTTTACTTTTTCCAGGTAAGATTCTCTTAGCTAAGATTTTTTTTTTTTTAACGATGACTTGAAGAGTCACAATGATGTTAGTGATTACTGTTGTTATTACTTATTTTTAATTGTGTGAGGGAACAGGAAGAATTCTCTCAAGAGACTTGGGAACCACATACCTTAGAAAAATGGCCCAGTGTATTCTCTCAAATCTTTTTGTTGGTTATGGCAAAACCCAGATGAGGAAACTATCTCTAGTTTCCATAGCTGGCAGGAACTCAAGCATGGGCTTCGAAGGTTTTGGCTGTCTGCATGTTCATTATTGGCCTGTCTACCTGGCCACATGCAGATAGAGCATTAAGCCTGGGTTTGGTGGTGTAGAATAAATTTGGCAGGAATTATCATGTAGCTTCTCTCTCAGACAGAAACAATAAGAGAGGAAAAAGCTACAAAATAGTAGCAAGTATTTAATGGTACAGGAGAGAAGTACAAAAGCATTTCATTTCAAGTAGTGGCCTAGAGACTTACCTGTTTAAAGTCTTGGTGCTCTAGTCCCTTTGGAACGCTACACAAACTGCTTCCTGTCAGGAAAATCTGAGAGTTTGCTGCATCTATTTTGAGGCATGGAAATTCTTTTGCTAGTATTTTACTTGTAACCTCGAGGCTCTCTGGAGGTAAGTGCAGTAGTTGCTGTTTCACAGTGAAATCCATTTAAGAATACCATTGCAAAATGAGGCGTACCTCTCAGTGGAGGGGTGTGTGTTGAGTGAAGAAGGGGGTGAAATTAAAGGCTTGTGGAGACTTGCCACAGCTAGCAGAGAAAAAGGCTAAATGTTTAGAAAGGAGAACCTCAAGAAGAGTGAAGAGAGAGGTGCACAGGTAGATGTCTACTGAGGCGCTGTATAAAGCGGTGGGCTTTGTACTTGTTTCTAGAGATGTTGGAAAAAGTTGTCCTTTAAAGACTCAGCAGAATGCATGTGCAAGTCACCAGGCCTTAAGAAGGTAACACAATACATAACCCACACACTGGGAAGTGATAGTGAAAATTGCAGGGTCCTTTGGGATCGGTTTAGACATTGTAGTTGATGTCACTGAAAATGATTTTATTAACCATGCTGTTAAAAGTTCATCTGATCTGCATGAGTAGGGCAGCATATACAAATATAAACAATAGTTATTAGAAGAAAAATAATATAATCATATATCTGGAAAAAAGCAAGATAAAAATTTATACTAAAAGACCTACAATAAGATGTGACAGTTGATTTTTAGCAATAAGCATATTTTATTTAGTATGCCAGGATGCTAGGTGCTTTAAAAATATGGTCTATTTTGTAACTGGTCTAAAATCTGTGAAAATGGTTTTAAAAAATGTTAGGTTATAGAGATAGATTCTTTCTATTTCTTTTTATTCTAGCCAGATAAGAAACGGGTAATACTAGAAGATTAAAGCTGTTTATCTACTAAATTGAGTAAGTATGCTATATAATCTAAATCTCTGCTTCTGCTACTCTTGTTCTCTCAGGCCTGGAGCTCTAATGATACTACAGCTCAGCAATGAGGAGACAGGTAAGGATGACCAGAGTCCGGAAAAGGATTTGGGATAATATATCATGTCTGGTTTAAGCTGATCTAAATCCTCATGGAATGAGCGTGGTCTGAGGCTTCTCTGGTGGGTTTGTGAATTCAGTCAATCCCCAGATCTAAGACCATACATCACCATGACTGCTGGTAGTGGCACAAAGTAGGGGACTAGAATGTCCTTTTTGGTGACAGTGTGGCATTTGGTAGCCTGCAGCTGATCACAAAGCCACCCCCTTTGGGATGTGATTTTTGTGGACAGTTAGTAGCAACAATACTGACTTGGGCCGTTCCTGTGCTTTTTGTGCCTTCTTCATGTGTTCATATTACTTCCTCTGGACTGAAAAATCAAACCAGCAAAAAAAAAAGTAATTTTTCACCTGGATAAGCTTCATTGTCTGGTTGACCATGCGGCAGGACAGAAGTAAGTAATAGTAAGGGCAAGGATGAGCAAAGAGGAAGAAAAAGAGGCTCCTTCCCTGGCACTGCTGTCAAATATGAAGTTGTAGCATTTGGTGGTCAGGGGGCAACTGTCCTCAGTGCATCTAGTTCTGTGTAGGAGGCCTCCTAAAGTGTTGTGACTTAGCTGTATTGAAAACCCTGAGTCCTAGAAAGCAGTAAGACTCCTGTGTCAGTCTTTGCAACGGTAAAGGGGTGAACAGGAAGCTGTTAGCAGAAGTGAGAGGAGGAATTGGTGACAACAACCAGCATTATAGTCTTGAGTGCAAACCTGTAGTGCTCAACGGGAGCATGAAAAACGCAACTGGAAAATTTCCATGGGGGACTAGATTGGAGTAACCAACAGGAATCCTGTTTTCCCACTGTCCCTGGCAAGTTCCCATACCTAACCACAACGACAGCTCCAAGCAGTAAGTCTTCTTTCAATTTTGTCTATGGAAGCTGTTTCAATTAGCATAAACTAATTGCCTATTTGTATGCGTACAGATTGGTGCTTCTTTTGTGGATGCACATTATTCCAAGATGCGGTGGGTTTTACCTATTTTTAGTACCAGGAGTATAGTATCTCATCAACTGTAGGAAGAAACTTGAAGAGCTTCCATAGGAGGAAGAAAAATGTGTTGTCATATGGTGGGAAAAGTGCACTCCAGGTAAAGATACGGAACCAAAGCTTTTCACAGCCCAGCTGTTGATAGTCTAGTTGTGATATCCCTGAGTAGCTGGCAGGAGGCAGCAAATTTTAATAGGGCACACAATACCTGAATGTAAGGCACTAACATACTTAAAGTAGCATGCTTTCAAGTCAGGACTTAGCCTGGTACTTCTCCAGAGCATCTGCCTTTTCCATTCTCTCTCTCTCACTCCTGGTTTTCAATGTACTTTCCCATTGCATGCTGACTTCGTTTGTTTTTCTTTGGGAAACTAGGTCTGTACCAACTGGGTGTCCTTATTCTGTGTGTTTATGGAGATGCAAAATATTAATGTTGAATCCACAAGTGTATGTTTGTAAATTGTGACTTTGTAAAATTGTGTGGACCTAACCCTGGCCCCATTAAATTCAGTAGGAATGTTGGTTTATGTGTCAATGAGGCCTGAAATTCTTCCTCAGTAATTAGTATGCAGAAAATTAAAATTGCTGCAGAGCTGTATTTTTATAGAACAATTTATTAGCTGTTAAATTCCAACAAAATTATTTTTTATCTTCTGAAGGCAGGAAAATACTAACTTTATTTCATGTCATTGCTTAAGCTACATGTTAATAACAATGCATTATTATAATTAAAGTCTTCCAGGTACAGAACATGCCCGTTACTGAAAAATGGAAGATAGAGAAATGAGATAGGTCAGTGCCAATACAGAGTTTGACACTTTTAGGCAAGACATCAGTAAAATTGCAAAAGCAGAGGTGTGATTACACTGTAAATACAAAACTCAGCTCTATTAAAATCTATTTATTCCTAGCGTACAGATCCTACATCCTTCTCTCCATTGCTACTACAGAATCTGTATAGCAGGTTCTGAAATACCAAAAGCCATCAGGTAGCCAAAATATTTTCATTTTCTTAGTTCTAGAATACTTTAAGGATATTTTCCCTTCTTCTTCTCCTATATTATTCATCAGTCTGTATTATAGAGACAGTAGGTATTACAGCAGCTTGAGCTCCCTGTACTTGATTGCCAAATAGACATTTTCCCTGGTTTTGGTTTTGGTTTGTTTTTCTTCCAGTAAGTGATGTGTGAACTTCTAACCGTGTCAGATCTATGCCTGTAGCAGGCTGCACTGTGTTTTTTTTGGTAAACACATTTGGGGAAGATATCTAAAAAATGGGTACTTCCCAGTACTCTGGGCCAGATTGTCTGGTAGTTGTACATAAGCTCCCCTTCAAGCTATACCACAAAGGTGGTGCATGATTCAAAAAGTAAGTGAAGGTCATGATGTTATATATCTGCTGTGTATTGGAAGTAGCACCTGGTGTTTGCTGTTGGGTAGTACTTTCCAGAATGAATCATGCAAACACCCTTTGTCAGGCAATCTTATCTCCTCTTGCACTGCTTGTGAGCTCTGCTTTGTTGAATATTGTGGGTTCCTTAAAAAAGCTTACTATAGGCAAATCCTACTGCACTGTGCACTAGAAATATTTCACAATACATGAAAAAAAAGGTATTTCAAACAACATTAGTAATGCTAACAGTAAAGAAATCATTCCTGTTTAGAGCTAACTTAAATATACAAGAGAAAAATATGTGTACACAAGACCTACAGATCCCCCAAATTTGAATTTATTCTATGCTATTATTTTGCATAATGTAGGCTTGCTGCCTGTGTTCTGCATATAAATTAGAGTACTGGTTGAGGAGGGAAAAAACCCACATAGTTTGTGCTGTTAGTTTTCTCTGCTTTTTAATTCTTGTGGGTGTGTAATGGTGAGAGCATTGGGCTATCTGGAATTGTCATGTGGGGGGAAAAAAGTGGGTAACAAAGCAACCTGAAGGCCATGGGCATCTCACGCTCCTTGGGGTTATGAAGAGGTGTGTCATGGTTCTGAGAATATCATGGACACACTGGACCGTGGTACCTCTGGGAGTGAGGAACAGACAGCTGCTGCCATACAGACTGCTACCTCAATCAGGTGCTCGAACGGAGCAGGTGGTAGGGATGCTCCTCTCAGGCTTCACATTATGAAATATTTGGAAGGTTTAATTATGCAACTTGGATTTATTCTGGTAATGTTCCATTTCTTTCCCCAAAGTGTTAGAACTGAGTCAGATGAAACATGCCATGACTAAAATACTTTTCTTTTGTAGAAGTCTTGTTCTCTGTGCGGAAAGATCTGTCTTAGCAAAGGGATCACTTCACTGTGGTGGGACAGGCCATTGGCAGTACTGGCAATGAAGTTTTCATACAGGCAAACTACATACCCAGTCTCAAGGTGTGTAAACCAGGGCTGCTTGTGTCAGTAGATTTTGAAAGCGCCTGAGTAGAAATGCAAATGAACACTGAGAGATCCAACCACGATGTTCATTCGAAAAATTTTTACAAATATACTAGACAGGTAGTAGTGATGCCCACAGTTAAGGAAGGCTGATGTTTTCCATAATGGAAGTCCATTTCCAGTTGCTTATAACTGCCAAACTTAAATCAGCAATAAAATATTTCAGGCTGAGTGTCTGCCTCAAGCTGTTTGTGTATGTGTGTGTTTGCTGTGTGCAAATTTCAGATAACATGATTCAATCATTTTCTGTAACAAGGTTAGAGGAAAGTGCATTGCTTTATGCTTGTTAAAGAAAAATAATAAATATGTAAATATTTCACTTACAAGCTATGGCACTTTGATACTTTAACAGAGTAGGTACTTGGCATTCAGCAGAGAAAACTGACCATGCGCCAGAGATATGCCTTTTATTGTGACTATAAAAGTTAATCAAAACGTGGGCAATTATAATCCTCCCACGTGTGCTGGATAGAAAAGCCGGTGCCTGATAATTAAGGATGGTATTGTAGTGTGTGCTCTTGAAGGAGCTCAACCGGCAACATTAACAGAAGTTTTCTGTGATCTGGATACTATGTCTAAAGAGATCACTGAAAGGATGATACTGATTCTGAGGCGTCTTGGTTGCTTGTTTTGTATTTTCCCAGCGGAAGATAGTTTATAAGGTTTTGGATGAAGCATACTTTGCTGACACATTCCTTTAGCTGATTCAGTTCAGACATGGAGGAATCACCTCTGGAAAAGGTAACGTAATGCTGCCTGTACAGATTCTGAAGTACAGCTGAGAACGTGGCCATCATACTCCATGTTTTTCGTGAGTCGCAGGGAAAATGATGTGGAGCATATCCTTGCTGGTTCTAAGAAACAGACTTGAATGTTTATGTTGATTTATAGTGCAGTGAGCAGAGCAGCTCTTGTTCCCTTATTAATTGGGGTAACCACTGCTCTTGTGGTCGAAGCCTGTGTTTACCTTCATTTTTGTTTCCTTCTACCCTCTTCCACATATACTGTTTCCTCCCTAGTATCTTCCTTTCTCTCTATCAATTTCGCCACCTATTTCTTTTTTTCCTTCCTCCTCTTAGACTCAGTGCAACTCCAAGCGTGCCACTTCCATCTCATATTTCCCCAGTGCAGGCTCCTTTCAGCAAGCTCTCTGCAAATGGAGGACAGACCTTGTAGTTTGTAAACTGCAGCTTGTAAAACACAGAGGCTGAAAAAAACCTGTTTTGTGAGAGGCCACTTAAGGCAGAAGGTAAAATATGAATCACTCGAGCCCAGGAATGTGTGCTTGCTACTACCTCCCTATGTGTTGGTGATCAGTCTGGTTGTGTTTGTTGATAGTCTGAATCGACGCTATTATTTTTGGTCTTCCTGGTACAGAAAATGGGTGAGAAAAAATATTTCCTAAATTAGGGACACACAAGTAAATATCAATATAGTTTATTTTACCTCTTAGACAAAATGATGAAAGAGAGCAGCCTCATTCCTGTAGAGTGTGCCAAGCCTCATCTGAGAGAAGGCAGCTGAGGATCTAACAAGGAGACACCAATATGTTTCCAACAAAATACATGTCAAGCATAACATAAAAGCAAGGACTAGTGATGGGGCACACTGAGCACTACAGACCACAGGTTATGAGAGTCAATAATCCATCATGGCATGGACCTTACATCCACTTGAGAGCTTAGTGAGAATTTGGATTATTTTATTGTGTCAGAAATCCACTGGCACTGTTCTGTACCTATTCCAGCTATTCTCTGGCGGTCCTTTTTCAAATAATGTTTATCTGCAGAAAGTCAGGTCATTGTGAATGCTATAATCTGGTATTAAAAGAGAAAAATGTGCTTTATGGAGAAGAACAATTATTTTCTGTAACTAGAGCAGGAGGTTCTCTGAATCCACCAGCCAGCTGTCTCCTAGTTTTTCCAGTGTAAATAGCTGAGGCAAGGTGCCAAGCAGGCTATGAGAAGATGTGTCTGGCAGACATAAAGGGAACCTCAAAAGGCATCATGGGGAAGGCAGGGACAGTAATGGGGAGACAGAGGTTGGAACCTGCTTGGTGTTGCTGCAGTAGCACATGACCCAAGAAGTTGCATCAGATGGTGTTCTAAAAGAGCCTGTATAGAGAGAGACTTTCTGCCATATTTGTACTACTTTGTGTCAAAAAGGTGTTTAACAATAATGCCATATAATTTTTATACTTGTGTTTGAAATTTTCTAAGAGTGTAGCTTTCCAGAGTTAAATCGGTTAGAGGCCCTTAAAATCTTAACAAGAGTGGGTTTTGGTATAAAGACTGTTGTTTTGGCATGATACCTCTAACTTCTGGTCAATTCATCATCATAATTTGTCACCCAGTCATGCTTAGCAACTTGCTCGTAGTGAGGCCTTCTAGCTGACTTGTGAATTTAATTGAAAAATATGGCAGTGGGTTTATTTTGCTATTCAGTCAAATAAAAGCTCCCGACAAAGGAGCAAACCTATCACCATTATTTCTTAAAGATATTAATATTATTAATTTCAAAGTCTGTTTTTTAATTAGAATTTTTTTTTAGCATAAAGAATATGACAGAAGGAATTTTTAAAGCAGTTGCCTGCAAAATTCCAGTTAGAATTGCGGGAAAATGAACTGGATATTTTAATCCACAAGGCCACTTAACTGCTTTGTAACTGTGAAGCTGTTTACTGTTGTTTTTCTTGATGAATATTTAACACACAGACTCTCAAAAAATATCTCTTCCTCTCTGAATTTGTGAAAGTATTAGTTCTTGGTGTTCATGATGTTATGTTTGGACTTCTGTGCCAGATACTTTTCCAGAAGACTGAGGTTGAGCAGATGTAAATTTCCAGCGTAAAACAGTAATAAAATATTTCCAGTCATCTTTATTACAAACAACAAAACCCACTATATGTAACATGCTGTAAGCTTTAATGTGAAAGTGAGACAACTTTCATAATTCTCTTACAGTGTAAAAATAAATTTATTTATATAATCTTGTTTACCTTTTATCCTCCTGATTCTGTCCATGAGACCTAGTTATTCTGGAGTCTTGTAAAAAAGGTATTTTAACAGTAATGTTCTTTTTTGGCATCATAGTCACTCTGCACTACTTTGTTCATCCATCACAAAAGGTTAGAAAATAACTTATGCTTCTTGTATCCTATTTTGGTATTTACCTCAGATGTGCTCCTCGAGAGTTCGAATGAAATTTGGCATCCAGGGTCTCCACAGAATCTTAACAAAGTATTTCCTGCAATAAAAAAAACCACCCTAGATGAAAGTTGAGCAAACCATTAACTTTTGAAGTCTCTGTTCCCTTTAACCTTGTTTGTTCTTGTGTCTGTCTTCAGCAGATGGCTGGATGACTGGCATCTTCTAACAATGTTCAATACTCATTAGCACCATGTCATTTTGAGTGTTGTTTCCATCTTTTCTGTTCTTTCTTCTTCCTTAATTTATTAACCTGAACGTTCACATGGTTAGCAAGTCATTGACAGTGATGTAGGTTTTAACACTTGACTTCATTATTTTCTCCAGAAATCCTGCTTGATAGCTAGGAGAAAAAAAATCCGCCTCTGACACAGAAGGTGATTAATGAAATATTAACCTCAGTAACTACTTTTATGAGAAAATTTCAGGAGCATGAATTATGTGGTTTTACCCATCAATTGCTAAGTTCAGTGCATACAGGTAAAAATTCAGGCCAGCCTTCTTTTCTTAATGTTCAAAGAAATGCAGATTACAGTGCATGCAGGGTGTCATAATGTTAAATGGATTTATTTAAACAATGGAAAAAAAATAAAGCTGCTTCTGAAATTAAATTAGAAGTTTATCGATGCATCTCCAGATCTCCATATTGTTGGATCTGCCACTGAAGCAGAGTACAGGCTCTGCTTTCTCTTGTCCTGTGTTGTCAGCTGCCAACACAGCAGAATGAAAGTGCCTCAGAACCTGCTAGTAATCTTTAGTGGAGGACATGTATAACTGAGAAATGGACTTTATGCAAAAAAATCCCAAGAAATTCCCCTGTAGTACTCATTTTTGTTTCGTTGGTATCTGTAGAAATATTTAAGCTGATTTTGGTGAAACCAGATTCAAGGGCCATGTTGATGGTATATTCATACCTCTTCCAAAGGCTTTCCTGAAATCTCTTCTGAGATGGAATTATCAAAATGTTGTCCACTGTCAATCTGAGTCTAATATCGATAAACTCAGTAATGAAATTCCTGTTAATTCAAATAGGGTAACAGAGTAACAGTGCTCAGCAGATTTTCCTAATTCGGCTGATGCCATACAACTGTGGGACAAGCAAGGAACGAAAGAACACCTTTTATAGGCAAGGAAATGCAAGTTAGTGACTACACAAGTTTTTCCCCTAGGTGCTCTGAACCCAAATGAAGAATTTGGGATTATCCTTTTTCTTTTTTTTTCATCCTCTCCTTCTATGTAAGACCATTTCAGTGTTACTGTTCAGGATATTATGTTCTGTAATCTTCTCTGAGAGATTGTAAAGTACCTTGCACCTCTTTTCCTAAATTGTTGGCAGAAGACCTTTCTCAGAATTTCATTGTCTTTGAACCTTCGCATTTAATTTGTGCTTTTCTCATTAAGTTATGAAAGCAAGAAAGGTCTGACTGAAAATCTTTAATTAATTAATCATAGCAAATTCTCCAACTGTGTGCAACATGATTCATGTCTGCCTCTTGACTACTATCCATAGCATTTTAGATTTGATTTTTATAAATTACCTGTGCCACCATTGCAGTGTAAATGGATGTGCAGTAGTTTGTAATTACCAAGAAACTCAATGATGTCCAAATGCAAACAGTGCGTAGGGAAAGAGTAATAGTCATAAACACTGTGTTATTTAATACAGTGACATTTAAAGACAATATTTTTTTTCTTAAAATAGAACAGCTATATTTTCTTCTTAATGAAGATCGTTGTCAGAATCATCTTTGTACAGGAGAGAATGAATGGTTCGTTGTGTCACTGGCATCTCTACAGAAAGCACAGATTGTAATAAATGTTGTTATATTAGAAACCAAAGAAGAATTTATGTAGGAATAAATAAATGTGCTTTGCCTCATGTTCAGTGACCAAATGAAATAGCAATTTTGCAAAAATTCATGGATAATGTCACTCAAGTGATTTGGGGTATGGAATCTACTAAAATATCTTCAGTAATTGCACATGTAAGTAATGAGGGCAAGCATTACAGAAGTGGAAAAAGTTGTATTTGAAAAATGTCAAGTGAGTTGCAGTTTGTGCAGATTGCACTTGGCACGTTGAAATGAAATGAATAAATATTAGAAAAATCAATAAAATTATATGTATAAATCAATGAAAATAAAGAAATTGTCTTGATCTTAGATAACACTTCTTCTTGATATATTTTTCAAACCGGGATTTCCATTCGAATGGAAACACTTCTTTCTATGATCAAGTTTGTATTTGAGTAAGTTACTTCGATCAGAAGGACAGTTAGGGTACCTGGATTCACTTGGTATTTTAATCAGAACTGAGAATAAATCTGCTAGTTCCCTTGAGTGATGTGATGGCTGGATCAGCACCTGAATCTACTGGTTGTCAGACAGCACTTTCTGTCAACAAAAACTTTGAGTTCCCCTAGGGGTTAACCATTGCATATTTCCATGCCATTTGACCTGAAAACATTTGGAAGAAATTAATGAAAAACTCATTACAACTTAGGAATTCATAAATAGCCTGAATTCTGGATTTCCTCTTAGTTTTGCTGTTTCTTTCAGCACAAGAAATTTCAGAGAGTGCTTTCATAGAGTTATACAATAATGCAGGCTGGATAAAACTTCTGGAAGACATTTTCATTCAAATCCCTGCTCAAAGCAGGGCCAGTGCAGCTCAGGATCTTGTTTGGTCAAGTTCTGAACATCTCCACAACTTTCTTGGGTAACTTTTCCAAGTGTCTGACAGATATCATGATGAAATCTTTTTCTCAGCATTGGAGATCTACTGTGTAGCAGCTTGTCTGCCTCTCTCAGGTTTTTTCCTCTTGCTATAATTCAGGAAATTTGAATCATAAAGAAACGATGAGCATGTGGCAGCTTGATCTCCAGTGGCAGCACTGGACATGTCAGATAGGAAAAAACATTGACCATGATGCTGACAGCAAATGTTTATTAATCTGCCAGTTGTATACATTACAGCTTTGCCAATGTTTTTAGCCACCTCAGCAGCAATACTGATGAGTGCCATGATTCAGCTGGATGGTTCAGAGATGATCACGAAGTATGGCCCCAGTGGATGACAGACTTAGTAAAGGATGTATTATCTTCTACAGTCTTTAGCTCATGTATGTTGGGAGATGGGGCAAGGTGCCATGAAAGAAAAGGGGTATCTGAAGATATGATTCTTGAGCAAGACTTTTTTTTTCAGTTGTTAATTACGTTTGAGTACAAAGACTCGTTGGTTTAAAAACATTTAGACTTCTATCTCTGCTAATCCCACAGTGGAGTCAAGGCCATATCTAGAGTGATTAGGAGATATTACAAGTAAGCCAAAACTAAATATAAACCCAATATTGATTAACATTTAGGTTAGTCTCAAATCCACCAAATACAAAGAAATATCTCTCTTCCCTCCAGTAAATATTCAGACTGTCCTTCAGGGAACAGAAGTATGTATGTTGAAAGTTGTGCAAAGTGAGGAATATTCAGTGTTATAATTCTTGTATGACTGACCTGCTAAGGCTTCTTCATAGCCATGGGAGAATGGCTTCCTCTACTGGAAGCCTCCCCAGTCCCTTCCCCTTGGAGCTTAATTGGACTAATTTCCTCTCATGATTGCTATCCTGTCTCAAATGAGATTTACAGTAATACTTAAATACATGTTGATGTTGGTTTTCCAAATTTACTTTATGGTAGGCCAGTGTCTGGATAATATTGCTCTGAACTGGAGAACATGACTGGGTCCCTTGTATGTGGAAGAGTGGGTGACACTTAGTTGTGCCAAAGATGCCGCTGTTTTCTCAGTGGAGTAATGCAGGGATTGATATAGATTTATAAACATCTCTTTTTTTTTTGGTCTTTGTTCAGATTCCTCGTAAAAATCAGGTAAAACAAAGGAAAAATCCAAATCGATGTAAAACTCTAAAGGTAAATTTGGATTTGTTTGATCTGAAAATCTATGCTGCCCTGACAAGCCTAAACACAGTTCAAATTTAAAGCAATGATTCAGCTCAATCTTAGTCTCTAGTTTAGCCCAGTTTTATAAATATTTTAGTAAACTTGATCTGTATTTCCAGTTTAAGATTACTCTAGGCATCATAAAGGCAACACAGGTTTATTTGGGGATTTCTCTGCAGAAGTTTCACACAGCTTCAGTCAATCACAATCTATACACTAATGACTGTACACCTCTTTGGCTTGTTTGTTTATTCCTCTCAGCTGGAAGTTAGCAAAACACATGCTGGTTTTCTGCTTTTAGTTATACAACAGACAGCTGTCAATCTGTCTAATGCTGTCACAGCTTTAGTAATCCCTGGTGATGAACAGCTGTGTCTGGGGATATGAGCAGGAATAACTGGTACACATTTTGTTGTCGATGGGGCTACTTTCATAAGCTCTCTGTCCAGAACTTTCATTGGTTTCTGTGTCATTCTAACTTGGAGCTAGTCTTTTTCTAGCCCGGGATTCCCAAATTGCACCAAAGTGTTCTGTTAGCATGTGGAGTTCTGTTAGCAACCGTGTTTCTTTCAAAGAGGTGTAAAAGCTCTTGTCTTTTGCTTTGCTTTAAGGCGTGAAGGAGCGGAGTCAGAGTGACCCATCCTGGCTCTGCTGCTGAGCAGTGACTGGTGAGGAGGCTTTTTGGCTGTTTGGATACACTTTCCCCAAAATAATTTTTGGTGAAGATTACTTCTTTGGGGTTTTTTTGTTGTTTGTTTGTTTAAACTGATTGGAGTTGCTGCTATCACGGAGATTTAATCTAGCATGATAGTCCCCAGTAGGCATAGCTTGAACTTGCTGATGAATGAGTTTGTGTTTGAGAGGTCTGGTTTTGACAGTGAAGATGTAAGAGTATCAGTATATTAATCTGTCACCTGAAAAATGCAAGTCATTCAAATTGGAATATTTTGGTTATGCTTTCTTATGTTTTGCTTTGACTTTCTATAAGAGAAACTATCTCAACATTGTTTTAAATATACTCTTGTGAGTATATATGTATTTCATGATACATATTTTATAACATATTGATATTTTGGGAAGTATTGAACTTAAAACATCTAGGAAGATTTCTTTCATGTTTTAAAATCAAATAAGTTTTGATGCACGAAATAACAATGTTATCTAGGTTTAAGAAAATACCTGCAATTTGCCAGTATCACTTTGGACTCCTTCCTTCCTAGGCTGACTGTCCACTCAGCCGCTCCATTTTCGAAGATCTTAGAGGAAATATAAGCAGGGATTTATGTTCCTGCATGGGATCAGACTCACAGGAAGGGAAATAGACACCAGCAGTATGTGAACCTGGAAGTTTTGTCATTGTAGAGACTTCTATTTTCTTTGTTTTGCAGGGGAGGTTGTGTGTATTTTTGTGCACATCAAAGCAGCTGCTGCTACAGGTGTAGCAAGTCTTCCAGACGGTGGGGGAGGATTCCTTCCATCTGTGCACCTTCTCAGTGCCAACCGCCATTATCTAAGCTTGGTGCAGGGGCCTTGAATTTGGCTATGATATGATTGGCCTCATTCATTTTTTGGTGGGTGGAATCAGACCCATGCAGGATGACTTTATTCCCTTAAAGCTGAGATGTGGCTGGCGCGTTCATTCACCTATAGAGAACTGTGTGTATGTCTGGCCCTGTGCATTGTATGCAAGTCAATCTATGGTAAAACAGTGCTGTGCATTGGTATTTCAGACTAGTATTTAATTAGCTGGCATCATAAAGACCACTGTCAGGTATGCTGTACTTGAAATTCAGCCATCCAATCAGGAAAATGCTGTTCTTTTATCTTCTCCCTGTTATAGAAGATAGAGCTGAGGTCCCTGTGCCACTGTATCCAATGGTGAATGTTAGACTTAGGCATTACTGGTCTCTCTTTAAGCTTATTACTGAGCTGATCCGCTACATCATGTCATGTTTTGCCTTTGTGGGTGGGTTGGGTAGGAACTTTGTCTGTCTTAGTGTATTTTTCCTATGAGGAAAGGCCACTATGCTCATGTGTGGATGGATACTTTGGTCATGAATTTCCACTTAAGTTAGGTAGTTTTAAACTTATGTGATTGTGCTTGTTGAAAACTATGTTCTCCTCCCTCTTGATTTTCTATTTAAGCTTGGACTTGGAGGCTGGACTTGGATTGGCCAGTCTTAGTGACAGATCAGCAATGGCTTTGTAGAAAGCAATTAAAAGATTTTGATGAGGTTACTTTAGCAAAAAAGTAAAGGCCAGTTGGCCAGACGCTCTGTTATGCGCGAGACAGCCCTGGAGAGCTGTTAACCAGCACTGACAGATGGCCCCCAAGTTCCTTGGTGCTCGTACTGAGAAGCTCTGATTTATGTCCCTGGTAGATGCATTCTTATTAGATTAGGGTAGTGAAATAGAGCTCCTGTTTCCCCTTTCACACTCTCTCTGCTTCCCTGGCATGTCTCCCATGTCAAGAATAGATGTTAGATACATGGACTGACCTCCTCCACAGTTACCTCTATGCCAAGCCCTGCTGCCTTTCATCATCCTCAGCAATTCAACAGAGCATAATCTCATAAGACAATGTTGGGGTGTGTTTCAGTTTTATTTCTGTTTTTTATAGTCACAAAACAACTACAAAAGAGATCTTCTTTACTTGCATTTAGCGAGCTGACATTAAGGGCTCATGTTATAGAAACACCACCATAGGGGAATAAATAGTCAGAAACTGTCTGAACAAACCAGAAGAAAACAAAAAACCAAAATGCCAATTCACATATTATCTTTAACTGAGAGCTATAAACCATGTTAAAATAAATAAATAAAATTTCGATTAACCGTGATTAATTATGCTGCTGTACATTAGTCCTGCTTGTCTTTTTCCTCAGCCTAGTCCAGGAAATGATTCCAAAATAATTCCTGGTCAGCCATGTGGTTCCTGGCATAGTAAATATCCTATTTTTCAGACAAATGGTGATGTATCTCAGTCACGCAGAGTTCTTCTTCAGCAGTACCGACAAGCACGTACCACTGTAGAGCTCCAAGTATAGTAAAGAAAACTTCTGTTTTTAAAAGACCTCTTACAGACTTAATGCTTGCAAAGTTATTTTGTGAAGGTGTCTGAGAGCATTTCTAGGAGAAGGAGCAGGTTACAGAGTTATCCAGTTGTGACAGAGAGAGGAGGGGACCATTTAGTGGTTACCTACCTTACTAATTTAAAGATGACAACTGAAAAGCTGCTGTGGTGGAAACACTGCTCTGTCTTCAGTGGCTGCAGAATCAGGGGAAGAGGCAGATGAGAGACATAGTTAACACAACTTTCAGTGTAGACTTGAACACATGCCTGGGATAGAGCCACTTTCCTATGTGGAGGAGTAATAGGCTCTGCTGCATTTGCACCCTCTCTTCAGGTGTTTGTATACATTGACGAGATATCCCCTCACCCTGCCCCCACAGTCTTCCCTTCAGCAGGCTTAACAGTCCTAACTTTCTCAGCATTTCCTTACAGGAGAGATGCTTGAGCACCTTAATCATCTTGGTGGTCCTTTGCTGGACTTGCTCCAGTAATGCCATCTCTCTTGTTCTGAAGAGGCCAGAATTGGACACGGCACCCCAGGGGCAGCCTCACCAGTGCTGAGTAGAGTGGAAAGGTCATCTCCCTTGACCTGATGCAGCCCAGGATGCTGAAGGCTTCTTTGTTGCAAGGGCACATTGCCATCTCATGTTTAACTTGGTGTCCCCCTAGTCCTTTTCTGCCAAGTTTCCTTTCAGCTGGGTGAAGCCCAGCACATTCTGATGCATGAGTTTGTTTGTACTCAGGTGAAGGACTTTGAACTTCTCCATGTTAAACTGTCTGAGGTTCCTTTTAGCCCGCTTCTCCAGCCTCTTGAGATCCCTCTGGATGGCCACACAAGCCTCTGGTGCATCAGACACCCCTCCCAGTTTTGTGTTGTCTGCAGACTTGCTGAGGGTGCACTCTGCCCCATCATCCAGATCACTAATGAACACATTAAACAGGATCCCTGTGAGGTTGTCCAGTGCGTCAGAGTTTTGAGTTAATGCAGTAAAATAAAGGCAAATAAAGGCATGTTTTTAATAAGCTGAAACATTACCTTTTTTTTCCTGAGGGTTTATATTGCCTCCAATATCCGTCATCTGCCCATTAATCTGCTAACATCATTTAAGATTCTGTGCATTCATCTATTTACTTTTGAGGTTTTGCTATGTAAAATAATTATCTTGCTTTGTAAGAGGGTGTTCTGCTATTGCATAGTTAACATTTTGTAAATGACTCTGCTAGCATTCTTTATCAATTATGCCTCTTTGAATAAAAGGCAATGCCTCAGGCCCAGAGCTAAATTATTTACTTGTAGCTTGCTGATGTGTTCTGTGTTCAGTTTAAAATTCCACTCCACCTGGAACTTTTTCAAGCGGCTCTGCTTTTTTTTTTGATGCTCAAGAGATGGGAAAGATGTGAAGTCAAATAAGCTTATAGTTTTAGTAGGAAGAGAGAGAGAAATGGATATTAAACAGCTTAGATGATTAGATGGGTTATATCCTCTGGTAGAGTGCCTACAGTGTTGGGGAACAAAATGTGATGACTTATCATGGCAATTTGTTGGTGTGTATAATGTTCTGTGGATTACCACACCTGGAGGCTTTGCAGCTAGCCAAAGAAGAGATGCTGGGAATTATTACAGAGAACAGGCTACTCTATCCTATGTTTCAGCACCTTAGCATGCCCTGCTGTGGATTCTACTACTTCTGCTGTAGTTGTGCTAGGCCAAGCTCTAGATCAATAGAGGACAGTGGTCCTTCGAACTGCCAGTCCAGCACTTCCATCAGCAATCTCTGCCTGAAGAGAAGGGGGAAGTGCATGTCTCATCCTCTCTCATTCCCATCCTCCTGTCTTGAACAAATTTTGGACAGTATTGAGTATCCAGGAAAAAAAGAGGGAGAAGGGTTTCTTCTCTTTTGTACTGCTTCAAGGAAAGAAAAACACCCATTTGCAGAGCCAGTCAGTTGTGGCACCCCTTACAATTTTCCACCTGCATTTCAACCAAGATATTGATGGCATTATGCAGAGTGCTCCACACTGGGCCATCTGGAAAGGGGAAGTAACAAATGCTGTTAAAACATTAATAATGGTTTCAGGAGACATCACTATATTTAGCTTGAATTAATTCACATTTCTTCCAAATCCTTTTATACTTTCCTGAAAGCAAACATTTTCAGGCTTGGGTGCCTGAAGTTAGCCCGCTGAATTCATACACGAGCTTTTAAGTAATTTTTTCCTGTTGCTAAAGATTATAGCTTCTTTATGATGCTGGAACATTTTACCAGCAGTCACTAATGAAGATTTGTAGTCCTTTAATTTTTTATTAACATGTTATACATAGAACAACAATTTTATATAAATCACTTTGAGATCTGATGCTAAAACGCACTGCATAAAAAAAAATAAAAATAAAGTAATTTACTCTTCTTCAACTGCTGGTGTGTACAGAAGGTATGTTCCAGGAACATGTTATTTTCATTTTTAATAATGGGTAAAACTATCTCTTCCTAGGACACAGGTTGAATCACACATCAGTTCTTCTTCAAAGAGCTTACTTCTGTGCACTGATCTTTCTCTGAATTCCAACACGGGAAAGCACTCATATGAGAGTAAAAACAAGGTAGCTTTCACAACTGAAGGACATAAGATCAAGTTTTTGCTGATCAAGATTCAAAGGTGCCCTAATGTACTGAAATGAAACTTCTGTTGCATGTGGCTAATCTAGAAATTACATTCATCAGTATATAAGATTGTAGACCTGTGTGGTTATTAATTTTGAGTTTACTAAAACAATATATAGCAACTTGACAAAAGTCCTCAATTAATATATATGTAAATGTCTTCACATTAGATTAGTTTAGGTTTGCATTTTTATAGTTCAAACTCCATGTACTTGTGATTTAGGGTTTAACAGGAACTCATTCACTTTATAAATATTAATTACTGCATAGGCTTTATTCCATATTAAAGCATTTGGGGGAAAAGTGCTGATCACTACATTGCTTGTGAGGATGTATTTTTGCCTGAAAATACCCCTGGATAAATCCAGTCTTAGAGAACATTAGTCTGAAAGGTGTAATACATTCATTCAGGCATAATGTTTTAATAGTGGCAACTGTGATGTGATGGTGTGTTCAGCCCTTTAGTCTGAAAATGTGCTGAATTGTTACAGTGTCCTCCAGCAGAGCTTGAGTGGCCAACTGGGAGAGTGATGCCATCAGTTTAATGTTATATGGTAGTAACAGAATATGCATACCCATTGTCATTAAACTGTAAGAGACTAGTTCTTAGGGCAACTCTCCAGGTAAAAGTAAATCACAAAACTTCCCTGTCTTCATTAGCAGGATCCTCAGCTGGCGTCAATCAGGATTGCTCCATTGATTTCAGCACCGAGCCAGATGAGTGACTGACCTTTCTGTCTTTAAAACACAGCCTGAGGTTGAAATGATTGTAAGGTATATGGATGCTCTGCCTTTGCCGCACGGTACAGCATGTATTATTTTCACAGGCACCTTGGCTCAGTGAATAATATAATTACAGTTACTTAGTGTCTGGAGACCATATTTGCTCTTTTACCAGATCTTCATCATCTTAATGTATTATTACGTCTGCCACCACTGCATTTGGCCTGTTTGGCTAGCTAAAGAAAGGGGCACCTATTTATTGGTCTGTGTTTGGAAGGTGAAATCCATAGCAGGTTTCACCTGGAGAATAGTATGTGACTTTTTATCGAGGTGATAACAGTTGTTATCTCTCATTAGCACCAACACTGGGCTGGGTACCATCTACCCAAAAAAACCCATAAACAGGGCTAGTCTCAACTTTTTGTGCTTGGGCCTTAGTGTAGGCTGTCTAAGTTTTACCTTGAAATTCTGAAACTTAATTTTTATTTTCTGAGTGTCCTGAGCATCCAGGGAAATTCTTCAAGTGTAAACTGCTTAGAATAAAAGTCTTGAGTCTTGTCATGTATTTTAATGTGCCCTATATTTCCAAAGCTATTTAGATGATGAATCGGAAAAAAATCCTGGTTTTCCTCATAAACATGTTCTCTGTGTTACTGCTACAGTTGGTTATCTTTGGTTTTATTCCTAGTGAATGTTATGGATTAAGACTCAAATGACCCCAAATCCCTCAATACTGGCATGTTTAATAGAGCATCAGTGACTGTATATAGCATTAAGCAAAGCACTGATTAAAATGCAGATTTTCTCTTTGCCAGTGCTCAGACAGTCATACTGGAATAGGGCAAGACATTAAATAGGAATATTTGTAATATTGCATTTAATTTTTTCTCTAAATATTTTCCTGCTGTTTTAATATCCCTGGTTTTGAATTTATGCATGGAAAGAACCATGGTTTATGTATCCAGTAGCAAACTGATTATTTTTGCTGAAAGTAGATGATGTTTCTTTATGAGAGTGAGTACTAAGAGGAGGAGAAGGTTTTCTGAAACAGAGCCCAGTCATTGATGAGTTTGTAAGGATAGAGGAATGTGGGAAATGCGATAGGGTCTTGAAAGAAGGAATGGCTAGCAGAAAGTCTTTGGGCAGAAATGGAAGGTGAAGCAGTCTAAAAGGCTCAGAGACGTTACAGATATTGTGATGTTCTAGAATCTGTAGAAATCCTGCCTCTATTCATGTCAATGGAATAGTTTATTTTCTTTTTCTTATTTTTTTAGTTAATTCCTTGAAACTTCTCACATTTGAAAGGGTTATAGGTAATCTTTGTACTCTTGTTATCTCATCAAAGCTCCATTCAGGTTTATGAGACTAATTGTCTTGAGTGGTGATGTGAGCATGTCAGGCTGTATCCAGGATAATGTGCAAAAAAAACCTGGTGTTTCACTGTACTTAAATGGCTGGTTCTTCACTTAAATAAGTGACTATTAAAAAATCGTACTTATAGCTCAGCTTATTTTAAACAGCACAATTCCTTTGTACCCAGAGTTTTTGTGAATGAAATGAGACAAATCAGAAAACCCAATTGCTTCGTATATCCCTGTCTTCTCTCCCCTTAATTGGAGCTTCCTAGCCTCAGTGTCACCAGAATTTAGCATTTCATCCAATTCTTGTGTGAAGGGGGAAGGAAAGCTGGTAGCAAGTTAACTACGTGCAGGAATTTCCTATGCTTAGTGAACCATAAAGAAAATAATTTTCATCCTTCCTCAGTAGATCAGTTTGAATTTACATCTTAAAAACATTAGTGGAAAGGCTATATTATGTTCCAAAAGAAAAACTTGACAACGGTCTGTGGCCCAAACGGTTTAGGAGACAACATCTCAAGCAAACTTGTTCTCCTCCTTATCATTAAGAGCCCATAAGTAGATGAATTTGTGGAAAGCAACTAACTTGAAGAAAATAAGAGCTAATGAGAAGCTCACAATCCTCACTTTGTCACAAACCTCAAGAGTGTGTTGGGCTCAAACTGACTAGCTTTAGAAATAAAATATGGACAATATGCAGCAAAAGAATAGCAATTACTTGAATTTCAGTGACCTCCCAGAGTTGATTTTACATCATTCTCTTAGGTTTGACCTAGATGACTTCGTTGAGGTTCAATGAAAGCTGCAATTCAAAGTGTTAGTCTTTTTTTCTTTTTTTTTCTATATTATATGTTCTCAGAGAAGCCTTCTATATGTTTTAGAACATAGAGACAATAACAATTTCAGCATGCTTCCTCCCCATAGCTTTTTACATATGTTTAATGAGAATGGAACAGCAGCCTATGCAACATATTTACTGGGTGAAAAATAGGTCTCATGCTTTGCATATCTACAATTTAGGAGATCACCAAAGATATGTAAGGGCTGAGACATGAGATTGAGACATGTATGCACATGTCCATGAGGGCAACGTTTCTCATCTAGATACTTAAATTTATATTAAAGCAACACATTGTGGTTTGTGTCCATCAGACAACTTGCCTCTTGACAAACGAGAAGTAGTCCAGGTATGGTCAAAATCCAGAAAACTATTGTGCAGACCTGCTTTTTTTGAGATTTTGAAAAGTAAATTTCTTTTCAGGTGTGTCCAGAATTTAATGAAATTGCAGGAGTTAAAAGATACGATCGATCTGAAGTAATGTGTTTGGCCAAAAGAATAAGTTCTTAATTTCCTAAAAGAATTTTCTTTTATTTTTTTAAGTTATGATGTGGAACTTTGTGTGATGTGACCTTTTCTTTCATTTTTTCCATTTCCTCTTTTCTGCCACATCTTTCCATGAGAAAGGATTTGCTCTCAGATGTCGGGTTAAGTGCATGGGTAGTGACAGGACCAGTGTCTTGTTCCTAGAAGATGCTGCAGATTCTGGCCTTGGCTGGCCCTTTGGCCTGGCCTGCTGCTGCCTAGATGTTCTCCTGCCTTCTGAGGCTGGAGGCGGCTGAATTCTGATTTGGACAATCTGATATGCAATTGGTATAATTCAACTTGAATGTTAAACACTTCATCACTTGCCTTATCCCAGTATTAAAATACTCTTCTAAGAAGTATCCACAGGCATTACTTTCAACCTTCCTGACAGCCATAGAGATGCTTTGTTTTCCTAGTTGTCTTGTAACAGTCACATCAAAAGACATTTCTCATCATCCTGTGGGGAAGTAATAGGTTTAATACATGTATTTTTACCCCTTGGCTGATGTTTTCTCTTTGCTTTGTTTCAATAATTGAGTGCAATACATGGTTGTCTGATGAAGCTTAAGAAAAAGTATCAAGAGTGCTAGTTTCCTGTCTCCATGTGTCTCCTCATCTTGCCTTACATGAAACACATTAAAGTATTCCCAAATCTCTGAAGTGGCACTTGTGTGGTTCCATTTGGTGCGTCCATGTGCTGCAGCAATCTGAGATTTCTGTTCTCAGCAGATGTCAGGGGGATGTTTTTGCCTCGCTTTGGGAATACAAGTCTGGTGGAAATGTTTGTGCTCTGTTTGTGTGTGCAGGTCAGTCAAACAACACGGCTAATCTTAGAGCATTTAGAAATTCTTAAGTGGTCCCATTAACTTCAAAGGGGCTAAAAATCTGAGAAGTATTTTAATACTTACATCTCTAGATGCACTGAGACCTCGACATTGCTTTTCCTTTGCATTAAGCCTTCAGATTCCAAAAGGGAATTACACTTATCTTTGGTAATGGGAAAATTACATTTCTCCTAGTGCAGTTCCTAGGCAAAATAGTTCTCGGGAAAGGTATCATTTAGTCTAATCGTCTCTGTGTGGAGTTGACCCTTCTTTCCATAGTGATCTTCAGGATGCTAGTATGAGGATGAAATGTCCTAAATCAGGGAACTCTCTAGTCCTGTATGTTGTGTATTGCATATTTTGCAGATGACACTAAGATTCATCAATAGAAAAAGCCCAGAATGTTTGGGTTTGACTTGCTGTATTTTGCTTTGTTTGGTTTGCTTGGCAGTAACAGTTTTAGCATCTTATCTGATGACTAATGCCAGTTAAACAGACATAGCTTTGCTTTATTTTTCTACAAGTTTTGTTGGTTTTTTTTTCCATCAGGGACTTGAGATCTTTGTTCTCATATTGTTATGTATGCTATTCATACCCAAGTCCTCTGCCTTGCTTCATCAGAACTTTTAATTCCCATGTTCTCCATGTCCACTTTGTCTCTTTTTCATTATAACCCTTCTTGGGGTTAGTTGAAGGATAGAAGGGTTCTTGGGTATTGCTTGTTCAACACTGCAGCAAAAAGCTTTAAGTGGTGTTTCCATTTTATGACCAGTATTTTGAACCTGCTTTGGTGATTTTTATCAATATGTTGATATAAAACTCTTAGTAAGGTCTCTGCTGCTGAGATGAGGGTGAGTGGGAGCAGTTCCTGTGATACCTGTGCTTAGTGGAGTGGCAAACAGGATGCATGTATCATCTTTCCCCTTTGTTTTCTCCCCTGTTTCCCACTGTCAAATGGCTTGGTTGGCTGTTGGCAGCTTTATGGCTTTGAGAGAGTTCATGAACAAGCCACATCAGCTTTTTTTGAATCTTAGACCCCTTGGCCATCAGGAGATTCCACCCCAGTTATGTTTTCCAAGGATGTGCTGGAATCCATTACTAAATAAACCATCATCCATTTCTATCCTCCTCCTTCCTTATTCAGCTTGAAAACAGCCAACACGTGTATTACTTTAAGCTCATCCAGACCATGGCACTGGTGACCTCTTGGATGCAAAACATCCCAGCTTGCTGTATCTCACAACTGCAAATAGCCGTTGGACACGGCTCTGGCTGGAGTTGGGCAGCCGTTTCTAGGCCAGTTGTCCAAACAGACCAACAGAACCTTCTCCTGAGTCCGGGGTCCAACTTTGAACTGTATTTTTACACCCTCTTGTGCATCTTCCTTTGCAATTGGAACACCTGTCTGATTACCAGGACGGTGTTTACCTCCATGATTTGAAAGATGAGATGACTGAATGAAACACAGTGGAGTATAATAG
This sequence comes from Hypotaenidia okinawae, assembly GCA_027925045.1. NCBI lineage: Eukaryota > Metazoa > Chordata > Aves > Gruiformes > Rallidae > Hypotaenidia > Hypotaenidia okinawae. Next base: position 95,027,713 of record BSDF01000001.1, read on the forward strand.
GCTAAAGGTTAGGTTATGTGCTCCAAAAACCCTTTCTTGCTTTATCTCTGTCCTCCATGTCCTTTGAAACACTGAAATGGGCAGTTGTAGGTTGTTCCATACTTCTTCTAGGCTTGGTTTTATACCTAGTTTTCTTTTGGGCAAGAGAACATTGGAAGCACAAAACAATTTTGGAGACAGCTGCATGGATGACAGCTAAAGTTGCAAGAAAGAGGAAGGACTGCCTCTATGCATGTCTGTGAGAGAAACTAACTGGCCAAAAGGGGAGCTAGGTACAGCTCATGGTATGGATAGAGCAGACAAGAAGCTTTTATCCATAGCTTAACAACTTGGGTTTCTGCCATCTAAATGTTTGTCCTAATATGTGATGAAAATTCACTGTAGAAGTAGCACCAGATAATAAAACTAAAGGACATAAAAAGAACTGTTTTAAGGATCTACTGTAAATTCTTCCTTTGTCAACTAGGAAGAGAAGTTTGGGGTGACTTTCTCTCACTTACTTCTCTGTCTGCTTCTGTTCTCTGCCTCCGTGCAGGAGCTTACGTCCCCAAGAAGTGCTGCAGTATTTCTGACCTGCTTCTGCAGATCCAAGGATTTTGGATGTGTGTCTCAGTAAGGTTCAACTAAACCACCTATGTGACTGAGAGCATGTCAGAGCTGAGCCTCCAAACTGCCAAAGTTTTATTCATCCTTCACCAAAACCCCCACTGCATTGCTAGGACCACCCATGCCCTTGCAGCTCTTTATGGACAAGCTATTGTAATTTTGATTGGCTCCAACAAATTCCATATGCGTGTTTTAAGAGCAGAGCTGAAGACACCGTTTGTTTTCCCAGGTGCTTCCATCATCCTGAGTGAACTCTGTGGAAGCGACAGTTGACATGCCTTTGGAGAGGCCTTGTACAAAATGTATTCTATCCTGAATCAAATGCTGAAGGGTAGAGTGATGTGACAGGCTTCAAGGAAACTGACTGAAGGACTCGGCAGGCTCTAACAGGAAATGTTTAAGAGAGTAGAGAATGAGACAAAGGAAAAAACCACGAAGAAAACAGAAAGGAAAACAAGGTAAAGGTGAGGGTATAGAGGTAATCACCTTGTTTCTGACTGGAGCCTTGCTGTCTTGACTGAAGACAAAGTTCTGCCTTCCTCTTTTGATATCCTCCTTTATTCTTTTCCTCTATCCCCTTCCGACACCACCATAGCAGGTGGGATGGATTCATCTTACAGTTTTCTCAGCAAACCCCTGCCCTCCCTTTGCAATCAGTGGAAATAAATGAACGCTCTTAGGATATGTTTTGACTGATCATGTTTTGATATCCATGTTAGTGTGATATGAAATGGTACCCTTTCAGTCAGAAGGGGAAGCCTCAAAATGTAAATTAGGAGTGTACATTGTAGAATATTATGGTTAGATAAATCTTAGGGGAAGCAGACAGAAGCTTCAATCATTGTCTTGGTCTGCTATAAAATGTTGAATGTGGGGCTCAGTAGCTCTACAGTAATTTGTTAGAGGATGCTTTGAGAGACCATTCTCTGCTGAAAAGCACAGTTTCCCTTCACAGCCACTGTAGAAGCTGGGATTAAACGAGAGGCTCAGAAAAGCTGCTTTTACAGTGGATGGTTAAGTCAAAATTTAGACCACTTCTGTCATTATTAAAGCATCTGATCACAAATTATGGGGATCTCTGGGACAAGAATTGAGAGCATGGAAGCACTTTTGAAGGCTGCAATAAACCTTGGGAAAGACCTCTGGAGCTAAAATTATGAGAGAACTCAACGCTTCACAAAATAGACCAAGAAAATAATAAAAAACAGCAGCAACAACAAAACAGGACTAATCAGAGTTTTCATGCCAATAATAGCCTGCCTTTGGGGTTGCTGGTTTGAGAGAGAATGGATTTAGCCTGTCCTCTAGGAAGGAAGATTGGCTCTTTGGATAAATAACTTATTTCCCTCTTCTCACTTTTTAACAACAAATTGAACCGTTGTATTATTTTGAGACCTTTTATAATGTTTTTGATGTTTCAGCCTTTCTAAAAAGAAATGCTTTGTTCCAGAAAGATTAGAATGAAACATTATAGTGTTTAAAAGTAGTTACTACTACTTTGTCTTTTATTTTGATTTTTCCCTTGTCTCCCCAGGACTATTTCTCAAATTCATAAGAATTCTTTCAATTCATAAGAATTTCTGGGTTGCTCCTGGCTATGACTGAATTTAGCACCTGGTTAAAACATTTAATCCTGTCTTAATGGGGTTTTGTCTCCATATATGACTTCTGAAAAGCTATTTTCCCAACTTGCCTTTTAAGTTTATTTTCTATTCTATTTTGTGATTGTATTTCTGTAAAATCCATGCTTTCAGTCTGGGCTGAAGGCCTCTTGAATCAGACATTCTGTCAACACAAGAAAAGCAGTGGTACTTATCCTGAAGAGGTCACCACCTGATTGCAGGTGGAAAAAAAATTAAAAAGTGCTTAGCATAATTTCAGATAACTTTTGTTGTTGAGCTTTTTTTTGTTACTTGTCTCCAGGTTCTTAGTCATGATCTTGAAAAGTGTTTCATGTTTCATTATGCTGCTCTAAAGGAATGAGGGGGCTACAGATGAGTTGTTTCTGAGGGTCTACAAATGTACATTTGGAGTAGTGAGATGGCAGTGTCTTCATCAGCAAGAAGCACTGTTCTTGACTCAGGAATTATGCATGAGTTCTGTAAACTTAAATCTCAATAAATCAAGGGCTGACTCAGCATTGGAATAATTCCTGTCCTTGTATAAAATAAATATGGCATTCTCAGACTTGGAGAAAGTAGTTCTGTGATCCTTGCTTAGCAGAACCTGCTAAAATAATATGTTTGAGATCTTGAGGTGCTCTGTGCACTAGGTGGATTCATTCAAGAATATGTGTAAATCAGTTCAAAGACAGAGATTATTCTCAATTCATCAGAGATCTGTGGCCTCAGTGAGGTGTACTGGAAGCCTATGTAAGGAGCAGCAGTGCTCTTGAAGAGCTGCAATTACTGGTAAGCCACTTTTGTTTTGCAACAGGCTGTGTGTTTTGTTTTAATGCAAAGTCGTTATCTGCATTTCTGTTCATGCACTCTTCCCCTTCCTTATGGATGCACGAGAGAGAAATAGTAAGACACTGGGAGAAGTTAGGTCTATGATAGTCCCAACCCAGCAAGTGTACTGCAGAACCCCCACTGTATTATTTACTCCTTGGAGACTTAGCAAGATTTCCATGTGGTTGCTAAAATTATATATTATTACTGGCAGTTGGGGTTCTTTCCCCTGTAATTGGTAATTAGATCTACGTAAAACAGCTGAGCTACTATTAACAAATAACATTTACACATCTGAAACCTCTATGCAAATGTCTGAATTTCATACAAATCATGTAAGTCTGGTGAGAGACAAAAAGCCCCAACCAATCTACCCCCCAGAAATGCTGTATAGATGTTTCTGTGTCTAAATGCCAGTTTGTGGTATTTGGTTGTTCTCAACTACACCTGGGATTAATTTTTTTAAAACTTGGCATAAAGACATACTGCTTTGTTTTTGAGATGCTGAAATTAGGATGGGAATAGCTTTGTGGTCCTGGGAATCAAGATATCCTACCTGCATACTCCTTAAGCTATAAAGCTGAGAATCCGTCTTAGCAAAAAACCCCAACAAATAAGCCAACTCCTAAAATAAAACAAACGTTTGACATTTTCCCAAGTTAAAGGTCAAATAAACTTGACTTGATACATTTATTTTTAATACTGAAAAAAAATCAACTTTGTCATGAATCTAAACCAACCTTTTACCTGCAGAGAAAAGCATAGGTCACTATTAGTTTTGAGTGATACAGAATTAAACACATGACCTGTCAACACTTGGAATTTAAACCCTCAAAATGAAATCCAAAAGTGATCTATCCAATTAATTCAGTGTGGGTGGATTTATTGCCAAGAAGGAGAAAAGGTGAAAACAAAAGATGAATGAAAAAAGCCAGTAAGTTTTACTCTGGGATTATATAGTTGCTAATACAAACTTTTGGACTCTTGTCTATAATTGAAATACATCTCTGCTATCAGATGTACCTGGTACATAAACACAGAATTCCAAAATTCATTCTTCAGTTAGGAGGGGGAGGAAAAAATATTAGTAAAACCTACTGTCTGAATAAAACACATTTAATAAAAAAGGTGGGTTTTCCTGTGCATGGTTTCCATGTGCTCCCGACCAGCTGGTGGCTTCCTGTTTCTGCTGCTGAATACTGCTACCGCAGTAAGACAATATATAGCCACGGATATTGCATTGATTAACTGAAAGGGTACTGCAGGAGAACAGGAAACTTAGTTGGCCAGTGTTGCACTTCCATAACAAGCATTACTGCCAGATAATTAACCTTGCTGTTTGTTTAGCACCCTCAGAAAGCTTCATTACCAATGCAGTCAATTATCTTCTGGTAATGGCTACTACAGAAGGTAGAATTGCTTAATTAAAATTATTTAGACCAAAGAGGCTGTATGATTAGGTAACATATATTGGAATGGAATAGAATAATCTCTTTGAGCTATATACATCATCTAAGACTTGTATTTCACATTTCAGAATGCCAAATTCTGCATCTTTTTCCACATAATAATAATAATAACAACAACAACAAATAAATGTATTCACTCTCCTATCTATGTAAATTTCCATTCTCAATAACATCTTTTTATAAAGCAGCTACAGTGGGAGGAGGAAAGAGCTAAATCAACCATGCAGAGTGCTCCAAAAATAAGGATAGAATTGGGTCCATTGCATGGAAGAAAATGAAAAGGAGGGAAGATTATTGCTGGTAAGAGATGTGACTCACAGCTATGCAGGTACATATTAGGTGTTGGTGAAGAAAGGCTCTTGGTGGCCTTCCCTGAGGAGAGAGATTTGATTTGTTCTCCCCCATGACAATTTACATTTTCACCTTCTTCATAGTTCATCAAAGTAGTGGAAAGAGGCCTGATTTTTTGAAGGTTGGCCTTAAAGCACGGGACTATCTTTGAAGAAAAAGGCTGGTTGATATGGAGATATACAGCTTTGGGTGCCTGTTTCTTCAGGGCTGGAAGATAAGATTTGTTTCCCAATCTGTAAAAGTTTTTAGAGCTTTGCTTCCATTTCCATGAACACTTGAAAGGCCACTGGACCATTACTACAGATTTAAATTGATTAGTTAGTCTTAGAGCTAGTTCTGTACTCCTAGAAAAGTGAGCCCTTTCTGATGTGTGGTTTGTCAATAAAAGCTACAGTGGCATGGAATTGTATTAGTAAAACTGTTCTTTTACCAGTCTGTTTCACTCATAACTGATTTTGCTGTGTGGCTGCCAATTTGAAGCCTTGTTGGTCCACTGAAGTCCATGCTGAAAATTCTTTGTGTACATAAATCATAATGATGCTATTGTAACTACACTTGTAATAGCAGCCTTCGTCTAGGCAAGCTATATGACTTATTCAGTACCCGGCGTTCTCGTCAAGGGCTAAGTTTTTAACAGTATATAAATGTCAACTATATAACACAGGTGAGGGGGAAAAAGTCACTAAAGTAAATGGCATAGATGAGAACATCCATTGCAATCTGGCACCTAAGCTACAAATCCAGGTTGGAAAACCTGATTCTAGACAGGCAGATTACCTTGAAAAACTCAAGCTCTACGTTCTTTTAAATAATGGGACTTGGGTTTATATGTCACCTATGAACATTTTAAACCTTTGCCTGAACTTTGGGAGTTATGGTCCTTTTGAGTGAATGGATAGTTTCTATAGAATAGACTCCAAAGGTAGAAGCTAATAAGGTGAAGGAAATCCTTATGGAATGAAGTTAATGGCAGAACTCATGTTGGTTTTATACGGCCAAGATCACACTTAGGATTTCTGTACCAGACTCTGAATTTCTAGTGTCTTAAATATATCCCTAACAACTATAGCATTTTTATCCACTGAAAACCATAGAAAACATGAAAGATTATAGCTGAAATCACATTTGCTCTAGTATACCATCTTTATCTGTAAATAATCTCTGCTATTAAGAAAATAGTTGTGATAATTTCTTCTGATTCTGTCTCCAAAGAATAACTGCAGGCACAGTACTGAAATCAGGTACTCTTCCTAAGTCTTTCAAAAAAACCCAAACCAAAATGCAGGAATAAGCAAATAGCTACTTAAGAGGCACTGCTTCTTTGCTAAGCATGCAATTAACCTATGGACCTTGCTGCCTTAAGATATTATTGAGGCAAACAATTTAGCCAGATTCCAGCAAAGCTTAGCTATTTATATAAATAGTAAGAATAATCCAGAGGTATAATAGCTGCCATAAAATATAATGTATTTAGGACTCAGACTTAAAGACACAAGCAAGATTACTAGCTTATAATTTTACCTGAAGTCATGCCATGTTCAGTGTTTTAACATAGAATAAGGTCTAAAGTGTGTTGTTTTGTTAGAAGTTCAGCTTTCTCCTTTAAAAATGTGTAAGAGAGAGGCTGCTGGTTCTTTTGTGAAGTCTGAAAAAGTGAAAACTGAATTTCAGATTAGCAGAAAGCTTGCTTTCTACCTAAAAAAAATAACAACAACCAAACCCAAACATTAAAAACTCAGAGGTCTCTTGTGCTTGAGGTCAGGGTTCTTTGTAGAGCTGGCCTGTAAGATTTAAGGGTTAGTGGCAATTGTACAAAGGCAACTGTGCTACTCTGTGGGTTAGTATGGGGAAAGTAAACATTCATCTTGACAGCTGATACCCTTTCAGTATCAGCCCTGAGTTCTGTGAGCTGCACGTGGGAACAGAAAGAAGATCATGATCTCTGTCCTCTGTTGTAATACAGTCACACTAGAAATTAAAGGGCAAATGTGGGCTTTCTCTAGAACATGCCAGAGTTGTCTCCAAATGAAAAATTTCATCTTTGACTAAGTTATGTTGCTTCAACATTGCACATCAGCAGACCTACAGTAGAGATATGTGTATATATATATGTGAGGGTATTTGTCTATGGCAAAATCATATGGCTTCTTTCTCACCATGCCTGCAGGCATTTGGGGTACATGGTTTTAGTGTTAGGTTTATTGTTGGACTTGATGATCTTAAAGGTCTTTTCAAGCCTAGATGATTCTATGATTCTTGTTTCTGGTTAGTGTAACTCGAATAACTGTCCTTCTATTACAGTTTGCAAAACTGCTTATAGACAGTTCTGCAGCTGATAGTAACTTTCTAAGACTGAAACTTTGTTCATCTCTGCCCAAGAAAGCATAGTCCACCCTTAAACAGATTTTGTTGCAATACCCAGTAGGGTGTCAGAGTGTTTCCAGGTGATTGGAGTATAAACAAAACCATAGGCAGCTTGCTCAAAATAATGAAACCAATAAACTAGATTGTCTCGCCTAGTAGTCCTCACATTTTCTTCAGTTGCTATGTGGCAGTAGTGGGCCTTGAGAATTGCTGGCAGATGCAAGAGATGGGACTGACCTAGGACAGGGCAGTATTTCTGCAGAGCAGGAAAATTACCTTTCTTTTTCAGAAATCTGTCTACAACTTCAGAGCATTTTATAGGTAACCTTTGTATTTGCCCCTTTCTCACTCCGTGCAGAGCTTTGGCAATGCCGCAAGGATGCTCTGCAGCCTAGAGCAGATGCTAGTACCACTTTAAATTAGCTCTTCTCATTACGTGATTGATTTGCAACCAAGTGCCCTTAAACATGTTTGTTCCCCCCAAATACAGTCAACTCAAAATAGAACCTCAAGTGAGAGAAAGTACAAACAGATTCAAGTTCATGACATACTCACAATTACTGTATGGAAACAATAAAACAGGGAAAAAAATAGAAACCACTTCAAATCTTATTTCCTCCCAAAAGAGAGTGTAATCAAGGTATAATGAGCATCAAAATTAATAAATTAAAAATAAATGCCCATAAGAGGGAGAAAAAAATGTGTTAATCAGTTGGCAATTATATTTTTGGCATTGTAAATTAATTCCCCAAATGAATCTCCTTCCAGCTTATTTCACTCCATTATCTGTTTTCTTCTTTATTTTTATCTAATGATTAGTGTTTCTGTATTCTGTACATAATGATATTGTTTAAAAAAAACCAAAGGTGTTTGTTTAAAGATTAAAAAAAAAGACAGCATGTCAAACACAAGATTATGACATTTTGTCCTTTCCAGTCTGTGAAGAAAAGAAGAGAAATGCCCTAATAATGAAGCTGTCCTTCTAGTGTTCTTTTTTCTTCTCTTTTCTTTTTTTCCTCCTTTCTGGATTGAGCCTTGTGGCATTGCTCATCTTTTCAGTAATGGAAATGATTCTCAGTTGTCTCCCAACTACCACTAAACGGCAATCTGCAACAAAACTCATCTGTTCCAACTCTTCCATTTCCTTGCCCCTCCCTCAAGTACTGAGACTTGCAGACAGCCTGAGAAGTTTAAGTTAAGAAAGGGGCATGGGAATCCTTACCCGACTTACTGACAGTTTCTTCTCACTTCTGTATCTCCATATGTAATCACAGCAGCATTTTCTTTCTGCCCATGTATCAAAATCTGCAGTAGTTAGACAATTATTGATGGTTAACCTGAAATAAAGAAGGAAGTAATATATTAGAGAGCATCTAGGAAAGTGGTTTCATTTGGGAAGTAATTAGGAGAAAATAAACAGCAGCTGGAATATTTACTTTGCTTTTGTTTCTCTCTCTGCCCTACTAAAAAAAAAAAAAAAGGCAAAAATGTCAAAATCGTGCTTTGTAGGTGAAACTTCTTGAAATAGAGTGAATGCCCACAAATGTAATTTATCATAGCTATGTGCTTCAGAGGCAGTGAGACAAAAGCCTGTATTGTTCATAACTTTCTGAAGTGCAGTGAAGAAGAGAAATTTATGGCAGAAGCAGGAGGAAGGGCAGAACTAACACATAAGCTGAGGTGTCACTGAGGTTTCAGAACTCAGGCAGTTTAGGATCTGCTGCACAGTGAGTATTTCCTATATCTGAAAGGCTCAGACCCTGCTGTCCTGACTCTTGGAGCTACGTTCAAGTGTAAGGTAGCAAGAGGACATGAAATCTCCTGCTGCATTTTCCCGACAGCCATCTCAGTAGTGGTGGCTTGCCAAGTGTTGAACTTGGTGAGCTGAAGAAGAGGAATTCTTTTGTTTTCTCCCTCTGATCTGTTTTTCAAATACACTGTAATCTTAGAAGAAAAACATATCAGTGTGCTACTTGCACCTCTTCTGGGGTCTGTTTCCACCTTTTGACCAGGAAAGACTCTAGTATGCTTTTTCCTGCTGGCTGTCCTTCCATCCTCCCATCCTTCCCCTTTAAACCAGCTTCTCTAGCATCTTGTGGAGCAGTGACTCAGGGATCTTCACAGTATGGTGGAATCTTGCATATGCCCTCTCCTGCTGGTGTCCTCTCAAGTAGCATTTGTGCTTCTTGAAGTTGGGTGGAAGAAGATAGAATCATCTGTCAACCAACCTGAGCCTGGTGTAGTGCTGGCAAAGAGAAAATATCCATAATTCTAGCACAACAGATGCGTGTCTGAATATGTATGAAACGTGCATGTGTGATGCTGGCTTGCTGAGCTCTTGCCTGGAGATGAGAGGGGCATCTTCACCAGACTCCGAGGTCTTTACCCAGACAGGCAGTCACCAGTATTTTTGAAGTAAAAAGACAAAATGCTTGTGTAAGAGTGTTTCTCATAGTCTTTTTTTTTTTTTTTTTTGAGAATGCTCTTGTCACACCATCATACAGATGTTTCTAAGTGAGCTTGTAGCAGCTGGGTCACTGAGCAGCAGCTTTGTGAGTTGCCTTGGCTGTATGTAGGTTGTGCTGCTTGGAGGAGGGAGTGCTCTGAGCATGCCAGTGGGTGTTGGACTGTGAAATAAATCTGTAGGTACTGAGATATAATGTAATGATTTGCAATGAAATAAGTGCAAACAACTTTGCAAATGCATGAAGAGACCTTGCAGTGGCATTCAAAAGGATTGCCAAAAAACTAACCACATTTTGCACATTAAATGTGTTTTTCTTTCAATTGTTCAGTTAGGTCTGTATTATTAGTTTTGGGGGACAAAAAAAGACGAAAAATAAACAACCCAACCCAATAATAGCAAAGAATGAACAAAATTGTGTTTATGTTCTTTATTTTTCTTGCTCTGTCCTGTTTTAGCACTAACCAGACTCAGGCTTCCTCCTTTGGAGGTGCTGGACTATTCAGAGATGTGGAGTCTGTAAATCTTCCACTAGTGGGATTCTTTGTGTTAGATTTTTGTGGCAATACTTTCAAGCTGTTGTGTTTCACGTTACTCATGTTGTCAGTATATTTTTACAACATTATTCTTAGCCTGGCTGAAATAGGATAATAGTCCATCAAGGATCTCTGATGCATAAAAGAAAGCCTAATATTAAATATTCCTGTGTAGTGTTCTGACAATATATATGTGTTTTCCTACATCCTAACAACTCAGTACCTACAAGTGTTTCACTGCAAAACTGGCAGATCCTGTAAAATGCTCCAGGGCTGCTGGAATACAGTTAGTTTGGCTGTGACTATATGTCCTGTGTCCTGGCCCACAGCTATACTTTCCCTGTGACTGATGTTATTACTGTCTTTCAAGAAGCTTCTTTATTCCTCACTTGCCAAGATTTGCGCAGCCTTATTACTTACAATTACTGTTACTGCAAACATTTTTACTTCTGGAGTTTCAATGTCAGTGTAGTATAATCTGTGTAATTTGCAAGGAGTTTTTTAATCTGTTAAAAGGAAATAAAACGTATCAGTTTAGTTATTTATGCATCTGCTAAATAAAATCCTCCCTGAGCCATGGTGCGATTCAAGCATTAGGCAATGCTGATATTATAATGCTCATGTTCAGGTAGCGGCATTTCCAGGATCATTTTCTCTCCTTCCATGCTGCTCATGCCTCTAACGCTCCTTCCTCAATTGGTAATGTCCATGGGAGCTTCATCCCCAATGTCAGCAGCGTTGGGTTGCATCCTGTGAGCTTGCTCCTGATACAATCCTGAGTAACTTTGTGTGTAAAAGTGCAGAATTATGAGCCTTTGTTCAAGTCTCTGTTTCTAAGCCATTTTAATCAGGGGGCTTTGGTTGTAGCACTGTTCTTCCTACAAAGTGCATTCATTGTACAGTGTAAGCCACTGATAGTAAGCAGTGTGGGTCACCTCCTTGCAATTTCAGGGTTTCCTAAGAAGGTTCCTGCTAGTAGAAGAGTGGCAGCATGGAAAGGACTGTCAGTTTGGAAGGCAACTTAGAGCTCCACAAAGGACAGCGGCATTTGATTTAAGGAGTGTCCTATGAACAAAATATGCTGTTGGTGGTGTTAGGTCCTCCTCTGCTTCCACACTAGTCAGATACTAGATTGGCCTCCTGAAGGGACATTTGTAAGTTTGTTTGTCAGTCTTGAAGTTCAAACTCATCCCATTGTGTACAAAGGAGCAGTCTGTAGTTTAATATTGAGCTTTCTTACAATTCCTCCTGTTGCTTGGGTGCCAGGGAAGAAAACATAATTGAATGGGGAATGTCTGCTCTCAGTTTTGCCTTTCCATCCCCTCTGCAGTCAGGGAGAGCAGCTCTGTACCGTGCTGTTCGTTGCTGTCACTAGGTATGTAACAAATGAAGGAAAAGGCATGGGCGCTACTGGTGAAACAGATGGGGACTTGTAGCCAGTAATGAAATACCATGGGTGATGGATCTTTTCAGTGACAGCGGTGGTGTCCCTGAACAAGCCCACCTGGATGCAGAGGATGGCTTTGTTAGGGTTATGGGCAAGAAAGGAAAGGAAGCTGGTGTTTATTATCTCTCAGGCATCTGTTTAATTTGCACATAGAGAGCTGCCCATGTTTTTAGCGTACTGTTGCTTTTGGAGGGCAAAGCCATCTCCCAAGACCTGTGGTGTCAGTTGTTACACAGAAGAGGAAATAAACATGGTGGGCCAAAAAGACTCAAGAACTTACTGATTCTCTTCAGGGTTACAGAAAAGGTACAAGGGGCTTATTTTGAAAGCCATTTGCTTTCTTATTTTGCTGAGATGCGAGTCAAACTGTGTGGTTGGGAACGCTACGGCAAGACATGAGCTCATGTTATCCTTGTCCTATTAGACATGTGTTTCAAATACAGCTTTTTCTCTATAAATAAATACTGTGGAGCTTTGAGGAGGATCTAATAGAAAATCCACACATGCATATAGTCATATAAAGCATATCTGTGATGCATATGATGAAACTGAACATAAACAATTTGATTTATATATACACAAAATAAAAGCTCTATTTAATGCTAAAAGCATGTAGATGAATATATTTGTCTTACAGTAAAATTCACACTTAGAGAAAGAACTAACATTGTTGTTCTTTTTCTTCAGCCATCATCAGGCATTTCAGGACACAAAAAATCAGAGCTGTCCTGCTGAGGTCTGCTAATCTCACATATGTGCTATCTTATTCCCTCATGTTTTTCAGCTTTCCTGTAATTCATCACTAATACAGGTTGTAAATATGCCTGGTACCTACCTGCCTAGCAGATCACATGATGGCAGCATGTGCAGCAGGGCAAGAGGAGGGAGTACTGGGACAAAATGAGCAGTAACTTGTTTTTCCTACAGTAAACCTAATGTCATCTTCACACCCTGCAAATCCAGGTGCTGCCTACAGGAAACTTGTGTAGATAACCTCTGAGAAAAGACAGCTGGTAAACTGCATGATTTCTTAAGCCGAATCAGCAGAGTTCCTAGAGCCAAAAAATCTGTTTTACATCATAAAACAAGATTTATTCTTTGTTCCTAACTTTTAGGCAGGCTCATTCTCACTATTGCAATTTCCCTTACCTTTTGCTCACATGTCAATAATTTTTCAGCCATGATAGTCTCGAAACCTGAAACACTCCAGCTATTTAGCACTCCAATGGTCGCGTCCGTGTGATTCAATCATTAAGAGTTTGCTAAAGGGTCTGAAAGAAATCTACCTACATCTTGCTTATCTGTTCTTACTAGCATTCAGGTGGCCCAACTACCTGTAATGTACTGCTTTTATATTTCACATAATTGTTTGAAATAGCCATGTAGGTAAGAGTTTGTGTTATATGGTAATTCAAGCTTTTTTTAAGATTATTTTTAAGGGAGCAGTTGTATTCTTTGGACCATGTTATATTTATTACTGCTGCCATTTTTAGGATGGGGTCAGCAGAGGGGTGCTTCTTTCCAGTTGCTGCTTGGGATCTGGGCATTGTCTACTGGGCTGAGATCTTGGGAGAGGGAGATTATTCGCCTTTTATCAGTGTTGGATGGGAGGTCCATGCAGCCAGAAAGGAGAGAGCTTAATAAGGTGTATGCTTAGGAAAGTTGTTTGTATGGGGAAAGTTCCAGCCCTTTCCTCCAGTACATGTAGGAGGTACTTAATGTTACCTTTGTTCTCAGCTCAGTGCAGTTAGAGGAACAAGTTTTACTCATTTTCCATTACTGTTTTATAAAAGGATGAAAAATTTTGGGACTTAGAAGCAGAAATGTCATTAACTTGAAACTGTCACACTGTTAGTTCCTGCTTTTCTTTGGGAGAACTCTCTGCAAATCACTGTTCTTGAGGGTAGGCATGTTGATTGGTATTGGTACATTCTTCGAGGGTGCTCACTTTTGTTTAAAACTTATCACTGAAGTGCCTGATGAATCTGCAAAGTCTGAAGCCATTGCACAACTGCATTACTTTAAATTGTGCTGTGGGAAGTAAACCCCATCAAATTAGGCTGTGCTTTATCAAACTTCTCACTTGACACACAGAAAAAAAAGAATCCGCATAAAGCTTTCTTTTAAACAAAAATAAAACAAACCCAACCCCCTTAAACTGCAAAGTCAACCACATTGAAAATTGTCTAATCAATAAAATAAGCGGTTAATTTTTAATGGGCTGTTAAAAGCCCTCTCAAACTTGATCCATATTTCCATAAAACTGTTGGAGGCAAATTTAAAGGGGAACAATTATTTATTGAGGAAATTCCATTACGGTTGTGCTGTGAGCAGGAGATGAACCTGCAGCACAGAGCTGGGGTTTAAGTCCATTCCCACACTTGACTTTCCCGTGTAATTTCTGATTGACAGAGTAAATCTGTGAATTGTTAATTTTAAACTACTTATTTTTAGTACCATTTCCACTGCAGGAGTGCCAGAGGTCGGACAGCACAAGCTGCTCTGCAGGTGCAGCCTGCAAGGGTGCCTGAAAAGAGCGGTCCAGTCAAAGCAGGCCACTAGCTGTTGCCATGCTCATTGTTAATGATAAATAAGGGGATGTCTATTATACCTAAGTGCTCCACAAGCACTCTTTACCTGAGCATATCATAAAGGGAAGTGGGTCTTGGAGGATGAAAGAGCAACGGGTTTTGAAACTATTTCTGGGAAAGGATTCCATCCTCTGAGCCTAGCAATGAGATAAATGTTGGGGTGTTCATGGCAGAAGTAAGTGGGCAAAATTAATGTTCTTTACAAAGCATGGCTTGGAAATCAACAGGTTTCTATTTGGCAGTGGTGGGTTTGTTGGGGTTTTGTTTTGGTTTGGTTTTTTTTGTTTAGTTTTTTTAAATGTCAGTGTAACTGAAATGAATATTTAATTCTGTGTCAGGCCTGATTAAGTAGCACAAAAGATGTTCAGAATGGAATGAGGGTGAGGCAGTTTAGCGCTGGGTTTCTTTTGGGAATTGTTCAGGCTCCAGACTGCTTTGCTGAAGTGCAGGGCAGGCTTCAACATCACTGTTCTTCAGTACAATTAAATAAATGCAAGCACGTTGTTGCAAGAGGAATCTGATTAAGGAGTCTGGGTTATATGGTGTATTGGGGACTACAATACTTAGGAATTACAACTCCCAGGAAGCACTGTGCCACTGTGGGAAAATATAGCTTAATGTTGAACATTAGACAAAGATTTGGAATGTAGACTGTAGCTAGATTAAGTATTTTGGTATGAGGAATGTTGATATGCTTGACTGTTTTCATCAAAACTGTTGAAGCAAAACATTTATTAGCTTAATTTCTAGCCTGTGAAAATACTAGGAAATAAGTAGATGAAGCCTAAGTGGAATATATGGAAATCAGTCTGCAGGATAAAAATAGGTACTGGAATCTCCCATAGAACTGATATTATGCATTTTTTTTTCTTTTCCAGTGTTAATATTTTGTCTCTAGATGAGGTTTAATGTAAGTCATGTTCAAGATACTGCTCCTAAATGTCATGACCTAAGTTACTGAGAACCTTTTCCTGCAGACTGTGTCTATCACATTGCCTACTTCCTCTGAAGTACTCAGCCAAAGTTGTAAGAATAAAAAAACACCCCAAAACAAGAAAAAGGAGCTGTTGTGAGCATAATTCCTGTAAGAAGTCAGCAGAAACCTCTCTATGCATGTAGTATGGTTGTTCATAGGTCTATTGCTGACTTTTCTGGATGTGTGTAGCTGACAGGAAATAATCTAGAAAAAATGGGTTTCTGCACTGTTTTTATTATTAGAGCACACATGGACAGCCCAATACAGTTCATATAGTGTCATGTATGATACGTATATTAGGAAGTGATTGGACTGATAAATTCAAGCAGAAGTTTGGGATAGCAAGAGCTATGTCTGGCCATTTGAGAAGTGGTATGATATGATGAATAGGTATCTTTTTTCAGCAGTTGTGTGACAAGAAAGGAGCCATACCTTGGCCCATCTTTTCATTAGCAAATGGGAGAATCCTGCAGGAAGCCATGGCTGTCAGTTTCTTTCAGCAGGACTTTGCAGAGGAAGAAACCTGGGCTCCAGCAAAGCCAAGGAATGAAATCAGGGCTGGCACTAGGAGTGAGAGCACATGGACTTCTCTAGGTGTTGAAGGGATAGACATGCTCTGGGAATGAATGTGTTGCTTTTGTGACTGTTCCGGAACCAGTGAAGATCCCAAGTGTCTGGTAACACTGTAAGAGTTCACATGTGTAGACAAGATTATTTCTTCAGAATTAATTTTCTGCATTTGCTTCAGTGGTGTGGGGTGTTGTTCCTGAGCAGTGTCCTTGAACATTAGAAGAGGAGGAGCAGCGAGGAGAGCTTCTGCTCCTGGCATTCCGAATTGAGGCTCAGCATTGACATGAAGGACCTCTGTTGTGCCCTCACATAGTTCACAGTATGCATTGAATAGCAGGCTAGTTCCACGTACACTTTTGTATTGGAGAGTCAATTATATGCATTTTCTGCATCTTGATACGTCCTGCATGTGTATGATTTGGTTTAGTTTTTTGTTGTTCATGATTTAATGCCATGGAGTTACTGTGTGTGTTTCTTTCATAGCCTTGTACTCTGGTGCTCTTTGGAAATGATCAGTCTCATCGGCTCCTTCAAATGATCTTTTAATAGAGATCTGCAATCTTTATTTTGTAATGTACAGTGTTATGTTCTAGACAGAGTCTATGTTTGTTGTTAAGCTATCTTCTTCTGAAACAGCTGAATTGCTTATTGGAGATGTAATTACACTATGTGGTTACATCTGATGTTTGTTTCTTTATTTAATTAAAGTGATAAAATTAATAAATTTGATCACTACTTATCCCCAACTCCTCTATGGATAGCAGAAGTTTATTTAGGCTGGAGATCCACAGGAACTTGGTGGAAATTACTAAACTTCTATGGCGGATGTGAATCATTTGCTTAGAGAGAGGAAAAAACTGCATAATCAATTATTGATCTCTCCTTCTCTGTGCTTCCTTTTCTGATTAAATCTTCCAAAATATTGATACAGGCTTATAGCAAGAAAATTTATCAGATGGGGGTGATTGTGTCTGACCTTGCCATGGGATAAAGGCACTTGAAGAGCGCAAGAGGAGAGGTTAGGTTGTCTGGCAGTATGTGACTGTCATTTTGTAGCTGCTGAGTGAGAATCTTTCCAAAAGGCTGGTGCTAGATGTTTCTTCAGGTGCTATTTCGGATAAGAACCCCACCCAGAAAAGCTCCAAGGTATGCGAATCAAGTCATTGCCAAACACTGACCCCAAATTATGCTCTTCTGTAGTCCACGATTGCTTTCATGTCTGGTCAAGAGGAGTGAATCTGACAGCCTTCTGGGATATCCTGGGGAAAAAAACCCAGGCTGACAGAGTTTATTAAAATGACTGAACATTCATGTCTCAACTGCTTGAGAGGAAGTTTTTGCAGGGCCTAGCTACCTTCCTGTTGGAATGATTGTTTAATTAGATTTGACTGCTCTACTAAGGGATGTCATACCTTGAGAGGAATCTGGGATCCTTATTATGTTTCCTTGTGGACCCAGGACCCCATTCTCTGGGAGTTTAATGGTTAAATCCAGCTGTAGAGATTTGTAGGTACCCCTTCAGCAGTTATGAAGGGCTTAGTAAACAGCCTTAACTCATTTGAAATTGTCACCTTCTCGACAGGAAAAAATAAATAAAGCAAGCCCCACACACACCACGTGGCAGAGACCAATCCACCTCAACCCAAAATCAATGTTATGCTTCCTGTTATTGTGTTAGACAGAGGATTGAAAACTTGCTTTTTCAATTGATTTGTTTTCTACTGCAAAACTAATTATGTCCAATGCAGTTCTTCCTCTACCTGCCTCCGGAGGGGAAACTATATTGGCAGCAGTGTCTCCTGTCCTTTGCTCAGGCAGCTGTGTCAATATCCCTGTTGCTTTGTTGTTTGTTGAAGGGTGAAAGATCCCAAACTTCAGCAAAGTCCTCCGTGCATTCACTCTTTCAAAAGGCACTTTTCAGCCTGGGCAGTCCCCAGACACGTGCTGTTGATAGAAGCCACCCACAGTGGTACCCTCACAGGGAGAAGGAACACATGGATGCACATCAAGAGGAATCTGTCTCTAGGAATGGGCAGTGCTAATGCATTTTGGCTTTGCCAGGGATTTTCATAAATGCCAAATCAAGGACCTTAGTTTCTGAGAGGTTTTGAAACTGAAAGGTAATGAGATATCAGAGGATTCTTCTTTTTTTCTCTTTTTTTTTTTTCACTAATATGAAATGAAAGAGGTTGGGAGAAAACCCAACCCATTTTTCATAATTTTTAAGCCTAAAGTGACCCTTTCTTGAACATATTAGGTAGACATACAGAAACATCTGTTCTTGTGGTTCCTGTCTGGATTACTACTTTGCAACTCTCTCAATGCCAGTGATGACTGCAGAGTGGATATCATGGTTCATGTCAGCCTTGAAGTTACAGTGGAATAGTCCAATTTGGGGTTTAGTGACCCACGGGCTTCACATGTAGTTCTTCCTCTGAAGGTGTAAAAGTTGTAGAGTCCCACATGTCTCACTCAGGATGGCAGCTGACTGGCACACCCCTGCTAGACCTTTCAAAGTTCTACAGGCACACCACATTACGCAGTAGTGGGTCAGTTCTGAGAGAGCGCAAAATTTGTTTATAACTGAATGTAAGGGCTGGGAGGTGGACTTTTCCCAATAACCCTTTTCCCCAGATGGTTAGAGCTGCATTGGGCAGTAAAAGCTTCCTGTCTTGCTGAAGAGCAGGTCTCAAGGCACCAGAACAACTAGGTAAGCTTGTCCTCTGCAGCAGAGCCCTGGCTGCCGCAGAGCTGTGGTGCAGAGTGCTGGGAATTCCCCAGCAGCTCCCCTGTATATGAAAAAGCAGAAGGGTTTTAATAAATTAAATGTGAACTTCCCCAACACGATCACTGCATTTGCTGTTCTCTCTCACACATATTTTATTGTTATTTTCCCTTTGTTTAACACCATCCTCTGCCTTCAGTTTTTAAAGATGCTGGAGATATTTGGATTGTTGACATGTAACAGTAGCATAATTGGGAGGCATTTGGATGTGCCAGGATGGTGCGTGCTCCTTGCTAGCTGTGAAGCCCTTCTGTAGTATGGGAAGAATTGAGACCTGAGGGAGGAAATAACTAGGCACAACATGCTTTATATCCCAGAAGCGGTGAAGAAACCAGGGATTCTCTGTGAGGTGAAATATTCATGAATTAGTCTTCTCCGAGGACTCCAGGGTTTTTAAGGCCCTGAACACTTCCTATGAGATGCTAAGTACCTCAAAAGCCTGAACCTGGATTTAATTCAGTGTCAGATTAGGGAGGAAGTGAACAATTCCAGTGTAGGTAGGCAATGAAAGACTTAAATTTATCTGTTGACTCTCAGCACCTCTCTTCTTCCTGTCCTACTGCATGCAGCCTTCCTCCATGTGCTACCTCTTGCTGTATCTCCTACCTGCAGCGTCCTGGTTTTCTGTCGTGTCCCTGCCTTTTGACAGTGATTTAGTTCTTTTGGCTATTTGTTGTATCTGCCTAGCTTACATGTTTTGCTTTCTCATGTATCAATATTTTAATGCTTTATTTTATTTCTAATGTATTAGGCTATTTCTCTGATGTTGCACTTTTAGTTCAGAGGTTCAGCAATCATTAATCTCTTGGCTAGACGCTAGATTGCATGGTGAGGTCTCTTCCAACCTGAATGATCCTATGACAGTAATTAGCACCCCAGGCCTTCTGTGTTTCTGTGGCTGTGGAACTTTCTCTGGAATTATGAATCTGAAAAACCATCAGGCCCTGAATTGTGATACTGTATTACCTTTATGAGTTTATTGGCAGTTGGAAAGAAGATGTTCTGAAGATGTAATCTATTCTGTTGATCTCAAGGGACTGATAAATTAGGAGATGGAGACAGACATCTGTGCTGATAGTAATTTTAGCAGGATTAACTGAGAAAAATTAATACCCCTGAGTTCCAAATACATTATTGGGTACAAAAAATCACGAGTCCTTACACGTAGCTGTCAAACTCTCTAAATCTGCCTTGATATCTTTGATGCAATTTTACATGTCCAGGACAAAAATATTTGCTGTATCAAAAGCAGAACAAGTAACAGGGGGCATAGGATAAAATAGATTTAGTATAAAATAAACAACAGAGGGATTGCAGTATTGATAGGTTTGGTGCTTAAGTTGTTAGAACATGACTCATAAAGTTTTAAGTTTTAGGTTGGTGGGACTTCCTGCAAGACAACCACAAATTTTAAAAGACTCAACTAATCCAGGGTCCTTCAGAGCATAAAAGAGGTTGGTGCAGGTCAAGTATTAGTACGTCCAAGTTATCATGCGCCGCGTCACCTATAAAGAAGCTTGGCTTTTGCGCCTCTTTTGTGCCAGGAAAGTACTGCAGATGAGATGTGCCTCATTTTCAGTGTCAGTGCATGTGGATAAGTCTCAAAGCCTGTGTTTTTCTCTCTTAAGTTAATGAGGTCGTTTTTAAGGTGAAACAGATTACTTGAAAGGAAGAGCACCACCTTGTGACACCAAGAATAATGTTACTGTGGTACTTGATTCAGAGAAGGAAAGGAGTAGATTTACTTGGGTTTATCCTCTAACAGGATTTATAGAGTTGGGTTTTCTCTTTCATTTGCCTTTTCTTTTAAGACCTAGCAGGGGAACTGATTTTTTTGAGTGATACAAATTCAACATATCAGCTTTATTTCATCGATATGAAAAGCTCATTTTCCAATTTCATCTCAAATTTCACCTTTTTTTAATAGATACACTTCAGAGGAAGATTGCTGTGAAGTCTTAGCAGATTTTAAAACTGTCAATTAGACTATCAGTCCTTTAAAACTGAAATGTGGTTTTCTTTTACAGACTTCTTATCCCTTACTTCATCTTTCAGAAGCTGTAAGGAAGGAGACAGATTTTTAAAAGCTTCCTCCTGAGTAGCATGCAGGGACCCTCCTATTTAAGCATGTACAGCTTTATGGTCACTTCCAATTTGTAGGGAGACTCTTGAAGAGGAAACTCCATTCTAGCACACAGGACCTTCAACCAGACCTGTCTGCTTTTTATATCCTCAATCACCAGACTGGATGTTCAGAAAGGCTAAAATAAGTTATAGCTGCCAGGATGGGGCATGGATCAGGACAGTGTCAATCCCAGTAGCACAAATTTCTTATGGCTTATTTTTGCAAAAGCTGAGGCTTTGGCAAGGATCAGTTGTTCAAATACAGTGTTAAATAATCCATAGAAGAGTGCATGAGCACTGCCAGAGAACTGTATGGAGGCTATTCCTATTTTTGTAGAAAGCAGGGAATTTAGAGAGTTTAGAACAGTTTAGAATATATTGATTGGGAAATTATAGTTTTAATGAATACAGTAAGATATAGGTGGGGTTTTTTTTTGCTATGGTGCAAACTTTCACAAAATTCAGAAGAGCAGACATGTTTGCTAGTGAGGACATTCTATTGCCATTGCCTTAGGCATTTGTCTCCATAACAGATTAGCTTTTACCACTGAGTTTTGTTGTGCTATTTATGTAACTATGATTTAGCTGAGCCTTGAAAGCTGGATCTGACCTGTCTTTCAAGAAAAATGTCATTTTGTGCTTTCTGACTTGTTTACTTAAAAGCCTGTTGATTTTTATTATTTTTTTTTCAAATGCATATTTATATTTTAATGACAAGGCCAGCAGCTTCAAACCAAACCTAAATCTGACTCGGAGAATAAAAACAAGAATCCTCTTCCATGCCTGTGACGTGGATTAGTTGTAATTTAGCCAAAGATCTGTCAGTCTTGTTTGGTGTGAGTAAGATCCCACTGGGGGGATTTGAGCTACTGCAACATTTGGCAAGATCGTTACAGTAGGACTATGATCTGGCAGTATCAGGTGTCAAGCTAATCCTGCAATATTAACAGGATTTGAAACTGATTTGTAGCTGGTTAAGACTGACAGGTGTGGATGAACCAAGTGCAAGTAGTGCACGGTGGATTGAATGCAATCCTGGACATCCCTATTGCACAGTGCTCACTTCAGTTCCTGTAGTTTGAACAGGCACTTTTCAAGGGTTATGCACAAGGAAACAGGGGCAGAAGTCAAAAATACTTCTGAAGCTGCTCCCTGAACGAAGGAGAAAAGCTGGACCTAGAGCTGAGCAGAGAGATAAAAAAATATTGCTTGAATAGGTTTTTTTGCTGCCTTTGCCTGGGACAAATAAAAGATGCTGTGACTTACCATCGTTCCTGGTTTCCTTGGTAACATTCTGCGTGCTGGGAAGTCACTGTTTGAAAGTCATATGAAAGGAAAAGGCCTTGGAAAACTACAGTCTGATACAGGACTTTTTCCTTTCTCTAGAACAAAGTAGCAATAAGCATGTGTTGGGGTAGTGTTTTTTGTTGTTGGGGTTCTTTGGGGTTTGTTTTGTTTTGAGAGAAACTAATAGAAGAGCCCATTTGTGCATTGCAGGCTAATTCCATCTGCTGATAAAATATACATTAGAACCCTTTTCATCCAGACAGGGATGTCCTGAATCTTTCACCTGATTGCTGATATGAAGTGCATAAAAGAGAACGCTAGGTATTAGTTTGCTTTAAAAGAGAAGGGGTAAATAACATATTTTGGTCATTTTATGGCTTGTTTTGTGCCATTTGTTGAGAGCTGCTTGTTTCCTCAAGTACAATTCTTGTTCCATTTTCATAGAAAAGAAGAGAATGCATCATGGCCTGTTGGGGAATGTAACATTTGTACCGAGTGTTTAACTGATTAAAACTCTTGAATCTGGCACAGAGAGGCTTTTAAATCCACACAAACACCTTCCGCTCCTCTGTCAGCAACCCAGTAGTTCCTGTTTACAGGAAAGATGCATGCACAGCCTCTTTTGCCTTTGGGCATTGATCCAGTAAAACTTTTAAACTCTTATTTTTTTTAAAGGAGAGAAAAAAAAAATAATTTAAGCATGAGTTTTTCAACAGAACTATTAATGACCTGAATGTTGAAGCTGGCAAGGGGAGGCTTTCGGTCAGTTTCCTTCTCTTGGCAACCTTTTATTTCTGGCAAGGCTTTCAAAGCGATGCTGGTCCGTGGTGCTCACAGTGGCTGCTCTGCAGCATTAGAATGGCAAACCCCAGGCTTAGTGATGCAGCTCTGGAAAATGCTGACTTTTTGGTAAAGCTGTGCAGGCAGTGGTGCGAAGGGAGGGCTGACGCTCTCACTGTGAGTTCTAGGCTGATCCCTGATTTCAGAGATCTGATCTGACCTCCAAGCAGCTTTCTCCTCAGCAGGCTCGGGCTGGCAAATCTCATCCCGAGGTCCTCAGGCCCCTTCATTAGGTGTGCGGGAAGCCTTGGCACCTGACTCAAGGCTGCAAGTTTCCTCCTGGGAAGGGACCTAAGAGATGAGGGCTTCCAGATTGGTGGTCCAGCATGTGAATCATTCGTGGCTCATCGCTTGGGTATTTTTCCAAGCAGGCACTCATCTAAGTCAATATTTAGGAGGCAAACTGAGAAAATCTATTTTCAGGACACAACTCTCAAATTGATTTTAGTCCTTTTCTCTGCTGAATTTTGTTTTTATCAAGTACAAACAAATTTTGCTTGCCAAAATCTACATAATATCTGCAGAAAAGAATGTGAGAGAAATTGTTTACTGTTTTTGTAATGTTTTGTGTTGTTGTCTTTCTCATTTTTGATTGGAAGTTTTTTCCCTTGCTTTTCAAAGAAACCATCCACAAAGAAAACACAATCTTGATTGTACCCCTCCATAGATACAACTCCGTTAATTTTAAATTCCCATACTGCTGAAAATATTTTTGGTTATTTATAGGAAAAAACCAATTAAAAAAATTAATCCTTCTGAGTTTTCTACATTTTTAGGAGGACTAGAATAATAGTTTTGCAAGCTAGGAGTGGGGATTTCCAGTCTATAATAACTTTTATCTATTATTAAAATGTTGAAGGTTTTGTTGCTTGGGTGGGTTGGTTTTTTTCCTCATGTTCATATAATGTATTAGGCAAAAGTAGTAAGTGGTGTGCTTCATAAAAGCTGGGTAGACTATAGCTTATTTTCTCCTCTTCCCATCAAATGATACCAGGCAATCAGTTCCTTTAAAAAAAACAACAAAACCGACGTAGCAAGATCCAGACCTACTTATCCAGAATCTTACGCGCATCTCCTCTGCCTGTATTGCCTCATGGAAGTGCATTTCAGCATAACATAGAGGCTATCATTTGGACAATCCTGTTGGAATTATGTTGGCCATCATCTCCTCCCTGATGTCTTTGTTCACTGCTGCACACTATCTTTTTAACAATAGAACCCACTTATTTGGACAAGTGATACTTAGACACTGCTATGTGTTTCAAGTCTGTGTTGTTTTGCTTTGTAAAAAACCCCGTGAATATCTATGTCTGCATTGGTCTTTCCATATAATTCATCTGGTCATCACTGCTACTTTGATTTGCTTCTTTGATCTACTCTGCATTCAATTCTTTCTCCTGCATCTTGGTGAACTACGAAAAGTACCCCAGCCTCTATGGCTTATATAAAACTTCCCTGAAGTAGGGGCTGTATCTTCTCCCGTGTAAGGCTTTGCTTAGCTCCGTGGGATTGCAGAGACACGAGGGCTTCTGCTTATAATGAAGAAATGCGTGGCCTGCTCTCTTCCTAAGGTATGTTTGTATTTGAGTACTGGGAGGAATTCATATCATACAGCACCAGAAACTCATATGCATTTTCTTGTCTATGCAGGCCATCCTCTCTTTCTTCCTACCCCTTTCTAGATCCCTTTAAAATCTGTTTTACAGTGCCATTTCTGATACTCTATCTTGTCTCTATGACTACCGTAGACTTTAGCTATTGTAACTACTTTCTTACATGTAACCCTGGCATAAAGAAATATTTGATAGATAGGAAACATTGCTAGGGATGTTCTAGGGGAATCTTTACTATAATAATCGAGCAGTCCCTCCTCACTAGCAGGGACACTTAATTTTCTGCCTGCGTTTTCAGGTATTGCCTCTGAACCTGGACCTCCACTTTTCCAGCTGCCTTTGGGGGAGACGAGGACAAGGAATTCACATTAGTATTTATTTATCTAGTTTTACTAATGGAATAGAAATATCAGCAGACTCATTAATTTGAGAGGAAGTCACATACCTGTAAAACTCTTTTCTTTTAAGAGCATTTTTGTTGTACTGTTATACTTCTTTGGTTGTGTGGGATTTCTTCTTTTCCTTCCTCATGCTGATTGCTTTTCTAGTATTTTAGTTAGTCTGAACTGCAGAATTTGACCATATGTATATATAAACAGACAGCTTAATTTTGAGACCAGAGGAGAGGTTTTATGGGGCTAGGGAGGGAGGGACAGCAGTAAAACTCTCCTTTCTGTGCTGCTGTGGCTATAATGGCCCCAGATTAGGATTTTTCTCTCCTGAGATTGGACACAAATTGAAGATTTGAGTCTTCAATTTTCAAATCAAAGAATGAAATCATGTAATGCTTAATTGTTTAATAGTAAAATGCCCAGTAAGTCAGTTACGTAGCATGGCACTGTGAAGGAATTGATCCATAAAAACTGACTCCATCCCTTGGGAATTTGAATCTTTGTTTTAGCATGAGTCAGCATTTTAAAACAAATAGTGCCACTAACTCATTGATTAATTCTGTCCTCCAAATCAATTCCTTATGTAACCCTCTCATCCCTGCACATCATACTAATCTCTTCCTAATGCACTGATTGCTCTTCCAAAATACCTAGTATCCTCCTTTACCGTCCTTCCCATTCTCTCAATTAAGTGACCTTCCTCCCACTTCTAAATGAAATTTTTCCCTATTACTCCATGCTTTTGTAGGCTTCCTCTGCCCCTGCTGTTTAGCAGTGCTCTAAAATCCCCGGTCTTCTGAGTTGGTCCCCACCATTTCTCTACCAAGAAAGCTGCAGTAGTATTCAAGGTAGGATGGAGCAGTGATTAGAAGCTGCTTCCAGCTCCCTGACTCCTTACTTTTGTTGTGGAAAACTGGTAGTGCCCTACCTGTCCTTTTCCCTTCAACCCCCCTGTATTTACTGCAGTGTAAGAAAGCAGGAGCTGTGAGAAACACAGAATAGTATCTGCTGGGGATGAACAGCGGTGGGGTGCGCTACCACTGCCTTCCTCAGGGACTGGTAAGAGTCACTCTGTCCTGGAGCCGCAGGACAGCTGCGTTGAATCCAGGGCTGTCCAGAAGTAGCACCTGGGTTTCAGCACTTGTTTGGGATGCCTGTCTGTGTAGACCTTTCTTGTCCTTTCTTTGTGAGTCTTGTGCAAGGGAATGGTCGCCGTTGCTTTCCCAACAAACATGGCTTTCAATGGGAATGAGGTCAAACTGACTATTGCTGCGATAGTTCGAAATCTTGTGTTCTGGGTTTGAGTTGTATCTGGAAAACCCTTCAGCAGTAAACTGGTTTGGCTGCATTTTTATTTCCAAATGAAAAGTAGAGGTGAACAGATCTTCATATGTGAGCTTGGGCCTTGTAGGCAGTCAAGATGAAAGTATAATAAAGCCTCTGTTGTCCTGTTGCAGAGCAAAACTGACAAGGATCAAGAAATGTTTTGCTAAATGTAAAGCAGGGTCTTTGGAATACAAAATCTTTGATCTCAGTGGGTTTTGAACCTCTACATTCTAAGGCTTTCCAATTAAAGCATAAACCATGGAACTTCATGGGGAAGAAAAAGCTAACTGTCTGTCTGTGATCTGGACTTCTCAATTTTCTGTTACCTTATGCTGATTATAACAGTGTGTGGGATTTAGAGGTGGTAGGCTATATAGACTGGTTTGTGTGTGCACTGTATGCATTAGCTTTATCCGTGTAGTAATTCTGCAAATCTCGTTTTGCTTCTATAACTGCTTATATTGACAACAGAATTATTGATGGTGTTTTAATTTTGATAAAAAGCAGGGGGAAAAAAGACAATGCCAGGATGAAAAAGTTGTTCTGACATGCAGATTTATGAATGGGCTAAATAGAAACAGAAGAATTAATTTAGTAAACGCTTAATGGATAATCCACAGAAGTTTATGTCTGCCTGGGTGAATTGCTTTATTGACTCTGAAATGTAAGGACAAGCAACATGTAGGGTTGGACTTGATGATCTTAAAGGTCTTTTCCGACCTAGTCATTCTGTGATACACCATGAAAAAATAAAGAATAGGACAGTTGTCCCTGTCCTTATCCTGCAAGGTAGAGTTTTCCTTTTTACAGAGCTTTAAAGGGCCTTTAAAAGAAAGAAAAGAAAGGATGTTGCTAAGATTAAGTCCCAACAACACTTCCATGGTGCTTTAATTGTTTTTCTTTGCTTTCTGTGGTTTCTGTGCCCTCTCAATGTGATAAGATTTTTTTATATATATTCTTGAAGCAGAGGGAGTTAGCAGCCACAATTAGAGACAGCGTCTCAGATTGCACTTTTATGTTGTTGGGGAAAATGTCTGTTTTCATCACGTTAACTAAGGAAATGATGTTCCAGACGTGGCATCTGTTGCGTTGTGCCATTGCTCCTTTATCTGGTTGGGGTTCTCTAATCTCCTCTTCTAGCAGCAGAGAATCTGCAGAACTCGTGCATGGCAAGGTACAGGAAAGCTGAACAGAACTGCACAGGTTTGCCACAGCTCCCCTGTGGGTTAGGACAAGAGCAAGGGAAGTGCTTTAAAGTTACATGAAGTGGTTATTTTATTTGTTTGGGTTTTTTGATGGGTATTATAAACAAAGAAGGAATATTTATTTAGTTTTAATCTGTAAATTTCAATAGCTGCCTGCTGCTAGAAATAGGTTGGATAGAGCTGTTCCTACAGTTTCAGTGAATTCTGTTCTCAGCCTCAGGGCCAAGCCACAGCCTACATTTGGGGCTGACAGTGGGGTTTGGATTCCCACTTGTCCTTCCTTTGAAGTGTTGTTTGTGTTCTGCTAAAAATGCAGAATTCGGGAGGACAGAAGATGATCTCTTCGGCTGATTTCAAGTCCCCAAGAAGACGTACTGGGGATTGCACATGGAAATGATAATCAATAAGCTGTGACTGTTTCATAGTCAAAAGTTGGAACCCTTGCAGGCTAAAGAGAGAACTGAAATTTCCCAACTCTCAGGGAGTTATTTGAGACCTAATGCTTAAGGCAAAGTTGGAAATGGTAGGAGGAGTAAGAGAAAAGCTCTCTCTTGCTTCTATGTTTAAAAATCTTGTCCTGTTCTTTGAGAGATTTTGTAGAGTTACATACCACTAAGGGTGGACTGCCTTGAATCCCAAGCCAGGAGAAGCATCCCTTATGTCAAGCTGACTGAGGTGCTGTAAGGACAGGAGGGTTGAGGAGGGGCACTGACAAGGTTTCCGCTGAACAAATCTCAGTTTCTTTTCCACATGGGAACTGCTGAACAACCTGAGACACCTCACTCTAACATTGCATTATGGAAGGTGTTGGGTTTTGAATCCTTAGTGGTCATGTGCCTAAAGTGTAGGCATTGCAGGGCCTAACCTCCTCTGTATAATCAAAGCTTTGGGTAGATTTTACCCATAGGTTCAGAAAGTTTCTAACCTTTCTAATTGCTGTCTTACAATGACTCTCATCCTACAGCGACATATAGTGACAAAGATTTATGTTCTTGCCAAACAAGTTTACAAGTCACCCATGTTGCAGTAAAGGAGTTTCACAATTTGGGTGATTATAGTATGCTGATTTTATAATTAGTGTGATCTAAGCTTATATAAGCCAGCCTCCTAGTTCTCTAATTCAGTTTTGATCTGCAAGGCAGGAAATTTGCATGCACTAAGTGCCTACGTTTGGCAAAAGGTGGCTAATCATTGGACAAAAAAAAAATCCTTTTGCATTTATCCTTCATAAAGTGCTCATTTGGTATTAATATGGCTATAATTTGCAAAGCTAAAAAAAAATCCCATTGTAATTGAATAGATTCATGTCCAATTGTTGTTAAGTGCTGCTATACTTTTCTTGTAGCAGGAGGGATTGTTGCTGTAAAAGCTGATGAATCTCGCTTTGTGAAAAGGTGGGTGAGGTGACATTTTAAGGTTGAAACCAGCAATTGTAATTTGGAATCAATACTTTATGCCCTAGAATAATGTAAGTTACTGTTCTGTCCTAATTGGCTGGAAGCAAAAACGTTAATGCCAACCCAGCAGATGTATCCCCAGCCTGTAGTTTCCCATGAAGATTTGGTTTGCAAATAGATGACTTTCTATTTATGGGTAAAGTAGAGCCTAATTGTGAGTCTTCACAGTCGCAGGAGCTGCAATGACTGCGACTTTAAGGAAAGTGACTGGCTGATCACGCTGATGCTGTAGAGCATACCAATGAGCTGCATCAGTGTATCTTTTCCAATAAGTGAAAATCTTCATTAATCAGCAGAATGCAGACAGTAAATATCCCATTGTTTTTCACAGCAAAGTGTTGCAAAATCAGAGAAATATGACAAACTCTAATTGGATTGAAAACAATGATTTCCTCCCAAATAGATTTCTGATTGCAAACTAATATAATCCAGTGATGTCCCAAGTAATAACTGCAATGCACAGATGGTGCCAAATTGAAAGACTAAGTGACTGAAAGTGTTGACATGGTAGATTAAAAATCCATCCTAAAAAAATTTCTATTTCAGTGTGTGTTTCCTCTGTTCCGCCTCCTATGCAGAATACCAGAGTTTGTAGCTGTGTTGCATTCTCTCCTATTTTCAGCCCAGCCAGTTGCACTTAAAGTCTTTTTTTTGGGGGGAGGGGTAGGGGGAGGGGGCAAGGAAAGAACAAACCTTGTATATAAGTAAAGCCAAGAATTTATTGTTAGCATAATTGATGTCTTGAGATTTTGATCATTATTAGTCTGGATTTAATTGCTGGAGAACAAGGAAGAGTGATGATGCAGTTAAAATTGCTATATGCACAGTTTCTACCCTTTTTGTGGCATTATACTCGCCTTGCTGCTGCTAATCTGGAGCCTAGTCAGTGGTTTCATTCTGGTGGTGGCATGTGTGGTAGGGCGTGACGAAAGGTTTTCAGCATCTGGAGTCCTTTGCCCAGGAGGAACATGATGCTGAACATGTTGGGTTTTTTTGACTTTCTTTCAGATTGACTTGGGATCATTTTTGGTTTTTTGTTAATAGGCTTTTACATCGTTTTGTCTCTTCATTGGTCTATGGTTCCAGGCTGCATCTAAATCTAATATATATTAGATAGCATTTCTATTTTACCACTAAACCCATTTTTGTCCAGTTTAATACTTGCATATTTTTAACTGACCGTGATGGAGCCGTTTAGAGGTGTGTGGGGTCTCCGGTGCCAAGCCCAGGCCCCCTCTCTTGTCTTCCTGTGCCGGTACTCCTCTGTGCCGCATCCTGTCTCTCCACTTCCTAAGGCCTCTTCTGTTATACCACCCTGTATTTCTCTACGCTATGTTACTGGGCTAGAGTCATAAATATTTCAGTTTATAGCATAACTGCCTGTTCCTGCTTTCTATAGGAAACTGTGGTTGTACGGCGCAAAGGTGAACAAAAGGAAAACAAATTATCAATAGGCACCTGATCGTTTGGAGAAACTGCTGTCACAGCTAAATTGAGTAAAAGCTAAAGGCAAGTCAAGGGAAGGGAAGTGGGGACGGAGCAGACGCGTAGCTTTGGTCCTGATGCCTTGAAACTTGGTAAAAAGCTCATGGCCCGTTATCAGCCACAGCAGTGCTGTCTGACAGGGTGCCGTGGTTTAGCCCCCAGCCAGCAGCTAAACACCATGTAGTCACTCGCTCAGTGCCCCCCCCAGCAGTGGGATGGGGAGGAGAATGGAAAAGAAACTTGTGGGTTGAGATAAAGACAGTTTAATAGGACAATAAAGGAAGAGAATAATAATTATAGTAGTAGTAATAATAATAATGATGTATTAAAAGGTGATGCACAAATGCAATTGCTCAGCACCTTGAAGAAAGAAACCCAAACAACACAATGCCCAGTCTGTTTCTGAGCAATGATCCCACCTTCTGGCTTGCTTTCCTAGTTATATCCTGGGCATGACATTCTATGGCAGGGAACATACTGCCGGCCAGCCTGAGCCAGCCATCCTGGCTGTGCTCTCCCAGCCTCTTGTGCACCTGGCAGGGCATGAGAAGCTGAAAAGTCCTTGACTTAATGTAGGTACTACAATCCAACCTGGATTGCTTAGTGTAGGAACTCCAACCACCTGGCAACAATTGAAAACATCAGTGTGTTATCAACCTTACTCTCATTTTAAATCCACAGCACTGTACCCGTTACTAGAAAGAAAATTAACTCTTACCTCAGGTGAAACCAGGACAAATGGCTACAAGGTTGTACTAATCTTAGATGAACTGTGTTAAAGGTGCAGCAATTTCATTTTGCCTTTGTGGAGGGACTGTGTTGTGTCCACCATGGTGACAGGTATTATTTAAAAAACTCTTTTCTCTTTTGATAAACCTGGAATGTGTGCTGTTCATTTAAGCTGCAATATTTGACTGCGAGACAAAGATTCAAATTTCGTTGGTTTAAAACATTGGGAGATGCACAAATCCAACTTAGATCCTGTGGTGTCCTGCAAGCCACAGTATGCTTCCAGTCAGAAGAACATGAGCTATCTGCATGTCCGTTACTAAATCAGCTGCCCCATTCAGCAGTAGTCCCACATAATCCTTTTTAAAATCTTGTGGCTGAAGTGTCCACAAAAGCTCTTATTGTCCTTGCTATCCTTAGAAAATGTCAGCTCCAATTTATCTTTGGGTTTCCTAAGACCATGCTCTAGCAATGTTTTAAATTCCTCCTCTGAGCCCTATTTAGCCAAATCAGAAAACTGATATGTCTGTCTGTTTTTCCCAAGTATCAGAATAGACTGTTCTTGCCCTTGGAGGATATCGTCTTCAAAGACCTGCCAGCTTGCCTGAACTACTTACCCTTCAGAGCCACTTTTCATGGAATCCCACTGAAAAGTTTCCTGAACACTGAGGTCTGCTCATCTGAAGTTTAAAGTTTGCACTTTGGTGCTCTCCTTCCTCGCTCCTCTCAGGATTTTCTACCCTGCTGCTTGATGGTCATGACATCTGTCACTTCTTTGCAAATAGCAGAAGCATTTGTGTGTCACTCCTGGGCTGGCCAACCTATAGCTTTTTCAGAAAGTTACCTCACCCTCCAGAAATCTCCTGGATTTCTTTTGTTCTTTCCAAGAGAGGTCAAGGAAAGTAAATTCTTCCCCAAGAATTAGGATCTATGATACAGAGACTTTCTCAAGTTGTTTAGAGAAGACTTACCCTCTTTTTCATCCTAGTGGGGTGGTTTGTGCCAAACTCCTGTCATGAGGTCTCCCTTTCTGGCCTCTCCTCTAGAGATGTCATGCTAAACAGTGGGCTGGTAAGAGGTGTTCATGAAGCTAGCTGCCTGCCTGCCTGCCAACAGAGATTCAGGATTTCAAGTGTTTCAAGTGTGTTGGTGGAAAAACATCTGTTTCTGCCATGAAATTATTGAGTTTTATTGAAACCTTTTTGTCTGAAACTGAAATCTCTTTGGTTTTCACTGAAATGTTCTAATTTCTTTCTTTATTTTAAAAAAACCCAAAAACCAACAAGTTGATGCTTTCTGGAAAAAATGACTTTGCTTTCCAAGTAGCTTTGATAGGTATCAGAGCACAGAATGCTGTTTGGTTAGAATGGCAGTAAAAACAGCTTGCCTGTAAAAGTGTTGTGGAATGTCCTCTGATGGTCTATGTTCTGGACATAAAAAGCCAGTGGTTCATTATGCAAGGAAAATCAATGCATTTTCAAAGTATATTGATGATAAGTGTTCAATTAGCATTTGCTCAGATGGAACAGAACTCTGCTTTTTTTTTTTTTTTTTGTGATTCTCTTAATAACTCTTAGCTGAAAAGTGATACCTGAAAGTTTTACCTCATGTTCAAGTCAACCACAACTCCGTTCTGAGCAGTTTGAAATTTGCCCTTCTCTGTAGGTAAGGTGCTATGGTTTAATCATAGAATCATAGAATTGTAGGGGTTGGAAGGGACCTCGAGAGATCATCGGGTCCAACCCCCTGCCGAAGCAGCTCCCTAGGACATTTCACTCAGACAGGCGTCCAGACGGATCTTGAATATCTCCAGAGAAGGAGACTCCACCACCCCCTGGGCAGCCTGTCCCAGGGCTCTGTCACCCTCACTGGGAAAAAGTTCTTCCGCATGTTGGTGTGGAACCTCCTGTGCTCCAACTTGCAGCCATTGCCCCTTGTCCTGTCTCCACAGACCACTGAAAAGGGGCTGGCTGATTCCCCCTGCATCCCCTGCTTAAGATAATTATAAACATTAATTAGATCCCCCCTTAGTCTTCTCTTCTCAAGGCTGAACAGTCCCAACCTACTCAGCCTTTCCTCATAGGGGAGATGCTCCAGGCCCTTAATCATCTTTGTAGCCCTTCTTTGGACTCTCTCCAGGAGATCCCTGTCCTTTTTATAACAGGGAGCCCAGAACTGGACACAGTACTCCAGGTGGGGCCTGACCAGGGCAGAGTAGAGGGGGAGGATCACCTCCTTCGACCTGCTGGCCACACTCCTCCGGATGCACCCCAGGATCCCATTGGCTCTCTTAGCCACCAAGGCAGAATGCTTTACTAATTCTCTTTCTTAATTTTTTCCCCATTCATTCAGCTTTGTCAGCCCTCCCTTGCACCCAGACGTCACTTTATGTAGCACTTGAGAATATGGGTGTCAGTGCATTGAAAATATGAAACAGGAATCTCACTCCTATGAAGCTACACATTGATATGAATTCATGTAAGCTAGCTGAAAAGCAGCTTTCACGCGAAAGGAAAAGAAAAAAGAGACAGAGAGAAGAAAAGCGTGTGTCTCAGTGACATTTTTCACAGAAACAAACCCATTTTCAAGCTTGACCAAAATGTGAAAGTGTAATAGTGGTTTTGCATTTCATCATGAATATTTCAAACACATCTGATTTCTACCCATGCTATGATTGCTAATGTGTGAAGTCACTTAATTAAGTACACAATTAACCCTTCTTTTCTCAGAAGAAATTGAGCTTTTAAACTAAAACCCAGAGCCAGCTTATATAGTAGTCTTGAGCAATGGGCAAAAATCACTATTGGATTACTCATTTCTTTTGTCCATCATAAATGAAAATAATTGTTTGCCCAGTTACAACTACTATATGTTCTTCAGCAGACACTATGTGTGAAGGTCAGTCATAAATTCTTCCTGCTGTGATGTTTTCTGGGCCCTGAAATCACAGATAATGTTCATTTTCTTTCCAATATGTTGTGATGTTACTTGGCTGAGTTTAAGATTGATTCAAGATTATCTTTGTTGGCGGCAGGGAGTTGAGAGGAAGGGAAAGGAATCCATTATTTTTTAGGGTTGGTTTTGTTTTTTTTTTTAAATTGTAGCTGAAGATACTTCCAGGTTTGGTCTCAGTTTCTCAGTTTTGGGTTTTTTTTTTAATTGAAAATCTCTCCAGCGAAGCAGGGGAGAGTGCCTGTGCTGCCACATGTTCAGGGCGAAGGAGAGCAAGCAGAGACTTCTTAAAAGAAAAGGTTTTTGCGTTTTTATTTTTGTATTAGCCTCTGCTATTTCTTCACTTGAACCAGGAATAAGAGCATCCTAAAAACCAGATTCCTAATGACTTCAAAGGGCTTTGAATCAGGCCGTCACATAGCTGTTTTCTGAACTTGGTCCTTGTGACTGAAGAGGCGTTCCGAACCGGTAACTACAGACCCCGCGCTGCTGCCCAGCGGCTGTGCCGTAACCTCCCGTGTCTCTGTGACACGGCTGACGCAAACATCCCTCGCCTTTGCCTGGCCCTCCCTTGCAAGTGACTTCAAAGTTGTGTCTGAGTCTTTAATAGGAGTCTGAGGTCACCAGAATGCACCTCTTCGGCTTCCTTGTCAGTGAGCTCTAGACAACAGCATTGTTCCTCTGGGAGCGAGGGGAAAGGGCAGGGCCGGCGTGTTGTGGCGGCGCCTCTGCAGTCTCTTAATTGAGCCGCTCGTGCTGATAGCTGGCGGCACGAGCTATCGTGCTGATAGCTGAGAGCGAAGAGAGAAATTGAGCTGGGGCAAACCTGCACGGTGCGGCCGCAATCTCCCGCTTGTGGTTGTACGTGTCCAGTCAGCGGGCAAGCATACGGCCTGGGAGGCTGTATGAGGCACGCTAGGAGCATTTCTTCCTTTCTTTCCTACCACTTTTGGGTACTTGCACAGGAATTGGACAAAGTCTCGTTACTGCCAATTAAGTCGGAGCCTGCTTCAGCTTGCCACCACAGTGTTGCTCTGCCTCCTTCCACATGCATTGGCTCCTCGGACACATACACAGCAGACGTGCTCAGGCAAATCCATCCCAAAGGGACTGCAACTCCTTCCAATAAAAATTTCTTATGCTTCCCCTGGCAGTTTTTTTTCTTAGTTAAAGGGACTCTGAAATCTCATGTCCAGCTATGGGAACATTTTCCTCTGAGCAAATTTTGTAGATGAAAGCTGCTCCCTCAGGGGAGCCACACATGAGGCATAATATAAGGTTGTACAAGGAGTCAGTCTGGGAAGGGAAAATTAATATTAAGGGCACCGTGAGGTCCTCAGGACTGTCCATGTTACACCAGCAGGTGTAACTATTGCAAGTCCTGAAAGCTACTCAGATTTGGGAAGCTACCGAGTTGCTTAAAGATCACTGTCTCTGCCTTTTCCTTCTGCCTGTGATGTCTCAGAGGCTCAGCATTTTGAAGGCATCTCCAATATATTCCAGGGCTGAGGCAGTTTCCTTCCCCACCAGAGTCAACAATGAGAAAGTCCTGTAAACTGTAATACTGGGTTTGACAACCTGGCTCTAAACAACCACAGGAAGCTCCCAGGCTGTTAATCTCAGTATGATTTCTTTATCAGTCTTTTCATATAAAAGAACAAGGTGCCTAAGGTTTTATGGAATTAATAGGATTTTGCAAAATGTTATGCTGCTTTCATACTGGAGCTGTGCACAGGTGCCTTTTAATGTTGCACTGCAAGGAACTCCAGTCTTGTGCAGATTCTTGTCATGGATGTCTGGCCATCTAGCAGGATTATTCAGATATTTAACATTATGTATGGGTAAAGGTTTTATGGGATAGCATAGTTGCTCCCAGGGATTCAAAATCCTGCCTTTTGGTGACAAGAGTACTGTCAACAAACATGGAGGAAAATAAACCCAAATAAGTAATTTCAATGGTTGATATAAAATGTGCATGTAATTATTTGGGATTTGTTACCTCTAGATCAAGACGTTAAAATACTGCTGAAAATATTTCTTCTCAGTGAATAAACCATCATATCAGGAGGTTTGTTTTTCTTTTAACTTTGCAGTATGTGAGTTCTAAAAGGGTTGTTACTTTTCAGGATAACAGTGTAGTTGTTTTCATTTCAGTAATTCTGAGTCTGTTTAAACGGACCTTTTAATGAAGGTAACACAAAAGAAATCATACCAGCCAGAGAACTTTATTTAAAAAAAAAAAAAAAAAGGCAGGGCAACCAAAGAAGTCTATGCAAAAAGCTGTCAAGAACAAAAATACTTTTGGATAATGTGAATTTGACAGGGTTGGAAATTCAACATGTGTGTTATTGCTGAAAAATAATTTGAAGAAAATAAAAGCACAGAAGGCCGTGGAAATTTGTATGTTGAAAATTAATCTTTAAAAAACCTGAGTCCAATGAAAGACTTCCATGAGCTGTGTGTAAACTGGTCTTCTCAACTCCAGTGCATATCTTGAGGCTAAGGTTGATTTGCTGGTTGGTTTAGATTAAGTTTCTCTAGGCATGATCAAGAATATAACAATTGTTTCATGTTAGAATATTTACAGGGCCGTGTTAAATAATTTTGTAGTTGAGATCACTTTACTGAAAGTTCATGGCAACAGTAGCAAGGGAAGGCTCTTCTTTGGGAGTGTTTGCAGGCTGTAAACTCATGTAACAATGATCAAGCAGATCTTGGATTAGTATACAAATTTAGAAATCCACAATTTTGCTGTGGACACGAGTACCACATGATACAGGTGTTAATGTTTATATATTACACATGTAGAATATTGCTCCCCTGATTGCAAAGGTGGACTCCAAATTGGTTAAGCTAAGCTTCAAGATAATGGGGGATATTTTTTACAAAGGAAGGGTACATGAGTTCTACCTCAGCTGTGAAAAATACAGTGGTTTTGTGAGAAGGTTCAGATATAAACTGAATTGTAACGTAATTTCTTATAATGAAACCTTCCAGATGCATCATATCCCTGGTACCAACCCCTGATAATTTGTTTCCTAATGAAGCTCAGAGATGCTTAGCATATCAGTTCCCTTTGAATAACCATACTAATTCTAAACATGGCTGCTTTGTGTACTATTTCTGCCCTACCAAAACTCATAGCAGTCCTTCTGCATCTTCCCAACTGTGGAATGATTTTTTATTTTTTTCCCTTCAGTGATTTGTTTCATTCCTGTTAAAGAAATAGATTTCTGAGATTCTCTCCAGGACTTCTTAAAATGCCAATTGATGTGCTTAATGTCCTCAATCAACACGAGACCTCACACCTTTCTTTTAAGAGGGAATTTATTTTCTTAGGCTGTCTGGTCTTTCTACCTAATTGCTATTCCCTTTTTGTTTTCATAGCTCTTACACTTGCAATTTATTCCTAAGTAATTTCTTATAATAGATTGTACCCTTGTTACTTTCCTTCCATCCATAATATTACGTTCTGATTTTCTCTCTCTCTCCCTCCCTCCTTCCCTTCTTCTCTCTCATTCCTTTTTTTTTTTTTTTTCTTATCTTCCTGGGTTTTGGGGCTTTTTTTGGTAGTTGAGATGCTGAATTTCAATATTGCTGGTTAAATTAAACCCTACCAAAAATGAGCTTGTAGCAAGACAGTGGTAGTGAATTTTGTGCCAACCATATTCAGTCTCAGCCTCTCTGCATTCTTTGGTATTTATCTACTTAAAGCCTTCATTAGCATAGAAATGAGCATCTCTCATTTCCTTCTATCCCCCAACAGATAGGGACGTGTCTCAATTTTACAAGAAAGAATGGAGTTTTAGGATAGATTACAAGGTTTGACAAGAGCATGCAGTGAACCTGTGCTTTAGATAAGGATTTTATTTTGATCTCCAGAATCCCAGTTTTCGTTTAGTATTCAAATCTGTCCTACTCAACCCAAATGACATAACTGGGCACTGTGCTCTACGAAGGGGCTATTCAGTGGGGAGATCATCAGCTCAAAACAGACCAAGTATTTTAGAGATAGTAACAGCTTCTGGCTATGATGGATAAAAGTTAACAAAATTTACCCACTCTCCTGGACTAGGTGCTTTAAAAACATACAATTCCTGTGAATATTTGATGTATTATTCACATGTTTTTCTTGCTTCTATATGGGCATTCTCTGTAATGTCTGAAAGACAAACATGCCAACACAGAATCTCTATAACCATGATACATAATACAGTTGTGATATGAGGATACAGCTATGCAAGTGGATGAAAAATATAAACTTTTCTGTATAGATAAGTGATGTTAGGTCTTTCTCTTTAGCGAATGACCTCCCAGACTCTAGATCTTACTTACTTAATAATTTTGCAAACAGTATTTGCCTTTGGGATGCTAACTGCCCTGTATTCTGGAGCTGTGGCCTGCCTGTTGGTGTTGCATGGCAATCTTAACAGGTAAAAAGTCTTAAGTAGAAGTCAGAAATTATCCTGAGTTCATGTCTTGAATCTAGTGTGGATTATGATGGAAGAGCAGAAATCCTGAGACAACATGGGTAAAAATGCTGATGGAATTCACATGATGTTTGGAGTGAGGCCTGTAGTCTAGGGGGAATTGAAAACTGTCGTCAGTGGTATAACCTCCCCTAGTATAAAGGGACCTGTGGCTAATTGTGGGGTGGTTTCATTGAGAGGTAGCGGGATGGTTGTGCTTTCATCAAGAAGCTTAGTAAAAGAATGAACTGGACCCCAAGTCTTTACTCTATTTTGAAGTTCCACTAAGTCCCTTCATACATTGCTTTGACAAGTACCTAAATGAAACTACAAAGTTGTGCTTGCTTTCAGCCGTAAAAAAAATTAGTTTTGATCCTCTACTTTCATTTTCTTGCTGAACTTTTTAAAAACACAAAATATTAGAGTCTACATGAGAATTGAAATTGATTACAGAGACTCTTACAGTAAATTGACATCTAGAAACACTGTGTTGCTGGGAAATAGTCTATTTATCTTGGGATCAGGGCAGATATGATAAAGATATGAAACGTAATCATCAAGATTCTATACCTTGGGCAGATTTCAGTTGAAGGCTAAGTGGGAACAAATCCCACCAACTTTGCTGAGAATGATGTTGCTCTATACCAGATGTGGTTTCATTCAGCTGCACTTTCTGGTAAGATACAGCATACATTCCCTATAAAATAGTTCTGAAAAACTTTATCTTTCTCTGTAGCAGAGTTCACAGAAAATGAAGCCTTATGGATTTTTTTTTTTTCTGTATAAATACAGACTATTTTATGGCACATATTCTTTGACAATGCAAATATTTACTGATAATGCCCATTTTATTAATGCTGAATAGCAGCACACCTATAATCAAAGTTTGACTTGAAATTTAGCTCCTACCAGATAATCCCAAGAAATACTTCTAATGGGGAATTGTGTGTATGCTTTATGTATTTTCTTTAAAAACACTGCTATCTCTGTTGTTCAGGGTATCCAAGGTTTTTCACCTGCTGATAATTTTCAGAATTAGTGTCTGAAAGCTGACAGGATGTCAGGTACTTCTATACTCTGTTGTTTTATAGTGGAATAGGAGGAACGACTATTTGTGTTCCTGAAAAGGAAAAAGCAGGCTACGGTCCTGGTGTCAGTCTGTTTTCAGTGGTGCCCTGTGACAGGACAAGAGGCAATGGGCACAAGCTTGAATATAAGAAGTTCCACCTAATCATGAGGAAGAACTTCTTTACTGTGAGCGTGATGGAGCACTGGAACAGGCTGACCAGAGATGTTGTGGAGTCTCCTTCTCTGGAGATATTCAAAACCTGCCTGGATGCTGTCCTGTGCAGCCTGCTCTAGGTGATCCTGTTCTGGCGGAGAGGTTGCACTAGATGACCTCCAGAGGTCCCTTCCAACCCCTTGTCATTCTGTAATTCTGTCCTAAAATGTCTCTTAGGAGTGGCTTATGTTCACATATGTTTCACTGTAACCTGACAAATACCCAGGAAGCGTGGTACCTCAGTGCAGAGTGTTTAAACCCTCATCTCTCTTACCCATTACAAAAACACTCTGACTATAGAACAGATTTGTGTTGGGGATCACATCCTTGCAAATTAAATTGAGCCAAGGGTTTGTGTGAGATACAAGATCAGTACAGAACTGAGAAGTAATAATCCTGAGGGATCCTGGCTGGCACCTTAGTGCCTGGAGGCAAGAAGGGCACTGCTGGCAGTGGGACTGGGAAACCACGCCATTATCTCTGGTTTTCTTCAAGTTTTTTGAAGGGAATACAGCTGCAGGATGCTGACTTTTAGGTGGAATGAGATCTGCTGAGACCCAAGTTCAACAGTCTTTGCATTTAAGTTTCTGTTTCAGAGTGTTTGGGGCAGAGCTTCCAAAAATGTCAATATTTGAGTGCTAACGTTTCTGTGAGACTTATAAGAAAACAGGCAGTTCCTAGCAGCAAAGTTTTTTGTCTAATAATTCTCTAGACTTGTGCAATATGACTCAAAGGTCTGGTTTCTGCTTACTGCAATTTTATTCTGTTGGAACTCTGTAGTCATTATAGCAGTAACTCCTGATTTACAGCAGCGCAGGGATTACCAGAAATAAGGCTTGATGTTCTCTGATGGAAAAGCCTTATTGAGTTTAATAGCATATAATAAGATTTTCTTGGTTTTCTTTCTTCTTTTTTTTTCTCCTTTTTTCCTTTATTTTCCTAATTGAATCCCATCTGAAGAGATGGTTAGAGAAAATTGCTATGATTTTTGTAGGGGTGACTAGTCTTTATCAAATTCTCATAGACTTAGATAAAGAGCACTTTTTTGGTCTGAATCCCTTGAAAATTCTATAAGATTGTATTGAAAAAGTCGATAAAGTTTATTTCTGATCAGGTTTTGCTGTTGCAGAGCTCTCAACACATCGAGTTTCAATTGCAGCACTAAGGCATTACAAAGCAGTGCTCTGCAAACCTGATTTTTGTTCTTATTTAAAGTACCATAAATTCCTTCTTTTCAGTGGCTCTCTCCCTTATTTACATCAGTGTAAATGAGATGTGATTCAGTCTTGCACTGCGTCTTGAGGAATTGTTTTCCTCTAGCTTAGACATTCTATTAAACTGAAGGCTAATCAGGTACCAGGCTGGCAAAGCAAACAAGAAATGAGTATTTTCAGGTCTGAGCACATGAATTTCCCTAAAATTGCTGCCAAAATAAATCTCCCAAAACAAATGATTTATGAAGTCACTCAAGCAAAATGGATTATTCAAATAATTACTTTGTAATAGAGGAAATTTGAGCAATGATACTTCTAATAATAAGCTGCCCACAGATCCCGATGCTTAGGAAGATTATGAGGGATTAAGACAGATTCTTTCTCATTCTTTCAGCTCTGCCTCCATCCCGCTGAAAATGTGGAGAGTTATGTGTGCATTAAATGATGAAAGGTAGGAATGTTTTTCAGGACATGGGGAAGTTAGGGCTGCAATTTAGTACAGTTTATGCTCAGTGGAATGCAAGCATGTAGGTTACACTTTTAAAGGTACAGGATTAATTCACTGATGTAAATCCTGGCTAATTAGATCTGAGAAAGTCTGAAAACATTAGATGGTGGAGGGAGAGGACTAAAGTCGGGTCTTTTTTACATTTTTTATTTGAGGGTTCTACATGCTCATAAACCTAAAGGAAGCTTAAATGTGTCCAAAAGCAGATCTCCAAAGCAATTAAGACACACTTTGTACATCATTCCTTCTCCACAGCTAGCCTGCTTTAGATAAAAGAAGGCAATGTCCAAGTATAAGTGTTTTATTGTTAGTAATTCCCAAGTGTGTTTTCTATCCACAGCCTAGCAACTAATTCAAGCAATTCTTTGTGGCTTATTCCCCCTCCTCTGGATTTCAAATTTCTAGTGAGCAAACAAGAAAAGGCTGGCTCTTGTCTCTGTTCCTTTCAGTGAAGCTGAATAGGTGTAAGAGCAGTTGGTTATAAAATTGCAAATGTAACAGTAAATCAAACTAATCTGCAATGACTTCAATAGTGTAGTGTTCCTGCATGATGATAATAGAGAGCTCTGGGTTGCAGCTCATAATTGAGATGAGTCTAATATTAAAAAAAACCCAAACAAACAAAACAACATAAAGGGAAAGAAAGACCTTGGGATGGAGAGAGATAGAGCTCTGCAGACTTTTTTAAATGCAGATGCTTCCTAAATAATTAACTAACCAACCACTAAAAAAAAATAAAAATCTCTACCCAAACTTGCCAGGGATGTCACGTTTTGCACAGGATGCTGAAATGCTCAGTTAACCTTGCAAATGTGATGGCTTGTAATAGCAGGCAGTATCTAGATCTGGAAATAACATTATTTTGTAGACTCTATACTAAACAGGACCAATAACATCACAAGGTTACCCATCACTTCTCACTACTAATGTAGCTAACGTTAGGTTGTGTTTTGAATGGATGCAATAGCATCTGAGGAGTGGATTTAAGACAGCTGAAGTATTGAGGACATGTACCATCCAGTGAAATTCTATTTTAGACCATGGGGTGCATTGCAAGGTGATTCATAGAGTAGCAGAAATCACCCCAGCAGTCACCACAAGAGACATTGTGTTGCTGTGGCACCAGAATTGTCTGGGAGATGTAGTTGAGGCAGCAGAGGGTAGGAAGTGCTGGTAAGAAGGCTAAGTGCTTCTCCTTAGAGGCAGCAGGGACACTGACTTATTGTGCATTTAGCATTGGGACCAATTTGAGACATGCAGACTAACACGGTACCCTGACAAGTATCCCTTTCATCTCACTCCTCCTTAGCACATGGACTGGTCTGCTCCAGAGCAGAATCAGGAATAGTTATACATTGTCCAACTGTGCTGCAACTGTAGTAAAAGCAGTTCTTATCCATAAGACCCTGTGCTTCATTTGTTTCAAGGTATGTGAGGAACTGAATGTAGAGGACTGAAAACGACATGGAGCAATACAATGCTTAAAGGGTACTGAAAGCACCCTAAATAAATTGATTCTCACCCTGTCTCTGTCGTAGAGCTCCGCTGCTTCTCAAGTCACTTAACCCAAAGCTTTTGGAAGTAGCCAGTAGTTAGCCTGCATCTTTAGAGTTCCTGTGCTGCAGATGGGTCAGGATCCAATTGCAACATACACAGCAGCACGGAGTGTGCTTCAGAAGCATTCTGAAAAATTAGGCCATAAATACCTCACATAGCAAGCCAAGACATGCACTTGGTGACATGGTCTAGTGTTGGACCTAGTAAGGCTGGATATATGGTTTGGCTCAGTGATCTTTAAGGTCTTTTCCAACTGTAACCGTTCTATAATTCTAAGACCTACAGCTCAACAACTCTCAGGAACCAGTA
Organism: Hypotaenidia okinawae; assembly: GCA_027925045.1. Lineage (NCBI taxonomy): Eukaryota > Metazoa > Chordata > Aves > Gruiformes > Rallidae > Hypotaenidia > Hypotaenidia okinawae. The sequence continues at coordinate 95,071,071 of BSDF01000001.1, forward strand.
TTGTACAGGGATGTTGTGAAGATCTATTTCTCTGTTATGAACCATTTAAATTTTATATCTGGGTGTACCAGGTTTGTCAATTCCTCCTGAGTGTGGCTGGAAGTAGTGTAGTGTCTTGTGTCCTCAAGAGAGGTGGAGTAGGGCATAACTGTCTGCGTGTTTGCTCTGTGTCAGGAGGTGGGTCATGGGCACAGGTAGTGGGAAATCAGGGCACATTGAAGTCTCTTCTTGCCCTTGGCACTCTGGCCCTGCTCCCTGGTCCTTTTACTCGAGGAGAAGAGGACTGGAAAGATTTGAAAGATCTGTGATATTTACAGCTTCCTTCAAAGCAGGTAACAGCAGGGGTAGAGCCACAGGTGCCTTATCTCTGTTGGCAAAATCTGGCTAGGTGGGTCATGATGCAGTCCTCTGTCTTCTGAAGCCTGAGAGCAGGCTGATGAACTCTAGGGAGTGCTGGAGGAACGCAGGGGCCACTGGGGGAAAAGGTGCTGCTGGGAGGATAACTGAGCACATTGCATCCTGTGCACTGAATGAGGAAGAATCCTGTGGGGGGAAAAAAATGTCATTTGTTCGTATTTACTAAAGATTGCATCGTAAGGTGGCACGTGTAAAAGAGAGGATGCACAGTAGCTTTAAAATGGTGTTTCTTAACTGTGAGTATGCGGCCATTGTGGTCTTAATGTTCTTTTTAAAACAGTATATTTTTCTCTAAGCTTTGCAGAGATGCTGCTAATAGGCTGCTATTTGTAATAGCTAGTTAGAAACCTTTTTGGGTTTTTTTAACTATGAAAGAATGGTTTGTTTTGTAAAGGTGGATGTTTCCCCTAAGAAATATTTCTCTCTGGAGAAGAACTGTTAGCTGAGGGCAATACTTCATTTGATTTTTAACGTTCTAAGTTATCCTCCTAAGGCCAGCACTGCAGACTCTTGACATACTCGTTACTCCAAATGTTCTTCTCTCAAATGTGCTTTTGTGCATCCTTCTCCTTCTTGTATTTTAGTCAACCTTAAGATTTAATTTACAAGCTCATTTACAAGCTCATGGTAGAAAAGACAGAGTCATGAAAAAACCCCCACTGGTTTTAGGTTAACAACAACAACAAAAAAGCTCCTTATTGGTGTTTTAGCCAGTGAAATGTGCTTATATTTTGCACAAGTACCATCCTTTCAGATTAATTCTTTGTGGACATATAAGTTGAAAGAGTAATAACAGACTCACATCTGGCACATATGGAATGTCATTGTTGTTTATTTGTTTTCTCAACGGCAAACAATTCACAGAATGCTACAATTGTGTTTGTCTAAATTCCTTAGAAAATGCCCATCAAATCTTACAACAAAAGCAACAGGAAAATACATTTGAGAGGAATTATTCATAGTTAAACTTTTCCAAAGAGTTCATCAAACGTTTAGGCAAGATTGGGTAGGTAGTAAGTCATCCCTGTGTCCTACTGTGTGTTATGTTAATAGTCAAACCATATTGTACAAGGTAACATAAGTTTATAAATACATATGAGTTAGCTTTGCAGTTAATATGAAGAACAGTTTGAAGACTCAGAAGTTGGGGGTTCATATTTAACAAACTACATTCTTTGAAAAGGTATATTGTATTTGAACTGTAGGGACATTTAAAATGTGTTAAAATATATGAATATTGCTGGCTTTCATTTGCAACTCTTAACCTGAAGGGGGTGAAAAGAACAGAGATGCTTATTGAATATTTTTTTCACATAAATGCATGTGAAGTGAGACTGTCAATTTTTATACAGCTCAATAAAAGACTTCCTTCCAAATATCATTATCACATTCTGAGCATCAAGCAAATACCAAAATTAGCACTTGGGTCTAGTGTACATAGGCAGAGAATACTTACTAGAAGTCTACATAATTGCACAGCATGAAAATAATGAACCCCTTAAACTGATCAAGTGTGAAAATACTTTTTAAATGGAAGCATTGTTTTAAATGTTAGCAATAAACCTGGGAGAAAAACTGTGCTTCTTATTTCAATGTCTGAGCTCTTATTAAAAGCTTTGCTTCTCTGTAAGTAGCAAAAATAATTCTGTCACCTTGGGTTCATTCAATAAGCTAGTCCAGTGATCTAGAAATGAAATGTCACGTACAGCAGTTTATCCTGTGTCCTTAGTCTTTATAGAGTACCTGTGGGTTAACGTGCTGTGGTTAAGATTTGCTCTGTCATCACATCAATTCTCCCTTCCCCAACCTGTTAAATAAGCCAATACTATAAAGTTTTCCCAATGCTTCCTCCTTTGATAAGCTGTTGAATATGTTCTCAGGGAATCTAATTATCGTATCAATGAAGAGGGAAAAGTGTGTATTAAATTATTGAATTTTCCCCTGTGTATGCCATAAAAACATATGGACAGCACCATCTGTGTTCTTATGACTACAGATTTGTATGTTTATTGGGTTTTATCTGGAGATCAGTGTCATCTGAACCCAGATCTGGCATCGCAGCTTATGTCCAAAAATCCTGGCTTCAGCCCACATATACATTATGTTACAGCTCTAGATTGTCCTGCAAGGCTGAAGGCCAGGAATGTGCGTGTTCCTTTCCGCAGGTTTCCATCTATAGCAGATCAGCTGTATGGAAAGGGTAGAAGTCAGAGATTCACAGCTACCTGCTTGCAAGTTCTAACTTTGTAGCTGGTTTTGTGTCTATGGGGAAATCTTCAGTTAACTCTTCAGCCTCAGTTTTTTCTTCTGCAGATATTACAACAATCGTAATATCTATCAAATAGGACTGTTGGCAGAATTAATTGTGCAAAGAATAAGCAGTAAGTGCTGTATTTGGCTTGTATACATTACTAACACTTGTTCACTGTTTTTAATGCCTTGCTCCTAATTTCATGACATTACTTTAAGAGAGTGCAGGACTCCTCGACAGCCATCATTCTTTAAACTTTGCTGGAAGAAGTTGTTTCCTTTTTTTAAAATCCTGGAATCAGGAGAGTTCTTGCTGTTTCTCTTAGAAGATGGTGCACGTGGGTGCTTCAGTCGCTGCTGGGCTGTCATCTGCACATACACCATGATGTACAACAATTCTGGGACTTGTGCGTGAGCTTGACGTCGCTCTTTTCTTGTTGGCTGCAGTATCTCTCATTGATAGTATTGGTCTTCCTTAAGAGGCTATTGATTCAAACAGAAAAATCATTCTTCTCTGGCTTCAGACTTTGTCCTTACATTAAGTGAGAAGTTGATAATGAGATTTCTTTAGAACTCTTCCATCATCCTATGCAATCTGACCGGAATGTAAAGCTGATTGATTTTTAAAAATGGTATAGAAATCCTATAAAGAAGATAGTAAATGCCACTACAGTTTCAAAAGATTCCTGTGGCACTTTATCGTGTTGATTTAGAATTTAATCTCTTTCTCTTTAGAAAAATCTGTATGATTTTCATAGAGGTTTTTCTGGAGGTGAGTTGAAAATGTTTGATTATTCAGTGTTAGTGCACTGTAATCCATAAGCACTTATTTCTCTACATAGCAAACATTAACACAACTCCTTCAGTTGGATTTTGATGCACTGCAGTTTCCCAGGCTCTCCTTGGAAAAGAATAATATATTCAAGGAACTCCAAATAGAATTAAGGTCTTTGAGATGATTCCCCACATGACCATTATTAATGGTCATGAAAGGAAAATATAAATTATGTAGCTCATACACAAACTGACTCTGTGTTTTACTTCTGTCAGAAGCTTCTTATTTTTTCTAGACCTGATTCTGCAAAAGATTGGGAACTTCCTGGGATTTCCAGAATTTGGTATCTTCCATGTTGGCAAGCTAATGGGGGAAAGAAAATTAAGACTTTTATCTGGCAAGAGAAGCATATAAAACAAATCCTTGAGCTAATGTGACCTAGAGCTTTAGTGAACTGCTTAGCCTTCTGATTGAGTGAACTGAGACTGACCAAATTGACCGCCGCTGTTAGTTAGTAGCTGAAGCAGAAGAATGAAACTTTCCACATTCCTAAATAGATGTCTGGGGTGAATTAATAGCACTGGGAAGATTTGTGTCTTTTTCTTTGCTGAGGTTGGAATGCTGTGCCTTTTAACTTCAGAGTCCTTTGCTCTATCATTTACCTGTGTTCAATTGCAACTTCTTTGTATAGCAGGTCCCTTATTAAAACACAGTATAAACCTGCTTTATGCTTTAGATGAAAGTATGCGAAATGTATACCAAAAACCAGCCCAGTCATCAGCTGGGATTTTAATTTTCAGGTGTTAGTTCAGTATATCCACGCTCTTAGAAGTGCTGAAGGAATTTTTTAAGTATCTATTCGGGGTTTTCTTATGCTACCTTTTCAGATACCATGATCAATTTCCCCATAGTTGTTAGCATTCCTCCCTTATTCACATGCATCATATAATCCTTTTTCTTCCAGCTCCCAGCTTTGATGTGTTTTGACAAATAATTTTCATCTTTTTTTGATCTCGTGAACACCAGAGGCCGTGGTCTTGTGCAGTGCATTGGTGCTGGAAGCTGCTTCAGAAAGGTGAATAACAACATAAGAACATGAATACAGTAATTGATGAGTATACATCTCTTCCAGCCTCTACTGAATATTGAAACCATGCTCAGTCAAGGAAATACCACAAGAACTTGATAGGAAATGACAGACTTCACTTGTGATGGAATTAAAGTGTGTTTTTACCTTTTTCTCCCTTGTTGTGTAGAAAACAATTCTTCTCTGCTGAAGAGAATTTACTTTTACCCTTGAGTCAGCTACCACTCCTTATTCTGGAAGTTGGTGCTGAGATGCGGCAAATGTGAGAGAGTGGCTATCCAACAGCCTGAGAGTCCTTAAAGAAACAAAAGCAAATTAAAAAAAAATCTTCAGAGCCTTTTCATGCAGAAAATGTGTTATTGTAGTCAGGAATTGTGACACAAACACTTGCTTTCTTTTGTTTCAAAAGAAAACTTCAACTCCGTGCAACACAAGGGTGTTCAGCCTGGCCTGAACTGGGGGTTGGGAGGATGATTTGTAGCCTCACAGGGAATTTTAATGCTTTTCTTCAGTATTCTTGGTAAGTGTTAGGCATCTTTAAAAATACCTTTCACTTTTCTTGGGACGTTATACAAAAGACACACTGTAGAAGGAAAGTTTGTATTTGGCTTTATAAAAATATGTTAAGCACAATTGAAATCAACCTCTTGTGCAGTACTGTGCTGTTTCGAGTTGTTCACCATGTAAGTGAGGATCTCCTCAGGTCGCTTTTGTATTCTTTGGGGCTCCTCAGAAAAGTAGTGAGATTAGCTTCTCTGCCTTGGCTGAACTCCAGATCTGTTAATGACATATTACCTACTTAATTTTCCACTGTGTCCATGTTTATCAGGAAAGGTACTATTTTTTACTAATTGCTACAAACTATAAGGTGTACAGGAAAAGAATGGCTGCGCTTCAGGCCACAGCTGATTGCATTTCAAAGGAGTTTATCAAAATTCTTCTAGTGACTCGTAGATCAGTTAGTATACAGTTCATTTTGAGAAGTTTCATGTTAAAAATGTGCTGTGTGTGGTCCTGGTGGAATGCCTGGTTAAATGGAGAATATAGTTCCATTACACACAGAAAAGAGGATTTGATATAATAATACTAAATGTGTTAGTATTTTAAAAGTATGTGCTGCTGCTTGCCAGTGTGCAAGCAAACTTACAACATCTTAGGATGCAAATATTTAAAGGGTTTAGATGAAAAGGAAAATTTAGATGCCAGTGGAGAAATCATTAGTGATAGTGAATGATAATACTCGCTTGACAAAGAATAGGGTTGACTAAGCCCCCTTATACTGAAGGGATATGCTTAATGAGAAAACAGAAATAGAAAGTCCTTTGAGTGCCAAAATCATGTCTCTGCTAGAATGTAAAGTTTTGCATTTTCTGACTCCTCTTGATTTATGGGACTATTCCAGCAAGTAGCACATAAATTGAAAAACAACTTTAAGCGCTTGTGCATGTGTTTAAATACGTAACTAATTTAGAGCCTAGTTGTTGATACTTAAGGGTTGCATTGAGTGGCTTTTACATTTAATTTCCCAGACTTTAAGAAATAATAATGGCTAAGGTGATGTAAAGTCTATTTATATTGTAGACTAGAGCATAAGTTATCTCAATAATGTGTATGGTAGCTGTAAGCAAGTTTTGTTTGATTTCACAGAGCCACATCACTTAAGTTGTTAAGTCCAAATCCTTGCTGTGTTCAGTAAAGAATGTGAACTGACCCATAAACGTTTATATCCCATTACAAAGTGACTTTTTAAGAGGCCTCCACCTCCGGACTCCTTTTCTGCCTTATATATTGCAGGAGCTAGTCTGACACAAAGATTGCCCAACCCAACTAAAGAGGTGCTGGGCATGTCCCTGTTAACCCAACATTAGCCCAAGACTCCCACAAGGGATGGAACAGTGTCAACTGCCTCAAATTCAAGGAAAATGAAACGTAAATGACATGTACTACTGTATAATTGCATTAAAGTCCTGAAAGCACTACAGTAGTGTAAGTTAGTGTGTCCCTAAATAGATAAAATCCAGCTCTGTGAATAGTTAAACATCTTTGTATTTGTATTGCAATTTGGATGGGAAATTGGATAGATCTTTAGTCTAGGTCTTATAAGATACTCCCTGTTCTTATCTTCTGAAGTTTGCAAGGATGAAATATCTTATGCACTCTACAAGCCGGAATCTTTCAAGAAGAGACATCCAGAATAAAATCATAAGGATAAATTTTGCTTGTACTTCCCACTGTTAATGGGATGCTTCTCGTGTTCAAGTTCCTTGTTTTTTCCTCTAACCATTTGGAAGTAGTCTTTTAATCTTTTTTTTTTTTTTTTTAAACCCACTAGACTTCTTCCTTCTCATGCAGAGCCTTACTATGGAGTGGTATTTCCCTCAAAAGCTTACAAGGGTAACTTCGGTCAATCCAGCCATGTCTCATGCTCATGGAACTCTTTCATGCTGTCCAGAAAGTATTTTCTCTGAGTGGTGCATTTTTAGTGGAAATTAAACAACAGAGCAATTCGACACACTCTGACACTGCTATCTATATTGCTGCAAACAAATGAATCCCCCAAAATAAGCACTTGCATACTTGCTGTCTTTCCTGATCTGGATAAAAAGACAAGTTTAGGTAAATTTGTAGTATTCAAGGGTTTTGCATTTTATTCACTCAGCTGGTTTTGGCTATCTTACAAATACATACTGTGCTGCACCCAAAAATCCTCCACTGAAAGAAATTTAAGGTTGCAAAGTCAAATACATTGAAACTGGAAAGTTCTAGAATTAGTTTTGCCTCTATGACCTTATTTCATTACCTTTGCACATGCTTATTATAAACTGTGCAATAATGTAATTAAAGATTGTGGTGTTTTTTTTCTCTGTCCAAGACCCTCTCTTTGTTCAGTGAATGTTTTATTTAATATTGTCTTCACATCTCCACCTCCTTGATCCTTGTATCAAATGCAAAATTATTAGTTTATTGAGGGACTTTATAAAAAAAGGCTCAACACAGAATCTGGATGTCCTGCAAACGATCATGAATTTAATTCCTAGATGAAACTGGTTGCTATTAATACCTGTTTTTATGGGCCCAAGAGACTGAAGCCAAGGATCTGCTTAGTTTGGGTGTCTAATTTAAGGCATGAATCTTCAGGCTACTTAGCATACAGAATACTACTTCCATTCAAACCTTACTTCCAATATTTTAGTTACAGGATTTATGCAAAAACATTCTCAGGCATCTGGGCAGAAAACCATGCATACTTATTAGTTAGTAACCTGCTACACATTTGCTTTCAGTAACTTGATAGTGTTAAGCAGAAGTGTGGAGGGGGCAGCACTAGTGGCTTACTAGAGTACTGTTTAAGTGCCTTACCCATTAAATAATCTCTCCTTTTTAAAGCATCTTCCTGCAACCTTGACTTCAGACCTTCTGAAGTGGTTGACAAATATCCAGAACTTGTTCAAACAACAGTCTCTTGATTCATTCTCAAATGGCCATCTTGTGAACTGAATGAGGTGGACCTAATCTAGTGAAAGGTTAATATTTTGTTATCCCAATACTTTTCAGGGGGAGAGGAAGAGACTTGTAGTTAAACATACACAAAACCTGAAAACAGAGCTGTCTGCTATAAAAGATCTTCAGATTTGAAACAAATTTTAGAGTTTTGGCTTTTCCATCTCTTGCTGCAGAGATGCCAAGGCACAACTTTCACATGTAGACATAAAAATCCAAACATCTTAAGCCATTGTCCTAAAGCCATTGTCCTAAGACACTTTGTCTTAAACCCCCCAAAACCAAAAGGATCAATTTGGATTTTTTTTTTTTAAAAAAGTCTTTTCTACTGGTTAAGAAAAATGGCATGCTATTTTTATCTAACAAATTTTAAGTTTAAAGTTCAGCCTCAATATTTAAAACATGCAAAGTTATAACCAACTGAAACAAGGACTTACACTAGGAAAATGTCAAATATCAGTAATAGAGCTACTAGGTCTGTATTAGAGTATTATTATATTCTTTTTAAACATAAATTAGCAAAAGGCTGCATTGTCACTTAGCAGTGCTTTCGTAAGGTATCTAGCTGGGCATACCAGGTAGAATAATGGTACTTGTTTCTGCAAAGCAGCATGCAACTTTATAGAATTTTGAAGATCTCAAATAATGGTTTTCTTCCTGCAGAGATGTTTAAGTTTTCTCTTAGAAGTTGAGTATCACTGTTATAAAATAAAAGGTTGAAGTGACAACCTTTTGCTCCTTCAAGGTGGTTTTTCCACATCCTAAGAGAAATAGGGTTATTTTCTTTAGAATAGCAGTGCCTTTTATTAATTCTCTCACTTCTTGTATCTACAGGGAAGAGGGGATTTTGGTGGCTTCCAAGCAAGTGCTTCTGATCCTAGATGGGTTTGAGACTGTTTCAAATGGGTTCACATTCAACTCAAGTGGTGTCAGTTGATATTTGGATTCAGGAGTCCAGCAGCAGTGTGGAGCTCTTAATTAAAGGGGGGGCGTGGAATATGTGTGGTGACAGAGTTCTGTGTGTGTGCTTGGGTGTGCTCAAAGTGATGATATTCTTCACCACTCTTGGTGCTACGCAGATGGCAGTGGAATCCAAGGCATATGCCTTTTTTGATTTGAATTTTACCTCAATGACTTCTATATATGAAATATGGAAGGGGAGAGTGTTAAATGTTTTTCTTACAAAGCAAGCCTTTTCTCGCCATTCTGCGTGGTGTATTCATGATCCTCAAAAATCTCCTGACCATTTGGGACGTTGAGTTTTCATTATATCCTGAAACAATCTCACTTTCATAGCATCACCTATATGATAATGTCAGTACTGAGAGGGTACCAACAGAAGTGAGGCATAAAGATCTTGAATCCAATGGAGCTGTTCCCTACATTTTACTCCACTGCAGACAGTATTGCAACACAGAAACAGGTTGGGTCCTGCATTGGGTGCTGTTCCGGAGGTTTGGAACTTGTAGCTAGAGGTGGATGGTTATTGATGTTTTGCAAATAGTTGACATAATTGCTTTGTCTGGATGCCATGCTGTCCTGGTTTCAGTCAGGATAGAGTTAACTTCATTTGTAGCAGCTGATGGAATGCTGTGTTTGGGAGTTAAAATGAAAGCAGTGCTGATAACACCCTGATGTTCTTAGTTGCAGTCAGACAGTCAAGGACTTTCTCAGCTTCTTCGTATCTCTCTATTCATGAGAACGGAGGGGCGAAGCCAGGACAGGTGACCCAGATGGGCCAAAGAGAGTATTCCATGCCAATTACGTCCTGCCCAGGATAACGGGGGGCTTAGGGGAGGAAGAAGAGGGGCGGTGGCGGGACGCGTGCTGCTTGGGGGGACGGTCGGGTTCCGGGACAGCTCTGGGTGGTACGGCCTGAGTTGTGTGGGTCGGGGAGAAACTGCATTGGGGATCAATAGTTTCATATTCTTTTGCTCTAAAGTCCTGTTAGCATTGGTATATTTTATCTTTCTGTTCTCTTAGTAAACTATCCTTATCCCAACCCACGGGCCTCTTAGTTTCTTGGTTTTGGAGTTATTTGCCCCTTCCTTTTCCCTTCCCTTGTTTCCCCCTTTTTTCCCTTTTCCCCTGCTCTTTTACTTTAAGAAGCAGGCAGCTGGTGGATCTCAGCCCACAGCCGGGGTGAAACCACGACACATGCCCTGCTTAGTTCAGTTAGCTTTTGAAAAATAGTTCTTGAAAGTTACAACTTTCTTGTATAGCTTTAAGCATGTAGAGAAATATGAGAAATTAGATGGGAATCACACTACTTCATGCAAGATCTTCAGTTCCTACAAATGCTTACTTTTAACTTTTTTTTTTTTTTTGCCTATTACATACAAATTCATACCATAAAATAGTGGTTTTTTTCTGTGAGGCGTCACTATGAAAAATTTGTTTGGGTCTTGATGCCTTATTTTGTCAACCAGCTAATGTTATTTGTGGACTCCATAGCTATATAATAGTATAAGCACTGCAGTGTAACAATCACTTTGAAAGAAGGTTTAGAGAAACAGACAGATTCCTAAACCCCAGGATTAGTTGTTTGGCAGAGATAAAAACTCACTCTGCTTTCTCAAATGCTTATGAATTCTTTTTAAGAAGAATGAATGTGCATACAGCAAAACAGATTTGAAAATAACAGTATTACGATCATTGTCATATATTTCTCCTCCTGTAATATATACTAGTTCATGTTCAAAATGAGTAATCTGTGTTATGGACACTTGAAAAAAAAATGTTTCCACTTTAAATGCAAAAGAACAATTTAACACACAGGAGTATAGTTTATAGAAACAGCTAAAGCATTTGTGTCCCACAGTTTCAGCAAGAAGGGCTGAAGGTAGAAGCAAGTCTTGTATTACCTTCACATTTTTTCACGTTTGCTAGAAGTAGTTTTCTGTTAAAATTGATGAGGGAGAGTAACTGAGACTAAGGTAAGTTGGAGTCCAAGGAGAAGCTTGGGTTTTTTTCACACTTGCATTATAGTCCCTCAGAAATAATGATTTGTAAAAGAAATGCAGACAGGTCCTTGCCTTATCTGGCTTATCCGGTATTTGAAATATTTATGGAACGGTTTAGCTTTCATATCTATGACCATTTCAATCTCTATGGCAACAAATAAAAGTTATGCTACATTTTGAAAAAACAACGGGTTTGGGTATTTTAAAAATGTTATGGAAAACATGGAAAGACCTGTTTGGATCCCAATATGTACAGACTCATGAGCATAATACACAGAAATTTTCACTTTTGCCAGGGTCGTAAATTGCTCTGAAGTCATGGCGACATTCAATTACAAAAACAAACAAACCCTTTTATGTCCAAGATCTATGCCTAGATGAATTATAATGATGTATCTTCAATGACAGTAGAAATTGAAAGTTTAGGGATAGACATACAAAATTACTATTGATAACAGCTTATGGAAAATACTAACGATTACAATATTATGGCTATAAAATATAGTTGTACTAAGGATGAATACAGAATAATTTTGGTGAATTGAAGGACAACTATTTCTTAAACAACCAGAAGCTGAGCTGTTGGAAAAGACATTTAGCAATCAGAAATAGATTTCAAAATTCTCTTCAACTTTTGTAATATGAAGATTAAGCATGAAGATACAAACAAAAGGAATCACATATCTGTACACCAGCTCTCCTAGTTTAGGTATAGTGGAGACCATGACTAAGGTTAATCTCAGAATAGTTTAAATGCTGACCTGATTTTCTTGAAGTCCATAGGATAGCCTATGACATGTCACGTATGTATGTAAATCTCAGTAATATGTGATTATAAACTGACCATTCACTGGGGATGGTCTGTTTGTTATTTTGGGGACAGTCAATTCACAGCTTCAAGGCCTGTATCCGTTACTGAAATGGTGTTCATTTTATGCTTTCCAGAGCATGTTCTCTGTCTTTTAAGTAAATTACATTATTGATTCTTGGAAAAATAAAAATTTTAAAATATCAAGATAATTTTAGAGAAGAAAATATGGGAATATGAGCTGTGATTAAATTTTATTACATGGATGTCATTAACAATGTTTCACAAGTAATAAACGCAATTGTTTTAGAACAAGATTCACAAAGAGAAATCGGGAACTTAAACTGTGTCTCAACACTTTAGTGGATCCCTGCTGCTAATAGAAAGAGGAAAACAATTTAAACTGATTAAAATGCTGTGTGCAAATCTCTGATTACTTCCATTCCCCCTATTGGATAAAGACTTCAGAAGCTTTTTTTTTTCCTGGGTCTTTATGAGAATCTAGAAGTCATATATCTGGGGAGAAATAGCCTGATGCACCAGTACAACCTGGGGAATAACCAACTGGAAAGCAGCTTTGCAGGAAAGGCCCTGGGATCCTGGTGGACAACAAATTGGCCATGAGCCAGCATGTGCCTTTGTGGCAAAGCAGCCTATCAGCATCCTGAGCTGTATTAGAAGAGTGTGACCAGCAGGCCCAGGGAAGTAAGGTGATCCTCTCCTTAGTACTTGTGACATCACAGCTGGAGGGGTGTGTCAAGCTCTATGCTCCTAGATACCAGAAAGACATCAAGGTACTGGAGCAGGTCCAGTGAAGGGCCACAGAGACTTTTATGGGACTGGAACATCTTTTATGTGAGGACACACTGAGAGAGCTGGCATTGTTTAGCTGTTGACGAGAGAAGGCTTCATGTGTATAAATATTTGATGGGAATGTGTAAAGAAGACAGATCCATATCTTCTCAGTGGTGCCTATTGAAAGGACAGAAAACAATGAGTACAACTCAAAATACAAGAAACCTCATTTAGACATGAGGAAAAACGTTTTTTATTGTCAGCATGATCAAATACCAGAAAAGGATGCCCAGAAAGGTTGTGAAGTTTCTATGTGTGGAGATACTCCCCCTGAACATAGTCCTTGGCAATCAGCTCTTGCCTTGCTTGAGCTAGGGGTTGGACTAGGTGACCTTCAGAAGTCCCTTCCAACCTTGAGTATTCTGTGATGGTATAAATCATCTCTGCTAACATCAAATTCTTTTGACTCTGACTTTCAACACCATCTCCCACAGCATCCTCATAGGCAAGCTCAGGAAATGCAGGTTAAGTGAATGGACAGTGAGGTGGATTGAAAATTGACTGCAAGACAGAGCCCAGAGGCATAGTGATCAGCAGCATAGGGTCTAGTTGGAGGCATGTAATAAGTGGTGTTCCTCGGGGGTTAGTCTAGGGTCCAGACCTATTCAGTATATTCATCCATGACTTGGATGAAGAGATAGAGTGTACACTCAGCAAGTTTGCTGATGATGCAAAACTGGAAGGGTTGACTGACACGCTGAAAGGCTGTGCTGCCATTCAGTGAGACCCGAGCAGCCTGGAGAGTTGGGCAGAGAGTAGTCTTATGAAATTCAACAAGGGCAAGTATAGTGTCCTGCACCTAGGGAGGAAAAAACCCAGGTACCAGTACAGGTTAGGGGCTGACCTGCTGGAAAGCAGCTCTGTGGAAAAAGACCTGAGAATCCTGGTGGACAAGAGGTTAACTATGAACCAGCAATGTGCCATCATGGCCAAGAAAGCTAAATTCATCCTGTGGTGTATAAAGAAAAGTGTGGCTAGCAGGTCGAGGCAGGTTCTCCTTCCCCTTTACTCTGTACTGGAATATTGTGAGCAGTTCTGGGCTCCTTGGTTCAAGAAGGACAGGGTGCTACTGGATAGGGCACAAAAAAGGGGCTACAAAGATGATTAAGGGACTAGAACATCTCTCTTATGAAGAGAGGCTGAGGGACTCGGGACTTTTTAGCCTAGAGAAGACTGAGGAGGGATCTTATCAGTGATTATAAATACTTGAATGGGGTGGATGCTAGGAAGATGGAGTCAATCTTTTTTCAGTGGTGCCCAGTTGACAGGACAAGAAGAAATGGGCACAAACTTGAATGTAGAAAGTTCTACCTAATCATGAGGAAGAACTTCTTTACTGTGACGGTGACAGAGCACTGGAACAGGCTGGCCAGAGAGATTTGGATGTCTCATTCTCTGGAGACATTCAAAACCAGTCTGGATGGTGTCCTCTGCAGCCTGCTCTAGGTGATCCTGCTCTGGCAGGGGGGTTGGACTAGATGATCTCCAGAGGTCCCTTCCACCCCTTGTCATTCTGCGGTTAACCCTTAATAATCCAGTATAAGCTTTTGATGTAAGCATACAAAAAAAAAGTCAGTCATGGTTTTTTCTAATGCAAATCACCATCTCATTTATGAGTGACACTTCTATGGAACTTCAGTGTCTCAAGTGGATTCACTCTACTTGCATTCTTTGAACATGTAAGCTTAATTTTCAGCCTTCACAAGTTTTAGAACATCTTTTTTCCCTTTTGTTTCAACTGTCCCCAGCAGAGCTGATACTCAAACTCTGGAAAGTTTTGTCCAAGTCCTTTATTCAATAACTACAGAAATGTATTGTCAGATTACCTTTTTATTTATTATTCCTAGTCTTATATAAGCCACTGCTCATTATCATTTTTATTGAAAAATGCCTTAGTTTTTGCCTATCTCCTTTCTTGGACTCGCCTCTATTTATTTGTCCAATTTCCTGACATCTGACCTTTTGACCTTTTAGAAAAACGCATTTATAGTCTAATCTATTTTTGTCCACTGATGTAGGATTTCTAGCCTAAACTTAATTCACCCTAGTGGTGTTCTGGGATTTTACTTGCCTCTCTTGTCCATGGCCTCTGTGCTTAGAAAACCTTCAAGCTCTCAACCTTAAATCAAATAAATTTTAAGCAAGGGAAAATGGCTACTTTTTTTTTTCTTTTGAAATGTTGTTGAGTTGGGTTGCTGTCTTAACATCCATTTCCATGCTTCATACAATAGCTCACAGACAGGATTTTGAATTTTTCTGACTTACTGACTCTCTCTCTCATTTCTTGTGATCTGTAGATGTATCTGCATCTCTAGAAGATGTAGGAGAGATTCCACAACAATCTGTATTTCTTGCATTGCTAGCTCTACGACTAAATAACTCATAGATAGAGTAATGAGAGCACCTTTTTTATATCTAAAATTAAACTTCTTTGAGCTGAGAAGAATGAGATAAACTCAACCCTTTCAAAACAGGCATTGTGAACAAATAATGAAAAACACTTTTGATTAACATACTGATGGCAAACTGATCTTGCCAGAAGTAAATTATCAGCAAAATAATAGATGAACGCCACATGTCCTTGGTACTGTTCTTGTGTGTTTTTTAAGTGTGTTTGGGGTTTTCTTCCAATTTGATTCAGGTGCAAATATACAGTGGGATAATTAATTAGATGTCAATGGGACTATTCCAGGGTAAAGATTTGTGGTTAAAACTCAGCAAGGCTTTTGTATAGGTACCTAACTTTACAGCTAAAGAGAAACTGTTCCAGAAAAGCCAACAAAAATGTTTGTGACTCACAGGTGGTTAGGAGTGTGCTAAACTGTGTGGTTGAACTCAAGCGTTGCATAACTACATGAAAAGCCAAATAGTGCCAATGGAAGATTCTCTGCAACCTTATCATTGAAACAAACATGTTAGCCTTCATGTATCTCCTCATTCAGATGATTTTCTAAAACCTTTCTGTACTTAGAAAATTCAGGTTTGGTATATACTCTCTTGTCACTTTGTTGTTTTAAATTTACTTGGCTTATGTAGATGTTTCTGAAGATTCATCCTCATGCTTACAGATGCTGTCAGGTTTTGATGGGGCAAGGAAAGCTTTATGGAGGCAGAGTTCAGATATGCAGGTCTGCATGGTAGTGTCTGGACTGTTAAATGCCAGGAGAGTGTTTTGCTCGATATTTGGAATGGCCAGTCCTAGCTCCCTCATGTCTGCTTCACAAAATGTCACTATATACATGTGTGTTGTGTTAGGGCTTTTAAAGACCTAGTTTATCTCTGCTACTGGGATGTAGAGTTTACTCCACTTTTTGTTGCTGAAGAAATCATGTAGAACCAGCCCTACACAAATAAAAGGGTTTTTTTTTTTCCACTTTACACTAACACAGTTTTCACCGTACACTAATGAGTAACTTGTCCAATGTCAAGGTAATTCCCTGTTGCAGGCAAAGATAGGAGGCAAATGTAACCTGGTAAATACACCACTCCCAGTCCTCCTTCACATTATTATCATCAACTGGGAACTTTGTACTCTTTAAGAAAATAAATTTATTCAGCTGTTTTCTCTCAGATTTGCACCCTCTTCTTTTCACACAAGAATGGAATCTTGATAAATTACTCCACTCTGTGTCGTATCTTTTGCTTGAGCAGTTAGCAAGACTGTTCCCATTAGGTGGTGAAACCACTGACATGAGTCAGGTGTTACTTTATAAGGAAAATACTCATTCTCTTGCTGTGCTGTATGTAGTAGAAATGAAGGAGGTGGGGAAGTTTCCTTGTGTAACTATCCAGTTCTGCTGCTGCAGAAATACTGCACCTAAAATTAGAAACTCTGCCTCTTCGCTTCCTCATACTTGTTCAGATTTTCTCATAGCTTTCCTCACTGAGTTGGTTGGCCCACCCATTGTACCCAAATAGTGCTCTGACCTCTGCATTTCTATTAGTTCTTGGCCAGCTTGACATAAACTCTCTTGAGGCCTTCCATGCTGACTTGGTCTTGGGGCAATGGTTACAATTGTTTCAGGTCCTCCCATGTGAAATGTATTTTTATTGCATCTTCATTCACCCTGAATAAAAAGAGCTCAGACTATATATCAAATCTAAGCAGGTCAGTGATTGATGACGGTCATGAAAAAATTCCTGAGTGACTGTGGGAGTTGATGCTGGCTGGAGGCCAGGTGCCCCCAAAAGCTGTTCTATCACTCCCCACCCTCAGCAGGACAGGGGAGAGAAGATGTAACAAAAGGCTCACAAGTCAAGATAAGGACAGGGAGAGGACATTTAGTAAATACCAGCACAGGCAAACCAGACTCAACTAGGAATAAAATTAATCTATTACCAACCAAATCAGAGTAGAGCAATGAATAACACAACCAAATCTTAAAACACCTCCCACCATCCCTTCCTTCTTCCCAGGCTCAACTTTATTCCTGAATTCTCTTCCTCCTACCCCCAGCAGCATAGGGGCATGAGGAATGGATGTTGTGGTCAGTGACCAGTCTCTGCTGGCCCTTCCTCCTCAGGGAGAGGACTCTTACTCTTCTTCTGCTCCACCCTGGGGTCCCTCTTCTGGGAGACAGTCCTCCACGAACTTTTCATACATGAGTCCTTCCCACAGGCTGCAGTTCTTCATGAACTCTCCCAATTGGGCTTCCATGGGGTGCCATCCTTTAGGATCAGGCTCCATGGGATGCAGGTCCTTCCAGGAGCTTGCTTCAGCATGGGCTTCCCACTGGATGACAGCGTCCTTCATGTGTCTCCACCTGCTCCAGCGCAGGGTCCTCCAATGGCTGCAGGTGGACTCATCTTCTGTGGGCTGCAGGGGGACAACTTGCTTTACTATGGTCCTCTCTATGGGCTGCAGGAGAATCTCTCTCTGGCACCTGGAGTACCTCCTCCTCCCACTTCTTTACTGACCTTGCTATCTGCACAGTTTCTTACATTCTCTCATTCAGCAAAAACGGCAGCTTGCTGCTTCTTTTTCCCTCTTAAATATGTTATCACAGGGGCAGTATGACCATCACTTGGTGGCTTGACCTTGGTCAGTGGTGGGTCTGGCCTTGAGACAGCTTGTGTTTACTCTCTCAGGCCTAGAAGAAGCTTCTAGCTGTTTCTTGCAGAAGCCACACCTGCAATCCACCTCCCCTCTCACCCATCCCGAACCTTGTCATTCAAATATAAAACAGTGACACTGTCAATTTTTACTTCTTTGTATTACCAGTGCTTTGGGATACCAAGATCAGGACTCAACTGTGCTGGTCTCTGTACAGACCCCAAATACAAAAACTATTTCTGTGGCCAAATGAGCAGCGTAGGCAAGGCATTCATATGTAGGGGGTATAGAGGGGAAGAGTTAAATATTGTGCTGGTGGTGGTGTTATTGTTATTATTGCTGTTACTGCTCAGGAAGAAGGACCACTGTTACGCAAACAGAACAGACGCATCTCCTTGGGTCTCATTTGATTAATGCTAAGCAAAGAATACTGATATTTTCTTTTTACCTTTCACCTTCCTGAAAGATGAATGTGTGTTGTAATATCTACTTTAAGAAGGGAAGTTTTTATCTGCCTACATGCTACAACTGTTTTACTTCACTCAGGCACAGATTCCAATACCATATCCTTACTAACCTCCCTTTCCAAATAAAGATCAGTGGTTCCAGGCCACTTATTGCCCTTGATAGCTATGATAGCTATGAAAGACCACACCAAAAAACAGTGTGTGCATTTCATGCACATTTAAAACCAGCTATGACTCAGCATTCCAGTTCCTTGTTTTCTGAAACAGAACGATGTGGTAGATGTCTGCCTGTAAAATACAATATAACTTGCTTATTCCTTAAACTCTACCAGTTTTATTAGTATTTTAATTTACATTTACTGGAATGATTTCTGTATGGATTGAAAAATTACAAGTAAGAAGAAAACTTAGAGAACTGATAAAATAGAAATTCATATAAATCTTACAGATTTATATAGGCTTTACTAATATTGTTTGACTTTCAGTTATTTGGACATCAGTGAAATAACAGGATGACCATCACTGCTAGTCCGGGAGCAGGTTTGTCATGTGTAGGGATATTTCACATTTAAAGATACAGATTTTAAGAGGTCTGTTCCTCATTTATTCTTTAACTCGCTTTCACAGAGTTTGTATTTAAAAGAGAAATATGGAGGCATATAACTTCATTCAGGTTCTACTGAAGAACTTCCA
The DNA here is from genome assembly GCA_027925045.1 of Hypotaenidia okinawae. Taxonomy (NCBI): domain Eukaryota; kingdom Metazoa; phylum Chordata; class Aves; order Gruiformes; family Rallidae; genus Hypotaenidia; species Hypotaenidia okinawae. Next base: position 95,089,940 of record BSDF01000001.1, read on the forward strand.
TGTGTTAGACCTGGTACCCTAAATTATTAAGTACTGAGGACAGGCTCTTTTGTGCTGTATGGAAAGTGACATCCATAACACCTCTTAAAACAGCAACAGCAGTTGTGCGTGTCACTTGCTGTGAACTTGAATGGGAGCTTAATTCCCAACGATAAGCTGTGTGTTCTCTGGTTGTCTCCTGCCCATGAATAACGCCATGCAAGTTCAGCTGGAAAGAGAAAATGGGTTTCATATGTTTACCAGGATACACAACTCCTACTGGTTTGGTTTTGTATCTCAGACTCGGTAAAGTGGCAGTCAGCATAACTTTCTGAATGACTGGTTTTCACAGGCTCTTGCCTTTTGGTGCTAATTGCCATCTTTCCTCAGAGCAGAGTCCTACAGCAGGTTGATTGGTCACAACTGAAGTCAGGCTCTGAAGGGAAGAAGAGAGTAGGTGTCAAGGATGAGGGAACAGCAATGAGATGTCCTGGGTATGATTAGAAGTCAATGCATAAGAGGATTGAGGCATACTTCCTATTAGGTGTTGTCCTTATTTACGTATTAGATTTAGGAGAATTTAGTGGAAAAACAAAAACCTGCTTGGTAATGTTAAAATTGGTCTCAGAAAATCATGCAGGAAAGAGAGAGGACTGACTTGGAGCCCTAGACTGTGAGAAAATGAAGCAGAAATTGTAGGGTTGTTGAGTTCTGTGTTGCCTTATGGAGTAAAATTAATCTTATTTTTCTCTGCTATGATAGGCAGTTCTTACCTGGAAGTAGGTAGATATCTCTTACCTGTTGTGAATGGACTTTGAATTCACCTTTATCTGTCTCATTCTATAAATGCTTCCAGCAATCTCTGGCCTGAGTTTTAAAAGTGGAAGGACTGCTCCTAAGAAGTAATCAAGTGAAGCATGGGTTCAATTTCATCCTTTTCTTGGTGAGCGAATCGTACGAATGCGAACTGGGCATCTTTCAATTTTGCTATTTTCATGTACCACTCATTATAGGTGACATTTGTGAAGTCTGCAGAGTATGTTGTCATGACATGACAATGCAGTCTTGCAGGGTTAAAATGTCACGATGGCATGGAATATAATTAGGAGAAGACTTTCTTATTTTCATGAGCCATAGTTGAGGCTCTTGCAAATTGCGTTCCATTTCCTGCACATTAAACTAGCTGCAGATCTGGGATTGGCATTTACATTCACCCCTGGAATTGGAGCTGATAGAATGATTCAAAAGGGATTTGTGAGTGAGTGTGTTGAGCTGATGTGCTCATTAGTGTGGTTATGTGGTATCAGGAAGCCTAGAAAGTAGAGCAGCAAATGGACAACATGGCATGCAGCAATGTTACTTTGCCTTCAGCAGTTACACCGACTCAGAAAAAGGTCAGAACAATTTAGCTAGTTTCCCACATTGCTGAAATGCGTATGTAATGGAGAAGAAGGAGAAAAAAAATGACCATTTTCCTCTAAGTTACCCTTGTACTATGCTTAATATGGCAATGCTAAGTATTTAAGACTATATTCAGACATCTCCTCCTAAAAACCCTAAAATGATTGTTTCCTGTAATGTCCCCTTCTGTCCTTTCTATAAAGGGATGTCACCTTTACATCCCCTTCTCTACTTCAGCGGACTCATGTCTGACAAATTCATGGTGCTGAACTCTGCATATCTGTTTGATATGGGGGAGAATAAAGACCTTGGTATTCGGATTAGAGAGTGCAACTTCCAGCTGAGGACTGAAGGGTTAAAGCTGTTTGGGGTTTTTCCTCACCTGGTTTGAGTGCATCAACAATGTCTTCAAGCACCCCAATAAGGAGTGTGTTGTGGTGGTGAAATCCTGCAGTCTTCTCTTCTGATGCTCTCAAAACAAACCTCTGGAGTATTTGAGCTCTCTCTTCCTCTCCTACCTGTTAACTTACGGCTTACAATTTTAAGTAATTCTCAGTAAACACTGTTGCCCATCTAAACATCCTGCTCAATAGAATTACCACATAATATTACATTATCTTCTGGCTCAGTGTATTTATAAAAGTGCATGTTGCATCTGTGTAGGGAGAGCTAGGAAACAGCAAGCACTGCTGTCCCCACTATGTTGTGACACTCCATGCAATGGAGTCTGGAGAAATTAACAGACATGGGCATCTTCCACTGGCCATCCAGTGTCCCCCCAAGAGGTAAATACTTAATTCTAGAGCTGTCTGCATGATTAGATTTTAACTCATATTTTTGGTATTAATTATTCTTATGTAATGATTTTCTCCTGGTCTTTTAAAAAAAAAAAAGATTATTACTGGTATCTTACATATTTCAGAATTACTTTTAGAGGACTGAAGACACAAAATAATACATCAGTTCTGATATTTTTTTGCCATGGTTTTAATCTTCTGGACAGAGTGAAAATGCAACAATTTTAATGATTTATTTTATTTATTGGAAAGAACATAAATATTCTTTAATAGAATAACACACAGAATATAGAATAGTCTTATAGTATCATTCTCACAGCATACCCATACTATACAAATAATTAGTCTTGTAGAACTCCTGAAAGCAGTTGTCAAAAGCTCTGATACACATTCCTGGTTTGGTATTGTTTCCTATGGCTCCACTGCATAATGTCTTTATTCTCTAATGTATCGGACCCATTTGTGAAATAGGTATAATGCAGTGAAAGCAACATTAATAGCAATTGCTGGTTACATTGCCATTGCCACAGAAATCTGGGTAGTTTCACTGCAACAGACAAAACTACAAAGATTTACATCAGATCAAAGCTAGGTCTCTGAAAAGAGTGGAAGTTAATGAGATATATAATTCCATGCGTAGAAAACTTGCAGTAAAAGCAATGCTGTAGGTTTTGCAGGACAAAGAGAACTCTTTCCTACTGTCAGCTCATTCCTGTACAATTCAAGGCAATGTGAAAGCATTTCCATTTAAGACCATTCAATATCAGTTCTGTAGTAAGCCACATGTTTTGAAAAAGGCTTTCACTCTATGTTTTCAAACACATTAAACGTAAAGCAAAAGTGGAAAAACAACACATCATCTTAGAATTGTTGAGTTATTTAGGTTGGAAAAGACCTTTAAGACCATCAGGTCCAGCTGTAAACCTAGTGCTGCCAAGTCCACCCCTAAACCAGGTCCATACATGCCACATCTACACAGCTTCTAAATACCTCCAGAGATGATGATTCAACCACTTCCCTGAGCAGCCTCTTCCATTGCTTGATGACCCTTTTGTCAAAGAAATTTTTCCAAGTATACAAATCTAAACCTCCTCTGGTGTAATGTGTGGGATTTTGCTTTTATCCTATTGCTTGTTACTTGGGAGAAAAGCCCAATGCCCACCTGGCTACAACCTCCTTGGAGGGAGTTGTGGAGAGCAAGAAGGTCTCTTCCCCTCAGACTCTGTTTTTTCCCCAGGCACTAAACAATCCCAATTCCCTCAGTCACTTCTCTTCTTCAATAAGACTTGTGCTCTAGACCCTTCACCTGCTTTGTTGCCCGTCTTTGGATGCACTCCAGCACCTCAATGTCTTTCTTGTAGTGAGGGGCCCCAAACCAAAACAGAATTTGTGGTGTGGCCTCACCAGTGCTGAGCACAGGTGGACAATTGCTTCCATAGTCATGCTGACCATGCTATTTCTGATACAAGCCAGGATGTTCTCAGTTGCCTTGGCCACCTGGGCACACTGCTGGCTCATATTCAGCCAGCTGTTGACCAACACCTCCAGGTACTTTTCCACCAAGCAGCTTTCCAGCCACTCTTCCCCAAGACTGTAGCATTGTATGGACTTGTGACCCAAGTGCAGGATCTTAGTCTTGTTGGACCTCATACATTTTTGGTCTTGGCCCATTGATCTAGCCTGTCCAGATCCCTTGGTAAAGCCTTCCTACCCTTGAGCTAATCAACACTTCCACACAACTTGGTGTTGTCTGCAAGCTTACTGAGGGCACATTTGATCCCCTCATCCAGATCATTGGTAAAGATATTAAAAAAACTGGCCCTGGTATTGAGCCCTGGGGAATACCTCTTGTGACTGACTGGCCATCAACCGAATTTAAATATATTTACTGCAGCCCTTTGGGCCTGGCTACCTAGCCAATTTTTTTTATCCAGCAAAGTGTATGCCTGTCCAAGCTGTGAGCAGTCATTTTCTCCAGGAGCATGCTGTGGGAAACTGTGTCAAAGGCTTTACTAAATTCTAGGTAGAAAACATCACAACCTTTTCCTTGTCCACTAAGTGGGTTCTTATCAACGTGTTGACTAATTGTTTTCATGCAAGGGTTCTTTGTCATGAAGTCTTTGATAAGATTTATGTCTCCCATTCTTCTCAAATTTGTGACTTCTATTACCTATTGTTTTTCAGGTATCATCTAGGGGAACAGTTGACCTTATAATGACTTTTAAAAATACACTGTGTTGATAACCTACCAAATTCAGAACAGGTGATGTTCACTGCTAAATCAACTATATTTGATAGCTTCACTCACCTCTGCATAAAATACTGTGAAAATTATATGCTTTACTTATAGGCTCATATGTTGTCAAACTGTCTGAAGCAAAGAGTGTGGGAAACTTTTCAGGACCTGGCTATAGAAACACTTCAGTCCTAGGGTTTCAGTGCATATATACCAGCGTTGAGAAATACAACAAAAAAGATAAATGGGCACATGAAATCATGGTACAGCCTCAAAGATGAGTGACTGTGGTAGAGATGTGCTCCTAAAAGGAAAAGACAGCTTTGCAAGGCTCATATAGACAGCTGTTGGTTAGAGGAATGCATCCCTCTGGAGCATGAAAAAACAAAAAATTGTCTGAAGCAGAAGGTAAAATGTCGTATGCAGATTGTATAGGAAGTTGAATGAGGAAACTTCTTTTCCTCCTGGAGAATTTCCAACATTTTTTAGTATTAGTGTCAACCAAGGATTTGCCATTACCTCCAAAATAAAACCATGGCCAAGATAAAACCCTGTACATGAAGATCCTTCCTTTCCCCACTTTTTCTTCAAGGGAGGAGCAGTTTCTAAATCCTGTTCAGCCTGTACCAAAAGAATTGCCATCTTCTAAATGCCTGAGCATTTCTGGAGAATAAAGGTGGCTTTGGGGAATAAAGATGCTTCATTTTGAAACTGTACAGCAGGCAAATACCTTCTGTTGTTACCTGTCAACCGCCCTCTGGAAGTGGCTGGTGGATAATGCACTGGATTTCCATCTATTTTCCAAATTGGTAAGGGGCAGGCCTGTGACATATGGGAGGATGGAGTAAGTTTTAATGTTTCTCCTGTATTCACCATTATGGATTCACATATTTCTGAGCTTTCTGTATTCACCATTATGGATTCACATATTTCTGAGTCTAATTTAGTCTCTGTTGGTGTTAGTAATGAATTTTTGTTTCCTCTTTGGGAAGCAGAAAACCCTGTGTGCTCATTGCTTTCAATTCTGCTCTCCAGTAGCCTACTTGTATATTTATGCTCAGGTGAGATAAACATCATGTGTAAGAGGGAGAGATTATTCTAGATGCTTAATGCTTAGGAAAGAGAAAGATGACTATATGGTGGAAAAAAAAATCCTCATAAACATCCCCTATACTTTCCCCCGTCTTTTACTGGTGAAAAATTTCATATGCTGGAAAGAAAGCTTTGAAGAAGTAGCTCTTCTGGCCTTTTTCTGAATATCTTGACCTACTTAGCCCAAAGCTGCATGAAGATTTTGATAGTAGCAGCATATTGAGGAAAGAAAACCGGCTTTATATATTCAATTGTGTAACTCCCTCCATAGACAATTTTTTCTTAAATTGCAGCTCTTTGATAGACACAGCTCATGTGCATCTCTGGATTATAAAGTTCTGTATTTTACTGCTTGGTTTCATACACCAGCACCAGAGATTAGTGGTGGTGATATGACTTAAGGAGAGGTTTTCTGGTGATGGAATGTTGAATCGTCAGCACCAGGGCTGGAGACAAGTGCCCTGTGCATTGGCAGGCACTCCTTTGTCTCAGTGAAGATGTGCCTGTGGTGGAAGTGGGAATTGGTGTTTTACATCATGTGGGTAACACCAACTAATGATAAGCCAGCTGTCTTATCTTTCACCAAATGAACCTGAGAACTGCTAAATTCAACTGTCTGGAGAAGGGTTAGGAAAGGAGGGAGGGTTCTTTCGCACAAAGAACAAGGGGTAAAGGTGCAGCAGAAGGCTTCATGGTTATTTTCACTGGTATATAAAATTATACCAAAAATATTCTCTGGCAGTAGAATTCAATCATCCCCACTTTTAAGCCAACTGTCATTATTTCAAACAGTTTCCAGGCTTGTTTATGGTATTTTCATGGGGTAAGACTAGTCTCAGTAGGTTGTTTTGATGTAGCTGTCACATTTGCCTGAGTTTGATACTGGTATTTGGCCTTACTGCCATGGAATGGTCCAAGACACATTTACCTCAACACTAGCAGGTAAATTAGTCTGTTTCCAGCTAGGAACCTGCCATGCAGTGACTACTGTAGATGATTGCAGCTCAGGTCAGCCACAGAGCTGCTTAGGATTGTGCCATGAGCCATACCAATACCTGTCAAGTTTATACATCAGCTAAGCTGCTTCCCTTGCACCTTAATACTTTTTCAGTCCATCCAAAGACCTGACCTCACTACTATCGTATAGTAATGATATTGTGCTCTTTAACCTTTCTGAAGCTTTTCAAGTCTAATTTGCAACATCTGGAGAAATGACTTGTGGGCTGATGGCTTTCGGTCACATTGCATATAGATAGTCACTAAAAAGGCTTAGCAATCCGATCCTATTTGTCCAAGAAGACTGAGCTAGCATAGATATAAATACTATTTACTCTTACAGAGCTTAGTCCCTCTGGATGAAATTCTTTAAAATCTGGTGGTTTATCATCCCTTCGTTGCAGAGGTCACGCCTGATCACTTTTGGCATCAGTTGTGTGGGGCATGATCTGTTGAATGGGGGTTTTTAATACCTCTTACCAACCTAGAATACAAGAATAAACTCAAGGGTGTAAGTACATCTAAGTAAACCCTTAGTAAGGCTAATTATATAACTGCAGGCCTGTGCTCGTACTTTTGAATCCTATTTTGATGTGTGTGCTGCTGGTCAAGTTCCACAAACGTAAGCAAGGTCAGAATGAGTTTCTCTTCGGATGCACAACTAAGATAAATGTGTGAGTGAAAGGGGGAAGAAGAGGTAGGAAGGAAATCCACTAATAGGTAGGGGCTTTTTTTCCGGACATCGATGAGGTTTATAATGTAGATTCACTATTCTGTTACTGAGGTCTGAAAGTGACTTCCTAGTATCGGTAAACTCAACTATATTTAGTAGCAACTGTTAAAGGTGTATGTGCTTGGGCAGGGAATAATAAATACTCTTTGTGAACACAGTTTGCTTGCAAAACTCTGTGTTGCAGGATGACTTTTGTAGTGTACTTGAAGGACTAAATCTAGTTCCTAGATTACTTCCATGGAAAAACTGAGTGGTAAAAGCCCTCTAATTCAGTGCTTTGCTAGAAGGTATTATCTCAGAATAGGTTATGGGAATTCTATTTTCTTTATGTTAATGCTAAATTAATAGCTACTTTTTCATAGGAAGAAAAATCCTGTAGTGCTACTGTGCTACACAACATCCTATTTCCACTTGCTGGGCTTTCAGTTGTATTTTTTTTATTTTCCTGTCAAAATGAGATTATTTTCTCTCTCTGTTTTCAGTGTTGGTACAGGCTACAATTCCCTCGTGAATATTCTGCTATTAAAAAATATTTATTAGAACGTTATGTATTAGTGTTGCTGACACGCTTCTAAAGGTCACGCTTAATAAACAAAGCACTGTGCCTACTGCCTAGTGCATCGCATCTTAAATTAGTGGATAATTATGGCAAGAGTGAGATTCCAACAACGCAAACCATATGGCTTGCTTATGCTGGAAGATTCAGCAAAAGCATCATCTGAGACTTTGTGTGTTTGATGGAAGAGCTTTCCCATCCCCCCTGACTTCCTCTGTAGTAACAGTAAAATATTGGAAAGTTACCGAATCATGTCGAGGGGGGCAGGACTCCCAGCCTTGCATGTGATTCTTCTTAATTTATATGATGAACCTTCAGTTGCAATAACCCGAGAAGAGTAAAATCTTGCTTGGTCCCACATGTTATTTTGGGGGTAGAGGTCACCTGGGAATGCATTATTTAAGATGGAGGCTGATGCCATAGAACTCGCTGCAGACAGAAACGTCTGCACAGACACATCTGATACAGCTATTGGAAAGGGATTAAATGTTTCTTAAATTAGACTAAAACGATCGTAACAGCTTCCATTGTTAAAGGCAGCTGCTCTGTCTGTACTCCAAAAGAAAGTAGAAGGAAGCATCACTGTCACCACAGAATATTAAGATTCTTTTCAGAGTTACACTGTCTTTACTAGTAGAGTAGCAACTTCTGAGGTGCTTGTGTTGTAAGATGGTAAACTGCAAACTACTTTGAGACAAATGAACTAGGTAGCCTAAAATATGAGCCAAGCTGAGTCTTCACCAGAACTACAGGTGAATCTGGAAGTTAGTAAAGCTCTGTCTTACTTATAGATTTGGGCACTTTAATCAGTCAGGGTTCCAACAGCCGAAACCACCTCAAATCAATACAAAACCTCAACTGAAATACTTTTGACTTGCTAAAGACTGTCTGGGTTTCAACAGTGATAGTTACTTTTCTTCGTAGCAGCAGTGTTTTGGATTTAGGATGAGAATAATGCTGGTAACACACTAATATTTTTAGTTGTTGTGAGACAGTCTAGGATTTCTCAACTTCTCATGCTACTCTACCAATGAAGAGGCAGGGAGCACCCAAGACGTTGTGAGGGGACACAGCCAGGCCAGCTCACCCAAACTGGCCAATGGTATATTCCATACCATGTGACATCATGCTCAGTATATAACTGGGTTGGCTGAGACGTGGTGCAGCTCAGGAACTATCTGAGCATTGGTTTTGGGTGGTGACCAATTTTGGCGTGCATCATTTATTTTGTATGATCTTTTATTGTTATTATTTTCGTGATCACTGTCATCTTCCTTTTCTGTCCTTTCCTCAAGCCACAAGTTTTACCTTCCCCCCGGTTCTCTTCTGCATCCCACTTCTGTGTTTGTGGGGTGAGTGAGTTAAAGTCATGACAAAGGCTTGCATACCCAAATACAGTGTGTTGTAGTAATTCGCTCTGAAGGACAGAAAGGCAAAGAACTGCAGAATTTACTCACATCCTCTGGGACATAGTGAAAAAGGTACTATATGCCAGAGAACCTACAGATGCTGAGGAACTCAGCAGTGGGAAAAACTGAAGTGTTGGAGATCTGTGCAAAAACTGGGTTAGAAAAAACCAGAACAGCTTAAGGAACATGACAGCACACATCTGTTTAGACATATTTCCCTTTTGTGACATCACAATCATGTTGCTATGCAGCAGTTGGATGACTTTTGGGAGTGGACTGCAACTTTGAGGGTGTGTCAGTGAGATAAGAGGTAAGAAGAGAGGCGAGTGTTATCAGAACATAGGGGAACATTGGTATCGTAGAGATATTTTAATAGCTGACCAAGGAGAATAAAGTGGGAGTAATTCTTGGTGTCACAAGTGTCCATACCCTTGGAAGAGAAATCTCAGCACTTATTAGTAGCATATGGACACTGTTCAGGAGAAAATAACTGTGTGAACAAAACTGCCCATTAATATGTCCTCATTGGGTGGGACTGTAACAAATACAGTCGGCAAGAGAAGTTTCTGCCACTAATGTAAACTGACTGTTACTGTCGATGGGGAAATCTCCACATGATGAAGTCAGAGTGAACCCAGATTGGCTGAATTGAAGAGCTTTCTGGAGATCAAGACACTAAGAAGGTAGTCAACCACCATTATTCTAAGAAAATACCATTTCCTGGACATTTCAGCCTCATGAATGGTGTTCTGTCTTTGCACAGAATCATATCACAGAAGAGGAAAAATAATTCTGACTGATTATAGTTCTGCGAAATTTCATTAGCAGTAGTGCTACCAGTAGAACACCATGACCTGTAAGCTTGATTCTATTATTTTAAACGTAAACCAAGATACATTGAGAAGGGTAAAGAGGTTAAAATTGCAGTTGGAGAGAAAGCACAGGTGTCGTATTTCCCAGCTGAAAGGGCTATTCAAAGGCTAGCAAATGTAGAACTTGAGTATACATGCAAACACGTGTATTTTGAGTCCATGCTACTGTTTCTTCCATGTATTTGAAGCTGTAAATAGTAAAATCATGAATGTTCACTGAGAATTTACCAATGAGAAGATGGAGAGCAAATGGTTTCCCAAGATCAGTACCAATTTTGGCAGCAGTTTAGCACTGTGTATGTCTGTAGCAGGAGGTAGAGGCTGTATTCTGTTGGCTTTTTAAATTACTATGATAATTTTTCTTCTTCAGTTCAACTTTAATTTTGTTTCTTTAACAAAGGAGATCAAAAAGATGTAGTTAGTGACCTTGTGGAAGCAGGTTTCTCCTCTTCTGCAGTCCTGATTGAGTGGGGTTGTCAGTTGAGCTGATTTTCAGTTGTAATGAAAAGAAAGGAGTAATTTATGTAAGTTTGCTACCCATTCCATCCAACCAAATAATGTGTTAATTTATTTTACCTATGCTAGTACTTATTAAAACGCACATCCATTTCTTAAGCCTCTGGATGTGTTTACATATTTAGAAACAGAAATAAACTTCAAACATTCCTAGATGGCTGTAAAGATTTGATATGGCCAGAAGACATCCGTTAGATTAATAATTTCCATCAAGCTAATCAGAGAAGGAAGCTGACATCCACTCTCAGAACAAGTCCATCTCATCCCCTCTTGAGGTGGACTTGTTCTGAGAATGGAAAGCTGCCTACGTTCAGGTCCAGTGACTCAATGGGGATCGTGTGCAGGCAGGGAGGAGGATATAAAGGGTGGCAAAAAGGACCTGTGGTGATCTGGGGTTTCCAGGCACGATTGCTAACCTTGCATGTTTCAGTTTTTGGACACTTCAGAATGTCTGATTTTTAGAGGATATGTGGGAAGTATTTTTTGAAAAGCAAGCTTCTTTAATGCCCTGGAAAACAGATAATCTGAAATGACATTTATCGGTGTGATTCACAGAAAATTTGAACTACGCTTTTGTAGGATTTTTTGTTTGTTTGTTGCATAAATAGTGCCCCTCCATTTCTCTCCAGCATTGCTTGAAGGAAGAATTCATTAATTTATGAAGATGCTGAAATGGAATAAATATAAATACTATATATAAATATCTCCAAAATGTCCATGTGCTGTACAGCGACATGAGCAGACATTTTAAAATAGTGTGCCACACAGGAAAGGGAACAAAATTAAACCCACTCCCCATTACTGTGATGGCTCTTCTGGAGAACATGTATCACTCTGTTGCTCTTGCTCTCTCTCTTTTTAAATCTTTCTTCTCCCTTTTTGTTTGTATTGGTTTTTTGGTTTTCTTTTGTGTGTGGTGTGATTCCTTCTTCTAATTTGCTGTTTTCCTCTCTTCTTTCCTCAGTGGGGATTTTTTTTTTTCCTATTTCTATTTCTGAATTTCTTTCCAGCTGCACCAAAGGCTCTCAGGGCCATGTTCCTGTGTATCACTCCCATGTCCCCTGACTCATGCTGTCTCTCTGCTGTTTTATATTCTTGCTTCTTCATCTGCTTCCTGTCTTGCCCTGTAACCTTCCTACTCTTTTTCTCTTTCCTCTTTTTACTTATGGGATGAAATACACATGAATAATTTCTTGTTGTGGCAAAAAGCCAGTCTCTTGTCCAGCTGTCCCTGGATTCTGCTCTCAGGCTCGGCGGTGGACTTCTGGGAGAAAACCTTTGGCCTGCTCTGTCAAGACCGCTCCTCTTTGGTGTATGCGAATCTTACACTAGCTGAGGAGATGGCCTCCTGTGTTGGCGTCCTCTGCTGGTGCTGTAAGGCACTGTGTGACCTAAGAGACTCCACAAGCACAGCGACCCAGCTGCGGCACGTCCCTCGCATCCCACATTACATGGTGCAACAGCAGAGACCCTTGGCCCCTCTGGTAAATCTGTGCTTACTCTTCCCCTGCGGAGGAGGTGGGATAGGAGCTAGCAAGGTTGTTTCATTCCTCCCCCTGCCTGATTTGTACCTCCAGGTCACATTCTTTCGTAGTGAGGTGGTTAAAACGCAACCAGCGGTGAGCTTTGGAGACCGAGCTGCGCCTGTGGCTACAGTAGGTACTGAATGCTGCAGGTTCCAGCAACCGAATGTCCTGCTGAATCCCTTTGGCTGCTTGTGTTCCTGTTCAGAGCTCTTGTCTCCCTGGGAAGAGTGGTTCGATGTTTAGGACTCTGGCCTGGAATTTAGAAGAACTGCTTTCAAATCATTCTGTGCTGCAGATTGTCTAAGTGTAACCACTTAAGTTCTCTTTTCTTCAGTTTCTTGTCAGTAAAATCTTTTTTTACCCCCTAAGGGCACCCTTAAGGGCAAGGATGAGATTTTCTGCAGACTACGAGTAAAGTGCTTAATTGCCGCTTTGGCAAGGCCATATATAAATATACTCTAGTTAGCTCTGGTTGTGGAGAACTCTTATCTTGCCTGTCTGCAGGTCAGGTATTCTGATATGAAATTCTTTCCTAGTATGTGAAGCTGCTTTTTTCCCCTGCCTTATCATTCTTATAAGAAATCGAACAAACACAGGTTGTCTATCATTATGTGAAACAAATTTAGTCTTGGGAAAATGAGATACGATAAATATATGGAGTATTTGTTTGTTGCTCAGCTGACTATATTCAGCAGTTCTTTGAATTTGAACTCTGGCTGCATTTCATCCACACTGAAATGTGCGAGATTTCAGTAAAAAAAGGTGTAAAACAGACAGGGCCAGTGTGTGATGGTTATTGGGTATTATAATGAAGGATTTGGCCAAACCTGTGAGAGGAAGGGGGTCTGCGGGAAAGAGCTTCTCTGAGACCTGTCTGACATTAAGGAGGGAGAGAGGCTGTTTAAAAGAGGCAGGGAATCTCTTCTAGGACCTCATCCAGCCCTTGCTTTCAATTATAGGAATATACCTTGATTGTACCTCAAAATACAAGCGACCTTATTTATTTTTAAAGATCGGACCTGTTTTAGGGAAAAAAAAACCAAAACAAACTACTTGGTTCACATAATTTAAACCAAATGATGATTGAAGTAACTTAATGTTTTATCAATGGCAAGTAATTAACTGACAATTACTGAACTGTGCATTCAGGATCAGCGTGAACCATACAACAAGCAAACCACAGTAACAGACATTCCTAAAATAGTAGTAAATACCTGTAAATTTCTAAACATCCTTCTGAAGTAATCCTGAAAGATATCAACCTAATTTTCTCTCCACCTTGCACAGTTACATGTTTACCCCCTGCCTCAGGTTCCCCTACTTGCACATATGTCTTGCTGGGGATGTGTATCCACGCTACTTAGAATCATAGAATCACTTTGGTTGGAAGAGACTGTTAAGATCATCAGTCCAACCACAGATTAACCCTGCCTAGTCCACCTCTAGACCATGTGCTCAAGCACACCATCTACATACCTTTTAAATGCACCCGGGGTGGTGACTCCACCACCTTCCTGGGCAACCTATTCCAATGCCTGAAAACCCTTTCTGTAAAGAAATTCTTCCTGATATCTGATCTCAATCTCCCCTGGTGCAATGTGAAAACATTTCCTCTTGTCCTATCACTTGTTAGGTGATAGAAGAAGCCAACCCTCACCTCTCTAAACCCTTCTTGCTGGTAGTTGTACAAAGCAATAAGGTGTCTTCTCAGCCTCCTTTTTTCTTAAGACTAAAAAGCCACCGTTCCCTCAGCCACTCCTCACAGGACTTGTGCTTCAAACCCTTCACCAGCTTCATTGCTCTTCTCTGGACATGCTCTAGCATCTGAACATCTTTCTTGCAGTGAGGGGACTTTGCTACAACCTGCCATGCAAAAGCACCCTGCAAGCTAATACATGTCTACTGAGGTGTGGTTTCCTACATGTCGTACAAGTACTGCAGTCCATTGCCTGCTCACCACCTCGGGTGGAAGGGGAGGCTGCTCTCTAAAGCCTAGACAGAAGTGACCATGCTGGTCAGGCAACTTCTCTCTGTGCCAGACCATGTTTTGAGCGCTTATCTGTTTCCACTCCAGAATCTTCCCTCATGTTAAAGATGTTCCTATTTCCCATTTATTTCTTTCCAAGTTGATTCCTTCTTTATATCGAAAGCCACTGTTGTTTCCTTCCTCCTTACCCCCTTTCTCAGTATCTGCAGGGTTAGGTGCAAAGAATCCACAATCAGAACATCGTTCCACCCATGCTGACTAGCTTTGCTAACAAATAGGATTAAATAAGTTGGCTAGTAGCTCTGTAGTTGGTTGTGTCATCTTGCTCTGAGCTAGCTTTTGAGACTGCTACGTTATTCTGTGTAAACAAACAGATACAGAAAGTTCTTGCAAGCAAGAATGTGAAATTGAAGAAAGGGGCATGCCTGGGAGGAAGTGCTAAAAGCATCCTGGCTGTCTGGGGTAAGCCTGCAGCATTGCGCTCTCGTTTGTAAGGCAAGGCAGTCTGAGCTTTTGCAGGTGACGTCTGTATTGAAGCTTACTGCAGTTTTTCATCTGTGCAACTCATTCCCCTGCCAGAAACTTCTGTCTTTCTGGTAAGACTTGCTAGAAGAGGGTATGTGCTTGCATTTTAGTCCCTCCAGTTCCGAGCCTGGCATATTAAATCAAACTTTTCTTCTCTCCTGTGGAGAGATTGTCTTAAAGGGAAGCAAGGAACTGGGCAATGTTAATTACCATGAGTTGCAGGCTGAAGATGAAAATATTTGTGGGAAGAGGTCTGAATGAAAAGCTAGGAGCAGCAGCACTTTAAAAGACACAAAGAAGAATCATCAGACCTTTCTTGCCAGAGGTCTAACTTGGTGTCAGTGAAGTGTAGCATTGGATAAGATTTGGTATATGAATGAACTTCTAATTTTTTTACATACTTCTAAAATGTAGGCAATGATACTAAATTCTAATTAAAGCTGAAGAAACATCCTTAATTTTCAAATGCCTACCAGTCTATATTGCACATTTTCAAAAGAAGGAACTGTAAGGTGTTGTTGTGGTTCCACAGCAAAAGAAAAACTGGGGACCACGTGTTCAGCCCTCCTCCGGAGAAAAGGAAAAAACCACAGGTTGGGATAAGGGTAATTTACTAAAATATAACAGGGATAACAATAAACAACACAACCTTTGCCGGGATGAACAGCTCAGATCGCGCGCGCCTCCCGGACCGGACCGCGCGCTGACTCGCAGCCGTTACAAAAGCCCCGCGTCGAGCCCGGCCGCGAGCGCACAGACCTGAGTCGAGAGGAGGGAGCCCTGCTGCAGCTGCCCGCGTCCCGAACCGCGCGCCAAAACTCAAAACGCCCCCTGCTTTTATACTCAGTATGACGTAACTGGCATGGAATGATCCTATTGGCTAATTTGAGTTCACCTATCCCGAGCCCATCATGTTAACCCGAATGATCCTATTGGCTAATTTGAGTCACCTATCCCGAGCCCATCATGTTAACCCCTTCCTGAAACCAGGACATCATCCACCCCTCATTCCATGCCATTTACATCATAACCAAAACCAGCAAAATCTTTTATACAACATATAACGATTATAACTATGGTAATAATGAATACACAACAACAAGTTATTTAACAGTCATTATAATACAATTTCTACTTATTAATTATATTGATTATTCTCCCCCAAAATCAAATCCCGTTGAGGCACACAGCGAACTTCTCCATCTGTCTGCATTACCCACCAGGTACAACCAGGTCCTTGTGCAAAAACAACTCCAGATATGGGTTTGTCTTTGCCTGAAACAGGGATGACCCAGACTGTCTTTCCCAATATGCTCTTCATATGCACTACTGGGACTCTATTTCCATCTACAGTATGTGGAAATTTTGTTTGGACAGGGCCATCCCGATTGGTGGATCCTCTAGAGTTCACTAGCCATGTGGCTTTGGCTAAGTTAGTGTCCCAATGCTTAAATGTTCCACCACCCATTGCTTTTAGTGTGGCTTTTAAAAGTCCATTATATCGCTCAACTTTCCCAGAGGCTGGTGCATGGTATGGAATGTGGTACACCCACTCAATACCATGCTCTTTGGCCCAAGTGTCTATTAGGGCGTTTCGGAAATGAGTCCCGTTGTCAGATTCAATTCTCTCTGGAGTACCATGTCGCCACAGGATTTGCCTTTCAAGGCCCAGGATTGTATTCCGGGCAGTAGCATGGGGCACAGGGTATGTCTCTAGCCAGCCGGTTGTTGCCTCCACCATTGTGAGTACATAACGTTTACCCTGGCGGGTTTGTGGGAGAGTGATGTAGTCAATCTGCCAGGCCTCCCCATATTTATATTTCATCCACCGTCCTCCATACCAAAGGGGCTTTAACCGCTTGGCTTGTTTAATTACAGCACATGTCTCACATTCATGGATGACTTGTGCAATAGCATCCATGGTCAAATCCACCCCTCGATCACGAGCCCATCTATATGTCGCATCTCTCCCCTGCTGACCTGAAGTATCATGAGCCCATCGAGCTATGAATAGCTCACCCTTACGTTGCCAGTCCAGATCCACCTGAGCCGCTCCAATCCTCGCAGCCTTGTCCACCTGATGGTTGTTTTGATGTTCCTCCGTGGCCCGACTCTTAGGTACATGGGCATCAACATGACGTACCTTCACAGCAATCTTCTCTACCCGAGCAGCAATGTCTTGCCATAAGTCAGCAGCCCATATGGGTTTGCCTCTCCGTTGCCAGTTGTTCTTTTTCCATTGCTGCAACCACCCCCACAGGGCATTAGCTACCATCCATGAATCGGTGTAGAGGTAGAGCATTGGCCACTTTTCTCTTTCAGCAATGTCCAGGGCTAGCTGAATAGCCTTAACCTCAGCGAACTGGCTTGATTCGCCTTTTCCCTCAGTAGCTTCTGCTACTCGTCTTGTGGGACTCCATACAGCAGCTTTCCACATGCGATGCTTTCCCACAAGGCGACAGGAACCATCGGTGAAGAGAGCATATTGCTTCTCATTTTCCGGCAGTGTATTGTAAGGTGGGGCTTCTTCAGCACGTGCTACCTCCTCGTCCTCTGGTGACATTCCAAAATCTTTGCCTTCTGGCCAATCCGTGATTACTTCCACGATTCCGGGGCGATTGGGATTTCCTATTCGAGCCCGCTGTGTAATTAATGCAACCCACTTGCTCCATGTAGCATCAGTGGCGTGATGCGTAGAAGGGACCTTCCCTTTGAACATCCAGCCCAGCACTGGCAGTCGGGGTGCCAGGAGGAGCTGGGCTTCAGTTCCGATCACCTCTGAAGCAGCTCGAACTCCTTCATAGGCGGCCAATATTTCTTTTTCTGTTGGAGTGTAATTGGCCTCAGATCCTTTGTAGCCCCAACTCCAAAACCCCAGCGGTCGACCCCGAGTCTCCCCTTGTGCTTTCTGCCAGAGACTCCAGGTAGGGCCATTCTCCCCGGCTGCAGTGTAGAGTACATTTTTAATATCTGTTCCTGTCCGGACAGGTCCAAGGGCCACTGCATGGACTATCTCACGCTTGATCTGCTCAAAGGCTTGCTGCTGCTCAGGGCCCCATTGGAAGTCATTCTTCTTTCGAGTTACATGGTAGAGTGGGCTCACAATAAAGCTGTAATTTGGCACATGCATTCGCCAAAACCCAATAACTCCTAAGAAAGCCTGTGTTTCCTTTTTATTGCTTGGTGGAGACATCGCTGTTATTTTATTAATGATGTCCATGGGGATCTGACGACGTCCATCCTGCCATTTTATTCCTAAAAATTGGATCTCTTGTGCAGGACCCTTGACTTTACTTTGTTTTATGGCAAAGCCAGCCTTTAAGAGGATTTGAATTATCTTTTCTCCTTTCCCGAACACTTCTTCTGCTGTGTTGCCCCATACAATGATGTCGTCGATATACTGCAAGTGCTCTGGGGCTTCACCCTTTTCCAAAGTGGTCTGGACTAGTCCATGGCAGATGGTGGGGCTGTGTTTCCACCCCTGGGGCAGACGATTCCACGTATACTGGGTACCTCTCCAAGTGAAGGCGAACTGTGGCCTGCACTCTGGCGCCAGTGGGATTGAGAAAAAGGCATTGGCAATGTCAATCGTGGCATACCACTTGGCTGCTTTCGATTCCAGTTCATATTGGAGTTCCAGCATGTCCGGCACAGCAGCACTCATACCTGGAGTAACTTCATTTAGGCCACGGTAATCCACTGTCAGCCTCCACTCTCCACTGGACTTTCGCACTGGCCATATGGGGCTGTTAAAGGGTGAGCGAGTACGGCTGATCACTCCTTGGCTCTCCAGTTGACGAATCAGGTTGTGTATAGGGATCAGAGAATCTCGGTTGGTTCGGTACTGTCGTCTATGTACGGTTGTTGTAGCAATTGGCACTTGCTGTTCTTCGACTTTCAGCAACCCCACAACAGAAGGATCCTCTGAGAGTCCAGGCAAGTTACACAATTGGTCGATTTCCTCTGTCTCCACAGCGGCTATTCCAAAAGCCCACCGGTACCCTTTTGGGTCTTTGAAATACCCTCTTTGGAGGTAGTCTATACCTAGAATACATGGAGCTTCTGGGCCAGTCACAATGGGGTGTTTCTCCCAGTCCTTTCCAGTTAGGCTTACCTCAGCCTCTAGTACAGTCAACTGTTGGGATCCCCCTGTGACTCCGGAAATACAGATATGTTCGGTGCCTTTATAATTTGACGGCATTAGAGTACACTGGGCACCAGTATCCACCAGAGCCTTGTACTCTTGTGGGTCTGACGTGCCAGGCCATCGGATCCACACAGTCCAGTAAACCCGATTATCCCTCTCCTCCACCTGGCTGAAGGCAGGGCTCCTCTATTGCTCCTGATCATACTTGCCGTTCATTGATTGCATGAAGGACTTAGAGGTTCCCTCAAGAGGATCAGACATATCGGGAGTGTAGGTAGGCCTTCTGCTTGGCTGAGGGTTCTGTCTGGTGGAGACTGGTGCAGCATTCTTCTTGGTAAAATCTCGCCGTGAGATTGTTTTACCCTGCAGCTCATTAACTCGTGCTCGAAGGGCCGAAGTGGGCTGCATATCCCACTTCCTCATGTCCTCCCCCTGGTCAACCAGGTAGAACCACAGTTTACCTCGTGGTGAGTACCCTCTATTTCCTCCCTCTTGGGATGACGGACGCCTTCTTCCAAAAGCTGCCACACTGCTCTGTAATGGTCGGGGGCTGAACACATTGTCGTCGAGGCGCTGGACCAGTTTCTCTACCGCTGCGACGACGGAGAGGGAAACATTGTCCTGGTACTGGCGGAGCCTGCAGGACACATCACCAACAGTTGGTCGCCTGTCTTCATCCCAGTCTATTGTCGCCAGTGAATTAGTGTACCCTGATGGTACAATTTGTAGAACCGTACGCCACATAGCTGGGGTGCACAGGACTTCATCAGGATCGGCAGGGAGTTGTGAATTGTCCAAATCATAATTAATTATCTCCCGTATAGCTAATTCCCTCAGGTACTGGACAGCTGCTTCTACACCGTTGCACTTGGGTACATGGCATTTAATGTATTCCTTTACGGGGTACCTTTCCTTCACACTTGACAGTAACCGTTTCCAGAGGCTGAGGATTCCCGGCTTTTTCCCAATGGCTTTATCAATGCCTCCCTCTCTAGCAAGGGATCCCAACTGCTTGGCCTCCCTGTCATCTAATTCCAGACTATTTGCCCCGTAATCCCAGCATCGAAGCAACCAGGTGAGAATGTGCTCACTGTGGTGGCGGCCATAGTCCTTTCTAATGTCACGAAGCTCACTCAGGGACAGGGATCGGGTGACAATCTCTGGTTCTGCCTCATCTTGACATTTCCCTGATGGCCCTGGTTGAGCATCATCATTAGTTGCTGTACGAACTGATTTCTGTGTGCATTTCCTCTTTTGTATTGGGGCGACAGACACTGGTGTGGGTTGTTCCTTTTGGTCATCGGTGGTGTCTGCTGTGGGGATTGCAGTAGCTGCAGTGCCAGCTGATCTGTTTTCTTCCCCTTCCCCCTGACAGTGCTGACAATGTTGACAGCGCTGCCTGCTATCAAACAGTGTTTGAGCCCAAGTGGCCAGAGCCCAGCACAGTGCAGTGCTCTGCACATCCTTGGGAAACCTACAGCAACTGTTTTTCAGAAATGCGGCCATTTTATTAGGGTTCTGCAGCTGCTCAGGAGTGAAACTCCAAGTCACTGGGGGTGAGAGGGTACGTAGGTACTGGCCCATGTTCTGCCACATGCCCTGCCACTTGTGGTTATCCTGCCTTTGGGGAGACTCTTGAGCAGTATTCATAAACCTGCTCTTAATATACAATGAGAACAGGATCAAGTGCAGTAGAACTTCCAGCAGTGTAGCGGTAGTTTGCATGTCAAGGTAGTGGTGAAGATTTTCAAAAACTTTCATAAGAGCTGTTATGTTTAGCCCAGAAAGGAAAAAACCAGTGTAGTTCTCTCCCTCTGTGCTCTCACCAAAATGGCCACCACCACCAGCCCCTCTCTGCCCAGGGAATGGACAGGACAGCAAAACCTCATACACATGCCAGATAAAACTCATGGTCATCGAAATGACTGTATCATAAACCGTTATCATGAAGTACACCAGAACAAAGTGCGGGAACAGGTATGGAAGCTGCAGCCCCGAGACAGTAAACAATCCTGCCAGGATTGCATACAGCCTGCCATGGCTGTGCTGCCATATCCCAGACCACATCTTTGCAAATAAAAGCCACAGCACCTTGAACAGCATTCTGACAACTTTAACTCTAAATGCAACCGGGTCAGATCTACCGTTATCCCAACCTCTTGCCCCACGTTGGGCGCCAAAATATGTTGTGGTTCCACAGCAAAAGAAAAACTGGGGACCACGTGTTCAGCCCTCCTCCGGAGAAAAGGAAAAAACCACAGGTTGGGATAAGGGTAATTTACTAAAATATAACAGGGATAACAATAAACAACACAACCTTTGCCGGGATGAACAGCTCAGATCGCGCGCGCCTCCCGGACCGGACCGCGCGCCGACTCGCAGCCGTTACAAAAGCCCCGCGCCAAGCCGCGTCGAGCCCCGTCTCGCGAGCGCACAGACCTGAGTCGAGAGGAGGGAGCCCTGCTGCAGCTGCCCGCGTCCCGAACCGCGCGCCAAAACTCAAAACGCCCCCTGCTTTTATACTCAGTATGACGTAACTGGCATGGAATGATCCTATTGGCTAATTTGAGTTCACCTATCCCGAGCCCATCATGTTAACCCGAATGATCCTATTGGCTAATTTGAGTCACCTATCCCGAGCCCATCATGTTAACCCCTTCCTGAAACCAGGACAGGTGTACCCCCTGAATAGGATTCCTCCCTGATAAAAACTGTTTCAGAAAATTCAGAAAATAGGCTATTGATATATATGGAGAGTGATTAAGTCCAACCAAAGGAAGATGAGAAGTCTGTATGCTCAGGGACATCAGAGAAAAAGCACAATTCAGAACTGTTGGAAGTCCTGTAGATTCCTCCTGTTGGGACTGATGTGAATAGCAGGCAGCAAAAATGGAGAATTTGAAAAAAGTAAAATGTCACAGTGGAGTGGGGTGAAAGTGTCACAGGAAACAAAAATAAAAACCAGTACAGCCATTCTTTGTAGTTCTCTTTGTTCTTTTGGAGGAGCAGAACAGGGGAAAATGGAAAATCTTTTTCCTGAGAAAATATGAGCTAGTGGATTTGTGCAATGAGGGAAGGTAAACTTGAAAGAGATTTTAAAAGATACAGCTTTCTGTACAGAAGAGGCATCTTGCACTGGAACTCAATGACAAAATAAATGAATTGGCAGAGTAGAGTTACGTGCTGAAACCTGCAAAACAAGATGAAGTAGGAGGTCTTGTGGAGGCTGAAGAGATTCCCAAGAGAGGCATGGATAAAGATGTTGAGGGTACCCGGTGATTTGAGGGGAAACCAGATGCTTTCTAAACTGAATTTTGCAGTTCACTGAAGTCTGAAACATCAGAAGTTGCCACTCAAAAGTGAGAACTGGGGCTGCTGAGATAGTATCTAGTCATCCTTGAAAGGAACAGGGCCAGCCAACCAAAGGAATGAAGACATGTGTTTGAATTGGATCAACTGTGCAGCCAGCAGCAGAGGCAGACAGCAAATGTTGACAAATTCCATATGTTCAGCTTCTCAGGTGATGCAGATTATAAATGATCATCCTAGTATCTGGACAGGAGTGACAACTGATGAATTTCTAAATTCTTTTGAGAGCAGTGAATTAGGTTGATTTTGAAGAGACTCATGGCATTCTTCCATGTTCTGTTCCCCATCGCTCACAACTGTCGGAGCAGAACTGTGGATTAAAAGGAAACCTTCTAGAAATTAAATAAGTAATTGTCCTAGTGGCAGATTAGTGGCTAGCTGTGTTGCAGGGAAACGAGGATCCCTAATCTGGCAGGAGTCCACAAATCCAGAGCGTGGACTGTTTATGCATCATAGGTCAGTCCGATGTTTAAGGTATGCTACATAAACAAAATTACCCACTCTTGGATAACTTTATTAAGTTTTAAATGCCAAGAAATCCCATTATCTCATTATGAAAGTTAGTTATTTCATGGAAAATAACAGAAAAAAACATCAAGAAAGATGCTTAAAAGTGACTGCTTATAAATTTTTTTCCTTAAAACATGTCTTGTTTGTAATCACCTCCATTTAGTTAACCTGAAAGCATTTATTGCCATACATGTATGTGCGAGCACTTTAAAAATCATTTGTATCCCAATACATGAACTTCTTGGATAGAGAGTGAGATAAGTTGTCCACACCAGAAATATGCTGTCTTGGTATAGAAAAGTATACCAGGCACTTTCTGGCATTCAGACAAGCAGTTTTACTACAGGAGTGTTTGACTGCTTTTTTGCTGCCATAATGACCAGAGATAGCTGACCAGTACTTCAGCATGTGTCCCACCTTTTCATCAGAGATTAACAAAGGGATTGACTGGCACCCTGATTTCTAATGGGGATGGGGGAAACGACTCATGTCTATTAGCTCCACGGGGCATTTCTGGTTTTATAGACTGGTTTGAAGCCATGGAAATACTCTGGATAATGGCACATTAGTATGGCACAGTGCACAAGCTAATGAGCCTTGCCTCTTGGGGGAATCATTAGGTGGAGGGCAGTGCTATTTTGACATGAGTTCTTTGCTCCCAGTGTCATAATTAACTCAATGAGGCTAGCTTGGTGGGAGGGGGTGAAGTCTCTGAACCATCCTATAATATTACATGGTGTGGACTGGCTTGCAGTACCTCTAGCCCTGATACTTAGGTAATCTATATTAGGTTAAATTAAATTTATAACAAATTAAATTAGATTAGATTGCTTCCAAAATTTCCTGTTGTTATATACTGGATATAGTTTCTAGTCAAGTCAATGGGTCATTCCAAAGACTTCACTGGGTATTAGATCAGCCTTTAAACATTTTAATATAAGAGAAATAACAACAAAGTGTTAGAGGAAGGAGAAGAAAATGTAGACCAGCCCCTGGCTCAGCACGTTAGGAAATTTAGACAGATATTGCAATAAGACCATGCTGTCTTATCTTCAAAGGCAAAACAGAGTCAAGGCTCAGTTACGACAATCTATGCAGAGAGAGCTGCAGGGCTGGTTAGATGATGAGAGACTGATTTTCATGAAGAAAGATATACCAGCTGACAAGAACACGGAATCATTTTAGAGAGTAGTGCATAATGTGCTGGGTTTTTTCAGACATTTCCCTCTAGCTATACGGAGCCGGGAAGGACATCCTAGGGGAAAGGGTGTTAGCTTTAGTTCTCAGGAGATCCCACCTGAATTTCTTATTCTGCCACAGACTTTTTGGGACAATGTGAGCAAATCACTTCCTCTCAAATCCACAAAGGTTGTTTAGGTTTCCTAGTGCTGGTTTCAGTCCTTTGGTCCCGTTGATTGTCATGTCACAACACTTTAGTGTTAGTGGGCACTGCCCACTTTCTGACGAGGGCAGCAGCAAAGTGCCCTTGCAGATCAGCCCCTCGGTGTTCTTTTCTTTCAGTCCCCCCTGAGTAAGACACAAAAAGAGGTGCTGAGAATTGCAGCTGTTGTTCAGTCTAGCTTTAAACACATACATTCCAGAGAAGGATTGCACGGTCCGTTTGGTTGGGGTTTGCTGCTGCTGGAAGGGTTAGTACAAGGGTTTTTTTCAGTTGCAGTGCCACCTGTGTTGCAAGGGCAACACTGACGGGGTGCAGCAATGACACGTGTATTTAAAGAGTCTGAGACTACAGAGGTAACAAAGATTAGCAGCTGACGAGTCTTATCCACTTAGGAGTAGTAAAGGTTGTAGAGGGGCAGTTTTGAGTGACTGGATTTCTCGGTGTCACCATCGAGTGTCTGTCTGTATTGCACAGCACAGTTCCATTGTAGCCTGCGTGCTTGGGCTACCTCACTCTGAATGGTGGCAGCTGTTTCAGCATACTAACAAGCTGTGCTGCGAGTCCTACGCTAATGTGGCTACAGAGTTTTTTCAGAGGTGGCTTTACTCATTGAACAACAGCCTGGGATCTCTGTAAGGACCAGTATATTTGGAGATGCTCAGAAGTATGGGTAACATGCAGGTCAGCATCAGACTTGTTCTCAGCAGATTCCTGACGACTGAAGGAAACGTTTCATTTACTTTGAAGCAATTAATATTTTGTTTGGACAACTGGTCTCTAAACCCTCATTATAAGGCTCCTACATCCATGCAAGGGTCAAGGAACTGATTTTTAAGAAGAGGCAGACAGGTCCTCAGCACTGTAAATCGCTTTAAACCAGTGAAGCTATTCCAGTATACTCAAGGTGAGGACCTGATTCAAAGACTAGTGGAAGACAGGAAGCGGTGGTAACACAACAAGGCTTTTTTAAAGCTTTCAACAGTACTCTGACTCGATGCTTCCTTTTGAAATGTAAAATCTTATTAAATTCAGAGGTAACAGAGCAATGCCAAGGCTGAAAGCTGTTTGAGAAATCCCATCCGCAGGCCAAGAGGGATGGTCAGATTGCTCTACGTTGATGATTGTTGACCGTGAGGATTCAGCAGTTTGGTAGGGTCCTTCTTGGTCAGCAGTGAAAAAGCTGAAAAACTCTGCACCGCTCCAAAATCAAGAGAGGAAAGCCAAAACAAATCATATGACCAAAACATCGTGTAATTCCTCTTCATCCCCAAGTGCTGAAACAAAGAAGCTACAAAACCTTGGATTCTCCTAAGACATCATTGTCTAACTGATCTTGTAGGAGCTTTCTGGATATCTGCTTCCGTGAGGATTTCAGAAGGTGTTTAGTGCCAAGCTGTTCTTTCTCAAAGCCAATTTTACTATGTGCCTAGAAGCATCTGTTATGTGAATAGGGAGGGTGAAGGCTCATTTTTGAGGTGGGTTCAGATGGTGTCAGTATACACTGAAACTCCCAGTATCTTTGCTGATCAAAAGTGGAATCTGAATGTTTTTTAGTGCTGGTTTCATTGACCTTCACTCTCCTTTCTGCATTGGACCCAAGCTTCAACAGATGCCAGTACAACACAGATAGTTTAATTAAAGAAAAGTAGTTTAATTAAAGAAAAAATGTCAAGCAAAGGAGCATCAGCAGGCATAAAAAAATTAATAATTAAGCAATCCTCCTCTCAGTAGACCTTTTGTATAATGATATTAAAAAAAAAAAAAAAGGAAATTTAAGTTCATACACTAACTTCAAAAGGAACAGGGAATGGGTTAATGTAACTGGAGAAGATAAGTGTCAGGATAATTTTTTAAGTGCTTTTTCTGCTAATAGTACTGAGCCTAAAACATCACCAATGTGTTAATGTAACTTGATCAAGCTCATTATATAACAGCATAAAGATGCTTTCCTTATCTGCTGGCCTCATCATCATTCATTTGCAGTATGTTCCAACTGACTACACTATACATCAGTAGTTATGTTCTATATGCAATAAAATTACCCCATTACATGTTTGTATGGATATATGTATGTATATTCACTTTGTAAGTACACCAATCTTTCCACCATTCTCTCACTTTGCAAGTGCTTTCGCTGTGAAAACGGTTTCACATGGGAATTGTTTCAGGTATCGTGACTGTGCTCTTAGACTACCGTAGTTTTGACTGAAGCAGGTATGGTTAATTCAGCAACAAGTAGATGCTTGGCAAGAATGCTGCAATATCCCTCAGTAATAATTGCTTAGCTCAGTTGGCTTTATTGGGACTTCCTGAAAATGTAAGAGTTAATTTTTTGTTTATTGAGGGTATCAAAATGTACATCCTGGGTATCCCGGTCCCGTGGTTCAGAGGCCTACTTGTCTGTTCAGAGGTCCTACTTGTCTGCAGGCCCTTCTCCCTTACCCACTGGCCTAGGAAGTAAAACTGAAGCTGACAAGCAGAGAAAAAATACAATATTGCATGCAAAAATCTTTCTGTGTTTCAGAGTGTGGGCCAGAAGTGGGAATAGTATCTTTGTGGAAGTGGGCTAATGCAGGACGTAAATTTTAGCTCATTCTGTGTAAGCAGCTCCCCAGCTCTCTGGGGGTCTCTGTGGTGCAGACAATTGTGCTGGCAGAGGCAGGCTTTCAGGAGGCCATACTTAAATGCTGTCATTTAGGGGAACATGCTGTGTGTGCTATGTTTTGTAGAAAGCAGATGAATCCCTGCTTTCAACAGTACAATCCAACCCAGATTACTGTTTGGGGCTCTAAGTGGTGCCTCTATATGTATCTTTTGATAACTTCTCAGTTTGCGTCAATAATGAAATCTTAAAATGGAAGAGAAAAAGGAAACGTTAAAAAGTTAGGAAATAAACAGAAAGTACTGTTTTGGGTAGGAAACTTTTAATGTTAGCATTCATATTGGAGCACACGCAGTGCCAATTCTTTGTAATTATGAAAAAATAGAAACTATAGGCATTGGGGAAAAATATGACATTCTAAGTACACATGATGTGAGACATAATATCTAAATTATTATTATTTCTGTAATTTTCCCTTTAGTGTTCCTCTCATAGAGAGAACATATGAGTAGCTGTTTTTTAAAAGTTTCACTAATTGTTTAATTTGCTTTGTTCAGATTCTGGAGAAAGTTTGGTAATCCTAATACCGCTGCACAGCCCACAAACAGTAGCCCCAAAATGGAAGCAGCTTATTATGAGATGTTATCTTCACACCAAGGGACATTTCAGCAGTTTGTGGAATAAAGCAATTGAAAATATGCAAGTACACTCAGCAAACAGATGGTGTTTAGAATGAGCTGGATTCTTTTTTCATAGCTCCAGCTCAAAATATTTGATTCAAAAGTTCACTTTGCATTTTTTTCCTCCCCTAATCCCTTTGTAAGCTATAGTGGTCTTGAAGGTTATCTGTTGCCTCAGCTTGAACATAGACTTTCATTTCTTGAGTATGATCTTGTTTGCAATTAGACCATATAAAATACCAGATAGGCTGTTCTATTTAAAGAGAGGGGGTTGAAGAAAACGAAGAAAAAACTCCACCCAAATGTGCATACAGCAGTCTTCAGATTCGGGAAATTATACTCTAATAGCTCCAATAAGCTGATGGAGTGTTTCTGCAAGAAATTATGAAAGCTAATAATATGCCTGGTTATGATGAACCCCGCTTGTTCATGGAAGGCTATTTTTATCAGAAATATGGAAAGATTTCAAACACCATTACAGATTTAAAAGGATTATTTTGTTCCAGTAGAAGACAAAGCCAGTAAAAAACAGTGATACCCGTCAATTGAAATTGTAAATATTCATTCCTTTTCCTTTATCCTATAGCATTAACGGAACAGAAGCTTGTCTATGGGCAGTAATTCGTGTATGTCTGAGTTGTGGAGGGGCTGGAAACTAAAGAGAAGGGGATCTGTGGTGTGTATTTGCTTGGAACAGAAAACTTGTACCTTGCTTTCTTATTTTTAGGGATGATCACTAAAATAGCCAAGACTGCAAAATCAGGAAGTGTATGGAAAGGCTGAAATAATGATCTTGATTAAAAAGAGTGAATACTTACCCCTGGTACAGATATATCCATTCATGCTTGTGTGCTATATGCTAGATTTTGTTCCTGAATCAGAGAGGTGTTGAAAGGGACACTAATTGTCCTAGTGTGGGTGAGAGAGAGCAGTGCAGGTAGATGCCTTGTCTCTTTGGTGGAGTCACTGATAAATGCTTTTAATTGAAGTGGCATCTAAATCCTCTTGCTCAGTGGGCTGACTGCGCTTATTCTGCTAGCTGGAAGCTGACCCTTTCTCTCCTTTTCTAGACAGCATTGAGGCCTGGTGTGCTGCGTTTGCTCTTACACTTGCGTGACTTACAATGGGGTAGAACAGCAATCATCAAGCACTGCATCTCTTGCTAGCCAGTGCCACTTGCAAGTGTTCAGCAGGCAAGGTTTTTGCACATCAGCCAGGGCAAAAACTCGCTCGGTGGCACTCTCCTCTTTCACTCTTCCTCGTCCTTCCCACTTTTCCAGTTGTCAGTGGAAGCTGCGCTGTACCATTTTGAACAGGTAATGGAACCACTCATACCCTGCATGCACAAGCACACTGGCAGAGTCTGATGCGATAAGGGTGATATCTTAGTTACAAGAAGAAGAGGGAGTGGGAGAGGGAGAGAGAGGAAAAGAAAGGCAGGCGGGGGAGAGGACGAGTGAAAGGCAGGAAATTTGAGAGAGAGAGAGAGAGAAATGTCACGGCATGTATAAAAAGACCAGGGGTTTCTGGAGAGACCGAATGGACTGGTACTGCAGGTGATGAAATATCACTCTGGCAGAGTTTGTGGACATGATTATTTTTACATTGACTTTCTGGTTAGAGGAAAAGCCAATGTATCTATCTATCACTACCCATCTCTAGAGCTAGCTTTAAGAGTGCTTATTTGTTTCTCCCAAGCTCTCGCTGTGCTGTGCAGATTTGCTTTTTGTTTGGTGGTCTGGTTTTTTACTTTTGGAAAAAAGATACATGCGCCCCCTCCCCTCAGTTAGCTCATCCATCATGTGTATTTTTAATAGCCAGGTCTCCCAGGTTGGTCTGCAGTACCCAAGTTACAATATGGTGTCCATTTTGGAGACTCTTCATGGTAGTCACATAGCTTCACCACAGAATCAGGTTTATAGGAATGAACAGGAAAAAAAGTAACTGTCTTCACATGCCCTAAGATATGACGACAGGTTGCTGGAATGAAAATAACTGGTTGTTGCTAAAATACAAGCTTTCTGGTTGTCCAGTGTAGTTTAAAATGCAAGTTCTGACTATAAAGAAAGCAAGTAGTTTCACATACAGAAATGTGTATTTTTTTGTAAAAGCTAGTTTTCTAGCATTAAAGGATTTCAAAGGAAACCTTTTACTAACTGTGACTAGCCCAACTCTGTTGCCTTTTATCGATAATGTTCACTACAGAAGCAGACTAGAGGCCCAGAAATTTTATTCTTAGGTTAGGGAAATGTAGACGAATGCACTGATTGCATATTCCAATACAATACTGCATCCTGTGGCTGTCAACACTGGATCAACTAGATTCAATATTCCTTTCCCCTGATGGGTTCATAGGACACAAAAGTACATATGCCACTTAAGGATACATTATTTAAAACTGGAATTAGCAGCGTGCAGTCAGAGACGCAAAAATAGGATACTGATCAGAAACCATGCTTGTAACTCACATGATCTGGGAGAAGCAAATGTGGAAATATATCTTCATAAAAAATTCACACAGTCACAAATTGTGCCATCTATTTCTGTGCGCTACATTTTTGTTACTCCTGGAGAGAGAAGGTCTTTTTATTTAAAGTAATTGTTGTTGGTTTTTCGGAAGACATAAAGTATTCATCTTCTCCCCTCTCCTGCTGCCTTTTAGATGTAGTCAAAGAGCTGAAATTAATTAAGTTCTGACCTCATGTCAGCATTGTACATCATAATTAACAGAAAACAACATCCTTAAGGTCTAAGATCTGCACAATTAAAGAAAGAAATCTGTGAAAAAGGCAAGATTAAGAAGCGAGCGTTGGGAGGGAGAGTCTGTAAAAGTTGAATTCCCCTGCATGGGGAGATGCAGTCACTGAAAAGTTCATCTAACGTACCCAGATACATTTACATAAATCCCTTTGTTCTTCTCTGCAATTACCTTTCCATTTGTCTCCATGGAGTTTCCTGTCTGTAAACCTTGTATATGCCTTTCCCGTTTATTTTGCACTTACCTATTACAGCCCAGACCCTCTCAGAAACAAAGATCCATTTGGATAACAGAGGTAATCAGGATGCATCCTGGATCCAGCCCTGGTGTATGCAAAACAGCCTTTCTTTATCTTAGAGCAGCTGTTATTGGCTGTCACGAAAAAAAACACATGCCAGTCAGGCCACAGCTTTCTCTGCCTTATCTTCCTAAAACCCCCGATATGTCAAGATCTACTAGCATGAGAGCAGATTTCACTGTATTTTTGCTGATTTGAGAGATCCATTAGACTGGTAAGGCTGGAAAGATGGATTCTGCATTTTGCTACTCATTGATTTACACCATGGCTGTTTATTCTTACACTCTAATCTCCAAGAAATGAAGTCTTTGCTTCTTTTACTTTGTAGGTCTGGTAATTTCCAAACATGTGATCTTTGTCTTTAATGCCACCCAGCTTATATCTTCATCTTTAATAACTTGATACAATTTTTGGCTCACATATCTCAAAAAGTAATTGGGTATTCTAGTTTCATCAGTCAATATAACATTTTTTTCTTTGAAAACGTGGTATTCCTCCTTTTTACATTCCCATTCTGCCCTTGAAAATAAGTTGAAGAAAAATGATGCATGAAAAACAAAAAGATTGACTATTTTGTTCTTCAATTTTATCACAGAAGGGGAAGAAAGAAAAATTAATTAAAGTAAGCCTTGATTTTCCTTTAGGAACAGTTAATTCAAAAACCTGATTTAGAGTGTTTTGATGTCTCCATTGTTTTTTTATTATTTCTCTGGGCTCATCTTTAATAGTCTTTGGTACAGTCTCTCCTTTGACTGATTTCAGTCAAAACCCCAATCGTTCTCCCTGAATGGTGCTTAAGGCATCATCTTTATTTTTTATTGTTTCTTTCTATTGTCTTCACTGTGATTTTGATGACTCTTTGGGCCACAGCACCTTTCTCCTGCGGGTCTTTTATACCTTGTTGTTGAGTCCTCCTCCTCCATACTATCTTCCAATTTGAATTCCATATTCCTACTGGCATATTCTTAAATGGATACTTGGTCACTTATGAATGTGTTACCTCAATTTCAAAAGATGTTTAATAGGAGATGACAAGAACTTATCATTTAAAGAAGTCACAACCCAGCTGCACGTTTCAGTCACCTGCATTTTAAAAACTCTGTCAGCTTGTCTTTTCATTGAAATTATGAATGATCTCATCTGCTCATGTACTATCCCTGTGTTGAAACTGGATAGCCTTTTACATAGTCCTGAAGCAAAGGACTCTTGCACGCTCTCATTTAGGATCATCCCTCCAGTTAACTTTTTCCTCCACTGATGGGAATTTCCCTAGCTTCCTGCCTATTGCAAACTTTCATGCTCTCTCAGAGGTGCTTTGGGTGTTACTGCCCTGTTTCCTAGAACAAAGTCTAATGGTAAAATTTGGATTCTAATTTCTTTTCTCAAAAATCTTTAGTCTTCAGCACTGGTTTCTGATTTATTACTCCAATTCTTTCCAGTGGAAGTATTATTTTATCCTTGTCCATTAGAAGTACTCAAATAACCTTAGACTGCAACTGTAAGAGGGCCTCATCCAGGCTCTCTTTCTTTGAGAAATTTAAGATAATGCTCTTTCCATTCAGTGCTGCATACAGCTTCCCTTGTTTATATATGTACTCTTATCTTTCCTTCCAAATTTATATACTCTCTACCTATCATGAAGACTTTCTTACATTTCTGTCCTCTGTCTTTCATGAATTTCTTTACCCATTAATTTCTTTCATGTGTAGTTGTACCTGATTCTGCATTCAGATGCATGTTTCTGTTTTACAAGGCTTACTCTAACACTAATCCATTGCTGTAAAAATATATCCACTTGTTATGGAATAGATTTTTGCCTCCCCCAGTAATAATAAAATAATGCAATAAGCAATTCCCACTGAAATTTGTAGAACTTATCGCTAGCATGAATGGTTGGATCTGGCCCTTCCATAATATCTTATACGGTATATGGCCACGCTGCAAAGAAAGTCAGTCTGACAGAAGATTATTTCTGGATCATCCAAGGCGGTTTTGTTTCTGAATTATATTCTTTGGTTTCAGGAAAAGTTGCCTAGAACTGAGACTTGTTTATTCCTTGTGTCTAAACTGTCCCAAAGTGCGTTGTTCACTCTTAATACATACTGGTTACTACCAGTAGGATGTGGCATTACTAGTAAAGAGAACATGGACCAAAAAAAAGTTCCATAAAATGTTACAATGAGGACATACAGAAACTGTCAGCTATTTCAACTGAAATGCATACTGTCATTCTGGAAAGGTAATCATAAGAACGAAGGCAGAGGAACAATTTACTGAACTACTAGCTCACTTCAGCTTGCCCCAATCCTGTTTTCAAATAGCAGCACAAAACTGGCAAGCTTTGTACAGAATTACAGGGAAAGAAGCCTAGAGGTACAATGGTGTGGCAAATGTCGACAGTCATCTCGGCTGTTTGGGGTTTCACTTTATTTTCAGCATGCTGCCAATTCTATCTGACAGTGCTGCTTTCTGGAAGGAAAAAGAAAAGCTGCTGGTATTGTTAACACTGCTGTTCAAGCCACCGAAACAGGACTAGCTACAGCTTTTGTTGTTGTTCTGTTTAACAGACGGCTTGAAAACAGTATGTTTACAAAGTATGTAGAAGCCACTGAAATAGCATTTCTCTGGTAACTTTCATTAACGTTGCCTTAGTATTTAATTTACTAATATTCTTTATTTTCTTCTTTTTTTGCTGCTGTTGTTGTTTTCCTGTTCCTTTCAGTGGGTTATTGAACAAGCAAATGATTTCCAAAACAGTAAGGAAGGGCTCCTGGCTCACTCTTTCTTCTTTCTAGACATCCTTAGCAAGACAGCAAAAGTGACAATAAATTTCCGTTCTTGAGTTACTCTCCCATAAAGGATATGTGAAATATGTATTCAAGATCATGCAAACACAGAGGCTGTTTGGGATGCTCATCATAGGGTATGGAACACGCGCTAGATCCAGTGTTTCAGGTCAGAAGGAACCATTTTATCATCTGTGCTGGCATACCATCTCTAACCAGAAATTAACTTTTGCCTAACTGCCCTTCTCTTGAGCTCAGAGTTAGGGATGACCAAAATATAGGAAGAGGTTCTTTACTGAGAGGGTGATCAGGCACTGGAATGGGCTCCCCAGGGAAGTGGTCACAGCACCGAATCTGACTGAGTTCAAGAAGTGCCTGGACAATGCACTTAGTCCCATGTTCTGACTTGTGTGTCCCTGTACGGAGCCAGGATTTGGACTCCATGACCCTCATGGGTCCCTTCCAAGGCAGGGTAGTCTACGATTCTGTGAATACAAGGAAAATACCCAGCCCTGATTTTAAAATCATCCACTGTTTTTGTTTGTAGTTTGCTTTAGTGGATTGACCACAGTTTAAAAAAAAAAGAAAAAAGTGGGTGTGTTCTTCTTAATTTGTCTGCTTCTTCTTTCTGAATATTGTGTCTATGTCTTTCCTTGCTTGAATAATAAAGATGCTGGTTTAGCACCTTCCATTTTCTCCCCATGAAGATATTTATATGCTGGCACAAGTCAGCTGTCAATCTTTTCTTCTGATAAAGTAAACAGACTGAGCTTTCTAAGTCTGCTACTGTAAAATATTTTCTCTAGTCTTGAAGTAATTTGTCTGGTGTTTAACTACCCCCTCGCCAGTGTTTATAATATATTTAAATGTGTCTGTTAAAAATGTGTGCAGTTCTCTAGTATCAGCGTCACGAATGTAACAAAAGTAAATCATTTTCACAGTCCCTGTGCTCTAGTATGTAGTCCATAAGAGATGTACGAGCATTTCTTACCCCAGTGTGGCGTTCACTGTGGCTTATCCAATATAACTCACAAAATATTCTTAGAGTCACTGCGTTCTAGGACACAGCTCCCAAGATACAGTGCTGATAGGGCCTATATCTCTTCTCCCCAGATGTTTCTTCATTGATTTCACTGCAGTAATTGTATTTTGTTTGAATGGACCCAGGACACCAAGTAAGTCAGTTTGTTCTGCCTGATTCATCCGTCATCCTCATTACTTCTTCTTGGGCATACCCTCAAGTTTTATCAGGTCATTGGTTCATTACTCATTTACCTGGGTTTAGTTTGGGAGAAACTCCACAAAAAGTCAGTGTAGATACTCTAGGGCTGACTCATTGCCTCTATAGGCGAGTAAATTCTTGGCTCCTGGGATATAATTGCCTGTTCTAATAAACCATCAAACCAGCCGAATAAAATAGACCATTTCAGTTGGAAGGGTCCTAGAATGATCATCTAGTCCAACTGCCCAAACAGTTCAGGGCTGATAAAAAGTTAAAGTGTGGTGTTAAGGGGCTTTGTCCAAATGCTTTCAAACATTGACAGGCTTGGGGCACCCACCACCTCTCTAGGAAGCCTGGTTCCAGTGCTTGACCACCCTCTTGGTAAAGAAATGCTTCCTTGTGTCTAACCTCTGCTTTGAACCATTCCCACATATCCTATCGCTAGATACTTTGGAGAAGAGATCAGCACCTCCCTCCACACATTCCCTTCTCAGGAAACTGCAGAGAGCAATGAGGTCACACCTCAGACTCTTTAATAACTCTGCAAGAGTTATTACTCTGCTTGAACTTCCCCAGCCTTGAGTGTGTGACCAAGGGGAAAAAGGTGTCTGATCAGGCATCTTCTTCCTGAAGGGCCTTTACTTCCCCTGGAGTAAAAAGGAGGAAGAAGCAGCCTAATTTTGTGGTAGTAAATGCATGAGAATAAAACTGCAGAATTCAGGGAAAGAAATGGCTCCTCTGTTAAATTGCCTTCCAGTTCCTTATCTAGCTCCACATGGTTGTGCTCAAAAATCAGGACATATATGTATAGCAAGAGAGATCTACATCATTTCCTGGAATCTGCAACTTCTTATTCAGCTTGAAAGTCACAACACTATACAAATATCAATCTGTTGTACCACATCCTACTTATCATGCAGGTGTACTTCAGATTGTGCTACATCCTATTTGTTACATGGGTGCAGTCATCTGCTATTGTAAGTCCATGAAAAGATGGGAAATACTTGGCGAAGCAGTTAGTGCAAATGGTACTAACAACTGCATTGAAAACTTTCAGTAAGCTTTATACCTAGATTAGCTCATCCGGTCATCAGAAGTTGTAAGATTCATAAAGCAATAGAGAAACAGCTACTTCTTTTTTTTTCTAGTTACTATGGCTGCATCTATATGATAAAATGAGGCATTTCTATAAGCATTCCCAGTACTGTTTTATTTACTGATAGGGCTGTGGCTGATACAAGGATATTCTCTCGGTGACAGAAAGAGTGAGAAAACTGGAGTGCCAAAAGAAATGCATTGTGGAAATATAGAAGAATAATGTAGTTGTCCTCCTACACAAGCTGTAGTTTTGTCAGGTAGGTCTCAGCATTCAGGCATTTCAGGCATCCGTTTTTGATTCTGCTTTGAATTCTTACCTTCCGGACAGTTGCTGTTCTCCAAAGATGATGTTGGTGGGAAAAAAAGGGGAAATTTCATTGCTGCTGAGAGAATAATTATCCTTGGAGCACTGCTAATAACCAAAAGCATGCTGCCAGTGTTGAAGGAGAAAACTAAAGTGGTTCTTCAATATTGTCAGCTGAATGATCCCAGTGAAACTCTAGAGGGCTCAGTAAATAAGATATTCTCTCTTGGAAGTAGTCTTCCCACTATTACTATTCATATACTGTAAAAAATACTCTTATTTTTTCTATTCTCATCTGAAAATACATCTTTGGACTTTATTTTGTACGTTACTTGCCATAGAATCACAATATGGTTTGGGTTGGACAGGACCTCGGGTCTATAGTTCCGTGGATCTTCCTTTTTCCCTTTTTAAAAAGGGAGTTATTTTTCTCATTTTCCAGACAGTGGGAACTTCACCAGACTGCCACAATATACCAAATAGGATGGAGAGTGGCTTAGCCACTTTATCCTCAGTTTCCTCATGACCCACAGATGCATTTCATCAGGTCCTGTGGACTATTCAGTCTATCGTGCTATACTCCAGTCAGTCTTTTCGACCTAATAGCATTAAAACTATCCTAAAAACTCAGTACTGGGGAGCTTTCTGCCCTTTCATCATTAGATTGAAGTGTTGAAGGTTCCCATCTCCGTGCTCAAATCTCTTTATAACCCCACACTCCGTATTTTTTCCCCAACTTTTTTCTGCCATCCATGAGAAAACCCACTCAGAAAAATAATCTGGGCTAGAAATAGAATGGGTATCAAACAAAAACTGCAATGTGTGTACTCCGAACAAAGCTTTTCATTTTATTTAGGAAACACAAAATCCATGAAAAAAAATGCCCTAAATCCTATCCATTTGTTTGCTGTCCTCCCGAGGAGATTTTCTGCTAAGTGCTGATACAAGCAAGCTCTACTTTTTCCCCTGCCTTGGAGGGGAGAAAGGCGAAGAGGAAGGGATGACCAGTTAGGATAGAAAAACTACTCCTTTTTTACCTTTTCTCTCCAAGCTTTGTTTCCCAATGGCTTCTGTAAGTACTGCAGCTTTGCCAGCCACAAACAACATGTGCTGAGGTGCACTAGTTCCATCCGCTTTCCTGCTTTGCATCTCAGCCGCTGCCTGTCTCCTGGAGGGAAAGTTCCTGCAAGCACGTTCCCCCAAAGCTCCCCTGTGTTGTGTACACTTTAGAGTGTGTTCCCAGGGACTGGCAAGTAAACTGAGGTCCTGCTTGCTGTGATCGCCAGCCTCATGAGAACAGGGTGTGTCCGTGGATGTGATATCCGGCTGCTTTTTGCCTTGGTTTTCAATTGTGCAGGATCATCCAGTTGCACTGGTACATGTAATGGGGATTGTTTTACTTCTGCTTATATGCAAAGCCTTAGCATTATGCCAGTGCCTTATACCTACAGTATTATACTCTGTGTGTGCACATACATATTCTAATTTAAATAAGTGATATAAAAATGCCTTATGGTACTCAAAGTCTCAATGAGACTTTTGTGCAACCAAAGGGCATGAATAGATAGAAACCTGCTGGGTAATCTACTGAGTTTGGATAAAGTTAGATTCCAAAGGAAGATGAATACTGACATTCAGTGGTTTAAACAGCCCAAGGCACATCACTTTAAAAGGTATCATTGTACAAAGCAGATTTCCATTATTATTATTTTTTACCTTTTAGTCAGAGGGTCACCTTCCAAAAATCTAGTTTGTTGCCTTTAATGGCTGAAATCTTGATTTGGCTGGAGTCATCAAAGTAAAACGTTGCACAGAGGTCTTCCCTAAGCACACATTTAACAATGTCCTGAAGAAAAAAACCCCACCAGCTTGAATTTCTGTGTAAAGAATATCAGGACTGATCACACAATAATTTCTTTCCTCATTCCAATAGAAGGGTTAATGCCAATAGGAGGAAGGGCCCACAACCTGTGCTTTAGCTAGAACCTCACTAAAGCTCAGAGAATATTTTTAGTGATATGGAGGTGCTTTTCTGTTCCTTCTGATTCCGAAACCTCTGACTGAAACTGTTGAGCGGTTTGTTCTTTACCACATATCCAAGGGTCTTCATGGGTGCTCTGAATTTCACTGGTGTAGGAGCTGCACAGAAGGAGGATGTGCTGGTCAGCTGATTGTGGCTGAGGATTGAGGTTCAGTGTTTACTCCAACTAAAAAATTTTTCTCATCATAATGTGGCTTTATTTTTTAAATGGGAAGAAGTACTTGCTGTTGCCTCACACAATAAATACACTATTATATGAGAAACACTGATGGGGAAAAAAAATAAATAAAATCCATGTACATGTCCAGAATATGCAGAGGTTTCCAAGATTTCAAGTGTGATGCTCAGGATGAAGACTCTGGCCATCCCTAAATGCTTGCTCCTTAGAAAGTAATGGGATATGGTTATGGTTTAAGTGCTGCCTCAGGGATGCTGGATAATCTTCTTGTTCACAGGGGATTCCAATATGAACCTGTTTTACCCTAAACAAACAATTTAAGAGTGGCCCAGCATGTGACACATACTGGTTCTGAATACATGAAGCATACGTTTCTGAGGTGAATGTACAAGATGCCTCCTTTAAATATGCATCTTAACCACAACTCAAGAAGAACTCTTTTAAGAAATTAAACCCTCTTAAGGAAAATAACATCTTGTTACAAATTATTTTTTAAGAAATTAAAATGAATTAATTTCAAAAGGCAATTACATGCAAATACAGTAGAAGGAGAATAATTTGCACTAATGACTGGGATACCCATTGCAAATTACCGAGTTTCACAAATTACTGAGTGAATAAGCAAAACAAATCCAGGCCAAGAATAATGCATCACAAAACGTCCAGCATTTTGTTTTTCCAAATGCAATTTAGTTTTAATTATGATATAGTAAAGCAATGAAGGGGCCACCCAGGGGAAAAATGCTTCTAAATGCATGAGAGACCTATGGCCCAAATGCTGTAATCTCAGTGTAGAATCCCAGCCAATAAACATCTCTTTGAGCTATTTAATTGTTTTTTTGGTATTTCCTATAATAGCGTAGGGAGTAATAGAAATGCTAAATTACTGATATTAATCATAAGGTATAAATGGGATGAGTCTAAAAGAGCAAGGACTATGAATGCTACAGAAGCAGAGGTCAGCTTTTAAAATGAAGTATCACTGTCTGTGTGCTTGTAAGTTCTCCCTCGCCATGATATCTGAGTATTTCACAATCCTTGATGGATTCTTTCCTCTCAGCATTTTGAAGCAGGGACATTTTCCATTTTGCAGCTGGGAGGTAGCAATATGGAATAGATTAAGGAGGTCACATACAGAGTCTGCTGATGAATGGGGAATTGATCTGAGTGTCCTGAGTCCAGTGAGTTACCTGTTAAAACAGGTTTTCATCTGGTAAAGCATCTTAAATAAGGCAAAAGAAGAATTATTTTGTTTGTCCTCAAATTAAAGTGTACCTCACTTCTGCAACCTGTAATGAGGGGAGGGTTCACTGCAGTTGAACCTGGATGCCAGAAATTGCCGCAGAAGATCCGTACACCCTGAGTGGTGGCAATCCCGTCAGCAAACCTGCGCGTAGCACAGAGCAGACATTGGTAATCAGATGAGGCTGGCCTCCTACTTTTTGATGGTGTACTGAGGAAATCCCACCTTGGTGGGAGCAGGAAGAGGCTGAATGATGAAATCATAAAACACAGCGGCGTAAAGTAAAAGTTGAAATGGTATCAACCGCTAGATTAAAGTTCAGCCCCAATATATTCTTCCAGGTGTTCACGCAAGCTCTACTGTTATAAATCTTTCAGCTGCTGTAAATGAACCAAAGCTGTTCATTCCTGAACTCCTGCTCTTCCTTCATCCTCTTTTTCAAAGTTACTGATGCTGTCTTTTCTCTGCAGTTTGCCCGGGAATCTGTCCGTGTCAGAAGAATCCCAGAAACCACACATTTCCCTCGTGGGCAGAACTTTGCAAGGTACAACAAAGCTGTTGTAATGCCTTCCTCTGACAGTGTCTCTTTAGTCAGTAGGAAGGGATTTCCTGTACTTGATATTTAAAAAAAGAGAGAAGCTTAGAAAGGAAATGAAACTACCAGGATTTCTTTTCATTTGGTTGTTTGTTTTGCTTTGCTTGTTTTAAGACTAAGGGAAGTTTTAAAGTCAAGGGGGTAAAAAGGCCCAGTAGTAGGATGGCAGGACAACTTGATGGCTGCCAACAGAGGCCAAAGAACTCTTTGATAATGGAAACTCCCATAATGAAACTGTTTGTGTGGAAGTGTGATGGGGATGTCTAATGCAGAAAAATAATTTCCTGTATGTTGAAGCTTGGAAACAATTATTTAAGAGACTGTGTGGTAATTTTGTGAAGCTGCTTTCACTGTGATTCTGTTAGAGCTCCAAGGCTAGGCACAAGGACAGAGAGACCAGGTCCTCTTGTCCTGGTCTGTATTGCAATGCAGAACAGGTGCTGCTCTTACCCCTGTCTGCTTGGAAGATGACTGGCT
This sequence comes from Hypotaenidia okinawae, assembly GCA_027925045.1. NCBI lineage: Eukaryota > Metazoa > Chordata > Aves > Gruiformes > Rallidae > Hypotaenidia > Hypotaenidia okinawae. The sequence goes on from BSDF01000001.1 coordinate 95,130,275, forward strand.
GGACAGACCTGAATCCCCAGTGTTTCTGACTTTGGGCATTCACTACACAAATTGACATTTGTGGCAAGTAGATACCCACATGGTGGTTCCCTCGTAGAACACAGTCCATCTCTAATAATACTTTGGGTCTGGCTGGCACATTCAAAACTTTGTGGAGTTTTCCAAAAAATGTTCCTGAGAGGTTGAAGGCTTATGGGTGATTGTGAGACCCAGAATACAAATTTCTTTCCTGATACCAAATCAACAGACTATTCTAAGGCATATACTTTACTCTGTAGACCTCTATTAAAGCCAAGTATTTAATGACTTTAGAAGCAAGCAGCAATAACATAGGTTGGAAGGAGTTTTCTTCCTGCGTGCAGAGGTAGGAGTAGCTCCCCTTCCTTCTGCTGGGGTACAGATCTCTCACCTGGAGTGAGATAAGAGAATCAAGCCTGGGAATGTTTGAAGTAGTCTGTGCTGCTTCCCATTTAGTAGTAAGCAATAAATATATACAGCCAGGAAGCTTAGAATGCATTTCTTTCCTAAATGTACATATCTGTCTTGTTTTCTTTTTTAACACAAAATATTTCTGATTCCTGAAAACCCAATCCTCTCCTCAGCTTTACATCAGAAATAGGAGGAAACTTGTGTGCGTGTGGAGATTAAAATCCTGTATCCTATCAAGCTGTATCTAAAGAAATACACGTCATATCCTAAGGTGTTCCAATCACATCATGAGACACGGAAGAACCATTTCAGGTTGTTGCTCAAGCAAGCACAAAAATGTATTCAGTTTTAACTATGTACAAATACTTTGCTTCCCTAATAACTGTTGTGTCTCTTTGGCAACTCAAATTTTAGTGTCTTTCACGTGGTCAGTGAGATACTTTTAATGGGATTGATGATGATTGACCACACGGTTGCAAGCCATTTAAAGACCATGCATGATATTGACAGTTTCTCATTTTTGGATGAAAAACTCTGTCCAGAGTAACAAGATAATTTACCTTTGGGAAAATACAACTTGAATTTACCCCAGGGACTATCACACGATCACCTTGGCATAACTTTTCCTGGGTTGTCTATCCGGAGCAGTTCCTTTAAATGTGGGAGGCTCAAGCAGTGACTGTTGTGCAAGTGTGTTTTTAACTCTTCTCCGTGGGAGCTGGTAAACAGACTTGATAATGATTGTGCTTCCCTTTGCACCTTTCTTTTATATTTCTGCAGAAGGGTAGAGTTGTGTTATAGTATCTCTCAGACAGACAGCTGCTTGTATTATATTTTGGAGTGTTCTCTTTTGTATATGCGGGTTTCATATAAGCTCTTTATCCCAGTAATTGTATTTCTAAAACAGTATATGCTCGGTCTTCCTCCCAAATCCTAGTAGTGGCTTTCATGGATATTTTTTCATCTGTTTTTGTGGGGGTTTTGCTGTTTTGCTTTGTTTGGGTTTTCTGTTTTTTGTTTTTCTTTAAAGAAGTAGGGCAGGGGAGTATTTGACTTGTTAACTTGACCTGTCTTATGGTTTTGCCAGTGTTTTTTTAACACTACTCCACAGCTGTGAATAGAAGGTAGTAAAGAGCATTATATTAATACTGTGATAGGGCTCTGTATGTGTGAAATAACAAGTGGGACTGAAAATATCAGGTACTGGTATGGCTGCATTGTCTGGAGCCCAGCAGACACCAATGTAGTGTTTTGGTGCTGCATCGTCAGGATTCCTGATTTCCCATCTTTTACCCTCCCCAGGCTACTGGGGTCACTTATGTGTCATTATCTTACAGTACTGGGGCTCAATATGTAGTAAACCACAATTATTTACAGAGGTTGATAGCATAGTCACCTCTGTCACTGTGTGGTCTTTGTAATCTTAACTCAAGTGAAAAGAGTTAGGGGTTGGGTTTCTTCCTCCATTGCCTATGCTTCCTTACTTCCCTTTTGTTACAAACTCTGCAGCTCAGTTGACTCTGTGACAGTTCAGTTAACTGACATTTTGGGGACATAGTTTGCATGAAAGAACCTACAAAACAAAAACTACACTTCATCTTCAGAAGTTGAGTTCTGAAAAACTCTCCTGAAGCAAGATTCTGAGAGCAATAATGATAATAATTGCTATGTCGTTAATTATCATATAAAATCTCTTCCATCTGAAGAATGTTGTTTAGGCTGCAAAATCAAGCACCAGAGATGTCTGACCTAGAAGTTACCCATTCAGCTTTAGCTCTGGTCCTTTTGAGTATCTGTCCTGTGTGCAAGCTGGTTTCTAGAGGATTTATAGTTTCTGTCTGTAATTAAGTTGTCACAACTCTTACGGGGCCATACATAATGTGTTGCTGGCACCTCAAAAACTTAATTTTCCTGTATCTTCAGGAGGCCTTTGCAGACTTAATCTAATTTGAAACTACCGTATGTCTGCATATAGCATGTTATATAGCGAATATATATGCAAGACTTTGAAATTAATAAAGTTTTATGATCAGATTCTGGAACTAGAGTCCCCTGTTGCCACGTACATTTTCCTCTTCTCCATCACGCTAAGTTCATTTGTGTTATCTGTGCTTCTGTGTATGCTGCCTCTAATGCCCTCGTGCACTGAGTGGCATGAGCAGGTCCAGTGAAGAGTAAAAATCTGTAATTTAGGTGGTGGTGAGTAGGTTTCTGGTAACTTTCAAGGCTGTATTTGTAACAACCACTTTATTTCCAGTGATCAGATTATTGGTGATGTTATGGTTGCACTTTCTTCATTTCAATAATGAGGTTTCTGTATTCAGAAGTGGCAGTTGGCTGTTTCAGTGGGTTTTTTTGTCTTGCTAATGTTAGTAACAGAGACTTTTTAACTTGTTTTGCAGATATTTTTTTGCTTGCCTGTACAGACAACTAATCCAACAGTGCACTTGAGTTAATGTTCTAGCTTATATTTCTGTTCTGCAAACACTATAATGGAGCTACTCATGAAGTTATTTCAATGGATTTACTCATGCAAAAAGCTAATAATTTGCAGGTGGATTTATAGGGTTGGGTCTCCTTTATTTTCTGCTAGGTAACTGCTGAAGGCTCTCAATCATTAAGCCATTAGAATACCTTCAACCAGCTGCTTAACTCTGCCTATGATCAGGAAAACCAACTCAGCTGCAAAAGGGGAAATACTGTCTTTGGAACCAGGGAAACAGAGGACAGAGTGGGCACTCTTCCTTCATCTTAAGACGAAGGTATGATGATTTGGACTATGCAGAAGAAACATGATAAATGCAGTAATGTCCCTCCTTTCTTTTGTTAAGAAAGCTGCTTGATAAAGTGGTGGTAATGCTAATGATCAGATCAAAAGGTGAAAGTTTAATCTTGGACCAATATGGTATTATTCTTCAATTAGAAAACAAACTTTTTTTTTTTAATTCTAGGAGATAACTATAATGATTTTCCACAATAGTTTCTGGGGGGGGGTTTGGGTCATAGTTATGTACCCAAAAAATTATGCAAATAACTAAACTATAAATCTTGGCTCATGCATTTGAATTCATCTGTTGCAGCCTGTTTTCTGTATCATCTCCTTTGAGAAGAAGAGAAACCCAAAGTATAGGTTTTTAGTATTTCCAGAGGGGTTAAAACTCACATATCAAAATGGATACATTGCTTTTAACACTGCTGCCTTTTTTTCCCCTCTTCCCTTCCTTTCCCCATCATCAGTTGCAAGCAGCTGACAGTTGCTGAAGGTAACGCTTCTGCTTCAGGTATTTCCTTCTGCCAAGGTTTTCACGATTCTTCCAGCCTGACCTGGACACCATCTTTTCTTCCCACTCCAGCATCCCCTCCAGCTCTGGCCTGGGTTCTTTGCATTGCATCACCTTGCAATAACACGCTGTGGGGTGGGAACACCTCCCCAGAGCACACGTATGGTACCTTTCTCAGCCCTCCTTTCCCTTATTTTGCTTTCTTGCCCTTCTCACATTTTACTGTTTTGTTTCTTCCCTTCTTATCCTCCCTGGTGAACATTCATTAACTTCAGGTAATTTCAAACCTGTGGGGGCTGCCTTGCCCAGCATGCGTTGCTCAGGGTGGAAGAACTTGTCTTTGTGAGTGAGTGAGTGTGAGGGAGATGGCCTGCAAATGGCTAAAAGCTTTCTGATGCTACACACGTGGACTGAAAAGGAGTAAATGGCTGCTACGCTGGTGTGCCCACACGGGAGTTTATGATTCCCTCTTAGCTTCCCTAGCCACTTGACAACACTCTGCTGCAAGCAATCAGGCTGCAGAAGATCACTGTGATTTTTGAGAGCACAGGTTTTTGGCATTGCCCAGGGTCCCTTGCTGAGCCTTGACGTCCCATTCTGTGGTCCAAGCAGTTTTGAACCCTACAACTGGTAAAAGATTCCCTTCATGGTTAAAATATAGGACAGGATAAGGGAACTTGAAAAAACATTGATCTAAAACATTCCTTGCACAAGCACACCCGGTTTTCTCAGGGTATACTGATGCTGGCTCCAAATGCTGTGATTTGGATCTATTCCTAAATAAGAACAACCAACATAATAACACATTATCCAGAGCTATAGCTCTGCAAATTAAATGTTTGCTGAAAACAGGACTGGAAGGGGAGCTCTAGTTCACATAATGCTCTGTAATATGCTTAAGCGGTATCTATATAGCTAGGGAACTTGAGGTGTATTTGTTTTTCATTGCCATCTTTTCAAACAGTGTCACTAGACTTGCAGCCAGCTCTCAGGTTGTTTCAAGAGACTCTGATGTTCCTCCTTTTATGGTTCATAACTGTCTTCATTGACATAAATGTGGCATGTAGGGAGATCTCGAGTAACAAGGAGCAGTAGTGGAATATTAACCCTGACGTGCCCTAGTGCTAACAGCTTTCCCTTTTCAAGCACCAAGAAAAACCAAAAGAAGCTGACTGTAGTAGAAAATGATGCAAAAATAATGCTAATAGTTGCAAGAGAGAGAAAGCTAGCAGGAAAGTACCTGTTCCAATCTGATCATGTTCATCTGGGTAGCCGAACACCTTCGGGGGTGCTTCTTGCATAGGGAGCTGAACCTACTTGGGATGGATACGTGGCTCTGTGCAGGCTGGGTGTGCACTCTCCCATGCCATCTGGGTGCAAACCAGCTTCCTTTGGCAGATGCATGCCGCAAGAGCAGCGGGATGTTTCTCATCATAGTTACCTCGGGCACCTGGCAGAACCAGACAGTCTTCTTGTACAGAGCAGAGAGCCATTGCTCTGATTCTTCTTTTTCCATCCCTTCTTCCTGAATCTAATGGATGCTGTCAGAAGAAAAGCAACTTATTTTGATTGTACCATTCTGCACGTTTCATTTCAGTTTGTGTGTTTGATTCATCTATTGCAGCTAAACAAAATCCTGCTGATACACTGGCACAGACAAAAAGGATGATCTGAGCACGATAATGTAAGCACAGGTCTGGCAGGGTTGATCCAATTTCTTGCTTTGCCACAGACTCTCTGTTCTGGCTTGAAGAATTCACATGACTTCTCTGGGCTTCAGTGCCTCATCTGTAAAATCATGATAAAATTAGGTGATGAATGGATTTTTTCAGTTCACTGGCCAAACCGTAAAATCAAAGGAAGAGGCAAGAATTTGGTTCAGAACAGAAACATCCTAGCAAAACAGACTGAGCAAACATAAAGGTCATTTGGAGTGCTTCATTCAGTCTAAAATGAACTGCTGTGATTCACTTTATATATTTGAAGAAAACTCACCTTTTTCTTTGACAAAAATATTGTATTGAAATGCAAATTTAGTTTTCATGACAGGATCTGAATGAAAGATTGCCATTGCCAAACAGTTCTCTGTTTTCCTCTTTTATACTCTAGCCCTTCTTACTACTTTACAAGTATTACTCATCAGGGTTTAACAAGTTGTTACTCTACTATTTGGGCAAATAATAACAACAGTAATAAACTGTAGTTTTATATAAGGTCTTGTTGCTCTGACATAAGTATTTAATTGCCTAACACAGTCTGTCTGTGTATATGGAGGAAGCAGGGGGAGGTCACCAGGGTATTTCACATAGAGGTATTCGTATCTGGATGGAAAAGCAGACAAGTCATCTTCCTTCCAAGAGTAATTCTTGTTTTGGAAAGAAGTGTGCCTTCGTGGTGGAAAGGCCAGTGCTGCTAATCCCCCATCTGGGTTTGGTGCCAACTCTGCGTCTGAATTTGATCTAATCTCACTCCCGTTAACATTATAAAGCAAGTTTTATTGTGAACAGAATCAACCACTTCTGTGTGACCTTGATGAGTCAACCTTTTTGAGCTCCATTTTTCCCTTCATTGATTAAATAAGGAATCATCCTTCTTTCTTCACAGGGGTGTCTTTCTGTAGAATTCCCTCAGTGTTTGTAGTGTGCTTTGAGATAATAATTTCTCTCTGTGGACCTTCAGTAACATAACATGCAGATCAAATTCAGCTTGGTCAAACACCTGGTAAATCTAGGAGATGGGTCTCAGAGCAATGACCATGGTGCAATCTTTCCCTTCTGTGTCTTTTCTCCTCTTCTTTTATGCTTTAGTAATGAGAATGAGCTTTTATATGGACTATTAACACTGAACAGGGTTCTGGGGGAATGAAATGTCATTAAAATATAAAAGACAAATAAGTTGTCTTTGCTTTTTTTTGAAGTTTAGATAGCATTTAGATAGATAAAATTGGTGCCTAACATCATCTGATAGAATCAGCAGAGCAGTGTATCACATAGCAATATAGGGATAAACTAATAACAGCCTGCTAGTTAAAAGATTATCTTTATTATGCCTAAAGAGCAGAGTTCCACTGCTCCCCTGCAGCTATTTCTGTACTAGTGCTTCCGTCAAAAGCAATGCTGGAAGGATTTCTGGGAAAAATAAAGCTGGAGAAATAGTTGTTGTTCATATGAGCATCTGACACAAGTTATGTAACTTCTAAAAATCACTGCAGCAAGTTCTGAACAACGTGTAAAATGAAAAAAATGCGCACAAAACGCAGAGAGCAGTGAAGAACTACAAGGCCACTTGGAAACTGCTGTGCTGTATTACTCCGCACAGACACATAATCTTCATCCTGGTTGGAGACAGAGTGCCTGGGATGCTGTAGATTGCCCACCTTCGTCCATAACTAATCTCTTTGTTTACTGAGGACTAAATGAGAGCTATGCATGCTCCTGGAGGATGACCTCCCCAGTGGTTTAATTTCTCTTTTTTTCTCGATAGAGTATTGGTGACAAGGCATGAGAAACAGAGCAAGAGAGAGAGAATATGTGCATACTGTATTCTTACATTTACTCTCTAGTTACACAGAAAAAAAAGTCTACTTGAGAAAATTTTGCTAATTCCTATGCAGGGAGCTCAAAAAGAAATATTTTTGCTACCTGTTCTGATTGCACTGGTTCAGACTACAAGAGCATGGATAACACTATGCCTGGTACTGCTGATTCTGATCATCAACTACATGTCTCTGAACTATCAATAACAAAACTGACACAAACCAAAATACAATGTCAATTTCTGTTTGTTTCTGTTCCAAAGGACAATGCTACTTCTTTTTATTTGTTTCCATTTCTTTAATCTTCAGAAGTTTTGCTTTCAAGGCTTTCTCTGTGGTTTGCCAGGGTGGAAGTAGGCGAAGTCTGAGGTTCTTGTACAATTTCCTAAGTCCTAGACCTAGGCTGAGTAGAAAGCCCATTTGATTCATGACTGGTGAAGATAAAAGTCCCCAAATTAGCCCATGCAACTTATTTCAATGCAGAGTCTCGGTGAAATTGGTGCTGCTTTTCACAGAGACTAATAGTTTGGCCTGTATCCAGCTGCAGAATTGAAGTCTCTAGTGGCTAAAAGAAAAGCAAGAGGAAGAGATATCTTTTTTTTTTTTCCTTTTTACTAGAAAAACGGCCTGTCCTATGCAGAATCCTTCCCAATTTGGCAAGCCTCCTGAAGGGAGTTCAGACCAGCAGTGCTAGATGGCTGGAGTACTCGTAGAAATGCCTTGGAATACTTCTTGGTAATTACGCTGATCACTTTCTAATGTTCTAATATAGCTTATTCGTGGTTGGCGAATGTTTATTTTCAGAAAGCAGGCTGCTGAAGTTAAGCCAGCCTGTGAGGCTGTGCCTTTGCCAGGCCGCGCTCTCAGGGGAGGAGTGTGTGAGTGGAGAGCCCGAGGTGGCACGGCATGAGCCAGCTACCGATGGACTATTCAGCCATGGGTGCCTTATCCCTAGGTTCGCGTTGTGTGGGAGTGACAGGTGGGAGCCCCCAGCGACCGGGCGAGGCAGGAGTTAACCCGGCGGGCGGGATGGCGGCGGCTCCGAGCAGCGCGAGCAGTGCAGCCGCTAGAGGGGACTCAAGGCCCGCACTGCCTGGGTCCGGGTCACGCGTTGGCTTTCCTCAGGAGCCACGCAAGGGCGGAGGAGCAGGTGAGGCAGAGCTGGTGGGCCGGCTCCGCGGCTGAGCCGCCGGCCCGCAGCGCTGCGGGCAAATGGGGGTAAGGATGTCTTTAGCCCGCAGCAGCGAGGCGTGGAGTCGGCGCCCGCAGAAGGCAGTGCGTTTTGCTCAGTGCAAAGTCAGGAGTAAGAGCGGGACCCAAGCGTGCCTGCGTGACCAGAGGTACCTCTGAGGTACATCAGAGTGTGCCGGTGGAGCCACTGCCTCTGCCAGGTGCTTGTTAGCCGGTGGATCACGCAGGTGTTCTGTTTGTCCCACCTTCACCGGGTGTACCTAAAGCCTGATCTGTGTTTTAGGAAGTATGCACAGCACAGGCCTAATAGTGATCTGTTCTGCAGCAGAGGGAGATAAAATTTAAAGGTGTACGCACTCTTTTCGGCTGGAGATTGCATGCTGAGTTGTGTCACCCTTGTGCGGTACACGAGCTTTTCTGCTACTAATGTGAAAATAAAAGAAAATTCAGCCTGCGTAAAGGAAGGATCTGCCTGTGGAATGCTCTCTGAGTCAGAGTTTCGTGTGTGGTCTTTAAACCTTAAAGTTGTGCCATGCAACTGACTTCAGGAGCAGAAACTGTTTCCAGCTTCGTTTTGGTTAAACCATTAAACACTGGTGTGAGACTAAGGATGGAGGGTGAACGGTTGTTTATGGCTGTGATGTGCTTCAATCGGTTTTGTTTACAGCTTCCACTTCCACAAAGACCCTGGGTATCCTAGCTGCCTAACACCCTGCTGCAAGCGGTGGTATCCTACACTCTCTAGAGCGCAGTCCCTTTCTCAGAGCAAATTACTTTCTGTGGTATCAGTAATGAATCAGGAACAGTAATGAGGTTTTCTTTTATCAGGAGTTTTAACGTACCTGGAAAATGTTCTGAGCTGCTAGTCGAGCACAGCAGCGGGGGATGCTATGCTCTCTAGAGGGCAGCTTATGGATAGGCCTCTAGGTTTGCTGAACTTATGAGCAGCAAATCCAGGCTTGTAGTTCAGGAGTTACCTTATTATAGACATGTGTATTCTCACTGAGAGTTGAATGTACACCTAAGTGCTTTCCCAGTTTCCGTATTTCAAAGTCTAGCCCAGGTCCTTGTAAAATCTGAGAGAAAACTTCCATTTGCAGAGATGGATTTGAAGTAATTATCTTTTTGTAACCATGTAAGAAAGGATGGCATTCACATATGGATGTTTTGGGGGTCTGGATTCTAAATAGGTCCAAACCAGAATTTATTTTTAAAGTTATCCTTGGACTGGAGAACCAGTGCAAGAATTGTGCTTATTTTATATATGGAGAAATAATATTTAAATAATTTAGCAGTAAATGGCTAGAAAAACTTGGTAAGTTTGAATCTGCTTTGCTTTATGTTTTTTTATAATAGCACATCACATATTATGATGTGAAACACTCAAGGTTGTTAAGATAATGTTCACTTGCGCAGCAGATGAGTCAGCTCTTCAAACCCAATAATTACTATCCTCATTGATTCATACTATCACTCAACCCATGATGGGTCATTTGTAGCTTCCAGTCTTCTGGACACAGCCATATGGCATCCCAGTGGGATCCAGGGCACTGACTCTGGGCTATTACAAAGGATACATGGTTGGCACGCTAGACTACTGATTAAATATTAACTACAGCAGACACACTATTTCCACTGTGCCTTGAAATGAGTCTTTAATTAGAAAGAAAATAACAGCAGCAAATGAAGTTTCATGGTTGTTGTCTGAAGTAAATATTTTGACCCACTGCCTGTGGTACAAGCTCAGAAAAGTCCCCTGAGACTTTGAGGCTGCCACTCAGACCAAACACAGGTGTCTTGAATGGTATCCAGCTGCCAATCATCTGACATAGGTAGGGACATTTAAATAGGAGAGGTGATTTGCCTAGATAAAAAGAACATAACCTCTGTTAAATTTAGCCACATCTTTTCTAGGACCAGCTACTCTTGAAGCTGTAGTTGTATTGGCAAATGAAAAATATATTTTTTTTTCCCCTTTTTTTCCTTCTTTTTCCTCATGGTGGAAATTCATGTCAAAAAAATTTACCAGCAGCTTTAATTCAATTCTTTAACAGTCTCGTTTATTATTCTTACATGCCCTAATAGCAGAGCCATTGGGTTTAATTACTTGGGGGGCGGGGGCGCAGGAGATACCTGGTTAAGGATGCACGGTTTACAGTTCATGAATAATGTATGGGTTTAGGAACATAACTTTAATGTTTTATCTCTTTATAAGATGCTGAGATAATCCAGAATTTATTTTTTTGACTGCAGAAATGAAAATGTAATTTATTTTATTTTTTTTTACTTCCTTATTCCTAACCCCTTGATTTTGTCTTTGCTGGTTTCCAACCCCTGAGAAGCCTTTCCTAAAAATGAAGCAGATTCTTAATGTTTAAAATAACCTCTAATTTACTTGTAATTAAACAGAAATAGGTTTGATAGTGCTTAATACTTCACACAAGTCGAAGGGAGTATTTTCTCAAGTCATTTGAATTTTTTATTGTAAAGAAGCACAGACTCACTGTTCCTGTCAAATAACGTACATCTAAAGTTTATAGCAAGCCAGTGCCATGTTTTTATTAAAAAGAAATATGATTAAGCGACTTAGAAAACCAGTGGTTTAACGTGCATAAATCCTGCCACTCTGTGTTATAAGCCCCAAAAGTGACTATTTTGTCTTTTAACACAGTTTTCTCAGGGACAAGGCTGAGCAAAATATCTTGGTGTGTTATTACAGATTTGTCTTACTTTGGGGTTATATTCATTTATAACTTAATTACGACCATGGTCTTGGAAACAGTTGCAGCTGTGGATCAAAGCAAAAGCTCATCAGCAGCACTGCTAGTACATAGTACCAGACTTTGAAAAGTATATATTATAGCAAAACTTTCTTACAGAGGATCCCAAGCAGCTAGTGGTTGTTTTATGCCCTAGAAAGTTTGATTTATCACATATTAAATGCTTGCCCTCATGTTGGTATTTTATAGTGTCTGTTTTTTAGAACCACTGCTACTTTTTGTCTGCAGCGTGTATATACTATAGACTTGTTATTTCCATAAGTGATGCTTGCATCACATGCATTCACATGACACCTTGGTGAATTTTCTTTTGTTAACTTTCACAGCAGTCCATTTATTAATTGAAGTATTCTATGTGATTTTTAGCAGCAGTGGTTTTGTTAAAGACCCTAATGAATAAAACAAACACGTTCCACCCCCGCCCCCAATATTCTACCCTGGGTTATATTTCTCCAAGTTGAAAGCATGTATTAATTCTGTTCTTCGCTTTTTAATTAAAGCTGGCATCTGTAACTGAGGTTCAGGCTTGGTTTAGTAGTCTTTAAAGTAGTGATGTCTTAATCCACAAATGAAAGTGAATGTTTTCTCTGTAAACAATTAGGAAGACTGTCTACTTAAGCAGGTGAGAAGATAACAAACATAAATTGTGCATGTTGGTATTGAAGAAACTCTCTACTTATTAAGTGAGGACAAAGTGTTTCTTCTTGGAAACAGAGGAGCTGTTAATAAGATGTGAAATTACGGAGATCACAGAAGTTTCTGTGGAGATTGTGCCTTCTGAAGTCCCACTTTGGTCGCTGGTGCATGCTGAAACTCTCATTAAACCCTTTAAAAGTGGCAGTGATGCCCATTGCCAGCAGTTGAAAGGCCTTTCCAGCTCCTGGTGTACCTGCCAGACCATTTCAGTGCTTCTTGTGCAGAGGTCTTGGGTGGTCTTCCTCAGTTACATCCAAAGGGGAGCTCTCTGCAGTACTCCTGTGCCCCTTCATCCCTGTAAACAACCAATAGCAAAAGGGAGAGTGTCTTCCTGTGGCGTTTATCCATAGGGTAGGAAAGGCGGCTGGTCAACATCCTCCCTTCATCAGCAAAACTAGTCCAAAGACTAAAACCCTTCAGGACATTTCCCATGACTTTCCAAGGTGTTGGGTTAGGCCTGTTGCAAATGTTCCCTCTTCCCCTTCTTTGTGTTCTATTTCCTCCTACATTATGCATTAAGGCTTCCAAAGTCTCTAAGAAATCCATTTTGAGACTTTCTGGATTCATTCAATAAGTTACATGGAAGAGAAAAACAGCTGCTTTGCTAAGCTCTCCGTATTGGCAATAGGTCAGATTCTACCAGCATTTTCTCTCCCCTTGACTCAGAGTAGACCTCCTGAAATGCATATGGATTCTTCTAGTTTCAGATGGAACAATTTGAAGCAGAATGTAGCCCATTATACTTAATTACATGAAAATCATCCTGTAAAGGTCTCATTAGTCTTTCCCTTTGTGCTGCTATTTTTCTACTTTAATCATTACAGCTAATATGTGTGTGATATTGGGTCTGGCTGTTTATGTACAGAGAGTTTGTATTATAATACTTTGTTTGAATCCCTAGCTATGTTCTTGTGTTTTCTTTTGACAGTAGCAGGACTTGACTTAACAAAGGGATATGTGATTTCAAAACTATAATGAGTCTGCACTAGAGAAAACTCCATTAAGTCAACAGGTGCCTGGTTTTTCGTTGGGTTTTTTGTTTGTTTGGGTTGGGTTGAGGTTTTTTTACTGTGCCAGGAACTCTGCAATATGTGACTATTTTCCTTCAGGTTCCTCAGCATCATCAGGCCTTTAAATATAACACATATCGGAGATAGGGGACTTGTGTAGAAACTTACTGATTTTACTCCAGGGTTGCTGTGGTGCTGCTGCTGAAATGGAAAATATTAGTGTTTATGATAATAGAAAGAAAATGAGTAAATTTTTCAGGGCTTGGAGGTGCAGTGTCTATTTATGTTACCTGTTAGCAGGTAATGCAGTCTTTGAAGATCACTGCCCTGGGCTGTGTTCTTGTCACTCTTTCCTCCTTCATATCTGATTGAATAATTGAAAGGAAATTCTCAGGGGGAAGTGGGCAACTATTTGGTAGCACTCTTGCTTGTTAATTGGAATAATATCTTAATAACCCAACATGTCATTTTGGATACTGTGGGACATAGGGATCTAAAATAGAAGACAAAAGTGCTGTTATCACTTTGTCATCATAGATCTGAGAGTATTTGTGGATGTTTTATGGCTTTGTATTGTAAGAGGATTAGCTCCATCTTACTTTTGCATTATGGCAACAGTTGTTATTAACACTTCTGTCGTTAAACCTTCTGACTGAATGCAAACCAGTGCAGTATATTGTGGTAGGTGGGTAGATGGTACATAGGGCTTCCAAAATGCTTTCAACTAAAAGGTGTTGTAGAAAATACGCAATAATACAATGTCTTTCTGATTGTGTTTGGTTGTTGTGTGTGGTGGGGGCGTGATTTTCTTTGGAGGGTTGAGGGGGTGGCATGTGTGCATGCTACCTTTCTCTTGGTGATACCTGTTTTCTATTGCTTAGAGTTATGGGACAAAGTCATCCCTTTTCTTGTATGCTATATAATTTCAGGTCCTACCACGTTATAAGGACATATGTCTCTTGTCAAAAGGCACTCACAGAACCTTATTTAATTTTTACCTCTGACCTTACTAAGCCTAGAAAATACAGCCTGTGAACCCAGACTATTGATGTGTTAGACCTGCTGAAACACTAATCAGGTGGTAGGATGGCTGATTTCTCTCCTTTTCCTCCAAGGAGTGAAACAGTTGCTCAGAAATGACCCAAATAATTTTTATTAATGGGCCCAACATTACTTTCATTTCAAAAGAGACAAATCATTTAATAAAATGTGTGTTCAGTTGTGTTCATTAGTGCTAATCAGTAGTTCATTAAACCTTAATCATATCAATTTCGGGCCACTAATACTCAGGTAGTTTAATAAAGGACCCAGCAGTAAAAGAGCACATGTTGCATATTCAGGAGCATATTCATCCATAGCAAACCCCACGCTGTCCATTCAGTTGGGTATCAGGGATGCAGTAATAACAGATGAAAGCATAAAAGTGTACATGGCAAAGCACAACTGGTAACAGTTTTAGCTAGGGCAGCATGCTGTGCTTAGATGTTAAGAAGGCTTTGTCCCATCGAGAGCTGTTGTTGACTCAGGTGGGAGCGCTGTTCAAGCAGACTTTTGACAATCGAGTTAGCCTCGTCGGTGGAAACAGCAGGACAAAGTATATTGGGAATGCTTAGTATTTCAATATTTGTAAAGCAGCATATTGCAGAACACTATCTATAGTCTCCAGTTTATAAAGCAATTAACATGTGAAAAATTTTAGGGTCTGTGTAGTTGTAGTGAAGTCACTGCTACTAGTGTCGTACTCAAGGCTCGTGAATCTAGCTTAGTACTTTCCTGACATCTCATGTCGTCTTCCTCGAACGGTTGTTACCAGTGGAATAGTTCTTTCTGGATGTATGTGTAAAGCCCAAACTGTGCCACAGACAATGCTGAGCAAACAAGCTTCACTTGCTGCTATTTCTGTATTAAAAAGTCAGTCGGAATTTCATGGTTTGCACTGAAGTCTGAGGAGCAAGACTGACTCGTATCAATATACTAATCCTGTGTCAGAGCTCTGATGTGCCAGAAATATCATGAGCTGTTTTATTCCAGTTAAAATTTTGTACTAATGCATGTTGGTACAAGCGTGTCAGTCCTAATTGCTTATGTGAATGAAACAAGAGTCAACAGCTGGTTAGAAAGATGAAATTTTGGGGAGAAGCCTGGAATTACTTGCTGCTTGTTCTTAAGATTTTTTTTCTTCATTGAAATCCAGTCATAGTTTTTTTGAGATGCAGGTGTCTATATTTTAGGTGTCCATAACTGAGAAGGTATAGCAACATGTGAGTCTCCTCCTTCCGAGAAGTGCAGTGTACTGTTTTATCATCTAGTACAGTAAGATGTCATTGCACAGTGAGGTCATCCTTCTGATCCTTTCCAGGTAAGAAAATTATTTTTTATCTCTAACCGGACCCCTGCATTAATCTCTTTTTTTGCACTATCATCTTTCTTTCTGACTTAGAAGATCTCATCAACAATGTTGACCCATTTCAGTGAGAGACCTTGATATTTGTATCAAAATTTTGTCCTACAATAAAACAGAAAGAAAACAAGAATTTACCTCATCCTTCCTCTGTAGACTGAGTAGTATATACAGTTTAGTTCCTTTATTTCGGGCTCTGTAACCACCCCTTTCTACCTTTTGTCTTTTTTGTATCGAATAAGGAAGTGAAAATGTTATGGGAAGATCTATTCAATACCAGCTGTATTTAGTAAATGAATTTCCAGTCATATTAATGCAATGGAGTCATAAGTGTTTCTGCTACGACAGCTATATTCATCATGTCTTTACTAAGCACTCTTGTATAGGTAAGTAAATGGTCTATTTGTTTTCCCAACCCACTCTCATCAGAAATGCATACAGACTGATCCCAGATCATTGCTATCTAATGTCTCGATAGTTTTTACAACTGTGTATTCATCTTGTCTGTCTGAGGGTCTCCTTTTAGTCTGCCTTTTTGTTGACCGGAGTCTCGTGTAATGCACTTCGCCATCTCTCTAGAACTGCGTTTAAAATAAAGCTGACGTTACAATAGGTTGACGATGCTTCAACATACTGGATAGGGACTTGTCAGCAGCTCCAAGCAGCCGTGTGGCTTCAGACATTGCTGTCAAACTTGCACTGTACCATTTGGATTTCCAGCCCGGCAGGTACAGGTTAACATTTTAGCACAGCGTGGTATTTTCTTCCACTGTTGTCTTGTCACATGACATGTGGAGCAAACAAGTCTCCTGGAGTCAGACAGGTCTGTGCAGATAGGCTGCACCCCCTCGGCACAAATAGCATACTCTGTTCTTGGATGCTTTCCTTGCTGCCCCTTTTCTCTTCCTTTGAAGCTTACAGACATCTTTGGCATACACAGTATGGCAAAGTCTGAAAGAAGAGTTTAGATAAGAACTGGAGAGAGGAGACAGCTCAAAGCATGTGCAGCCCAGATTTGGCAAAGGGTCCAATGCAATAACTTTCAAGGATTTGCTTAAACTGTTTGCAATAGGAAAGTGCGTGTTTGTGTAAAATCAGAAGAAAATCAAATCAGAGGGTTTTGGGTAGTCTTACTGTTGGCAAAATGAAAAAAGTTCAGCCTATAAAAGGCTGGTGGTAGACTGGCCTGAGATTGTTATACCTGAACTGGTTATACTTACGGAAGTGGCATGTCAGACACTGAAGACTTCAAAATGTAACTACTTTGATCTGAATACGGAGACTCAGGTGCTTCTGGACCCTGTCTGGAGTCACTGGCACTGTTTCAGCAGTTGAAATTAAAGCTGGATTTTAGTATGTCGGCTTTTTTTTTCCCTTTCTTTTTTCTTTTTTCTTGTACTTGTTTTCTTTCTTTTATTTTGTACTGTCATAAGGGATTTCTAAGGGGAAAAAATACAGCTTAGCTAAAGAGCAAGGCTCTCAATTAGCAGCTGTAACAGACTTATTCTCTGTGGCCCGGGATACCTGGGTTACAATGACTAGTGGACAAGTACCAGAATATAAATAATACCATATTGTGAAGCAAGGATGGAAAGAGTGTAATTAGTAACACATATTGCTAATAAAAGTTACGTACTGGTATTGCTCAGGGTATAAAACAATTTAAACATGTGATTTCTTTGCAAAATAGTAAGAATCTAGACTGAAAATATGAATAAAATACTGTGTTTAAGAATAACAGTAAGGGGATATTTGAAAAAGATTAATCCCATGTTTTATACAGGGTAATAAAATATTATGAACTGGATATATTTCTAAAACTGCTACTAAGGGGAGCTAGATGATGCAGGGGGATTGCTAACGTGGTGTAGAACCACTAAACTTTGCTCACTGTAGTTCTGGAAATTTTAATAAGAAGCGAGCCTTCTCTTTCTCCTTAATAGCTGTGTGATGTCCTACATGAAAACTGCGTGGGTGGGTTTTCATTCTAATACTCAATAGCCAGATGTTCACATCGTGCAATAAAACAGTGTGTTAATTTGTGGTTGCGTTCTCCACGGAAACTGGTATGGGAATGGGGGCTGGGCACTGAGCTGGAGGCTAGAGACTGAGCCTTTAGCAGATAGTCTGTGTTTACCCACTGAATATGATTTGAGTACTTTTAAATAAACAGGTTTTGTTTTGTCTTGTGTTTCGGTAGGGTATGATTGCGTGTATATGGTTTACTTTTGGTTTCATAATTGCCTTTAAGTTGGCAGCAGCTATTCAACCAGCAGAAATGACTTCTTTGAAGTTGGCAACCTGAATTCCTTGTGATCTAATAGGTCCTTTCCAACCAAGACAGTTCGGTGATTCTCAGGTTGTTACTTTCCCTATAGCTGAGATCCCTTCCAGACATCCAACACATCCTTTGTTTTCGCTTGATTTTTTAAAATAATAATTTTATGTTAACCTGTTGCCTTTGTTGGACCTTCAGATGAATTTTGTTCTCTGAAGCACTTTCAACTTCTTCGTGGGCTTTGGTTTTCAAACTACGCGTGTTCTGTCTGTACTCTGATCCACTGTATGAAAGAGGTGGGAAAACCACACTGAGATGAAGAAAGGGGCTTTGTCTTTTTTTAATTAACTGATAAAAAACAAAGGAAGTGTATTTGAAGTATAAATAAAACTTGGCTTATTTGAAGTATAAGATGTTGAAGGAGAACGTTAATAAAAAGATATGTCAGGAAAACTTGAGTGAAATATAGAAACTCCAGGAAGGAAAAGTAGTAAATGATACATGAGAAACCAGGTTAAATATGCAGAATGCATAAAAAATGTGTATAAGAAATCTTCAGTCAAGCCAAGGGTCATTTGTGCTGTAGGGAAACCTGAATGGTGTTATTAATGAATGAGGTTAATGTTGCTAAAAGCTGAAATGGGTTGTTTACAGTGGTATTTGTTCAGAAGAGTACCTGAAGATCCCATACTACAGACTATGATAGGTGTTTCTTTTGTGAGGAAGTAAAGTAAGGGTTATAATACATTAGACATGGGAAAATTAAAACATCTGCAAGGAATTGCATTTGCAAGGATTCAAAATAAGTAAGGCAGGAAATTGGAAATCTGATGGCAGAACATAGAGGAAAGTAATGTAGAGATAGATGAATAGTGTTTCCTGCAGCCTGCATTGCTGGAGCTGTGGTGTGGTAGCAGTACGTTGTCATAGCAATACCTGATTTTAAGAAAATGGAGATTAAGTTTGCAAACACTTCATCAGTTGTTGGGTGTTGCAGCCTTTGTATGGATGTTGTTTGGAGAAAGCATTTGCAATTCAGCAGAGTTTAAAAAGGGGCCTAAGGGATTTGGAAGCAGAAATTGCAGTGAAAAATTATAATGAAACTAGTACTCATGTATCAACTAATATCCATGAAAATTTACCCTAAAATGTTGAAGTTTTTTGTTGACTGTATGCTTGTTTGTTTTCCCAGTAAACCTGTCTACATAGGTACTGGAAGAAGTTTTACAGCTGAAACACATGACTTCCAAGAAGTGCAATTGTTTCTGTGTTCGGTGGGTTTCAATGAAGTTTCATTGTCTAAATTCATTTCACTTTGTCTTCCACCCACTTGCTGTGAAAATTCTAATGGGAAGATGCTGATATAAGACTATTTGTTGAATAGGGAAATTTTATTTGACAATCTGAATTAATTCAAGCAAGGAGATTGGGAATAACACCAGGGAAAAGGGACTTTGGAACTCACTTTGAGAAGGACCATAACTGTAGTGATCACTGTAGATACTATAGCTTGGGTCGCAGACACTCAACTCAAATTGTCTGCAAATTAATGCATGCATGTACATTATTTCAAAGAGGACTGTAGGCAGATGGCAATAGGGATTTCTCTTGGTTAAGAACTCTTGAGTCCCTAACATGTTTTAAATACACAGAGAATGTACACTTAGAAACTGGAGTAGCTGGTCAGCACTTTACCTGAAGAGCACGTTCTCATTTTTCTATTTCTGCCGTAATCCATATTAACCTGTTGTTAGTTTATGTCTTACATTTGATTTTTATGCTAAGGAATTTTTCAAGTAAGGGATTTTAAATGATACTTGGACAAAAAAAATTAAAAGATTTTTTTCTTTCCCATTTCTGTCCAACTGGCACCGCAGACAGATGGAAAGATGTGACTAACGGAGTGTATCAGTGTATCCCTATAATGTGAATCAAAACAGCCCAGTGAAACGAAGGCTCTGGCTTTGCTCCCTTCTTTCTGATCCTAGCCTAAGGCAGACCTAAAGATCAAAGCTTGGCATGTCAACAGATATAAAGATGATGTACTTGCTTTCTGTAGGATTCTCCGAGTCTGAATTACGCTGCATGGAGCACAAAACTAATCAAATAGTAGAGCTTAAATAAGTATTTGTAAATATCTGAATCATTGAGGCTGAACTTTGGAGAGAAAACCAGCTAGCTGTCTCTTTGGCTTGTCATTCTTTTGCCTTATATAAGTAACGTCAAAATGCATTGGGACACCTTTACTTGTTCAGATAGAGATGAGTCAAACTGAATGTTTCATCATACTGTTTTCCCTCTAGTAGCTGAAGAAGTCCTTCGATAGAGCTTCACTTTAAAGCAGGTTTCTTCAAAACTACAGTTTTTTCAACATCTAAGTCTTTAGCTAGGGCAACTTTCTTTGACATTTTCTTTAAAACTGAACCTAGTAAACATCAGCCATGCGTTAAGGAAAAGAGCAGTGCCCGTTTTGTGTGACACAGGCTTATCAGCAATTGTTTCCATTTTGGAATTGGAAGGAAGGAGCTAGTGAATAGCACTTCTTATAAAGCCTGCAGAAAGGATGCTTTTTGATTTTGTTTCATTGGAGGTAGAAGCAGGACTAGATATAACTGTGTCCCAGGTATAAATGCTATGTGAGAGTTGTAGTTCAGGAGCCTGCTACCCATATTTCCTTCAAGCATCTTAAAACTGGAGCCTATACAACTTGTGACCTGACTAAAAGTAGAAGGGAGATCTAGTTGCGGTAAAGATGTAGCCTAGCCCTGGTGCTGGAAGGAGAATGGGAGGCCCTTAAACTGCAGTTTCCATGAAGTGTGTGAATGATGCAGTGAGACACAGTTTGGTTTGGTTTAACAAATTTCTGTCTGAGGACATTATCCAGGACAACTTTTTTTATTTTTTTTGTCCTCAGAGGAAAGGAATCTTTGACTAAGATTGTCTTCTCCAAAAAAACCAAAAACCCTTTTAATGGTTAATGGCTTTGCTTTACAGGTGTAAAATGCTTCCATCTGAGAAGTACAATTATTTATATGATTTTACCACCTAAGTATCCTGCTCTCCCAGATATTTTGCAGGTACTCCCCAGATAGTCCCACTAAATATTAAATATCTTCATTTGCCAAGGGCCTGCTTTTCAGTTTCCTTTGAATCCAGATATCCAAGGGAAAGACTCCTCTACAGTGCTAGAATGGAAGTACAGGGTAAAGGCTTCACAGTGTTGTACAAAAAATTCTGCAGTCAGATTTTGCCATTGTGACACTTCAAGACAAAAACCCCACAGTGGACGTCTGGTGGGCTGTATGCCCATCCTACTGAAACTTTTTAAAGATCTGGTTCATTACCCCAGTGCATAAACAAAAAGGAAAAATGGGTTCAGATTATTTACACAAAGATTTTTTGGAAACTACCTTCACCATGCCCAAACACACACTAGAAACTTCATAGTGACAGGCACATGATGTCTCTCTCTCCAGGAGCTTGGTATCTAATCAAATGTCTTGGTTCATGAGAGCCCAAGAAAATACTTGAGGGGTAAGAAGTAGAAGGCCTATACTTACTGTAAGACAGTGGTATGACAACAGTTTGGCCTTTCTGAATTTCTAGATTGAGTTGCATCAAATTCTTTCTATGTGTGTTTTTTTTTGTTTGGGGTTTTTTTGTCGGGTTTGGTTTTTTTGGTCGGTGGGTTGTTGTTTTGTTTTATTTTTTACTGCAGTTATTCAGTTAATGTTCACTTTGCCAGGTGGTATACAATGACTGGCTTATGGGGGAATTTAAATCAGGAAATGGTTAAAATCTCTTTAATTAGAAGATATTCTGTATATCAGGAGCAATGTAGAGTGTTTGAGCAAAAAAGCAAATACACAGTTGCTTCCTGAAGCCTAAATTTGAATGCTTTGAGCAGAGGTGAAAATATTTTGAAAATAAAAGTTTCCAAGGTAAGGCATTAACTTGTTTGGTAGATGGGAAGTTACTGTAAATGTGAGGATGCCCGAATGCTGGGGATCTTGGCATTTTCTGAATGTGACTGGTGCAGATCTAACGAAAACCTCCCATAGTGGTATGGCTGGATGATTTTGCTGGATGGTTTTACTGGGTGGGTGGAAGTGGCACAGGCAATGGCACTGCTCTGTAACATTATTACCACCTCATGTACCATCACAGAGGGGAGAACCTTGAATTGGGTTAATAGCTGTGAAGCTCCATGAGCTGGGTTAAACTTGCAGGACCACAGTTCTGAAGCTTTTAATTACTTCACAGGACTGCAGATGTCTTTGGCTCACTGCATTAGATATGTGTATAAATTATGTCATGAAAGCCTGCAGTTATTCATTCCAGAGCTGCTAAGATGCTTTGATGTGCTTGGATTAGATGGTGAAGAAACCCTAGCTCAGCTGGCAATATCCCACAGAGGGTAGATGCATGCATATAGTATGAATATAAATTCTCTTTGAGGCCTTACAGAGAAACAGGGTTTACATACAGATCTGACAAACTATTTTGGGTTTCTGTAGGAGGATCTGAAAAGTGGAGTGTACAACAGAAAGACTGTATGTGGAGTGCCACTTTGAAAGTTGCAGGTAAAGAACCTGCATGTGCTCTTAAGAAGAATGACTCAGATACCATTTTGTAGGTGGTGGAAACGGGCAGGGAAAGGTCGTGGCCCTGAGCATGGAGTTTGCAGTGGTTTGAAGGGAGCGATGAATGAATGGAACACGGATGCTGGTGATTCCCCTGGCATCTGAAGGGACTGGAACAGAGCCCCAGTCCATGCGTTGCCCTCCTCTCTGAGCCCTGTGCTGTTCAAATGCGAGAGGGGCAGTGTGTTTCTAACACAGATAAATCAGCATTTATTTATTTATTTATAGCCACAGGCTTATTCAGACGCTGACAATTGAGGGATTCTGTGTGAAGGAGCACTAGTCAATATGTTTATTCTCTTCCAGATAACAGCGGCAATAACAAGCACACCATGAATTTTATTAAGCCATGTTAATTTTCTGTCTGTTCTGGGAGCTGTAGGCTTTGGGTGGTATTTGTTGTTTTGCGAGGATTTTGTTGTTTGGGTTGTTGTTTGTTTTTTGTTGTGTTGTGTTGTTTTGGTTTTTTTAAGTTCTTTTAATGACTTCTGTCTCTATTTCAAAACGAGAGAGAGAATTTCATCTTTTGTAACAACAATTAAACACAGTTTGAAAGATCATAGCCTGGATGTAATAGCTAGATTCTTGGAATTTATTAACTGAGGAACTAAATGAATAATTCAAAACAAATAGCTTTCTTGACAAATGGACCCTCCAGCATTCTTAATATTTTCACTGGGCAGATCAAATTGTTATCATCATTGTTTATATCAGAGTAGATATCACTGGTTTCAGCTGAGGCTTTCTTTTAGAGTAAGCTCTTGTCTTCCCAATGTGTGCATGTTTCTCTTTGGTGGGTGTTTTGGTCCTGGTTTTTGACCTGTCGTCTTAGTTTATAGGGTTTTTCAAAACATGCCTGTAGCTGTGAGTGCAGCAACATCTTGAACTTGTTAAGAGTGATTTATTCTGCAGTCTTGAACCAGTCTTGTTCTGCAGCATCACAAGAAAGCTCTGGTCTAAAAGATCAGTTCAATCCTGATTTTTAAGGAGCCTCCCTGTGCCAGAGAAGGAATGATCTCAACTGTGGTCTTCATCCCGCTTTTTAAGTGGTCTTTTAGGAGGAATGTATCAAAGATAAGAAGGAAGACTTTTAGTTTCATGGTTTTGTAGAATGCAGTGCATGAAGTAGAGCTTTGATATATATGCAGTATTTCTGAGAAGATATATTAGAGAAGCAGTATGTATTAACTTGAGTTTGCCAAGTGCTGGAACAGTCTTCATCAGAAGCTTTGATTTTTTTTTGTAGTCCAGAGATAGCAAACATGTATTTGAGATCTCTCCTTTATCACTTTAGGGAGGGATCACCTAGAACAGTTAGGACATTGGAAAGCACCATCTCCACTGCAGCATTCTCCATATGTGAGATGTCAAAGTTAAGTGGTGAAAGGGAAAAAATAGAAGGCAAAACTGTTCCTCTTGCTGTCAGCAAAGTGCAGCAGGCTCGTGGGGAAGAAGGATTAAAATTTGGTTCACTAGAAAATCCCTTCAATGTTAGTGTCATGGGCCATGCATTTTTCTTAAAATGCTTTTGGTATTTACTGATATTCTTAGAGATTTCTTGGTTTTATCCCAAACTGTGTAGTCTTTCTAGCTTTCATGGAGCGATAATTCTTTCCGATTAGCTCATTAAATAAAATACCACCATTTGAATGACATACTTTTTTTTTAATGTACTCAAATTTTATATTTTGATTCTTCATTTTTTTCCCAATTCTTCTTAAAAACACTTATCCCTGTAAGGTTTGGGGAAGGCAGAAGGTGGTGGGAAAATGTACCAAAGACCCTTCCATGAAAAAGTGAAAGGCTGTTTGGTAGGGCTATTTGTCTAGAGTTAACTGCTGCTCAGTCTCTCTAGGACTGAGGGATTGGAAGCAGGGGAGAATATTACTTATGATAGGAACTAAAAGGCCAAAACATCAACTTTGGGCAACTAAACATGTAAAAAGCTACAGCAAGAAGCTGGTATTCATCGTGTGGCAGTTCCGGTGTGAGCCTGGCAGGGAGGAAGCCAGGACCCTTCCGCTTCACCTGCACTTGGAGGCAAGGAGCATCCTTTTGCTCTGCGGCTCCTGTGGGGGCTGTTCATGTGCTCTGAGAATTTGTGGTCTGGGGGAGGGGCAGAAAAGTGGCAGGTGCTCCGAGTTTGTGCAGAGCGAAGCGCAAAACAGTGTTTCTTCCTCCTACCAGTTTAAACCTAAAAAGACCCAGCATTTAGCCCGGATCGGTTATTTATATTTAAGAGGGTTTGGTGTCTTCCCCGCCACTCCCTATGGGCTAACTCTTCATCTGCTTGAAGTCATTTAGGGGATGTGCAATGAGAGAGCTCCCAAATGAAAAGGAAAAACATAAAAAAAAATGAGTATGTGTTAGCACTGTGAAGAGACAGCAAGCAAGGATATTTGTCCCAATGTATACATTAGAAATGTATAAATGGATCGAGCACTTGTTTCGTGATTAAGTGTTCAAAAATGCCGTATATTTTTCCTCTCATCACTTGCAGATCTTTACATGCTGTTTACTTAATAGAAAGTCTTGAAAACTTACCTAAATGCTTTGGGGATGTGTGCGTGCTTATCTAAGCCCAAATTCTGGGTAAAAGGAGTGGAAGAGCTAACTGCAAAATGAGTAGTTACTTAAGAATGTGATGCTGCAGGTGCCAACATCTAAGGTTGCAGAAAATTGACTAGTGGGGCAAGAGCAGGGTCAGCACTAATTTAAAGATATTTTTCATTTCTCACTATTTTGAATGTCCCAAATTCTTTAATGAGAAGCAAAACCAGCTTCCAAATGAAAACAGGGGAAAACAGAAAATGCATTTTTAGATTGCAAATGATCCTAATCAGCATAGATTTCTCCAGAACAGTAAAAATCAAGCCAGTCCTGCCTTTCAGTTTAGCAGGGGCATACAAACACCTAAAAATAAAGGAAGAGAATGAGAATCTTGACTAAATGACAGCCACGATGGTAGAAAGTAAAGATTGATTGCTCATTTGAAATACTGCTCCAGATTTGACCAAGATAGAAAGCCAGGTAAATAAAGTGCATTTAGTTCTAATTTGGCATACATTCCCCCCTTCCCCCTCTTTAAGTTTAAAAGCAAGATAAGCTACAAGTATTTTGAAGATTATTAGAGGGTTTTCATTTTGTTAAGAAAAAAACCCTGCTCGTTCTGTAGTGTCTGCAGATTATTAATTGTGTTGTGTTCCTGGAGGAACTGAGTTACTCATCTGCTTTGAAATTGGAAAGGTAATAAATCCCTTTAATGTTGCAAAACTCAAACTCTGAACAATATCTTTACCTATGATTGCTTCAAAGTTATAGAAGCCTAAAGCTAGGCACCTATACGTGCTATCAGATTTTATGGTGATTTTTTTTCATATAAAAAAACCCTCTAAAATGACCAGAAACCCAAGTCAAAACACCACCACCACCAAAGCACCTTCTATGAAACGTTGCTTCTGAGATGTGACAGAGACCAAGATTTATCTCTCTGCCATTTGTTCCTCACGTTAATCTTCGGGCCTTATAATAAAGGTGAGGAACAAAGGGCCGGGATGACTCAAAGAAATGGTAATGGGATACACAGAGCTTTTCACCTATAGGTTATTAGATCAAGTCCAGCCAGGATGAAAGTTGCCTCAGAGCTTTTCTACCCCTTTATTACTCTGTGGCTCTAAGGGATATAAACTGAAGGATCTATTTCTGTTTTCCAGTAAACTGGTGACCAGTACTGGAAAAAGCTACTGCCCCTCTGGTCCAGGTCAGTTGCAAGGGCAGAGGTATGGGATTTCTCTCCGTGTCCAACTGCTCTGACGAGTGACAGAAAAATGCTGATGAGAGCAGCCGTGGAACTTCCTTTACTGCTGCCTCAACTGCACTGTTTTTCCTCTTGATTGGTGAAGGACATTAATTAGTTCAGGCTCTTCAGCTCAGTAGTGACACAGTGGAGGGTAGAAGAAATAAAAATAGGAGTGGGATGTGTCTAGATCCCAACTGACAAGAAAAAAAGTGCCAGCATAAATGAAATCTCTCTAGCACTTGTTTGTGGGAAGTCCCCACAAACATAGACCCGTGAGTAGAGGTAAATCGGGAAAGTGAGATCAACGTGCAATTAAGTTGCTCTGTAATTTTCAAGACTTACAAAAATGTAGTCTTTTAGAACCTCCTCTAGACAAATGAAATTAGCACAAGACCCTCTGACTCCTGTAAATTCTGACTAAAATTAAATAGTGGACTTAACCTTCAGCTGCAATAATGTTCTCTACTTGATTTTCTAAAGGGTTGGACGTGGACTTTTTGTATATGTATATAAAGGTGGTGTTTTTTTAATCCTCCCAAAAAATAACTCTATGTCTATTGAATAAAAGAGTTCAGGAAATTAATACAGAACTAGGAAAAGGATTCACCATATCAAGAAATAAAAATAATTGTTTTGCGTATCCTGTTAAGAACAGTCATGTGTTTTCCTGCACTTTCCCTTCTTTCTTTTGGCTCATCAGGGAGAAAATATCATTAAGTTCCACATCTGTCCACTGCAGTAAGGTTTATTCCATTGCAATTCTAGGATTCCCCAAGGGACTCATTTAATGCAGGGTTTGCATGTACCTATCTCTGCCTAAACACATGGCCCTAATATTTTGAAGATACCTTTCATGAAAAATTGTAACCTTTTTATAGATGCCTAAAAATGACTGTAAGAGATTTCAGATATAAGAGATTTGAAAAAATGCCTCTTGGGATGGTTCATCATTGTTTTGCTGGTGTAGTTGGTACCTGAGAGAAGGAATCTGGTTTTGAGAAATGCATTTCCACTGAAGAGTTACCTCTGGCCAGAGAAGGTTGAGCCCTGATTATACTGACTGTGATGTAATTGATAGGTTCCTTATTCCTGGCAACATTACCAAAGCCATGTAAGTGTTTGGATGTGTACTTCCACTGGAAAACACATTTGCACCTTGGTAACATCTAGTAATGTCCAGCAGCCCCCATCATCCCTTAAGGCAGGTCCCGTTGGTGGTGAGGCAATAAAGAGATTTAAGCAGTGAGGGCTGACTCGCCTTATCTCAGCTGCCAAGCCTGCTCCCTGCAGACACCCCTCTGGCAGCACTCAGACCCACCACCTGGAACTGGACATAGCCACTTCCTGCAGACACAGCTGGTACCTCCCGCAACGTGCACTCACCTGGCCAACAGGGTCACTGGTGCCTGCCTGTCTGGAAGGAAGGAATGCTTGGAGCCTGGTTTGAGTTGTCCCCGAGTTGTCCATACTTGATTTGCCATCCATTTGGTGTTTAATCTGCTAGTGTTCTGAGGTTTGTGTCTTTTCCTTTTTTTTTTTTTTTTTAAAGAAGGTGGTGAGTGTGATGAAATAGTCTGTACCTTTCCAGTCTACCATTTTCTTGAGTGCAATGTGTAGGAGGTTGCAAAACAAAAATGCATGATTATTATGATGTCTGCCTGATTTCTATATCAGAAGACTGAGAAGAAATAGAGAAGGAAAATAAAAAAATATTTGAGGTCGAACTCAGGCTGCACAGCTTTCCACACGGGTATTGTGGAGGGAAGTGTAAGTTCTGCTTGTACAGGTGACAGAGGCTCCTTCATTTCGTATGTTCCTGCTATATCTAGCTCTTGTACACTTAGGTTATGCATCTTTATCAGAAGTGATGATTTCCAACACACGTGGACTTGTTTAGCTTGTGTAGAACGCAGCATTCTGACTGACCACAATAATGACTGTACAAAAACTGGCTTCCTATTAGAGTCCATTCCTGAATGATCAACAGGAAGCTCTTCTCCATCCTGGCCACTAGAGAACTGAGATGTTAGGGAGCCAGTAGCTGGGGAACTGAGAATTGTGCAGAGGCAAGAGTTTGATGTTCTGTCATCAGCAAATCTTACTGGAGAACTTCTTAGCAAACAGTAGTCAATTTGCCCTTAAAACTGTGTACATTCATTTATCCAAACCACTTGGTGTTTGCTCCACGAACATCTGGAAGGAAGATGAGGGTGGATGTGGGGGAAAGCACTTTCAAAAGAAACAATCAACGCTAGAACAGAAATCAGAGCTTTTGCATTTAAAGCAGCTTTTCTCTGAAACTGGAAAGTAATGTGATTCCAGGCTGCTCAGATTCTAGTGTTAACATGTCTCTTTAAGTTTTTATGACAGTTAACATAAATATTAATGACAATTTCATTAAAACTTGATTTCATACAAAAGTGGATTATTCTTTTTAGTCATTCCCTTGTGCTAACTGTCGTTCCCCGTTGAACAGATGCAACATCATGCACAATTGCCGTGTATGACAACTACTTTATTACGTGCGTGGAAAAACAAAAACCCTTCCACAGCACAGGCATTTGCACAGAGCAAGGGTAGGGTGAACCCACATCTGATGTAATGACGGTCACTTCTCCTGCCTAACAGGGTAAGAATGTCACAGGAGGAACTGGAGGACAAGCCTAAATAACAACTGGTATACCAGGTGAACAGAGGACTAGAATATCTGCAGTAAAACATTCTTCCATTTGTTAGCCCCCCCCCTGCTTTTTAATATTTATTGCTCTGGGTTTCTTTTTCTTAAATGTGCATGTCATGACAAAAGCAAAATTAATTTCCAGCTATGAGATTAATATTAGGTTCACAGGATGTTTTTTGTCTGATGCATCTTGTTTGTGTCTATGTAGCACTTGTTGATGGGCTAGCTGGTATTCTTCACTTTCTCTAATAGCTTTACTGTAAATGATTCCTTTACAGAAAACATATAAATACTGTGATTCCCAGCATTATGATGTCATAGCACCTATAAATACTTGAAGTACAGAAATGCATCCTTCTAAATGGAGAGTTTATAGTACTCTTGTGGATACCTTCCAGCCAGAGGATGAGCAGCTCATAATTCTTTTTTGACAGAATAAATAGGAAATCCATGATTCCTATCAAGCTCTGTAGAAAGACCCAGACACCCAGATCCATATGCCATACTTTGCCTTGTACATGTTTGAAGCGCTAGCAGACTTAATTGTTATGCCCTGGGGAATCTTCAAAACTACTGTTGGCAGATACAAGTGATATTAACAAGACAAATATGTCTCAGTATATTTACCAGGTGATTACTGCTGTTTCAAAAGTAGTAAATTATTGTATTTATTCATCTATGAGGCTTCTATGGGAACAGAAGGCAAGCTGTGTTTTAATTTTTTAATACTTTTTTTTTTTTTAATTTGAAGGAGTTTTAAGGGTAGGGAAATGGGATGAAGGAGGCAGATTTGGATAGTGCTATGGAGACAGTCAAGTTGCATAGCTTACCATTAACTCTGTTTGAACAGCAACATTTAAAATCACAAAGTTTTCATTCTGTGCATGTGAGTGATTTATACTGCCACATGCCCTGTGTGATAGCATATGTAGTCTCCAAATGTTTCATCTGTGTTTAGGCATTCTGTTTTTTAAATCCCTGCAATATGTTGAACAAGCAAAGGACTTACCGTATAACTTGCTTTTGTGTGTATATGTTTGTTTATATTTACAAAATGATAAATATCCTATCTCCTTCCTATCATCTGCCCTTCTTTTTTCTTCCTGTTTCTTCTTGCCTCTTCTCCAAGACATTATTAACTAACACTTAAGTTATGTGCCCCTGCATGTTTGGACTTCGGTAGTAGTCAGCTTAAGTAAACTAAATCATATCATTTTCAGCATAAAATCTTCGACCCAGAGCTGTTCACAAGAATGAAACAATGTATTTCCCCTTCTCCCTCCAACCCACTACCCATGCTTCTTAAACCTAACCTTCATTTGAGGATGAGCAGAGGTAGTCCTCTTTCCTGACTTTTTGCGTAGAAGCTGAGTGTGGGTTAATGTGACCACCAATATACTAACTCTGCTTTTAGTTACTTTCTTAGCTGGAAAATTCCCTAAAAAGTGCATACAATGTTGAAGCCTTTTTATGGGATTCACAAATTTATGGGAGTGAGGTGCTCCTTCTCCCATCATACACAGAGCACTGCAGCTGAAATTGCAAAATCAAAGCCGCAGTTACTAGGAAATGCCAAAGTTAAATTTGAAAAACTAATTAGGCCTCTCTGGATAATATCTTACAAGGTAGGTGGGATTGTGTAATGTGTTTAATTTTTTTTCTGCCTGTGAAGCCCCACCTTGTTTGCCAAGTGGGCAGTTCTGGCTTGGTGAGCACTTACTTTGTTTTCTTCCCATCACTCAGTAGAAGTCTCTAAATCTCACTTGCTAGATGCTATTTAAAAATGTCTGGGGAGACAGCATTATTGTTTTTAGTGCTTATTCTAGTATCCACATGCTACAGTGTGCTTGTTTTCAGAAAAATGCTGTGAACTGAGGTGATAGTACTGGAAATAATGTATGAAATTACCTCCTTTGGGTGTCTATTTTGTAATGCCTAAGGAATTTGGTTTTTTTCTTCTTTTTTAGCATACTTAGCATTAGTTAACACTATGCATAGACAACATGTTTATAACACTTACACTTTATATATAGAAGCACAATTCTCATTGAGCAGTTCCCAGAGTACAAGCACAATTCCCAGCTGCAGCTGCGAGGGCTTAGCACTTCTGCAAATCATGTTTCAAGCTGAACATGAAAATGGGGAACACATGATGAATAACCAACAGTAAAGCACTCAGCTTAAGTGACTTGCCTACCTTGGCATAGGAATGTTAGTTCTAACAGAGTAAGAGCTAACACTGTTGGTTTTCTTTTTTCCTCTGTAAATTTTCTCTTCCCTTTCTCTCCAACTCTTCTGGCTGCAGAAGGATGGGGAGACACCGGGAAAACTTCCATACAAAATCTGGAGGGGTGAGAGTTCACCGAGCACAGAGCTGGCTGCCTCTTCCCATCATATCCATGATGCTTCTTTACCTGTTGATCCTTGCTTCCACCCTATTTACTGCGAGCTGGTTGCTTTTCGGATAGATTAGTTCAACTTTTTCCTCCTTAGTTTTCTTATCCCATTACTTGTTTCCCTTGTTCAGCCTGTTCTTGCTCTGGCTGCCTGCTTTTTCTGACACACCTGCAATACAGAAAAAAACTCCATTTTTATTTCTGCAGGAAACTTCTACACAACTGTACAGCACTTTAATGCAGGGCTTCTTGTAGTCAAGAGAATGATTAGAATAAAGGTCTCGTGGTACTGCTGGAGACAGTGTAGCTACAAGGATAAAAATCAATCTAGAACTTGGCTCAATGTCAGGGATAGGATGCCTGTGTTTGATACTGGGCTTCCAAATAATTCTGGTAGTTTTTGCTATTCTTATGCTCCCTGGGCTTTCCTGTTTTGAGCAGGGAAGAAGCTTGAGGAGATCTGTGAAAACCTTCCTTTGTATGGCAGTAGGCAAACCTTCGGATTGCTGCGTAAATGAAATAGTATTACACAGATGCTGCTGGCAAAGCCTGGAAAAACACACTGTGCTTGTTGTTTGGTATAGTAGAGTATTCTGTTGGTGTGATTGGTAGAAGGCTCAAAAGGGGATAAAAGGTTTTAGAGAGTGTTATCTCACATGGTAATGTTTTGGAAATATCTGCACTCAGTCAGATCAAGTCCTTTGCGAAGACAAAGCATTTGTGGCTCAGAAATGTTTTGCAGGAGCCTTGGGGATAAACGTTTTCTGTCAGAGATGATTTAGCAGCATCCAGAGGGGAAGTGATTCCAGCTGATGTTCCGTAATCATGATCCCAAACACCCCCTTCATTTTTTTATTTTGTGGAATTCTAACAGAGCAGTCCCAGGGGGATGCCTTGCTGCCAGCTCTCCCCACAGACACCCAACAGAAACACCACACGTGGCTGCATTTTTACTGCAGCAGAAATCGAGAGCATCTGCTTTGGAATTGCACAGGCGTACCTGGTAGCAGAGGCTGGTGGTGGGCTTAAATGGGACTTGCAGGGAGTTATCGGGTGAAACAGTTTTTCCTCACTGTTCTTATGGCTATTTTTGGTAAAATGGAAAACCAAACAGCAGACAAAAAGCATGAAATTTCTCAAATGTTTTTCTGATAACCACCAGATATATTTTTTTTCTTTTCTAAGATAATTGTAGTTAGCAAAGAGGTGCGAAACAGAAGATTTGGAAAATGCAGTGTCTTGCCACAAAGTCTTTCCTGTAAGCACTGTATCTGTACCGGGGAGAACTCATTCTACGTAACTGCTCTCATCTGGTGATCACATTCTTACTTACCATTTGCCATCAAAACACCAAGTTAATTGTTTGATATATCAGCCTCATAGCTGTGCAGCTGCACATTTTTAAGACTTTCCTCTTACATGCTACTTGCTTTGCATCCTTTGTGTATCTCGGAAACTAGGTACTTCCACTTGGTGCCTGTGACAGACAGTTGACAACAGCCTGATGAGAAACTGTGGAAGTGCATACCCAGACTACCTAAGGGACCCTGGAAGAGAGCTGCAGCCAGCATGGATCCCAGTAAAAATCTGCCTGCACACCTAATCCCAACAACAGTGCTTTTTTTGGAATTTTGATTTCCAACTTAAAAAATGGTACTTGTTCATACATAACTTCTTGACCTGCTGATTAGGCTGATCACAGCATCCAGCCACGCCCTTCTTTTTGTATCCCCCAATTCTTATGGGACCATCTGTTCTGCCTCCACTGGCTGTGTAGGGACCAACAGATCCAAACTCTGGTGCGCATCTGGCTGTGTCATAGAGCTGATAAGAGCACTGCATCAGACCTCAGAATGCTTGTGAGGGGTGAGGTAAAGAACCAGAGCAACGTAGCAACATAAAGGTGCGAAGCCCAAGATAATATCTACTTAGATCACAGTTTTAAGAGAGGTGGGACCAGCTTACGTCTGGCATCTGTATTTAAAACTTACAGCTTCCACTTCAGGCAGACGCAGCAGATTCCCTGCTTTGTAGAAAAGTGTGAATTAAAGGTCTTAGGTTACTGTCAGACGGTTTGAAAATACTCTTCTCCTTTCAGTGAAAGAAGCTTGTGAAGTCGCTCATGGCAACTTCAGTGTTTAATGATTTATTGTCCTGTTTACTACGCATGGTTAAGCTCAGTGAACCTACAACAAGGCCTTTTAGTTTGGATGGCAGTTTTCTTTCCTTTTGTGAAGATCAATCCTAAATGTCCTACACGGGTTTTGTATTTTGTAACATTTTGCACAACCTTATCTTTTATTCAGCTTCACTGATATGAGTAATTCTCTGAATTAAACTGAGATAACGCTAGGTTTGTGTGGAATAAACATCGCTTTAGAATAGGAAAGGAAGAATAATTGAAAGAGATGTTCACTGACATTTTCATATCAAACAAAGTAATGTTCTGTGACTGTGCCAGCAAATATTATTTTCCAGTTCTGTCAAACAGTGCCTTTAATGTAGCAGGGAACTAACTATTAATCCTAGGTCGATAACTATAGTCCTGTTTTTCTTGTCTCTGTCCCCGGTGAGTCCAGTCAACAGTTTCTTTGGCGGTAGGCACCCCTGTTGAAAGAGCATGTGTTCTTGAGGCCTTATCAGTTTGCAACCTGGCAGAAAGTATTTGAGCTTATCTGTCCTCCCCAGCGGCTCCGCCAACTGGCCATTGTGTTGGTTGTTTTCAGGATGTCTACTTTGGCATCCAGCTGTGGTTGGACAGTTCTCCCTAATTTTGGCAGTAAGTAGTACTGAGGCCTCTCTTTCTGCTTTTCCTCTTTCATCTGACTTTCTGGTTTTCGTGCTAGGGTGCCTACAACAGGTCTCATGTAGCTGAGCTGCCCTGGTGTAGAGAGCCGAGCTGGCGTAGTCCCTGGTGTGAGAGCTGTGTTCTGGCATGTAGACTTCTGCCTTGTCTGTGGATCTCTGCATTGCCATAAAGCTGCGGGTTGTCATCTTCTGGCCTCTTTTTTTAAAAATTTTATTTTATTTTTAAATCTAGTCTTCTATCTTCTTGTCCTCAACAAACCTATGGGAGCAGCAGTACTTACGCATAGGTATGGTACATCTCTACTTCCTCTTGGATCTGCCCGGCCTGTGCCCCAGTGGTACAACTTTTTTATTTCCATGAAATGCTCCCTTTCTCTTTCCCAACCACCTGTATATAGCCTGCATGAAATGTCTGTATCAAGAAAATTTTCTTAACTCTCACCTTCGCTGGAAAACTCCTACCGTTTCTCACCTCCTATGAACAGGATGCTGCTTCTAGCCAGGCTTTTTTCCCCTCCTTTCTTTCTTTGCTTTTCCCTACTTAGTTCCCTGAAGCGCCATGTAATGAATGGTGTTAGAGACAGAAAAAGACCTTTTTTGACCTGAAATATCATTTCCTATAGTATATTTTTTTACTGCTTCATTGAGTCTTGTTCTAAACATCTCATAAGATGGGATTCCTTCTGGAGACAGTTCTGTGGTCTAATTCATCTTGTTTTTCTTCCCTGCTGTTCAGCCTCAATGGCCCATTTTTTTGAATGGCTTCCCATTACTTATAGTTATATCCTCTTAGACCATTCAAGCGCTATTGCACTATCTTCTTGCTTTCTACACTTCCCATGCCCTTTCAGTACTCCTGTTGACATTTTTATGCTTGATTCATTATGGCTGTGCCAAGTTGCATATTGTTGGGGTCAAATTTGCCTCTGAGTTGGTAATTTGATGCAGAGGTATAATAGAGCAAAAATGATGGGTGGCAGTGTGCAGGTCTCAGCTGTTCTTTTCACTTTTTGCATACCCTGCTCCTTTCTGTGTCTGTGTACTCACCCACTGTTCTGTGCATTTCTTTCCTGTTGTGCTCAGGTGAGTTCCCTGCCACACTAATGGCAGTTTTTTTCTCTTCCTCCCAGCTTCCTGCTTTAAGGTACAAAGTGGACTTCACAGAGCTTTCAATTTCTTCTGGTCACGAACCTGCTTATTTTAAAAGTGGACTAATCTTAACAATTTACCAGTAACCTTCAGTCTACAGAGTTGTCATAATTGCTTCTAAGTATATTTAGAACAAAACTAAAATCCTGCCTAAATGACAGCCTGAGATATTCCAGCTGCATGATAAGCATGTTCATCTTAAGAACTGTTAGCATTTATTCCTTTGGTAGTGTTTTCTCACTTCAGATTTTTATCAGTTTAGAAAAAGCACATTCTTAGTGTTCATGTAGCAAGCAGAATTTGGCGTCTATTCCATCTTCCATATTCTCTGTGTTTAATTAATTTATTTATGTGCATATCTAATCTAAAGGCAAAGACATCAATCACAGACTACTGGAGCCTTTGAAAAATTATAACGGTTTAGAAGATGAAACTAGAAAATATTCAGTGGTACCTGTAGCTGCTGTGGTAGTCTACACCATTGCATAGTAGTGTCTCAAAATTCTGGGTGAAGAGAGAATTTGTAGCGGTAGAATATGGTGGAAATGGATGCATTCGTAATAGTTTCCCAACTTGAATTAAGAAACTTTACAGTCCTTGGTATTTTACCAATCTTTCCTGGGCCTGTGCTCCCCTGTATCCAGAAATACAAAGGACAAGGTGCCAATATTCTAGCAGTAGATTGGCAGAGGAGGGAGGAAAATCAAGCTGCTAACCTCTAATCATCTCTGCTCTCTTAGCTTCGCCTGCAATAAGGGTAACATAATCCTTGCTGCATCTTTCCAGATAATTGTCCCTCTAGTACCAGGTTGGTAAAGTGGTTTGATATCAAGCAGGAAAAAATGATGTCTGTGTGTGGTGAGTGCATTTAGAAGATCAGAATGCTGTGGAACACTAGGAAAAGGAAGGAATGAAGATATATAGCCTGTTGTGAAGGTTTTGAAACCAACTATCAAGCTGTAATGAATATGACAGCTTAAGATAATGTCAGGCTTTATTTTGTTTTAAATATTTATTTATTATTCTATGAGACACTGATATGAGACAAAAGATCAGGAACCACTGTGAGAAGTGTCCAGGTACAAACCAAATAATGTCATGAGAAGTGGAAGGTTACATTCTGTGTGTCAGTTGCCACCATCAGGAGATGGGTGGTGAGGAGCAGGAATGGACAGCTACCTCAGTGGGAGATGGCAGTTTTAAAGGGGAGCCCTCATGATCTCCATGAACACTGGGCTTTGTAGCAGTAATCTTTTCCACAAATATGAATCACAACATATGGCACAAGCATGTTTGGCATCTCCAAGTGACAGGGTCTCCCTGCCTGTACACATCCTCTGCCGAGCACTTAAAGGCAAGGACAGAAAAACTCTCTGCTCAGGAATTTTCCTCCAGAGTGTGCCTGTGGCTATGGAATATTATTCTTCCTGAGTGTAGTGATGTAGCACATCTCATTATATCACATAACTAACTTTTAAAATGCAGTGTACCAATGCATAAATACCCAGGGCATTTCTTTTTAGTAGTGTCTGACTTCTAGTAGCATGCCACCTTTTTCTCTCTTTTCCTTCTTACACTTAGAGGGGCTTTATGCAGGGTAGGTTG
Organism: Hypotaenidia okinawae; assembly: GCA_027925045.1. Taxonomy (NCBI): domain Eukaryota; kingdom Metazoa; phylum Chordata; class Aves; order Gruiformes; family Rallidae; genus Hypotaenidia; species Hypotaenidia okinawae. The sequence goes on from BSDF01000001.1 coordinate 95,166,956, forward strand.
GAGGCTTTTGTGGCTGGCTGTTTTGGTGTGGATTTTCTTTCCTGTTTTGAAAGTACCAAGGTACTATGTTGGCAAGAAATAAGGAAAAGAGAGGTGATGATTTATGATACAACCAGAATTCCATCCTTCACCTGTATGTAATAAGCCTGGGGCTGGGGTGTGCAACGCAACAGCTGCTGGTGGGCAGTCTCCTGCCTTTTGATACTTCAGAGCTTAAGGTTTGTTCTTTTGTCCATAAAATAACAGTTAGAAAGATCCAAGTATACTTGATTGAGCGGTGTATAGTTTTTCAACATACTGAATATATCATCCTTTGGGAAGAATCTCATGGCATAAAAACAAATCTCTGACATGTTTAAAAGGCTTGAAACTGGATAGCACTTAGTGAGTCAGTCAATCATTTGCCTTTTTCTGTTAGAGATGTATTAATGTCTGCTTTGATCTGCTGGGGACTTCTCTGAGATATACTCATCATGTGCAGTGCATCTATAGGTGCTAAAAGCTGTTTAGGTCCTTGTCCTCTATGTCACTGGAACTATGAAGTGTATTATAGGGTGCAGACTTGTTATTATTTACTGGAGTAAAATACATATTTGTATACAAAATGTGATTTTATTTTGTTGGTTTTGGACATTTCCTTTTCCCTGAAAAAAAGCCACTGGTGGTACATGTCCTCAACTGGAATAAATTAGCATGCCTCCATTAAAGCCACTGGAACTGAACAAAGCTGTGTGACATGAAGTGCTTTGGTGTCTGGGATGCACAATGTCACAGAAAGGATGAATTAAGAGTATCCCTGTATACTAGAGAGAAAAATGTTACTGACTATGAGAAACTGTCTGAAGTTGGAGTGGGACTGCAACCAAACAAACATTTACTCTTTCAGCTTTGTGAGAGGGAAGGTCAGAAGGTGCTGAGGGGTCCCAAGCACCTGAGGGAACAGCATGAAGCTGCTACAGGAGATGTTTAGGCTGAAGAGGTTCTTTACTGAGAGGGCTGTTGGGCACTGGACCAGGCTCCCCAGGGATGTGGTCACAGCACCCAGCTTGGCTGAGTTCAAGAAGCATGCAGATGACGCACTCAGTCCCATGCTCTGACTTGGCTGGCCCTGTGTGGAGCCAGGAGTTGGACTCGATCCTAATGGGTCCATTCCAGCTTGGGAGATTCTGTGATTCTGTGACAAGGAGAAAGCAGCTGTGTCTGGAGGTCTCCTTCGGACATGTGTCACAAATTCCTATGTACAGCTTGTCTTTGCTGAGGTAAAATTCTCAGTCCAGGCACTCTCTTACAACCTTTGGTCAGTGTGCAAGGCTGAGTAGGAAGGCTAAAAGGAACAAAGGCAGGTAACAGAAGGGAAAAAATTGTGCTTTTGAATGAGAAGATTTAAATTTTGCAAAGCCAACAGTGTCAGCTGATTTCATTTGAGAGTTGAGGGTAAAGTCAACAAAAATGAAGTGAGTTGGACTCAGACTTCTAATTTACCTACTTGGACATGACATTGTTAGAAGCTATATGACAGAAATAAATGTTGAACAAGTGAAATAGCATTTTTGCTTCTCCAGACACTGTCCTTCTGCTTCAGAAAATGTTAGTAACTCAAAGATTAATACTGCAGGGAGAGCTGGTATAAGTTATTAGCATTACTTGCAGAGGAAATGCACCTAAATTAGCTTATTTGCAAAGGAGGCATTACTCAACCTGAGAACAGATGAAGAGAAGCAAGTTAGTAGTGACACTGCTTCCAGTATTAAAGCAGTCTGATAAGATATTATGGAACAACGTCTACAGCAGGGAGCATGTCTATCCTCATAGCCTGCACATCACTTAGCACACAGATTATGATAATTAATCACTCAGTGGAAGACAACAGGATGGGATTTAAACGTGCATTTCATAAACAGATTTTGTTTTCAAAAGGATGATCCAGATCTACAGTACTGTAAATCAGAGATGTTTCAATTGCTGGGCAATTTTATGCCAGTTTCAGGTTTGAAACCATATTTTAACATGAGTGACTGATGCTGAGAAGCTGCTGTTGTCTGAGGTGGTTTGGTTTTTTTTTTTTTTTTTTTTTTCCATTTGCTTTGAGAAATACAAATAGGTAGAAAGAAAATGTGGGCCTGCATCTGAAATTAAGATCCAGCACTTGAACAGACCTAAAAGCCCACTCGCTGTAGACCCAGCTCCTTGTGTGTTTGCAGGCAGTAAATGTCAGTCTGTGTTAGTATCTGTACAGGTGTTTTAGTTATGTTCAAATAAAGACTACTTTAGGGTTGATGGATAACTCTTGTGCTTTTTCCTGTGGACCTAATAGATGAGAAGCATGCTAGCGACCCAAAGTCTGTCATCCAGAACTGTTTCTGAGGTTTTCGTACACCAGTATCAAGTGGATCGTGAGCAGTTCCACTAGATTTTTGTAAGACCAGCTTTGCTCTGTCTCATTCAGTACAGCACAGCATTATCTCTCTTGGAAGCCCCTCAACTCAGTCCAGTTTTTAGGCAAATGTTCTTTTTTTTCATATTATCCTATTTCTGGTTCCTAATGAACTCTCATTACATAATGAAAGGTGTAATGGAAATCCTCTTTATCACATGTTTTTTTCATTTTAGCTTGAAGGCTGTGTCATGCACTTTAGTAAAAATTCTGATTAAAAATCTTCCTCCTATCTGATGTGACCTGACTTCCAGAAGTTAGATCTATACTTCTTGCATAGCAAACATGCTGAAAGTTCTGGTTATTCACTTCTGCAAAGCTACCTGTGCTTTCAGAGAATCTAAAAAAAGAGCATTTCAAAATATCAGAAAAAACCCTACCTGGTTGCTGAAAGCAACCCTACCTGCTGCAGAAGCTCAGGTTTCATTCTTACATACACAATACAGTATCTTTAAGTAGCTGAGGTCAGGGAGGACTTTCTGCTTTGTTTCCTGGTTTTGTTGGGTGCAGGGGTCCCCACAGAACTTCACAAATGGAAGGAGAAATCTTAACTTATTGGCAGGCCTGGAAAATGGTGTGGAGAGTACTGTAAGATACTCACTTACCCAGCCCTTCTTTCAAGAACACAGAGGGTGATGATCATAGTCACTATATTAGTTAGGTTGGACATGAGGCGCAAGTCACTATAAACTCATTAAGTTAATTGTGGTGTTGAGTTTCATGTCTGTTTAGTTACAAGGATTGCTTGGGAAAAAAAACCAAAAAACAACCTCTCTGGATATATCATCTAAAAGAGCACAAGCTTTTAAATAATAGTGGATCTGCAGATTCTCAGAAATTTTCCAAGGAGGTGAGGAACCATTCAAACTTTCACAAGCTGTAGACTATAGAAGTGAACTCAATTTTACTAGTTATCTTTCAAATGAAAAACCAAACTGGTTACTTCTCATTAGAAGGTGGTGTAAAACCCCTTCCTTATTTAGCCAGTTGTGCAAATCTGTGTGGCTTGATAGGGCTGGAGCAATATTCTGTGAATTTATATAGCTAAGAAGCATGAGTATTCCTTTAATTTTGTTGTGGGTTTTTTTTAATAATTTTTGGTGCCCTTGAAAATTCAAGGTGTTGCTGACTGAGTCACAGACTGAAACTTGATTGGTCCACTTGTTTCTTGGTGGTTGGGAAGGATTAGATAGAAAATGCCGGAACTTGCTGCAAGACCAGTAATGGCAACTCTTGGTTTGCATGCTTTCCCCGGCTTCCTACCAGTGTTGCTGTGTGTTTTGAGTCGCACATGTTTGTACTGAGAGTTTTACTTGGCTTTTGAGTTGAGCCTTTTAAATTTGCAACCAAAATCCAGAATTTTGGCACAGGTCTGTGATGAGTTTTGCTGCTCAAAACTTAGTCAATGTTTGGAAAATGTCGCTGTGCTCAACAGAGCTCATCTGAGTTTTGTGATTGGAAAAAGTGAACTGCAGCCCTAAAAGTTTCTGAAATAAATGAAGATACAAACACAACCTTAGCACTCAGTCCTCCTTCATTGAGTGCCACTGGCATGCAGAGGTGGCAAACCACCTATCAGTGTGGCTAACCTCTCTACCTCACCTTATTTCAAGCACCGACTATGTACAGAAAGGCTGCAGTATAAGAATATCACTGGGACATAAATACTTAACTCTGGATCAGTAAATATTCATGAAGAACATATTGGGCATTTATAGGTTACTCCCAGAGGCAAGTAGTGACTCACATAGTGATCTGCCAACAGTACAGAAATGTCCTTAGAGCTCATAGGAAAATAATACCTCTCACAGATAGCTGCTTGGCACCACTGGGCACAGTGCTTCTGCCAGCCGTCTAATCTGCAAGACCAGCTAGCCTCAGATTTTCCCTTCCTGGCAGGTGAATAATGGAGCCTGTAGCATACAAGTAGTCCATCCTGTGTCTCAGTACTTCTTTTTCACAACCGAAGGTGTTTGCTGGCTTTTGGAAACCTATTTTAAGAGCCATACTATAAAGAGGGTCAAATGATTGTGTGTTGCCTATTTATGATTAGCTTTAGAATGGTCTAGGGAACAGCAAAGCACACAGTTTCAGTTTTGTTGTTGTCTTTCAGTACAGTGACTTTTTTTTTTTCTTCTTAACTCTGATTGTGATCCAGAGGATGGTAGGAGAAGAGTTTCATCAGTTGAACAGTCAGCACTAACATCTCCAGCTCCTTTGTCTTCTTCCTACTGCAGTCTCCTGGTTCCCTCTGCCTCCGTTTCACATCAGGGGTCCCCTCACAAAATGGATAGCATCTGTCTCGTCCCCAGGAATGTCTGTCTCTCTTTTAATACTAGCTTTACGTCACTCTAATTCATGTTATGTTTAATTTACTTATCACACAGTGCACCAGAAGTACCGCAAACATCTCTGATACGAGGCAGGTGGCCAGAAACCACTGTCTGCTGAGGTACATGGTTTGAATTATCTGCCGACAGACAGGAACTGTGCAACTCTCTCAGTCTGGACTATTAGCTTGTATTTGTACTTACAGGGAGAAAAAAATACTGTTTTCTTAATGTTAACTTGAGAATACCCCATTATTTATAGTTTGAAGAAGCAAAATGTAAACGTCAACCCCAAGAACCAAAGATCTCGTTCTGTTCTGGAGCCATTCTGAACTGAATGTTTTGCAGGGCTTTAAAAATTTGTGTTCTTCTGCGTATAATCTTTTGCAATGGATAGATTTAACATATTAACAGCTTTAAAGTTTGCAGGTTTTTTTTCCACTGGTATACTAAGGTATTCTATTATATAGCCTGTTGAAGGTAGTGTTTGGTGGTTTTGGTGGGCTTAGCTATTGTCTTTTTTTCCCCTTCCTTCTTTTCTTTTTTCCTCTCCAGCTCTTTTGTTTATGATAAAAAGAAGTAAATGCAGTTTCTTAACTCTTACAATAATGTCCTGGTTTTGGCTTGGATGGAGTTAATTTCTTTCTAGCAGCTAGTGGAATGTTTGGGAGTTAGGATGAGAGAGCAGTGCTGATAACACACACCCCCCACACCCTCCCACACCCCCTCCCCCATTCTCCATCAGAACCCAGCCAAAACTACAACACATGCCTACCTGTGAAAGTATTTAAGCGCCTCCACCATTTTAGGCATACATTTACCTAATTCACTTGAATAAAGTTTATTACACAACTAAAAGCTTTGATTGGATTAGTGCCTGACAGCAGGTGATTTTCCACTTGCTGTGTAATGACGGGCTGTTTTCTTAAGGATTCTTCCTTGGTAGCGCTGCCTGAAGTTCAAAACCACGCACACCACTGCTGCCGGTTCTCTGATGTTAGTATGATAGGGCTGCAGTCCAAAGCTGAGGCTTCAGAGTACTTCTACAAGGTACTCTTGCATACTACAAGAAAGAAAAACTCTTTCAACTTAGTAATTTAATGGGAAATTTTTGTAATGTCTTACCTACCTCTGTTAGGATTTTATATGTAGGTGGTATTGTGCAACAGGTAAGACGATACTGACCCCGCTCAATTTTAAGAGTAAAATATGATGACAGCGGTTGTGAGGGTGCATGAAAGAGATACTGATGTGATATTATTCCTCTTTTTGAATGCCATTCTTAAGGCTTTATGGCTGTAGACTGTGGAAGTCCATTCTGAAATGAAACTGGTATTTTATAAGCTTTCTTGTTCAAAGACTTTTTTTATTCTATAAAAAAAAATTACCTATACTGCTTTTTTAATAGGTTTAGCTATGCAATAAATTACAGGTATTATGGTATTGCTTTTTTGTTAATTTTAAAAGTATGATATAAATTTTAAACTGAGCATTGCAATTTTCTAAATTGAACAGCTCCCTTTGGATGTATGTAATTCAGGCTTCTATAAAGCATGATACCCATTTTCAGCCACATCATCTGAGTCTATGAAGAATCTTTCATACCCTTTGTGGCTGTTGCCTACTGTTTTTTAGGTTGTGATCCAACAAAACACAAGCCCATAGAAGTTAGTATTTCCATAGAATAAAACACATGAATACTGGTAGATGGGAGCCACACCAGGAGTCAAATGTGAGAAGAAGATTCTTCAATGTCACTGCACTTCTTCACTGTTATGATGACATGATACATTGCCTTTAGTACATTCATAAAACAAGAGCAGCCACGTAACGTTCTTCTGGTTTATGATGTCCATCTGAATATGTGGATCTTTAGGGCATGAAATGGGGCTGGATTCCAGCTTTAGAGAAGGAAGTTTGGACAACATTTGATGGTTTTCTGTAAGATACAGTGTGGGGTTGTGTTTAGAGGAGCTGAGAAAAGGACGTTCCATTTTGTGAATTGTTTCTTTGCGTGTTGAATAAGGTTGTTGTCTTGCTCCAAGATTGGATTTTCAATTTATATGGCAAGGATTTATAGAAGCACAAGGTATAAAGTCCAAGTAGGAAATCGGATAAAGCACAGCCCAACCCAATTAACCACACTCCCTTTTTTTTCCTCCTTTGATCAAAGAATGAGAGAAAGCTTTGGTACTGTATGTCTAGTGAAATTGAAAAACTGAACCGGATCCTCAAACTTCTTGTCAGTTCTTTAGCAGGGAGAGCTGTTTACTGCAGCTCCCTAATTTCAAAGGTATTAGAGAGACCTAGTTTGTTACCAATGATAACTCCTAATGTACTGTGAGTGCACTGAATCCCTGCTCTGATGTCCGCACAGCAGGCCTGTGACTGGCCTAATTTCCAAACACTCTCACCTCTGCAAAGACAGAGAAATCTTTTTCTTGATTCTTAACAGGAGCAAAATCTAGGGCTCTGCCTAAACTTTTCTCTGAGTTGTCTGTTGTTCTGTGATTCAAAGATATTTCCCTTTAGAGAAGAGGGGCGCAGCAAGCAACGGAAAGACTGGGGTCTTGTATTGTTTCTTCAGGAGATCACTTTTAGCAACTGAAATGGAGGGAGGGCAACTACGTTGATCTTTGAAGTTGGTCTATATATGGCTCTGGGGGAAAAATAGCATCTGCTGTCTATATTTAAGGTCCTATTTGAGATGCATAATTGAAGTGATACAAGTCATACATTGCCGATACTAGTGTAGTCTGTTAGTGCATCACCAGCAGTCAGTGGCTGTGTCAAAATTTGCAGAGCTGTCAAAGAGTGTATAGATTTGACCTCTACCCTCACTTGCAAGGAAGTCATTGATCCTGTGCTATTAGCATTGTCTCTTTGACATATCCAAGCCTGAAGCTTGTTTTTGAAAAGCTGCTTAATGCTGGCAAACAGCATGTACTGGGCTCTCATTTTTCACTGCCAAGAAAAGGGAAGTAGAGCACAGAGAATTAATTGGCAAGGCTGCTTTTGAATGTAAACATTGAGTAGATGGTAGAGAGTCCTTCCCAGTAGAGAGAAGCCCCTTTTCCACAATCAGCCAGCTTAACTTAGCACGTTCTGCAACTTCTGCTGTCTCTGTGCTCGTGGAGAGGCTGAACAGCAGCATAATGAGGACCATCCTGACTGTTGTGGCATCTCTGTCACGTGCAGTTCAATGCATATATGGTTTCTCTTCCCTGTAAACTCTTCACTCAAGTTTTTCATGCTTTGCTTCTGAACTCCTGCTGGTCCAGTTGGACTTGTTGGTTCATTTGGGAAGGTCACAGTTACTGCAGTCCCAGAATGAGGCCTGACATTGGGAGAAAGTATTCTTTTGCCATTGCAAAGTTTTGGTGATACCATTGCAGTTTCTCCTTGAGTATGGTAGCACCAACCTTCCCAGCTTATGTTCATATATGTGGCAGTCAGTGTCATAAGCCTTGTAGAGTTTTGGATTCTTAGCAGCGGTGATTTTGGACAACTGGTTTGGTTCAGTTTTCAGTATGTGTTATTTCATGGTTACAGAGGTGCAGTGAGTCATAAGTAACTAACAGCCTGTAAAAGTTATGTGAATACATACTGTGAAGAGGGTAAAATACAGCTGGCACTGATGAGACTGGAGCATTCTGAGAAAACAGTGGCTTTCTGATTTTGTGAGAATGTATCCTGCCAGTGAGGCACTCTGGAAGATTTCAGAGTTTCTTGTCACTGAATCAACTTCACGGGAAGTCGGGAACAATCTAGTTCTGTCACATTTGCAGTATCTTTGCAACACACATTTCTCACTTAGTGCCAATCTCCAGAGACCTTGCAGCCCTACCAACTAGAATGCAATGATCATTACTGGCTTTGGGAGTCAGAGCTGATACGTTGATGGACTAGCAAAGGTGATAGATAACCTGATTCCTCTTCAGCCTTTTGATGCCTTTTCTGACCAATTTGACTTTAAGTGTGACTGATTCCTAGCTATGGATTTTTTTCATCAGAATTTCTATGAAAAGTGAGAAAAGAAACAAAACATGATGATAATTTGTTACGTGGACTTCTTTTCTTCCTTACCTGTACACACAGCTGGCTAATTGGCCACTCTGTACCTCCTAGGGGGCTCTCAAGGTACAGGAGAAAAATGCCTATAGGTATTTTCGATACAAACATATCTGCATTTACCTCATTTTCTTAGCCAGAAACATAATAGAGGAAGGGTTTGCTGAAAAGTTTTTTGGTTGTAAAGGATTTTGATAAATTTAGGAAATAAATTACAGTTGTGTGCAGGGTGATTTAAGTAAAATAGAGATGATGAAGATGATGACAAATCTAGCTTTCTTCACGCTAGCAGAACAAAATTCAATTCAGCATCAAAGGAGGATAAATAGGGATAAATGTAATGGCAACCTTTTGTTCTGTGAATGCTGTCACAGAGGGTTTGAAAGCCTGAGCAAATAATGAGAGGCAGAAAGAGAAACAGCAAGTGCATGAGGAAGACAGCGCAGCAGAGAGTAGGAACAGCTAGAAGGAATATCTGTCGTAATAATCACAGCAGAGACAAAGGGAAAGCCCAGGAGCTAAGACAGCTTGCTGTGAGCAGTAATCTGAATATAAAAGCGTAAGGTCTGGAATGGAAGATGGGATTCAGCAATGTCACTTTCCTAAAACATCCTCATCGCTTACTTCTCACTTAAGTGGTTTGATTACTTTGTAGCTCATGCCTTGATTCCCCCACCCTTCACCGTCTTTTCTTTCCCTGTTTTGTTCTTACTCTTTAAAGTGATTTGAAATTTTAGCACAGCGGAGGAGCAGCCAGCCCTCTTTTACTTTATGAAAGCTCAAGTCTTGGTAGTTGCTGTCATTATTCTTCCCACCAATTTGAAGAACCACACTTTGTGTGATGGAAAAAAAAAACCAACCAACAAACCAAGTCAATCATTTCCTATGCAGGAAGTCCATTCAAGAAAACATAAGCTCTTTTTCAGTCCTGGAGTGTAACTTTTGGGTTCAGTTACAAATATCCAGCTCAGGACTTGTCATAGACTCTAAGGAACAGAGCAAGTGTGGGAGAAAAAAAAAACCATCAACTTTATAGGATTTTTTCAAAGTTCTGCAGAAAACTTGAGGAATGAGTCATTTGTTGGGTCTCCCTCTTGCTCCACGGGGAATGTGATTAAGGAAGATAAATGATGGCAAGGCCAGTTGTTCTCAACAAGTATTGACTACTTTAAAATCTGTTTCAGTGAAATGGGAAAAGACCAAACAGCACCATTCTATTGGGGAAATATGCCAACAGGTAGGTATTTGGAGAGTGTGTACCTGGGAGCATTAGGCATGAAAAATACACATCCTGATTAGAAGGAATGACAGAATCAACAAAGAAGGGATTCACTGGTGTCTTGCAATTAACAGCACAGCCATCCCCTAGGATTTCTGAGAGGACAGAGAATCTGCTGCTGAATTTGCCATGCACTTGGGTTTATTTTATTTAACTGTACATGGTTAGTTTCTTCTTTACAGCCACGTGCCCCCATAGGATCCCCCTGAATGGGTAATTACGAAGCATTTATTTCATGAGTAAAACAAAAGCAGAATCAAGCAGAATTGTGATAGCTTTAAATGGGAGACTGCCTAGATACTGAGAAACATGATTAAAACCAGTATTTGGTTAAGAAAAATGTGAACTTCAGTGCATCCTTGACTAATGATGTATGTGTATTTCCATTACGAGTATTTGTGTGAGGGTGCAGCAGAAGTCTAGGTAGCCATGTGATAAGGAGAAACAATTTGTGTTAATGGGGCTGGAACATTTCCCTTGACAGCTGGGAACATGTGTAAAACTTTATTGTGTTTTATCCTATTTTTAAAAAAATATTAGTGACTGACAAAGTGGCTAATTGGAGGCTTGATTTTATTTACAAAGTTATAAAATCAAATAAATAACAGCAACTGTTTAGAGCTATTAACGACACTTAATGCTGGCAGACATTGCTTGTGGTTTAGTTCAATGATGGCAAAATATTCCACCCTGGAAAAAAAAAAAAGTGAATATAGTCAAACTAAGGGTTATCTGAGGCTCTAATTATCTTAAAGTACCTCTGTTAATTTGCAGATTAGTCACATTTCTCAAACCATGCAAAACAACACTAGCCCATACATGTTCTCATAGTCATTATTCAGCATAATGTTTATGGTGATACATCACAGATGGAGTTTAAAAGTCTCCATCTGAACAATTGGACTTCAAAAAACGTCCATCTTCAGTTGGTTTCTTTGTGTCAGCCTTCCTGTTTTGCCTTGAGCAACTTGTTCTTAACATGGGAAAAATGGATGGTAGCATTTTTTCAACTTTTTAAAGTACCAATGGGAAAAACATATGGAAGATAGCCAGGTGTTTAGATCATCCAGTAGTATTCTAAAGTCCTTCAGTTTCCCAAGGAAAAAATACGTTTTTCTTGTCCAAAGCAGTAGACATAGAAAATTACTTTAATTCCCTGCAATATTGATGTGTAATATATGATACAATATTATTCCTGTCCAAAAAGTAAAATTTCCAGTTCAGGGGAAATCACACTTTTTGGAACTTCCTATAGGCTGAGAATTCAGGTTAATTTGTTTGAGAGACAGATGCTCATGGGACCAGAGCATCCAGCAAGGTGTGTTGCCCGCGTCCTGGAACTGCAGCAAATCTGACAAAACCCCATCACCTAAGACATTTGTAGGAGAATGTCAGAGATGGTCCAAGGGCTCACTGAACTGTCTTGGAGCTGAAGTCCCATGGACCCTGGGAGAGTCTGCTGCAGAACTGCCCATCCTGCGAGGCTGGAGTGCGTTGACTGGGCATTTGGAGTACCCCACCTTAAGCGGTGACTTGGCAGGCTGTCCCTCCCCTGAGATTCAGTTTGGGTGGTGTCAAAGCAGAAATATTATTTTAAGACCTCCAAATACTACCGCTGGAATCAGGCTTCTTCAGAGCTGTGTACCCTGCTGAGAAGGTGTGAGAGCCCCTTTCCAAAATTATATACCACTCAGATCTAGAATTTTAGGGGTATTGGTCTCATTAGCTGTTGGTCGCATCACTGAGCAGAATCTACACAAGCCAGGGTGCTGTAGCCCTGCCCCACACGTCCCCGAGTGAAACCTCAGAAGGCAAAATCATGGCCTCCTTCACAACATCTGTATTTGAGGAGGGGATTATCTCATGTTTGATGCATGGCCCGGTTCAGCCTCTTCTGCTGCTTTTCTTCTTTGTATCCATGGAATTGGACTGGAACTAGAACGAACTAATCCTACATTTTAAAAAATTATTATTATTTTTTAAATAAATACATTTATGATCTGTTTTGAGCAGACTGGAAAAGGCATCAGCTTTCTAGGTGCAGTTCTGCAGTGTCTTTGCTACTAATGATGTTTTCTGAACCTGAAAAAGGGTGGCTGGTGTGAATTAGTGAAAAACTCAGCTTGTATGAATTAAATGAGAACATGTGATAAAATCATCGAGCAGGTGCATCTCTGATGCAGGTACCTAAATTTACTTTAAACATCATATATAAACATGCAAATACATGTCCCTTAAAATATATGTTTAAAGCTGTAGACTGCAAAAAGGTATGTTTTCTGTAAGAGCATATGCCATTCAAAGCAAGTATTTTAAAGGTAATAGGCATGTTTTGCACGCACAGGGAATGTACACAAACCCAATCTACAAAGTGGGTGAATCCATTATGTAAAACTAAAGTTGTCAAAGTGATCTATTATAACTATTTCTACTGTCAGCTGTTCCACACAGCACATATTCAGCAGTGTACTCATCCTGATAGGGGAGAGTATTTAGATATTATACCAACTATTTATTAATTTTACTGATTTCTACAGCACCTATTACAGTGAGAATATTTGTTATGGGGATTAATGCACAAAGCAGAAGATGAAAATAAAAATCTAACAAAAGAAGTGTTTTGTTCATGACTGGAATATAAATCAAAGGCTCTGAAGGAATGACATGACTCAGAGAATTGCTGCTGGAGGCCAGTCTTTCATCAGAGCGTCATGTTTAGAAACTAGAGCAGGTGGGAGGGAACCAAATGTCATTAGTGATGGCTGTCTGTAACCTATGTGAAAGAGATGTGCCCTCTATCGAGTTCCTAGTATGCTGCATACCAGAAAAGGATCTAAATGGGTGCTAATTTGAACCTCACTGGCATTCTCTGCAAAGGGTTTGTGTGCTACGTTTTTGGCATCCTGAACTAGTCATTGGGTGTTTTTTCCCCTCTTTTCCCACAGAAGATATTTCTCCAGGCTTAGGAATGAGGCAGCGTTTTAAAAGGTTTTCCTGTCATTGCTCATGGGTTTCTTTCAATTTTTTTTGGTGGGTTTTTTTTTTTTTTGGCACGCTAGATATGAATTTGCACTGCTAGAAATCTAGCAGTTCAATACAACTGCTATTCAAACATAATTTTGTATTATTCTGGCTGTGAAAGTTAGTTTAATTATCTCTTCTTGTATCCATGTTCTTTTTAAAAGGCAAAGTAAAATATGTAGCTGCATCCTGACAGTTGTGCTTTTTCCCAAACAGTAGGGAAATTCAGAGCTGTGAGCCAAGTCCTACCAAACTTATTGTCCATTAAGGTGTGTTATGGTTTCACACAAAAGAAAAGGTGCCTTAGCACTGTGAGGTCACTGTATGTAAGCTTGAAATGATTAACCATCTATATAGGCATGAAATAATAGTGAAACCAATGGGTTCTCTGCTGCTTTTTCCTCCATTTTTAGTGATTGCCCCATGCAGATGTCTTCTTTTGAATACATTTCCAGTTTTAATAGATTTGGGTAGTGTCCAAGTCCAATATTACACAGAGCACCACAGTTTGCTGTGGTTGGTTGGAGGTTGGTTGAGCCATACAGCCCCGTAGAGGTAAAAGCAAGAGGGTCCCGCCTTTGTTCCGAAGTGGGTTGAGAGGGAGAGAGCAAATCATCAGGGAATGCCCGGTGGCTCAGGGTGCAGTACCTAGGGACAAGTCCGTGACCTGATCAGCAGCTGCTGTGAACTCTCTTGTTGGTTGGGGTTGGGGTTTTGGGGGAGGGTATTTTTGGGATTTGTTTTGTTTCCTTTTGCTACAAAGTTTGCTTTGAGCCTGTGGTGCCTTTCTGATGAGTGTGTCATGGAACAGAATTTCTGCCACAAGTAGTATTTTTCCAAGAGCTGCCGTTTTTTTTTCAGAGTGGCGTTTAATTAGCAAAAACAGGCAGTAATTAAGCATCCTATCAAATCTATAGATAGTGAATAAGAACAACAAAAGCTGTCACCACTGAGCAGCTGAATGTTGCTTGACATTATCATTTACTCATGTGATGCTATCTCTCATGTGAGAGATCTTAACATTTTTAAGTCTTTAAATTACCTTTGTAGTTTTGTAGTTTCTACTAATTTTTCCCTGGATGTTGTTCAGTGTGGAGCGAAGTTCTCTCTTTTGCTATCTGCAAATGCAAATCAAAATGTGTCATGTTCCTAATTATTTTTCTTTCTGCAAATGCAAATCAAAATGTGTCATGTTCCTAATTATTTTTCTTGGACCATGGGAGCAGAAATCCTAAAAAAGAAGCCTTTGGGTTTGTAAAAGAGCAATGTTAAGATAAGCAATCTGATAAACGTCTTGGCTGGATTTCAGGAGGGAAGATTGTTTTATCTAAGCGTCAGGAAGCTTCTCCTTTAGGAGACTTCTGGCTTCTAACAGCACTGACCTCTTCCCAGGCAGCACCCCAGGATCCTCTGGTAAATCTTCACAGCTGTTTGTGGCACTGGGATCTCTGGCTGCAGCTGACTGGCTGCTCCACAGCTAGAGAGCCACTGTCCATGTGTCAGGTAGCATTACAGAGACTGGTTCTTGTCCATCCCTAATAACTTGCCTTGCAGAGTTGGACAGGAATTTTCCATGAATCCTGACATTTTGGGAACTAGACAGTGTCTCCTGTAAATTAACTCTGTGCAGGGGAGGGACAAACTGTACAGCCTGTATGGAGGTTGGGTTTTTGATGATCTCCTTTAATGCCAGGTTTTTCAGAGCTGTGCTGTTGGCATTTTAGAGGGGCTCTGATGGCTCCACATTTAATATTTGTGAATTTGCCTCTGTAGACTGGTGTGCATCTTGGAACAAGTGGAAGGCCAGGCCAAGCAAAAGGCCTACCAGCTGTGCGCCAGATGAGAGTAAAATGCACCCATCTGTGCAGCCACAGCATGCTGCTAAATCAAATGAGTTTATTAGCATATTTGGTGAGTGATATTCCTTGTTGTAGTTGGGAAGAAATGTCCAAGAGTGAGCACTATGTTTCCGCGGCTTTTTCTGCAGAGCACATGGAAATTGTTTTGTTTGGCGATATTTTGGGTTTCTTTAAGTATTTACTATAAAAGACATCTTGGAGAGTTTCTTTCCAATAAGTTCAGTTAGGAGCAAAAAACATATGCCTTGCACTTCTAAGTCCTGAAAGATCCTTCTTCAAAGCCCCGGGTGGGAGCCTCTGTGTTGAATGTTAATGCATGTGGTTAAACGTGTGAGGGATTCTGTGCATTTTAGTGAATTCACCTTGACTTCCCTGGGTATGCAAGTGAGCCCTTTTTTATTGCCTTAGTGAGACATAAAGCTGGTTCATTACAGTGTCCTCCTGATAAGTGTTATCCATTACAGCATTGCTGATGAAAGGCATGGAGGTGTCCTGATTGCTTAGAGATGTTCCTTTGTGTTTGAATCACTGCTGTTAGTAAGACTGGATCTGCGGACTGTCTGTTTGTTCTCTTTTCACTTCCTGCGACAAATATCTGATAGTCTTGACATTTGTTGAGCATTTAGGGCAGAAAATATGATTTAGAGCCAAAAAATACATAAATTGATAAAATTATGTTGTACATAGTTTTCTGACTAGCTGTACTGACTTGAGAATTAGGTGCTTCAAAAACTTCAAGTTCTCTGATGTTCGCAGGAGTCTGGGAAAAAACAGGAAGGTTTTCAGTAAGGCTGAAGTTGAAGTAGTCTGCTTTGTCCCATATACCTTTACAGAGGCAGTGTGGGGATTTCCATCCCTCTGACATCAGCTGATATTGAGGCATGGACCTACACTGAACCAGAGCTTTGCTGTTGCCATGTTCAAACAAGGAATGTGGGTTTAGTGAACTTTTTGTTTATCTTGTTCTGCAGCAGTTATGTGTGTATCTTGTGCTTGTGTTACTGATAGTGATCTGTAAGTTTTTGTGGGATTTTTTCATTATGCAGTTGTGGTTCCTTTGTGTTGCCAGCCACTAACAGATGGCTTAGTTCTTTAATAAAGTGGCTATTTGTTATGCATATCTATCTAAACAAAATACATGGTGGATGTCTGTTACTGGAAAAAAAAAGATTGGTTCCAGTCTTCCAGCAGGTAATAGAAATATTTTAAAGTACATTTTACCACATGAGTATTGAGTTTTTATGTATTACAATGACTTTTTTTTAATCTTAAAAAAAAAGCCAAGCTAAGAGATATGGGTGTCTCTTCTACAGTTCTGCACAGAGGCTCTTCTAAGCACTAGTATGCATCCCTTGCATCCTTCTGTAAAAGTAAAAATAAGAGCATTATGATCAGATGAAATATCACTAGTTCTCATTCAGAGCATGTCATTGCAAAAAATCCTCAAGATGTGTGAGCTGTACTATGTGTTTATGACTTTTATTGGAGACAGTCAAGTTCCACTAAATTCTGGTTCAGAGCGGCAGACGGGTGTAGTCACAGTATTTTGGGATAAGACAGTTTCTTTCTGAAACTCTCTTAAGATTGGTAACTGAACCTGAAGTTGTCTTTAAGTCTGTTTTTTATAAAGCAGTTTCTTCTAATTTATATCCAGCTGACAGCTTTTTATGTTAATGAAAGTTCTTTAATCCTTCCTGATTACTGATGAGTGTTGTCCTAAGACACAAGGAAATGCATACAGTTCAAATAGAATCAGTTAATTTTCTTGTGTGGGCCAGCGTAAGTGTTTCTACGTTGGCAAGTGACTACTTGTTCCTATTTGCTCGAGGAGATACTGTGCTCACCAGAACTGCTCAGAAAGGGAACACATTTTCTACTGTTTTCATGGGCTGATAGCCTCAAGCCAGTCTTCTTATCAATAATTTGGATTGAAGCAGAAACTGCTGTTCATGTCTATCTTCATTGTCTTTTTAGGACTTTGACTAAAACCTAGATTTATTTTTTATGTACTCGTTTCTGTTTAGTATCTTGTTCAGGGAAAGACAGGATTGTCACGTCTTGAGAACTGAACTACAAAGGGCAAACTGTCATAATGTTTTTGGTTTAGAGTTTCTGTAAAATTAATTTCTGATATTCTAGCTCAATTAGAGGCACCATAGATATCTCTGGAAACATTATACCTTTTGCTTCTGAGTTCATATAATGTAAAGCCATGTTTACACTGCAGTCATTATTTGGCCCTCCTAATTTCTCTGGTTTCCTTCTTCCCCACACCTGTCATAATAGTCACAAAACTTCCAAAAAAACACCCAAACCCTTTCAGCTGAATTAGATCACAATTTGTGATGTATTGTTGGGAGTTAATTGTATGTTTTTGTATTCTGTTCCACAGAAATCTTCATGTGAAAAGCTTTTTTGATAATGTTTTCTGTAATACTGTATGGGTCTTTAATTTCAGATCACACTGTCATTGTTCTGTCCTCCTATTTCCACAGAATCTTTCTGCTCTATAGAAACTTCTAAAACTGGAATAATTGTATCAACAAGGTTTAATCTTGTTTTGATATCGATATCATGAAGAACTGAAATATTGATCCTTCTATCTCATCCAGTAAGTAGTTCATCTGCTAAGAAAAATTACTCACTCACTACATGGATCTGGAAATAATTTAAATCTTCTTACTAATAAGCTGAATGTAATTAATATAAGTAATTGTGTAGCATGAAGTACTGAACTACTGAACATAAAATTTTAAAGAAACTGTAGATCATAGAATCACAGAATATCTCGAGTTGGAAGAGACCCATAAAGATCATTGAATCCAACTCTCTGCTTCTCACAGGACTACCTAAAGCTAAACCATATGACTAAGAGCATCGTCCAGACACTCCTTGAACTCTGACAGGCTCGGTGCTCCCCACTTTCCTGGGGAGCCTGTTTCAGTGACCATCTGTCCTCTCAGTGAAGAACCTTTTCCTAATGTCCAATCTGAACTTCCCCAGTGCTCCATTCAGTGTGCTCACCTTTCAGCCTTAGCTTCCTACAGGCTTGTAGAGTTGAGTATCCTTGCAGATACATGTCCGATTCTTTAGACTCACAAAAGCTGTTGTTCTCACCACCCGGTAATTTCTTTCTCTCTTGATGACTTTTTAAAGTATTTTACACAAACTGGAAAAGTAACAGCAGGAAACAAGAGAAAACCACCTCAGAATAATGGTTGTGGGCACACTCCTGGGAGATGGAAGATACAGGTTCAAATCCTCTTAATTAATTGTGTGGCTCCCAAACCTCAGATAAGTAACTGACTAAAATGTTAAAAAATAGAGCTTTAAAATGTTTCCAATAATAGAGGAAGGTGAATGCCATTTGTGGTTTCAATAGTGATGATTTTACCTGAATTTACGAACAATTGATTTAGCTCTCTGTGTCTGATACAGTTGGCTCTTTTGGTGATTTTACTGTTTTTTTCCAAATGGTGATCTAACCTGACAAACTTTTCTTTTAAAAAAAAGTCAAAATATCTTAAATAACTTTTATCACAAGGTCAGACCTTAGCTTTGTTACCAGCAGCTAACTCCTATACAGTGAGTAACCTGTGGACACCTGAGGGTTAGTAGTTGAGGTGGGTTAGTAATTTCCTGTGGTATGTCTTCCTCCAAACTGGTTATCTTGATCACAGTTTTGACAGGACAGCTCTTCTTGGGACCCTGAGGCTGTGGGGGGACTTTAT
This sequence comes from Hypotaenidia okinawae, assembly GCA_027925045.1. NCBI lineage: Eukaryota > Metazoa > Chordata > Aves > Gruiformes > Rallidae > Hypotaenidia > Hypotaenidia okinawae. The sequence goes on from BSDF01000001.1 coordinate 95,185,681, forward strand.
GGTGGATCAGTGTGCTTCTCTGGATCATTTCTTTAAAGTGAGCACCCTGAACATTGTAAAGGGCTTCAAATCTCAAAATACAGGGCTTAGCTAGATTGTATATTGTAGATAGCCAGAATCTTAACTCTGATCTCTTTTCAGTACAGGAAAAGATCAGAGCAAAACCAAATTGAAATAAGAGGTTTGTAAACAAAACTCCTCCCTACTCTTTTTTTGTCCTTGTGGAGTCTGTCTTTCAGACTGGTTCCCAATACAGCAATGTTCAGTGGTTTTCAGGTTGCAAAAACTCTGTACTCCAGCTCTGGATACTAAGGATGATCTTCCCTGAGAGTCACTGAGAAGGTGGAGATACTGAATGCCTTCTTTGCTTCGGTCTTCACCTCAAAGGCCCCCCGGGACCCACAGGCACTGGATGTAAATAGGAGTGTTTGGGATATGAAGAATTTCCCTCTGGTTGAGGTAGGGGAGGTCCAGGAGCGGCTCAAAGGGATAAACGCACACAAATCCATGGGACCGGATGGGATACATCCACGTGTGCTAAGGGAGCTGGCGGAGGTGATTGCTGAGCCGCTCTCTATCATCTTCAACAGGTCCTGGAGAACAGGAGAAGTGCCTGAGGACTGGAGGATAGCCAATGTCACTCCAGTCTTTAAAAAGGGCAAGAAGGAGGATCCCAGCAACTATAGGCCAGTCAGCCTCACCTCTGTCCCCGGAAAGGTAATGGAACAGCTTGCTCTGGATGCCATCTCCAAGCAATTGGAAGAGAAGAAGGTCATGAGGAGTAGTCAGCATGGATTCACCAAGGGGAAATCGTGCTCGACCAATCTCATAGCCTTCTACGATCTCATCACCGGCTGGGTAGATGGAGGGAGAGCAGTAGATGTCATCTACCTTGACTTCAGCAAGGCTTTTGATACTGTCTCCCATGACATCCTGATAGCAAAGCTGAGAAAGCATGGGATTGATGAGTGGACAGTGAGGTGGGTTGAGAATTGGCTGTCGGACCGAGCCCAGAGGGTCGTGATTCGTGGAGTGGAATCTGACTGGAGGCCTGTGACTAGCGGTGTTCCCCAGGGCTCGGTGTTGGGTCCAGTCCTGTTTAACATCTTCATTGACGACCTTGATGAGGGAATAGCCTCGACCCTCAGCAAGTACGCCGATGACACAAAGCTGGGAGGAGTGGCTGACACGCAGGAACACTGCGCTGCCATCCAGCGAGACCTGGACAGGCTGGAGAGCTGGGCAGTAAGAAACCAGATGAGGTTTAACAAAAGCAAGTGTAAAGTCTTGCACCTGGGAAGGAACAACCGTTTCTATCAGTACAGGCTGGGGGATGACCTGCTGGAGAAGAGCTCAGTGGAGAAGGACCTGGGGGTCCTGGTGGATGACAGGTTGGCCATGAGCCAGCAGTGTGCCTCGGTGGCTAAGAGAGCCAATGGGATCCTGGGGTGCATCCGGAGGAGTGTAGCCAGCAGGTCAAGGGAGGTGATCCTCCCGCTCTACTCTGCCCTGGTCAGGCCCCACCTGGAGTATTGTGTCCAGTTCTGGGCTCCCTGGTATAAAAAGGACAGGGATCTCCTGGAGAGAGTCCAGAGAAGGGCTACGAAGATGATAAAGGGCCTGGAGCATCTCCCCTATGAGGAAAGGCTGAGAAGACTGGGACTGTTCAGCCTTGAGAAGAGAAGACTAAGGGGGGACCTAATTAATGTTTACAATTATCTTAAGCAAGGGATGCAGGGGGAATCAGCCAGCCCCTTTTCAGTGGTCTGTGGAGACAGGACAAGGGGCAATGGCTGCAAGTTGGAGCACAGGAAGTTCCGCACCAACATGCGGAGAAACTTTTTCACAGTGAGGGTGACAGAGCCCTGGGACAGGCTGCCCAGGGGGGTGGTGGAGTCTCCTTCTCTGGAGATATTCAAGACCCGTCTGGACGCCTATCTCAGTGAAATGTCCTAGGGAGCCTGCTTCGGCAGGGGGTTGGACCCGATGATCTCTCGAGGTCCCTTCCAACCCCTACAATTCTATGATTCTATGATTCTATGATTCACGTGGCTCTCAGCTCCCAGGTTATTTCAGCAGCCCCTTACTCACTATGTATGCCTCAGACCTCCTTCAGGCTTTCTTTTTCACTCGTGGCTTGCTATCATCTATCCCATCGCAAAAGGGTCCCGGCAACTCAGGCAGGCTCCACCTGCTCTCTGTGGCAAGAACCTTCTCCCTCTGCTGCAGAAGGCTGTACCTGCCTGTGAGGGCAATTACCCTTCCTTTTAGCTGTAGTCTTCCTCACAGACCTACAGCCTTTCCTATGAATTAAGACAACATCTCCCAACGTCTCCCAAGGACTGAAAGCAAGGTGTAATCAGTCGAAATGGATACTACCTGTCACAGAGTTTTAAGTCCAACAAGCAGAACACCATTCATTTCACTCTCTTTTTGCATATACAGCACTGTTGTAAACATGCTGATTTCTGAGCTGCAGCCTCAGAAGAGGCTTCAGATACTTCTGGAGTTTCACTGAATAGACACAATGGTAAAACAGTTTTCAAAGTAGACAAAAGGCAAGTAAATATGGAATCATGGGATCACAGAACCATTTAGGTTGGAAAAGAACTTTAAGATTATCAATTCCAACTGTAAACGTAGCGCTGCAAAGTCCACCACTAAACCAGGTCCCTAAATACTACATCTACGTGTCTTTTACCTACCTTCAGGGCTGGGGACTCAAACATTTCCATGGGCGGCCTGTTCCAGTGCTTGACAACCCAACCCATTCACCTTTTTTCTTTTTTTCCTAATATCTCATCTAAACCTCCCCTGGTGCAACCTAAGTTCATCTCCTCTTGTCATATCGCTTCTTACTTGGAAGAAGCAACCAACACCCACCTCACTGCAGCCTCCTTTCAGGGAGCCTATTTCAGGTATATATTCCCCACACTCCCGAGCATACTGACGTATTCTACATTTCACATTTAATTAGCAGAAGTCCAAAGCCAGATCTGAACTAATCAAGCACGACTGACAACTGCAATAAAAATCCCATCTCCTAAATCAGCTTTTATCCTCGTTACTAGAGCTTAAAGGCCCCAGCTGAGAAGCCCAAGTGCACTAAAGCCATTGTTCAACCACACAGTAGGAGACAGTTCCTGCCTCAGAAAGCTTGCAGCCAAAACAGATGAAATACTGTTGAGCTTAGCGCTATTGCTCTCTGATAGAAAGTCTGAATTTAACTGACACGCTCCCTAGATCAAGGTCAGAGAAGGACTATGACGAAACTGGAAACTGAACCAACACCTTCTGAGTCCCAGCCTAGTGACTGAGCCAGAAGATGATCCTTCAAACCATGCAGAACATCACGATTTGTTTTCATATGAAGTGCTCTCGTTCGCGCTGGTGGTTCTCCCGCACCTTTCTGTGTGGCTCTCCATCTCTGCCACAGAGCTTTCCTCCTCTAGGTGCTATTTTGGCAACACAACAGCTATTAAAATAAACTCTGTGCATCTATTCTCTCTGTAAGCAGATTTCAAGAGGAAAAGCTTTTGATAACAATAACCTGCACCAACCAAACCTCCACATTTTTTTTCTCTCTTTTTGAAAAAGGAAAAAAAAAACCAAACCCAAACCTGCCTTCCCCTGTTCTGACCTTTTCCTTTTCTTTCTGGGTCTTATTATGTCAAAGTCTGTGCAAAGATACAATGTTTGGGGCATATTTAAAAAAAAAAAAAAAGACACAGAAATTCACAACAGTAATATGTAATAGTTGTAAGTAGATTTTACTATGTGATGCTCTTCTAAAATCTTTCTTCCCAAAACATAAAAACAAAGATAAAGAAATGGTATTGTTTAGCAATCAAATTTATTTTCTTCTCATTGTGACAATCTTTTAGGTGTTCAGACTGTGAGCATGGAGTTTACCTTTATTATTAAAATGCTAAAAATGTTGTTATCAGAGGAAAAAAAAGGGGGCCATTTAATCTTCCATATTCCTTTCTCCCAAACTTTAGCGCTCTACTTGGCCTTTCCCTAGAGATAATGAATTCTTGCAAGTGGGAGATATACAGTATGAATTCAAGAATAATACAGCACAAAGCTCCTTGAAATCAATACTGAAATTTGCAGTATTATTTCCATTTTAAAACATGGACAGCTGTGAAATAGTATTTGCTAATCAAATATTAAATCACCCATTTTTCTTATAAGGAAGGGACAGATGTTTGTTCAAAACAAGTGTAGTGGCAACTTGCAGAGATAAGAGGACCATTGCTTAAGGATTTTTTTGGGGGAGGCTGAAGTAATGAATTTAATTGACTTGTCTGGATGTCTAACAAATATTTATCTTCCTGTCTTATGAATGCTATAATGGTTTTCTGCCTAGGAAGGGAAGCCTCAAAAGGGGATATAGGGAATCTTGACAGGTACAAGTTTTATTAAAATAAGAATAAAAAAGAATATGCTTCAGTAGTTTCTAGGCTGCTTATTTGTTGTGAAGAGACATGTCTAAAAGCAACGCTTTTTGAATCAGAGTGGTCTTGAAAGATGAGATTATCTTTTTATGTTATAAATGTATTTTTAGGCGAAGCAATTCTTTTGCTTTTCCTATAGTTATTTAGGAAGAAAGCAATGAGGTTTTCAGAGGTACTTAAAAATACCCGACCAGGCTAGGTGTATTGCCAGGGAAAAGGTTTTAATCCATTAATATCATTAGAAAGAGCTACAAAAGCTAGGAAATACCAGTCATCCTGCTGTCTGTCCTCCGTATCTCTGGCCTGGTAGTGACACTGTTAAACCAAGGAGGAGGCCCTTCCTGGGAACAGGGTTGGCAGCAGGGAGGGGAAGTGGTGTAGCTGCTGACAGGCGAGGGGGAGACTGCTGTGTGTGGGATACGTATCGAGAGCATGTTCAGGACTTTGTTGCTCACAAAAAGGTCAGGTTAGAAACCTGAGTCTAGGAGAATTAAGATAGAGCATATGGAAATGCCTTACGCAGCTTGAGATTTATGGGGAAATCCTAGTTTAACCATGGAGACAGTAAACCCAGTCACAAGCTCGTTAGCTTGCCCCTCACAACAATGCACATACACACATTTACTTTGTGGATGTGATAATAATCTTTTTTTCTTCTTTTTCTTTTTTCTGTTTCTAAAGAGAAACAAAACCCTATGGCTTTGATGGCTTGGATCTCTGCTTTAAATGAGCATGGAGCCCTGAGTTTAGTAAAGGCATGTATTGACCATGTTGGGATTTTTTTTCTAGAATTTTGTATACCTGCCCATTGCCCAGTATCTGACTCACCTCTGTGGAGCAACTGGAAGCCTTTTAGCTTTTGGCATTTATTAGGTTTCAAGCATCCAATTCATAGCATACATGAGCAATTGCTTTTCCTGGAGAGCACTCCTTCAAGGTAATTGTGATGGTCAATAGTCAGTTACCAACCCATAAACTATGCAACCCTGTTTGTATACAATAAATTCTGAGTAAGAAGCACAAAGCATGAAGCCCAACCATGGAGCACTCTTAGGCAGAAACAAGGACAAAACCTGTTGTATAAATCAATTTCTGTAAATTAATCAGCTCCCCATTGGCATACAGTCCCAAGGGGCTATGACAGGACCACCCTTTATTTTTGCCAGATCCCATGTGCTGCAGGCTCTGTTCAGCAGGAGGCAGGTCACTGGGTCCATCCCCATATATCTGCAGGAAAAACTAGCAACTGGGTTTAGCCACTTCTCAAATTGAGTGTTGACTGGCCCTTCTTCCAGGTAATGTGAGATTCACCTCAGTGGCCCAGGGGGATAAGCAGTAGAGATCTGAGATCTCTACCAGGAGTGGGAGAGAAAACACAAGTAGGATTTTGGTGAACTAGCTTTATGCCAATCAGTCGGCCATTTTAACACCTCAGGTTATTATCTGTTATTATCTGTTACCCTCCCTAAAAGAATGCAGAAGTAGTACTTTCTACTCTGTCTCTCTCCACCTCTAATATGAAAGCTTGATGCATCCTTATTTCAGTATTTTCAAAAAGGAGGAAAGAGAGACAGATAACATCTGGTATTTTAAAGATAGTAATAGCTCCAAGAACTTGTTTCATCTGGTCTTTCTACCTCCTTACCTAGGTTGTGTCTGCAAATATGTTGTTCCAGATAAAATGTGAGATGGTATCAAGGCATATGATTAATGATACCAAAAATAAAGTAAGAGTAAGGATTGATTGATATTGTTGTTTTCCATCCATATAGTAAAGCTTGGAGAGCCATATTGCTGATTAGTAAAAGCATGATGTTTGCTTTGTTATGAACAAAATAGAATTATCCAACACAAGAAAAGGAACTTAGCCAACTTCTCAGCAGGAAATTCACATGGACAGCTTGAAATTTGTATACCATCCTCCTCTTCCAAAAACTGAGCATTACAGTGCTTCAATGTGAAATGTCTTATGAGTGTGAACTCTGCAGAAAGTCAGCAGTTGAAGATGGACCATGCATCAGCCAGAAAGCCACAAGGTAGGGTAGCTAAGGTCACCTCACGCAGTTTGCAGCACTTTGAGGACTGAACCATGATAAATTGTGGGGGAAAAAAGGCTAGAAGGAGATCTTACAGATCTCAAGAGCTCACCGTCTCACTTAAGAAGCACCACTGGCTGCTCAGTTCTATGTGCAAGCCAGCATGTATTGCGTGCGTGGAGATGACTGGTCTTCAGCGCTTCTTTTAAAAATTCAGACAGGGAAAGAAGTGTGCTGGTCATAGCACCAGATTTTATGTAAAAGTAACGATGCTTGTCAGATGGGTGTTGCTACCAAACCTACAGATATGAATCATGGATACATCAGCGTTTTTCATCAGATGTTTGCTGGTGACTTCAATTTGAAGTTAGCTGGTAATTTGCCAACATAGCCTTAAAGATACTGAACCTTCAGTTCTTTTTCTGCCTAGGTAAGTTTCATTAGGTGAGATAGCAACTCTCCTCAGACAGAAGAGATGCTCTCTACTGCTAAAGAACTGACCTTTACATTTCTGTGCTGTTCATTATGTATCAGTATACATGTATCTGTTGCCATTTTTGTTATAAACAGGGTTTCTGTTCCTCTAACCCTCCTCTTCTCTCAAATGACAGCTGGTTCAGAATCACCCTCTTTCTAAACTTTGGTGTGAAGTTACTGGTAAGCTGCCTCTAGAGCAATTTGCTCTTCAGGAGTGGCTGCTGGAGAGCTGTCCTGAAGACATCAGTAGCCGTCCTAGGCCAAGTGTGACACCTTTGCTCTCCTGTATCTAAGCCTACTCCAGCCAAAATGTTACCCTCTTTTTCACATGCTACTGGTTATTGATCATTTCTGGTTTTCCATGCTTTTCTGGTGTTGTTGGCTTGCTTCTGTTGTGGGTTGTTGCTGTGTATCTGTGAGTATCAACTGAGTTTTTCGGCATTTAAGCCACTGTCTGAGTGGTGCCGTTCTCAGCACTGTAATTCACTGTTTTCATTATGTCTTATTTTAGTAAACGGCTTCTAGTTTAGATCGTTCACTTCTGACAAGATGGGATAGCAGCTGGAGGAATTATTTAACTTATTTTAACATGAAGTTGAAAAGGAGAAAAAAAAAGCGTTGATTCAGCCAATTTCAGAATCCTAAGAGGGCATCAATAACGTTCATCTTCGTTTTAACAAGAGACTAACAGAATCATCAGAATGTAAACATTGTCTAGCGTGATGTTTCATGATTATGGATTACTACAGCCTTTCTTCTCAGTGTTTTCTTTCTTGTTTGCTGAAGGATTCCTCTGCTTCCTAAAACTAGTCTGAAATCATGCAATAAGAAATAGGTGCCTGTGCAAACAAATTCTGTGAAAACAATGGACGATTTACAGGAGGAAGGTTATATGTGGCCTCCAGGGCTGAGACTAGATACCCTGTAGTAATCAAAATCCAGATAGATTATTCATTGCTGTGTAGTAAACCAACAAAGGAAATCTTTGTGGGTTGAGCATTTAAAGAGTAAGTTTTTTGAGACAGGGCCTATTTCTTCCTATATCTTCCGTGATGTGTCTGCTTGTTTCAGCAGTGCATACATAAAAAAATTGTGTAATTCACAACATGACTTTTTCAGGCTTTTGCTAGCAAATGGCCTGTAATGTGCCTCATGCTGGTTTGCCTTTTAAAAATAAAATAAATATTTTGAACTGACTTTGATCCTGTTCACTTAACTGTTTTGAGAAAAATGTTACTAGGATATTTAGGACACGGATTTACTGTCTGTGCATGCTATCTGTAATGACCCAGTAGACCAGAACATCTTCAGAAGAGCTGTCACAATCTATCAAGTCAATGATCTGTGAAATATAAATTCTCTATGGAAGTTGTTATGGGCCATTAAGTAAATAATAATACCTATTTTATAAACTCTATATTAACTTTATATTTATTACAGAAGATCAAATTGATATGATAAAATAAAAACCAGCCTGAGCCTCCAACTAAAACTTAATCTTCTCTGATAGTGAAATAACTGTTGTTACGTTTTGTCACACACATTCTTTTTATGAACATCCAGTGTAAAGTCATGTACAATTGATATAAAATGCCAGAGTACCCAGTCTATTTTCATAGGATTTTCAAACTCATTTTGAGAACAAAGTCCTTGTCTAAGCTGGCTTAGATAACTTAAAATAGCCTTTAGCTGAGATGAAGGAGAAACTTCTTGAAATGTGCACAAAATTCCAAAATGCGGCAATTAACAAAACTAATTGCTCTGAATTCTCTCTGAGTTCCCTGGAAGGCATTAATTCTGAGAGCTCCATTCCAAGTGCTGTATCGGAGTGTTTTGAAATATTTAATGTGGTTTTTTCCCCTGAGGTACAGGGCAGGACTCTTATCCCTGTGTTTTATGGAGGAGAATCTGAATCACAAAAGTTAGAATTCCTCTCTCCTAATAATAAGCATCCAGAAGTTAGGTGCCGAGCCAAATAAACTCTCTTTATAGCCTCACAAGGAAACATCCCCACTGGCAGGATTCAGCCTAATAGAGATGTCTGAAGCATGCCTTTATGCTTCTGTTGAGAGTTGTGCTTGAGTTGACAAAGCCTCTTGACTCCAGTCTGGTCCTCCTGGCTGCCTTGCTGGTAAATTAGTTTCTACCTGTGGGTAAGTTTCCTTGGAAAATCCAGTTGCTTTGCACTGGAAGGGCTCCAGAGTATGACCCAACACATTCTGAGGTCAAAAACCAGAGACCTTAAGCTCACAAGAAAGACCTTTAAACAAACATTACAGTGTGTGTGAGACCCACGGTGGATGGGGTAGTTCCATCACTATCTGCTGGTAGGTAGAGGCTAGCGTGATGAGTGCCATGCCAGTATTTGTCTTAGGTAGCACAAGAAGTCTTGAGTACAGCAAACAAATGAGGTGGCAAATCAGGTTGCATGAGTTAACTCCAGTATTTAAAATTAATATTTTAAATCGTCATCTGTTTTATTTGGAACATTTTTCCTTGGATAGCTTTGTAGAGTCCATGCTTGATTCAGATGTCAGAACCCTATATGGGGGTTTGGATTGGGAGAATTGTTGGAGGACAGAACTAAGTTTGAAGGAAAAATAGACAAAACAAGTACTAATAGATTATTAGAATGAGGAGTGAGCTGGTATTAGAAATGTAAAGTAACTGCCTGATGAATTAGCTGGGTTGCTAACAGTACTGGGAAGGCTTAAATTCCTGTGGTACCTGAAGACCAAAGAATGACAAATATGACAACCAGTCTTTACAGCAGTGTAGGGAGCCTCTAAGTTTGATCATTTTCCCAGGCTAATTAGTGGAAAACGTAAATAATATGTATAAACTTGGAAAAGCATGAACTACTTGAGGGGATTCATCATGACTTCTTTAAAGAGATCTTCTGGTTTATGAGCCTCTTGACCTTCTTTGAAAGGGCTAGCAAACTTTCACATTTAAAAGGCTTTTGACAAAGGCTTTTAAGGAAACCAGTCTGGCATTGGGTAGGATAAATTATCATGGATAAATGATCAGCTAAAGATGGAGTCCAGCAGAATATGGTCAGTGAAGTACTGCATGGCTGCCTGTTGAGACCTGTAGTGGTCAACATATTCATAAAAGACATAGAAAAGAGGATGAGTAGTGGTGATGATGCAAAGGTTTTTCAGGCAAGAGTAAACTGAAGAACTGCTGAAGGGTTTTGCAAAAAGACTGAAAGACTGCACAATAAAAGTTCAGATTAAATTCAGTGTGAAAGAAGAAGGGACATTCTGTGGAAAGACAATCTAGGTTCACGTGTGAAATGGCAGACTCTGAGTTGTTCAGGAACGAGAGCTGAGGTACATATAGAAATGTAGGTGTTTTTAATGCTGTGCAAATGTTTTAAACAGTTAATTAGTTTTGTAGCCTTTCATGAACGTATCAGATGGCACTGCCAGTTTGAAAAATAAATCATCGCATCTTTCCATCCACAGTGGATAATTACCAGCATGTAACTTGGATTCTGTTTAGAACATGAGTGATTACAAATAAAATTGTATAGTATGACTCATCATTTGATAATTAGATCTTGCTTCACTTTGTACCTAAGCTGTGTCACCATAATCTATAATGATAAAGGAAAGAATGACTGATTTCTTGCTTTTGGCAAGCAGAAGCTGCAGTTTTCTAATACAGTCACAATAAGGAAATTGATAGGTTTCTTTTGTATTGACTTGCATTTTTTACACCTTTCATTCAAAACATCTTCGCTGTCCTTTATTTTTGTTCCTAATTTCTTCTTCAACTTCCCATCTTACACTGATATTTCCCACCAGCAAAGATAAATGAGAATCACAAACAGAGCAATGGCTTCATTACAGGCAGACTTTAAAAAAAAACCAAACCAAAAACATGACAGAATGCCAGCAAAAACTTTGCTGCCAGAAACCACACAAGCATTGAAATAACAGGTGAACCACTGCTGGAGGTGCTGTGTTTGAAAAAAGCCTGGTAAATGTTAGGGGATGACGCACTATCTCAGCAAAGTCTGAATCTAGAGCTTGGCTAACCAAAAGTACAGATGAAATGAAATCTTGGGGTTTGGCTTCAAGCATTGATAGTCAGGTTGTATGGTTCTTCTGCATTTGTTTCCAAGAAGTGGGATAAGAACTGTGACCATAATCTTCTAAGCATTTTGCTGCATGCTTTACTTTAGTAGGGGTTTTTTATCTCATTAGCACAGTAAAACGTTTTATTAAAAGATGGATGTTGATTTGTGTGCAAATTTTGCACGTCATCCAATCTGTACTGGAAGCAGTGAAACAGCCAAATGATATTAGTGTGTTGAAATATTTGGGCCACAGAAGCAACAAGAATTAAACAAATGAATATTTAGCAACATCATCAACTTTATGGCATCTGCATGATATAGCCAACAAATTTTATTATTTTTTTTTTACTCCTATAAGCGTGAAGAAAGAGGTAGGAGATCCTGTTTGATCCTACTTTCCTGTGCTTACTACAAAATAAATTTCATCTGCTGGCATCAGTCTTAATCCTGATCCACCTATTGAGTCCAGTGGATCTGCTTTAAGTAGCAACTGTAAGCACATGTGTGGCTACCTGGAAGAAAGGAGCCTTTGTGTTTGGCCACACAGTTGTCTGATATTAAGGATCCCTTTACATCTGACTGATAGCTCAAAAGCACAGTCAGGGGTTTGGAAGGATGTAAAGCTTATTTCCATAAGTAACCTTCAACTGTAATCCCAATGCAAACTTAAAAGATGTTTCTACACATTAATAATACTTTAATAATTCCCAAATGCAAATCAAGACACATAATTTTTCCATAAATCAACACTGTTATGCACTTTATGAAACTGTGTGTTCAGTGCTATTCTCTGGGAAAACTAATTAAAATTGTCAGTTGATAAAGTTAACGAATGATAGTATTTCCCATGTAGTGCTTAATATAAAATATTTAGAGACTAAAACTAGTACAACAAATATATTGAGAAAATCTACAGGTCAGAGTTAAGGTTATTCTGTAATGATGAAAAATGCATTCCTTTTATGTAAATGTGAATAATATATGAATAATGTATGTTTGTTATGTAGGCAATGTAAAATTTATTATGTCCTTTAATATTCACTGCTTGGGTTTTAAGTGCTTTGCTTTGTAAATGATGCAATAGGTAAGTACATCTGTGTCATTTAACAGCCTCAATAGGATTTTGTGTTAGAACAGAGCAGCAGTTGCCCGCAAGTTCAAAACTGGTTAAAGGACCCATGAAGTGTTGGTGTGGTAGAAGTGAAAACCTGGTGATTTGTTTGGGGTGCTTTGAAACTTTTGTGGAAACCTCCCCAAAGAACCTGTCAGGTAAAGCAATCGAAAGGTATTCCACTAGTATTAGTGAATTCCTGTGTGCATCTAACACTTACATGGAGCTGTGAAGATTGGGTTGTGTTTCCTGAGGTTCCTCCTACTGGTTTAGTGCTTCAGGGCTGCTGCAAGCAGCTTCCTCTGTTCTGGCAGCTAGTCAAGGGCAAAGCAAATTCTTCCTTCCTGGGCTGGTAGTGGGGGTCACGTGGGTATTATTTTAAGATGTGTACTGTAGGAAATGGAGACTTAGTCAAGATGACGCTAATTTAAAGGCTTGCAGGCTTACGATGCAACAGGTTAGTAGTGGAGAGCTGGGGCTCAGTCCAAATCAGAGTCTAATGTGAAAACTGAATGAGGTGACAAAGCATATTCTGTGCCCTGCTTTCTTCCTAGTAAGGGAATTCTCTCGGGCGAGTCCGTCCTTCCTAACAGCCTTCAGACTGTTAGTGAATGAATGGATGAAAGGTTGTAGCTGCTTAAATGGGAAAGTCACTGGACTTCCTGTGGATTCTGAAAGACCTGGTACTTCGAGCCCTGGCAGCAGATGGAGGAGTGTCTCGGGTCCTGCAGCACCCCTTTTTCCCTCCTTTTTGGAATGAGAAAGCGATTACTTCCTTGAAAGCTGGCATAGCCTTTTACACATATGCTTTTGGGAAACAGTCTGAGTGAGTTATGGTTGTGAAGCAATGAAGTTTTCACCTGACATAGGAAATTTAGGCCAGCATGGACTTTTCCATGAGGAGAGGACTCTTTTCCTGTTGCCTTGTGCATCCAGCATCCAACTTTCACCTGCAAGTCCTGAAGGGTGTACAAAAGGAAGAGGCATCACAGTTCCGATGTATGGATGCACTTGCGGCTTTAGGAGAGTGAGATGGATTGTGTGGGGCCAGCATTACAGACAGGAAAAAAGCCTCTGCAAACATTTGGGTGTGGTTTTGAAAGCTGTTGGTCAGACAGCCTTGATTCCTTTTGGAGTTTTGGTTCTCCTGTAAACATAAGAGTTTTTGATGCTGAAAAACTAGGCTATTTGTTGTGCAATAGAAATAAATGGATGCAATTTATACAAACCCCACAGAATATGTGGACTGTTTTACAAGCCCTTAATCATTCAGTGGGTCACTGTTTAAAGTCACTCACCAGGGTGCCATATGGGCCGCTTGACAGGAAGAAATCTGAGGGTTTCTTGCAGTTGTAAATTCAGTAAGATACACGTGTACAGCTCTGAGTCTCGCTGAAAACAGCCCTTGTTAGCCAGCTTTTGTCAGGCTGAACACAACTGCATTTTTTGCTTCTAGTCTTGTATTCACGCTGCCAGATGGTACTAAAAAGGAAAAAGAGGAAATGAATCACTCTAATAATTTTAATTGTTGGCCCTGACACTGCATGTCTGCTTCGTCTGGACAAAAGTTCCCACGGGGAAGCTGGTCATCTCCAAACTGGTTCAGACTGATCTCCGCTTCAGCCTAGCTTTACCAGTCCTGGGTTCCACAAAACGGCTTCGTCTGGAGGCCCACCTAGTTATGCTGCAAATAAAATCACCGGCTTAAATTTTCTCCATGCAGGCCCTGATGAAACATCTGACTTACTTAAGCACCTGCCCTTGGTAAAGTCATGCTAAACTTCCTCTGGCTTTTAAGTGCTGTGAATTCTAAGGCAACAAGTCATTTTTCATACTCGGGCGCAGATGGCAGGACACCAGCATCTGAACACTGTCACTAAGACACCAAACAGTGCCTCTGTTGTTAGAAAGGTCAGCTGTAGCTGTGCCGTAGCAACTGTATTGGTCGGTGATGGTTTTCTTACATTAGTTAGTTTTCCAGTTAGAGTGATGATAAAACTTGCATGTATAAATTAAAGGCAAACAGCTGTCCCTGTGCAACATGTCTTAATTTTCTCAGTGTTATTTTGTTCTAGTTATACATGTGGAAATACCAACATTGCTTCTAGGTGCCAAGTTAAAACAGTAACAAGATCCTCCTCATTCCCTAAGCACTGAAGCAATAAAAGTTGTGTATCAAGAGGAGCTGAATGGACGAGGCTGTACACATTAACCTGCAGAAAGCACGTCTCATAGTTGTAGTAACAACCGGAAAGCTGGAAGTAGATTTCAAAATCAGTATGTTAGACTAACCCTGCTCCCCCAGAACAAAGCGGAAGTGTCTCAGGTACTTGAGCTGAAACCTGCATCGAAGCAAAATTCAAAAGTACTTGAAAAATCCAATCTGTCGTAGTCCATCATTGTTGCATCACCCTTGCATGATAAAGATATAAATTCAGTACTTCTTCTGATATATTTATTGAGTCTTAAATCCTTGACATCACAGGTTCTCAGCCTAAAATGTAGTACCAGTTTTGGTTTTTCCCTTCCTTAACAGAATGCAGCTGGTTGGGAAAGGAGCATTTCTCAGTTTACTGTTGCTTGCTGTCTGCATTTCACTGGGATCTGGAAGTCTTTGCAGCCAGCAAGCCATATGTGGTGGCAAGTGTTGCACAGTTGTATGATTCCGGTTCTAATTAACTGGTGTGTTCTTGTGTGATTCCTGCTTTAATGAGATTGTATGTTTGAGTAGAAGAAAGAAAGAAGGATGATATCCCCTTTCCACAGGCAGGGACTTCACACAGGTCAAAGGGCTGCATCTGAAACTGGAGCTCTTAAGCCTGGTTACTTCAAGATGATCCTCCCTACCCGAGTTCTTAGTCTCCTGTTACAGCTGGCAATTTCTCTGATGTCTTAGTTGCCTGCAACTCCCTGGTAAACAAGGTCAGGCTTCTCGGGAAGCACACTAGGGAGGGGGTGTTCGAACTGCTGCATGTGTGGGTCTGCCTTCCTCTTCCAGCTGAGGCAGTTCTGAAGCCATTGATATAAACTACTCAGATTGGGTATGTCTAGAGGAAGAGGACAATCTGCAGTGTTCAGCGTCCTTCTTGACATTTTCTGACACTTGCTATTAAAGCATATTAGGCTCAATATGCATATGCCTCAATTCAAAACCCTTTCTCCCATTTTCACTCCATAAGTTTCCAGCACGTTGTACTCTCCTGTGCTGTTAATAGCTGCAAACCCTTTAACAGCAGAACTGTCTGCTTCAGTGGTAGCCAGGGCATTTGATCAAAGTTCATACTGGTGCCTGCTCCAGCCACAGACCTCTGTTAGTGGGCAAAGCACGTTCTCCCCTTCTTGTGCTTTTTGTGGCCCTGTGCAATGTGCTGCCTTAACCACTGCCCCAGACAAGACAGGTTGTTTTCAAAGTTTTGAAGTGGAGCTGAACAGCTTTGCCAGTTCTGCTGTGGTAGTTTCCTGAGAAGTAGATAAGGCGAGCCTGAGCGCTCGGTGCTGCTCCCCTTATCTCGCGTATCCCTGCTGCGTACTGGCAGTTGTCCGGTTGCATTTGCAGACCTATTGCAAGAATGAATGCAGCTTCTCTAGTGTCTTCTTAGACCACAGTGGCTCTCAGAGCCCCAGGTCATTTAGCTAAAACACAGTAAGAAGCAGGAATGAGCCATCTGTGTTCCCCCTCTTTAAGGAGCAGCCCCCCCGCCCTGTTCCCCTAATATTTCCATTTGCTTTAAAAACAGCAGCTTGGCTTATTTGCAGTCAGCCACGGTGCAGCGATGACAAATAACACCGAGCGTGTTCTTTGTAGTGTGCAATTCTTCTTTGAAAAGGTGAACGCAACATAGTTTGACTATCGTATGAGACCAGGCACCAAACTCAAGAAAATAGAGGATTTTTTTCCTCTCTAAAATTCAAAGGAGAGACAGTTCAGAAGGCAAGTGTCAAGTAAGTGCGGGAGAAGGAGAGAATGGGAGGTGGGCTGGAACTGAATTTAGCTGTAGAATGAAGCACTTGAAGTGATCATTCTCTTCTGTTTCTTTCCCCACACCTGATGGATTTTTCTCTTGGCAATGATAGTTTTAAAGCTGCTGCTGCTGCTGCAAAAGCTGAAACAAGCAGCAGAGAGCAGTACCGAGCTGCTTGTCTCTGATGGAAATGGTTCCCATAAGGGCAACAACTGGTCTACAGAGGAAGCGGAGGTTCAGAATGAAATGCTTAATAGTTCTCTCTTTGGTTTAGAATCTGTTGTGATGGTCTTCCCTTCGGGCAACTATGTGCACACACAAGATGGAGATGTGAGGCTGTGGGACAGTTTGTCATCAGCTTCTGGGCTTCTTCCTGTTGGGATGAAATCAGGCCTTGCTTTTCATCAGATTATTCCTTGGTAAAAGCTTTCAGAGTAGAGCATGGAAAAGGGAAATAATAAATATCTAAAAAGGGAGGGAAGAGAGAGAGGCGAAAAAAGTAAGGTGTATTTTAATTCAAAGGTTAAATTGCCACTTATGAAGCCATATTTTTTGTCCATTCTAATGCAAAGTAATCAACAAACGTCATTAAACTGATGAAGCTACCTTCTTTAAGACCAAGGCATTTTTTAAGTGGAAGTGCTGAATGGTGTAATTTTTTAACAAGAGTTTTGTTTTTCATTAACGAAATAAAAATCTCATGGGGAGGAGGCCGTATAGAATGAATTATATATTCCAGATTTCATAGAAATGATTTAGAGCTAACACATGCTTTGTGCTTCAGATGGAATAATGAATCTCATGTGATTTACTTCAAATGTAGTTTGGGACCACTTCTGCTTTCCAGTGGTGGGAGGAGGGCTGTTCATCAGAAGCAATAGCAATTTTGGTTGTATTTATTTCTTACCTTGCCTCGGAATTTTGTCTCTGTGCACTCCCCCTGTAGTATAAAGCACTGCAGACACAGAAAGAGGAAAATAAGATGCTTGTGTTTTGCATTGCATTTGCTCTATAGATGAACTGTTTCCCATGAGAATTTTTTTTCCATAGCTCCCTTAACGCACACTCCCAAACTCCCTGGCTATCTTCAAGCACCAAAATACATCTCAGGTTCAAAAATGTAGCGAGCCTGGGCTTATGCTGATTGTAAGGGCAGGTTGTACACTCTGTTAGTGGAAATTTTTTAGACACCCAATATGATGTTGTTAATGTTTTTCCTGTAGTGAAAGAGAAGAGAAACCAGTGAACTTGTGTTATGTGAGCTCCAACCTCATCTTTCTCTTGTCTCCTATCAGATAGTCAGGGATTAAAAAATTTTTTTTCTCAGCACAAAGATGTGAAGAAACCAGATGTGAACTTACTGGTCAGCTGTTTCTACAGCAGTTTATCTGAATGTTATGTTCTTTACACTTTTATCTATGTATTAGAGGGGTAAAGGTGAGCCATTTGTGGGAGGTTTGATGTGATTTTATATAGATTTAAAAGATTTCTAAGAGCTATGTTTGTAGTAGATCCTGTTGAATGCAAACATCTATGGAACTGTCTTCCATGTTCTATTATAAATTTTTATAAGCTTCCCTTCTACAAGTTATCAGTTTAATAGCAAAACTTCCAGGCATTGAGACACTTTAAGCCTAGGCAAGGGTGAAAGGCTAGCTACAGTAATCACCTCAGCTAAGGCCTTTGGACGTGTTTGGCATGTCACTACCTCCGCTTTTATTTCTTCCTAAAAGAACGGTGCAGCCTCCCTCATTGTGGAAGAGGAGGGTGAAGTGAAAGTTCTCCTAAGTCTGCAAGCAGCCCGGAAAACTGTTTCACAGAGGCTTGAAGTCTTCCATTCAGCTCCCTAAATAGCATCCGAATCTCTCAGGTCTGCTCTGCTGCTATTCCATTAATACCACTCCAGGAGCAGACCCTGTCTGCAGCAGATGAGAAAGCTGCTTTGTTTTCTACATGGCATTTCCCTCTTGGCCAGTCTGGTCTGGCTGTTTGGTGACATCCTTGCTAAGCAATGCTCGGGGGCTTAATTAGGTAACATGCCTTCACCTCGCTTTGTACTCCTGTGCTCTTTTGATACTCCGTGCTGTCAGTCACTCAGCTAAATCAGACAACCATAATCTCCAGCATGAAACAAAATAAGGTAACTTTTTTTTTATCCAGCTAGCCCTCACTACCTCCAGAACGAGCTCTGTGAATTTAGCCTCGGTTTGTATTTAAACTAATATCTTGTGCTGCCTTACTCAATTTCAGAAAGGTTACCCTGTATTTCCCTAGGATCCACAGAACAAAGCAAGAGCCACCTGCTCATGAAATGAACCCCTGACGTTTATGAACATTACATTCATAAGCTGTTTTTTTACACTATGTGTGCAGGTAGGGAAATGAGCTACGAAAGAAGCAAACTGCTGCATCTATTTAAGTTTGCAAAAATCAATAAGGCTTTGCCTAGACACAGTGTGTATCATGTCTCCTGTGCTGCTGTGGCAACAAGAAGTAAGTTTTGACAGTTTGAAAACCACTGGCCTAAAAAGCAAAAATAGATGAGCTTATGTTTTTTAATTATTCTTTTTTAATATTCCTGGAGATTTCTCTGTAGGTCAAATGTAGTGTGCTCTGAGCATCACCATTTGATTTCCAAAACAGTTTCATCTAACACTTTGGAAAATGCAGAAGAATATTTTTGGGCAAAATGAAACAGGAATAAAAGTCAAGCCTCTAAGGAAGATTAACCTCTGCTCCAGTAAGACTAGGAACCTGAAAGCATGTGAATTATAGGTATAGAAGTATATGAAGCACCAAGTGGTGTATTCTGAACAAGACTGAGCAATATGTGTGTTTGGGAAGAATTGTTTGAAAAGAGTAGGAGAAGTTTATTGAATTACTGGAACACATACGGTAGATTTTGCTGCCATCTCTTTTATACAAGTGTTAGGATGTGCTTAATAAGCATTTCTAATAAGAAATGCTTGGTGTTTCTTTACGACTCTGTTTCTCTGAGCATCCAGCAGCTTGTCTAAGAGTGGGGAAGTGTCTCTGCCACACTGTAAAAACTGTAGCTATCTTCTCAGAGGCAACATACTCTTCAACTTTCCCACTAGTCATTTGTTTAGCTCTGGCTCGCCACACGTGTATTGTGGTATTAGCCAGAAGCAACAAAAGATAAAATTATCAAAGTTTTTTCAGCTGTCATTTTGCTTGTAATTCTGCTAGAAGCTGTAATTATTAAGGCCAGTAGTCTGACCACCTCATGATCCTCTCTCCATTATTTGCCACCCCTTCCTGAGTAGGGCAGAGATTACTTTCCAAATAAACTCTGTCCGGCATTCTGTATCTTGACGCGTTTCCCCAGTGCAAGTGCATTTGATTTAAAAATGCTGGAAGTCCCACCAGCAACAGCTTTCAAGTTATTTGAACAATGGCCCCATTAAGAAGATTAACAATCCTGCCCCAACTCCACCCCACCTCTCCTTTTTTTGGAGATAGTCCAAGGGACTCTCAGACGTAGAAATACCCAACCTGCTGTGATTAGAGGAAGAGAAATAGTATCTTGTGTTGAAGATACGAACTGACCAAGCAATGTTTCCATCATCAAAAATCAGGTAAAGACAATTTGTGAAGGAAGTGTATGTGGTTCAAGGAGCAGTCAGGAGCATTGTTGATGTTCTTCCTTTTTCATGCAAATTTAAGGAGTTTTGTACTAGCTGCGGCAAGTTAGCTTAAAGCTCCATGTCTGTTATCTTAAAGCTCTGTGTTTCCATGAGTAGAGAAGTGAAGGGATAATTCTTAAACTTTGGTAGCTTTGTGTCTTCGAGGTTTCTTCAAAGTGACAGAGCCTGGAGAATGGGTGTGATGGGTATTGCGGAGGAAAAAATGGGGCAGAATGGATGGATAAATGATGAGTTGGAAGTGTGGCCATTTGCTGCTCACGTTCTTGTGTGAGACCACAGATAACTGGAGATCAGATAGAAGCCTGGGGAATAGAAAGGGAAGGTATGCAGACTGAATGGGATCTCTGAGTAAACACTGCCTTTCTCCAAGGAATTCAGAGCTATTTCTTCATAGCTTTTTCTCAATCACTCAGTTGCTGTTGATGCTACCCTGTGGCTGTGATTGTATATACACGCAGACACGTATGTAAATAAAATAGGATTTTGTAAACAGTCTGTGCACACATCCTTTGAGATATACCCATCCAAACATCACAGTTTTATTCATAGTCTCTGTGCCCCTACCTACGAACCTCAGTTGCTTACTTGTTTCCAGACTGAATGTATAGCTATAAACTATATTGAATCTAAATTATATTTCCCAATAACAGCAATATGTCATTTGAGTGTAATAAGTACATTGCTGGGATAATAATACATTGTGAAAGTCCTTGTGTCTCTAAAGCCTAAAACGTTTACCTGCAAACAGAATGACAGTTCTGTAGCTAATCCTTCATAATTATTTGCGGACAGATTTCGGCAGTCATCAAATGTCTGTCTTAAACTGTTCTGTGGGTGGCTTCCCTCAGGTGACTCATTTTCCTTAATCATGATTTTCTGCACAAAGACTTTTCCTGTGTTTCTGCAATAGCACATCTTGGTGTTCTGCAGCTGGTTGTGTTTCCTGGTCATCCAGGATTTACAAATTTTGTTGCAGGTAGCAAATGTAG
Source organism: Hypotaenidia okinawae (assembly GCA_027925045.1). NCBI lineage: Eukaryota > Metazoa > Chordata > Aves > Gruiformes > Rallidae > Hypotaenidia > Hypotaenidia okinawae. The sequence continues at coordinate 95,206,471 of BSDF01000001.1, forward strand.
GATACAGTTGGTTTGTACGGCAAGAGAATTGGAATTTGACCAAAACCTACTCTTTTATTTTAATGAAAGAAATTTAATTATTCTCTATTTAATTCCAGTCTAAAATAACTGGAATTTTGGGGTTTTTTTTCAGCCTGTATTAGCCTGAACTGTTGAGAGTGCTTTTCACATGCCATGTGGGTAGGAAGATTCTCTGCTTAATTCACAGATCCTGAGTGATATCCCCAACAGCTATCATTACATGACATGCCCAGAGTATGAGAAGAAAGAGTTCTCTCTTCAAGTTCTGTATTTTGTAGATGCAGAGAAACTAAAAGAGCTTCAAATTCTACTTAGAGATTTTTATATCTGAGTTGTTCTGTACTTTACAAGAAGTCTGTTAGATCCTTTTTACAGTTCTCATCACCTTTATGGTATTCCTGACACATTCGGATCCTCCCTGTCAAATGTCTCTTCCTCCATCTTCAGGTTATCACGGGCTGGCTACTGTATGACTAAATATGAATCCTTTAAAAGAGTATTAATATTCCTCAGGCTTCTGGAGGGGCCGTTACTGAGCAATATGCTGATACATTGCCTTCTTACCTCCCTTTTTTAGCCCTTATATGAAGCATGTCCACACTACACTATGCAGCTCATGTAGGAACACCACCTTTTACATGCAGGTAGTTTGCATATCTGTGAAGCTTCGTGGTCTTAGTTCTGAGCGAGCTCTACTATGTGTCTCTGAGGTTTATAATCATGTTTTTTTGGCTTTATAGTCTTTTCTGCCTAAACTCTTTAGCTAAATTCTGATTGAGAACTGAATTCACGTAGAGTTTAGATAATCATAGAATCATATAATGTATTGGGCTGGAATGGACCTTTAAAGGCCATCTAGTCCAACCCCCTGCAGTAAGCAGGGACATCTTCGCTAGATCAGGTTGCTCAAAACCCCATCAAGCCTGACCTTCAGTATCTCCAGGGATGGGGCTTCCATTGTCTCTCTGGGCAGCCTGTTCCACTGGTCCACCACCCTCATATTGAAGATTTTTTTTCCTAATATACCCTTTTCTAGTTTAAAACCATTGCTCCCTGTCCCATCACTAAATGCACTCATGAACTGTTCTTCCCCAGCTGTCTTATAGGCACCTTTCAGGTACTGGTAGGCCACTATAAGGTTCCCCTGGAGCTTTCTCTTTTCCAGGCTAAACAAACCCAACTCTCTCAACCTCTCTCCTTAGGAGAGGTGCTCCAGCTCTCTGATCAATTTGTGGCCCTCCTATGGATGCACTCCAACAGGAGTATGTTCTTCTTGTGTTGAGGGCTCCAAACCTGTAATTAGAGCTGTTTCCTTCTCCCACACCTAGGTTTTTTCAGCAGAGAAAAGTCAGGTTCCAGTGAGAAATCAGACCTATACTCTCTATTGTAACAGAATAAATAGAAGGAAACATTAACAGTGACAGTACAGAAAACATCAGTACCAGCATTTATGGTGTTCCATGTGCTTCTATAGCCAGAGCCAAATAACGATGCACTGTCTTGGTTTCAGAGCTTGATTTTCAAACTAAGAGCACCTCTGCTTGAAAAAAATCAGTTAAAAACATTTCTTGCTTAGCAGAAGTTGTCCATGTCTTCTGGTAGATTTTGTCTGAGAAATGGCTCTTGAGGTGAATTCAGTTCAGCTGGTGGAGAGATTCTAGTTTTCAACTTTGTACAAAGTGACTAAGGACCAGTATTTAAAGTCAGCTGAGATGAGCCTTTCTTGTATGCAATGTGTATGCCCTTACATTGGTGGGGAGGCGAGGTGGTCAGCAAGAACCTGTTCTTTCTCCTTGCACCCACAGAACAGGTTGTATCCCTTGATCCTGATTTAGCAATATCCACACTGTACCATTCTTCTGGAATACCTGTAGCTACCAGGAGGGGAAAAAAAAAAATCATATTTCCTCCCCCCACGCACTGGTGATAGCAGAAGTGTTAAAATAAAATCATACAGGTAGCTTCCCACTGGCAAAACTGGGGCAACTTATTTTGCTCTACGGGAGGGGGTTGCCACTGAGACACACGGACTGGTCCCTAAACTGGCATGCACACAAGGAACACCTGTTGGTGTTTTGCAATTGTGACACGGTGAAACCAGTGAAGAAACTTAAGGAAAGTCTTGCTGTAGTGGTTTACGTCATTACTGCCCGCCAGCTACTTGTTGACACTCCTCTGCTGAAGGTCAGTGCCCTATATAGTCAGAGCAGGGGGTGCACACTGCTTCGTTCGGTGGCTTCTTGGCTTAAACCAAGGCTGAAAGCTTAGTTGGTGCTCAAATGAATGAGCTCACGGGATCAGTTGGGGCTTGTGTCTGTGAACTTCTCTGATGAATCTGCCATAGAAACTGTCACTTGAGACACACAGAAACTTGGTACCACTGAGATGTGGCAATGGAGTTGATAGAAAATGTTAAGTGACCATGAAAGAAGCTTCTGAGCATCAGTATAACCTTAAGTTTATTAGCACCTAACCTGTCTTTCAAAGTAGGATTTATATTTCTAGCTAGTCTCTTTGTGAAGAGAAGAAAGCTTTCTTAGTTGTATGATGGTCCTTTTCAAATGTCTGTTGGAGAATTACCCCATTGTGTTATCAGAAATTATCAGAAATCTTGCAGTTTTGCCAAACTAAAATTAGTGAAAACCAGTTTAAATATTTTACAGCTGTGCTGCATTACACAGTAATTGAATGCTTAATAATACAGGATGTACACTACTGCTTACAAGGAAAGTTAATTTGCTTTTCATATTTTTTTTTCTTAAAAACCTTGCTGAATATGTCGTAATGTGTATTTTTATTTCATGTTATTGCTAACAGATTTAAAATAACAAGGTTTTAATTTGGTAAGGATTAGAGTATTGCACACTGAAACCTAATTTAAACATCCTTTAAGCAGTTCTGAGCATGTTTCTTTTTCTTTAAAACTCTTAATTTGTGTATCCAGCAGTGATATGGATGCTCAGAAAACAATGAAAGAAACAAAGAAAAACCCAACCCAGAAAAAGGAGAAAGAAGTCAAAATAATCACCTCTAGCAATTGGTGTGTACGCTTAGAGCTGTTAAAGTGAGTGAGACACCAAGAGAATAGAGAAAATGATGAGCTGTCTGCTACTTGAAAACATATGATGCTATGGCCATATAAAGATTTTTGATAGGGTTTTTTCTTTCTATTCTTAAGCTAGAAATTATTTAAATTTTACTTTAAGTTGATGTTAAGTCATTAGGACTAATCACTTATTATTAAGCATGTCTTTAAGTGGTTTCTTCACCAGAGGTAAATTGAAGTACTTTATTTTTCTGAAATGGAGCCCAAATCTCTGCTGGTGCCTCTCACAGAAGCCAGCTTAACTCAGAGGTCACCTTTCTTACCATCCGTTGTGGCGTGACCTGGGCCTGCACATCCGTCTTTCCAGCTAGGGTATTCCTAGAAATGCAAGTGTTCCTTTCCCAACCAAACACAGCGTGGTACAGAATTGCTAATGCTCGTAACCTCTGTGCTCATCAAACTCATGATGAAAGTTTGATTATTTTCTGGTATTCAGTGTGCTTTTTGAGGCTAGTGAGTCTCTTAAAACGCTACCTGTTGTGCCGCCGGGAATCATTAAGATTATTCTTTTAGAGCGTGCCGTGTCCTGGGAATCGGCTGGCCCAGCCTGCTGTGGTCGCTGTTTGCCTAGGCCAGGTCAGCTCTTTGTCCAGTTTCTTCTGCCACCTGAATTTGGAAAAAAATAACGTCTTTTTGCAACCGTACGGCTGGGATGAAAATCACACAGCTCCCACAGGCTTTCTCTTTAACTTCATTTGTGTTTCTGAACATTACTCTTTATAGTGTTGCTGTGAAAGCTGTGGCCAATTCTGGGACTCCAAATCCAACTGGGATTCTTTTCCTAGGTATTTTCTGTTTCATATCTTGAGGGACTGTGACGTGAACTTTCTAGCACAAGCTGGTTTGGGGAAGAGAATGTCAGGAGAGGCCAACTCGCACTCTATTATTGCACTGCAATTGTGTGACCTAAATATATGGTAGAGTTTGCCTTCTGCAGCCTTTTTACAAAACTCTCATACATTTTGAAACTGTTTTCTGTCAATACTTCAGATGGGTAATAGTGGATAGCTTTGGTGACATGTCTAAACCTTCATTCTGCTTAAATCCATGCCCATTAAACAGTGTGCTGTGGTCAGACATTGTAGAGATAAGTCGTAGCAATAATAGTGATAGTAGATTTGAGATGCACAATTATTTCTTTATCTGTAGTATCTACCTCTTTGCAGAGAGGGACTGTATTACTCCAGAGAAACTCTTGACCTGTTTATTTGAGTAGCTGGTTGAGCTTTTCTTTTTTCTTTTTTCCTTTATGCCTGTTGCTTAGTTTTGCTGCTTTTTTGTCTTTTGAGGATGGAGGAGTTGGGTGGTATGGGGGTGGATGGGTTTTCAGGGATTTTTCTCAATCAAGATTAGCAACAAATCTACATCTGCTTTTGTTCTTTTTTTCTTAATTTCTTTTTTTCCCCCCAGTGGTACCACTGTTAGTGATCTTTTGCTTAACACACAATCCTCATGAATTCATTCCATATCCTTCTAAATTTAGCATGTTTCCTTCAGTATACCTTTCAATACAAATTAGGTGCCTCCAGTAAAATCAAACCAAATAAAAAGCACTAAAATTGTTGATAAAATCTGAGGGGGAAACTGTCAAGCTACCATGTGATCAAAGTTTTAATTACTTTTATTCCCCCCCCCTCCCTTATTTGGGATTTTCAATATAAATGAATTTTCCTAATGACCTGGAAAGCTGGGCCTTTCCATCTCTGTCCTCTGTTTTGCAGAGGGCTTCCCAGTTACGGGAAATAGGACCTTAAAATTATCATGGCTTTTGGGTAGCCTTCCCAGCAGTGCTTAATTTCCCTGTTGAGCTGGAAGAGATGATAATGGATCTCGCTTTGTTTAGGGGAGTGGGATGTGCTTCTATTATGCATTTCTGTTTTGTGCATCGACTGGTTCAGGGAGGTAAGACCATCTCTGTCTTATACATGCTCATTCCTTCCTATCTGTAGTTTTTACTGACACTTTTGTTTGCCACATGAATTGCATTGGAAACCTTTTAATTTGGAAACCTGATTTAATATTAATAGAGGCCTTACTGGTTATTTGTCTTCTTTGCTCCTGTGAACAGTTCTAGAGTAAGTTTGCAGTTGTCTTGTCCACTCTGTCCATTGTTTTATATGCTGTGCTATCTCCTGACCCATTGAAAAGCTTTCTTATTTCTTGCAGTTATATGGTGTGTTGTGGGTCTTTTTCCCCTCAGATGTGGAGTATTGCCGTGGCTTCTGTTGTTTGTCACCGATTGCCATATGCAGGTTGTGAGAAAGAGGGGTTGTTTTACAAAAGCTGACTTCTTTGGCAAAGGCTCACATTGTCTTTATTCCTTAGGATGTTTTCTGGTACTATTTTGAGTTCTCCATCACTGTGACAGTGTCAAAAGACTATGTCAGAGCACCATTACTAGACTAATACCCAGACCTCGGTTCACTTTAAATTACTTCACTGGGCTGTGCTAAAACCTGATTCTGGGTCTTCCAGCACATCTGAGGGTTTTTATCCCAGATCCATCCCAAAGGCAACTGTCTTATAAAGAACTCAGTTAAAATCTGCAAAATTGCAGGATAGGCTTCTGTATGCTTCGTATTTTCCATTTAAAAACATGTGACTCTCACCTCTGCTTTTATGTGAAGTTCTCTTCAAATCTCTGTAACACAGCTTCTTCTGCCAAGTTAACTGAAAACTATTAAAATCGAGTGCTTCAGCGTCAACTATTGTCAGAAATAACACCACTCCCTTTTCTGTTTTCATCCAGTGCTTGCAGACGAAAGAGAGAAGTGGTGTTTTAATCTTTTTCACTTGCCTCCCCTGCTTACAGAGAGTTTCAGTTCTACTGTCGAGCTTTTAACTGCTCTATTTGTGGAGTTTTCTGTAGTTTGCTCCAGCTGTAGCAGCATTTGTTGCTTGGAAATGAGTTGTAGTGAAGAGAGACGTGCTAAGCCTACTGCCTCTATCGTTGGCTGCTTTCTAGCTGGCCTGCATTGCTTAAGGCCTAAGTCTACCTGTTATAAACCACCTTCCAAATTACTTACGCCAGGACCTAGCCAAGTTCATTATAAAATCCACCAAAGTTTTCATTAACCACCTCAAAAGGGAGTAACAGGAAGGGTCAGGCTAAACTGCAAGGTCATGTTCCGTTTCTCTTAGTCCTGCCACGCTTCTCTCCCTTTGTTAGTCCTACAAAGCTGGGATCCTCTTTCTGAGGAGCCTTCGCTTCAAAGACATGGTTTGAATGGTATTTCTGAAGGTACTGTCTCTTTGTACAGAAACCCAACATCTTCATTCACTTCTCCAGCCCATCTTGTCCCTACAGATTTATACAAGTTGCCTGAAACTGACAACCAGCAAAATCTTATGGCCTTATACACCCCCAAACAGTTCAGCCTAAATGTATAATTAAATCAAAAACATCATAAATTTTGAGTAGCTTTTCAGATTTCTCTCTAAAGTGAAAAATGGGAGATGTATCATTTGTCTTCAGAGAACTTATCATAACTTGAATAATAAAATTCAGAAGTAGGAAAATGGTTATTATATATGAATAATTGCACTGAGTATTTCCCAATTTGCGTATTTGATGCCATATCAAAATATATTGCAATGTAAGCCACAGGATTGAATTTAAAAAGAATATTTTTAATTAGAAAAGAGCTTTTATTCCACCTTCGATAATACCTATCAAAATTCTATTTTTTAAAAATATGCACTTAATTCAATTAGAAAAGCTCAATTAATCAACAAGAGCCAAATGAGTTCTGTTCAAACTAATGAAACATAACACCGTTTACTCCCCTCATCCATTCATTTCTTTAGAGGTCAGTTTTGTGACTGTGCTGCTGTAAAGCTATTTCAGTATTGGGGGGTTTTGTGGGTTTTTGGGTTGGTGGGTTTTTTTTTTTGTTCCAGTCCCAGCATTTATAATGGATTTATAGAGAGATCAGTCCATCTTATTGCATCTATGGCCACTGGAGTACCTGGTAATAACGGCTTCCGACAAGTATGGATAGTTATTGAAATAGAATTCTATCTCCTGTAGAAATAGTAGGGAATCAATAAATTATTCTTCTATAAATTATTAAATCTATAGACATAAGATGACCATAAGTTGAGTTTCTTCTCATTAATTAATTAAATGAGGACATATGCCCATTGTTACAGTCTGTCTATTAATTTAATAATTTATTGAATAATGGATGCTGCTAATACAAGGTTGAACATGATGATATCCATCTTCAGTGCTACTCCAGCGTTAATGAACTTGACACTACATCAGTCTACTCCACCCTTTTGGCAAGTGTCTTTATTTAATATGGTCCAGCAGGATGTGTTGTCCAAATTTGTAATCTGGCAAATACTTAATTTCTGACAACTTTCTGTTCTAACAAAAATTTGGCTACACCAAAGGCATGCTTCTTTTGAGCAGTGAGGGAGGGTGAGACTCTAAAATGGTGCCATAAAAATAAAGAGGAAAGGACCAAGGCTGATGTGTTTCAGCAGTTGTAAAACTGTAGCCCTGCTGGGAAGATCAGAATAGCTCTTGCAAGGATCACTTAGCAGATAACACAGTCTTGAGTTTGATAGTAGAACTCCAGATTTGGTATTAACTCTTCATTGTTTGAAAGAGTTGGTATAAGCTCTCTTAATGCCATCTTCCCCTATTTCTGAAAAAGTAGACAAGAATTTCATTCAGTCTTTACAAACTCTGATGCATCTAGGTGTTGGAAAAGTGGTATATTAAATCTTATTCCTAACATCCTAGCAAGGATGTGGCTTGTTTCTGTTTCTTATCCAACTTTCTAATTAAACCAAGGGTTACTTAGACACAATGACTCCTGAATCTAAGCGAAGCCAATTCAGTGCTCTGAAAACAACATTTTCTGGTGAAGTTTACTTCAAGATAACTCTCTGCTGACAAACCCTTGTACATCATTAAAAGCTAAACCAAATCAAATGAACACTTGCGTATCCCTTTGACCTCCTGGATTGTGTTGTATAGAGCTTCGACTGGCTCTTGCAGGCTATATTGATTATATATAATCACATACACCAAATGATCTTCGAGAATCACATTAGCTAGATAAATGGCCTAAATACATTTAATTGAATTCACATGCTTCTCTTCAATAAAGTGAAGGGATGTCAGAAAACAACTTCCATTTGAATTTGCTTCTCTTATTTACAATGATTAATCAAAATTTTGTTTTTACTGCTAGATAATTACAGTCATAGAGTCATGATGATATCAAATGGAAGATGATGTTTGGGAAAATTCACTAGTGAGAAAATTAACTGAGTTATAACTGGCTTGGACATAAATGAATAAGATGATAGAGAAAAACAAGCATGAACTGTCATACAGTCAGAGTAGTTCAAACACAACAGGCCATATTTTTGTGCATTTGAATTTCCTTTAGTAAATGGAGTCTTGTAATGGCTGGGAAAGGAAAAACAAAGTGATTTTATTGTACAGTGGTTGTTATTAAGACTTCATATACAGTTACCTGTGCAAGGTACCTGCAGTAATAAAAATATTTTACTTTTCTTTAGTTATATGATCTCTGTCTCCAGGCCTGTGACTTCAACAAAATATTAAACCATGCTCATTTTATTCAAGGCAAAATATTTAACTGTAAGAGCTGGCTTGGAGATTTTAGCATATGCTTTATTATTTTGCAGAGGATAAATTGCAAAAAACAGATGGTTACCTCACCCAAAAAACGCATTGAAATTGTTATAAGATTTGTCTTGAGCAAGAGTTTCAGAACTTGACTCTTATTCTACAGTGGTGTGTGCTGAGATTTCTGTGGTGCCCGCAGATATGACTAATGGCACATGAATAACTTTTATATAGCTGTAACAGTGGTGACATCAGCATAAGACTGGCCCTATTGTCTTGTTCCTTGTAATGGAATACAGTTTTGTACCCTAATTTGGTCTGAAACACAGTGTCTGGAACCTATGAAAAGACTTGCAGAAATTTCAGTGGGAGCTGGAACAAGCTCATGATGCACAGGACTATGTGAGAATCCTCCTGTCCCTCCAAAAAAACTTACTCCCCTCAAAATCCAGTCCACACAATGGATGCATTAAACTTGAATTAAAGTATTGTGTGTCCCCAAAAGAAGGGGATGAGACTGTGTTTTGTAACATCATCAGCAGGCTTCCATACAAACACGTATTTTTCTAGATGTGGCAACAGATGGCTCCACTTACCAAAAGAATGCAATCTTATTCATTTTTATATTCTCTTAGTCACTCCTTCAAGCCAAATTCACTTGCAACTCAGCCCACCAGGGAAATTAAAGCACAGCCTGAGACAGCAAGACTGAGGGTTACAAGAAAGGCATACCTGAATTCATAAGAGGTCCTTGCCAGTTTTATCCTGTGCAGAGAACTGCTGTAAAACCTGTGCTGCTGGTTAGCCCTCAAAAAAGAGTGTTGAAGTAGTAATGAAGTGACACATATGCTTTGTGCTGTCATTTCAAAGAAGGATGAGTTTTACCTTCCTGGCAAATTGTTCTAAGTATGCAACAGAAGCTTTACCTCTAAATCAAAAAAAAAAAAAAAAAAAAAAAGACCCAAAAAGGGGTTAGATTTACTACTGCATATGCATTTTAGAACTGTAGAATGTATAGAATTCTTCATGTGAAATATGCTTTCTACACTTTTATGTATGTATATATATATTTTAAAAGAAGAAATTAGGGAGAGGAGAATGAAGCACGAGTAAGACTAACACCTAGATATGTTACTCATGAAAGGATGAGTAGGTAGCAACATCGTGATTTATTAGAATAATAGCATAGAAATAGACTTACCCTGTCATAAACTTGTGGGCAAGCTATTTTTCTCTTATGTTAATCATAAATCACCATTTTGCTTTTATGCTTGGAGAGAAACACCTCAGAGTGTCTCAGGCAGTAACTGGGGAAAGAGTGGTTTTCATCCAAAGGTCAAGACTGAATCTTACAGAAATTTCCATTTTTATGCCGCCTGGGTGCGGGTAGCACAGCACAGTATTTAGATCCAGATCGCTCTTAATAGCTCTGGTGATAGAAACTCCCCTAAGGGTGAGAGTCTTTAACAAGGAAATGTCAATGCCCCACTCAGAGAGAAATAATTTTCTGTGAGACCTAATGGTGATTTAAGTGACCACCGTTGGGACCTCATGGTACAAGCACGTGATGTATCATCAATACTGCTACCATGAGTACGATCTGTCGGGAGAACTGGTAACCAGCTGGAAAATACTGAGTTTCTCTAACTCCATTGATTAATGTGACCTTGTTTAAAAGCCAGGAGATCTTGCCTAGCACTCTGAAACATGGTCCTTGGCTGCTGTTAGCCCGGTTGTAATATTCAGTCTAGATCTCGGACTCTCCTCTGACTCCATAGCACTAATGGAGAATATCAAGCAAGAAATCTGACCATTCTGAAAATGCTGTAAGTGGCCTGTGAACTAGCTACAGTGCAATGAATTTTCCATTGAAGCTGGTCTTATGTTTGTTTTGTGGGCTGACATGATACTTGATATGGCTTGTGATGTTCCTCTGCTGTCTTAATACTTCTTAATGGTGTTGCTGACCATCCTTGCCTGCTGAAGGAAGGACTGTTGAAGAGGTTATACAAAAAGACATCACTTTTCCTCCTTCCATCAGAGGCTGTGGGGGTGCCCTGAACCCAGCCACTTAGGCTTTTTTAGAATCATGCTCCAGTTCATTCTTAGATTTCTCTCTCTTTTTTTTTTTTTTTTTATTTTTTCTTCCAGGGACCTTGAAAGACCAGCTAGATTCAGGAGAGCACTGAGTCATCTCTGGACACTTCATGTATGAGAGGTATGTTTTGGAGTCACAATTTGAGTTTAGCAGGAACTCAAATGGGCAGAAAGATGAGAGTGACCACATAACAAGCCAATGAATTTTATTTGGAAATCAGTCTTTTAAATTAACCTTTATGCTTCCAAAGGCCATTTGGTTTTGGTGATGATAAATTTTTTTTCATATTTCTGTGTATTCATCATTGCTAATAAGATACTGCATTAGCTGGATCCTACTGGATCAGTCACAGCTGGTCCCATTCACAGTGGCTCCAAATGCACCGCTTTCTTGTAAATTATTTGTACCTTCTCCTAGACCAAGAACAATTTTTCTTCCTATATTCTTTTGCTACGTATTCTCTCAGAGGAACTTGAGTCAAAGTCACCTTCCTGCCCAATTTACATTACTTTCTAAACTCACTTACATCCGAGAATTTAAAAAAAAAAAAAAAGTCAGGTTTGTGAGAAGTTTTTGGTCACATAGAGAAGTGTATGGAAAGCTAGAACAGTGAAGTTACAAGTTGTTTTGTGTGCTGTTCATCTCTACTGATGTGGGATAGAAGCAAGTCTAATTTGGGGATGCCTTCACCTTTCTGTTCTATAATCGTGGATATTTCAGAAATTTGTGTGTAATTGTTTTTCAGATACTCAGGACAGCATAAAACCATATATTTTAGATGTGAAATGGGAATGTTTAGGTGTGATCTGTAAACTGGATGAAGGAAACTGGCTTATATTTACAGTAATGCAGCCCAACCAGCAGGCACTGGAACAGGGTGTAGTCAGTGCCCATGAGCTGCGCTCCTGTGCCTGATAGGACTGCTGTCTTACTTAATGGGAGAGCTCCCTGCAGACGTGAGTCACTGTTGCACTGCTATGCCAGGCTCTGTACAAAGAGATCTCACCATGCTCTTCAGACTGCCAGGATTCACTCTGGAAAAGGGAATATTTTAAGTTCTCCTTAGTAATAATAACTCGCTAACTTAGGGTTGATGTGTCCCCTGCCTTGCTCAGCCATGAAGATTAGGTGGAGGAGTAAAGTTTCTTTCCTTGAATCTGCACTGCCACGTAACATGTGAACAAATCCTGCTCGCTGGGTGGGAGTCACAGAAACACTTATAAGCAAGTATCCAGAGAGAAACTTAAAGGAGGAGAAAACAGGACCCTTTCCCTTTGTACACATCAACCCCAAGCCAAAGCAGTGGGACGGGCAGGATGTTTGAAGCCAAAGAAGGTGCCATCATCTCTGCTCCCCTGCTTCTAACAGCCTTTTACAGGGGAAACGTGAGTGTTTCCAGAGTGGTGGTAGTTCCTCTGAGGGTTGCTTATGGAGTAACATGGTTTATGTGTCACTCTACTCAGTGCAATGTCGAGTCCTGAAACTACCTGAAAGGGCACCATCCAGTCCTGAAACTACAACAGTAGTAATTAAAAAGAACAAAACAGTGTCGTGCTGCTACTAACCATCACCTAAAATGATAGCAGTATTTAATACACTGTAATTTATTAATAATAATAATCACTAATTAATACACATTTTAAGTGATGGAAAAGAATGTGCTTTCCAAGTGCTGTACTATCAACTGCCTGGCTGTATCAGTGATTTGTCGCTGGAAAATCTCACCACAGAAATGTCTTGAGGGGCATGCAGAAGTGTCTAGGCAAACCTTGTTATGACTTGAAACATTAGTAGGGGAAAGTCTGTGCATTTTCTTTTTGCCATGAAGATGCTTTGGGTAATATACTAATAATTTACTTCTATTCACCACTTTGCAAATTTGTTCAGCAATGTTTTCAAATTATGCCACTAAAACATCTCTGGAACAATGTGAATATATAAGCCAGCCATGCTGTCTGGAAACACCACAAATATTTGTCTAAGCTGGAGCAGACTTTTGATTTTTTTAAAAAAATATGAATTTATTAATAGGAAAACGTTCTGTCAGGCATTTCTTTCTCCTTACCTAGGAGAGCCTCTGACCTGTTTGAGTATATGTGCTTACTGCTCTAATGCACCGTAAATTCTGTACCTTTTCTGCATGGGATGAGTCTCTTCCAACCCTGCTAAAGCAACACTTCTTTCTACTTATAGAGTTAAAACAATCTTATGAGTGTGGTATAACAATAATCTTGTAATATCCTTCAGAGACTTGAGTGGGGACGGTTGCCCCAAACCCTGTCATAACTCCAGGGTTATTGTCTCTTCTTGTAAGCCTGTTGAGAATTATGTTTTTTAATCTCAGTTATTCCACTGCATGAAATCACATCACATCATTCAGTAGCATGTAGGGTTTACTGTGTGAAGAAGCTTCAGACTGAGATTCAGTGCTGTGCTGCCCGGCAGTAAGGAACATTCTGTCATGCCATAGTTTAGCAATTTATTTAGGACTCACCCAGGTAGCAAAGTAGCCAGCTTCTGATTAGTGCCTGAGCAGATGATGGTTGTCATGGGTCATGCCCGAGAGAAAACAGCATTTCCAAACAATAGGAGAAAGTCAATAGGCAAGAGTGGAGGACTCATTATTTCAGTAGATCTCCAAACTATTGACTTTGTCATCCTGTTTTGGAAATGTTAACATCGCCATAAGTGGTATCACTTCTCCCAGCGTTAAACAGTGACAGCTATGAGTACTTAAAATTAGTTCTAGGTGGTTTTTGGAATAGCAAATTTGTGTAAGAATGGAAAGGGAGACCCTTGGTTGGAAATAACCTTTCCCAAATATTTTGGGATATAATGAGAAAGATTAATATCCAGCTTATCAACTCTGCATGTAGCCTAGTAGTGTAAGATCTTGTAGAATTAAATCTCCAACCCCAAGTGTGTGAAATATTTGCATGAGCTTACCAGTAAAGTACCGGAGGGGAGGAAAAGCTTTGGGTCTAATCTCACTAGTAACATGCTATAATATTATATGTAGAGGAGTAGTTGTGGGTTGGTTTTTTTAATCTTTGTTCAACAGTTTTTGTGGCTTTGGCACCATGCTATTAGAATTTGTTTTCTGTACACAGATGTCTTTCCTCTTTCATGGCATTGATACAGAAAAAGAAAAGTGTTCAATTTGTTTGTGCCTGAGGAAGCTTTAGTGTGAGCCTCAGAACATGTCTGCTGTGTTCAGGACTGCAGTACTGCTCTCTCAGATCACCAGAGGTTAAGGGGAGTGCTTAGGCCAGTTTAAGAGCAGACTGTGGCTGAGGAATAATAATATGTAGGGATCGTTGCCAGTCACTGTGTCTTCCTGGCATAGTTCTGTCGGACTATGGCATGGGGCTGAACCTAAAGAGTCCCACGGAAGCAAGTAATGTATGATAAGGAGTGAATGATGCCTGGAAAAAGCATTAGGTATGTACCTGATTTGTGTTAATTATAGGCAAGCTCAAGGCCATCACCACAAAGGGATGGTGGAACTGCCAAAGTGTGTATTTGGGATGTTGGAAACACTGAGAACATTTGCTCTGTGCATAAAGTTGAGACCTAAGCTTCTTTTAATTACCTATCATGCTTACTGGAAATCTGAGCTGTATTTTATGTTGAGTAGGGGTTATTTTCTGATTTCTGTGAAAAATTAGGTATTTATAAGGTATTGAAAGTGTTCTTAATGGAAATGAAAAGATAAAGATTCAAAGGGAGCCAGCCTCTCCCCTCCCTGTTCTTTCTCACCTATTCAGTCAGCCATTCTCAGGTGATTGCATCTTAACTATACTTAAACACACTTCATTTAATCAAGATTAAGCTTGCTTTAGCAAGTCGTAAAAATTAGTCAGTGGAAAACTTAGAAACTGTAATTTTTAGTTTGATGCCATATTTGCCAACAGCTATAGAAGAGGAGTAAGACAGTTTATTAGGCATCCAAATATATTTGTGAAAGACACATGCTTTTCTTTCCAAAGAGCTTTCAACTCAAGGAAAATATGTAGATTAGACTAATGGGAAGTGGGAAAAACAGAGGAGTAAAGTAACAGGGCAGGGGATTTTATGTATATAAATCAGAAAAGAAAAAGAAGCTTTTTCAATACAGTTGGAAAGATGAGTGGATGTTCAGTTGGACTATGGGTATGCACACAATTCTCAGAGGAAAGAGAATATCATAACACTGAATCCTGTTTTATTAATCATGGGCCTTCTGTTTTTCCCTGTGGTTAAAAAAATGCATAGGATCAAATCAGTAACCTCAGTAACAAAAAGTAATTCTTCCATGAGCAGTTGTAGCAGTTCGAGACAGGAGTTCTGCATAGTCATTTCTGGGGTTCTGTAATCATCTGTGTTTCTGGAGGTGGGTAAGGTGGGTGGGTCAAGGAACCGGAGCTGCCTTGGGAGAGCTGGAGAGTTCCCCTCTGAGACTCACAGTGCACAAGCTCTGTCACACCCAACAAAAGCCATGAAGTTCTGGTCCCCACCACCGTTCCTACGTTCCTGACTCTCCTTCACCTGTACTGGCAAGTAAGTGGAGATGCTGGAAGCTCTTGAGCAAGCGACTCTCTTAGGAAGCTGGGAAGCTGAAATACTTCAACACATAATTCCCTTGTAATTTTCTACTGAGCTGAATTTGAAGGAGGCTGGGGGAGGAGAGAGGTGGCTCATGGTGGTTTTTTCCGAGGAAGATTTGGAAATTCTGTTTGAGCAAATCTTTACCCTCAGCGTGGTAAACTTTTGAGTACTTTTGGTAAACATTCAAAAAGCACTGCTGCACCACAGCTGTTCCCAGTATGGCTGGGTAACCATGTAGGTAATCCTGGTAGCAGCACTGGCTTGGGGGGAAAAATGTTGTCCCAGTGAGGCTGGTGCAGGCTGGCTCTGCACTCCCTGCTACTTTAAATACCAGGCTAGCTGCTAGCAGTCCCTATTTATCATAAGTGCCTGTGGCTGGCATCAGCACAGTTCTCTGGGTACAAGTGGAGATGTTTTTGTTCATGAGAAGTGGCGCATCAGAGAAAGGGCATAAGCATTTCTTTTTTACTGTGTATTTAACGATGTAGGGAAGAGTGGCCAAATGGTTCTGTATTTTTTACTTTCTTGGTGTGTTTACCACACAAGCATCTGAAGCAGATTTGAATTTTGTCTGGTGTTTGAATGGTTCAGGCAGAGATTGCTGAGGCTCTGTTTACCACAGCTTAGATATGAAACAGCTGTTAGGCTTCTGGATTTTTGTAACATTGTTAATATAATTAGGTTGCATACAATTCACTGTTCCAATCTAATTTTGCAAGGATGCTGCTTTTGACATTCTGTAGAGAACATCATCATCCCTCTGTACAGTTGAAGTTGAAACATCTTTTTCTACCACCTGAATGAATTTCTTGCATTTTCCTTTGACGAAACATTTCTTTCTAAAAATTTGATCTCACAAGACCAAGCATCCCCAAAACATTCCTTGCTGCATGCGTGTTCAAAGAGTTCTCTGTTCAGAAGCAGAAGCCTAATTGTTAGTGAGTCACTTTTAATGTCTGATTCTGTTAAATGTGCTGCAGATGAGATCTGGGGAAAGATAAAAGGAATTTTAAAACTGAATTCAGAGGAACAGCTTTACAGTAATAGCTTGACCAGGCAAGGGAGGAGACCCTTTCTTAATGTGCACGTGAAGTTATTGTTTTAAAATCTCCTTTGAAAAGAAGAGATTTCCCTGTTTAACGTAAACCTCACTGCGGTTGGGTTTAATTTGGGATAAATGTTTTGGCTTTTTCTCTACAGGGATAATTTGCTATTGACACATGTACAATGGTTTGTGTGCTGTTATCCTGATTTTTCTTTGTGTCCTTTGATGTCCTGCTGATCCAGTATTTCCTCCATTTTTCCTTCTTGTGTAAATAATCACTGACCTCATCTCACCTTTGTGCACACTGCAGGGCAGCTGGAAGGTTTACACGTGGTGCTCCTCTCTCCCTCCCCGCCCCCAAAGTGCTGTGGTCTGAATAGTGGTTAATGAAATTTACATATTCATGAAAATAAAGCACAAGAAACCAACATGCAGCATTGCATTTATATCACAAGTTCTACAGTCTGGGGTTTTTATGTACAAACCGTTCTCATAGTCGTGTCCATGTTACAGATTAGTCTTCCAACAATGTTCACGTGCTTTTATGTGCAGAACGACACCTTGCACGTGTATTTTGCCATCCATCTAATGATCTCGGGCTACTTCAGAGTGTGACTGTTTCATAGCCCTCTTCCATCTATTCTATGAATGAGGTCAATGACACATTCCTCATTTCACAGATACTGACAGATGAACTAACTTCTTTATGAGCATAGAACACTTGTGCTGCAAAACCAAAAATGTTTCCTCTAACTACTAACTTAGTTGTTAACAGTGAGATTAAGAGAGGATTTTGCTGGATGTAACATCTTCTGTGGAAGTTTGTATAAAAGCTTTGCAGTTGTTCAAGGGTATATTAACAGCAGGATTTTCAGATTACGTCCAGTTCATGTATGTGAATTGTATGACTAGTATGGAGTGCAAACCTTGAGGATCCTGTTCTTCAGGCACTCTTTGACTCTATGTTCTACAAATGGAGCTGAGGGGATCTCAGAAAGGTACGTAGGCCACCTCCTTGCTCCAGGACGAAAGTATTCCTGTAAGTATTTTTGTCTCATCTTTTCTGTAGAAGAGATGAGGGACACACCACAACCTCCATATCCCCACTGTCTCACTTACCTAAACTCACTTGCTAGAAACATTAGCCCAGTACTGCTTGTCCTAATCCAGTACACATGGAAAAGAATGCGCTGTCCTTCCTCTTGTCCCTTTCTTCTCATTTTCATATTTGCACAGTTAAATTACCACCCTTCCAACCTTCTTACAAAATAATACCAGTCCTTCAATCTTTCTTTGGCAGTTTATTTCCAGATCTCTGATCATCCCTCTTGCTTTCCTTCAGAGTTTCATTCATTTGAAATTCATGAAGTGACCTCCCTTTTAATCAGTGTCCCCTGCAAGATCTTCAGCTTTGTAATGGCTTCATCATGTAGCTTGAGACATTGCTATCAGCCAACGTATAAACTCCAAGGCATTCACCATGAAGGAGGGTAAAGAATTCCATTTGCTGAGTATTGTTTTCTGAATTTCATTGACACCCGCTTAAGCACTCCAGTTTTGTTGGTGGATAGTCTTTTATATCCTCCTTGTGCTGCTGTCCATCATAGTCCCCTTCTCTGTATAATTCATCTATTTGGGTCATCCCTTTTTTTCATGTTTGGGATAAGGATGAAGAATATTGGTAATAATAATAAGAGTTACAGAGTCACGTAATGCTTTGAGTTGGAAGGGACCTCAAAGATCATCTAGTTCCAACCCCCTGCCAAGGGCGGGGACACCCTCCACTAGACCACGTTGATATTATTACTTCTAGTGGGTTTTCTTAGTGAAATTTACCATATACCTGCATGTTGATGACGACTTTCAATATTTTTGTGATTAGCTTATCCTCTTAGACTGTGTCTCTTACTTCAGCTTTACCCCTTTGAAGCGCATCACCAATGAGAATGCCACCAGCTGGACAGTAACATTTTCATACCAATGTTACTGGCCCTTATGGTATGAACATAAGCAGAAAATCCTCTAAGGGCTAGGTCTGAGCATCTTCCTTGTACTTTCTTGTTGTGTCTGCTGCCGTCATCAAAAAACTCCACAAACCTGGTGCTCTTTAGTTTCCATTTTGCTGAGGCTCAGAGAATGTGTCTATGCAGAATTGCTTTACCCTAGCAAATGCAAGTAACTTTCACATTGGAGGCAGAAACCTAAGCTTTTGGTACAAGAAGTCAAGTCATCTGCTTAACTGCTTGCTTTCACTATGTTTTAATAGTGAGAAAAAGTTAACAAGAGAGTACTGCAGAGTGTTGCAATAACACCACCATTTTGCTGTACAGGCATAGTCTACAGCATTAGCAAAGACAAATTTCTTTCCACACTGTTGTCAGTTTTCCCCATCTTTTTGTTAATTGTTAATTTTTTAAAGGGGGGTGTCATCGGAAGCTTCAGAAATAGTGCTTTAAAATTTTAAAATGTAGCTCTACCAAAAGGCTGCACAAATTCAACTTTTTCTCCACAAGCCCTCAAATATCCTGTCTTTAGCACACACCCAGGTCATCTTCTGTTATCAGGCTACTTGTCTTCTCTTCATCCTTTTGTTTTCCCTTCACTCATATTCATACAAAAGGATGGAGGACAATCAGTGTAAGGCTGATGGTCCTTCTTTCACATAGTCTGTCACAATACATGACTGGGATTTTATCTAATAACTTGTCTGACAGGTCTGGTTTTAATTCATCCTTGGGAAAATTTTGGCACTGTCAAATTGATCCCATGTAAGTAAACATAGACAGCTACCCTCATTCCACTGGTACAAGATAACATTTTAAGCTGGGTCATTTAGTCATAGCTTGATATAGAGAAAATAGACTGACTGAAACATTTATTGTCTCATATAGTTAAAAAAAAATAATAACACATACAGCTTCAGCCCTGATAGTGACATCAGTGGTTATTAAAGGCTGGGGCTTTTGGGTTGCCATTAATGCAGCTGCCATCAAGTTAACTGAAAGTCTTACATTGGCTCCAGAAAGACTTGTATCAGGCTTATAGGTAAGAATATACAGCGTATGTATAATTAGTTTATTCTCAGTAAATATATAGCTTTCTTCTGTCCTGCCAAGAGGCCAAATATGTGAGATAGTCCTTTAAAACAGGCAGAAGCTGTGACTGTAATATGAAAGAGGAAGCCTAGAATACTGGGAGGATCTTTTCTTGAATATAAAATCGAATGTATTTTCTAAGCCTACCTTCATCATTTTGTTTATTTGTGAGGCTAATAAATTGCAGGGCTGCTGATCTGAATATCAGCAGGTTAAAGGTCATTTGTTATCCTTCGTTCAGCCTAAAAGGCTGTGCATTGTAACTACATTTCTAATAATGACGTTTGACTGAAGATAGAATAAATTTTCAGATAAATAAAGGGAAACATAATTGTAAAAATGCAAAGCCTCTAAGTTTTCAGTAAGATTAAAGTTTCTTGTACTTGTCAAGGAACCATAAAGAAATTAAAAGGAGGCTATCGAAGGGCAAAAATGTAGTAAAGCACATAAAAGAAAATAATTTATCACAAAGAGCACAAAATGAAAAGTGTAGTTTAAAACAATGGATTTGTATGAGTGAATACTGCACCTCAACCATGGAAATCTACAGGTTAATAGCAGATTATTCAGGTAGTTTGGACTAGCTGCTGTTTTAAGCTTTTGTTCTGTGTGTTAGATATCAGGAGAGGGAGCAGATTGTCTTGTTTTTAAAAATGTGGTGTAGTGTCATGTGTGAAAGTTGAGCTCCCTCTCCTCCCCCTTGGAAGCTGTGCTTGTTTCTTTTCTTAGCTGAAACTTAAATAAAATTTACAGTGATACCTTGGTATACAGTAAAATGTGCTCTGACTTCTGGGGAACATGCTTGCTGCTGATACCTGAGGAATGCTAACAACAGAGGTTAACAATTCCTGACCCTCTCTGTGGAGTATTTCACTCTCCTCTGACAAAAGCCAAGGATTTCAGACTTACTCTGGCAGGAGTTTGGGGTGGTTTTAAGCCCTTTGGTAGCACGTAGTGGAATGAGCTTCATTGTGTTACCCTCAAAGGATTTTTCCCCTGGAGCAGCTGTCAAAGGAACTAATGAAACACTGAGCATTTGTTAACTAACAGGATTGGTGAATAGTGAGTAACTAATTTACGTGGCATGTAGCAGCTCTCTATGAAAACCTTCATTTTTCAGCATTGTGGGTATAATAATGAGTGTTATCACTGCTGTCATTGGGGGCAGACTGTTCTCTTTATCTCTTTATCCTCTTGAAGTGGGCAGAGGGAAACATGGGAACCGTACAGCTGAACAACGGTAGTTGGCATATAATAGTAAGAAATCTGCTGCAGCTCTTGCTGTTATTTTGCAACTGGTTAGAGGCACAGACAGCTTAACTGTTGACAATTTACGTGGTTGGATTTGTAAGAGCCGCTTTTCTGCTCCTGTAACTGAGGACAGCAGATGCTTACACCAACAAGGGAATGTCTGAAAAACAAAACACCAGCCTTCCTAACTTGCCTCATCAAGAACTTGGTCCTGGTAATGGACAGGCACATCGAATGGTGTCACTTCCATGAGAAAAGGCAAGTCCTCCCTCCTCCCGTTACTCGGTGAGGGATAGACAGACTTCCCGCAGAGCTCCGTCAGGGGCTGTGTGTAATTACAACTCAGCGTTGTTAGCTGGCTGCTAACTGCGTGCTGTGCAGCAGGCTTCTGGGTGGGAATGACCTGAGACAGTGGCTCCCCAAAAACAAATATTTGGAGTGGCATCCCAGATGTGCCAAGTGCTGCAGTGCCCGGTGCTGAACAGAGCAGAACTGTGTGAGGCACTGCAGCTCTTCCCACGGTGTGGGCATCTTCCTTTGCACTGGGAGAGGTATGTGTCTCGTGGCAGGACATAGGCGCTACCACACTGAATTCAGTACACTCATCTGGGGAGTCACCTAGGCTGAATTCATGGGAAATTCTAAGATAGGGCTGGTTTGAATTGTGCAAAACCAAATAGGATCCTTTCTCAATTAAGAGTGATAAAATAAAATCACCTCTGTTAAGTAGACCCGCATGTCCTTTCCTTGGAGCCTGCAGCAGGGAATCTCTCTTTTTCATTTAAAAACAAGAACATATGGTGCTGCCCACACGTCTTTCAAATGCCTTTTAATCCTTAGCCTTTTTTGTGAGCAAAGTTGCACAGGGCCTAGAGAGTTAAAATTGCGTCCATGCCTTGATCTTGATTGTATTCAAACTTGGTTCTCATCTCCTCCTGGGAGAGTTTCTCACCCACCAGGTGTTTACAAGGTCTGGTTAAAGGGTAGAATCCATCCCTGGATAGCATGAAGACTGTGCAAGGAAAAATGCTGAATGACTTCAGAAACAATGTGCAAAATTGTGGCTAGAGCGGTTAAGTCTTTCACTAGTTGATTTTATAGCAAAGAATTCTGTCTTTAAAGCTAAAAAATAATATTCAGCCCTATGAATTTTTATTTATTTATTAATTTTTATTAGATGAACCGTTTCAACAAGAAGGAAAAACCACCCACCCACCCACCAGCAGGCACTGTG
This sequence comes from Hypotaenidia okinawae, assembly GCA_027925045.1. NCBI lineage: Eukaryota > Metazoa > Chordata > Aves > Gruiformes > Rallidae > Hypotaenidia > Hypotaenidia okinawae. Next base: position 95,228,519 of record BSDF01000001.1, read on the forward strand.
TCAAGATTTTAGCACTAGTTAATATGTTGTAATGGGTTCGTTCAGAAGGGGAGGAATGGCTGCATCCCACATCCTCCTGTGATGTTGGTGGCACGTAGTAGTATGTAAAAATGGCTATCACATCTGACTTTCTTCATATGCCAGGCCAATAAATGCTCTGGGAAGCTTGGAATACAAGAGTAGAAAAGCATATCTTCATTTTTGTATCTTGGTCAGGACTGTGTGTAAGGCAAGTCATAAGGCTGTAGCAGATCTGGGTATGTCTCAGGCAACCAATACCCTTCAACATAAAACTGGGATACTTACAAATTTTAAGTGCTTCCAGAGTTCAGAGATGTCTCTGAAAGACAAGTTGCATAATCTGTCTATATGCAGAGTATGGATAATAACGTACTGCACACATTTATGGATTTTTTTTTCCAAATCTGTATGAATTTCTAGTTTTGCTGAACATCTGACTTGAACCATAGTCAGTGCCAGTTGTTTGAAAATCACCTGCCATCATTCTGGGAGGCTCCGTCCCTTTGACTACCTCTCAGACATATTACAAGTCAATGTCCAGCTATTGAGAAGCAGAATTCCAAGTGCCTTTAAAAGACCCTGGAATAAAATAACAGTAAGAAATGTTTGGTAGAGGCCAAGGTGTCTTTATTACACAGTTCAATGACTACTTGCACACTCCGTGTCTTCTGCCAACTCTATTAGCTACTTGCTCTGAGAAGTAATACACTGTACCAAAAAAAGAAAGAAAAAAAAAAAGAAGAAAAAAAGAAAATACCATTCCGTGTTCAAACACCCTACAAATATCCATTTAAATATATTTCTACACAAATTCCATATGTTGACAAGCTTGTATTTGAGAAAAAAAATGGCATTTCCTAATCCTGTATTTGATTTTCTCTGTTACGGACTAAATCCAATTGCCTAGATGGGAATAAACCTTGGTAAAAGATGATATTTGTCTTTGTTAATCATGCAGAACACCCACAGCTCAAAAAAAATACCAAGGTGGAGTAATGCAGACTCAATATCCATACTAGGAAATAAATTCTAGATGAAATGGGCCCCATGCTAATAGCCAATCTGATAATTTCCTCATGCAGGAAAATCTACTGAAAAACTTTAGAGATTGTTGGGGGGAGGGGTATTTTGGTTTCATGTTGGTTTTTTCTTCATTCAGTGGTTCTTTTGCACAGGTTTTTCAACTATCTTCATTTTCAGAAGACGGAGGAATGTCCTTGCTGTCCCATGAGCATATGTCATTTGCATAGTTCACTGGTGAGCTTTGGGGGCTCTTTGTTTCTTTTCAGAAAGATGACCCTGATACTCCCACATGGTATCTGGGTCCCAACATGGCTGGTCATGCTACTGGGTAGAGCCATTGTGCTGGAGCTGCCCTGGTGTGAGTTGTGTCTTATGCCCATGAGGTTTTGCCTTTGCTAGAAAATAATTGCTCAAACAGAATGTTGAGGGTCTGTGTTAATTAATACATTTGCTAGCATGTCTTGTCCTTCTCTGTGCTGACTAAAAGACCATCTTTAACATGAATCTTGCCTGATATGACTCTTCAGTATCATAACCTTTCTGATCTTATTATCCCAAGGAAAGCAAAGTCTTAGAGACCTTCGTCACAGAAATGAAGATAACAGGAAAACTACAGCACATCTGTACTACCTATTTTCCTGTAGACTGTGAATATTTATTTGATCCATCTAATCCACCCCCACCCCTGCTCAAGGCAGAGGGGATGATCCATATGAGGAAGACTTTGGTGGCTCAGCTGACATCTAAACTCTGAAGTAAAACTGCCCAGTGCTGTATGTTCCCTTTCCTGGGTCTGGAGGCTTTCTGCAGGCCAGATATTGGTAGGACTGACTCTTACTGCCTTTTTGTATTTAGAAGTCTCCTCTCCCCCTCTTGTGAAAAAAAAATATTAAAAGTGAAGTTTTATGAAAGGAGATTATAGTCTGAACATACAGCTACTGGTTTTGTCTCCTACGCTACTACTGTCCTTTGATTTAGAATAGCCACTTTGCCCATCAGTCTAAGTTGCTCAACCTTTGTTGTCTTGAATCTCTGTTGCTAAGTTGATGAGTACTCGTCTTTTCAGTAGACTCATAAAACATAAATAATATATCCTCATTTTAGCCACGTTTGCATCATTAATTTACCTTTTGAATCTGTTGGTGTTTACCTGTTGTTAAAATAATTGATTGTGCTTTATCCACATGATCTGTTATTTTTCAAAATCCCTTTGCCTTTATTTAGTAGATTTCTTTAAAGACAGAAGACTTCTGGATCACGATAGCTTCCAGGGTTGCATAATGTCAAGGTGGAAAAACACTTGCACACAAGGCACAAGCTGTACAGTTAGCTGCAGAACTTCAGCTGTACTATTCTTTTCTCAGTTATTGAGAATCATCTGGATGCCTTGTGAAACTGGGATATCAATTAGATGAATCAATAGTTTAATCCAGTATGCTAATTCTTATCACCTAATCACAAAAATACTGTCAACGAATTTTAGTCAAACTTCCCTCCCTTCATATCTTATATCCAGATTAGCTGTTCATAGTAGAGATGATGTCTAGTGACCACTGAGGCAAAGACTGATAATAGTGGTTAGGAATTAGGATTTTATTTTATGCCACTGACCAGCCATTGGCCATCACTGGCATTGTGGGATTATTCAGTTGCTAGCACAAAATACTTCCTCCTTGGAAGAATTAAAATAAGAAAGGCTGAGTATTGGATATAAATGCACATTTCATAAAGTTTTTCAAGATAATTACTGGTGCTAAAATTCTGGGGTTTTTAGGATTCACAAAAGTTCTTGCAAATAAATTGCTGATGAACTGAATGTACATGAAGGACTAATTTTGACCTCCTTGAATAATGATAGCGCTAACTTGGTACTTTCTTTTTGTGCATATGTTAATGAATGACTTTTTGTACTACTTGACTGGATCTAATTTGTAGCATTCTTTCATGTTCCAGGCAGCCAAGTCACATTTTCCCTCCTAAGCATAGCTCTAAGATTCCCTATCCCTTATAATCACCTATCAAAAGAATTTTGTGATAGCATGATGAAGAATGGCGTATTGAGGTATATTTCAAGGACCTGTGTGTAGCACTTGTTACCTTTTTCCTTTTAAGCACGGTTCTAGAGGTTATTTTTAAAAGAAGTGAATGCTCAGCAGAGGTGCCATTTTGACATAAAAATATTACCTGCTTTTGCTGATGGAATTAGTGCAATCAAAATAGTAAATGTTCAGTCTTTCAGAAACTGCCCAAATAATGCATCGCAACGGTGACAGAGGGAACTGCCTCTTTGTCAAAGTTAGCATCCCACAGATACTGGGAACATGATGTAATACCCAGTTTGTCAACGGGAATTCTTTCAATAATTACTGGAAATTGCTAGAATGGATAACATTTTAATTGTGGTTTCATCCAACACAATGTTTTGCAAAATTTACATATTTTTGTTTTGCGGACTTCAACATGGGGGTTGGGTGGGGATTTTTGTGCTGTTTCATTTTCCACTCTTCTCCCAAATCAGGCTTCATTCACAGTTTCATTAGGATAGCTATTTTTCACAGTGAAAAATGCCTAAATGGAAATTGCTACGTTTTTGATAGTTAAGCCATGTTTTCTCAGCAAAGGAGTCTATTTTTGCTTGACACCTGTCCCATTTCTCTGAGAAAATAGACTGATTTGTGAATTTTTAATGAAATCCAAAGAACCTTGAATTTCAAGCTGGTTTTGCTTTCTTATGCTTCTCTCATACACCCTCTTGGAGCTGGACTAAGACAGAGAATATTCGCTGTTAAATCACCGAAGTGAAATTCTGACTTAACTGACATCAGTAATTTTTATTCATTTCAGTGAGACAAGAACATCTTCTATGGTGAACAAGCAACTAATAGAGAAATGTACCCAGCTAGCGGTCAAGTCTGATAGAAATTTTTAATTCTCTTTGAAAGTCTCTGGTATCTCTTTCACTTCTTGTGATCACACCTTTGCATAAATGTTTCACCTGGGTGTTCACAGAATCCACCTTGGACACACTTGTATGAAGGTATTTTTCCATGAATGTTTACATTGAGTCCTGTCCCAGCTACTTTTTAAAATTTTTTTTCAGTGTTCAGAGTAGTCTCTAAGAAGGTTCATAGGCTTTGTAACTGGCCTCTCTCCTACTATGGGTTTCCCACCAGGAGTTAGGTGACCAGCTGGTTATAGAAGCGTTGGATTCAGCGTAGGGCAGATGGTATGACTAGAACTCTAGATCCAGGGACTGTCTAATCTGTAGATGAGAACTGGATGCTTTAAGTAGTGTTTTGGCAAAGGAGGGGTGCAGGGAGTAGGCCCTGCACTCAGCTACAACAGGAAGGGGCTTTTCTTTCATCTGGGTATTTTTAATCATCTTTCCCCAACACTTCCTTAACTGAAGAAGCTGGACCTTATGTGTCATGATAGCTTCCTCATGTCTATGATGCTTTAAAGCCCATGGTGTGCAAATTTCAATCTTTAGTTCTTATTTCTCCAGGAAAATCCCTGTAAATATGTCTAGATTTTTACTAATTTTCAGTTACATGGTACCTGGGGTTGAACAGTAGTTACCCTATTATCTCAGTGCAAGGACACGTGTAGGTGTTCTTTCCATGTAGCTTGAAAGATGGACACTTACTTAATACATGAATTATCTCTGTCCAGGTGTGTGCTTGTCTTTGGATTGAGTAAGATTCTGACAATATTTTTTTTTAAACTAGTGCATAAAATTTCTCTAATTTTATTTTAAATCCAACAGAATGGGTGGAAAACCTTTGTGAGAAGAATATTGTTGTATTGGGTAATATTTGACTGTGATGAAATTTGCAGTGCAGACAACAAATTATGAACAGAAAATAATTTGCAAGCATTCCGTAGTCTTACGCAATGCATAAAACATGTATTTCTAAAGGATGATTCATATACTGTGAATAATGATTTATAGACAGCTGAAAAATAAAGAAATTTACTGGTATTCATTGATTGCTGTAGATAGTTCTCTCAGTTCAGTCACTCATGGCTTGGAGAGGATTTAAATTAATAAACTAGTACCGGAAGTGTTTGAAATCCATTGAAGTTGACCTCAGAGAATCTAGGCCCCCTCGTATGAGAGGTCTTAGTTTAGTCTGATTTTTTCATGATTGGTTTATGTGGTTGTTACTAATAATTGCATAATGGTCTCGATGGCATTTGTGTTTATTTTTTTAGAAAAATGCTACCTTAGCCCTTAAAGGCAGCACACCATTATATATTTTATGTAATATAATTTCTATGTTTAAGCTTACTCTTTATGAGCATTTGTAACTTTCCTGCAAACAATTCTCAGCACATAATTAGATTGTGTTGACTGCTGCTTCTTGTTCCAGCTGATGATTAGAAATTGTACTGAATTGAAAACATTTTCAGCTCAAGGAAAAAACTTCATTCACAGACTAATATGTGGTTGGATCCTTTGTCCTAACTTTTTAATGTTTCCAATAGATGCCTTTGGGCAAACCAGAAGTACTAATAAATAGGATAGATAAAGAAAACTATCAAAACCCAACTGAAATAGCTACAGAAAAGCAATCAAAAAACATTTGCCAGTGCTCTGGAAAATTAGACATTCATTACAAAGTCACTGCACAGTGTAACTGTGAAGCAGTAAGATCACTTACATGCAAAAATGAATTGCTTCATAAGGCTTCGTTTATAATCTGAACCTTTATATAAAAGCCAAATATTCTCCAAAGAGATGAAACTCACCTGGGTCCCACTGTCTGGTATGACTTCAGAAAATGAAATCTACCAATTCACAAGTGTTACAAGCTACAGAAAATGAAGCGTGATCTGTCCTAGCTAAAAGCCCTAAGAAAAGCTTGTAGTGCTGTCGTAGGAAGTCGCGTTCACTCAGAGGGTGGTTTGGCTAGCCCAAAGAGATGGAGGGTGTGCATAAACTAAAAATGAATGTGTCAGTGGTTGGGGACCCTGCCATTTTTGTCTGATGCCCACCCTGTTTATATCAGGTTTCAAGTATCAGTCTCCCTAAGTAGGAACTTGTGACTGAGGGTAACAGAGTATATGAGGAGAAGCAGAAGAGAGAACCCTTCTGTTGGTCATGAAAAAGCATTTGGAGAGACCATGAGGATCCCAGTGGCCTCTGGATGCTAAGGCAGCCTGCAGCTGAAGAGAGATGGCACTCTTTCTAGCCAATAGTGAACAGAGAAGTTTGTGGCAAAGACCATACAGGAGGAATCAAAATGGACCAGTGAATGCAGCCATAGTACACTCTAGTGTCCGCTGGGCCAATGGAGGTACCAGATGTGGAAGGACAAATTAGGGATCCCTATTACCAACATGAATAATAAGTGGAAAGGCATTGCATCAGTTAATGAGTATCTGGGTGAGATGGTAGCAGCAGAAGTGAGGAGGTTTTAACGACTTTTATGCCTGAAGGTAAAAGCCTGTCTTGAAGGGACAGCACAGAAGGCTATGAAGTTGTGCAGTATAGCTTTTGATAGTGAATGGAGGGTCATGGCTGTTTCTAGATATGAAAAAGCATTGCACACAGGTATTGAGGGATGCATGAGGGTTTCTGACTCATGGGCATCTGGAATAAAAGCTCCTTTGATTTGGTATGTTTGCTCTGTGGGTTAAGGACCATCTTATATCTGCTCCTGGTTCTGTACACTGATAGGCTGCATGGAGACAGATTTACAGTGAATTGGTGCTGATGCTTTGCAAAGCCTTAATCACAGTTTGCTGTAAACCCTGGTGGTATTGCTGTTTTTCTCCTGACTAGTTTTATGTATGTATGTACTACCTCTTGTTTCACTGTTCCATCATTGCTGGCAGAGAAGTTGGGAACATTTTTCTGTGGTCTACACTCCCCTTTTCTGCATCCCATGTCAATATGTCTCTTCAAAGCATCATAAAGTTATCTTTACAGAATCACAGAATTGTAGGGGTTGAAAGGAACCTCGAGAGATCATCGGGTCCAACCCCCTGCCAAAGCAGCTCCCTAGGACATTTCACTCAGATAGGCGTCCAGACAGGTCTTGAATATCTCCAGAGAAGGAGACTCCACCACCCCCTGGGCAGCCTGTCCCAGGGCTCTGTCACCCTCACTGGGAAAAAGTTCCTCTGCACGTATGTGTGGAACTTCCTGTGCTCCAACTTGCAGCCATTGCCCCCTGTCCTGTCCCCACAGACCACTGAAAAGGGGGCTGCCAACTCCCCCTGCATCTCACGCTTAAGATAATTATAGACATTAATTAGGTCCCCCCTTAGTCTTCTCTTCTCAAGACTGAACAGCTCCAGCTTATTCAGCCTTTCCTCATAGGGGAGATGCTCCAGGCCCTTAATCATCTTTGTAGCCCTTCTTTGGACTCTCTCCAGGAGATCCCTGTCCTTTTTATACCAGTGAGCCCAGAACTGGACACAAGAATGAGTGTGTGTGATTATACACCTCTCCATGTGACTTTTCACTGTTGTTTTTACTCTATTTTATTATTAGGCCATCCCACTTGGTTCCATCAATTGGAGTTTTATGAGAACTATTTATAACACTTAAAAACAGTGTGTGAAATTGCCGTTAACATGTTCTTTATTGCAGGGGCTGGTGAATGGCTGTATGTAGGTGAAGGAGAAAATAGGGTTTGGTTTTCTTTCATCAAATAGCCAGAAGCATGCTTTCCACTGAACTAAGTAGCTTTTTTTTTTCCCCCTCCACATTCAACTCACAAAACCTTATTAGCGTTATTTATGTGTCCTCTGTTAATTGTGTGCCCCGCGGGCTGGGCAGTGGTGGTGGCAGCATTTTAATATTTCACAATACTAAGAACGTATTGCTAGCACCAGCAAGTACAGAAGCACTGTGAAACCAGGGGGTCAGTGGGATTTTGTGGGGCCATTGCTCACCTCAGATGGCTGGTACTGTACAAAGTGCTTCACCTCAGGGCAGCTACAGGTTAAAGAGAAGGAACATAGAGAAAAGGACAGCACTTGACTTGTAGAGTGACCTGCAGAGGCTTCATAGCGAGGGAAGGAGGGGAGTGATCTAGGGAGCAACTGAGGTAGGTCTTCACCAAAAGTGGATCATTTGTGTGAAAAAAAGGTAGGGGACTATTTGAAGATTGATATAGCAGATAGATGAAAACAAGGTTCTAAGGTGGCCTGATGGGGAGGTTGATGCAAAAAGGTGATCATGATTGCAGATGACTGGGGACAAAGTGCTGAAAGCATCTTAAATTGTCACTGCAGCTCTGGAAGCTGCTCCTGCCAGCTTTTGGATCTGACTGCCTCTTCCCAGAACCTTCACTTCTTCATTGGCACTTGCTTATTAATGGCTGCAAATTGCCTCCAAGCACCTATGTGTGAAAAGGGTCTCTTGAGTTTAAGAGAGATGCCAGGTAGGAAAGAGAGCCTCAGCCACATCCAGATCTTTGATTTCCCCTCCCGCTGACATTTCAGTATTCTTATATCACCCTGCAGGTGTTCCCACTGGCACGGTCTCTGGCTGCTGTCCTAGAGCAATCTGGGCATCAGTGCGGCTTTACCTTTCCAGGAACAAAGCCCTCTTGCATAACTGTGGTGTGCCCTTATTCTGTTAGGTCTCCTGCTGCCTTGGAGTTTTGCCTGATTGGAATTGGGTCCTTCATGGACAGAAGTGTTCCTGCTAAGAGCTTTCACCCAGCAGTGCTGTGAGGCCTATGCAAGAATAATCTTTCTCATTTTCTGGAATCCCAACTTCTAAACAAGTTCTTAACAAAAATGAGCACAGCAGAGCACTCTGATAGAAGCTAAAGCTAGAGAAAATGAAGATAGCTGGGTAGTATTACTAGTGCTATTGTTTTCTGGGTTCAGTTTAATTTATTCTTTTATATGCCCTGAACATTTGTAGATTTGATTTAAGCTCACTGTAAGGCAAGCTATAGCACAAGTACAGATTTAGGATGGGAAGGATGATGTCTCCTACTCATTCATTCCCTTGGTATAATCTGTGCAGTCAGATATGCTCATGTCAAATTAGAATATGAGGCTTATGTTGTCCCGTGTGCTTATCTAACACATGGATGGGCCACTAGAAAATTCATTGATTTTGTGTGCATCTGTCTTTAACAGTTTTTTTGAGGGGAATCCTGCTGTGTCAAAGTCTGATTGTTCCCATTGCCCAATGCAGTTTTTGTATCATAGAAATAAATGAAATCAAGTTTCTGTAGTCCTTCAAATTGCACCCACCCCAAGCTTTGTTGCTGTGATAAATGCTGCTTTTTTTTTTTTCTTTTGCTGAATCTATATTCTTTAACAAAAGAATCTGAGCCAATACCACCAAAATACCCCCCCCCCAAAGTAGTTTGATTTAACTTCTAAAAATCTAATTTTCTTAAAGATAAGTTTGTTTAAAATATGATAACCAACATTTCTACTGCTGATTGTTATGAAGTCTGAATCCACAATAAAAACATCCAGAGGTAAGTGGTTTGTGGGAGAAAAGAAATGGGGGCAAAAGTAAAATTTCTAACAACCCAAATGAGGGCCAGGGTCTGTCTAGGTTGTGTTGTGGTCTTCCCTCAGCAGCCTGGCTTTGTTCTGTAACTTGGGGCTATTAGATCTGAGTGGTTGTAGAGCCCCACTGCTGTGCCTTGTTCCTGAGTGCAGACAATTCTTGTCCTGTCTCAGAGCCATTTGTTTATGTGGAGGTCATCTCATTCGCATGGAGGAAGTTGAACAAACTCTTCCCTGAGTGGTATTTCAGATTTCACCATCTACCTCAAGACTGGGAAGATATATAGTGTGCATATCAATTTCCTCTCTTACACTTTTATCCATTAGGGATCATACATTGTGGAGTCCCTAGGAAGAACCTTCAGAAAGATCTTTCATAGCATGTGTGTATAGCCACACCCACTCACAGAAAAGACCTGCGTTTTGTGTATCTACACTGAGGATCAGGGTGCCATTTTGGGGTCGTATCATTCAGTTTATCTAAAACATCTAACTGGAGGGCATTTCTTTCAGGTGTGATTCTTAGCTCAGTGAACTAAGGCACTCTCTGGAGGTGTGTGTGTCCACCTCCAACTGTTAGAGAAAGAACCCAGTGCAAGTGGGCTGCTAAAGTTTGGATAGTGGTATGAATCCAGGCTTGCTTTCTTTCTTAAAACAGAGTCATAAGCATTTAGAAATTAATATTCTGAAGCAGCTGTAATGTGATTTATCTGGTTTTCTGGGAAGTTATCTCTGATGTCATGTATTCCTCCTGGTAGTTTAGAAGAGCGATGGCTGTTTGTGTAAAGTTAAATAGGATGGAACCATATATAGATAACCAAAGTAACACAAGAAATCTCAGATCTGAAATTTAGTCTATTTAGGGGGAAAATCCTGAATAAATGCTGTCTCACTTTTTTTCCCCACTTTCTGTTCTTCAAAGTTACAAGTGTGTGACTCCCATTGGATTGTTTTAATTTGGTTTTTAGGGAGCAGAACTATGGCAACAGTGTCTTTCCAAACCATTTTTCGTCTTCAAAATAAGGTGAGTTAATTTTATTATCATTATCAATCAATTGCTGCACTTTCAGTCACAAGCTTGCAAATATTTACCCAGAAAGCTTTTCCCCATTTGATTTTCAGCTTTTTCTTTCTGAAAAGAAGTACTCAGAACTTCCACATTTTTCTAACTGAACTACCTCCAACCCACTTTAAAGGCAGTGCTGATGCTGAACTGACATATTTCAAAAAGAATTCCTATCAGCATCAGGATGCTCCTTCTCCATTTTATTGTATGAGTGGTTAGCATATCCAGGCTGACACTAGTGATTAGAGTTTACCTAATATATAGTAACTGTGGAATCTATGATTATATATTGGCCTGTTGACATGCCTATGGGAAAACCTGCTGTGAAACTGTTAAGGAAGATGGAAAATACAACCGTGTCTTGCCACAAGCAGGTTAATTTGGGTTATATTTGGAGTCTGGGAAACTCACAGCAACAATTTTGGATATGTGCATATAAATTATCCCACTTTCTTAACACCACCAACAAAAAAAATCCCGGAAGACTGTACGCAAAATAAAACACAAAGATAGGGAAAGAGTCTGAAATAAACAGGGTATTTTCATGAGGAGCTTTTGAAAGGACGTGCGCTCAACCTGGCTACAGCAGCTTGTCATCTTGAGAGAGATCTAATTCTTATTTGTTCTGACTGAGAAATATCTCATCTTATTTAGCTGAAGAGAATGCAAGATAGAGATTCTTTCTCGAGAGCAGAATCAAGCTAAAAAGGGAGAAAATTAACCCAGCTTGTCTGCAGCTGTCATGAATCAGAGCTTGCAATCATTTTATAAAAGCATGGGCCGCTCTCAGTGATACACAAGTGCCCCTTTAAGATTATTCTGTGGCTGCATGACTTCCAGGTGACCTGGCTAAAATAGTTAATGCTGAGGTTTTTGGCAACATGCATTTACTTTCCACAGATGTGAGCAAAGTGACTAGAAATGCACTGCAATTGAGGAACCAATTGAAGAACCCTTCTAGAAAGCAATTATTGATACTTAAATCCAAGAGACTTTTAAAACACATCTCAGTCAAAAGAAATCATGTAAATGAGCCTTGTAAAACATGGCAAAAGACAATGGTAAAGGTAATAGCTTCATGTGATTTTCAGCATGGATCAGCTATTTTTAGGATGCCTTTCACCTTGAAGTAGGTTTGAATAGAGGTGTATTGGAATGACCCTAAGATAAAATTGTACAATTTGGAATGATCCAGATCTCACTGTCCAAAAGAAACATCTTTTTAAAGTTTTAGACAAGTAAACCCTACCTATGCAATAAATAAATCAGGTTTAATTTTTTGAAACACCTATATTCAGACAACTCTAAGTGAAAGAGTAGTCAGTCACTTTCCTCCTTTCCCTCCAGGACTACCTTTAAGTGCACACACACACACAAGAAGTTATTTCACTAGTTTATTAAATCAATTCCCTCCTGTGATGGCCCAGTGGGATGTGAGGAGGCTGGAGGATGAGAGATTTCATGAGGGTGTAAGGCAAGATATATGCACCCAACCTCTTCTTGGGATAGGACACAAGGAGGAAATTAGTGGGTTGTCCGCCTTACTCAACACTACCTGGTGTGATCCATGTAAATTAATACCTACTAAGAATGGCACATAATACTGCTTAGTCTGTGGAGTCAGAGCCAGAGGCTGAGCAGCTCAAACCACCCAAGAAGTTCGGTAATAATCCCTAAAGACTATTGCATCTGAAATGTCTTATTGATGTTATGAAACAAAATCATAACAGTAAAAAGCTGGAGTCAGAGTATGTGTTTGGCTGCGTATAGGGAGTGCAGCAGCCTGTTGGCAGTTTCATTTGTACCTGAATTACTATAGCCTGTTCCTGAGTCAGGAAATAAGCCAGAAATTTAAAAAGCTGAATGAAAGACTTATGTGTTTAAAGATCTCTGATAACCTTGCTGTAACTCTAAAGCCTGTAAGAAAATAGACACCTGCATAATGTCGTGTATCTTTCAAGTCACATAGCAATATGAGAGTATTACTACTTTTTCACCTCAGTATGACTACTTGGATCACACCATGCCAAAGAGACGGGTTGTGTTCATATGTAAAAGCAAAAGCTGGTCAAGATCCATGCACTAAAAGGCCATGCATTCAGCCTAGCATGTTTTATCATGCTCTACCACTTACCACATTTTGTATTCTATTCAACAACCATCTGTGTTAGAAATACCTATAAATGTGTGTTTTCTGATTTTAAATGAGCAAGAACAACAACTGTACCTTTAAGTTATGACATTCATATTACATAGGAGTAGGAAGGTACTTTTCAAGTCAACTTTTAATCTGTTTGAACAGTTCTTCATTTCTGACTTTCATGGAATGATGATAAATTAAACTGGATTATTGTTTGCAAAGGATAAAATCCCCATCGTATAAACATTTGATGGCTTGGTCTGTTAATTTCTGAGTTAAAAAAATACCAGGTAAGATGGATTTGATTTTTTTAAAAGCCTATTTGGAAGTAACAAAACCAACTTGCTTGAACAATAATTTCTATGGGTAACTAGGCAAGCTTTCATTATTAATGGTCGTGCCAGACATGCCATGTAATTAAGGTTGCAAAATAATTCCCATCTAAACCCTAATCCTGTGTTTATATAGAGTGGCTCAAGCTTCTGTATTTCTGGAAAGTTCAGTTGATTTCAACTTGTCACTAAATGGTGATGCGTGGAAAGTTTGGGTACAACTGGGAAGCCACATGCAGGCTAAAGTAGTAGAACTTCAAAGAATCACAGGCTGCTTTGGGTTGGAAGGGACCTCAAAGATCATCTAGTTCCAACCCCCTGCCATGGGGGATGCCCTCCAGCAGAGTAGGTTGTCCAAAGGCCCATCCAACCTGGCCTTAAAGACTTTCAGAGATGGGACTTCCACAACCTCTTTGGGCAACCTGTGCCAGGGTCTCACCACCCTCAGAGTAAAGAATTTCTTCCTAATGTCTAAGCCAAACCCTGCCCTCTTTCAGCTAGAAGCCATTCCTTCTTGTCCTATCACTGCACTCCCCTGGTGAACAGTCCCTCTCACTCTTTCCTATAGGACCCCTTTAAGTGTTGGTAGGCTGCAATTAGGTCTTCCCAGAGCATTCTCTTCTCCAGGCTGAACAAGCCCCACTCTCTCAGCCTGTCTTCATAGGAGAGGTGCTCCAGCCCCCTGATCATCTTCATGGCCTCCTCTGGATTTGGTCCAACAGCTCCATGTCTTTCTTGTACTGGGGACTCCAGAGCTGGATGCAGTACTGCAGGTGGGGTCTCAGCAGAGCAGAGGGGCAGAATCACCTCCCTCAACCTGCTGGCTATGCTGTTCTTAATGCAGCCCAGGACATGGTTGGCTTTCTGAGCTGCTGAGGAAGAGGGTGCTGAACCAAAGACACGGTGTGGCATGCACAGCTACAAACACAATGCTGGGGAAATGGAAAATTGTCAAATTCTCAAGCATAGACAATTTGACAGTCATACTTTCTTTCCCCCTCCCCCCCCCCCCCCGCCATGGCCACTTATGCAAATAAATGCAAATATTTATATAGCTGGGTGAAGCAAAAAGGAGACCTTAGCAGCTGAAGTGCTCACAGCCTGGGGTACTTCGGAAGTGAGATCAGTAGGGACTGTGGGCTCCAGATAGTAGGTGATAGTGAGTGAAAATAGTAGTTAGCTAACTTCAAAGTGATGGGAAGGAGAATGAGCAGACATGATGGACTCTGTGAAAGGATCTGATGAAGCAAATGGCAATATAATCAGACCTTTGGGTAAGAAGCTTAGGTGTCTGAATTTGATCTAGGATCTATGACTGCACTCTTCACAGATAGATCTGTGAACATATGTGTGAAAGATACCGCCCTGGGTAAAATCTACTACCCTTTGCTTTGCTTTGTGACACATAGCCTCACAGGGTGCATGAAAAGCTGAAATTCAGATAATCACGTAGATTATAATGATGTATCTGGTAGAAAAGATAAGGAAAAAAAATCCCCTGGGCCTGGTTACCTTCTGCCAGCGCTTTTGGTCAATGGGTGGATGGGTATTAATATTCATTGCACATAGGCCCTTTGCTGAGTTATGAAGCTGCTACCCCCTTAGTTGTGCATTTGATCATTATCAAGAGCTTGGCTCATCCAAACATTCAGAGAACCCAAAGGATCATTCCAGTAAGGAGCCTGGATTTTCTGTTTTCATGCTTATTTTGGGAGAACGTCTTACTGGGGGCTGTTCCCTCTGCTTCCTTCCTGTTCTAACTTTGAGCCTTTGTGTCCTTGACAATCATTCCTTCTAATGACAGTAAAGGTTTAGGAATTGTTGCTGTCATCTCACAGAGGACTATTAAATAAGGAAATAGCATTACAAATAATTGCAGTCATTCAGATGATGTAAGTTATGACAACACTGGCAAGCTTCAGGTATTGCCAGAAGATTAGAGTGTTCTGCCGGCACATTCTTTGACTGGAATGTGTTCAGGTTTGCTTTTAAACTGATGGCGACAAATGAATTGAGAAGGCTGGGGTTAATTTGAGAAAAATACTATGTTGAAAGTTCAACATTAAACTTTAATGTTTCTCCATTTGATTTAATATTTTTATGTGTAAAATACTGGTAACTACTTTTCCTCCTTGAAGCCCCCTCAATTCCACTAATAATACTTTAAAACTGTAGAAGACATGTATCTTTAAGTACAAAATTATTAAGTGGTAATGCAGTGGCTGGCATAACTAATGCAGTTGTACTGCATGGAACCTGAAATACTGGCTGGAATCTGAAACACCCTATGCTGAGGATTGTCTCTCTTTGAAAACTCCTGAGGCAGAGAGTAATAATGCCAGCACCTGTATTGCTATGTGTTCTGTACCATTTGGGCTGTGATTTTTCAGAGCTGTTGAACACCTTCAAATTCGTTTGAAATAATCGCTGATTTATAGCATACCTTAAAAATTTTGGATTTAATTTTGGATTCCTTATGATTTAAAGGAGTGTTTCTTCTGCTTTTTTGGACGAGCTCCACTGTAGCATCTGTTGCATATATTCAGTTAAGTATTTGTACTGAGGTTACAGAGTTCCCTTAAGCTTTGATATTTAGGTCTGGGGAACTGTCTTTCATCCATATGTCAGAGAGCATTTCTTTGCCACTTCCACCAGCGAACCTTGTTTGCAGGAGCATAATTGTAAACTTCTGGAGTCTTTGATTTATAATCCAAATCCAGGTGTGTATTTCCATATAAGCCATTATATCTAGATAGTCAGAGAAAAACACAAACCCTGATTTACTTTTGCAAAAACCTCTGTAACATTTCAAAGTAATTTACATTGCCATTTACAATACTGTCTTGTTAATTGCAACTCAGATTCTCTACACACCGTGGAGTTTAGGGGACACACCATAAGGACACTCTGTAAGTTCAGAGGAAATACTCAGACTTTCAGAGTCCATGGTGATGGAACTTAAGAAACTTCTGTTCAGCTGTAAAACTCCATACGTGTTGCTTCCAGATGTAAAATTTAAAGATTAAATGAGCTGTGGCATTGGTTTAAGTTCAGTGTAGAAACAGATTGAGGCTTTTTGGGTATTATTTTTTTCCTTAGCTGTCAAGTGTATTGAACTTGATGCATAGAAAGCCTGAATCAAGATTTACTTGGTGTTCCCAGATTTCGGAATATGGATAAGATCTATTAGACGACCTAGTCTGAGATCCTGAGGAGATAATGCAAGATGCTAAGTTTTTTCACTTTTGCTTTCAGTTGATCCTGAAAGTCTCAGACGGTAGAACTTCCATTGCATCCCATAGCTAAAGACCTTTCTGTGAGAAAAAAACAAATGCATCTTGCAAGGCACTTAAAGTGTGGAGCCCCTGCCTTATTCTGCTATTTTGAAATTCCTGGATAGACAAGAAATGAGAGGCAGGGAAAGGGGGATATCTTGGTCTGGCCAAGTCCCCCCAGCTCCTAGTGTAAGATGTCTCTACCCCAACTGTCTGTGTGACCCTGATAGAAATGCAGCTGCAACAGTGGGGGTTGCCAGCCAGAGGGAAATTATGAATCCTGAAGTGAAACCAGGTGGAAAGCAGTCTGTTAGAAAGCTTGGAAACTGCTGGTAGAAATTATGAGAGTGCTCTGATCACTATGATTTTTAACAGCAATTAAAAGAACGGCAAGTTTGTAATAACACTCTTGCCCACTTTATAAGAAGTACTAGGGTGAGTAACCCCACATGAATGAGACAACAAGCAGAACTGTGATGACTGAATTACGATAGATGTAAAACATGACATTTTTTTTCCCCAAAGTACAATAATAGTGTGGTTTTGTAACAGTGTCAGAAATGAGCAAAGTTTTGTGCTTTTCAGATTTGTTTGTAAGCTTTTCTGAAACATTGTCAAATCCTGGTGCAAGTTTGCTTCCGTTAGTACTTGGAGCGATGAATATGAGAGCAAGGGGAATGTTTTGGATTATAAAACAGCACTAGGAAAGAAGGGCACTACACAACTGATTTATTCTGGATAACTGACAGTCTGTGGTGGTGTGTCATTCTGTACTGAGTGAACATCTCAGCAAGAGTTCCGCCTCCTCTCTGTAAACCTGGTAGTTAAGCCAATTAAAAGTGCACAGAATTAGTTGTAGCATGTGCTTCTAATATATACCTTTAAATTGCATCATTATCCTTCAAGCATGCTGGAGCAGCGCATACTTTGTTAATCAGGCTCCAAGTAGCTGTGGCCAGCTTGCTTTCTTTTCTCATGTCATTTGCAAGTGGAAAAGAAAAGCTTTCCCTTTGGGCAACTCACTTGAGGAAGCTTTCAGATGCCATAGGATGTGTCCGCCGAATTCACAGGTACTTTTGCAGTGAGTTTTAACAGTGTGATGTCTAGGAGACAGGACCGCTGAGAAAGCATCAGAATAGATCAAATATTATCATAGAAGAAATGTACCCATACCCATGCAGGTGTACTCTGCAAATAAACAGTGGCAGCTACTGGTTTCCAGGGAGGGTAGATGCCATTGCAAGGGCTGTAAAACTTTGGGCCAATGAACGTGAGTCGCCAGATTAACTCAATATTAAGAAAAATAATTTAGCATAGCTCTTTTCTGCAGCTGCCAGTTTGCAGGGTCGGTGTTTTTCATTTGCAGAAAGCCACTGTGTGCCAGAGTGGTGAGGAAATGAAGCAGGAGAAGCTGAGCTGAGATTTGTGAAACAGACGCATATTTAAATTAGTAAAGGCAAAGACTTCAGCGGCCTACTCTGAAATATTATATATGTAGGGAAGTATTAGGCCAGTGGCAAATCTGCTCCTGGGATGTGTAACATACTGCCAGACTCAGAAAATGAGAAAATCAATCTAGTGTCAATTGTTGCCTGGTTCTGCTCTCTCTCTCTCGGGGTTCGTATTCACGTATGAAAGTACAGATCCTCAGGTTGGTTGTGAATAAACATCAACTCATTGCTTTCAGTGTGCTTCCACCAATTTATCCCGAGTGAGAGATTGGCCTGGATTTAGTGGAGGTAGCAATATCAGTGATTTGTCCTCCATTCTCTTTCCAAAGAAAAGCATTCTAACAGCTGAAGAAACTCACAAGTCATTTGAAAAGACAAATAAAATATAGGTCTTGCCTCCAGAGCTTATTCACTGCAGCCATTATTGTTACCTTTGCTGCTTCCTGCTCAGTGGGAGGATGTGTGTAAATCCCCTGTGTAGATAAAGCCCAAGTGAACTCAGATCAGTAACATCCAGTATTGACAGTGTAGTCATATTTATTTTTTTTTTACTTGAGAGAGAAAGAAATCAAGGTGACCTCACAAACTAAGGTTTTGCTTTCACCATGTGTTTGTGAGGGGCTTGCTTGGTTGCTTTGGCAAATGAGGTTTTTTCCTTCTTTTCTTCAGGCAGCTCATGCTACTCAAAGGCCAATTAAAAAAACCAAAAAGGGCAAACTGAGAATTCTCTTATTCTGCAACCAATGGTGGAAATTGCCAGGCAGGGTTCCCAGGGACTCAAAAGCAGAGGTGAATCTACATGGGATCCTAGAAACACTGCTTTGTTCTAGCAGAAGTTGGTATCACCCCTCCTGTTGCAAACATAATAGGGTCAAGAATTTGGCATTTTTCAGCAAAGCTTTGTTTCCTCTGAGGATTTCCAGATAGATTTGCTACCGTCAAAAGGACTAAGCTATCATTTTGTCAGAGCTACTTATTTTCCAAATGCCTATTTAAAATAGTGGCATACATGTCTCAGTGTTTTGAAGCAGGATGCTGTTTAACTTTCCCATGTTCTCTTGATGTTCATACCCATAATATTGTTAATGATTTTGAAGAAACAAACAAATAAAAAAAAAATAGCCCTGCAAGCATACATGGCAGGATTTTGTTGTATTCCTTGCTTGACAAGAAAGCCTTTGAAAAGAAGAAACTGGAAATGTAGCCATATGAGTGTTTGGAGACTGATCCCTTCCTTGTTCCCTCTCACATGCCATGTCTTCCTGGGCCCACCTTTCAAAGGTTGTCAGCTAGGCTGCAGCAGGAGGGAGAAGGACAAGCACCTGCAAAGCCAGATGGTACAGGTCCTTCATCAAAGTAGGCTTGAAGATTGATCAAGGGAACCTGAGAAGAACTTTATGCAACAGACCGGTTCATGTTATTGGCAAGAGGACCAGGCCTTATGACTAGGGACAGATAGACAGGGAATCTTGTCTCCTTCAAATTATAAAGGACAAAGAGAGAGAAGGCTACTTTACCTTTGCTTCATGGAGTGATACCTTGTGTCAAAGCTTCTCTTTGTTGGATATTTAGGAGGCAGGGAAGAAACTATGTCCAGCGTCGGCCTGTCCTGCAGAGACCCTTCTATAGCCATAGGAGAAAAAAGAGACAATATTCTTTCCTTGCCACTTGACACTTTCATCAGCCTGTTTTGGGTCTCCTATGAGGGCAGTGGCACCACCAAAGTGTGCTGATATGTAAATGCTAATGATGAGCTAGCCCTGTGCAACATTGTCTTCTGATCGCATGCACCAGAGCCTAAAATAAATGTGATTTTTTTTCAGATCACAGAAATGTGATTTGTTCCTGTGGTTTGGGTTTGGTTTGCAAACTACCCTAACCTCTTCTCTCTGTTTTCCCTGTGTGTAGATGTAGCATCAGGATTAATTAATTGTATGATAAGTTCCAAGTTATCTAGTTCACATCCTACTTGAAAGTGTTTGCTCGAAGATGGTATTTTTGTTGAGCTGTGATTGTGCATACTATGAGTGTAATTCTCTGCTTTGCTCATGTTTTGCCATTTTTGTTTTGTCAGAATTTTGGGCTTATGCTGTTGAGTAATATACAGTTGACGCCAACTTTAAAAGGAAAAAACCCAAACTTCTCGTTACTCAGTTTTTGAAGGTGATTTTTCTATCCACTCCTGTGGAAAACAGGGTATAGTATTTGACAAAAACCCAGATGTCAGCTTCATAGCCTGGATACCTCATCTCCAAATTAAAGGCATATCACTTCCCTACTTTATCATACAAGGGTAGAAATGTTACCTCAAGATCTAATTCAGGCTTTGAACTTCAGCCAGAGATCAGGTCAGCAGCCTTCCTGATCTGATCAGTGCAGTTTGCCAGCCACAGATGGGCTCTGATCATGGCCAGTCAGGCTGCATGCTAGCATCATTTCCAATATCCATTTAAATGAACTCCAGTGGGGCAAAACACCAAAGGGTACAGCATGGCTTTTGGTACTTTCTACACACCTCTAGGTGCAGTTGTTTGGCTTTGAGGAGGAGACCTCTGTGCTGAATTGGGGTGACAAATCTCACTATTAGTTTTAAAAAGGATGTGATTGGTGACAGCCAGCGTGGCTTCACTAAGGGCAAGTCATGCCTAACGAATTTTGTGGCTGGCTATGACAGGGTTATAGCATTGGTGGATAAGGGAAGTGCAATTCATGTCATTTATCTGGATTTGTGGAAAGCATTTGACGTCCCACACCACATCCTTGTCTCTAAATTGTAGGGACACAGACTTGATGAACGGACCGTTTGGTGGATAAGAAATTGGCTGAATGGTCGCACTCAAAGAGTCACAGGCAGCAACTGTCCAAATGGAGACCAGTGATGAGGCCCTTCAGGGTCAGTACTGGGACTGGCATTGTTTAGCATCTTTGCTGGAGACATTGACAGTGGTCCTGGACTACATGAAAAACAGTGTGGCGAGGAGGATGAGGGAGAGGTGATTCTGCCCCTCCATTACGCTCTTTTGAGACCTCATCTGGAGTACTGTTTCCAGCTCTGGGGCCATCAGCTCTGGAGCTGTTAGAGGGAGTCCAGAGGAGAGCCACAAAGATGATCAGGGGTCTGGAGCACCTCTCTGGTTGGGCTTGTCCAGCCTGGAGAAGAGAAGGCTCAGGGGAGATCGTATAGAAATCTTCCAGTTCCTGTAGGAGGTCTACAAGAAGGTTGGAGGGGGACTGTTTACAAGGGCACGTAGTGATAGGATAAAGGGTAATGGTTTTAAGCTGAAGGAGGGCAGATTTAGATTAGACATAAGGAAGAAATGCTTCCCTGTGAGGACAGTGAGGCCCTGTCACAGGCTGCCCAGAGGAGCTGTGGCTGCACCCTCCCTGGCAGTGCTCAAGGCCAGGTTGGATGGGGCTTTGGGCAGCCTGGGCTAGTGGAGGGTGTCCGTGCCCATGGCAGGGGGTGGCACTAGATGGGCTTTGAGGTTCCTTCCAACCCAGAGCATTCTGTGATTCTATGAAAAATAGTAATGATATCATACCAATACAGGTCATCTCAGACTGTGATGGAAATCTACTAAAGCATCAAAAAAGCTCTTAATATGGGCTGAAAGCTTGCAGGGAGGTGTTTTTGAAGGTTAGAAACCCCTGCAAAGGGTTCATAGTTTTTAAATTCATCAACTTGATGTCTGTTCTCTTGACATCATTCTTCTCACAAAGCAGTGGGCATCCTCCCATTGTTTCTTTCCAGTTGGCAGATCTCTCCCCCTCTTGACCTCAGCCCTCTTTCTTTTCTTAAGTGTTTAAACGCTTGAAGTAATTTCTTACACATTAATGTAACTGATGTCTGAATAAAATAAACCGTCCAGGTAGATGTAATGTTGCTTATGTTGTCCCTCAATATTCATAGTAAAGAGGATTTTGAATTCAGCTGAATGGGAGCTTCCATTAATGTAAAAGCCTTGCAGCTCAAAATCATTTGGTAATACTAGGAGCAAGGAAGGGCAAAAGAAAAAAAAAAAAAAAAGAGATGCAATAGCACTTTGCACATAAGTGCATCCATACACTTGAAATGCATTTATTTTTGAATAATGTTCAGAAGCTCTGGCAAAGGGGAAAAGAAGATAAGAGAAGCTGTTACCCATTTACCAACTGAAGACCTCATTTTAGCACATTTAGGAACCATTGTTGCACCTGCATTTCCTCTGCATTAGAAAGTCATTCTCTAAGGGGAAAAAAACCTGCCTACATATTATTTTTTGAAAAGGAGAACATATTCTAGTCCCAGTCCAAGGTATAGAAAATCTAGATGTATTCATGGTTGCTCCATGTTGCTTGTCCCGGAAGTTGATCCAGCAGTACTGCAGTGAGGTTCTGTATCTGCTTTTTTACTTCATCTGCTTTCTCTGCTGTAGGAGTTAATTTTAAAGTTATTTTTGTGCACATCCTCATTTTCTTCACCTTCTCCAATCGATAGGAATTAGAAACCCCATAGAAATTAGAGATTTCAGGTTGCCCTTGTTTGTTTTCCTTGATGCTGTCTTCCACCAGTACTTTTTTCTTCTTTTTTTTACACCAGTGTCTGAGATTTGGACCACAGAAGCCACATAAAGTTCTTTTTGCTTCACTGTATTCCAAGTTGTAAAAGAAAGCATTTGCATCTAGATTTCTAGAAAACAACTTTAAAGTCCTTGCTGTATTCATGGATACATGCAGGTATTATCCAGCTAAACGAAGACAACTTTTGCTGCTTTTATTTGACCTAAGAACTCATGTACCAGAACCAAAATCTTAAAACAAAAATAGTTCCACCTGCTGAGTACGGATGCTATTGAACTCCCCTTGATGCTCCAGAGTGGCTTTTCAAAACAAAGGCACAAATGTAGATTTTGGCAGAGTAACGGTGACATGCTTTTGTGAGTTTCTCTGTGCCTACTTTGAAGACAAAATTAATCTGCTATAGCCCTCATTAGTTTAAGCATCCCTTGTTTGGGTCTGCAAGTCCTCACTTCATTCCTTGGCCAAGGTGGCACCTACTCAAGGAGTTTTCTGCAAGGATATCACGTGAGGAAAGTTTTCGTTTCTTCTTTCATT
This sequence comes from Hypotaenidia okinawae, assembly GCA_027925045.1. NCBI lineage: Eukaryota > Metazoa > Chordata > Aves > Gruiformes > Rallidae > Hypotaenidia > Hypotaenidia okinawae. Next base: position 95,251,414 of record BSDF01000001.1, read on the forward strand.
TATTTCTGTCGATTGCAGGTTCCTTGCACCAAGGATTATTTTTGCTGTTGTGAAGTACAGTATGTAGTACAATATGGTCTCTGTCAGCTGCTGCAGTAGGTTTCTGTTATTATGTTTTTACTTAAATTAATACACTCGAAGACACAGAGATCAGGAACAGAATGGAAGGAAGAGCTTGCCAGGAGTGTGAACAGTGGCCTCCATGAGGAATGTTTAAATGCAATGTAAATCTCAGGGTATTCACCCTGGAAAAGCCTTGGAAGCAAGGAGGCAAAGAGAGACCAGTCTTTTCCCATCTGACTGTTAAAGTAAGCTTGTTTGAAAAGATGTTCAGTAAAGGGCTTTCTCCCTCATAACTCTGCTTTTTCTATTTCGTGAGCCTGGAGCAAAATTGTAATCCTTTCAGAAAGCCTCCTTTAGCACAGCTGCCTACAGGAGGGGGGATAAAGCCCAGTAGCATTTGCAGCAGGAGTTCTGGACTCGCACAGTGTTTCTGCAAAGGTGCTATTAACATCTGTTTATCTGCTGCTCATGGTTTAAGTCTCAGTGGGAACTCCTCTGCCCGGGGGGAAAGGGTTTCAAGTAAGGTCAAGTGAGAAATATACTGTGGCCAACTCCAGGTCATGGAGGGTTTATTTTCACTGTGACTTTGTTGTTTTTCCTCAAGCTAAAGTACAAAGTCATCTGGACTGACAAACACATGTTGATCATTGTGCATGAAAGATGGGTATTCCATGTGTGGGAGGCTGCACTACCATTCACTTTTTTTCTCCTTCCAGATAGTAGTACTACTTGCAGTGAATCCCTCTCTGAACAGAAAGGTTATGCTGATATATATTAGGCATTGATGGGTCTTTTATTCTTCCTGCTGTCTCCCAAATACAGCCAATTATCTTTGCCTGTATTGGTGATTTCTCTGTACTCATGATTAATCATTTCTGCTGAGCTGCAATGGGCTTTCCTGTTAAAAGAAGAAACAAATAGACAACCAGACTGTGGTTGTGGGTGCAAGTAATACAAAGTTGGCCAGGTGGCAACTTCAGTTAGACCAGAACATTTTGTAATTTGGTAGCTGAGGTTTTCTTTGCCCAGGGTGGAAATGTTTGAAGTCTTTGCACCGTCTCCAGGGAAGGACAGAGTGGTATTTATTTTAATGTTATTATTTCTAAACATCAGGAAGTGTCTGTTTGTTCTAAGGTAGCTGAAATGGAGCTAAGCACTACTGTTAATATTTGCCTTTCAGGAGGCTTGACGGTGACCTTCCTCCCCCCAGTTCACCCAAATGAAATTAAAAGATGGAAGGAAAAAAGTTGTAACTTCTTGAATAGGACTGTCTTCAAAAGTCATGCAATAATGCTGTGGATGGATTTTAAAATAGGGCTTGTTAAATTTATGATCACTAATAACATTTGTAGTTACAGTATGCAAGCAAAGATAAGGCCACTCTAATTTCATGCTTCAGGAGCTGAGATGATTGCCCACAGGGGGTCAGGAAGGATATTCTCCCTCCGTGCATATACAGCACCGCACAACTCATTGGGACCCATAATCACCAACACACCCAAAGTACATGCCTAGTTTTAAGCACATGCTTAAGTGATACGCCAAGCTGGGGCTGTCAAGCTTTCTTATTACCATGGGTAATATTAAGTGCTCATGTAGCATTCTTCAGTTTCCAGATCCTCTAGACATACCAAATGAAATTCTGCTCATTCTGATAACAACTTCCTCCAGTTCAGCCTGGTATCTCCAGGATTGCCAAAGACTGTGTTGTCTGATTTGTTATCTAACACATTTGGTTCTGTGAGCTTCTTCACAAGGAGTACATATACAGAGCATGAGTAAGACACCTAGAAGACTTTGGAGTACTCTACTAGAATCAGTAGCTTTCTCTAATCTTAGGTTTGTGATAGCTTCTGAATTTCTGAGATAATGAACCATTGTTGTCAAAATATAGGGATCATGTGTATACGATCTATATGTTTGCCATTCATTGACGTGAATGGTAAGCAACCAGCAAATTAAAATGATCATCCATATCTTAATTTGAAATGTTTATGAGAAAAAGTAGTGGAAATGATAGTAGAAACTAACGTTTGATTTCAAAAAGGTTGTGTAGATATATCTGGAATGGAATATAGTGCTGAACTTTTAAAATACATTTATGAGAGCCTTACAGTAAGTATTTCACTATTCCCATCTAACAGATGGAAAAAATAAGGGAAAGCAATTAAGCAAATTGGTCAAAATCTTGGAGTGTTTTGGTGAGATTATGTCATTTGCCAGAAAAAGAACATAATATTTCATCATTCTTAAATGTTTCATCCTGGCTGTTCACATGGGAAGAAAAAAAAAACCAGTAAAATTGTGTATCTGTTAATGTATCTATTAATTTCATACTAATATAGCTATTTTCATATCTGCTTATTTTACACAAAGAGGCTGTACTATATTGTTGGGTAGTAAATATTTTACAACATAAGGATATATTTTAGCCATTCTGGCCCAGTTGGATTTGTGATAGATATTATGAAGCTTAGAAATGTTGACATGTTAAATAACGGTCCTTTGGCCAAGTATCTGCAGCCTCCACTTCTCAGTAGCCCAGACGGCTGGCAAAGAGCAGGATTTGCCTACTCATGTCAATCAGTCTTTGGATGGAAAAAGCAGCAATTTTGACATTGTATCCAGGAGAGGGATGCACTTTGGGGTTTATTTGATAGGAATCCATTTATCTCATGTTGGATTGCTTGATGTTACATCGCTTTGATTTTTTTCTTACCTCATGTGCTCCTGTTGCTATTCTCTTGAGCTCCTCCCAGGAGCAAGAGTACAGGTTAGGACTTCCTCATTATGAGTATTTTACCCTCACTAAAATCCAGTGTTTACTTGTTTCAAGAGGTGAAGATTCACAAATTCAAGGCATTTGGGTCAGACTGGTAAGCAAGCCAGATGTCATAGACAGAAACAGGACACATCTCTACTCTGTCCCTGAGCAACAGCAAGGGACATTTGTGGAAGACATTTATCTGCCCTCAAACTTTGACTAATTGCTGGATATAGCCTTTTCCTGCACCACGTGATGTCAACTAGACGATCCAGACAATACAGATAAGGCTTGCAACAACAATAATCTGAAAATCCCTCCTTCAGAACTGCACACAGGAGGAAGCAGGTTGGTCCAAAATTACTTTTGACTACTCTGTGGCATTTTATTTGATCAAATGTACCATCTGTGGCAGGTTAAGAAATGAGTTTGTTTCCGCAAAGTGTGGTGTCAATGCAGTATCAGCAAAGCAGCATTTTAGCAGGGGTAAGAGTTAGAGGGCTTGGTGAGCATACGGGGGCTGCCCTTACAGCTTAGTAAATATCTACTTTCCCTCTGCATTCGGAGTCTCTGAGACTCCAGTGAGATTGACAGGTCTCCGGCTGAGATACAAGCCATTCCAGAATTTCCTGTGTGAAAACCACAGGTACCATGTTTTCAGTGAACTGTAGGTGACAGCCTTATATTAACCCATACAAAGAAATTAGTGAAACTAAAGCTCAGTGTCTCCCCAAATTTGTTGATTCAGGCTGGTCCAATTTTGAGCAATTTTCTTAGCGAGGGGCAGTGTTTATTCTCAGTAGCAGCCATTCATTTATTCCCATTAGGACAACACAGATTTTTGGAGCTAAAATGTAGGAATGTGACAGAAGTCAATTACCCAATGCATGCTTGGCTACATGGGCATTGGGGAACACACGCCACCTATCTCAGCGGGGATTCTGTCCACCGATTAACCCCTAGGGAGGAAGATTATAAAATGCCCAATGGGAATATCTGTATAGTAAGACCTATTTTTAAAGTGGTTTAATTGCCAATAGTCAACTGGGAGGCCAGGGTTTGGGCTTTTTAATGATTATTGTTGTTATCTTAGAATTTTGCAGCTCTTTTTTTTTTTTTTTTTTAGCTGACTTTCATTTTTGTGTAGCTTAATATGCTGCTTTTTTGTATCACCTTATAGTTAAACATTTATAAACAATTGGAGATTTTGAACAAAGGAGAAAGGAATATTCAGAATAAAAGTGGTTGCAGTAGTCTGTGAAAAGTGGGTCTTAAAGCTTCAACTTGAAATGTGGTGGGAGTAGATATCCCACATCTGTAATCACGAGTCTGATTATGCCTTTGTTAGAGATACTGAAATTGGATACTATGCAGAAATAACACGCTAGGCAGGGAAAAGAGACTGTATTTTCTCTTCAGAATCAAATGTATTAAAATGTAAAGGAAGTTCAGGAAATCCATGTCAAAAAGCTTTGTATTTAAAGCTGTCACCCATCTTTATAACTTCTGCCCTGTCCATCGCTCTTTTTTTTCCTTTTTTTGTGTAACCTGTTCTGGGTTAAGTTGAAATCAGTACTTTCTGATTTTATGATTTTGTCATAAGATGTGTTTCAGAAACTTAAATATTGGCAGTAGTGTTCCTCAAAAGGCAGCATCCCGGGGGAAGTGAGAATTTACCCTGTGTTATATTGCACCATAATACGACATAACACAGCTTGAATTGCACACTCCGTATCTATGCCCTAAAGTCAAGTGTGATTACCTAAATGAGCATATAAAGAAAATAGGGAGGTTTCAGAAAGTTAGAATTAATTAGCTCCTTGGGGCCAAACTGATTTTCCCATGATGCACCCCTCCTCAGCACAGAATCTGGGCAAATAAGACACTCCTGGCTGGAGATATGGTATATTGTGCTCTGTGTGTCAGTGTAGCTGGGACACGTGGAGTTATGCTGAGAAGGACACAAAGTCTGGACAGGAACTCCTATTTTCAAAACTTTCTAGCTTGGTGTTGAACCCTGTCCCTACTCATAAGCTCATGGGAAGCTGCAGGAGGAGAGGAGGGTATGCTGCCACACAGTGTTCCCCTATTCAAGAAGTAAGAACCTCTAACATCTACCCTGAATCCCTAATGGTAAGCAGAGAAATGATGGTCTAAGGGTCAGGATGAAAATTTGCAATTCTGGAGCTATGAGTTGCTTATCTCCTCAATTCCCATTTGTTCAAGGCAGGTAATAGTAGATTCCTACTTCCCTGGAAATAAATAGGGTGTTTTAGAAACCAGAGGGGTAGGGAGAGGACTGAAATCTAGTTGTGGAAGGAGTTGCTCTTGATTTGCTGATACCTGGTGTTGGTAGCCTGGAATATTCCTGTTTCTTTGCTCTCTGCCTCAGATAGGCTCCCAGCAGAGGCTCAGAGCATAGCTTTGCTGCAGTAATTCCTGTGGTGACAGCAAAGAAGGAGGATTAATGGCAAGTTGCTGGGGGAGGGAGAGCTCATTTATTTGAGCTCCCTGATAGACATCCCTATTGCTGAGCAGTTCTTCAGAGCATCTCAGCAGACACTCTGTGTTTGTTTCAAGCCAGACCTGACGTGTTTGACATTGGGCTACCAAGAGCATACGAAGCTGACACGTATTTCTCTCTCTACAATATGACCGTGATCCAAGGTTCCTTCGTCTGTTTTTCTGCAAAAAGTTGATCTGATGTTTCTGCAGTGCTTTCCTATCCCAAAGGACAGTATTTCTCAGAATTTCTGTATGCCCACGATAAGTGAAAAGCAGCTAGTTTTCTGGCAGCAGTTAGCAACCTAACAACTCCAAATGTCACCACCCTTAATGAAAAGACTTTTGATCTGCCATTTGCCCAAGGACATTTAGAGGAAACCCCTGATGTTGTGAAGAGTGCCTTGGGACCATTCATCACCAAGGCTGTGAACAAAATGTTTGTGTATTGTTCACAGAAGTATATGTCAGTAAGAAAAATATTTCTTTCTTTGATTTTCCTGAGGAGTACTCAGATATACTTTAAAAAAGCAGAGTAGCAAGAAGGAGATTCTCTCAAAATTGAATGTCCACCCCCTGACTTCCTGAATGAATGAATCACAGGTAAATCCCCCCAAGGGCTACAAAATGTTAAGCCTAGAGATTTTCCTCAATTTTGTTAGGGCATTCTGTAAAAAATGGATGAATAACCTTGCCAGAAAGAATGGCTTTGTATAGAATGGTCATCAATCACTGATCATTCCTTAGTTATAAGCATTTGCAAAAGAGGTAATAGCTTGGAAAGGAGATTCTTAATGAGATTTATTTATTTATTTGAAAAATAAAGACGTCTCTTCATTTCTTTAGGCATCCCAATACGTTTAATCATATTGAAATAAGATGATTAATTGTATAAAGAAATAAGATGAAACTATATATCAGTATTACTAAAACCCATTCTAATTGTCCATCCGGTCCCTTCTTGCCTGTCTAAGGTGCACAGTGTCTTCAGCTGAGACTCTCAGGGGGAGTTTGGTTCCGACACAGTTTGCTGTGAGAAGTATTAACTTTTAGTGCACTGACAGGTACTATTAGGAGGAAAAAGAGCAAACAGAAACCTGGCTGACATGGGAGGAAGGAAAATTTCATTGTCTACCATACTTCCTATTTCAGATCTGAAGAAGGACTTGAGCACCTGGAAGCTGCTTTTGTTTTGCTAATCGCAGTCAGAAAATTTCAGAAAGTTACCCACACTGGGCTATTTTGAAGAGTACGTTGGAGAGGGTTTTTTATAGGGAACTCTTTGTCAACCGTTCCTTCCTACTTGGAAAAAGAAAGGAGATTTCAGGTGTATTGTCCCTGGTGGTCTTGATGGAGCAAAATATTTCTGTAAGAGTAATAATCTTGTTGACACATTGCAGTCCGAAAATGTAAGAATTGCTGGTTGAGAAAGGGACAAGGCAATGCCGCAGAGATTGCTGTCAGGTAACAGAAGAGCTTTAATATTTGTATTGTATCAGTTCCTGCAGCCCCAGGCAAAATTGAGGTCTCCAGTGTTCAAGGCATTGTAGAATTGGAGCAGGTATATCTCACTTAGGTGCTTAAGCTTAGTAGATCAGAAGGTTGAAGTCTAGTGCCTTGGCTCCCTGTCCATTGCAGCCAGGCCTATCAGATGAATGATCTGCAGGTCCTGCTTAGCAGCTGCCTGGTGATAGTGGCAAAGGCTCAGCAGAGGGGTGGCAGCCCCTTCTGGTGGGAGGGAAAGCAGGGAGGCACCTTGGTGGTGCCTGGTTTCTTGGAAAACATTTAATCATAGCAAGGAAAGTGTGGGAAATGCACCTTTTCTTAAGACAAGTAATTAAGAACAAAAAGCATCAAATAAATAAATCTAACCCTCTATGTCTCTTCCTTTTCTATCACTTCTTGTCTTCTTCTTGGGAGACAAACCTAATGCTAGGTGATAAATGCGGCAGACAGGAGGAGAGGGCTTGCAGCTGGTATGTGACAAAGTACATTTCTGGCCCCGTGGAAGAAGATTGTTCCTCTGAAGCCATTCTAAACACTTTCCCGTGACATACTGCTTTTCCTTTGTCATCCAAAATCAAGGCTTGTGCTGACACCGGCACCCCCAGTGTCTTCCCAGCAGCTTCAGTCAACTGAGTGAAAGTTCTGTCAATGTGATTGTTTCTCTGGCAGCTACAACAGATTTAGCTGGACCATATACAGTTTATTTGGCTGGTAAACTTCCCACCTGCCACTCAGTTACATTATTGAAATTTGGACTTCAGATGCCACACCACCTTCCTTTAATTTACTGTCAGAAGTAGCTGTGCTCCTTATGGTAAAGATGTCTAAGGTCAACACCAGCAAGAAGCGCCAGCACATTTAATTGCATAGTGGGCTGCCATGCAGTGGGGAAAAGGTAAAGTCAGTCTTAAAAAGCACAGTCTTAAAAAGCGGGGAGGGCCAAGGAGGAGTTGTTCCTTTCTTACACTGGCTCTATTCTATATAACCTCTTTACTGCATTTATTCCAGCTCTACATAAATAGAGGTAATACCAGGATTAGGTGCAACTAAGGGCATCTAAGTAAGTAGATGTCCGACTCTCGCTCAAAAGGGGTTGCAGTGCTGTAATCCTAATCTTCAAATAAAACCTATGCACACTGCTAGATTTTTGCAAGGTATTTTAAGAAGAAAAGAGCTACACTAATGCTTTTGAGCTGGAAACTTTGGAGTTGCCTCTGCTGTTTCTTTGTCTAGCATTTTCATTATTATGCTAGACAGTAAAGAGTTAGCTAGTAATAAAGAGACATTTGAGGTTAAATCTGTGATAGCTCTAAAATCAGGAACAATTGTGAGGTATAATTAAGTTGAAAAGGCCACAAAGGAAGAGTTTCTAATTTTAACATAAAATACACAGCTTCAATTTAAAAAAAAAAAAAAAACCACCAAAAAAACCCTAGGCAAATTTTACAGAGAGCAATTGTAGAAACCACGTAAGACTCATAAGTAATACATACCAATTTTCAGAAGTCATAAAGTTTAATTTTTTTTTTTAAGGACTAGTTAAAAGACTGTTTTACTTTGAGTAAGTTTTATTCTGAGTTACAAGAACTCTAACTTTTTAGTGCATGTAACTTAGTATTTTCTAATAGCATTCACTCAGAATGGGAAATGTAACACACTGGTTGCTGACTTCAGGTAATTATAGATTTAGGCACTGATGTTTAAACCCAAATTTACCAACACTAATGTAGATAATTTTCATGAATACATCAGAGCTGTGTGCATGGGTAAAGCCTTGCATGCTTGCTTAACTGTAAGATTAGGGTTTAGGTCTTCTTCCACAAGAGAGTTGTGGAACTTACTCAGCTGTCCATCGTGTCTGTAAGCTGTTTGGCATGCTACTGTTCAGTATGCATGCAACAGTAATGATCAATAAACAAAACAAAACAAATTATATAGGCATTCATATTCAGTTAAACTTTGTATGCTATCCTGAAAGCAAATTAATTTACGTACATGATGGGTAGTTACAGTTTTCAGTGTTTACTGTCAGCAAAGATAGCCACAAAGCAAAAATTCGTGATTGCTTGGGAGCCCTGACTGTCAGAGGTTGGGAGGGAGAAAAAATAAAGTTCAGTGCAGTATGAAACATCTCTTTCTCCATGTTAAGGCAATGGTTTTAATTCTTACATTGCTTTAGAATTTTTCCATACATGAGAGGAGAGGAGAGGAAAGGAAATGTATGTATTTGGAAATTTTTCTAAAGTATACTTTAGACTACAGCAAAGTAATAAACTGTGGTAATATGACTGCATCATTAATAATCCAGTAATCAACACTTGCTGCACTAGATGTGCAAAATTATTTCCCTTAAAATACAGTGGCAAATTTAACTACTGTAAAGGTGAATATTGATTTAGTGATTAAGGTTTTTTCAGCAATGGTGCCTGGTTTTATATGATTTTGTATATTCTATATGACTTGTACACAGTAAATGGGCTGTGTCTATAAACAGAAAATACAGAATTATCCTCGAAGAAGAGAAGTATAGCCACATGATTCAGACCAAAGCTCAGTCCAGTCCAGGATCCTGGGACTGGCAGTTATTAACTGGATAACTAAGAAAAAATTGAGTATTTGGACAAACACATTGTAGCACATCCCTGGTATATGCTCCCAGTTATCAGCTATCTCTAGGCCAGATATTCTTGTGCAGAGGTATTTCTTTTTGTATAGAATAGCACTCTCTGGATTTTCACTCTATTAATTTGTCTGATTGCTTTTTTTGAAATCAGGTGAACTTTATGGAATGCACAATATCCTATCACAGTGATATGTTTTCTCAATGGATAAATAGCGATGTTCATGCATGGTTTGTGTTTTGCTTCTCTGAATTAAATAATGATGTCCCAAATGGTAAGCAACTCTGGATTTAAAAGACCTTCCCACTGAAACATCATTCAGTATTTTTTCTATTAAATCATAGCAGTCACTTCTGTGCAAGTCCTAGTTAGTCTTCAGTTATCGCTGTCAGGTAGTTGAGAAGTTTCATGTGAGGTCTCTCAGAAACAGATCTGTGTAAGCATCATTAATGCTTTAAGAAAGAGGCAGGGCAATTTGTAGTATGGATAATAGTGTTTCACTTGTCAACAGTTCTTTTTGCAAATTCACATGCAGTGGCTTTGAAGACTATTTTATTTAATTTTTTCTGAATACAGACTAACGACTGTGGTGTTTCATAGGTGCCACAGAGACCCAATTTGATCCAATATAATTTTTTGTTTCCTGATTCCATCTGTAGTTTGCTTCTGTTAAGTGGATGCCATGTTTCATCACAATAATGGGTGATGTTATTCCTGCATAGCATGAGAGATACACAGCACTGAAAAGAATATATAATTATGCTTCTCACGGAAACGATGCTTGAGCAACATTGGTTTCTCAGCATGGATGTAGTTGTGCAGTGAAACAGGGATTAGAGACTTGTGCAAGGTTGCAAGACCCTGTCCTCTTAAGTAACTCACTTTTTTTTTTCAGGTGGAAATATGCTTAGTTGTGGCTTTACCAAGTCACTAAAACCTCTGAAGCATTCCCAGTTAAGAGCTTGTCCTAAAATCCATGTCACAAGGTAAGAGAAACTATGTAGCTCCCTCTCCGTCTTCCTTCTATTTTTTAAAATTTTTTTTCCCCTTCATGAGAAAGAAACACATCTCCATTTATGGTTTTCCATCAATCTATTGATGTCTTACTGACAAGGCATCAATTTTTTTTTTTTTCATGCCATATTGGCATTCCTAGTGCATAACAGCAAGAATGGAGTAAAAATTTCAAGATTTTTTTCAAGAGAACCTGAAGGCTGGTTCTGTAATCTCCTGTATGACTTTAATTTATATGGCCAACATTCATTAACTGTGAGTGACAGATTAAAAAGCCCACGCCCATACTGATGTTAGCAACATCTCAGCAATAACACTCTTTCATGACTTAGTTGCTCCTAATCAATTTTTGCCTCTGTATTATTTTAGACAAAAACGAGTCCCTTTCTGTTGTTGCCAGAGGCATCACCCAGCTTAAATTCCTTAGCTGTGCCTATGTCTGCTGATGGAAGCAGAAGAAAGACTGGTCCTATTTATAGATGAGTCTCTTCAACCCAGTCCAGCCCATGCATTATTCTAGGCTACCGATAGAAACCCAGTAGAAACTTACCCCCTGCAGGGTCCCTCTTGTGTGCTGTCAGTCAGTCGCTGTTCTAAATCTTCTCCTTCTTCTTTATGCATTTTTGTTCTCTTTCCTTCTGTAGTAATCAGCAAGTTCAGAAGCCTTGCATTTCAGCAGCTGTTGCCTAAAATCTGTACACTAAATAATAATAGATATTCTTGTAAATGTACAACAACTGGAGTAGCCTCAGGGCTGCTCTTACTTTCTGCCAATTGAAGAGGAGGCGTGGGTAAAGATGACTGATGCTTGGCTGGCCTGGATATGGGGTGTTACTCCTCTTGACCGTTCTGTCTTTCCTTTCTCTCTGTGCCTATCTGTCAGGCTTCAGGGACTGGAAGATTGCTGGAGATGTGTGCTATGATCAGTCTGACTGAAATGCAAATAGTTATGCACTTAAGTTTCCCTTCCTCGTGGTTGAAATCCACCTGTGTGGCTGAAAGTCTCTGGAGAGCAATTGAGTCTTGTGTGGTCACAGCTATTTGGTAATGTAGAGTAATGCAGTGTGGCAGGACCATGTTCTCCACTCTTCTGTCCCCTGCAGGTTTGCAATTCAGCAATACTAATTGTTCAATTAACAATATAAATGAGCTGAAGGCCTGTATTAGAACAGTGGGCAGAGTTCACACATTCTTTATGTGTTTTCATCTCCTAATTAACCAAACATTTTACTTTATTATGGTATGGAAACATTGCTTGCTGACCATTTGCACCACTAATTACTGCATGCAGAGAATAAATTTGGTCCTCCTATAAACGTTAAAATTATGTCTTTTTCTCCACATACATTTGCTTAAGACAGCCTAAGATCACTGTACAAGAAAGCAGTAAGCTTTCATTCCTTTTCTGCAGCTACAATGCCTGACCTTAAGTGAGAAATACTAGAAGAATAAGTAGGCAAAAATTGATAAGAAGGGACACAACAGCTTTTATCATTCCCACAGAGTCAGGTTGCTCTGTCCTTCAGCAGCTATCATAATAGTGTTTGCCATGAGACCTGCAGTTAATCAAAGAAAGTGTCCTTCATATTTGGTATGCCCTTAACTCTGGGTAAGGCTTTATCCATGGAGAGAAGGACTTGTGTTTGGGAAGCTACCTGCCACAGACATTTGCTGGTCTGCAGTAGGAGCTAGGAAGAGGTAAATGTAAAGCAAGAAAGAGGGGAATGGGTAAAGAAAGGGTACACCTTGAGGACAGAGAAACAACTTGAATCCTTTGACCCTTGTCTATTGTCTACCTAGAAGGGAATGTGAGAGGGAAGTGAAAAGTGATCAAAATGTCTAGAAGCAAGTTCCCTAGGTCTGTTCTCTAAGGCTCTGTCATGTTATTGGCAACAGAGGGAGAGATTTATACCCACAGAACAACCCAGTTGTGGTAGTGAAGTTTTCTGTTGGATTTTTTTTTAATCTGGAGCAATAACCATGATGGCATCAGTGTGATCAGGCTAAAATGAGAAAAGTTATTTCTTCCTGTCCGCTATAAAATATTAATGTCTTTGAACTCCATGTTAATAAATATAAATTAGTAATACTGTAGAAACCAACTGTCAGTCTGGCTTGTGTTCTGGCAAGATAAATGAACTTCAAATGCCATTTTTGTCCCATCTGAGCATACATGGGTGGGATCTTTACAGGCAAATAATTAGGAGAGTCTGGGCTTTTTGAGTGCTGTAAAAACATATTTTTTTTCAATTTTAAATTCCCGGGTAATGGATTTTAAAAGCTATCTTGGGAGTTCTGACTGCAGTTCCCCAAGGGTAATAGTGGAAGTCATGAGAATGAAAAATTGCCTAGATTCTGATGGAAATGACAGTGCATATGCCACTTAGGACTTTGCATAATATTTGATTAAAGTGGCCTAGCAAAGGTTGGTCTTCCTCAGAAATAAAGAAGAAAAAAGTTATCCTCAAAACCTTTAACCTGATGTTTGTTCAAAAGAGTAGTGGTTTTCCACTGACTGCTTGCACTCATTGGACATGTTTTACAGTACTGCTTCTTAGATATTAGGAAGAAATACTTTACTATGAGGGTGGTGAGGCCTTTGAACAGATTGTCCAGAGATGTTGCGGAAGCCCCGTCCCTGGAAGTGTTTAAGGCCAGGTTGGATGGGGCTTTGAGCAACCTGATCTAGTAGAGAGTGTCCCGGCCCGTGGCAGGAGGGATGGAACTTGATGATCTTTGAGGTCCCTTCCAACCCAAAGCATTTTATGATTCCATGATTCTGCAATGCAAGCAGTGTGTGCTGCCATTTCTACTCTATGTTATGCCTGCTGCAATACCACTGTCATCAGGTTAGAAGGCCACAACCTCCCCTTTTGGATTCGGCCCTGAATGAGGTGGTCCCTGCTTCAGTCATTTTAAGATTGAATTTTTGCGCCATCCTTTGCAAATGAGCTGTAGCTTTAAGTCATTTGGAAATCACGGCTAGTGAGGAATGCAGCTTTTGATTATGGGAAATATTTTGTATGGGAAGTGTGTTCCCAGTGCTCTAGAAAATGTGAAATTGAAGATGTTGGCTCTGATACGGAACTTGATACATGGGGAGATTTTTCCTCTGGGCCGTGCTGTCACAGCTGTAGTCCTTAAACTAGAGCTTTCTCATTATGAAAGAGGGGAGCAGCTTTGATGGCTCTGAAAAAACTGAAATTGCCTCCTATGCTAGGGTCAAAAATTGGCTTTCTGTGGTGACTTTTTGGGCTGCTCTAAAAGCCAGCTGTTTGAAGAGTGTTTGGAGAAAGCTGAGAGCAAACTTCTCACAGCAATCATGGGGTAGGTAGTCATTTCTGTATATTGTTGCATTTCCACTGAAATGGTTAGATTAATGCTGCTGGGTTGCATTGTATAAATTAATGCTATTGGAGCCTACAGTCGTAGACACACCTTTTTATTGTTTTAATTCTAAATAAATGCCATAGGCGCTGAGGTACTCTATAAATGGCAGTGGAAGTGATGAAACGTAACGAGACTGCCTCCTCGCCCCAAAATGACAGCTACAGGCAGATGAGGGTTAGTAACAGATTTCCAAGCACTGCTTTTCTGTGATCTCAGCATCAAGACAAATACTCTTTTGTCAAATACACATTATGATTTCTGTGGAGTGACAAATTGCTATTACCTTAGCCTAGCTTAATTTTCATTACCTGCAATTTACTTCTACCCTCACAAAAGTTCACATCAGCCATCACCGCAGAGATGGGACTCCCATGTTTTGAAGAAAGCCCCATAATGCAGAGTGCCTCCTTAGCAGAGTGTTGCCTTTGTGAGGTGGGCTCACAGCACCGTGTTCAGAACAAGGTAGCCCTGTGTGGATGTCAGAGAAAGTAGCAGTAGAGAGGGCACCATGTTGGAGCAACTGGTTGCTTTGGCAACATTTGTCAGGGATGGGTTCCTTTGCGAGTAAGGATCGGGTTCTCATAGAAGTTGCACAGAGATCTTTTTGGCAGAGCTGGCTGGATTTCCATTAATCACAAGCAGTGGCCAAAGGTCTGGATTTTTGTGACTCAGCTGGTGGTTCATCTCACCTCTGCAGCCCTACCTTGAGGGAAGCTTGAGAAAACCCAAGCGTGCGAGCAGGCAGGCACACTTCCTGAAGGTAGGCAGGGTAACATCCCAGTTGTAGTCATACACTCTTACGTAGCGTCATAGATTACCTTAAGTAAAAATGATAGGGTTTTTTAGTACAAATATTACTAAAATCCTAGACTTGTCAAACTCCCTTGCTTTGCCCACTCTACATATTCAAAAACATGCTGGAGTATAAAGTCAAGTTGGCAGCAGTGTTTATGAGTGCTTAAGGCAAGGCATAAAAGCCAGAAGCCATTGACGTTGGTGAAAATCACTACTCTGGAAACACTTTGTACCTCCTGCAGTTTACTTGTTGGTCAAATGGTTGGAAAGTTCTTGTTACAGCTTGTGCAATGTGTATGTGCACAGGGATCCTTGTTCTTTCCAAAATTTCCTAGTGGATTATTAACAAATTATTGTTCAGGTGGAAAACAGTGCAGTCACTCTATGATTTCAGCTATCCATCTGAACATACTTTAGATACAGTTAACAGCAACTAGTCTAGTTCTTTTTCCTGATAATTAATAGTCTTATAGCAAAAGAACAATTCTTTTTTACTCCTAAGTGGAAAAAAAAAAAAAAGAGTAACCTAATCAAAATATTTCCAATGAACAGTGGAACCAGTGCCCAGAGAGGCTGTGGATCCCTCCTTGGAGATGTCCAAAATCCAACTGTGAGCAACCAGGTCTGGCTGACCCTGCTTGAGCAGGGGGAGCTGGACAGGGTGATTGCCAAGGACCTCATCCAACTTAAACTATTCTTTGATTCTGTAATCAAGTAAACATAGCATCCCACAGTACGAGGCAATGCCAGCTTTTGCATTGCATGTTAATTATTGATATTTGCAGGCTTAAATGCTAAAGAATTTTGAACTCTACGTTAGTCTAAATTTAGAATACTGAATCTGAGTCAAAAGAATATACGAGTATAAAGAACTGTAGACTTCACTCAGAAGAAGGACTTGCAAACATTTCAAAGAGGAGCTGAAGCACTCCTTACATCGGTGAAAAAGAAGTAACTGAAGAGGACAGAATCTGCTCTTCAGTGTCTTATGATAAGCAAGTAAATTATTTATCATCTTTTTTGAGAAAGAAACATTCAATACCAAGAATGTCAGTGGGGGGAAAAAAGAAGTGTTCTCAGCCTCTGTGCAGGGAAACTAGCTCTTCTCATTTCCACATTTCACTCCATGATTACATGGACATGACAGAGTTAAGAGGTTTGCTGTGCATGCTACTCCAAGAAGAACAGATTGGCGCAACATATCTATTTTCTCAGCAGATAAACATGATTTTTTTCCTGGCGGGTGGTTTCGCAAATGTATTTGGGCAGTCAGCTTTGCATATGGATGCCAGAACACCTGCCACTCAAGAATATATTTATAGAAACTGTAAACTAATTAATTCCCTTAAACATCCCAGTGGTTTTTAATGACATATTATGATAGTCTATCCAGTGGGGATTACATCACTGCTTTTCTGGAGCTAATTTGCTTACCTGCTTCCCTCTTTTCTTTTGCCTCCCCTTTCCTGCCAACTGCCTCAAAAGCAGAAGTAACAAAACACTGCTCTTGAAAAGCCATGTGTCAAACCCCACTCTTTCCTCAGAGTGAAGGGCTTGCTCTGCTCACAGGCAGGTGCCTCCCTTCACCCAGAGCCCCCAGCTCTGAGACCCAGGCAAGAGCTGAGCCTCTCCATGAAATAAAAGAGTTGCAGAAGGTGTAGCACGAGCAACTCGCTCCCCCAGCTTGGGATCTTCTGGCCAGAGACTTTGATATTATATAATGTTCAAGCTCCTTTGCCACTTGTCTTACAGTGGAGTCTTTGGTAGTCTCTCTGTATAGGTGCTCTGGTACCCAACAAGAATGAGCTCAAACTGCTGTCCCTTCCTCAGTGAGAAGGGCCTATGTGCTGCTGCTTATCTTCATGAAACCTGTCAGAAATTCATACCTTTGAGACTATTTTCACCCTGCCAAATTTGGTAGAAATTGTCCACATTCAGGCAGTTCTGAAGAGCTAAATGGACAAGGAAGCACACCATTATGACTGTATACAATCTTTTTCACAGGCATAACATGTCAGGCTAAAATCTGCGTATGATTTGGAATTTTCTTCCAAAGATGGGAAAGTATTGTGTTCCTCCTCTGCAATTGCTTCAGTCATCCAACAGCTCTGTGGCTCCATGCCTATGTTGTTCCATCGTTTCCTGACCCAGTGGTCAAGAACATATTTCATTCCTAGTTGGAGACCACCCACCCTAACTCAGCTTGCAAACATGTTGCGAAGGGGCCTCAAACTTTCTTTTTGGAGCTGTTTCATACTGCTTGATGTAACTGTGAGTTTGCTAGGCTAGTGTGACAGTCAGCATCAACTCTCCAGTCTAGTGATTATGAAATCTCCCCAGGAATGAGAGTATCTTGGATCTAGTCCCATTTCTAGTTTATATTACTACAAGAGAGGATTTGTGAGGAGGGGGAGAAGGAAAAAGTGGGAATGGAAAGCTTTTGAGCAGTACATGTTCTTTAGGTTATGGAACAGAAGCAACCGTGCTTTTGTCTACCTATTTTAATTTCTATCTCCAGTCTTCCAACACATACTTAGAACCAGATGATAGCTGCATCCATAAGTAAATGCTTATCCTGGATGAAAGCTTACACCTCATATGTACAAAGTTTAGTTTTTAAGGACTTGGATTCAACATCTTCCTCTGCTGCAGAATTTCTATGTACTTTTGCTATGCTGTGACTTAGGAGAGGTCATCCACGTTGACTGTAAAGAGGAAATGTAAGGAGACAAAATTAACAGGCCAAGACTGATACCCTGAAACTAGTTGCTGTAAGGGGTTTCTTCATGTTCCCCGTGACTTTACTTTCCTGCCTAGGAAATGGGATAATGATTCATGAGTTAAAACATTACAGGCTATAGGTTGTTCATATAGTCCAACTAAAGTAGGCTTCTACTTTTTCCACACATTATGGTTGGGCACTGTATAAGCAGCTTCTATGAACATTCTAGAATAATCTCTGTTGTGAGCTGTTTGGATAGTTGTAAATTGCAATGAATAAATTAGGATGATGTGCTGACTGAGCAGGTAGCAATAGCATCAAGCCCTTTACTCACATAATAATGCTAAAATGTCTGAGACTTTAATCAGACATTACCCTATTATGTATGACTCTGGTTTAATTACATAATTATTTATTTCATGAATATGTTTACTTTTTTTTCAGCAGATACACTATTCAAGCTATAGGATTTAACAAGCTTTAGTGAACGTGGTCCCATTAGATGCATCATCTAATGGGAATGTGACAGTTTCACCTCATTTTCACGAACTATCAAAGACAATTCATTGTCTTAATAACAAAACTGACATTAGTAACAATAGATTTGGCACCAAAATGCATACAAAATCACTTCTGGGTGGAAAAGAAAGTATTTAGCTGGATAGCTAATACCAGTTTTGGAGGGAAAGATGTATTAGTGAGTAGACTATGATTAAGATACTTGGTCTTGTTTCTCAGCTCTGCCTTAGATTCTCTGATGACTTTGGACAAGTGAGCTGAAGATTTTGTGTTGTCATGTTGCTTAAACATTTACTTACACCTTGACATGATGATGTGCTACACACAACTATTGACCACAGGAAGCCCCTTCAAAACCAGAAACAGAAATCAGCAGAATGCTCACTTATTCCCTCACACCAGAATGGGTCAGTTCATTAGACTATGAGAAACACAATTTACTCACCCACATTAACCCCATCGGTCTAAAGCTAGTGCACTTTAAAAGGAGAAGGACGTATGTTAGACATCCTTTTCCTCCTCAAGAGTTTCTGTGAGCAGTGATACTTCTCTGAGCCGTAACACAGGTCTGCAGCTCTCATTCCTAGCTGGCATTCATCTTCATGCTATCTGTGTTTGTATGTCTTGACTACCAAGAAAATTAAATTAAAAACATGTATTGATTGATTTACTTTCTGTTGTCACTCCTTACTGTTTGAAACAGTGCACATGCTTAGCTTGCATCTGTTCTGCAACATTAGCAGGGAGGTATTTTCTCATAATTTTTCTATATGCAGCTCTCAGGGTTTAGCTGTTCTAGATATACCTTGGCTCGTCCGAGATAGGAAATTTGTTTGCTGGATTAGG
This sequence comes from Hypotaenidia okinawae, assembly GCA_027925045.1. Classification (NCBI taxonomy): domain Eukaryota; kingdom Metazoa; phylum Chordata; class Aves; order Gruiformes; family Rallidae; genus Hypotaenidia; species Hypotaenidia okinawae. The sequence continues at coordinate 95,270,156 of BSDF01000001.1, forward strand.
TACTCAGCAAGTAGAGGGGTTTTTCACAGACTACAACCTACTTCTTTGTTCTCTTCTCTTCCACGCTCCTTCAGTAGATTAATCTTTCTTCCTTTGATTTTTAACTGAGAGATTAATTCTCATTTCAAATGTATTCATCCTCTTCCCTGACTTTCTACATAAATACAAGTTGTCGTCTTTGTACTTGCCACCAGTGCACATCTTAAGGTAAGGCTTACTTGAGCTGGTGGTTGCTGAAGTAACTTTATAATCTGCGGCATTCTGTAGCTGCATTCACAAAAGAATGTTGGTTGTTGATTCCATATTATCCTGTCACATCTTGCATCTCAGGAGCAGCATTGTGGATATCTCTCAGAAGAAGTCTGAAGTTATTATCAAAGCCTTGACTATAACTGTAAGCTGAGCTCATTAGAGCCCTATCTCAGATCCTTCAAATTATCTGTAATATGACAGCAGAACACTTTATACTGAAATAAAGTTAAGTGGTCAGGTGTTTTCAATCTGGTGCTGTATTAGCCAGGTTTAAACAGTTTGCACCAGGTTTATAGGTGTAAATTGGTGTTTGTGCCTCATGCTGAATTTCAGCATTTGAATGAAATATGTGAATTCCTTTTTTTGGCCACCCGTGCTAGAGGGTGAAATGCAGGCTCTTACACAGAATATTTAAAGGTATTTCAGTCTGAACTGCATATAGATTTCTCACCATTCCTTGTCCTGCCAGACAAGAGGCTTTTAAGGAGGGATATGGAGGGTGTGTGTGTGTTAATTTATTTTATTATTTTTTGTGGTGTGTGCCAGAGAATTTATTATAATTTGTTAATGCTGATATTTACTTGTATGTATATGTAACTGTAACGTAACTTAGGCCCTTTTTGCTTTATTGCAAAAGCCTCTTCTGCTTCTGTCTGTATAGGAAGAGCTTTGTGTAAGATGATACATACAGTAGCTGCATCTGACTGGGTAGCTGGACGATTCCCTGAATAACCCAGATAAATCAACAGAAGGTCATTTCTGTCAGCATACTGTGTCCACACCGTACAACACAGATAGGACAGGACTGGGGAGGACATGCAAAAATTTTCATGGACTGAGCCAACATACGTACCTAAGTGTAACTTTTAATTGTAGGCTTATTTCCCGCTATACATTGTACATAGTAGTTCTTAATATTAATGTGGTTCATCCAGATACCATTTTATATTCATGCTATTTGTTGTATACCATGGGAAGTAAAGATGCTGACTAAAATCTAAAATGCTACAGAGAAAATTAAAACCATCAAAGTATTCATTACAGTGCCCTTTCAACTTGATGAGTTGCCAAATGGAGCTAGCTTGCAAAATTATGACTAAACAACTTACGCTGGAATTTTCTCACTCTCTGAAGTTAAAATATATCACAGATAAGATTTCATTGCAGCAAAGAGTAGCGTCTTGCCAGCTTCTCTGTCCTCCTCAGCAATCTGCTAAAAAGATCCGCCTTTGCATCGGCAATCTAGGGGCTGTTGAGCAACCAATAGGTTATTTGGCTTACTGACACAGAGTCAGGGCCCCCTTTCTTTTTGTGGGTGGAGCTTGCTTCTGAAGGCAACCAGATTGAAAAATAAGAAAATTCTCTGGGAGAGAGGGTGTCCTTTTTCCACATAGTTCTATCGCCAAGGCAACCCAGCCACAAAGAGATTGGATGGTGCTGTTTATTTGAAGTAAAAGCATGATCAATAAGAATATCTAACAATGAAGTGGTAAGAGTATGTTGCTTTATGATAAAGCAATTTTTACTTGATACATTGAGAAGCTAATGTAAAATGAAACCCTTCAGGGTTAACGTAATAAAATCTCTTCAAGCCAGTGAGATCATTAGGCTTGATCAACTGTTTGACTGGCACTTTACACATACTACTTAAGAGATGAACAGATCATGTTAACATACTGGACTGCAAATACGGGTGAAACGACCTCATATTCCTTCACGATGAACAGCTAAGCTACTGCAGAGCTATCAGACAACAGGAAGGGATTTAAATAAAGACTCTCTTTACTTCAAAATGCATGTTTCAGCAGACAGCAGATAAAAATGCTGATGGAAAAACCGTGAGTTATGGAAAAGACATGGAATCGTGCAAAGTTTTGTACAGGGGGCAGGTCCGAAGGGAATCAGTTTGTTCAGGTGGCTTGCTGACTCTAGGCAGATCAGCCCATGCGTGCTCCATGGTGCACGGCATGAGAACTGCAGTGATTTTTTTTTCCAGAGGCAGAATTACAAAACTACAAAGAGCAATTACTCTGTTTTCTGTCTGCGTGATGAGATGACACTCATTCAGATTTTGGCTCAAAATGTTGTATTTTGACCAGAAACTTTCCATAATTTTATTTGTTCAGGAGTCTATCTGTCCCAGCAACTAAACAGTGAATGATGTTTCCTCTACGCAGTGGGTCATTCCCTGATGTGAGGATGTTTGACTGAGAAACTGGTCTCAGGCTGCTACTCTTTGGCCAGTGAGGGTATCGCCTGAGTGGTAGCAAACCAACCCTTGTCAGTGATGAGCAGGCTATTAATTCAGTTTCTTTGAAGTCTTTTTTAGAGAAGGCACGATGAAATCCAGAAAGAAAACAGCAATACAGCTGTCAGCATCTTGAATGAAAATTACATGAATGAACTTTTTCTGTATTTCAAGGAACCAGTCACTGAAACTGCGAAACTCACTTTGAGATGAAATGTTTGTGCCAAAAGCATAAGAATTATTTTTTGCAAGTGGATCTTTTGTTATCTGTCTCAGAAACTGCATGCCCATGTTAAAGACTTCTAAATAACTGTTGAATACTTTTGTTCCACCAGCAAAGTAATGTTTCGCTTTTGATTGTCAAAAGCGTTTAGATAATGAACACCCATCGATTCCCCCATAAAGGAATACAGGGGAAGAGTCCTGATTTCCAAATCCTTCCACTTAAATCATAGCAATAAAAAGAGCATTCACAAACTGCACGTTGGAGACAGCTCAGTTTATGCATTTTGTATTGCTTTTATTTTGACTTAATGGGCATGCTGTTAAGGCCAAAGTCTCGGTGGGATACAAGCTAAATGGATGCAGAGAATCTCCTCAGCGGGAGCTGGAGAGAAACCAAGTGGAAGGCAGGCAGGTGAGCAAGCAGCATCCTGGCTGGTCCCCTGCTCTCACAAAAGAGCATGTACTCAGCACTATAGATCGAAACTCTTCGCATCCAAGTGGAAGCTTTCCATTAAGCTCCAGGGGCACTGTAGCAGGCCTTGTGTTCAAAATCGTGACCAAATTATGGACCCAGTGTATTCAGTCTGTTAACAGCAGTATGCTCTCATCAAAGAATAGCCACAAGAATGACTAAAGCACTCAAAAACATGCGTTGTAGTGAAAAACTCTGGTGGGCACAATCTGTTTATCTTAACAAAGACAAGGCTAAGGGGGTCTTAATCAGAGTTTGTACGTAACTGGATGGAGAACAGCAGTGCCATAGTAAAAAGCTCATCAGTCTAGCAGATGTGAGTATATAACAAGAGATGATGTCTGGGAATGGAAACAGGATAAATGTAGACTAAAAATCGGGTACACATACATAGCAGTGAGGTTGTTTAACCTTTGGAAGTACTTAAACTTGCCAAGCAGTGTGGTGGATTTTTCATCCCTGCAATTTATTTTTTTTTTACCTAGTTTGAACATAATTCAGGGGATCTCTATTGACTGTGCTGTACAGGACATCAGGCTAATGAATAGAAATGTCCCTCCTGGCTGTCTTATGTACAAATCCATTCTAGTGCAAGCAAGGAGCATTCTGTCTCTGCAAAACCAAGAAACATATTTAAGTACCTGAACATGGATTTTGGCTAGATGTAGTTAGGAATTTTTCACCAAAATTATATTCCATTGTGAAGTGTAATTTCCAAGGGAGTGAAAGAGCATGACAGCATTATTTTTAATTGTCATATTTTTCTGATAGGGAATTAAAATCGCTATACTATTTCATGTTAGTTGGCTGAATAAGAATATTGATTTTGTTTTGACACTGATCTAAATTATTTTGCTTCAGATCAATACAAAATAAATATAAAATAAAATAGAATCTTGCCACAGATAAATTCTACCTTTATAGAACTTCTACTTTCTTTTATAAGCTGGGGTTTTGGTTGAACATGTATTCTCTAATGCATTTTCTGGAATCATAAGACTCACATAAGGTAGTGTGTGCTGTTGATTGCTTTATTTTGGTCCTGATGTCTGTCTGCCTGCTATGGAGATGGGAGACACAAGTTTCAGAGAGTAAGATGAAGTTTAATGCTGAAACAAGACTGAATAACAAAACCATTTATTTCTAAGAAATTCAGATGTTTAAAATGTATATGTCAAAATGGGATCGTTTGACATTTTGGGATGCATTGTATTTGGTGGACTTTGTTCAATGTTTATGCCCTCCAGTATTTCCCCTGAAAGGGAAGACCCGGTTTTCAGTACGAATTGTCTGTCTTCCAAATTATTATTCAAAGTATTCCCAGCCCTCTTTAAAAATGCCTTCCTTTCATTGCCCTTGAAAATATTTTTGTATGCCCAGGCAGGTTTGTCACTCTCTCCAGACATTAGGGAAGAGTTTATTGGGATTTAGGGAGCACAGATCTTTAAGTGTTGGACTTTCAGGAGGGACTTCTGGAAGTACAGAATGGTACTAAGGTAAATATTTTGAGAGACTAGTGGTGGGTACTGGAAGGGCAGGGAACTACTTGAAAGAGTCCAGTGCAGAGCCACCAGGATGATTAAGCGAGTGGAACAACTTCCTTCTTTTCGTGGAGCAGAGTCTGTCTGGAAGCCTGTGACTAGCGGTGTTCCCCAGGGCTCGGTGTTGGGTCCAGTCCTGTTTAACATCTTCATTGGTGACCTTGATGAGGGAATAGCATCGACCCTCAGCAAGTGCCTGATGATACAAAGCTGGGAGGAGTGGCTGACACGCAGGAACACTGCGCTGCCATCCAGCGAGACCTGGACAGGCTGGAGAGCTGGGCAGGGAGAAACCAGATGAGGTTCAACAAAAGCAAGTGTAGAGTCTTGCACCTGGGAAGGAACAACCGTTTCTATCAGTACAGGCTGGGGGATGACCTGCTGGAGAAGAGCTCAGTGGAGAAGGACCTGGGGGTCCTGGTGGATGACAGGTTGGCCATGAGCCAGCAGTGTGCCTCGGTGGCTAAGAGAGCCAATGGGATCCTGGGGTGCATCTGGAGGAGTGTGGCCAGCAGGTCAAAGGAGGTGATCCTCCCCCTCTACTCTGCCCTGGTCAGGCCCCACCTGGAGTATTGTGTCCAGTTCTGGGCGCCTTGATATAAAAAGGACAGGGATCTCCTGGAGAGAGTCCAAAGAAGGGCTACAAAGATGATTAAGGGCCTGGAGCATGTCCCCTATGAGGAAAGGCTGAGTAATTTGTGACTGTTCAGCCTTGAGAAGACTAAGGGGGGACCTAATTAATGTTTATAATTATCTTAAGCAGGGGATGCAGGGGGAATCAGCCAGCCCCTTTTCAGTGGTCTGTGGAGACAGGACAAGGGGCAATGGCTGCAAGTTGGAGCACAGGAAGTTCCACACCAACATGCGGAAGAACCTTTTCCCAGTGAGGGTGACAGAGCCCTGGGACAGGCTGCCCAGCGGGGTGTGGAGTCTCATTCTCTTGAGATATTCAAGACCCGTCTGGACGCCTGAGTGATATGTCCTGGGGAGCTGCTTTGGCAGGGGGTTGGACCCGATGATCTCTCGAGGTCCCTTCCAACCCCTACAATTCTGTGATTCTGTGTGATTCTTATGAGGAAAGGCTGAGGGAGCTGGGCCTCTCTAGCTTGGAGGGGACTGAGGAGTGACCTCATCAGTGTCTATAAATATGTAAAACGGCCAGAGTCAGGAGGTCAGAGTCAGGCTCTTCTCAGCAGTGTCCAGTGGTAGGGCAAGGGGCAGTGGGTGCAAGCTGGAGCATAGGAGGTTCCATGTGAACATAAGGGAAAACATTTTCCACTGTGAGGGTGAGGGAGCACTGGCACAGGCTGCCCATAGGGGCTGAGGAGTCTCCTTCTCTGGAGACATTCAAAACCCACCTGGATGCATTCTTGTGTTACCCAATCTAGGTGACCCTGCTCTAGCAGGGGGTTGGGCTAGATGATCATTTGAGGTCACTGCAACCTGTAACATTCTGAGATTCTGTGATTCTGTAAAGGATGCTGAGAGGAAGAAAAATGTTGTAGAACTGTGGTAATATTACACCAGAGAGGAGTGACCATAGTGGAAGAAGTGGCATAAGGGACAGTTAGTTAAAAAAAGGAACTGTGACTTTTGAACACTATTTTAAAATAAATTATCTTTTTAAATAATGTTTGTTTCCTTACTATTGAATAAACTATTCCTTCTTCTTTTACTTGTCTTTCTTTTTTTCCACTAAAAGCAGGAAATGTATTTAGTTAGGATTCTGGGATTTTTTTAATGAAGAAAACATGATAGGATAATTTAAAATGCTAACTTTATTTTAACTCAAGTGTTCATTAGTAAAGAAACACTTTATTTTTTTTTCTTGTTGCAAAACATTTAGCCAAAATGTTTCTTTTCAGTTGAATATTTCTTTTCAATTGACCATTTGAATTACATTAAAAATACAGAGTAAGCCAGAAATTCTGTTTTCATCTAATGGAAAAATTATACAGCATTTTTGTTTATAATCTTGTAGTTAGAAATGAACATGCTAAGGATAGTTCTAAAATAAATTCTAAGCTTTCAGCTCTTTTTTTTTTTTCTTTTACCCTGATCAAAGTGCCAGAATTTTGGAATATTCAATAAAGAAAAATGTTTGGAATATTTTTTGGACTTGAAATTATTTTCCTTGTCATGAATTGTTTCAATGTAAAATTAATTTAAAAAAACAATTTATTTTTAGGGAAAGTCATAGATATGGAACATTTTGAACAAATTGTCCCAAAGAAGTTCCTTTGTATTCCCAGAAACATCATCAGTCTTTTTCTAAAATAGGATGGTTTTGAGTTTTCATCAACAAAGCACAGAATGCAAATGTAAAAAATAATAATAGTAATATGGTGAAACAGTGTATCAATCAACTTACTAGACAGATCACTATTCACAATATGTCTTTCCATATAGGTACTCTTATTTTCCCTGAAATACTGTGGACTATTATATAGTGTCCCGTGGTTACTTGGTAAGCAATTCAGGTCACTGCTTTTCATTCAAATAGGCTTATTTTTTTTGGTTGAACTACTGAAGTAAAGAATATTAATTATGAATTCAGCTGTTTCTCCTGTTTGTGAATCATTCATGAATTAGTGCTGATTTCTGTGAATGCCATTTTTATTTGTCAGTAGTCTCTGAATATTTTCAATGAATAACTTAAAGCTTAAGGGTTTTTTGAGCACTGTTTGCCTTGAGATTATTCATTATTTATGTTGAACTATTAGACATATGACACAGTTTAAGCAACTTATCTGTAAGACCAACATATTTTAATTATGGAAAAAGCAAACACAAAAAAACAATAAAAATTGGGTCTGGTAAAATGCTTCAGTCCTTTATACTTGTTTGCAGAATAGTTAACAGCTCGTGCATCTGGCCTCAGAATGTTTTCCATGAGAATTTTGTAACTTTCTCACAAACAAAATCCCAGCTCATTGATCAAATAAATTGTTATAAATCAGCTGTCCATACATGGTAGATTTTATTTAATAGGAGCATGTAAAATATGTAAATATATGTTTGGAATTGTATTCATGCACCCTCTTTTGTCTGATAGTGTTGATTTAGTACTCCACTGAGGTCCCCTTTGGTGTTTACATTTGCTTTCTCCTGTTGTTTTGTGCCTAATTATTCATTCAAAATGTGCATTATTCAAATGATGGCCTATTGCTTTTATTTCTGCTTTACTTTCTTCCTTCACAGTTAATAGCACCATGACAGTTTTGCCAATGAAGAAGTTAGACATGTTTAATTCCCCTACATCAGAACTCCACTTCCCTGTCCTCATCCCACCCCTCCAAATGCAAGACAAAATCAGCAGCTGTTTAGACCCAAACTTTAATTTCTGAAATGCGACAAATAATGTGACTTTGAAATTAAACTACCCATCAGAGAAAAGGTTGGGGTTATTTCCTGTTAGCTCATTTCAAATGCTGAGACTATTTAAAAAAAAAAAAAAAAGCCCAGTTGCAACTTCATATATAGTTCTAGCTTCCAAACCTGTTGCATATGGTGTCGTCTTCATCATATTGCACAGTCTGCTGAGCTGTGACCCAGTGATTTTTATAAACTCAAGTGCTGTAGCACATTCAGTCTGCACGTTATTATCTGGCAAGACCTGCCAAGATACATACGCAGAGAGAGATTGTGTCCAAGAACAAATCTTTGACTGGTTGACACTAAAAAACAACTCTCCAAAACATTAAAAAAACAGGCACTTTCTAGACATGCAAAGCATTTGCCAGGTATCAGATGTTTTGAAGGATGTTCATTGTGTGATTTATTATTTATTGGAAAATTTTATCAGAAATATCTATTGAGGGAAACAAATAACTTTCAAGTAATATGAAAAAGGGTAGTATTTTTTTGTAAGGATTGGATCACAGTGGGTATGGATTTTTCAAAAGTCCTGATCATTTACAGTTCCACCAGAAATCAATGGAAACTGCAGTTGCTCAGTACCTCTGTAAAATCAGACTCTCTAGGAATCAGAATAGTAATGGCAATTACGCTATCAAGGGCAAAATTACCAGACCTATAAATTATTTAGCTTCACTGTTATTCTCAGAAAGGCGATTTACAAAAAATGGTGTCTTGGGGATTTCCATTTTAATGCAACTTAGTGACTTTGTAGCTCACTTGTTCCATTTGAAGGGGAGGTGCACCGCTGTTATAAGAGATCTAAAAGTTAAGCCTTTCTTTTACCTCCTTTTCTCACAGGAGCTGTCAGCAAAAGTTTTGGGGGTCAAATTCTGTCTCTTAATTGTGCCAACTCTCAGTGTCCTGTTACAAAGGAAAAGAAATGTAGGGGTGTAGTTAATGGTGCAGTGATGATGCCAATAATCTCATGCTGTCATGGAAAAATAACTGAGAACTGTACTGGAGACATATTTGTAAGGTGGATGGTGTCATTCTCACATTCTATTCAGAATGAGGCAAACGGCCTAATTCTAGGTACTGCAGTTGGGCAGATTTGAAGCAGGAGGAGAGAATCTAGAGAAAAGTGAAGAAAAGCATTAATTGGGACATACTGAAGGAAATTGTTGGTTTAGTTGTGGCAAGTTGGGAGCAGGCTGCTAGCAGAACCATGTGGGTAGACTGGACCCTACATGGAACAAAGGTTTTTACCAGATCACCTTTTTAGGTCTTTCCCAGCCCTGTGTTCATTGACTGCATAGTTACTGTAGAAGAGCTTTCCATGGATCTCATTGGCTTGAACCTAAATACTTGGAAAACAGATTCAATGCACCAAGGAGCATCAGAATCTCTTCCTTATCTGAGCTTGGCTTCTCTCCTTGTCCATTGTTGGTGCCCTAACTGCGGACATGCTTGCCACGCCTGAGGCTTCATTTCTCTCTCAGGAGAGTTTTAGAAGGCCCTGACTGTACCCTTGATAAGTAAGGGAAGGGGAAACCCCCAAATCTGGACAAGAAAACTAATTTATATTCTGTTCTGAAATGGTAAGAGCAGCTCTGGTGAACTGGCCCTGTTTCAAAACTACTTCTGACAGAGCTGTCTCCTGTTGATGATCAGTGTGGGCAAACATCTCACAGACAGTGAAGGAAAACAACCGTGTGCAGTGACAGACTCTCTGGCAACAGTGGAAGATCCTTAGTAAAACAAAATAAAAGTTGGGTTTCCTATCTCAGAAGGTTTCAGAGTCATTCCTATTCTGAACAGGGGTGTAACAACGAAGGTCTAGAATGTGTTTCTAAATTAAAAATCTAGGCTGTGGGGGGAAGGGATTGGGTCAGCAGAGTGTTGTTATTAATTTTCCTAGCAACCTAGAGCATGGTGTCCTTTCCAGCACAACCTTGCCAGTTATTCAGTGGTTTAGACCAGTCTTTTTGAACTAGAATACCTCAACAGTAAAAAATAATAATAAAAAAAAAAAGCCCCAACACTTTTTATAAGTGGGGGTCCTTGTAGAAGCTCAATCCTTTCCCTGCAAAGACTTTCAGTTTTGATTAGCCGACAAAAAAGTTTCACTGCTGAACTTTCTGACTTTGTTCCTAACCCTGGAAACTTGTTTCAGTAAAATAGTAGACTATAACACTAGCTGATGTACAGGCGCCCTCTTGACAGTGCATGTATTTGTCACCTCATTCACTTCAATGGATGCCTTGCCAGCAGGCTTTTGATTTCCAGATTTTTGTTGCAAATTACAGCTCACCAATGTCAGCTTTAACCCTGACTCTGTCCTTTTGTATTATCTGTATTCTTTTTAATTAGGTGGTGCAATTTATTCCCCTTGAATCTACGTGATGTGGTAAAAGGTCCCTATTCAGTGCCAAATTTTTGTTTGTAAAACGGTATCTTATTCCCAATAAATTGTGTCGTCCTTTCTTTGTCATGGTGCAGCCCGTGATAGTGTAGACAACATCTTTGCTGACTTCATGCTTTGTTATGACAGCTTGTTTGTCCCTTCCAGAGACAGATATCAACTTTTTCCTCATCTGTAGTATTCTGTGGCATTTCAGAATTTAGACAGCAGCTGTGTTAAATAGGCGCAGATCTTCTCTGTGCCATTATCGGAGACGCCTCCCTCTATGCAATAGTACTTGTTAAATCAGGATCATTTAGCTGTTTCTGGGCTTGGCCTGCAGTTCCCTGCATATTTGGTTCCTTTCAGGGAGCGTGCAAACGTTACAGGAAATCTCATTCCAAAGTAGCATTAATACAAAACATTGTTGTAGTGCCTTGTCTAAAGGACTCTCATATTTCTTACTGAATCAACTGATAAGAAGGAAGGGAATGGAAGAAAGAAAAAATAATGCATGCACATTCTTTCACTATAAAGAGCCCATTAAGCAAAAAACCCAGCAACAGATGGCTCAGAAATTGTATGGGGATCTGACAGTGGGCTATTTGTTTTGGGGAGGGCTATCCTGGTGAAGCCAGAATTATTTCTATGCACTGCCCAAACTTAACTTGGAATTAGTATCCAGCTCCATCAGCAAGTTCTCAACCTGAGAGAAATAAAATTTTTGCAAATGTTTTCCAATATTTCCCACCCCTTTGTATTAGGTGATGACAGGTTATGTTGTGGTTCATTGGGTTGCATAGTATCATGTTGAATATAAAGTCAATATTATTTAACACAGAGTGACTTGGGAGGAGTGGAGGAAATGGAGAACTATGTTGTGAGTCCTAAACAAAGCCTTTTTTTAATTGTTACTCAAAAACAGGGAAGACTTCCTTTTGGTGCCATGTTAAATAGATACCATGAAGCTACTAGCAGTAGTTCCCCGAAAGCAAAACCACTTAAGCACTTGTTGGATCCAGGCTTCACAGGTTGCTAGCTTGGGAATGCACATAAAATTCTTTACATGCAACCAGTATACTTCTGCCAGTTTGATTAGAAGCCTGGATATGATACCCCTAATTATAAAGTGAGATTACTAAAAGAAAATCCTGCTGAGATCCCATTATGATGGATATTGAGATAGTGAAACAATTACAATGGTAGCCCATATGAATGTCAAAATAAATGAATAAACTCTAGCCAGTGGAAGTTATAATGCTGTTAAACAAATGAGATTAAATTCTGAAAGCTACCAGCACATAAAAATGTGTCAGTTCTGCAGTCCTGACCAAAGTAAGGAAACAGGACTGAAACAGTTGGAACAGTCTGCAAAAATTCTCTTAGTGGGTATCAAAGCCATGGCTTATTCTAGACCTGCATTTGAATTGTTCTAAAGTGGACCATCTGGTACCATCATATGCCTCGTTTCGTCGTTCGGCACCTTTCACTTCTGTAACTGTTATAATAGAGCCCATCTAGACTGATGAAGCGTAAGGTGATCTGTTATCTGTACTTGTAGCAGCCTGGCAAAGAAATTGGGTGGGACTATCCAAAATAACTTTCATTGATTAGCCTTTATCATCTTCAGTATAGACTTCCAGAAAAGTAAATCACTGTGGACTAAATCATCAATGCCTTCATTTAGCAGAAGAAAAAAGCTGTATGTATATCATGATGAGAAGATTCCTGGTTAATGGTGTGTGTTGAATAAGACTGCATCCATGTTTTAGAAACCTGTTCCCACAAGTTTTAGCCAAGTATTTATAGAAGGCACATTGCTTTCTAAGATGATTCCATTTTTTCCCCAACTCATTCGTCTGTTATCAAGGGATGGAATGTGTTGGATTCAAGTGTTACAGATATTTGGGAAGAGGGCCAGACACATCAATCTTACCCTGATGCAACTCTTATCTAGAAAAACAGTTCCAGATTTGCTTCACAAGTGAGGGAGAATCGGGAACCAAAAAGATTTAATTTGCAACAAGCCACTGACTGGTGCAACTATAATGAAGTTGTAAACGTTTAGAAGTCTTAGGACAAATGGGACACGAAGCATCCTCTCCCATTCCACACTTGCTTTCTCTATCATTTACTTAAATCTCAGGAGTCTTATCACAGGGTACATGCTAATTTTTCATTAGAATTCCACTATGGGCTAACTTCCAATGAGGACAAAATGCTGGGATTTTAAGGCACGGTGTATTTTAAGTCAATCATTGAAAAACCTCTCTGGATAACCACAGCTACCTAGGTTCCAGCGAGGTGCTCAAGCAAATGCCTAACTGGAAAAAGGCAAGCAGTGACCTTGACGGTGGTGGGAGTAGGCCTGTGTTGTGTCAATGCTTGGCCACTCTTGCAGACTTCGTCTAGCCTCTGAGCTGCTTTGACAACTCTGGTTTGCAAAACCTGGTTAGGCAACCCTCCAGACATTATCAGGTCAGAAAAGATGTACATAGTTTTTGGCAGGGAGTCTTTTAGCACTGATGTATTCAGAAAGAGAAACCTGGAAGTTTTGGAAATTGTTGTATAAAAATTCTGTGGGCATCTGAGATTTTAGGACTCAAGCAGGAGCTTTCAGAATGCCTTTTGTACTTGAGTTACAACATAGGCACCTCAGTTATATTTCTGGAAATGGCTTATATTGAAGTATTTAACTGGATCAGACTTTAATTAGTTGGAAAACTGAGAAGTATAAGTGCATTAAGGGTTAATGTTACAGCAACTTCAATTAACGATCCAAGACAATTCTGCTTAGTTACAAACCATTATAAAGAAGATGCAAAACAGACGTTATATGCAGTCATGTATAGTAGTGTTATTTAACATGTGACCCAGCGGCTTATATTATCTAGTGCAGATGTTTTCAATTGAAATAAGCACATAAAACTTGCTATCTCCTGGCACAACTGGTAGAATGTTATTTGTGCAAGAAAAATAAATTCTTCTCTGCACAGACATTTCATCTGTCACAGCCATGATCCATAAAACTGGAAAACCTTTCTCTACTGAAAGCCCACCTAACTGAAAAGGAATGAAAACGAAGTACATTTTGCACCTTTCTTTTTTATTTCTAAATGTCTCTGACATATTAACATATACAGGTGTTGGATTTCTTATACAGTATGAGATCAAATACTGTGAATTTTGTTACAATAGTTTAAAATAAGATTTCCTATGAAAAATGATGTGAATATAAATACTAGACCACCTTTCTCCACCCATGTGAACCAACTTGATGTGTAATTAGTCTAATGCTGTATAACAGGCAAGCAATTAATTACACTTCTAATAACAAAATGAAACATTGTAGTTTTTAATTTCCTTTAGGGTTTTAGGTCCAGTGTCTTGAAAAGACTCCAGCTTAGAGAATGAATATGTGCATCGTACTTTCTCTCCAGCTGCCAGTTCCAGAGCATGACCCATTATGGAGTTGATCTTTCATAGAAGTGGCTGTATTTCTGAGTGGGTCAAGTTAAATGTAAGTGTTCTGCAACAAAATGGTTTTCATAGCCTTTTGAGATCCTTCTGAAATTGTTCAAATGTTGAAAAGACATTTTTAATGTAGGAATACTGCTATTTACTTGAGATGTCTGCTTGTATTTTAGTAGACAGTTGCCTTACTATAAAATAACGATAGCAAGTTATTTAGATACCAGGAATCCTCGCTCTTTATTATTTTGTCTTATCCCACTAGAACAGTCAGCAGTTGGTTACAAAACAGCCAGCTCCTCTTCAATAATAAAGATGCTTCAGTGTGCTGTTAAATTCTTGGTTTTGTGGGGACCTAAATGAGGATCTCTGAGAGAACAGGAGACAATCGGGTGAACGTGATATTGGAACTGATGAACTTCCAACAGAAACACAAGCTAGTTTGACAAAAAGCCAAACTTTTCTTAGCTTTTTCTGCACCTTAGAAAGTCCATCTGCATAAGAAACAATGGCATGCCCATCTCCCAGTGGGATTTAGTGGTGAATCTTTGGAGAACAAAAGAGAAGTTATGATTTATGTGTATGGAGGGGGTTACTGCCCACTTCTGCCTACACTTAATTTATAGAATTCCCATTTCAATACATTGAAGATTACATTTGCCTACAATACAAAGGGGTTCCCCCTCCCTTTTTTTATTTAATTACAAAATAAAAAATAGAGCCAGATGCTAACTAGAGAGTACAATTCCTTGAAGCAGAAGTCACTTATTGCTTTCTGTTTCTGTGTAGTACCTAGCCCAATGGGATCATGACACTTGCTTAGTAAAATCACAGTAATAATAATCTAGAGTCCTCATAGGCTTTATAAGACCATAACATGATGACAAGATATAGGTGACCTGGTGACCCAGTATAGATTGGACTAGGTGAAAGGTCTGAATAGCCCAATATCCTGTGTCCGACAGAGGCCATTAGAAAAAATACTTATAGTACAAAGAGACAGAGTTCATAAGGAAGTATATTGGTGTCTTGGACTTGGAGTTGGTGCCCTCTTGCCTATACTTGATTTTCATGTCCTGTCTGCTTCATAACACAGTTGGAAGAAAGAGAGAGAAGCAGGTGAAATAATTAAATGTTTGGTTTTAACCATGTGCTTCATATTCTCTCCTTAGCCTTGTGTTGCCCTCTTCCTCCAGAGCTATGGAATCAGGTGTGGAGTATTTGTACTTCTACTTTTTCCTTGTGACTTTAGCTCAACTGCTGCATGGTTTGGTGGTTTACCGGAAGCTTTGGTTTCTGCACTCAGATGAATAGGTAAGGAAATTTATGCTTTCTAGAAATTTTCTTTGGCCTGGGATTGGGGAAAGAAAACCTCTGAATTCAAACCTAGATGTATCTTTAAGGTCCCAAGGCCAAAGGGCAAGATATATCTTTTGGTTTTGCCCACCTTATACATTTTGGGGGCAAACTAAATTTTAGGGGGGTTTTGTTGATTTTTTTTTGTTTTTCAAAAGGAGTAGATTTTTCTTTTTGGAATCTGCCTTTACCCTCTCATGCGTCTACATTGGTAGAATGTGATTGAAAAAAATGCTAAAGGATAGTGGGAACAACTTCTAGAAAATCCAAGATGAAGAGCAAAAGGTAAGAAGTAGAAGAAAAACTTTTAGAGTAGAGAATTTAATGACTGAATAGATACCTGCATTTGTGAAAACTAAGGCAAGTAATGTCTGTACATCACAATGGAGTGTAATGTGGAAGGATGTGAAGCTACTTAAAACAATCTAGCTTGCAATTAACACTGCAGACCCTATAGCATAACTGCTAGGAAGTTAAATGAGTGAGCTAAGGCTGAGTGTGGTATTCAAGCACTGCTCTGCACACAGGCATCCACAGACTATGATGTTGTGATTCAGTGTAGAAGGTTGTTACTTGTACAAATTACCCCTCATTTTATGCATGTCTCTTGCTGGTGTTGGTGGCCCCAGCCTGAATTGTCAGACTGTAATGGTGGCAGGAAAATTTCAGCAGTCTGCCCGATCCCTCCTACCTCACGTCTTGCCTGAAGGCTTGTTTGGCTAGCGGTCACTGAAGGAAACCTACAGCAGACTTTGATAAGAATTTGCAAACCTGAGGTTGCAGTGTAGCTTTCCTACCTTGCTAAGTTATCAGTTAGATCTTGTTCCAGACTGGCATAAAACTGAATATTAGTGTTCTGGTGGCATTATATGGGAGTTTTGGAAGAACTGAGATTGGTTTCTGCTTGAAATTCTTACGTGAGGTTTTGGAAGTGTGAAATGTGTCAGGGCTTGCAGGGGAGAGCGACTTGAATGGTTATTTGTATTTCAGGTACAATATGGCTTGTCTTTCTGAGCTTGTGCTGTAGTTCCATGCTTCAGGTCAGGGATAGGTACTAAAGAAAGCAGTGTTAGAAGCCCTTATGCACATCAGTGTTACATAAATATGACTGAGTAAGGACTGCAGATCAGGTTGAAAATTCCCATGGGTCTGTATCTGCCATTGTGCTCACCTCAACATCTGTGACAGGAATTCAGAAGCGACATGTCCTTGCAAGGGGAAAAAAAAATTATGGTGAGTGTGAAGCGAGGCAGATGTAGAGGCAGCTACAAAAATAAAAGACTTTCCTGGTTGGTTGCTTGAGACTGGGTGTTAAATCCAAAGATCCTTAGTTTTGGAATTTTTCCTTTTTGTTATTTTAGTTTGTCAGGCAATGGGTTGTTGATGGATATAGATCTGCATTCAGACTTCCCTGAGTTTTAAAGAGAAAGCATAAACAAAAAACCCTTTTGGGATACGCTCTGAGGATGATGAATGCTCCCTTTCCCTCCATTATACTAAAACAGGGAGGGTTGTGATGAAAGTATTGCAAAAAGTGAGACTCAAACCTCTATCCCTGGCAGTACTAGTGACCTTCGTATATGTTGGTTTTCAGGGAGGAATTTGTAACGTGCAGCTTCTTTCCTTTGCAGTGGGAATAATAGGTGTATTTGGATAATTGCATTGAATGCTGAGATGCCACAATGATGTGGCACCTCAGAGAAATCATTACAAATAATTTAAAAGGCCTGAAGATACATTATTCCTAACTGAGAAATAGCAATTATTTTTAAAAATATTAGGGCTTATCAGTTCAATGACATGTAAAAATTCTGTGTTTCCCTGTTAGAGGCATATTCAGAAGGTATTTTTCATAAAGTATTTGCAATAATAGCCATTAAAGAGCAAAGCTGCTGTTCTCTGGCAGGCTTGAGTAGCCAACATTGTCATACAAATTTCTTCCCTCTTCTAACCACGTTCCGTGAGATGCAACATTTTGCCAAGGATACATCAAGAACATTTGGTCATTTGCAGTTTTCCAGATCAATTGGGCTACCAGTGATGGAGGAGCTGTTGACTTCTAGCATCAAGATTTTGAAATAATTTCCATTCCCTTTGAGTTAACTTCAGCAAATAAACCATTGTTCAGTGGAATGTTGTCAAGATAGGTTTTCCTTCTCAACATGAGGGGAAACTTTAAGTTAAATCACTTACTACCTTGATAGTTGAAAGCTGCTCTGGATGTTCTAAAGAAATGGGCTGCCCTTCATATATGCTTGCTGGGGTGGGGTCTTTTTGGAGGAGTTTTTGTGGGAGACAGGGATAATGACTTCACTTTTTGGTTTAACCACTTCATTTTACTTGCATCTGGGGCACTGATAAGAAGAGTAAGAGCAGCAGCATGTCCTATGCTTGGATATTGAGAGCTTGTACTTGCAAGTGAGATTCAACATTGTGGCTTACTTTTGTAGTTGCTTGGCCACCACAACATTGCCAGTGCCCATTATCTCTCTCATTGTATGCAACCTCATTTGATGTCCCCACTTCCATGTCTCCTGCATCATGTGGGTCCATTCAGATACAGATTTATTTGGGACAAACAGGAAACTGCCAGTGTATTTGGAGCTGAACTGGACTTCATCTTATGTGAGAGTAGGGGCAAGGACATGCTGCAGGAATTTTTATTTTTTTTTTTAACCTGCTTGGCAGGGGTTTCCACCCTGTTGGAAAAGTGCTCATAATGGTGTTACTCTTCTCTAGAGGGAATGTATCCTGTTCCAGGCAACTGGCTGCTTCACAACACTTCTGCCATCATCAGGAAAGAATAAGCTCTGCTGCTTATAGATGATGGAGATTTCTGCCAGGGCATCCTCTTGGTGGATTAAGTTCAGCATTTCAGAGCTTTACTATTGAAATACCATTGTAGGCCCAGGCCTCCTTTTTGGACAAGAAGGATGAAGTAAGACAAACTCCAGAGTGTGGCTTCTTTTGGCGAGGATCATCCTTAGCTCTTTGCTCATCTCCTGGACTTTCAACATGGATCCTCTGGATTTTTCTCTGGAGGCTTCAGTTTCAAGTAGCATGTGGGCTTCCCGGGAAGGGAGGGGGAAAAAAAAAGACACCATGGTGTCTGAGGAAACATAATGAAAGGCTTAAACTTTTTCTCAGGTTGGACACAGAGGCCCTGAAGGCCACTTCTTTTTTACTATTGGTCTTTTTTTTTTTTTTCTAAAGCTGTTGATTTGGGTTTTTGGTTGGGTTGTTTAGGGTTTTTTTGGGACTAGTGTTTATTTTCCTTTTGGTGTTTCCCACTACTCTACTCTCCTGTTCCCAATCTCTTTTGTTGTTACATGATTAAAAGATCATCAAATGAGCAGAGGATTATTCAGCACTTTTGTTGCTATGGTGACTAGAGAAGGAATAGAATTTGAGCATCAGAAACAAAATTAAATCAAACAACTTTTGCTATTAGAGAACTTTGCCCATAGTTCACTTCTCTCCAATGATTTCATTTTATACAAAGGAAAACCAATTCTTGTAGGGGAAAAAGGGGAGCAAAAGAAAATTTTTTTCTTCTTGCCTATATCTGTTTTGGGTTGTTTTTTTAAGGATGCTACTTTGGGACCATGTTTATAGTCAGCTTTTATTTGGTCAGGCTCCTGTGTACTTTTTAGCTTGGTGTTTGGAGGAGGCTTTCTTTTAGTTCTGACTTGTATATTGTACTGGGGAATTAAAAATTTGGGTACTGGACTGTGACTTTTTCTGCAAGCTAAACCCAGGGCTACATGACCAGCAGTGTTTTCCCTCATAAAAGAGGGGGTCTGGAGGAGAGGGAGGAGAAGTAGTAGGAAGAGAAGCACTATGAAATGTTCCTTGATGCTTCATATTACTTTCTAAAGTACTTTTTTTGCCCAGTCCTTGCTTCCAGTTATGTCTAGTTTGGAGATGGAAAAAGCAGCTGTGGAATGGTTTTCTTGCTTCATCATCTATACAGAAATGATAGGAGGAATCTCTTCAGTGAGTTACTGCTCCATGTCAGCAGAAAGGGTGCTGATTCAGGCTGCAAAAAGACTCAGAGACATTTTTGTGCTTTTCCAAAAATCCTTGGAAACGTGTAGTTTTTGGGGAATGATCTACAGAGGACACAGCCCTTGGCCTCATCAAACCTTAAAGACCTTTATTCCATTTTAGAGGTGTACTTAATGTCACTGTCCTTGCAGACGGTGCAGAATCAAATCCCCTGCCCATGTTTCTCCACATCCTCTCCCCAGGTAAGAGTTCTGTAACTAACAAGTCAAGGCTTCAGCATGGGCAGGTTTGTAGGGCTCCGAGAAAGTGTGTCAATTCCAGCGTGAAGCATCAATGCCTTCTTTAGTAGACATGCAACTCTCTACCAGGTGGCTGGGGGGAAGATGGTATTATTGTAGAGCAACTTGCTTATTCTCCCAAAGAATCCTTTATTATCCTTTTGGTATTTCCCAAATAAATAGTAAAATCCTTTTGGTGGGGTTTTATGGTTTGCTTTTTTCTTTTGGTTGGTTGGCTTTTTAAAAGAATGTGCTTCGAAGGGTTAAACTGTTTACTGATGGTGGGCAATGTAAGCATCTGTTAATGTTTATAGTTTAGCATTTGCAAGTTTAATTCCAGAAGAATAGTTTGGGTTTCATTTCTGTGATCAAAAATAATGATTTAGATTTTGTGGAGGGTTTTTTGGGGTAGGGTTCTGGAGTGGGTTTTTTTGGGAGGGTGGGAGCAGGGGGAAGCATCTGAATGTTTTTTGTTTGTTTTTTCTTAATACTGGTAGTTATACCACTCTCCCCCTTATTTTTCACTGCTATTTACTATTCTTATGCGTTGTGGGTAGAAATTAATACACAGGCAAAGGTTTTGGTAGAAGGCATGAAAAGATCAGGTTTTGGAGATTAAATAGAAATACAGATGGAAACTCAGGGACTGGACAGCTATTTCCCCATTCACTTAGTCTGTTGATGTCTTCGTGAGGCATGCCATGTTGGAATAGTTGTGATGGGAACTAAATTAGCTGCTTACTCTTTCCAGGGTGAGGAATTGACATGTTGAATATCGCCCAAGGGAGTGGAATGTTTTTTAAGGATCAGGACCTGGCAGTTAATGTGATTTTTGGAGTATCTGATTGACAGGACTGAGGAATCATAGCATTTCTCTTCCCGTGGGAACCTTATATTTCTTCCTGCAGCTGAATTCTCTAGCTGATCAAATACTGAAAAGTGTTGAACTTAAGGCAAAAGTAATCAGACATGCTATTGTTATTCGTCATTAAGTCATTCAAGCTTTTTTGAGAATGAGAATGTTTCCCTGATACAGGTAAATAATGCCTACTGCTTGCAGCTGGGTCAGTCTACTGTTCCTGGGCAGATGCCTCATTCCTTTTTGAATATCAGGCTATGGAACAAATCCTGTCTGGTCCCAGAAACCCAGCCATTCCTGACCAAGTTTTCATTTCCTGGGCTGAACATGTAAGTTTTTCATTCTAACATTCAGGGCAGAAGGATTGTGCTTCATACTGGATGTTGTATTGAGGGACATGGTTTAGTGGGAGCTAGTAGTAATAGGTGAATGGTTGGACTGGATGATCTTTTAGGTCTTTTCCAACCTTGATAATTCAGTGATTCTGTGATCAGGAGACCTGACTTCATCTGATGCTTTGCTTTGTGTCTTCCAACAGTGAATTATTTCCTTTTTCTCTTTTTCTCTGTGAGTCATATTATTGGCTTGCTGGGACATTTATAGTTAGATTCATCAGAAGTTGGAGGGGCTTTTTTTTTTTGTATTTTACTATTTTAAATTGGTGAGGTCAAAGACAAAAATGATTGCTTCCTATATTGCATTTATACCTAAAAGCCTCAGTGGGCATTGTTTTGGTTAAAGTGGTTTGCCTAAAATATGGGTGAGTTTGTTAGGCTCTGTATGTCTGCGCTTTTCCACATCACCGGTTTCTCGTTGCTTCAATATTAATAGCAACTGTCATGTGAGAGACCAAAAAGCATCTTTAATGTATTCTGGTGAACTCTCTTTGTGGCTGCGTTGAGCTTTGAAATGGTTACACTCTTATTTCTGGAAGAAATGAGCAGTGTCATAAAAGAGCAAAGTAATAAGGAAATAGGCCCAAGTGCTCTTTCGCTTACTTGAGAATTTACTTTACTCTGGGTATGGCTGTTTAAAACACAATAATATTTTCTTGCCTACAGTTTCTTTCTCTCATTTTCTTTTCATGGCTTTACCCTGATCCATGCAAAGTCTGACTGACTTTGTATGAACGTGGAAATAAAAAGCTGCTGCATGACGCTCTGATCTGCTGCAGTGACTGGGCTGACAGGATGATGGTTTGGATCCCAGTAGCTGCTCTTGAAAATGTGGTTGCCTTGCAGGCTGTCAGACCCCGAGTGTACAGATGGATGTCTGATGTTCGGTCTTGTTTCATTTCAGCTTGCATAGGCAAATACGTGCCTCCATTAAAACAGACACTGCCTGGTGGATGCAGAAGGTGAATGTGTCTCTGAGCTGTGCAGAATTTCTAAAATTCTTCAAAACTCTAATCCCCTTGGTGTAGGAATTACCTATCCATCTATGTAACAGTCCCTAGCAGACTGGTGATTTTAATCATTGGCACAAGGGACAGAAACTTCCCCTTTTCCTCTGCCTTTCACTGAGGCATTGTCTTGAGCTGGAGTTTGCTAAAGAAATTCAGCACTGAAAGCATGTTGCCACGGGGCTTGACATACTAGATTTCAAAGAGCCACACTGCTCTACATCTTTATTGCCTCTCTTTTTACAGGTCAAGACAGCTACAGAACACTGCCTGAAGTGACAGTGATGAATTATGTGGTATTGCTGTTAGTGTGAAATGGAGTGGCTATAATGTAATATGTGAGCATCTTAAAAACATGAACCAATTCACCAATGACAGATGTGGTGATGAACGTGTGGAATTAAAGTAAATAGCATCGTGTGTAAGCAATCAATGATTTGCAACAATAAAACTTTGTGATGTGAATCCTTATATTCTCTATTGACTCACTCCCCTGGATAATTACACTGTCTTACCTCTCACCCAAAAGCCTTGGGCCTGTTGATCTTTCTTCTGCTGCTGTAAGCCCTGTGCTTGCCAAACTATTTATACTTGCCACTTGATCTTTCTCAGCTGTTTTTAACATCTCCTACTTAGGAAAGGCCAAATTTTCTTAAGTACTGTGTTTTACCTACACGGACCAAATGTCCTATTCCTCTCTAAAGGCACACGTTTCCAGATTTTCAGGAACTTGCCAAGTGGTGTGCAGGGTAATGTCACCTTTGTCTTTGAAAGGGCTGGTGATAAGGTAGATGGTAAACTGCAAGGAGTGCTGAGAACAGTCTGTTGCTTGAGAACAGTTTGGGAGTAGTGATCTTGGTTTTTTTCCAGCCAACAGTTCTCAATCTGTGTCTTTGGAGTTGATTTTTGCTGTTAAAAAACCATAACTAAACAAATTGACTAGGGCCTGTTATCCACCTTGTCCATTATCTTTCCTCCAACATCGCCCAATGTTTCAGAGGGAGGATGCAAAAACCTGTGTTCAGTTGTTTGTGTATACTACTTACATTTACTTTCATAGTCTTCAAGCCCATCCCAAATATCAGTTAACTACCATGATTTTGACTATTTTCTTATGAAGCTTCAGAATTCTTTGAACTAAGAATTAGACATTTTAATACATAATTTTCTGATGTAATTCTGCTTTGGGAGGAAGAACCGCTGATAGGCTCTTCTCAGTGATGTCCAGCGATAGGGTGCAAGCTGCAGCGTAGGAGGTTCCATGTGAACATAAGGGAAAGCTTTTTCACTGTGAGGGTGATGGAGCACCAGCACAGGCTGCCCAGAGAGGTTGTGGAGTCTCCTTCTCTGGAGTCATTCAAAACCTGCCTGGATGTGTTCCTGTGTGACCTAATCCAGGTGATCCCGCTCTGGCAGGGGGGTTGGACTAGATGAACTGTCAAGGTCTCTTTTAAACCGTAACATTCTGTGACTGTGAAGATGGAGGAAAAGAAATTTGAACAAATGAAAAGTAAAAATTGTAATATTTTTTGCAAGAACACTTTTTTAACAGCATTCATTCTTATTCCCCCCCTTCAGTTCCCTAATTGTCTCTCATTCGATCCGTCTCTTCTGCTCTACTTCAAATGCCACCGTCTTTATTTTATTCTCTCATTGTCTAAACTTTCCTATTTTTTCTGTCTGTAATTTATCAAATGATATTGTCATTACATGGTTTACACCACCTGCACTGTGCAGACTGGAGACTGGCAGTACTACAGAAGAGGCAGATGCACAGCAGAACTGTAGTGATGGATAAAAAGTAGGAGGAGCGGGGTATTTTCTTTCAGCCCAGAGGCAGAACAGTTCCCATTATGTTTATCACTGTTGTCTAGCCCAGACCCCTGTATTTTGTGTTGTTGCTGCTAAGTCATTCTCTTGTTTTAGGCAGAGCATTCATGGGCACAACTGCTTGATTTGAAAAACAAACATCACAATAGCTGAGTGTCCCGGTGCAATCGTATTATTTGAAAAATAGGTTGTACTTTTATGTGTCGGTGAGCACAGCACTCTGAGGCAACTGTGTGAGCTGTAGCTGTTCACCCAGGGTGAGCTTGAGCCATGTGGATGTTTGCCACCGGCTGGAAGTGCAGCCTGTTACCGCCCAGCCGTATGCGTAATGCACGGGAGAGATGGGTTTGGGAACCAAACTGGGGAGAGGCCTGGGACAAAACCAGCCCTGAACAAACTGCTCCAGACCCCTGACACTGTTCCTTATTGCAAAAAAGTTTTACGGCTGAAAATGGATACTACAGAGAAACAGTGACAACAGGGGAGGCTCTTAGGGCAGAGGTAGGGAAGGGTGGTGGGAATGAAAGGTCACGCAGACCCATGCAGAATAATGAAAGCTGGCACTTCCCAGTCACAGCCCATTCTCTCCTGGTCACTCAGTGACCTGAAAGTAATACAGATTCACAGTCCTTTCTCTCCTGTCAGCGTGGTCAGTGACCTTACAACAACATCCTGTAGTCCATTAAAAGAAACCTATTAAAAAAAACATTACCGGTCCCACCCCCTGAAATTAAAGCAGGGTGGGAGGGAGTCATAAATAAAGGCTCTTCTAAAGTGAATTAGCCATCTTGGTATTTGGATGAGAAGACAGGAAATAATGAGTGAAATACCAATCTATCAGAGGTATAAGCTAAATGAGATGCTGACGTGACAAGATGAACATAGCTGGTTACAGTGGGAGTAGCTTTTTTCCCTCCCTCCAAAATGCGCGTTTTCTTTTTTTCCCAGGGCCCCTCAGGATAAAACCCAAACAATTCTCTATTGTTCATTACAGTTAGCTTCTCTGAAAAAAATCTAAACTCTTGGGGACACTCTGGGCTTATTTACAGTTGACTGATTAATCTCTTGATGTTAACACTAAGGTCATTAAATAAACATTCCAGGGAGATGCTTAGATTTGATACGAAAAAGTATCCAAGTGTGTGCCTGGAGGAGGATTAGTATGTATACTGTTAGAATTTGAACTAACTTGAGCTTATACCTTCTGAAATCCTGACTGTGTCAAGGCAAATCTTGCTTCACTACCAGAAAGCTGGACACAGCATATGTATGGGGTGAGGGTGTTCAGATGTACCTCTGGGTTTTGTCAGAGACTGCGTTTGGGTTCCAAAGCTTTGTCTGAATCTATGGCTGAGTGTGAACTTTGGTATTCGCAGGGTAATTTCAAATAAAAAGAACTGATAGATAACTAATTAATAGTGATATATGACATGGGATTTCAAGGATAGCGTAACTGGACTCAGGCAATGAATGGAATGGAATGTGCTGCTAAAAATGAGGCAAGCTGCTTTTGATTTCTGTTTTTCCTGTAAGAACTTTTTCTCTGTCCCTATTTACATGAGGTTTTTTTCATTATACTCTTTACTTCCCAAACGAGCCTTGCTCAGAATATATCAATGGCTGCCTTTGGCAAAGTGGGAAGTGCCTCTTATTGTGAAATTATTTTTTTGATGTGACTGGACTGGGAAGAGGCGGTCTGATAGTGGAGCCTTTCCAGTGGAGAACTAGGTGGTAGAGATGTTCATATGGAAACTTGCAACTTGCTTCTAGACCAATCTTTGAATAAAATGAACAGCTGACTGAGCTTTCCATTATTTCATTGAATTTTTAAGATTCAAGAAAATTCTAGTTTCCTCCGTGCCCCATATTTAACTGGTGTAGTTGTACTAAATTGGGTTCTTCCATTTTCCTCATAGAATTCTTGTACTAGTTGAAAATTATCAGACATTTCAGGTTTACTGAATTGCAAGAGTTGTAGATAAGCTACCAAATCACTTTTTCACTGGAGTATCTTCATGCATTTAATTTCATTCCGGCTCTTGTATGTATTTAAGCTTGCTAAAGCTTTGTGCTATTTGCACTCTTCTGTGGCATGCTGAACTCTGTCGGTGTGCATTAACAGTGGAAAGGTATTTCTAGCGAAATGTAAAACAGCAAGTTCATGGGTTTTGGGCAGAGCAGTCTTTCCGCTCAGGCTGGACTTCTGTTTTAGGCCCAGACTTCAAAGTGAAACGTGTCTGTGTGCACGGTTGGGATGTGGCTTTGAGATTACTTCAGCTGTGGGTCAGGTAGCACAGTTTGCTCCTATCGGAAGCGTGCACAGAGCAGGCATGGAATTGTAACGGTTGCTTTGCCCCTCAGCGTCGGGAACATCAGAGAAGCCTGCGATGGTAGAAGTGACATCCTGAACCTCTCAGTCTGAGCTAGGCCACATCAGTGGTGAGGAGTTCTGTATTTCACAGTACAAAAGTTACTGAAGTAATTTGTGCCAGCAAATGGGCAGTGCAGAAACAGTAATAATAATAACACTAAAAAAAGAGAAGTAGTCGATCTGGCTTCTCACTGACAGTTGCAAGTGCTAATAAATCTAATTATAATTATGAAACCCACACAGAAGGGGAAAAGTATGTCGGTTTGTTTTGGTTATTTTTGGACAAGAGTTAAACTCTGAAATCCTGCGCTGTAATTGCAGTCTGGTGCTTTGTTGAAAAGTACTACAATCTGAAGGACATATAAACTTGCTGCACACTAGAACCACCAAGCTGTTAGAAAAGGAAGCAGTGAGAATGTTGAGGGGACTGGAGGGATTGCTTGACAACAAAACTTAGAGTAAGTAGCTTCAGGTTGCTTACACAATGGCGGATTTGCAAATGAGGAAGTCTACAGGCAGTAGAAGAGTGCAACCATGAAGTAGATAATTACTTGGCATGATAAAGGGAGGGATAGCATGAACTCAAGTGGAAGTTTAGGTGGTGCATCTTGGAAAAACTTCCTGAGATTGAAATTTATGTGCCTAATAGTGTCCCAAGGGATGTGGTGGGAATTTTATCACTTAAAATATTTTAAATAGAACTTGAAGAGAACTATTAAACATACAGTACGTTTCCACAGAAAAATAAAATGTATGAGGTCTTTTCCACAAATAGACTGTGTGACTGTGAATCTTGAGATGTATTCCTTTCAGGTAATGAAAGATAAGTGCACTTGAACCTTGCCAGAAGTTGAAGTCAAATGGGAGACATTTAACAGAAATTTGGAGTCCTGTGGGAGATGGAGCAATAGGTAGAAGCAGCTTCCCAAAACGCTGTTTAACAGTGGGGGACAGAAGCACCATTGCAGTCCTATCCCCCATAGAATCATTAAGGTTGGAAAAGACCTCCAAGATCATCTAGTCCCACCATCCCACTGCCACCTACATTACCCACTAAACCATGTCCCGAAATACATCGTCCAACCTTTCCTTAAACACCCGTAAGGGACGGTGACTCCACCACCTCCCTGAGCAACCTGTTCCAATGCCCAACCACTCTTTCTGAGAAGAAATTTCTCCTCATTCCTAACCTGAACCTTCCCTGGCACAACTTGCAGCCATTCCCTCTTGTACTGTCGCTTCTTATCTGTGAGAAGAGACTGAGCCCCAGCTCATCACAACCTCCTTTCAGGTAGTTGTAGAGAGCAATAAGGTCTCCCCTGAGTCTCCTCCTCTCCAGGCTAAACAGTTCCAGTTCCCTCAGCCGCTCCTCATAAGACTTGTGTTCCAGACCCTTCACCAGCTTTATCACCCTTCTCTGGACACACTCCAGGGCCTCAATGTCTTTCTGGTAGCGAGGGGCCCAAACCTGAACACAGTGTTTGAGGTGCAGCCTCACCAAAGCTGAGAATGGGGCGATAATCACCTCCCTGGTCCTGCAGAGTATGCTATTCCTGATGCAAGCCAGGATGCCATTGGCCTTCTTGTCGCCCTGGGCACACTGCTGGCTCATGTTCAGGTGTGTGTCAGCCAGCACCCCCAGATCCTTTTCCCTTGTACAGCTTTCCTGCCACCCTGCCCCAAGCCTGTAGTATTGCCTGGGGTTGTTACGAGCAAAGTGCAGGACCTGGCACTTCACCATGTTGAAATTCATCCCACTGGCATCTGCCTATCGATTTAACTTGTCCAGGTCCCTTTGGAAGGCCTTCCTACCCTCCTGAGTAAGATAAAACTGTCATCTGATTTGATATGATTTGACTTTCTTTTTTCCCCTCCACCCTGAAGAACTTTTCCTGAATTTTGGGGAAAATTAAGGACTTCTCCCTCTCTTTTCCTTCTACTTTCATTCCCTCAACCCTTTTCTTTCATTTGGATCAGAAGTGATGCAAAATATTTCGTGAAAGCTTCTTGCAGTATACCTGGATAAACTAGAAGCAAGAAAATTCAAGTATTTTTTTCTTTTCAAGGGTTCTATCTCTTATTTTTAGGTCCAGGAAGGACAAGTAAATCAGAAAAAAAGGAAACATTGTAACTTAAGGGGTTTGTCTGAAAAACGAGAAGATTTTTTAAATTCCCCCGTTTTCAGGAATCACAGGCTACATCATAGACCCTACCAGGCCCCTGACATCAGCTGGACCACCAGTGAGTGGTGTCAATCCTCAGAGACATGTTGGCAGATACATTTGCTAAGCCAGATGAGTCACCTGCAGAAAGAATGTAAATTGTACGAAATACTGGTAGATATCCTGTAATATGTATCCATATTTCTAAACTAAATGTTCCAGCTGGAATTTTTCTGACCAGAGGTAGGGATGGAGGCTATGCTGGGTGTGCCTTAGCTCATGGTCTACTTGTGCTGTTAACTACAGCTTTTATCGTATGAGCTCAGCCTGATGGAGATACTGAGAACACAGCCTTAAAATAATCCTGTTTTAATAACGTTCCCATTTCCAGGCTGTCTGAGGAAGGTGTAATCAGCAGTCACACTATGTAGTCACTTGCCCCTTTAGGAACTCCCGCTAAGCTTTGATCCTGGCAGCTGGTAATGTACTGCTCGGTGTGTGAGAGCAGCTGAAAGATCCAGAGTGTTTCTTCTTTTCACTGATTTGGAAATAATTTTATCCCTTTCTTTTGAATCCTACTGAACACGGGCACCCTAAAACATTAGAAGAACTTTCTGTGAACCTGTCCCACTGAGGCCTGGTTGTGAGGAAGGAAAATTACTGGGTAAAATCCTATCTCTTCTTTCAGAGCTTCTGGAGATTGTGAGTGGTTTATTTGTTGGTTGGATGGATTTTTGAAATCACGTCAGGGATATAATGTCACTAGTTAATCATTTATTCCTAAAATTGAACAAGAAAGTTATACGCTCTGTATGAACAGTTCATAAGGGAAACGGTCCACAACTAGCAACTTCCTAATCGCTCTGCTGCCCTGCTCTGCCTGAATATTTCTGTGACAGCTAGCTTGAAATAAAACTGTGCCCACTGAAATACATCTTAGCTCTTGAATACTCCCCAAAAGTCAGGGAGGTACCTTTTGGGATAAGACGCTGATTGTGGGAATAGGTTCCACATGCAAAGCATTGTATTACAGGCATCTTTTCCTTATATATCTCTTTATTGCTTTCTATACTGGTGACTGTCTCTATTGAAGAATGTAACTTCTCCCATGTCAGGAACAGCCTGGGGTTTTGACTTACCCTAGATCTTATGCACCAGAAAGAAGTGTGCAAAACATGTTATATGTCTACGCATTCACAATGGCTTCTTTGTTAATCCATAAACTTGGTCATTGATCATGATGTGGCCAAGTTTTGTGTTTGTTTTTTGGTTTTTTTTTTCTTTTTCCTCCCTCAGCTTTTAGACATATTGCATTGACAGGTTTGTTTTTTCCCTAAGTCACACAGTTTGTACATGTGCGTGTGGGTGTGGGTGTGAGAGAGAAATGCAAACCACGCGGCAGACATTAGTCACTTTATGTCGGAGCGCGTTGGAAGGTACTCAAGTTCTAGGTTGTAAAAACGTTGTGCTGTACTCCATAGATTGGGTCCTGTGTGGCTCAGTGCTGCAGCTGCTGTTTTGATAGTTGAGGGACTATTTCATTTCTGTCCACCTCTTCTCCTTTTTGCTCTGAGCTTGTACTTGTATGTGCAACAGCAGAGACCACCTTTGTTGCAACAGGCAAGCCACAGATAGGAATCCTGATCAATAGCATCAGCATTTTAGCCAGCATGCTCTTTAATTCACTGGGCATGGGAGTAAAAAGGAGAAGGATTCAGTAGAATTAAGGTCAGGCAGACAGGTCACACACATAAACGCTCCCATGCAGGGAATGCTAGGGGATAAAGCAACAAAGATCAGGATCCTAGTCCCTCTGTTATAAACAGAATTGCTTCTGAACACGAACACCAAAAAAAAAGTAAACCTTTGCAGAGGATGTTTCCTCTCAGCACTCTCACTGATTATGCAGGTTTTAAGTGTTGTTAATTCTGATGGAATATGTCATGCAGTTCTGCAGCTGGATGGCTGACCCACTTAAAGCCCTTCTGTGCAACTCAACTACCCTTGTAACTCTCTCTCTTAGCTAGCCCTTTAGGTATGCTGTAGATGCCTCCCTGCCTCAAAAGCCGATATTGCAAAACCCCCGTAGCTAGCATCTGCAGCAGATGGAATGCTTATCCTGGGATGAATGTACAGATGGATACAGATCAGTCAGTCATCCCTACAAATTGCATTTTACCCCTTTGTGTGGTGTGTACATCTGTGAATTGTTGGTAAGACTCCTGTATGTCATGTAGGAACATTGCTGAGCTTATAAAATTCTATTTCCTATATATCTCTCTTCTACACATACATTGTTTAGGAGAGAGAGACCACGTATGAGAGTGAGAGGTGAAACAAATTCTGTTGGATTGCATTTAGGATGATCTCGTTAAGTGAAATAAATAATGAATGATGTCACCTGTGTCATCAACACCTTCATTCTTTATGCAGAATTGGCATGAGTGCTACATTTGCAATGTTTTATCAAATTTTACACCGCTTCCTTTTCTGTGTTTGCTTCTGTGCTCACCTTTTGCTGAAGGGTTATTATTATGTGTTTCATTAATAATAGCTGTCTGAGATTCTCAACACTTAGGATAATTCTTCATATTGAAACAGCGTGCACTGTGATACATACTGTTTGAACACAACAGAAAGATGGTTCCTTCACAGAGAATAATGTTATGTTTGCACAGCACTCCACAAAAGCATTGTCCCTAAGCTGCCAGTAGTTAGTAAAGTTTAGAAGTGCATGGATATAAATCACAATCTATTTATCTGTGCATGACTCAGGGATCAAAAAAACATGGGATATTGGGAGTGATGATAACAACTTTAGAGGACTTATCTCAGCCAATTTTGTTCTACATGTTTTAAATTCTAGCCTGGTGATGTTAACTCATGAGCATTGCCAGGGCGGAGTTGGGAGTCTGCCATTAAACATTGATTTTCCCAGTATCTCACAATTACAGCAACATCTGTGCTAAATAACTTTTGCTGATTGTCTGTGAAGAGTTCATGGTCAATGTATCTCACTCAAGGGTCTCCTTTCTTTGTTACCTGTGCAGGAGGGACTTGTAATGATTGTGTAGTAGGCTTTTCTGTGAGAGGGACAATGATTCAAGTTTTTTGAGGCATTTATTTTTATTTTCTTTTAATGCTTTTTTTGTAGCTGCACCTTAATTTTCTTTGTTGTACCAGTGGAGCTAGCCTAGGTCTCTTACAATGTTTTCCTAAGGTTTTTAAGTTAAGTCATTTTTTTTCTAACTTCATAAAACCTCAGTATATTTAAAAAAACAAACAACAAAAGCATGAGTGCAAGATGAAGTAGTACAATATACTCCTACTGTTTGAGTAAAGAGAAGTCATGTCTCATTATGGAGGGACTGCTAAACTGACAGTTCCCTATCTCCGAGCTTGTGTTTTGTGTATGTCTCCATGTAATAGTGAACGGAAACACAACTGAAATAGGCTGGAAAACCAAATAAATACCAACACCCCACAGTTTACCTTTACAGAGTGGGTTATATCTAAGCTTCCCAAAATCATAGAATCACAGAATTGTAGGGGTTGGAAGGGACCTCGAGAGATCATTGGGTCCAACCCCCCTGCCAAAGCAGCTCCCTAGGACATTTCACTCAGATAGGCGTCCAGACGGGTCTTGAATATCTCCAGAGAAGGAGACTCCACCACCCCCCTGGGCTGCCTGTCCCAGGGCTCTGTCACCCTCACTGTGAAAAAGTTCTTCCACATGTTGGTGCGGAACTTCCTGTGCTCCAACTTGCAGCCATTGCCCCTTGTCCTGTCTCCACAGACCACTGAAAAGGGGCTGGCTGATTCCCCCTGCATCCCCTGCTTAAGATAATTATAAACATTAATTAGGTGCCCCCTTAGTCTTCTCAAGGCTGAACAGTCCCAACCTACTCAGCCTTTCCTCATAGGGGAGATGCTCCAGGCCCTTAATCATCTTTGTAGCCCTTCTTTGGACTCTCTCCAGGAGATCCCTGTCCTTTTTATACCAAGGCACCCAGAACTGGACACAATACTCCAGGTGGGGCCTGACCAGGGCAGAGTAGAGGGGGAGGATCACCTCCTTTGGCCTGCTGGCCACACTCCTCCAGATGCACCCCAGGATCCCATTGGCTCTCTTAGCCACCGAGGCACACTGCTGGCTCATGGCCAACCTGTCATCCACCAGGACCCCCAGGTCCTTCTGCACAGAGCTCTTCTCCAGCAGCTCATCCCCCAGCCTGTACTAATAGAAATGGTTGTTCCTTCCCAGGTGCAAGACTTTACACTTGCTTTTGTTGAACCTCATCTGGTTTCTCCCTGCCCAGCTCTCCAGCCTGTCCAGGTCTCGCTGGATGGCAGCGCAGTGTTCCTGCATGTCAGCCACTCCTCCCAGCTTTGTGTCATCGGCATACTTGCTGAGGGTCAAATACTTTACAAGTGCTCATTCGTTAATCAGCCTTTGCAGTACCCCTGTGAGTTGGATATATATTATAATCCATGTCATTTCACACATGCAGAGAGCTGAGCTGGCTTGTGATACAAGTGAGGTGATACAATAACCCATTGGTACAGGTGAGGTGAGAATGTCACCAACCTAAGTTTTTATCTCCGTGCCAACCAGCTTTGTACCGTGCTTCGCGATGCAGCCTGAGGCCTGGGCTGTGCTTCACAGTGCTGCAGTGCAGGCCCAACTGAACAGTAATGAAAAAACAGGGATGGAGAGAGAAACATTTTTCCATCCCCAGGATGTATAACTCTTAATGTAAGGCTGGTTGCTCTGTGCTGTCAAGGATGCCCTGGATTTGGGGAGGAGGGGGGAAGTAGGAAACAACAGTTGTCTGTCTACACTGTCAGACTGTGTGCCAGTGCCCACTCCTGCAGTGCTGAGGATTCAGCCAAAGTACTTTCATAAAAGTTACCTGATGTGTTTATAAGAGGCCCAACAGGGCTGAGAAGCTATAGGCATAAGAGTCTGAAGAAACAGTTCTGAAAACTGCAGAAGATAAATGCACACGCTCACTGAGGAGGAATATCCTGGGCCTTTTTTCCCTTCGAATAATAGCTTTGAAGAACAGTACCGGGGCTTGTGTTCTTTTAAGATGTCTGGGTTGCTTATTTTACTTACTAGTTATTTTTTTTAAAACTTGCCTGCAAATCGCATTTCTAAATCTAAAAGAATAAGCTACCCGGGGAGCATTCTGCCTTGCCTGCATAATCTATAATGCCAAAATCATCTGGAACTTTCTGTGCTACTTTGTTTTTCTCTAGTTATTAAGCTATACTGAGGAAACTTTCTTCCTGAAGTTCCTCAGAAATAGTACAAGAGGGAATGCAGGGGTTTTAGCATATCCCTTTCATGCAGGCCCTGACAACTTCCTGAATTTTCATAGGAGACAAAAATTTATAAACCCCTGATATTTTTAAAGGCATCATCTCTGGTTTCTGTATATTCTGGTTTAAGAACCAGTGTTATGTCAAGCAGGGATAGTTTTGTACTTAATCTTGAAACACGTGGAATCAGGAATTTAGTAAATTCCTTTAACGTATCTGTTTGCAATGTTCCCACCCTGTTAATTTCTACTGACAGACAGGTTTATTTTGAAAGGAAACATCACAGGAATTTGTTCCTCCTGTAAGCAATGAAGTTTGCTTGTGAGAAACTGACAGTACAATTCTGTAAATCATGGATCAGCTGTTTTTCAAACCCCCAACTGAGAACCACAGGATATTTATAGTGCTCAAAAAAGAGCTATTAAATGTATTTTAAAGTGTCTTTCCATTCATTGGTTTATAATATATTTAGCATTTCAGCTAGTATGTGGGCTCCCAACCAACTTGCTTGATTGAAAATTTCCGGATGCTGGTATAACATTGAATATTATAAGCTAAGTGGAATATTATGGGATGATTCAATCAGGCTGACTAACATGCAGGAGATTAATTCTCTTGAAATCCACTGTTCAATCACTGTGCTTGATATGGTGTCTCCCTTCAAAACAAATATCATTATTTCAGCTTTTTCTTTACAGTTCAATACTTTGTATGTCTATTGCATCTCTCCTTGCAAACCTTCTTTAAGCCCTTTATGATCATTAGGTGATTTACTGTCACTATCTTTGGTGAAGGATGCCAAATAGCAGTGTTGATGATAAATGGCTCTTAGAGGTCATTCTACCCACCCATGAAAGAATATTGGCTTAGAGCATACTAAGTAAAGAGTTGCAGCATGTACCTACAACTGCAGAGGGGCAGAAAGTACTTCACTGAACTGGGTGGAATCTGTCCGAGATGCTAGTTAATGACCACAGATGATCATGTTGCATTATGAGAACTTTCATAACCAAGTGAAGTTAGTACATTAATGAGGCAGTTCCTTCAACCATGGCCAGGGGAAGGGATTTATATGTGGAGGATGTTGCTTCCTCAAATCAAAGCTGGAAAGAAGCTTCAAGGCTGCACACGAGTCTTGTGGATCACCCATGTCCCATTTCACAGTGAGGCTCGCAGTTTCTTCATCAGCATGTAATTTGCTTGAGTTGGTGATTCCCTGGATAAAGGCACTGCTGGTGAATGTGATCAACCCTACCTGATTACTGCTGAGTTTGCACTGTCTTCCAGTGCTCATACTGCAGTTTAAACCTGTGATTCTAGGTTATGGAGATACACCAAAGGTAGGTCAATGTAGTTGATTCATGTCTACTTGTGGATCCCTGCCTCAGCCCCCATCCTTCTGCCCTTTATCAGCAGCAGTTGATCCTGCCATTGTGTCTTGGGTCTTAGCTCCATGGCACTTGACACAACTGGTATTTGCTCAACCTATTTAGTTGGCTGTGCAAATAACACAGCTCCTAGTAGATGTTTCTTTCCGAGGCTGCTTCTGTTACATTCAGCCAATTTCATCTGAGTCATGCTGCAGGTTCATTTCTTTCCCAAGTTGTTCTCTGTACCTTGGCATATTTACAGGCAGTTGTCTCTTCCCATATTCCCACCTGCTGCTGCATTCTTGTTAGCCTTTTGTTTGAGCTATGCTGTTTGTGCATTTATTCTGCAGAACTCTGATAATATGTATTTGGGAAATCTGCCTCACAGTTAATCAAAAAATTTCATGAACAGTAACAATACCTCCCACTGTCATGGTTGTTTTTGTATGTACAGCGTACTCATGGACTTTCATTACCAGTAGTACTTACAATGTTATAGCCCTTTGTCTTTTTAGCTTATCTAAACAGTCAAAACACAAGAAGGACAAAAAACAAACAAGTATCAGTTTAAAAAAAAAGTTGTTTAAAAAGGCTCTTTATTTGACAAATCTTCCTTCTTTGAGCCTGTGCTTCAGATTTTGCATATTATGTATGCTTGATAGAAAGGGAAAACAAGCTGTACACTACTGCTCCATGTATCGGCAACAAAACTGTGAGATAAATTCTGAATGCAGAATTCTTATTATTGATGACAGTGTAATTGAAAGAGCACAGCTGGATTTTCAGATCATGTTGCACAGATCTAAATGACTGTATAGATTATGAAGCAGTGGAGAGTCAGCTGCTATCTCCTTTTGCATTTCCTGTTGTATTTATGCACTGATCTAAGTTTCTCATTTTTCCCATTTTATGTCCTGAGATTGAAGATGGTGGGGGAAGAAAGAAATGCGAGCAGGTATCAGTGACAACATCCATATGTACAGCTTTCCAGGAGCAATCTGTGGGTATCTTCTTTGTAAACACTGTTTTCAAAGATGCTTGGCAGTGTTGCAGACAACTCCGTGATCAACTACAGAGAGTACTGAAGAGAAGAAGAGAATAATCTATGGAAAAATAGTTCTTTTTGTTTGTTTGTTTTCTGTTTTAACTTACTACAGACTTAATTTTTAGGTGCTTACCTGGTATTCTTTAGATTGAGCTTAATATTCTCTTCCTCAGTAAAGACTAATATTTAGGCTTTTGATTTCAACTTTAATTCTTGTTGAGGCTTTTCAGACCATATGTCCTTTTCTCTCACACCCACATTCATGTGACTCAAAAGACAGCTAAGCACAGTTTTCAAGTTACTAAGAGTTTACTCACATATTATGGGTGTTTATCTGCTTTGGAAGTCTAGTCTGCCATGGAAAGGAGAACACTGTCTAATGCTTTTGTTTCTTCTCGAAAGGTAAGAAGTAGGCTGTAATGTGCAGGAGCTTCTGCAGGGTAAATTCCACCTGACCCCACCTGCAAACCTATTTCTCAATCAATTTGTTGATTTGAGACTGTACAACTGAGGTTGTACAATTTTCTAATTCATCTGTTTTTTTATAGTCTTTGTATATTAAAAGCAGTAGAAAAATACTGTGGGTTGTTCTTTGTTTTTTTCCTGAAGAGCTCAAAGCTCTCTTCTCCTCTGTGTTATTCCATTCATCTCCTTAGACTTGATGTGTAGGTTTTTCGTTCGTTCTTTTTAATTACTGTTTAGATTTAATTTCAGCATCAGGTTGTTTCTAAGTGGTTTCTTTAGAATGTTGTTCCCAGGGCGACTCTTTAAGGTTGTTCTCACAAAGAAGTGGCTTTTGTGAGCTAGAAGTTTACTTTATTGCTTTGATCCTTGACCACGTTGGTTTCTGGGAGAAGGCAATCTTGTGCCTCTGGTTCTGCAATTTAAGGTGGGGAGAAGGAAGCTGTGACTCTAGATGCTGCAGCCCTGTGTTGACTGTTACTAGGTTTGGGGTTTTTTTGTTGTTGTTGTTCCTACAAAGTGTCTAAAAAGAGAGTAAGCTTCTGAGTGGTTTTCAGTGGATAGCCAGTATGTTATGAGTAGAACTGAGCCTCTCATTCAGACTAGGCTTACCTGCTGCTCAAGGCTACAAAACCCTTCATAGCTTGGCTGCCTGCAGCCGCTGTGTGTAAATGGGTGTAAGGTGGAGCATCCTCGTTCGCTTCCATTCCTGAAAACCTTCTGGTGGCATGGGCCACCTCCAGCAGATTACAATGTAGCATCCATGTTAAGACAAACCAAATAAATCAATAGGAAGGAAATTATGTGGGTGCCCCCTTTCAGGGAGGAGGTGATGTTTTACATTAGTGATGCAGCAAAGTCGTTTCTGAAAAAGAGAATCCTGGCTTGGAAATCTTTTTTGTTACATTGGCAATTGCTTGCCACTTCAGCTATCGCTGTCAGTTGGCAATGCAGTGAACAACCTCTGATTTGGTGTTTTCTTAGTGTGGCATGCTGTAAGATACTGTGAATCAGGAGCTGTAACGTAAGCAGTTCTGGCATCTGTACAGTAAATATTAGGCTATTACGTGATGTGCCAACCCACGTACCCGTTCCTGCTTATTGACTGGAGCCCAGAGTTTACCTGAAACCATCAGCTGTGTCAATGTAAATTTTGGCTTTTTCCAGACAAGGAGATAAAAACAGGGGGATGCAGAGAAAAGAGCTGATTGCCTGGCTAAAAATGTTACTCGCACTACCTACTGTAGTGTTTTGTGGTCTGTCGTTCCTTGCTGGTTTTCTGTTGGTGTGACTGGGATAGTACAGTGGAGAAATGGCATCCTGCAGAGAAGATACAATGTACTTGAGAGACTGAAGGCAATGTGGCCAACTTGTTAATAGATCACAGGGCTTCCTAGAAGGCCGTACGCCAGGTAGCACTGGCCAAATGTATTCCCTGTGCCACCCTACTGACTTCAGTGTAGCTGCTCCAGAGATAGATTTGGCTCCTCTTCATTGGAAAGCTGGTGGAAGGGAATGTTTTTATTTAACTTTTGGCAAGGCTTGTGACTTCACTGTGGTGTGCTTTATGTCCTTTCCCCTCTGACGTATACTTTTAATTATTCTTAATAAATTGAAATTGGAGCAAGTATCTTTAGAGTGTAGATAACTAAAATATGAGTTATAGCTTTGATCTATGCCAATCTTTGGAGGATTTGTCAATCTTGCATTGTAAGCAGGCTATGACAACCTCTGAAATGAAATTAACAGATATTAAACAAAAGTAAATTAATTATTCCTATGGATTTTAATATGTTTAGTGTGTTCCGTAAATCATTCACTGCATTTTCTTCTGTACAGTATACATTTTTAAACAGCTTTTCCATAGAGAGACGCCCTTATATCTTCCCACTGAATATAGGTGTAGATGACAGTATAAAACCCTGAAGCAACTCTTTACAACTCTCTGCTCAGCAACTAATTGTCACTGGTAGTAATTGTACCTCTATTTATTGCACTCTGCAGAACAGTTAACTTCTGGATTTCTCTTAGTACTTGTGCCTACTAATATATCAGTGAATATAATAATGATAGTATATCTTTCTTTTGACCAGCAACACCCAAGAAAGATAGGCAAGATGGACTCCATTACACAACAACAAGCAAAAAATGAAGGCTACCCAGTAAGATGTACGACCCCGGAGACCTAGCTCCTAGCCTGGGGTTCTGTTCACTATGTTGGACTGTCCAGATCTGACAGTTTGTTTCTGTTTTCAAGAGCCTTGCCCACTGCTTGCGGGGGGTGTGGGGGGAAAATCAGTCTAGCAGTGATGGTAGTGCTGTAATGCTGATTTGCCAGCATAGCACTGTCCTCAACTGGAATGACTATCTCCAGAAACTCAGTCCCCAGGAGCAATTGGTAGGGTTGGTGGGGATAGCTTTTCATAAAGCCTGTCTATGAGAATGTTTTTCATATATGATGGTAAATGCTTCATTACTGCTAAGTTGGAGCAGACCCGAACTGCTCTAATTCTGATTGGAATGCCAACTTCCTCAAAGACAATTCCCAGCTGCAAGGTTAGTGCTGATAACAGTGCGTGCATCGAACATGTCTCAACCCCTCAGAACTATAGAGGGGATTTTAAAAGTCCAGTAAGGTCATGGATGAAGATCCTTTCACTCCAGGCTTGTAATCAAGTTTGGAGCCTCTTCCGCAGCACGACCTGGCTCCTCACTGCCCAGGGACTTGAGGTGGCTCCCTGAATCTGGTAGCCAGTGGTATGAGATAGAATAACCCTCAGTATTGGGGTTTTTTTGGAGGGATTGGAGCCAGAAAAACATGGGTGTTTGCATTCTTTTATCCTCATATACCTTAGTTGGCTCAGCTCTGGGAGAACAGTAAGGGCATTCTCCGTATCCGTTCCTCACCAAACAGACATGAACAGTTTTGCCTGAACCAAGGCTGGCCGCCTTTCTTTCTGCAGCACCTACCACAGCTTGGCAGCAGTACAGCTGAAAGATTGCTGCAGTCTGATTAACTCTTTTAAAACTTCTATTCTAGAAGACCGCCGCTTCTTTTACCTTGTGCAACTTCTGTGTGAAAGTAAGATGTGCCTGCGAGTGTTACATGCCTTCAGAAATGCTGAAGCTAATAACGTCCACCCTCCAGCATCACTCCTGTTAAATTATGCTGTCATTCTAGTGTATTCACACCGATATCATTCCGCTCCATCGCGAGGAAATCCATTTATTATAAGCAAATCCGTCTCCTGTACACACCAATTATTTTACATAGGATGGATTGGAAGCAGGTCCCATAATTATACCCTAGTCAACCAGTCAACTCTATAAACAAAATCTTTCACTCTCTTATTACCTATTTTCCTTCCATCTATTATTCTTCGAATGTTTATGGGAGTTGTGTGTGTGTGTTTTAATCCATCAACAGCTGTACATTTTTCAAGCCCAAATGCCCTAAAACTCTGGTTATTTTTCATAAGGTTTCCAAATGCCCTTCCTGCTTTCTTCGCCTGACAGCCAGAGCAGAATAAGCCATCATTAAAGGCAGCACAAATTATACTGCTAATTAACAATGTGGTTAGTGCTCTGGAAACCTGCATATTTTTTTTTCTCCTGCTGTTGTTATTGGGAATGAAGTTCAGTGGTGGAATTCCCACCTCAGCCATTCCTTCTTATTCCCCTTACAGTACGTCTGTCTGTCTTAGTATTTAATTTTCCTCTGTTCAAACAGCAGATTAATTTTGCAGAATCAATGCCACCTCTGTCAGTATAAGTTCTGGTATTATTTCTCCTGAAGCCTGCTCTCATGGTTTGCTTGGGGTTTTTTAATATTAGGGGTTATTTCATGCTGCTATTAATGCCAGTATTTACACAAAGTTATGCTGTCTTTCTTACCAAATTTGGGTCATATTTGGAAATCTCTGAGATGTTCCATACAGAACTGTAAATTTTGCTGCTTGCCATTTTGGGAACGTTAGATCCTGAGGCTCTCAGCTGAATGACAAATGGTTTCGCAGCTCTTGGTTTGGAGAAATTACAAAGTCCATTGGAGACTGGTATAGAACCATATTGACCTTAAAGGCTGCAAAGGGTATTGATAGGAGGAGTTGCATATTTTTTCATGTCCAGCTGCAAGTACATGTTCTGAGCTTTTAGCTAGTCTGGACAAGGAATTCCTTTCCTCTCTCCCATAAAACTTTTAGATACCTTTAAAGAAAATTATTCCAATTGGACCTGGGAACTCAGATTCAAATTCTTTTTCTTCATCTTGCCTATATCTTTTCTGCTCCCCTAATGTACTGACTGCTTTGAAGTGGGTGTTTAGACTTTTTTTAGTTGTGCTTGTACACATCAACTCACTAGATGAAGGATTTGAACATGAGTCTCCCACGAGCCCTTTGAGTGACATGAATGATGGTATTAACTACATTTTTTTCCCCTAAAAAGAGAATAAAGAGGAAAAATGAGCTGAAAACCTTATCCCTTGTATAGTATTGTTTGTATGTAGGCCAGTTTCTGTCTGAATTGAGTAAGGACATCAACAAAGTTTACACATCCAGAATATTCTTCGAGGGTCAGTGCCAGAACTGTTTCTTGTTGGTGTTCAGACCAACCTCCTCCCCTCCTATATTTCCATCTCCCAGTCTCAAGCCCTTGCTTTTATCTTCAGCCAAGATACTGCTTAGCACAAAAGCTGTGTAGAAAGCAAGCTGTGGGTTTTTTAGAATCATAGAATGCTTTGGGTTGGAAGGGACCTCAAAGATCATCGAGTCCCAACTCTGCTGCCATGGGCAGGGACACCCTCCACTAGCCCAGGTTGCCCAAGGGATGGGGCTTCTGCAACCTCTCTGGGCAACCTGTTTTATCCACTTCCAGCACTGTGGAGACAAATCCATGGAACCACTTGCAAGCAGTGGTGTAGGAAGCATCTGGAACAGTGGGGGGCTGAACTTAAGCAGAGTAAATTAATGGCATGGGCTGATGCTGAGACCTGTGAACCTCGACAGCTATAGATAGGACTCAAAATATTATGTGCCCAAGATAAGAGGCTTGAGCTACTAGGCTGCCTGTGATGTTAAGTAAAAAGAAGTCAGTTTCTCCAAAAGGCAAAGCATTGTGTTATAAAGCCTGGAAACAGGAATTATGCAAGTCCAGCATACAGAAATGTTCAAGTGTGGCATCTTGCAACCTGTCAACTGCTCTTGCCTACTCGTGTTTTTCTGCCTATAAACACTGAGCTATTAACCTGTTGGTGAGGTAGTTACTCTTGTAGCTTTTCATCTTGTGTATTTATTTCAATAAAGCTTTTATTTAATGTATTGCCACACTTGGATGGTTCTGCTAACACCCTTCTCAAAATAATTCTCACTCTGCATTTTTTGAGGCAACTTGTGCCATGCTAGGAAGAGCCAGGCTTATAAATAGCAGAAACTAGAACATTCACTCGGGTAGTGAAGATAGAGTCCATAAGAAAAATAAAATTCCTCTCTTCTGTGGCCTCAGGAAGTTTTCAAACATGTCTCTTTCCCAAGATGAGAAAGTCCACATGTGCATGCAGAATTTCTGAATAGCAAGCTGTCACACATCCTTTAGAAAACATCCACAAAATCTACTTCATGTGCAAGTAGTCAATTAAAAGCGTAGCGACCAGAAACTGCCCCGTTCTGATAATCAGTGCTGTGCCCTTTTCTTGACTTGCTGTGGTAAATCCTCATCTCTTCTTTTCTCTTTTTCACTAACCTGAATATGTTAACTGTAGTGGTCATGCTTTCCAACATGATGTTTAGGAACAGATGCATCTGCTCAAGAGAAGCACGAG
Source organism: Hypotaenidia okinawae (assembly GCA_027925045.1). Taxonomy (NCBI): domain Eukaryota; kingdom Metazoa; phylum Chordata; class Aves; order Gruiformes; family Rallidae; genus Hypotaenidia; species Hypotaenidia okinawae. Next base: position 95,312,412 of record BSDF01000001.1, read on the forward strand.
TGGGCCCTTGTGCTGAAAACCAGAACACCAGTCTGGTGTTAAGTTTCGACATCACGTACTGTATCTCACCCGTACCTAGCATTCAGTCTAGGTTGCTGGCACATCCCATTACCTGTTGGGTTTTTTCCCCCAAAAAGGGGAATAGGTTTTTGCAGTTTACAAGACAGTAGCAGTTGGATCAAGGCCGTAGCATTCCATTTCAAAACATAGGTCACTGTACATATAGAGTTAGAGAATGAAGTGGGCATGATGCTGTCAGCAGTGTGCTTGGCACTGTACCCCTCTTTAACCTCTCCCCCTCCACGTTCAGCCTCGCATTCTATAAATGTTCTGGTATGTTGGAATATTTATACTTTCTGGGTACAGATGCCCATTGCCTGTAACTGAAGGAAGAAGCCACAGCTAGGTCAGCAGTAGCATTGATGTGGGGTTTGTGTCCTGACCAAAGCAATGCACACACTTATATTGAAGTCGGGAAGTATTACTAGCTGATGAAAGAAAGGGAATGTTGGTAATTTTGCTTAGAAATTGATGCATTCTCAAGGGAGGTTAGCAGCAGCTAAATAAACTAAAGAAAATGAGATGCTGTGTTTATATTGTCAGGGTAATTATTTTTTTTTCTTCCTTTTAATTCTGCTGAAACAAATATTCTTTTCTTTCTGCCACTGAAACAATGTGAAAGCACACTTATGCAGGTATTGCTTGGCTAGGGTAACTTTCAGACACATATCCTGCAGAGGTAATGAGATTCTGTATGCTGGTTCCCCATAGTGGGAGCTCCCTCCTGTGTAGAGCTCTGCAGTGGAACGTCAGCCTCATGTGCTGACTTGTTTTGGTGGGCATCCACACAATGAGTGTGGACACCAGTAGAAGCAGCTGCCATGATTAAGCAGGTTTTTTCAATACATACAGAATTCAGAGCATGAATGGTTGCACTGAAGTCACAGTAGCTACCTTGCTGAATCAAGGTTCTGGGGAGGAGATGGTAGGGTTGGGCGGTCTAGGTATGTGTTTTCCACTAGTGTCTGGTCATGTTTTGAAAACTCTGCTGCTTGTTCTCCTGCAGTGTGCTGGGTGGGCATAAAATCCCATAAATTATTTTCAAGACACAGCACTTAAAGTCAACATAGTAGGAAAGGGTGATACCTCCCAAACAAGGCTGTTAATTGCATCTCAGCAACAACAGAAAGGTACAGTATATCATAGAAACATTTAGGTTGGAAAAGACCTCCAAGATCATCTAGTCCCACCATCCCACTACCCCTCCCCATATTACTAACTAAACCATGTTCCTAAGTACCTTATCCAACCTTTCCTTGAACACCCTGAGAGACAGTGCCTCTACCACCTCCCTGAGCAACCTGTTCCAATGCCTAACCACTCTTTCTGAGAAGAAATTTCTCCTCATTCCTAACCTGAACCTCCCATGGCACAACTTGCAGCCATTGCCTCTTGAACTGTTGCTTCTTATCTGTGAGAAGAGACTGACCCCCAGCTCATCACAACCTCCTTTCAGGTAGTTGGAGAGAGCAATAAGGTCTCCTCTGAGCCTCCTCCTCTCCAGGCTAAACAGTTCCAGTTCCCTCAGCTGCTCCTCATAAGACTTGTGTTCCAGACCCTTCACCAGCTTTATCACCCTTCTCTGGACACACTCCAGGGCCTCAATGTCTTTCTGGTAGCGAGGGGCTCAAACCTGAACACAGTATTTGAGGTTCAGCCTCACCAAAGCTGAGAATGGGGCGATAATCACCTCCCTGGTCCTGCAGAGTATACTATTCCTTGCCAGACTACTGAAACCCAGTTTAGGCTCACAAATATGTACATAGGCACCAGTGTTAAAATGCTTTGCTTTGCCACAGGTGCCAAGTTCCTCCTGTTGGCAGCAGTCCAATTTGTCCTTCCTTGGTATAACAGGGCACATGTATTTTAGGTTCCTAATGGGCAAGTGGATTTAGGAGACTGGGGTTGGATGGCAGTGCTTACTTTCTCTAGGCCACCTGCACCGAGTGTGACGTCGAACGGATCCAACAACCACATGAGCAGATCTTCCCCGCTGTAACTGATTGCTTCCTTCCTTACTGCCAGGGCTTTAAGCCTGTTCCTCTGAAGGCTAGTTCAGTTTGAAGCCTGAGCTAGTTAAAACCCTCAGCTGAAGTTAGTAAGGCGGCTCGATAAAAAAAATTACATTTTGAAAAAATCCTCTTGCAGCCCGAATTCAATAAAAAGTGGTGTCTGGTGCTTATCATGCTTGTGCCTTAAATTAATGTTTTAGGTTTCAAAAAAGCATTTTCTCACTAAGTCTTTGAGAATTAGAGGCCTGCCACTTTTCTATTTCAGTGGGAAAAAGCAGCTACATTGCTTTGTGAGTACCGGAAGGGGAAAATTTTCTAAGTGCAGGGTTCTACTTACTCATTGATTTGTGTGGTCCCTCTTCATTGTCCTTGAAGTCTTTCACAGATCTGATTGTCTTTTAATTGGCGCTCTCTCTCCCTCTCTTGTATATTGGTGAAATATATATTACTTCATTCGTTCATGGTAATTTCTTCCTTGTGGGTTTAGCATATATGAGGCATCATGGTGAAGAGTTTTAAATACCTGAAAGAGTAATTAGGAGTGGATAAAGTGAATTTGAAATTGTTTATTTTGCACCAGGTAATCTGTTATTTCTCACTTACTGTTCATACAGCAGAAAGTGTGACATTTCCCATCCTTTAGAACAAGATTTATAGGGATGAGTGATAAACCACAGTGCATGAAGAATACTGTCTTCACAATTTATTGGATTGCGAAATAAAAGGCAACTAAAATAAGACCATGCTTTTTCAGCAAGGGTAGCTGGTAAGTTTAAAAAGAAGGAGCTGTATCCAGTCCCATGCCATTTAGAGTGCAGGGATTAATTAAACTGAAAATCAGCACTAACATAGGAAAGAATCAGCTTTATTTTGGATCCTAACAGCTTGTCTAGGTGATGTAAATGGTGGCAGTGTCGACTCTGCTGTCACTGGGGGCATCTAGTAAGGAACTAAGAGATTCTGAAGCAGGAAACAAAGACAACCTGGCATTCACCCTTTACCAGAGACTACTGTGCCTCTGTAATTTTTACATAGCAACAGAAACCAAGCTGAATAATGATTCAACAAATCACAGGTTATGCAGCACAGAAAATAAAGCAATCTCCTATCTCTGTAGATTCTTGGGATGGCCCGTTGCGCTCACACGCGCCCGTCCCCAGTCAGCACCTCTAATGAGTATATTCATCTGTGCAGAGCAGTTGACAGAAGGGAATTTCAGGATGATTTTCCCTGCCGTTTCCCTTTAAACAGTCCTCTGTCAATGTGATTCCCCAGGGCTACATAGGAAAGTATAGCAATTAATCCCACAAGTATTTTGATAGACACCATAGATTGATAGGAAATCTCTGGAAAATACTGAGCTCAGGTGGTCACATCAGTGGCCTTCAGGAGAGAATGGCAGCACCAGCATTGTCCCCATTCAAATCCTCAGCCTTATTCTACATTGTGGCATCAAGATTTTTCAGAAATTTTTCAGTCTTCAGAAACTCTGGGTTTTCCAGAGATGCTATTCCAGCTGACTGCAAAGGGATATACAGCAAGAAAGTGAGTTTTTGCAAAAGATAGCAAAGGCAGCCATATACTCATTCTCTATGCACTGCCTGGATTCCTTGTAATTCTTACACTAAGCAATTACGTGACTAAGTAATATCTGTAAAGCTGTATCCTGTCAGTTTGTGTAGAATTTGGTTATCTCAAAACCTTGCATCATGTGACAAAAGATCTGTCCATAGTCTTAGCGTATGAAAATGTATTGTTCTCCTTGCTGCATCTGGCGGCCTGTCCATGGCTGCCTCATGCAAGATCAGGTGACGTTGAGGGTTAGATACACAGATATGAAGAGAAATCAGAAGACCACGCAGAGAACAGTCATGAGTTAGCTTAGCAGATGAAATCAACTCATTTAAAAACCAAATAAAAATGCTATGAAAATGGTAACGTCAAGTTGGCATTTCAGTGAATGTTTTTTAAATCCAATGAAACCTGAAAAGAGGAGTTTGGAAGAGAAACTGTCAGTCTGCAGTGTTTCCACTGGCCTTTTCATATCACACCATGTAAGCTGTATTTCAGGTGTTTTCCAAAGAAAACAATAACGTTAATCTTTGGAACAGGAATGTACAAAATATACCTTTTCCAGACAGTGTATAGCTAGAGAAATCAGACTGGGGCCCTGCAGTCTTGACTGACTTAAGATATGACTGTTTAACAAAGCAAGTTCGCTAATTTTAGGTGAAGATGTGGCTGCATCAGGTAAAGCCTGGAGGTTTCCAGCTTTAGCATTGACATAGTGTCTGTCATGTCATTTTTAACTCATTGAATTGGTAAAACGACACTAGATAATCCAAGCTAGCCCTAGTGAGACCAGGCTAGGAAGCCAAGGAGATAAAGGTAGTCTTGAGCCAGTGCTCCCCAATGCCCTACATTGCTAAATTGTTAGCATGCTCATAGGCAGTTTCGGCCCATGACAAATAGTAATTTTCCAAACAGTGCTTGGGTGTGATTCAGAGGATACTGCAGGCCAGAAACTGTTTTAAATGGCTGATATGGATGAGGCCACACTAAGGTCACAAGTCAAATGCAGCTTAGCTCACCTTGGACAAGACAATAGACCTTGGACAATTTTCTTTCTTAGTGAAGACATAGTCACTTCTGCTTCAAGTTATCTTAATTGTTTCTACTGGGCAAGGGAAGTGAAATAAGTGAAACCAATGAAAGGCTGTAAGCTGGAAAATGGAATGTTATGTTTTTCTGGGCTTTAGTGCTTTCACAATCTAGTTTGGTTTTAAAAACTTTGGTTTCAGAGGAAGACAATGAGTACTGAGTCTGTAACTATATTGTTCAATCTTTGTGCGTTTGATCATTGTTTTCCTGAATAACGGGGGCAACGTTTTCCATGAATGGACAACACAGATTTGGTCAGCATCTGTTCACAGGCATTGCCACATACAGTTCCTCATCCACCTTTTTTTTTTTTGGACCTGAGGCACAGGGGGCTGTGGCCAACTAGACGTCTACATTGTGGTTGACTTCAGCGGAGCTGGTCATCCCATATTTACTTTGTAGCCCATGAAGGACAAGTGGCTGGTCCAGGAGTTTACCTCAACCTAAGCAGGCACCTAGAGTAGGAAGTGGAATAAAAACACTGTTGTAAAAGCAGCCACGGAGGGCAGTCACTAACAGATACCTACATTGTAGACATATAAAATTAGATCAAATTATTCCACCCTAGAGTTCTTTAGTTCAATGTTGTCTCAAACTTTTGAAAGACTTGAATTTAATTAGAGAAACTAGGGGCTTTGCTGAACCCTTCATGTTGTACTCTCTGTCTGTGAAGGAGCTCAAGCTCCCACACCACTGAGTCTCTTGTGAAGCCTCAGATGGATTTTTCTTTGACTGACTTGACTTTGATTTACCCAAGTCAGATGTGTAGCACGTATTTCTCTAAATCACTATACGAGCATAAGTATTTGCTATAGAATAAGCTTTATTTTACATACCCTAAGGTGGATGTCTCTGTTACTGGGGGCAGGTATCTATTTTTCTGTTTCATAACTAGAGATAAGCAACAACTGTGACCACTGCTAGGCTTATTCCAAATACCTATACCAAAGCCTGGGCGCTTGCTGAAATGGATTCAAAGTTCTGACTGAAGGATCAAGCTGTAAAGCTCAGACAAGTTGTCTATTTGCCTTTTTTTTTTTTTTAGACTTCCAGTATTTTCTGATTTTGTTCAAAATGGAAGAATCCATGTCTTGTTACTGCATCAGCTTTTGGAAACGGACAAAAGCAGGAGCTAAAATAAGCTAAAACAAAACTACCGGTACCATTGTTACTAATTGGTATCCTCGTTAGCAAGCTCAGCAGAGATGCCAGAAAATGAATGTATATATAAGAAGACATAGTAGCAGACTTGAGCCCATAATTTACAATGAATAATTTATTCAATTAACTTAGCCTGCTTTTCTTCTCAGCAAAACAGATTACAATTTCCTTAAATTTATCCACTATTCACACATGTTCAATAAAAAATACTTTTTGTTTTCGCTGTATAGACTGATTACAAATATTGTAGCATTGAACTGGGTTGTTAAGTTGTGATTGTTCGGAGAACTCAAATAGCACAATTTCTTTCACTTTGTAATTATTTTTTTCCCCTCCTCCTACTAATTGGATGGACAGGCAAGCACTGGGGGCTCATACGTTTGCCGGTGGGAATTTAAAATTTCCTGTCAGCAGGTAGGGGATTGGACCCGATGATCTCTCGAGATCCCTTCCAACCCCTACAATTCTATGATTAGAGATGCACAACTTTAAAGTTGCTTTCTAAGAACGCTTTCTCTGGACAGGAAAGGTTAAAAGTGGTGCAGTCCTGGCCCACTTATTCTAAGGCTATCTCTGGCCAAGCTTTATAAGAGTAGCAGAAGCTAATTCTTTAGAAAACCATAACATCTGAGGACCTTATTTTATTTAGAGCCATAAGTGTGTGACTGATGAGGGAGTGCAGTTGCCAGTGTGGCACATCATTGTGGAGTGCTTTCACCATGGCTATGCAGCTAAGAGGTTTTTTTTCACACCCTCTTCTCAGGCTCTCCCCTGTCCTCTCTTTCCTTTAAGCTTACAAATGTTTTCTTTCTTCAATTCTGCAAAGAGTGGAGCTATTTTGTCATTTGTTTGAAACTTAAGGCTGCAGCTTTAGCAAAATAGCTTCTGTCAAACTCTAGCTACAAGTTTCGGTTGCATGAAAAGGAAAGTGCTGTTTTGAAGGAGAAAAAAAGATAGGAAAATGAAGAATTTGCCATGGTTTATCCTGAAATTCTTAAGCACAGCTGAATTTCACACCACAGTGCAGGCTGTACCACAGTTGCATCCCTCTAAAAAGAAATGGTGCTACTGAAGTTCTTGAGGAATGAGACCTGTGATCAGTGGCACAGCGTGTGGTGCCAGGCCCCGGGCCCTCAGCCTCCCCCTTGCATACTGCTCCAGGCACGCCTGCGGATTCCCAGTGACAGGAAAGGTCTCTGAAGTGGGATTTGAGCGGGCCCCAAACCCTCCCAACGTACATGCCTTCCCTAAGAAAGATGCCTCTCCTCCTCCTACTGTGTTTGTAGCTCTGCTCTGGGGCCAGTGAGAGCCCGGCGGGGTGGGGGAGCCACGCTCTGCTGTATGCCACACGCTCCTGGCCATGCCGATTAGCGGCAATATCAGGCTCTTGATATCCAACCGATACAACATCATTCTGCAGCCCAGCAGGCAACCAGAATTTGCAGCCATGGCAATAATGACAGCTGGGTCATTACACACAAAACCAACAGTCTGTTAGTGTTTACTGTGATTTTTAAGCAAATTCTTTTTTTACTGTATTGGTGCCTCTTTTTGTGTGCAGCGTGTGTTCTCTCTTTCAAATCAGGAATATTCTTCACAATAGTGACTATCAAATCTGTATTGCCATCTGACCATTGGAAGGTGGTGGTTTTTCTTGGAGTTTTTTTCTTTGTTTTGTTTTCACACTCAGTGGTTAGGGTTTGCCCAGAGTGATTCTTTCACAGGCTACACTTGGCTAACCGAGAAACTGAAATGAACACTAGGACTTGTTTTTAGTAAAAGCATTTGGAAATTTGAATGAACTGTGCACAGGCAATGTGGCAGGCAGGTGATAAATCTCAGTGAATACTTGTGAATGATGAATACTCTTTTTTAGGAGACTTATGGCTTCTCAGTGGATGTCCTGGTTTTGGCCAGGCCAGGTCTGTGGATATCCTACAAGAATCATTGGACACATTGTTGAGAGCATTTTGCATGTGCCTAGAACTAAAAGTAGATTTTGACTTAAATAATGAAATCTTCAAGCTAGATTAATGCCTATTTTCTGGGAATGCTGGAAAAAAAAAAAAAAAAAGCGCTTTCTGTATTCCACCCTGTAGTTTTTTTAAGTGAATATCAGATACAAAGCTGTAAAGTAATATACAGATCAGATCAAATATCTGATCACCAAATATAGCAGCATTTGATAAATGAAGAGACAGAAAGTAAGAGCAAAGAGAAGGGACCATAAGCAAGCTAAAGGCTACCTGTAGTCACATTAGAGTCTGGATTTACTTCAAAACTTTATTAAAGAGAATAAAACCATAAAATATAAATAAGGCAGTAAAAATGAACTTCTAAGGATTATTTGGAACCTCTAAAAGAGCGAAAGAGAATTCTTAAGAAGTCTCTGTTGAGCACAAGACTATTTAAAGATATTCTGCCCAAGGATAGCTTTAGTCTTCCCCCATTTTCTGACTTTCTGTCTGTCTGTCTTGCATAATGTTCTGAGTATTTGAAAACAGGCATGTTTGGAAAAAATTGAAGCATTTTCTAAATAATAATTGATGGGGCTTGTCTTTTAGTGCTATAATTTTCTGTGGCCTGGATTTCTGGTCACACACCGTGGCTGCTTTTTGTGGAGGCAAGTAACTATCAAATCAGGTAGCAGGGCTTGCTTTGCACATGGAAGAATCACTGGTCCTGGCTTTCCTTCCCCTTACCTTTCCATCTTTGATTCAAGATTGAAATGTATCAGACCGTGAAGGAATGGTGTCATGTTCAACTTCACTTTGTTGTAATTTTTCTCTCAAGTGTGTTATGAGTTCTGTTCCTTATTAAAAAAAAAAAATAATAAAAAATCTGAATCCATGCTGGTTCCATGTGAGTTCATGACAGATGTAAGGAGCAAAGAAAAATGTGACTGCAGGAAACAGTTGTATCATTTTACCTGTGTGTTGTTGATTTAGATGTGACTTTTTTTTTGACTGTTCCTCCAGCAATACAAGATATCTCAGAATAAGGGGAATAACTCCTGATCATAGTACTATTTCTGAAAAGATCTAGTTCGGCTGGGTTGTGTGCAGCAGCTACAACACTCATATACTTTGCCAAACCAGTGTAAGCGCCCGCAGCATGTGGTGGGTAGTAAATGAAGGATTACAAATTCGTCTGCAAGGAAGTTACTGAAAGTAAAGTAGCTAACAGAAAGATCTTCTAGCACTCTTGAAGTATTCTGTTTTCCTAGGGAATTAGTGCAAAAGAACTCATTAGCTGAAAATTCCTATTGTTTCTTAATACCTTCTCCATGTTCATGGACTTGAGCTTGAAAAGGCTGTGCCAAAGTCCATTGAAATCTTTCCAAGGGTAGAATGGGAATACTAGGAACATTTCCAGGTTCACATGGGACATCTTTTTCCTCTTTCTTCTCTGTTTGCAGTTCATGAGTTTTCTGTGAGCCTTAGTTAAACTGTTAAAATAGGAAACTCTGATTGAAGAACAAAAAAGATGCAGCAGATTGGGGGTGGGCACCCTGTGAAGTCTGTGGGAGTTTTGCAGTGTGAGTATGAGTCTGTCCTTATTAAATCACCTTATTGTGGATTTTTTTTTCAAAATGTAGAATTTTGATTAATAATGTTTTGCACAAGTGACTTAATAAAAGCTTCTATTGATGCATTTGGTTTGTTCTTTGGGTTTGTTTTGGGTTTTTTTTTTGCTGTTTTTTTGTAGCTTTCCATTTCTGCTACAGGGAGTTCAAAGTATTTATCCTGCAAGGTGCAGCTTGATTTTCACAAGTAGTAGTATTATCACTAAAGGACGTTTGAAGAGTTTTGGTGTTCTGTCATTTCCCCTGCTCAAACATAGTTGCAAGAAAGGTCTATTTTTGCTTCAGTCTTCTCATTACAGCTTCCTTGCCAGTCACACGTACATATGTAACAAAAATGCCTCCTTCATTTCCCCTGAGTGGTACCATATGCTGACAAAACCATATTAAATTCACAAGCCAGATTTCATTGGCTATTTGCCCTCAACTTTGAAAGTGATTTGTTAATAAATACTCCTCAATGCCACTTCTTTCAATCTGCTCCACCTCTCCCAAGGTAGCCAGTAAATACAAAATTTAGCTCTCAACCCAGAGGGCAGCCTCGGGTCAACTGCTTGCAACAATTGCATGATTCCTAAGTTAATTACCAGGCAAAATCTCACGGATCGCTGCAGAAATGTCTTTTCCTAGGCGTGTTTTTCTTCTTTTCATTTGCCCCTGCTCGCTTTCCTCCATAAACAGCATGCAATCACTCTTTGCAGTCCAGACCCTGCTGCTCTTTTAGGAGTTTTCAGGCCCAAGTGCCCAGAGCCAGGAAGAGTTGACATTTAAAAGGTCTTGACATCGTTCAGGGGATTTTACCCAGTGTCAGACAAGCACAAGCAAACTCCATAATGGGGCCGTTGTACCCTGCCGTTCCGATGTTAGCTCTGCTTCACATTACTGCAGCCCCCTGCCTGACAGCATGGCTCAAAAGGTCACGGGTTCAGTGCTGGTATTATTTAGACTGAGGCCTGCTATGACTTAATAGAGAAAAGAAATCTTCATCAATAGCACACAAATGCGTGGGCTGAAGGGAAAATAATTTGAATTAAACCGGGTCCCAGGTTCTGACTGTGTGCAGATTGCTTGTGCAGTGGGTACTTTCCTCAGTCTTTTCTACAAAGTTTGTTTGGTCACACGTTCCTGTGGGCTGGTCACGTAGAGCAGGCTGCAGCCAGAGCTTGCTCCATCCTTTCTTTCCCCAATTGTTGGGTAGCCCTTCCTTTCACACCAGTTTCCCTTCACTTCCTATCTGACTACTCGCTTTGTCTCCTCATCAGGCCTTTCACGCTGTCCCTCCTGGCTGGAACAGCCTCTCCCTTCATACATGCCAAATTCCTTTCCTCCTCACAAAACGTCTGAAACCGTGGCTGCCCAGCGCAGCATTCGGCGGGAGTGCCACTAACACCATGCCTGTCTCTGCCTGGCACCGCCTCTTGCTCTTTCCTTGCAGGTTCAGCAGGGAGAGCAGCTGTCACTTCTTCATCGTGCCCTGCAAAAACATTTCTATACCTTATTGCACAGAGCATTCGCAAAGTGTTTTCTCTTAAATCACGTGCTGAATAAGAGGATTACTTGGGTTATTGAATTTGTGATTAAGCAGCCCAGAATCTGTCCCTAATGCATGAAACAGCAATGACTGCACCCTGAAGGATAATTTCAAAAGTCTCACGCTAAAGAAACCATACCTTTTACCTCCTGAAGTGCCCCAGGGCAGATGAGTTAGTGTTAACTATCTCTAGCAGTCTGACAGGCTAAGAAAGATCCCTTTCCATCTCTTCCAACTTTTTTTTGTTTTAGGACTTCTTGATTTGCCATTTCTAAGATTAAAGTCTCATCATAGTCTTCAATCCTATCCCTGGTGCTTGCTAGGAACCGTATTTGTGAGAAACAGCATGGAAAAATAACTGGTACTTGTGGCAATGGATGCCTGGTAGTTACCCCACCTGCCATCGAGTGCTTCTTTATTCACAGCTTTGGCACCACAAAGCATGCCCGCGACACCTAGAGTTGCATCAGCTCAGAACTGAAATCCGCAGGATATGAGAATACAAGGAAGAGGCACGGTACATAAATCCAGGCTCAGAGAAATCAAAGCTGGCTGCAGTTTGAGTAGGAGCATGACATTCAGTTACCTGCATTGCAACCTATGACAGAAATAGTGCAAATAGCCATGTTACAAGACAAACGAGGGAAATAAATAGTAAGTTCTGTAGTGGATTTGCATGAGCTGCTTTAGGAAAAAAACAACCCACCCAATGAAAAAAAACAGTAAAAAACCCACCTTTGCCACTTGTTTGTGTCTACCGGAGTTTTCTGAAGCCTTTGCTTGTGTTTTTTATGTCTGTAGTGATAACCACAGTAAAGGTATGGGGTGGGTTGGACAGATGTAAGAGGTGTGTTGGTAATGCCCTCCTACAGATGCTAACTCATCTTGCCACGGTAGACTGGCGAAAAGAGGCTTGCAACTGATGACGTTTTGGAGGTTGAGTCTAAAAGCTGCTGGAGGTTTCAACTAAGAGATGGGCATCCCCAGGGTTCACTGATTTGACCTGAGGATTCTTATCATTTATGAGACTCAGATCTTTAGCTTGATGTTTATGCGGTTTGTGCTTTTACCCTCCCCGGCAGCTTGTGCTGGGGTGGGAAATAGCAACATGGGAAGGCCTGAAAAATGCATTAATTAATTCTGCATTTTCTTGACAGCAAGACCTTCTTTTGTGATTTAGGAAACAAAAATTAACATGGAAATTGTATAAAGTCTTTTGTGGGGATTTGTTCTGCGTCCTAGCATGTTCTCCAAAGGATAACACATTGCGTGCGGGCAAGCACCGCTGGATTGCATCCAGCTCTTTACTCCTCCTCACCACCCGCAGCTGGAGCTAGTAGGCAGGCTGTGCAGCAGGTGCACTGTGCTGGATCTCGGTTTGAATCAGGCTGCTTTCCTTTTTAATGAATCTTGTTAGTGAAGTGTTTTATTTTATTTTATCTTTTCATGAGGAGGAACACTTGACTTGTTGTTATGAAGCAACATGTCATTAATCCATCTGATTGCTGGAACCTGCTCAGTAAAATACATGGCAATAGTGAGAATAACAGCAGTGTAGGGCTTGGTGTTTGAATGCTTATGCACACATACAAAAGCTTTAATAGACCAGCTACAGGAATCAAGTGGCATCTGAGCTACATGTCTCCATTTTTCTCAGGCTACTTTAACAGGTGTACTACGCAGGGAATTTCATTTGCGTGGCTGTGCGCCACTCCAAGGTGTAACAGCCACACTCTACTTAGGCTCTCTGTCACCTAAAGTTAACTGAGCATGTTTAAATGTTAATTAAATTTTGCAAAACCTTTTGCAAGGTTGGATTATTGTGGGTGGTATAACTTTTCCTTTTTCAACAAATACATAGGCTGAGATTAAGAAGTTTACTGGGGGGAGACATGTAAGGAATCAATGAGGTGATAAAAACCAAAAAGCTTGTCTTTGAAACTTTTCTATAGCTACTGGGTATATCCCAGCAGCTATACAGGCAGGCTGGAGAGTATCAGGCATGACAAGCTACGCAGTAATTTAAAACCAGAGAAAAAGACAATAGAAAATCAGAGGAACGGGCAAGCCCCACCTGCCATAGATCCCCTTCTTTTGGTTCTTCTAAAGTTGAAGCTAAATCCATTTAGTCTAATTAATTAATGTAAGTAATTTAGCTTAATTAATTACTAACCTAAATATTGATTCCAGAATTTTAAAATCAGCTTGAGGGCAATTTTAACCTGATTAAGGTCTACATTTGTACAAACATTGGCTGCAATACTATTCCGGAAAACTAGTTTAACCATTCCAGAAGTGTTTCTTGATGACCCTATTACAAGTACAGATTTTGAAACATTTTTGTAAAACATTGTCGTTTAGGGGAAAGAGTTTTCTCTCTTTTATTTGGCAAAATTGCTTTAATAGGAATTTTGACCAAGTAAAGATTAGTGGAGATCACAGGATCATGAGCACAACGATGCTCATGAGCTTTGGGTTCCTTTTTTTTTCTCTATTTACTTTTTTTTTGTCCAGTTGAAATGTTTAGAAGCACCTGAGTCTGATTCTCCTGTATATCTGGTTACTCACAGAGATCAAATAATATCTAAGGGGGAAAAAAATAAATAAAGAACAAGGAACATAGTTAATTTGCATGTTTCTTCCATTCTGCAGTATAATATTTTGTCTTCATTGGTATTATTTTAAAACTAATTTAAAAAAAGCCAAACAATAAACAACCACACCCCCCAGGCCCCCGCCCCAATCCAAATGCTAAAATGAATCGGGGCACTGCAAAAAGAATGTAATTCTTTAAATTGCAGTTGTCCTACCAAAAGCATCCATGTCAGTACTGTTTTTCTTACCGTGAAGATCCTTGTCACCCAGAGGACAAGTTACCCAAATGCTAGTTGGATTTAGCCATGAATTTCCATTGCTAGTGTTCTTGAAAATACACTAGACCCAGTTCTGGGAGGGTCTGAGTAGTCACAGTTTCCTAAGCCAGGCAGGGAGTTGTGCTGAGTGCATTTCTCACTTAGATAGGTTCCTAGTCAACTCATTCTCTTCTGCTTGAGGTGGAATAAAACCTTCTTAGCCTGTGGGTCAAATGTGCCGCTGGCCAGCCTGCCTAGCAGTGCTTTTCTGTCTGGCAGCAAAAACCAGTCTTAACATTGCAGAGTTGTGTCCTAAAATCCCCTATCTCCAAAGGAACTAGGTATTTTTTCCCATCAGATATTAAATGCTTGCAGTGCTGTTCAGCAGAATGAAAGCAAACTTACATGAATATTATGACACATGGACTGTATTTTCATAAAATTAAGATCACAAGGTAATTTATGACTAGTTCCAGCTAGAGCAGCTGCTTTTCTTTTCTTTTCTCTGTAACCTTTGATATGCAAATAAACATTTCAGGCACTAGAAATCTGCCTTATTATAAAAATTGACCTGTACCTATTCATCCCGAAGTTTATGCTCATTTTTAGCTACCTCTGTAGATAAACTCTACACACAATTTGCAAGCTGAACTCCTTCTGCAGTACGTGATTATAAATGTTGAACCTTAGAAAAGGGTACGCGTGCTTTTGGAGAGAGCGCCTACCCTGGCAGACCCACCACACACGGTGTCTTTAGCTGCACGTGTCATACCTTCTCCGTTCAAAGCCCCTTCCCCAGTACCCGTTATACAGCTATACCTCACAGCTGCTTACATCCAAAGGCACTGCACGATTATTGGGAGTCTGTATGTATTTCCTGAGCCCTTCCGTGTGCGATGAGTGATAAGCAAACAGTGAAGCGGGGTTTTCTCAGAGGTGTCAGAACTGCACAAAATATCCTCCCCAGTCCACTGGGTATCCATCCTCCGAGCTTAAGAAGTAAGAAATTACAATAATAAAGAAATGAAGTGTTAGGTAGTGGCATGGCAACCTTCCAAGTAGTTATGATAAACCAGCATTGTTCACTGCTTGGGAAGTTAAACAGAATTATGCATTGTTCTAAAGCAGCTGGGGAGTGGTTCCCCAGGCTGTTTCTTACAACAGTATTTTAAGGAGGTATAATGCAATCTAGTATCGCTTTTAATTAAATTAGCCTAAAAGGCAAAAGGCATGTGCTTGCTAATTTTCTGAGCCGCAGCTGAAAAGTAAACATTGCCAAGGTGAGGGCAAAATAGCAGCTTTTGGGGAACAGTGTTTTTGTAAGGGAGAAATCTTTTGTCTGAATATTTTTTTCATTATAAACTAGACACAAAGCAATTTTTGCATTAAGCACTTTAAATAAGTGGTTTATCGTTACAGCATATTAATTTCAAAGTTGTTCTTCACTATCTTTGCTTCTTGTTGTGGGCACTGAATGGGAAATCTCAGATAAGGCACTTTTAGTCGTAGCACTTCCTGGGAGGTCACAGGCATGTCCAGTTCTGGGCTCCTCACCATAAGAAGGACATTGAGGTCCTCGAGCACATCCAGAGAAGGACAACCAGGCTGGTGAAGGGGCTGGAGGGCAAATCCTATGTGAATCAGCTGAGGGAGCTGGGGATGTTTAGTCTGGAGAAGAGGAGGCTGAGGGGAGACCTTATCACCACATACAACTACCTGACAGGAGGTTGTAGATAGATGGGCGATGGTCTCTTCAGCCAGGTGACAGGAGATGGGACAAGGGAAAATGGCACAAAGCTGAGTCAGGGCAGGGCCAGATTGGACATTAGAAAAATTTTTTTTACTGAAAGAGTTGTCAGGGCCTGGAACAGGCTGCCCAGGGAGGGGGTTGAGTCACCTTCCCTGGATGTGTTTAAAAAAAGGGTAGATGAGGTACTTAGGGATATGGTTTAGCATAGGATGGGATTGGTTGGACTTGATGATCTTCTAATGTCTTTTCCAACCTTGTGATCCTGTGATTCTGTGATCTGAGTGAATTGTGGACATTTCAATATATACAAAGTATACACGTCCATTGTGTGCGTGCTGTTCAAGAAGTGACTTTTGGAAATGAAAGCATCTCATTCGCCGCGTCTCTCTTGTCCCCATCCTTCAGGTCCATCGGGATGCAAACTAGTTGCTATATTTGCTTAGAATGGAGGAAGGGATAAAACAAGGCAACGTAAAAACTGAAAGCTGGTGAGCTCTTTTTAGGTAGCAGGAATTCAGTGGCAGTCTGCTGAACAGCCCACAATGCTTGAGGAGGCCACTAACCTTCCTACACATTGTGGAGCTTTCATCCTCCCTACCTACTTTTAGAGGACATCCTGTGGCTCTGGCTTGTAGTGGCAAGAATTTCCCATCTGATGAACTGTAGTGGGGGAAGAAAGAATTTCCTCAGCCCTTCAGTCATATCTTTGGCCAGTGGGGACGCTGATTGATTTGCTGTGTGCAGAAAATACAGCATATTTTCAAGCTCTTAGCCACAAAAATGAGCAAAGGTCTTAAGTGCCTTTTAAAAAAGGTAACTGCACGGTGGAATTTCCTGTACCTTTAGCATCTGGATCCCCTTCTTAGCTAAGGGTACTGGGAAGATACAGATGCTTGAACCCTTGGTATTTTCTGTAAGTCTTCTACAAACTAGGACTAATCTGAAGTCCTTCCAAGTTGATACAGACTATCCCAGTTGCAGTTTCAGCAGGTTTTAGGTAAAGGGGGGTGTGTGTCTTAGACTGTTTGCATACACTAGGGATTATTTTTCTCCTTAACCTCTAATGTTCATTGATGAACATTACTTAGTGTTCTACTGGTGGTGGTGGGTTTCATTTCTAATTTAAAGATGCATTCAGGAGACATTTTCCAATTTTTGCATGAAAATGGAGCCAATTCATTTTAATTTTTAAATGTGTAATATTCTTATGAGTGAGGTTATGTCTTGGGGATCCTTTGTTTTCTCCCTCTTTCCTCACTCTTTTTCCAAGCTCCTATAGGGTGCTTATCAATTTCTAACTTGATAATTACACCTTAAATTATTCCCACTCCAGCTTTTAGCTACATAAGGAATTAATATGATCATCACTGCAAAGTTCACTTCCATTCTTCTCTTGCATATTTCATTGCTCTAAATCTAAGGATTCATATTTGCTCCAGTGAAAGTTCGCTGGTGTGACGAGAATCATGTATGTATGTCAGGGAAGAAAATTTTTGTCAAGGAGGGAGGGAGGGAGATGGTATTTCTAGACTTGTTCTCTAATTATATCTGTTGCAGAGAATCACTTAGTTTTTATTTCTGTCTGCACAACTACATATTTATGGACTGGTGTACAAAACCACAAGGCTCATTTATACAGCACTTATGTTTTCCCTCAATAATAGGAACAGCATTATTATTGACTTGATGATTTTTGCTTTCAAGTGCTTTTATTTCTCTTATTGCTTAGCTGCCATTCATTGGTTTCCTGCTGGTCCCTGATGTGAAAAAAATAGAAGAGAAAATGCTAATTGGAGACCAATTTGGTATCCAAAGCTGCCCAATAGCACTTTCTCTAATAACACATGGGTATTATGGGTTGAATATTTCATATAGTAAGTCCGAATAGTAGAGATTAATTTTCCCTGTTTTTTACCGTATCAGAGAATCATGCTCTGAGATGACAGTGTAGTAAGTGATAGTATGGGTGTTTGGATTGTCTATATGTACCTGCTGTCATCCTGGTATTGACACTTGGAAATAAGTGAAAGATCTGCATGCAGCAATTAATCCACAGATAAAGATGAGAACTAGTGCTCTCCAACCATGAGGAAGGCAGGCATATGCAGGGTGTGTTGGGAGGGTGTTCACAGTAGAGGCAGGGAATGTCTCAGAGCTAATGATCAAGGCACAACTCAGTGACAGAGCAATGCCTCTTATGTAGTAAGTATCTTACTCAGGAAGGTGAACTGATGTTGGGGCATCTGAAATTGAAAAAAGAATGTTTAGATCACTAAGAGACTGAAGGCTTGTCTTACAAGAAGGATGAAAAGGCTTGGCTGGCTAGCAGAATGAAGTATCTGATTGCTCTTTGTAATCATGAAGGAAAATGCAAGCCACAGAAGCAAAAAGACAATGTAGAAAGAAGATTAAGTGGCATAATGAGGCTGTGAATCATGGTTTGGACCCAGAATCAGCTTTCCCTCCAGTGTAGGAAATAGAGTACTGAAAGTCCAGGACTGAATGCACCTATGGGAGATCTCAGTGTGGTGAATGGGACTGTGTGTCCTGGCTGACTGCAGTGGAGGGGAGACTTGCCTCAGGAATGGGCAACATGAGTCCTCTAGACCTGTTTACCAAACAGTAACTGTAATTTCCATTAAAAAAATCACCTGTGTTCGCTTCAGCTTTGGCTAAGCTCTCCTCTGTTTCCTATCATTGTGATGAACAGAATTAGGAAAGTGTGTTGGGAAGGATAGTCTCAAAAAAACCCAGTAACAACAACAACAAAACCACCTGATGGTTTTATTAACCACCTCTCTAAATCAGTGCATCTCTTCAGTTTGTGTATGTTTATACATGGACATGCTTAAGTTATTTAGCAACTAGGTGGGTCCTCTTACTGTGACTTTTATTAGGCTTGATGTGTTTCATTTTCTACCAAAATAATGCATTTACTACTTTAATTGCTTTGTTTCCCATGTTTTCCTCTGTTAATAATTCTTTCTTTGTCTCTTGAATTACAGCTACGAAATGCAAGAGGCAAATCGCTGACTCACTGTTAGAATTCACCACAAGGCTGTAAAGGTTTGCAGAAATGCAAGCCCAGCACTGCAAAAAAATAGATATTCTTAGGTAGTCCACTGCCTTGAGTGCCAAAGAAACTAAAGTTATTTTGGTTTTTTCAGGTCTTTGTTGGCAATGTTTCTTTCATGCTTAAAGCTCCCCACATTCATTCATGCTTTTGTCACCTTCAGACTTGTTAATGCAACCTTGTGGTTACATAAGACAGCCACTATGAAATTTCATCTGTTATTGAATGCATATAAATATTTCACATGTGGAGCATATTAAACTGATGTTTCAGGAGTTCTGCTGGCTAAGGAAATTTTTGCTTGCATTTATTCATTTGTTCCTTTTCATGGATATTTTTGGGTGCTAGTTTTCGTCCTTAGAAATGACTGAAGGTACTTGTTTGAGTCACCTCTAATTTTCTGGGGGAAAAACCTCCTGAAATCTCCAAACCTTTTCTCTCTGTACTCTGAAATCTCCAGTCAAAGACATTTTCTGAAGGATCTCATGTTCCTTTCCTCCCTTCTCTTTCTCTCTCTTGCCTCTTCCCTCACACATCAGCAGACATAAAAGCCCTTAGAAGATTTTCAGCAGTCAGCAGAGCTGGCAACACATCCCAAAGCACGCTTCCAGCTATCAGTAAGTTGTGTTGGACTTTCCAGATCACAGTAAATAGGGGTTGGTAACGGAGTTTAAGTAGGGAGGTTGGGTCACTATTAGACTGGCAGCCCTACCAACAGAAGCCGCTGTGGCTTTTCTATAACCCAGTTGCACAAAATCTTCTATTTTGACATGCTGTCGTGTAAGGCTCCATATGAAGTCATTGGACCATGATTCCTGTCAGACCAGGTCACTTAAATTCTCTCAATCTTAATTTTCCCTCCTATAATATACAGCTAATAGCAAACCTTGGAGTGTTCTACCCATCAGGATAGCTGCAGGTGGCATTTGTGTTAGCATAACATGGACTTCATTGTGCAGAAGAGGACATGGGAAGAGTAAATCATTCACTAGGGAGGGAGGGGGGAAGGATGATGTGGCTTCAGAAGTATAAGTTTTGGAGAGCCTAGGGGAGGAGAGGGGAAAGGAAGATCCCCTCCCCTCCCCTCCCCTCCCCTTCCCTTCCCCCCAAAAAAGTCTCATCAACAGCTGTCTAATGGTTTCTGAGTGGTATGAGGTGAAGCTAATGGCCTCTTGCCCCTCTTCTAGTTTCCAGGCAGTGATGGTGATTTCCATTTAATGAAATATATTCCTTAGGGAATAAACAGCATGATAAGACAGCACCTGAACCAAAGTGTTTTTGAAGACTACTGGTTGTAGATGTTCAGAAACTGTCAAATATTCAGGCAGAAATCTGTGCCCCAGTCTCTTCAGTTCTGTTGCATGTTGCAACTTGGGTCCTGGTTCTTAGACCTTGTTGTGATGCCAGTGCATTCTTGCCCAATGTCCACTTGCATATTTTCTGGTCTCTTAGCCTCCTGGTCTCCCTCCTCAAGTGGACAGGGGAGAGAAGATATAATAAAAGCCTGTGGGTCAAGATAAGGAGAGGATCGTTCACCAATTACCATCACTGCCAAAATGGACTCAACTTGGAAAAAAATTAATCTAATTTATTACTCAGCAAATCACAGTAGAGTAGTAAGAAATAATACCAAATCTTAAACCAAAACACATTCCCCCTATTGTTTCTCTCACATCTTCTCACTCTTCTCTCTGGCTGCTGCTAGATTTTTTTTCGCCTTCTTAACTATATTATCCCAGAGGTGCCAGCACCATTGCTGATGGGATCAGTCTTGGCCAGTGGCAGGTTCATCTTGAAGCTGTCATGCATTGGATCTATCAGAGGGGAAGCTTCTAGCAGCTTCTTGCAGGGACCACCCCTGTAGCACTCCCTGATGACAAAAACTTTCCCATGCAAACCAATGCAACTAGACATCCAAGAGTCCACTAAGGAAGAAACCTATAGAGAAGCTGCAGCTGCAAGGAGAACTTCAGGTGACTCTTTCATACTTCCTACAGCCAAATCCAATTAGCCACGAGCCATAAATTTACAGGAAATGAGGTTCATTAATCTTTCAGTCTAGGAAGCTACTTGTTTTTCATGGATTAGCACTACAAAGACTAACCTGTGGCAGAACTGTGTGTAGAATTAGGCTAAGGATGGATCTGTTGGAGAGCAGCTTAGGTGAGAGGGACCTGGGGGTCCCAGTGGACAGCAGAATGATCATGAGCCAGCAATGTGCCCTCATGGCCAAGAAAGCCAGTGCCATCCTGGGGTGTATTAGAAAAGTGTCGTGGTTTCACCCCGGCTGTGAGCCGAGATCCACGCAGCTGCCTGCTCCTTAAAGTAAAAGAGCAGGGGAAGAGGGAAAAAGGGGGAACAAGGGAAGGGAAAAGGAAGGGGCAAATAACTCCAAAACCAAGAAACTAAGAGGCCCGTGGGTTGGGATAAGGATAGTTTACTAAGAGAACAGAAAGATAAAATATACCAATGCTAACAGGACTTTAGAGCAAAAGAATATGAAACTATTGATCCCCAATGCAGTTTCTCCCCGACCCACACAACTCAGGCCGTACCACCCAGAGCTGTCCCGGAACCCGACCGTCCCCCCAAGAAGCACGTGTCCCGCCACCGCCCCTCTTCTTCCTCCCCTCAGCCCCCCGTTATCCTGGGCAGGACGTAATTGGCATGGAATACTCTCTTTGGCCCATCTGGGTCACCTGTCCTGGCTTCGCCCCCTTTCTCATGAATAGAGAAATACGAAGAAGCTGAGAAAGTCCTTGACTGTCTGACTGCAACTAAGAACATCAGGGTGTTATCAGCACTGCTTTCATTTTAACTCCCAAACACAGCATTCCATCAGCTGCTACAAATGAAGTTAACTCTATCCTGACTGAAACCAGGACAGAAGGGTATGGTTAATAGGTGGAAAGAGGTCCTTCTCCCCTCTACTCTGCCCTAGTGAATCGTAATCTGGAATATTGTGTCCAGTGCTGGGCCCCTCAGTTCGAGAAGGACATAGAACTCCTTGAAAAGAGTCCAGCGCAGGGTCACCAAGATGGTTAAGGGAGTGGAACACCTTCCTTATGAGGAAGGGCTGAGGGAGCTGGATTTCTTTAGCTTGGAAGAGACGGAGGGGTGACCTTTAATGTTTATAAATATGTAAAGGGCCAGAGTCAGGAGGATGGAGCCAGGCTCTTCTCAGTGATGTCCAATAATAGGACAAGGGGCAGTGGGTGCAAGCTGGAGCATAGGAGGTTCCGTGTGAACATAAGGGTAAACATTTTCACTGTGAAGGTGAGGGAGCACTGGCACAGGCTGCCCAGAGAGTTTCTGGAGTCTCCTTCTCTGGAGACATTCAAAACCCACCTGGACATGTTTCTGTGTGACCTAATCCAGGTGATCCTGCTCTGGCAGGGGGGTTGGACTAGGTGATCTTTCGAGGTCCTTTCCAACCCCAAACGTTCTGTGATTCTGCCCCTCTTTGAGCCTGTTTAAGTTAGAGGTTCCTGAAAACCCCAGTCACAGCAGAGGTGCATGATGAGGTCAGAAGCTCAGCCTTCATAGAAAATACAGTTTTGACATGGACCTAACATAGAGTTTTCAGAGACAGCTATCAACTGTTTCACTGAAGTCTTCATCCCTTTCTAAGAGAATCAAAGACCACAGCAATGAGGCCAAGGGAATTTTATTTGCACAGCACTTCAGGTACATACTTAGTGTCTAAATTAGATTATTTTGGTGATCAGTTTCCAACACACCTTTGGTCTAACTGTTGCTTAAAAACTAACCTTTGGATGCTTCTGGCAGCTTAAGACATGATTACATAAACATATACAACTTGCATAATGCAAGATGTGGCAGAGACCCCTCATTTCCGACTGACTGGAGAATACCATCCTGAATTTTAAACCTATGTCAGGCTGCACTTCCCATCTGTAGAATGCATTTCCTTAAAATAATATTGCATTAACTTGTGCATGCACACTTTCAGGGGAAAGCTGGAAAATATCCCTGTGTCCCTAATATTATCCAGTAACAGAGCAGGCTAATTACTCTTTGGTGCAGTCTCACCTTACAGAGTCTTCTTAATTGTTTTAAAATTGGTTTGCTTGCTTTTGAAATGCTCACTAGTGAAGAGGGTTAGCTCCCACCCTAGACCCCGCTCTACTAAATTGGTTGAGCATGTGATGAAGTGCTTTTCTTCATTGGACTTTTAACGCTCAAATACATAAACACAAGTCTGTTTCCAGAGGTGAATAAAATGGAATGCTGTGGCAGGTGATGAGACGAGTATCTACAGCTTTAAGATGAATATGATACTGTTTAATTCATACTTAAGTCAGAAAGCATTTGGAACGATCGGTACATTAATGAAATGATAATTCCATGCAAAAAGTCTGACCATTATTTTTCCTGAAAGAGGCCACAGTATTGGCCACATATCTTTATAGGGCTCTTTAAGAATGAATTATTGGCAACTCTCTTTATATTTGAATTGCATTCCTCTGATCCCAAGTGAAAAACAAGCCTAAAGAATGATTACAATAAGCCATCACTTTCCATAGCAGAACGCAATGTAACTTGTACTGAAACATCTAATATGCAGAGCCCCTTTCCAATGAACTTTACATACCAATTTCATTAGCAGGTGGAATAGGGCAGCGATGCTAAATGAGTAAGGATTTATCCTTTCAATCTCTTCTCTATCTGATATTTTGCAACCTCAGTGCAACACTTTAACCTCATGATTCAACTGTAATGATGTTGTGCATTCCTCAGAGATATGTTTAATCTTTTTACTTAGATAAGTTCTTGGCTTAACATTACAGTATCAGACATGTTGAACAGAAGGAGAATGCATTTAACCTAAATGGCATTATCAGGAGGAGTGTCTCTTTGGCCTAATATTAACCAAAACGGTTAGCAGGATTAATCGCTTGTCTGTGCTAGCTAGCAGACATTTGAAGTATGCCGTTCAGATCAACACAAGCCTAACCCCACTGCCTAATGAAGCCAGTGATATTTCAGGTAGAGGGGAATTAGGCCTATTGACTACAGTCACCTTTCTTTTATTTCAAAAAAAACCCAAACTTTTTGACTTTTACATCCCTGTAATGGCATTGCAGAAGATAATGGAGCAGTGTGGCACAGACAGGGTCTTACACGTTCAGATTTGAACTACTTATTTGGTCCTTATTGGTCTCTGAGCGAGTGCTCTGATTTTCAGAAGTACCAAATGCTCCCAGTTCCCTGCACAAGAGGTACCGTTCAAGGATATTTATATCACCACTATTTTCTTGTGGTGGGATGGCTCTTAAGAGTATACAAATTAGACTAAAAGTCCTGACAGCCAAACTGGATCCTGTCCTTAAAAATGGCCAAGAATAGAGAAGTATATGAACAAAACACTCACAAAAATATGCTTCTTCCAGAACAGCATCCTGTCTGTTATCTACTGTGTCCCAACTTCTGCTTACACAGCCAAGGAATGGGTATCAGTGAAGATGGAATAAATAGGCTTCTGGCTCCTTTAATTTTAACCTGGATGGCTTTCAGGAAGAGGAACTTTGGTATTTCAGAGTCTACACCAAAGCAGACTCATTAGAGCCCACATTGAAACCGAAGGGCTGAACACCTTAAATGCCTCTTACGGAAATCAGAATTGAGAGCATGCTGAAAAATTACCCTTCCTCCTCTTGTGGATTGCTTGGGGAGGGCAGAGGGCAGCAGAGAAGAAATCATTCTTATTTTTGGCCAAGTCTTATTTTCCTTAAAAGCATATTTTGGAAGGAGATGCTGCTGTGCTTTTTGTACAAGCTAAAGCTAAATGTAATGATAATGAAGAAAAAAAAAATCATTGGCATAAAAATGTTTTGGCAGTGAAGAAAATCAGTCTCAAAAGTAGGAATATCATCAAGGGAAGGAATTTACGTGTTTAAGACTGTGTTTAATTACAGATTAAACAGATTAAATTAGTCATTTGGTGCAAGAAAAAAGGGGAGGAGGGGATGCTTCATGGGGTGGAAAAAGTACAGCAGTTTAATAAAATAGGAAGTTTCATCAGTATTCTATTATAATTGAAAGCATTTATTCTGTTGAAACCAGTTACGGCTTTGCCATTGAGTTTACAGAGATGAAGTGCAAGTCACTCTTGGTTAAAATGAAGGTGGAAAGACCGTAGATGAAAAGGAAGAGCAGCAAATAGGGCAAACACCTGAATCTGCAGGCATATTTTGCCTATTTCTGATTTCCATCAAGGGAAGGTTCTTTGGCAACCTTTTTTGAAAAATAATTACAAAAAGACAGAGCACTGGGCAGAATTATTGTAGTGAATCAGCTACTGCTTGGAAACTGGGAGTGAGAAGGAACACCCGGCTCAGTCGCTGATTTAGGTTTGGCTTTCAAGTTCTTGCTGCAACTCTCATCCTCTTGCTTCCTGCATTCACATATGTAGTATTGACCTTGAAGGAAGATGCATGTAGCATATTGTTGGTAGGAATATTATGTACTCCTGAAGGAGTTTGAGGAGGTAGGATCAAGGTTTTGGAGACCTCAAAAAGAAAAAAATCCTGCACAGTGCCCATGAAAGCTCTGAGGTAGTAGTTTGCTGGGACATGAGTTCTTCTGAACCAGTAAACACTTCAGGAAAGATGGAACTGAAAAACTTCCTTTCTGACATAGATCCTTCTGACATACATCTTTCTCCCCTTGTATCCTTTAAATTTTGTCCACTTTTAGGTCCCTCCTTTCCTCCTTCTTTTCCTTCCTTTTTCCCTGCTGTAAACTCTGTTCCAAATTAACTTTTCACTGTAGAACTAGAAAAATGGAAGCTTTTCTTTTGTTTTCTCCTAGGAGAAAGCCTTCAACAGAAATCAATATTATTCCTGCAGAGATGAGCCCATAGCAATGTGGTGTTCCAGTGCTAACTCAATAGGCAGAGTGCAGCAAGGGAATCTGGATGGTTCTATCCAAACAAACTTGCTCACCTGCTTGCATGACTGACTCAAATTGGGTGACCTGCAGAGGTGAAACAATAGGAATGGTTTCTCAAAGTCTGCATTAATTCTCAGCCCTTCTCAGGCTTACATCGGAACAACAGACATACTAATACTTATATTAATATATTTAGAAGGAAATGCTAGCAGTTCCTTAAAACAGTCTTAGTGCAGAGGTTCAAAAGTGAATAGTGGTAAAAACCAAGAGATGGTTTGCTTAACCTAAATATCTGCCCAGGGAGGTGGTGGAGTCACCGACCTTGGGGGTGTTCAAGGAAAGACTGGATGTTGTATTGAGGGATACGGTTTAGTGGGAGCTAGTAGTAATAGGTGAATGGTTGGACTGGATGATCTTCTAGGTCTTTTCCAACCTTAAAAATTCTGTGATTCTGTGATTCTGTGATCTACCCTGTAAGAAAGACCATAAAATTTAAGAATTTCAGCTTTCATATTTGGCAGCGTTTATTCACATTACTTTTACTGACCACCTCAGTGGAGTACTGCCTGCCCCTGGCTACGCTTTGTGAATGCACCTCACTGGACTAGGTGCTCAGCTCAGTACAGATCAGGATGGCTCTATTGCTATCTGTAAATGACAGTGATTTATACCAACCTGTGGGTCTGGCCTCTTAACAGGTCAAGGAGGATATGAAAGCTAGCTTCTGTCTGAAAATGGAGAGCAAGTAATTTAAAAACTAGAGATACTTTAACCAAATCCTGGAACTATGCCTAAAATAATAATTTCCATCCTGTGTTTGAACTTACACATCGATGAGTTACTTTGTGTTACTCAAAGCTTTACTTACACTCATTGCTGTGAGAACCCCTCCTATAATACACGCACCAAGTGACATAGATCACAGTCACATCAAAGCGGGTTAGACTTCAGAGAGGATAGACAAGAGGATAATTTGCACTTACATAGTTTCTTTCATCCAGAGAGTTCAAAAAGCTTGTATTCATTAGGTCTAAACACCACTCCTTACGGACAGGTAAGTGTAAGTACCAAAGCCACTTTACACACAGATAAATTAAAAGGTAAAAGAAAATAGAGACAGCATAATGCAATGTCAGTGACAGGAGGCGCACCAGTTGCCCAAACCATTGACTTCCATTAACCATTACAGTCTGTCCTATGTCCCAGCCTAAATCATTGCCCTTGAGGTGCCTCTGGCATGTGACTGACACTATATAGACCCTCCCACAGCAAATGCTGTGGGCAAGCCTTTCATCCAAATTGGAGGTCTGCTTTAGGGGCAGGTTATTTGTCAAATTGTCCTTGCTCTGTTCTGTGCATGGGGCAGCCAGATATCAAACAGATAAAAGCAGGCACTAAACAGTTATAAGGTATAGCTATCTTGGGCAGAAATATGAATGCTACGTGATTACTCTAGATCATTAGCAAAGCCATAAAGGGCAACCTTAGAGCCAAGAGGTAACTGGTACCTCTGACCTCACCAGTACACATGACTTTGTGGATGGTTTGTTGTGGATGGCTGAGTTAGAACAATCTGCATTCCACACCTCCTTTTGGGGAAGAAAACCAGGAACACACCTCAGTCCATTGTTTTGGTAGTTTATAGGTTCATATCTGTGCTGAGCAGTGCATGAACTCACAAACTGTCCAGTGCCTGAACAGAAGGGAGACTTAACACTAATTTATAGCAGGCTCCCTAAGTCCATCAGGGAAGAGTTAGAGTGGTAAAAACAGTCAGAGAAAGCATTAGCAGTTAACTCTTTGGGGCAGTTTCTTTAGTGAAGCTCAGCAAGATACTTCTTACCTAAATCCTGTAACTGGAAGGGCTCACAAGCCTAGGAAGAGGTTACCACGCCTTTCACCTCAAGGTCAATAATTGCATCTGGCTTCAAAGTAAACACTGAACACACCATTACCTCTGACAGCTGCTGGTAGCTCTTTGTTGGATAATCTAGAGTAGGTGTCAACTTTCTGGTAAATAAACATCTAGGTAAACAGCTATTTAATGTTGTTAACCCCTCTCTGGAGAATAGAACCATAGACTCATTTAGGTTGGAAAAGACCCTTAAGATCATGAAGACCAACAATAAGCCTAACAAGACCAAGTCCAGCACTAAACCATGTCCCTACACGCCACATCTTTTAAATACCCCCAGGGATGGTGACTCAACCGCTTCCCTGGACAGCCTGTTCCAGGGCTTGACAACCCTTTTGTCAAAGAGATTTTTTTCTAATATCCCACCTAAACCTCCCCCGTGCAACTTGAGGCTGTTTCCTCTGTTTGCTTCTCACCTTCTGAAGATCAGTATTGAACACTGTGGTTGAATGGTAGTCTGATAGCATGGAGAGAGGTTGCCCCATCACTGCAAACATGCAACATCTTTGGGCTTCCAGGGAAGACTTGGGTTTCTAGGGTACCTTGTCTTTACATGGAAACCTTTCCAAAAAGTTTGCGTGTTGCAGGTGGAAGCCGATTGGTCTCTTTAGTGGGTGTTGATGTTTTTCAGGACCTCTTTAAATGAGAGCAGTTGAAAATAAGTAAAAAGAGAGACCAAATTTCAATGTGCGGGAGAGAAGGATCTTTTTTCTCTCAGGCTTTCCTGAATAACTTTCACAGTAAAGGCTCAGGTTAGCAATCTTCTGTATCCAAATTTTCCGTATGGGAAAATTCTTGAAAAATTAAGTTATGCTTATTGAACAAAGGGTTATTTATTTTCAGTTAAATTGGCAGTATAAATGCATAATGAAGTTTTGAAAAATGTTTTATCTGCTCTGGCAAGTCCTGCAAAAGGAAAACAAAGTAGAATAAAATGTGAAGTCATTTTCAGTTTCTATGTATACTTGCATAAATAGGGAGTGATCACACTTTCATGTCAGTACAGTTTCATCAGCACAGAATCGAGCAGAGGTAAAATTAGGTCCAAAGAACCAACTGCTTTTTCTTCTGCTGGCTTGTGTTCAAAGCGACATGGAAGCCATTGCTTTATCTCTGAACTGACACTACCATGAGTGAAAGCAGAATCAGAGCTAACCTGTGCTCACTTACGCTGGTGTCCGTGCAGTCAGGTTAGCTGGAATTTAGTTCCAGAGCTAAACTTGGCCAGATTTAAAGATGGAGCAAAACAGCATAACTCTGTGCTGAGTCTCCAGCAGAGTATCCTGTCCTTACAGTTCAAATTAGCCAATATAGGATACCTAAACTATTTGCTAAAGAGGTGAAAATCTGTTGAGAGGTGAAAATCTGTTGAGAACTCTGTGTGTGTGTGTGTGTGTGTGTGTAAGTGTGCAAATGACTGAAAACATCATGTAGCTAAAAGAGAGTTGATCTCTAGTTCATATGTAAATCTATGTACTTGTAAAATGTCAGGAAAACTTAATGTTCTCTCTCTTCTTTTTGTAATTCAGTTTCAAAGTACTGTCATGACTCTCACTCAGTGTAAATGCCTTTCTCCACCAAAGCTGCATGTTTTGTATTAAACAGTATTCAAATTAGATGCAAGAGTTGAAATAATATCGTAAGGTAATGGTTATTTTATCCACATTTTATCTCCTAGCTATAAATTTTATATGTTAGATTATACAACTCCCTATAGATCTTGGTATAAGAGATCTCAATAAATCTCAAACCATTCAATACAGAGGAAATTTATTTGTTATTTGTGTCATGTTTTATTAGTGCCCTGTAGTTCAATCCTGACACTGGAGAGATCGCTCCCTTTGCCAACAAGTAAGAAAAAAAATCTTTACAACTTTAATTTATGGTAACAATATATTTATTATTTTTATACTGTACATCTTAATTCACCAATCCAGGTATTCCAGCATATTTGTCTGAACATACCTCTCCAAATTCTTTGACATAGTTATATTTTATGCCACTGATATAGACTTTATAAATCAAGAGCGTTTAAGTTGAGTATGCATGGGGGAAGAAAAAAAAAAGCAAGCATGTAAAAGAAGATTTTATTTTCCCACATTGGAAGTAAAAGCCACACGGTAATGAGATGGATGGATAAATAGATAGAAATTCCCTTTACTTTTCAATCTCTGGATCCCGCATCTGTGTGGTACATTGTGCCAAATGCTACTCCTGTTTCTGCTGCTGTTGTGTCTCAAAATTGCTTTGTAATTCAGGAGCTATGCAGTCATCTCTAGCTCTTGGAATAAAAAGGTAGATTCAGTCTCTTGATATATATAATGGATATAAGTGTATTCATTTTCTTATTCTTATTCTGTAATGGATGAATGCAAAGGAAATCTGGCTTCTAGCTTGTGGAAAAAAGCAGTATTTCACCATTATCATATAAACAGAAGGCTACAGAGTAGTGCTGGGGGAACATAGGTGTGAAATACACTTCCATTGAAAGGGGGATTGGAGGAAAGAACCAAGCAGTACTTACAGCCTTTTTAAATTTGTGTCTGCAATGGGAAAGCAATTAAGACCATGTCAGCAGTTAGTCCTACCCACCCTTCTGGCCCCTCCTCTCAGGCCCTGAGTTCCCAGCTGCAAAAGTCTTCCACACAGGGAGGGATATCATCCCCATCACATGAGGATGTGTTGCCAGAGTCATGCAGTAAACCACTGTCATCATAATAAAACTTCCAGGTTCCTTCTAAACTGTATGGACTGTTGGTTCTTTCTCTTCTCCACAACCCTCCCAAAGGACAACCATGGTCTGAATGTATGATTAGTAGTCACCAACAGCAGAGGTGTAACCCACCTTCAGCTCTGACTTTCTACATGTCCTTGGGCAAGTCCCCTCACCTCGCAGCGAGATGGTTATCCTGAGCTTGATTTTTTAGCATGATACCCTTCTCTTCTGGAGAGGAAATGCTGATGAATGCCCCGTGTTGTTACTGGGCTGACTAGGTCGTGTGGTCAGAAGGTCTGTGTCTTTCTTGTTCTTTCAAATTTACAGTGAGTATTACAGCCAACTGAGAAACTTTCTTCAAGAACAGCTTTCCAATTTGACAAGTCTAAATTTAGCGCCGTGTCAGTTGTGCTGAAATATCATTATTTCTAATAAGAAGTTTTCAAGATGTTTTTACAAATCAGAAGCCTAAAGTTTTACTTTGCAATGACTTTTCATTTTTTTGAAATGTGCTTTGAAAATGTATATTGAAAATGACTCTATTGAGTCAACATTGGATTGAAAAGTTTTTTAAACTGCAGCTGAAGGGGAAAAAATGAGGAAAACTGACATTTTGTCCTCATTTTAGAAAGTAATAATATAATCAGATCCCAGGGCAGAAAATCTTGTTTTCAAACACTCCTTACAAATACCCATTTTCACCCATATTGGTCTTCTCTGTATCTCCTAGGTATTTATATTTTAGGGATGTTTCTCTCGCTGTAAAGAAGTCTAAAACCCCAGGAGAACAGAACGTGTTATGAATGTAATGTCACACAGCATGTGACAGTGTTTTCAGTGAAACTCCATCTACCCTTGGCAGAGAACCATCCAGCCAAAAGTTGTTTTTCAAACCTCCACATGTAAGGCGAAATGCTGAGAGCTGTCACCACAGTCACTGTGCCCAGTACCGCTGCATCTCCAGGCCTGGGTATCTGGAGATAAATTCTGTCCACTTGTCTTTAGTGCCGTGTAGGTGAAACTTAATCTCTTCATCTCGTTCCATCAAAAGCGCTGAAAATAACCTAAAACAACGTCTGAGGTCTAGCAGGGGAAAATAGCCTTTCCAGTCAGATTGGGCTGGCTGGTCTCTTTCAGTTACTCAGCCTGAATCAGAAGAAATACCAAGTGACAGGACATATATCTGCTCTGAATGCTTTGCCGTTTATAGCAGCTTTTCGGCTTTGTTATTTTTTCTGTTCATATGTGATTATTTTCTATGTTTCCTTTTCATGTTTACTTTTTAAATAGAGCTCTGAAAAACCTCTTTCAGTTCATGTTTATAGCTCTGTTTTCCTTTTATTCTGCAAGCTTCATGTATTGTTTAAGGTCAAACACCGAAAACAACGCTGTGAGTCTGTGAAACTTGTCGCTCCATTTCCAAGGGTGGTGTTTGACCTCCAAGAGCCTCCTTTGTACCTGTATCAACAAGCTTTGTTATCAAAACAGTACCACCAACCTCCATCCTGAAAAAAAACACAACACTGACAGTCCAGGGACAGGAGAGAATTTTGTCTTGATACTTGCTGTAAATTCTGTAAGACCCAAAGGCATTTTGCATTAAAATTTTCTGCCCCTCTTCCTTGGGAAGCTATCAGGAATTGGGACTGGTGCCTCAGTGCTGAGAGCACAGGGGATGGGAAAGGAATATGCTGTTTTGCAGAGTGTGAAGGCTTCTGTTCTCTGACAGGCTGCTCTGCCTCATCTATGCTGTGGTCTCCAGCAGCTCCCACCATATAGCTCAATGTTCTCCTGGCATCTCTCCCCATGCTGTAGTGACCTGCCTTTTTTCTTTGGTAACATCTTGAGCGTGGTTTATTTGTTCAGTCTCCTTTGTTTCTTTCAGCCATTTTTCTTCTTCTCTGATTCCTCTTCAGACAGTTTAAAAGACTCCCATGTTTTCTTTGTTCTCTCTCCACTTCCCTCTTTTCCAAGGCCCTATTTCAAAGGAGTCCTGTTCCTGACAGCTCTTGTGCATCTACATAAGTCCCACAATGTAGGGGTGAGTGTGTGCCTATATACTGTATCAGGGTCTTAAACTCTCACTCTTCTTGGCTTTTCCTCTTTCACTTTTCTTGTTGTTCATCTTGTGAACAATCTTTTTAAGGGGAAAAATCTCTTTTACACTGGCTGGAATTGGGCTGGCAGATTTTTACGTTGCTTTTTCTGTTCTGCTAAAGAAAAATTAAACATCAGGTAGTGCATCCTGTTTCCGGCTGAGGTGCTGTTATTTTTGTAAGAAGTGGAAGGATCAGTTCAGAAATCAAAGCTATCTGCTGTGCTTAGTGAGAGACAGGCGAATTCTGAATGCAGAGGTAGCTACATGTGGAGCATTTTAATTCTTGGGTCAGCAGTTCAAATCCGTCCAGCTTGCCAATTGCAAAAACTCATTACTGTCTGATGGCCACTTAGGACTTAGTTGAAATTAGTGAGAGCGAGTGTGTGTGTCGGGGGGGGGGGGGGAGGGATGGAGGGGATTTGGCGGGGGGAGGGAGGTAAAAGAGCAGGGGATCATCTTCTGTCCCTTCACACACAACGCCTTTCCCCACAACCTGGAGAGCTCGCATCCATGTCAACAGCCTAGGCTAAGGAAGCAAAAATATGGAGGCCGAAGCGTACACCAAGCTCTTACTCCCCTGCAAAGGCGGCTGTCGAGGCAGTGCTCCAACACCCTGATGAGACCCCGAGGACCAGCTTTCCCTGGCACAGGCTGGTTGAATTCTGGTGGGCTTCAGACTGCAGTACTGTCAACGTGCCATGTTTTTAAACACATTTTAAAACATCCTTTGATGTTTTATCTGTCTCATCAGAACAATTAGTTCCTGGATGCTCTCTGTGCAACAAAGGAAATTAATTAGGAAGAGTCAGATGCTGTGATACACAGCGGTGTCTGGGAGGCTGCAATGCCTCAAGTGGGTTTTGATGTTGCAGTGACCGAGCTGGAGACTGCTGTCATGTGTGGCAGGGTGTAGCTGGACAGGAAGATTTTACTAAAAAGGAGAAAGTCACCTTATAAAAGCTCTGTGTTTCCGCTCTTATACTACAGGCTGTTTTTCTGTGAGCTGAGACATAAAGAGTATGAGTGTGAGGAAAGCAGCCACCCTGAAATGCTCTCATGAATACTACAGTGCATGAAGAACAAGGTAAAGATCATACCTGTGTATTTTTAGTTCCTAGGTACACCCTGGCTGGAAATCAAAGTGGAGTAGCTCTGCTTTTGCTTCCCCTGTCTTATTTCTAAATGGATTTTCCCTGTAAGGCTAAACTTTGATCATAATCATCTGACTTTGAAACCAACAGATATCAAGAGCCATTTCTTTTCTGTGATGTATGCAATCTACTGACATGAAAAGAATGCATTTAATGTGATTGAGAGAAATAGAAGTTTGATCCCAAGAATTTGAAGTCAGGGCTCCTGTTTGTAAAACTCGAAGTACAACAGTATTTTCTACATGCCTGACAGATGATTGGAGAATTTCTTTTCCTGTTTCAATTTTGTTTTGGCTTGGTTTTGGTGCTTTTGGGTTGGGGTTTTTTTGTGAATCCCACAAACTGGTACAGGCTTCCCCAATCTCTGAACTGCACTGTTGTCAAGGAGATCAAATCCTGACTGTTCATCAGCCTTCTCAGTGATAACCAACCAGACAAAATATCATAACTTTTTGCAAATCCCTGTCTGTACAATTGTGATAGAATGTGTAAATGTAGGCCCTTGAGTAGACAGAGTTCCTCATGGAATGCAGAGACTATCCCATTATGTGAGAAATAGGTTATCAGGCCTTGAAGAAAAGTTTGGGTAATGGATTCCAGCCAGACTAAAAAGGTGGATGGCATCCTGGCCCTCCAGGAAGCTTTGCCATTGCTCCAGTTGGTTGAGGATCCCTCCTTTTTCAGCTGCAGAACTGCAGACCTTGGGCATCTCTGACTGCTGACCCCTTGATGGTATTGGAGGGAGCTAGCCCATAACTTGAAATCTATTCTCATCCCTGTTGGAGAACTGATCAGAGCTAAAATCTTAAACCTGGAGCATGGGGGTCCAAGCCAGGCTGTATTCCTTCTCTGACACCAACTGAGGGGACAAGACTGTTGGGGGGGCTGTGTATGACAATGGCACTGCATACAGAATAAGTTCTCTTGCCCTGTACCCTCTCAGGAAGAAACGGGAGCCTGACTGTCAGCAGACAAGATGGGCACAGCTATAGCATCACAGGGAACAGTTTGTTCTGGGAAAATTAAGGCAGGTGACAAAGTATTACATCATTCCAAAAAGTGTCACGAGAGGAGAAAGCTCTTGTGTAGCAGAGGTTGCTTCTCTAAGTATTATCAATAAATTCAAAGGAAAGGCAGCCAAATGCAATAAAGGCAGGCAGCTAATGTTCGTAATATGACTTTTAAGTTTTCTCAAGTATTGAAGGAGCCCCTTTAATGCATAACCAAATTACCTGTTGAATGGATGTGGGCTGCAAACTAATTTTCTCCCATGAGAGTCAGAGTATTTTAAAAATACTACACTCCAGTAGGATTTGCATCTGAAACGTTTCTCTGTTCTCTTATTGAACTGTAGGAAAAAAATGCCAAAGAGTGAAACTTTGGAAGTGAAGATAAAGGGGGAAATATATGAAGGGCTTGAAAGATTTATCAACTTGTGTGTTGCATCATTCTCCCTAAGAAGCATAGGCAAAAAGTGAAATGAAGGGAAAAAAGAGCTGTGAACCATGATGAAGATGATTAAAGAGGGTACAGAGCAGCTGTCAAAGCAAATATCAAGCAACATTAATAACTTCATAGAACATCAGAAGACTGTCTCAAACCTTCCCAAGAAAACAAGAGCTTTTGTTGCTGCACAGGGTAAACGGGACTCAGGTGCAGCCACTAGTCTTTGTCTGTCAGAGATACTCCAGTGTCAATCTGGAGCAGAACAAGAGATTTAAATGGGGTTAATGTGACTACAAGCTACCAACTGAGAAAAAAAAAATGGTTCTGAGATTTCAAAAACCTACAGCTACGTGGGAAAAACTGCCCTCAGTGGGTAACTCACACCTTCAGAAAAAGCCAAAGTGGGTTTTCTTAATGCCCTTTCCTCCGCGCAGAGGAGAGGAATTTTTCAGTGTACAGAAAAGAAAAACAATGACGGCTTGCTGCAAAGAGCTCATTTTTTAGTCAAATGGTTGACATTTTTCTCTCCCTTTAAAAGCGTAGCAAACTTTCATCTCATGCAAATTTGTGAAAAATTATGCTTTGGGCCACAGAGTGGAATTTTGCCCAACTTTGCCTTGAGCCTAAGCGAATAGCTCTTCCCAGAGCCACAGAGCAGGGCTTGTCAGAGAGCTGTTGGTGTGGCTAGAACTCCCTAGCCAGTATTTTAGAAAAATCTCCTTCCCACTTGTTTTGCTCTGTCCAAACTATTCCTGCACGTGGGTTAAGAAAACACTCAGTATCAGACATGAGCAACTGAGTAAAATCATTCACTTACAGGAATCAAGCAAATTATCATAAGCGTTTTGGTGCCAGCGTGGTGTCATCAGTTTATAAACGAGCATGAAGGGTGGTCCTACAGTCTCTTATGTTCTATAGCCAGTAACCAACAGAACCCAATGCTACTCTGAGAAGTGTCAGATCCTTTATCGTACGCAGCCTGAGTTTCTTACAGGCTGCAAAGGCTCCCAGGAGCTGTGGCTTGATACCGTATGTGGTATGAAACCGTAATCCTTCATGTTTCCACAGCACCCATTAGAAAGGGGTATACTGGGTCTCAATGGCTCCCCTGATTATTAAAAGATGAAATACAAGGGAACTACTACTGACTGTAGTGATGCCAGCTTTTAATCCCCTTTTTGTAATACAGCAATTTCCTCTGACTCAGATCTAGCTGGGATTGTTCCAGGTTTGTCCCCACTTGAGGTGAACCTGTGCAGCTGTTCACTCGTTTAAATGTCCCCCTACTTTGACCTGGCCCTTTATCATTTGCCCCTTTTTAAAATAAAGTGAACGATGCAGGAGTGCCTGAAGCTGACATTAGCAAGCATTTCTGTATGGGTATTTTTACGAAGTTCCACGAAGCTAGGAAAAGCAGAATTCTGTCATTTTCTTGTGGAAAACACAGTCTACCTTCTTAGCCTCCGGTCCCAATTTTGTCTTTCAGATCATATCTCTGCTATTCTGTTCTTGCCTCTGCCTCTTGTGTAAAATCTGTTTAAGGACTAAGGATTCATTTCACACTGAAAGCTGTTTCTTTGGTTTTCAATTCATATATAAGAGCAGGAGGGAAATTCATGTTTGTGGAGAGCCCTGAGATATTATTCCCCCGCTATGGGATATACTCCATATTATCAAAACCCAGGTTCCTATTTTGTCCAGTGTGCTTCCCCTTCGCTTGAACCCACCAGTGAAGCTATCAATGTAATGATCAAATGAAAGTATCTTTCTGCCTTTCCTTCTTCCATCCTTCCTTTCTGTCCTTCCTTGTCATTATAAAGGGAAGATTTTTTCTTTGTTTGTTTTGCTTTTTTTTTTTCTAAATGCAGTATTTCACTCTCTCTCCCCACTACGTGAATCATTTTAAAATTTCTGGGAGTGCCACTAAAACCAAATTTGAGTTATCTGCTGGTACCAAGTGAGCCTGTATAGCTATATGTTTTACCGTTTCTCAGTAAGCATCTGCTTTGAGGAATTCACCCTCTTCTGTATCTGTGTATAATGATTACTTAGACATAATAAGGATGGTGAAGGGGGAGGATGTTCTTCATTAGAACAAAAAGCTAGTAATAGCAGAGAAAAATGACTATCTGAGATAAAAGCCTGGCAACATGAAAGATCAGATGGGTTACTCATATGTAATTACTCTCTTGAGTCCATATGGTCATGGCACATTACATTATTCCCACTCAGCATGCTACTGGCATTTTGTTGGTGTCTTTCCGGTTATTAACCATATCTATTAACCATTCACTAATCCAAAGGCTCAATACTTTATTTGTAAAATTAATATTTTTTGTGTCCTAAATAGCTTATTCTGTATTCTCAGACAGCCCAGTGTCTCGCTAGCTGTGATGGGAATAGGGACTAAAGGAGCCCAAAGGACCGTTTGCAAGTGATACAGAATTTTCACTTGATGGAGGAGTGTGGGTCCCCCTGCAAATGAGATCTGGAAGCCTTTGGTAAAGTCTCCAAATGGGACTTGCATTGCTTTGTCCCCAAGGGATGTGGAGAAATGTTATGCTAATGGTACTTATTTAGAAGTGTTTTAGCAGTTCAGTCCTGTTAACTCCTGTGCCCTTTAGGCTTGCAGGAACTCACATCACATTTGAAAATGGGACTTGGCATTCTGAGTCTTTTAGGCAAAAGCGTTATGTGTCCATAAGCCAGCTGGATTTTCTTTTCCTAACTGGAATCAAGCAACTGGAAATAGCTTCCTTGCCTCCAGGACGACAGTGGCCGGGGGGGTTGGGGGGAGGGGTGTGGGGTGCGGAAGCCAGAGCTTTAGCACAAAATTAACCTCTTTCTCAGAACTAAAATGGGGTTTTTTTTTACCTTCTTTTTAATAGTATAATAAAGTACTTGATTATGTTGTTTTTGAGGGGTCTTGGCACTCTTTCAAGCCAGTTTGGCTTTTCCAGATGGAAGTGTCCCCGTAGTTTACACATGAGATACAATCAACTCATGAGGCTTCCAGTATGATTTGAAAAGGTTTTGAACAAAACCGGAAGAGCTTCAGGAACATTTCACTAATTTGCAGGGTCATACAAGAAGTCACGAGCCACTTGGCTTAAAAAATTTAACTTCTCAGCCAATATGCCGCCTTCTCAAAATAGCTGACCGTTGACAATGTCAATAAACTGTGCGGGCTGTCAGGTCACGTGGCTTCCTTTTATTCATCCATTAAGAAAACATGCTGCAGAGAGAAGAGAGTTCTGAGGGGACCACACATACGTGCAGGTGTCTCGTGTGCGTTCCTCTGAGTACATGTGCACACATCTGCCGATTCCCTCAGAGAAAGCTGCCAGAGATTGGTTAAAAGCTGCTTGTTGGCACGTGTTGGAAGTTTGGCTGCGTGAATGGGGTCTTCATTTCATAAGGACTTTCTGATATTTTCCGTGGTTTAAACAATTTCTCAAGGCAGTGTCTCAAGGCTTTTCAAACTTTCACCATCAGAGTCAGAAAATGCTTCTCATTATTTGTGCTGAGAGCAGTCCTCTGGGTGGTATCTCTGGTCCCCTCCAGGCAAGTGCAATAGCTAAGCACGGTCTTGAGCTCATGTGAGAAAATACCTCTCTAGGGAACTTTACGAGAAAGGAAACCTACCGTGCCTTGGCATTGTTTCCCCATCCCAAGGCTGCCATGCTCCTGTGTGTTTTGTGCTTTATGCAAGAGCTATAAAGTAAGACGCGGCTGTAAACATTCATTTGGGAGCTTGGCCACAGACTTCAATGGGAGTCAGAGCAGGCGCTTGCTCAGAACAAAAAAACGTAGAGAAAATATCTTATTTTGTAAGAAAAAGAAGCAGAAAATGCAAATTCCTTAATTGCTATTCAGACTGGTGGAGGGGGTGGGAGAGTATTATTCACACTGTCAGACAGCTTTAGAATAATTAACACAAACAAAAGTTTGGGGATCAGGAAAAACATATACTTCTCTTGTTTTGGAAGGGATTACTCCTGAATGTGCAGCTAATCTGACTAATACATTTATGTTACACTTTGGGGGTAAAGGGGATTAGGTGGGAGGAATTAAAGAGATTTGATATGGATACCATATTTGGTAGAACTTCTAATGAGATTACTTAAGGGAAAAAAAAAAAAAAAAGAAAAAAAAACCACCCTGCCTTATGCATAGGCTTGACTGAATCCAGAGACTCTAATGAGATCATGTATCCTGTCTCCAGTAGGGTAAATGGTGCCAATTCAGAACTGTGGGACTAAAATTCATTGGCCTCTGATTAACTCAAGGATTGTAGCAGTACCCAAATTGGCACTTAGAATTTCATGTCTCTTAGAGGTCATAAGGAAACACTGTGGAAACAAAACGTGGAATCAGTTCTGTACCAATGAGGATGCGTATTTACTTTCCACCAAGCTGAATTTCATGGATGAAGTTTTATTTTCCTATTTCTTAAGAAGGAAATTTTTATGGAGGGTTTTTTTTCAAATGAACTTGGAGTTGAATCGATGGTCTATCCCTTCTGTTCATATGATTTCAGATGCCTAAAGCCACGGGATATGAGGTGGGTTATTAGATATGCCTTTCCAAAGAGGAAATGGTAAGACAAAAATGGCCTGCCTGAAGTTACAGTTTATAGATTAAAAAAGGCACAAACAATTAAAAGACGGAGACAGTTAGGGCAAATTACTTGCAATCAAGCTGCAGCTAAATGAGCTTCTTGATGAGGAAGCCAAATTTATGTTGTTTAGAACCACAAAGAAATGTTCTCAAAACAAACAAAAAAAGTTGAAGGTGAACGAAGTGTTAGCACAGTTGGATACAGATGTGTTGATAAGGGAAGTTATGAGTGCAATTAAAGTTCTGGTCTTGGATAAGAGAAAAAAAAAAAGAAAAGATAATAGTAAATACAGAGAGCTTTCCTTTCAAATCCAGCATGACAAAACCTTAACAGGTGCTCGATGGTATGATTTCTTCCCCTCTGTTTTCACATGGCTAGCAACCTCAACAATCAGCTTTGACTCAAACCAAGCAAAATGTGGCAGTTCAAATCAAAACATACATTCTCCCAAAAATCGTTTATTTAAAGAAAAGGTTGAGTGCTAGGGGCGGGGGTGAATACATTTAACACTGGAATTAAACATTTTGTTCTCTCCCTTTATAAAAATGTGAATTACCTCTTTGGCAGCTCGTTGAAAAGATCTTTGAAAAGTTATGTATATTCAGTGATGAAGACAGAAAGCCACACAAAGCCCTAAAGACATGTGAAGGCTTCAGTGTGAAACATCACATTTTTCTCTTTGTTGCTCTATATACATTTTGCATTCAGTGTAGTATTCATCAATTTCACTGAATGCTAGTCATTGTCTACCTATATTTATCTGAAAGTAGTGACTTTAAAGACTTCATAATTATGAAAAGACATCAAGCAAAGTGATCCTTCTCCATTCTTATTGCATTGGAATGGTAGGCATAACACTGTACACAAAAGGAAGGTATAATAGGGCTTCTTTTTGGCAGTCAAGAAAGTACATGTAGAAGGAGATAACATTCTGCTGGCATTTTCCTTTACCTTGATTCCTCCTGTCTTTTCATGCAAAAATGTTGGCGTGCACAGGACCTTGCCGGTATAGGTGAGTGGAGAATGAGAGTGAAAAATGTGCAGCCCTGAGCTAGATGAGTTGGATTTCCCTTGTACAACACATTTTGACAAAAACCTGAAAGCCACTGTCCCTGTTGTGCTTAGATCTGTAAATGAGAAGCCCAGACCCCTAGCTCCAGAACATTTTGGCACATCAAAACTCTAATGATGCTGATAATTTTCTGTTCAGTTGCAAATAGTGTTTATCATCTGGCAAACTTAGATAATATTGAAATAAAGAGATTAGAATGTGCTGGGACAGTTATCGGAAGATACAGCTACTTAAAAGGGTGTCAATCAGTAAAAATAAATTAAGAATATGTTTTTTCATTAGTGTCAAAGTGTAATGTGGCTGTTTAGTTAAACTTTGAAAATTCAACGTAGATTTTGTAGATGTACAGTCTTTTTTTTTGTTGTTGAAATAATAAAATACTTTGTGAGGGCTTTATTCATTGCCAGTAAGTCTTGACTCTCCTCAGTTTGTATATTCAAAATTTTTGTGCTGCTTGAAGGAATGTGACTCACGCAAAGGAGACTGAGGTTTGGTTTCTAACAACGGGCTTTATGCTTAGTCACTGGCCTTAATATTGGTTTACATATGTGGTTAGGATTAGACCAATACACATAAAACAGAGTGTTTATTTTTTACATGACACCATAACTCATATGCTTAAGGTGTGGAGAACAATTACAAGCTTCAGGTTTGTGTCATTTTGTCCCCACTAACTGTACCTTTGCACAGTCCTTCATTCTGTCTTCTCGGCCTGATTTGGAGATGACCAAAAGAAGGAAAATAAGGTTGGGAGACCCTTCATTTATTGCTCATCAGAATCATGAGGACAACATTGCCTGTTGTGAGGGATTGCTGGCAACATATGAGATTGGGAAGAAAATTAATTTTTCTTACTTGTGATTTGTGCATTGTTTTAAACTCCTCAGAGATGAATGGGTTGGATGATTAGACAGAAGATGTAAAAAGTCTAATGACTGAAAAAGTGAAGGTGTCTTGGGTTAACAGCTGCATGGAGGTATTAGGATTTAGGTACTAGCTCAGTAGCAGAGGCCTGACTGAGGTTTTGATTTGTTCTAAATGAGGAGAACTACCAGTGTCTTTCCATGACTGCATTTACCTTAGTCCATTTTCTCCTTTCCACTGTTCAGCAGGAAGCCAACCCACAGATCCCCCTGAGAAACAGAGCAAGAGAGATGTGACTGGATGCATCATAGTGTCTCTCCGACAACTTTTTTCTCCTCTTTTTTCTTTCTGCTAGGCCCTGTTAGCTCTGTCCTGCGCATCATACTTTATCTTCAAGGGACAGAGGGGCAGGGAGGGAGTGAGTATGGGGCACATTCAAACAAATCCAGAGAGAGCTGTGTAACAGGATCCCAAGAGGAAGAGGGCAAACGTTCAAAGCCAGTTGCCGTGTAAGTTAACAGAGAGTGCACCTGTATCTCCCACTCACCTGAAACTTTCCAGCCAGAGGACCAAGAATAAATAAAGGCTAGCAGAACAAAAACCAGAATGGAAGGTAGGGTGAGGGTTGGGAAACAACTTTGGGGGAAAACAACTTTTGTTTTCCATCCAACGCTCTTGGGAATCACAGCAACACCAGGCAGGAGGGTAAGAATTACACAGAAGGTTGATCGTACTTCAGAAAAATGCTCCACCTTCTCCATATAGACCCTGCACATTTTGGGGAATGTTGTTAATGGACTTGCTCTCTTGTATTGTATTTTGCAAAAGGAATAGGTGGCACCATTTAAAGACATGTTAGATGGCTGTATCTATTTCAGAAGTTGTTCAGAGCTGTTCAGTTGCATTCAGTACTTGTTTTTGCTGCAGCTAATACTGAAATAGCCCCACTGAATCATGCTACCATGTGTGTTGTGGTTTATAATAATAGTAAGCTTATTTCATGCTGCCCAACAGCAGTACATTGGAATGAACAGGTGGGCCAGCAAACACAAGACAGTTTTCCAATTTGTCTGTTTTAGAGAATAAGATTGGGCTTTGTTGACCAGAAACTGCTGTAATATTAGCATGAAATGGAAAAATAGAGTCATTAGAAGTGTTTTCATTGCAGAGAACAAAAAACCCATATGTCAAACTAGATTTAGAATCCCTGCCTTTTCTTCCTGTCAAGTGTGCAATGCAAGTTTCTTTTCTTCCCAGGGAGAGCCAACATGCCTTTGAAGAGTTTGGCTTGGATTCTCAACCTCTTCCAGTGTTGTCTTGAACTTGGATAAAGAGTTTTATTTTTCCAGTTGATATGCAAGGCCCATTCTGCTAATAAAACATGATTGTCCCAATGTGTATTCAGCAGTATATAGTATTTTGGAACTGTGCAGCAGACTTGTTTCTTTCTGCAGCCATCCTTTCCTCCCACATCACTTTACAGCTGGAGCTCAGCAAGCATGGTGGTTACTCTTCAAGGAGCAGACAGTATCTCTCTCTCTCAATCCCTCCCTCCCTCTGTAAGGGACCGTTATGACCTCAAAGGGAGCAGCCAAGCCAAGGGAAACAGAAAACTCTCCTGCTTAGCCATTCTCTTAAAACACCATGATATACAATGCCTACAAAATAAGCTTAGATCGCCAGGTCAAATACTTATCTCCTCTGTCCACAAATGGCATTGAAAATACCCCATTCTTTTTGCCATAAATCACCATTGTGTCTAAAAACTCACAAGCTAAAAATCCCCTAGGGTGTGTGGTGTTTGCACTCAATCATCTTTTAACAGTTTCTCCAGATTCTCCAGATGTAAAACAAAGGAAAGCCTTGCTGGGTAGAGCTCTTTGTATTGACTTAATCCATCCTATGTCAGCTATGTAGGCCTCTATAGATGAAGGCATTGAAACGTGTTCCTAGCTTCATCTATCAGTCGTTTCCCACCGATGGCACCAGGATGACAGCATGTCTAAAGAGTTTGCTAATCTGGAGTCCAGATACTACAGATACAGGGCACTGTGGTCAGACCTGAAATCATACTGGACAAATTGCCCTCAGGAATTTTTATTCACACTCTTCAGGACACTTTCCTCAACAGCTGTTCCGTAGCCTCTGCTAAAGCATCACCCTCTGTTCTTGAAAGGGCAGGGCCAACGCAGGAAAGGAGAAGTCATCATCTGTGACTTCTAACAGGGTCCCCGTTTGGAAACCATTTTCTCTTTGGTTCTTCTGTCACTCTCTTGCTTTCCACACCTTTTCCCCAGAAGCTACAGCAATTGTGACAACATACAACCTGTACTCTACTGTGGGCAGATATCAGAAAAAATCT
The DNA here is from genome assembly GCA_027925045.1 of Hypotaenidia okinawae. Classification (NCBI taxonomy): domain Eukaryota; kingdom Metazoa; phylum Chordata; class Aves; order Gruiformes; family Rallidae; genus Hypotaenidia; species Hypotaenidia okinawae. The sequence goes on from BSDF01000001.1 coordinate 95,356,255, forward strand.
TATGCCTTTTGCTGAAGTCTTTCCTGACTGAACAGCTGCTCTACTTCCAGTAGGAAAGGGTGGAAGAAGAAGGCACCAACAGGCCAGATTTAATCCCTAGACCTTGGTAGGATGTGGCAGAATTGTTGTACAAGTGTATTGATCAGGGAATAACTTAGAATTATTCCTATTGAGCAAAATATCAATAAAGTCACTAAGTGAAGGCACATGAGCCCCTATTTACTGATAAATCATTCTTTGATTCCATGGACTTTGATTCCATGTATATTATTTATGTTTTGGAAAAAATAAAAAGGCTGCATTTGTATTTTCATGTCATGCTGGAAAAACATTGGTTACTCAAGCTTAGGTCATAAAGTGGTATTTGGAAGTAAAGGAGTAAAATACTTCTCAAGAAAGATTTGGTGCTTGTGTGATTTACTGGCCTTTTGGTCCCTCTCTTTGCTTTGCCTTAATGATGTTTTCACTTTATTTATTGATATTTCTTACCCTTCATGTGTGTCACCTTCCATCCACCTCTCCCCAGCTAAACAAGTCTTTTAGCCAGGTCTTCTAAGGGAATGGACATTCCCAGTTTTTTTGTGCTCTTCTCCAAGCTGGAGACTTGTCTGTTTCTCTCACTGGGGTTCTGCAGAGTGCAAAACCTGGTGCACACACTCGTTGCTGCTAGGATGAAGAAACGTGTTACCTCAAGTACCTAGTCCTCCTTCCTTCAGGTCAGTGATGAGAAGTCCTATTTGTCAAATGCTGGGTGTTTCCCAGAGGCAACCTCAGCACAGCTGCACAGTCACCTGGCCAAGGGACACCCTGCTGCTCTGGCCCAACTTACGGTTTGGGTCAGTTGTGTATGAATTAATTAAAACTGAATTTTATAATTGTCTTAGACTTTGTACACTTTTGTGCTGTGTGTTTCTTTGTGTTTCTTTTGGGAGGGTTTGGGTTTGGTTTTTTCCCCTTCTTCAAACGTTCTCTAGAGTTTGGGAGAGAAAAGTATTCTGTACTGATAAGATTACTCCTGCTATTCCAGCTTTATCACAAGGGTGTAGGCTCAGCTTTGCCAACCTTAAATTCTCTGTTCTTATCATACTTTATTGTAAGATATGACCTTTTCAGAAAGTCCAGGATAGAAGAGGTTGGCTGTTTTGAGCCAATGTAGTGTAGTGACAGGTACAAAGAGATACATATGTGAGACAAATTCTACCTCACGGGTGTCCAAACTGTTACATATGATTCTCTGATGGAAGAATGAATCAATAAGACAATACAAAATATTCATCTTATGCTATATTTGAGGGGTGAGGTTTTTATCTGTTACTAGATGCTCACAGAATAAGAAATGGTTGAAGAACATTAAGGAAGGCTTAGGTAAAAATAAGAACTGGAGAATGCACATGATACAGTAATGTTTTCAAATTAAAATGGCACATTCAGATCCAAGCTAGAACACTGTTCAAAGTATTTTCAGGCAATACCACTGTTCCAAAAAATCAAAATTATTCCTGATTCATAAGAGAGAGTTTTAGAATCTAGAAAGAGCCACTAGGAAGTGAGCAGATCCATCATACGTGACTAGGGAGGTGTTTTTCCCCTTTTTTAGGCAAGCTGTTGAGTTGCCATGGAAGTCCCATCTGAAATTTTCTGTAAGGATGAACAAAGCTTATGAAAGTCTGTGTCACAAGAAGGGCTTAACATTGTGTGCTTAAACATGTGTCAGGAGTTAACTGTGACTCTTTCAGCCTTAATTCTACCAGCTCCATTCAGCTACTCCAGGGAGTGTTTTTGTGCTTGTATAATCCTCCATCTCATTCACAGTGGAGCACAAACTGTTGAAGTATAATGGTGAATTTGCACTTTCCTGTGTATTACAGCAGATGCATTATGCGGCTGCTCCAAACCTTAAAGCAGGTTTATCACCCTTTTATTAAAGGAAGAGCAAAAGAGAGGAGTAGGTTAATTTTTTTAAGTACCTCACCTCCACCTTTATTGCAGAGATCTGTTACCTGTCCTCTGACTTTTCTGTGAGTGCTCTCACTTTTGTCTGAGGAAGGATAACAACAGCTCCATTAGCACTTCCTTCTTAATGGGAGGTCTGTGTGGGAAGTGCTGTTAAAGCAAGGAGGTATGAGACTGGAGGGATTGTATTTACTGAACAAAGACTCCTACCCTTGGGTCTGGATACTGCTTTGATTCGTATTTTTCCCTCTTGCCACCCTTCAGTAGTTCCAAGCACTTCAATAATTTTACTGCTGGAGAAGACTGTAAGAGGGATCAGAGTAGGTCCTCATGTCTTTGAAGAACTGGGCTTAAAAATGTAGCTGCTATTTACAAAGTGAGACCTGACTGGAGTAGCTACATTACCACATCGCTGCAAATACCTATTTTTCTCGAATAAAACCACCAAGGGCTGTTTGTCCTCAGATTCACTGTGGGTGTTGCAGAGCTGCAGTCGCATCGGCGTGGTTCAGGTCTGCAAGACCTGTGCCTGGGCTGAGGCGGCCTCCAGAGAGGCAGGGTGCCGCTGTGTCTTTACCAGTCTGGGCAGCTGCCTCTGGCCGCGGGAAGGGGGACAAAGCTGCTGTGATTGTTTTACATCCCTTAAGGTACAGGAGTTGTCGCACTGAGAAGTCCGTATCCTGGGGGGAAGATACAGTCTTGATCGATACTCACTTCTCACTGTGGATGAGATCCAAAATAATCACCACAAGGAATCCACTTGACGCCAGTTTGGGTGGAGAATATAGATTTTTGCACAGGTCCAGATTACAGCGGGACAGTATCACTGGGGCAGTAGGAAAGATTGACTCAGAGTCTGATGGGTTGTTTTTTTGTTAGTAATGACTGTTAGCATGGCCTGAAACTGACAGGGCTGCCAGTACCGAGAGATCCATTCCTCTGGAGACAGTTTGGAGAAAAAGGGGGCGGAAAAAAAGTGCTTGTTCACCTCCAATTTAGAACAAGGCAGCTCTGTAAAGTTATTTGTGGGCCTTTAGACTGCTTTGAGCAGGGGAAGAGGACTTTGTTTCTGAGTGGAAACTATAGAGACATTTAATTACACTACAAAAAATATACACAATAAACAAGTCTATTTTATTTTATTTTATTTTTTTCAGCCAAATATACTAGAGAGCCCTAGAGGGAAAATATATTTTAGTACTTTACAGTTACAATTGCAATTTATGTTAGTCTAGTGTCTTTCATACGAGAAGTACCATATCATAAAACACTTTACAGTCTGTTTATCAATACAATAAACTGAGAATATTGCTCAATTTACTTTATTAGAACTTGCTGAGAGATACAAAAAATAAAACCAGCTCGGATTTCTAGTACTTCCTTTTTTTTTTTTTTTTAAGTAAGTGAAACATTGGGAAGTGTAAGCATAGCTAGATACTGTCTTAGCTATGGAAGGAAGAATGTAAAAAGGCTTCAGGTAATGAGTACCGGTTGATCTGAGGACAGAATTCTCATCAAAGAAGTCCAAGAAATGGCTGGATGGCAAAGTACATCAAGAAATTTTAGGGAAGCTCAGATCTAAATAAAACCCTTATCACACCACTTCTTTTGTGTGCTTGGATTGCAGGATACTACTCAAGATAAGTAAGGTTGAAATAAACTGGAAGTGAGTTGTTTTTATGGCCAGCGCTGGCTGAATTTGGTTCATTAAATATTTTTGTGATACTGCAGAGTTTTGTGGTAAAGCTCCAACAGAGGTATTCATATGACAATTTATGATGCAAGGGGAAAAAAAGGTAATTTTGATAGGCAATCATTTGCCTGTTTCTGTACATAGTTGTGTTGTGATTTTGTGTGGCTGTGTTCTGGCGGAGAAGGAGTGGCTGCAGGGGTGGCTTCTTCAAGAAGCAGCCAGAAGCTCTCTGCAGGCCTCAGAGAGCAAACACCAGCCGGCTCAAGGCCGGAGTCATTGTTGACCAAGGCTGAGCCCATCAGCAATGGTCACAGCACCTCTGTGATAACATATTTAAGAGGAAAAAAAAACCCCACAAGCAGCTGCTTTTTGGTGCCTGAGAAGGGAATCAGAAGATGTAAGGAACTGTGCAGACAGCAAGGTACGTGAAGAGTGGGGGAGAGGAGGCACCCCAGGTGCTGGAGAGAAAGATGCCCCTGCGGCCTATGGAGAAGTCCATTGTGTCGCAGATGTCCCCCTGCAGCTCATGGAAGATGATGGGGAGCAGAGATCCCACCTGCAGCTTGTGGAGAGATCCCACACTGGAGCAGGTGGAAGCATAGAAGATGCTGTGTTGGAGCAAGCCCCCAGCAGGACCCACAGCCCGTGGAGAGAGAGGTTCACACCAGAGGTTTCCTGGGGTGATGAGAGGGACCAGGCTGGAGCTGTCTTTTCCTGAAGGTCTGCATTCCTTAGAAGTGACCCATGCTGGGGCAGCTGGTGACGAGCTGAAGCCCCATGGGAAAGGACTCATGTTGGGGAAGTTTGCGGAGGACTGTCTCCTGTGGGTGGGCTTCCACGCTGGAGCAGGAGAAGAATGCCCCCCACACACCCAAGAGGGAAAGCAACTTGTGAGGAACTGACCAAAACTCCCATTCCCTGTCCCCCCTGTGACACCTGTGTGGGGAGGAAGGGAGAGAAATCATGAATAAAATTGAGTCCACAAAGAAGAGAGGAGTGAGGGAGGTGTTTTAAGATTTGGGTTTACTTCTCGTTATCCTACCCTGGTTTCACTGTGTGTGTAGTGTAATAAATTAGATGGGGTTTTTTATGCCATGTTGAGTCTGTTGTGCCTGTGACAGTAATTGTGGAGTGATCTCTCCCTGTCCTTATCTCAACTCTTGAGCCTCTCAATAGTTATTTTCTCCCCTGTCCAGCTGAAAAGGGGAGTGATAGAGTGACTTTGGTGGGCATCTGGCCTCCAGCCAGGGTCAAACCACCACAGTTTGCCAACCACTAATATCCATTATCACAGTCAGTCACAAATTCATCAGGGGCAGGAGTTAGGTTGACTCCAGAACTTGAAAAGATACGGACATAGATTTCTAATGTTTTAAGGCATTTTAACTACTTTGAGTATAAATGCTTAACTTGCCTCAGAAGCTGATCTTATATGATCTTATTGGCATCACAGAGATGTGGTGGGATGACTTCTATGATTGGTGTGTTAGGATCTAAGGATACAGGCTCTTTAGGAAGGCCAGGAAGAGGATGCCATGGAGGGTGTTGCCCTCTATGTCAGTGACCATCTGGAGTACATGGAGCTCTGCCTGGGGATGTTGTGAGTAGCTCACTGAAAGCTTTAATCCTGAGGCCAGGATTAAAGGGAGGGAAGGGATGGGGGACATTATAGCAGGGGATCTGCTACAGGCCACCCAACCAGGGAGGGTGGATGAAGACCTCTATAGACAGAAATGAGCAGCCTCATGTGCACAAGGCCTGCACCTCATGGGGGACTTCAATCATGCAGATATCTGCTAGAGTGACAACAGGGCATAAGCAATTCACGAAGTTCCTGGGATGCATCAATGATAACTTCCTTCTCCAAATGAGAGTAACCAGTAAGGATCAGTACCATGCTGGACCTTGTTTTTACCAATGAGGAGGTTTGGTGGGGCATCTGAGGTCAAGGGCAGCCTTCACTGCAGAGACCATGAAACAGTGAAGTTGAAGATCCTTAGAGCAAAGAGGAGGACACACAGCAAGCTCAGTGCCCTGGACTTCAGGAGAGCTGCTTGTCAGAGTACCATGGGACAAAGCCCTGGGTGAAAGAGGGACCCAAGAAAGCTGGTTAGTATTGAAGGATCACTTCCTCCAAGCTCAGGTGCAAGGCATCCCAACGAAGAGGAAGTCAGACAAAAATGCCCAGAGGTCTGCATGGATGAACAAGGAGCTCCTGTGCAAACTCAAATGCAAAAAGGAAGCCTACAGAGAGTGGAGGCAAGCACAGGTAGCCTGGGAGGAATACAAAGAAATTGTCTGAGCAGTCAGGGATCTGGCTAGGAAAGCTAAAGCCGTGATGAAATTAAATCTGGCTGGGGAACTCAAGGACAACAAAAAAAGCTTTTATAGGTACATCAGTGATAAAAGGAAAGTGGAGAAAATGTAGGCCCTCTCTGGAAGGAACTGGGAGATCTGGTTACCCAGGATGTGGAGAAGACATAGGTGCCCACCAACTTTTTTGCCTTGGACTTCACCAGCAAGTGCCTTAGTCACACCACCCAAGTTGTGGAAGCTAAAGGTAGTGTCTGGGAGAATAAAGAACCACCCACTGAAGGAGATAAAGCTTGAGACCACCAAAGGAACCTGAAAGTGCACAAGTCCATGAGGCCTGATGAAATGCACCCATGGGTGCTGAAGGATCTGGCAGCTGAAGTTCCTGAGACACTGTCCATCATATCTGAGAAACAGTGGCAGCTCAGCAAAATTCCTACTGACTGGAAAAGGGGAAACATATCCCCCATTTTTAAAAAGGGAAAAAAGCAAGGCCCAGGGAACTACAAGCTGGTCAGTCTCACCTCTATGCCCATAAAGTTCATGGAACAGATCGTCCTGGAAACTGTGCTAAGGTACATGGAAAATAAAGAGGTGATTTGTGACAGCCAACATGGCTCCACCAAAGGCAAATCATGTCTGATAAATTTGGTGGCCTTCTGTGATGGTGTTAGAGTTTTGGTGGGTAAGAGAAGAGCGACAGATCTCATCTACCTGGACTTGGTGTGAACATTCAGTGTTGTACTGCATGACATCCTTGTCTCTAAATTGGAGAGACATGGATTCAATGAATAGACCACTTGGTGGAAAAGGAATTGCTGGACTTTAAGCTGAAAGAGGGCAGATTTAGATTAGATATTTGGTAGAAACTCTTGGCTGTGGGGGTGGTGAGGTCCTGGCACAGGCTGTCCAGAGAAGCTGTGGATCCCCTGAAAGTGCTCAAGGCCAGGTTGGATGGGGCATTGGACAACCTGAGCTAGAGGAGGGTATCCCTGCCCATGGCAGGGAAGTGGAACTAAATGGGCTTTGATGCCACTTCCAACCCAAACTGTTCTGTGATTCTATGATTTTACATCACTCCCGTGGTGCAGTTGGGCAATGAACAAATCCTGTGCTTGCACACAGCCTTTGCTGTATAGTGATGCTCTGTATGGCTGCCCACTTCTAATGCATGTCTGAAAGGCATGTTTTCCTAGTTTGAGATGATAAATGCAAACATGCATTAATTGCTTCTGAAAGTCTTTGAAAACTGTTCTGCAATGGTATCACTGGTGGCCAGAGTTAAAGCTGTTTGAGAGGCTTAAGTAGGAACTTCCATCTGTTAACAGCTTCTGATATTCTTTTAAGCTTAACCTCATTTTATAAGGCTCAGTTTTGAGATGATTGAAGAATTTCTTTAAGTTGTGTGCTATTAATATTGCAAGAAATACTCTCAAATTGTCCTCCATCTCAGTGCATTTTGTAAGTTTCCAGTCAGTCTGCTTTTGAAATTAATTATAGGTATACTTGCTTTGGAATTTTTTTATCACATACTTAAAACTAGCCCAAATTCCATGCTGTGTCAATTTATTATAAATTATATTACTTAATCTTTCTACATGACTATTTGTATGCTTCTACAATGCTGTTCTGCATTACTTTGCAAACAACTGTTACCATTAAAAGCACTGGCATTTCAAAACTTTGCTTGATAGTTTATATATATATAAATGTAATGCTGTACTCTGTCATTAAGTCGGAAAGACAAGTGGTAGCTGAATCATCTTCATTGACAAGATTAAATTCAGAAAGGCAAATATGTGTGCATTAATAGGAGATTAGAACAAATAAACTAGTTACACACTGAAAAAATTCCCAGTCCAGGTGATTCATTGCTGCTAATTTCAGCACGATGAGAAGTGCATTCTGCTTCAGTTACTGTCAGACACTCTTCAGGAATGCAAGCACAAACCCAAAAGGGAGAAATGCAAAATCCATCGAATGTTTGGGATGCACAGATATACATTATCCTGTATGAGACTGCCAGGTACAACAAGGTCAGTTCTGGAGATAGGGAAAATTCAAGTTTTGACACATAGGGTTATTGTTTTTCTAATTGCTTTGGACACCTCTGTGTTATTTAGTAGTTATGTGTTCAGTGAGAACAGCCTTTCACAGTAACTTCCAGACAGGATGACATCAGTCCAACGCTGCAAGAACTAGAAGGCTGTGTGGGCTCTATTTGTGTTTCTGTCAGCATTTAATTGAATTGTCTGTGAGGAATTGCTAGGCCTGGAGCAATTACTATCAAGAGCAGAACTATTAGTTTAAATCTTCCATACCCTCTTTCTTCTATAGAAACCACTTTTTGTAGTTTTTTTGTAACTTCTCTTCCTTCCTAGATTTAATCATGTATTTCAGCAAATGCAAGATCAGATCCCAGGTTGTAGAAGAATAAGCAAAGGTGTGATTTTTCCAACCCCAGTATTTATCGGGCTATTATTTAAATCTCAGAGCTTCTGGTTTCCAATTTGCAGAGTTAAGTTGATAAAACATCCGTGTTTGACAATACTTCATGGAAAATGGAGTTTGGTGTGGTTGTTCGTGCCAGAATGAAAGGTCACAAATGTAATTTTTCAATGAATTTACTACAGACCTATAGACTCCCTCAGAAAGAGGGCCTGTAGTGTTCTACTTAGCTTCAGCTGTAGCTGAGGGAGAAGGAACCTAAGGTTACTGCCTTCACACTGATAAGTGGGTCTGAAGCGCAACGTTTAACACCTGGTTTTCTCTTTGTTGGCTTATTCAAGGGGCAAACTAGTGCCTGGGGTCAAAAAAAGTAAAAAAAAAAAAGAAAAAAAGAGAGAGAGAGAGACTTCTGTAATCTGTTGTGCAGGTGTTGGCTGTTACTTATTTTAGTAATTTGCACATAAGAAGGACATCATAGCATTTGGCCTTCTGAGCAGGAGTGGTCTCCTGTGCTATTTACCTTTGAGGAGTATTCACAAAAATTGCAATGCACTAAAATAGCAGATTAAGAGCAGGAAGGAATAAATAAGGTGCTCGTAGAAAGTGGTGACAAAGGAAGTCCAACATCAATCAAGCTTTAAATACAGGTAAAGAAGAGAAGTTTAATGTATCATCAAAGCAAAACAATTGTGCTATTGAAGAAAAGAGTATTAGAAATGAGAGATTAATTGGGAGGAAGAAAGAAACAAGGTGGGAAAACCTAGAACAAAAGGTAAGGGATGAGAGTTGTTTCTGTCTTGTTCAAATATGAGTGTGCATGTAGTATTGGGGAATTACAATATTTTGCTTTGAAATTTGCATTAAAATGAAATCTTAATCACAATAGAAGGTAAATGAAAGCACATGTGGGGAGGGAAATAATAATAAAAAAAGGAACATAAACTAGACAAAAGAAAAGGAAAACATCAATTGCAAATTAAGAGGAAAAACTCAAGGAAGAAAGAGGATACGATACTATTGAGCAGAGCACAGTGGTATGATTGGGGACAGAGAAACTGAAGTGTATCATATGCTAGAAACATCTTTCACATGGAAAAAACAGAAGGAGATTGGAGTAGTGGGTGAGCTGGCAAGGGCAGCAGAGAAAAATGTGTGTTCATCAGAAACCTAGCAGGGAAGGAAACTGAACATCTAATGGCTGTGGGAGGTTGTTTGCTGTAGAAAATCTAAGATAGCTTCTAGTGTATGTCTGAGTGAGATAAATACCTTGTTTGGACTCAAATGTCTGTTTTAACATGAGGTGTGGATTTAAATATATGTTTTACAATGAGGTTAAATGGACTGCTATCTATAAAGCAGTAAGTGTATCTATATTGATAAAAATACTTCTGGCACTTTCAAGCTTCCTTTTTGTCCTTCAACTGTTTAACGTCTCCTAAAAAGACAACAAGATTGAATGTCTCCCCAAGCACCAAATGATTCTCGTTCATCTTACATGAAATGGCTACCCACCCCACTCCCCTTCTGCAGTCATGGGTTTGGACTTTTGTGTAAGCTTGGAGGTTGTCTCCTGAAGATAAGAGGATTCGTGCTTTCCTAGGAAATTCCTCCTACTGCAAAGAGCTGTTATCTGAAGCATTTCAGCTGATGGCTGTGAGGATGGTGTTGCCTGGGAAGGCTCTTAAGATAGTTTTGGATTAAATCCATACGCGTGAGGTCAAATAAAGCATAGAGGGCAGAAATGGGATACCCTTTAGGATGTATTCTGGGATACAGAATGAAATTTGGAGTGGATTTTTTTTTTTTGGTCATAGAAACTTAATATCTATACATTTGAACAGACTTAAAACTCTTTGAAGTGCCTGTCATAGAATAAACTCTGGGAGAACACTGGTGAAGCTGCTGTTTACACCAGATATAGTTTCTGATCTGTTAGAGATTAACTCTGATCAAAGTTCACTGTAAGAAGCTACTCTACTGTGAAGTAAATCAAGAGGGGCAGCAGTGCAAGGGCCTCATTCAGTTGAAGTTGAAATGTCTGAGGAGGGAGGTTTTACAAGCTCCCAGGTACTGCCTACTGTCTTAAAGCACCCTCAGGGTGACCCGTTGCCTCCCATCCTAGAAATCTGACCCTTTGAGAAGATGCTGGCTCTGCCTTTTCTATACGTATGTGTTAGGTAGTTGAAAGCAATAGTATATGATTTTGCCATTTCTTCTGAGGGCCCGAGAACCTCATTGCTCTCAGCCTGTCTTTGTACATAAAAATTAAAGACACAGAGTTGTTCTGGTTGGAAAAGACCTTTCGATCATCACATCCAACCATTAACCGACCAATGCCAAGTCAGCTACTAAGCCATGTCCCTAAGTACTTCATCTAGATATCTTTTTAAAACCTTCAGGGATTGTGACTCAGCCACTTCCCTGGTCAGCCCCCTTTAGTGCTTGACAACATTTTCTACTGCAACTTGAGGGATTTTTTGTCTTGTCCTATTGCTTCTAACTTGGGAGACGAGACCAATGCCCACCTGGCTACAACCTCCTTGCAGGTAGTTGTAGAGAACAATGAGGTCTCTTCCCCTCAGCCTCCTTTTTTCTCCATGCACTGAACAACGCCATTTCCCTCAGTCCCGTCTCATAAGACTTGTGATCCAGACCCTTTACCAGCTTTTTCCATCTCTGGATGTGCTCTAGCACCAAAATGTCTGTCTTCTAGTGAGGGAGCCAAAACCGAACACAATAGTTGAGGTGTAGCCTCACCAGTGCTGAGCACAGGTGGATGATCACCTCTCTAGTCCTGCTGGCCATGCGATTTTTGATACAAGCAGAGATGCTGTTGGTCACCTTGGTCACCTGGGCACGCAGCTAACTCCTGTTCAGCCAGTTGTTGTACAACACCCCAGGTCCTTTTCTGCCTGGCAGCTTTCCACTCACTATTTGCCAAGACTGTAGCATTGCGCGGGGTTGTGACCCAGGCTGTGGATCCTGCCTGTCCAGATCCCTTGGTAGACCTTCAAGCAGATCAATGCTCCTGCCCAGCTTTGTGTAGGCAGACTTACTGAGGGGGCACTCAATCCCCTTGTCCAGATTGTGTTGTTCCATCTTCTCATAAAAGATGATAATGTTAATAATATTTACTAAAGGTAGAATGCAAATGGTTATTTAGCAAAGGAGCCAATCAGAGAAATTTGGTGTGTGGTTTTTTTAGGGTGTGTAGTGTTTGCTTGGTTTTGTGGGTTTTTTTCCTATGCAGCATGTTTACAAAGTGTAGTGTATGCTGGCAGATACTATCAAGAATGGTGCAAAGATAAGATTCCACAAGCAGTTTGTGTATAGATAAAAATATTGTGTTGCTTTAGGTAGGATGAAAAAGTACACATGTACCTTCATTCTCTGAGGCATAAATGAACCTTTAATTCCCTTGATTAATAAATAAACTCTTCCTAAATCCATAATTTTTCAACATTCTGTTTCCTTGTACATTGTACTGAAGTGTCAGAGGCAAGCTAGTGGATTCAATGGTTAGAATTCCCAATTCTACCATGTCCTTGTAAAAAGGGTCCAAGAAAGACTTCTCAGTGTTCCTACTCTTATCCCCATTTCCAGTAGGCAGACTTCTATACTGTTAGTATTTTTCCTCTGTTGACTCTGCAAGCAAAAACCAGAGGCCCTACCAAACAAAAAAAAAAAAAAAAAGGAAAAAGCAAAGGAAACATCCATCTGAAATCTTTACAGCTAAGCCTCCTCAGAGAGCAAACAGAATACATGGGGGAGCCGTAGGAAGGTGGTCACTTACATTACAGCTGCAAAGGATTCTGTGAGCTTGGCTTTGCAGTCTGTTTCCACACTGTGCAAAATGGAGGGGCTGACCTGCCTCGCCTTCCTTAGCTCCCAGGGACCAGCTGGGTGGCCCTCTGCTGTGTAATATGAAACGGTAGCAGAGGAAGGTGTCTTTGTATGACACCCATAACTTCATGCATGCATTTTCATAAAACTTTACTTGCTTTCTGTTTTCCTCTTGTCAGCTTTCTGGTTTAGTTTACACATTTGCATGGCTTCTCAGGATATCTTTTAACTGCTCAGCGAAAAGCAGCCTAGTAAAGCTCTGGAAAGAGCTAACAAGTTTTGGAAAATGTAAGCTTGGTTACATTCACCCTTTGTAAGCTTGGGTGGAAAAGTTCATGCTAGAAAAAAACCTTCCTCGTGTTAACTGTTGCGTGGGCGGCTGACTGAAGTAAGGGGCCTGGGTGCTCCAGAACTTCGCTGTTGGCTCTGGCTCTGACTCTCCAGTTCATCACAGTTACGGTTACCTCCATTGGGGGTGGCTTCATTTACCTGACAGGATTATATGTTGCTATTGGTTTCCCTTCCATGGTTTTGAAGAATAACTCTGCTGGGACATGCCATAAATTGTGTCCATTATAAAACAGAACAAAGATCTGGGGAGTTGTCAAAGCCAATGGAGGCGATGATCTGATCCCTTGAGCAGGAGGCCATGTCCCTTGGAACATGTGTGGTTGTGAAAGGATCAAACCAGGAGGCAGAGTCAGGGAAAATGTGGGCAGAGAGCAGAAGTTGAAATTCAACTGAATTGCAAGGGCTAGTGCATGCTTGCCCGCTTCCAGCCCAGCCTGGCCTCGTGTCATGGATGATGTTGAGCTTTATTGGACAGCTGGGGTTCTTCCATTTTCTGTGCCCTCTCACTGCTAGCACTACTACGGCTCCTTGATGAATTACAGGGGCTCCAGGCTTTCCTCTAGTATTGGCTCCATCAGAGGCAGTTCATTTATGCTCCTGTTTGCCCAAAAGAGAGGAAATTTCCCCCCAAAAGAGGGATTTCATATCTGAATTTCTTCCAATTATTGTATGTCCCAAGTCAACCTTCCTCTATTTTTTTTTCTTTCTCTACTAAGTTTAAGAAGGGACAAACCTACCTCACAAGCTGAAAACTAAGTGTAATTATAAAGGCAAACAGCTTGTAAATGTCAGAGCTTGCTTTCCTTAAGCATGTACTAGAAAGAGGCAGCATTGTCTAGCAGGAGGATGGTTGGAGTGGAAGGACTGTAGCCTGGTTAGCCTTTGATTTTTCTGGCTGTAAAGGGATGTTGTACAACTCAGGCCTGATTCTGTCATTATCTTCTTCTCACCTCCAGTTCTAACCCAAAGGGACCCTGGGTGGAGGAAATTTTAAGTTCAGCCTTCCTGCCCTCCAAGTGCTGAGACCCTCTTACCAAAGTGAGAGCATCTGTGTGAATAGATTTTTACTTTTTTATTTTTTCCCCTTGTGACTAGATTGAGACCAGCAGCTCATATAAAACACCAAATGGCAGTGTGTTTTGGGGTGGTTTTTTTTTCTTTAATCACTGATGAAGTGGATCACAGGTTAAACTAGCAGGAGTCCCACTTCCTCTCATCCTGAATCACGCAAAACCTTTATTTGTTTTTAAACCTGTGTGACTGCTTCCAACAGGAGAGTATGAGGTAAGCAATAGGTGATGTGGTGTCAGATGAGGAGGAAAACTGAATCAGAGAGCGTGGAGCTAATCCCACAGCCTGGCCAGAGTGACAGGCTGATAAAAGGCTGTTGAGGAGAACCTGGGTCTGCAACAGGTCTGCAGACACACTCTGCTGTCCCTCTGACTCACGTGGAGAATAGCCTGGCACTGCATTTACTTTCTGGTAGATGGATATTCCTGCTTCAGAGACCACGAGAGACTATTTTGTATTTTTATATCATACAACAATTGGAACTAGGATATGAATAAGCTCTCTGCTCTGGCAAGGAAGCGATATTTATGTGTTGTCATCTCAAATGTATGAGAGGTCACTGGCAAAAGGTGTGGAGGAAGTGGAAACTCTGCAAAGACCAGCCTGTTCCCAGATACTTTTAGGATCAGTGTTACAGCTCTCCACTCCTGCAGAGAGAAAGCAGGATGGAAACCACAGAACAATTAAATTCCTGTAGGCTGAGGGGTTTCCAGTGACTGTCTCCAACCTCCTCAGGCTAGTTTCAAGGATGATGCTTGAATCAAGCTCATGTGACCTGAGAAGCCTTCTGGTATTAAGTGGGGAAAAGGATTTAATTACAGAGAACAGATAATCTTTGTTCTAATGCCTTTAATGCTATCACTTTCTCTGCAGCTGCTTTACACATAATAACAGTTTAGCTTTCATTACAGATTTATTTTTTTTAACAAAAAAAAGGCAGTATCCTCCTATCACCATATAAGCAGCCCTGGTTTCATTCATTTAAAGCAGTCATTTCTCTATGGCTAGAGGGTACTGCATCCTATGTCGTTCCATATAATAGTCTTGTAGGAATACATATTTTTCACCTGTATTATTGAGATTACTTCAGTCAGCAAGTGCTCATGGAATGGAATTGCAAATGATGCATGTGGAAAGTTAGCAATAAGCTGTATTTCTTCTGTTGATATGCTGTACTGACCCTTAGGAATAAGCCTTAATGCACACTATAAACTGAGGTGTCTTTGTGGGAACGTGGCACATCTGGAGAAAGAATTGTTTCCTTCAGAAAGCTCAAATCACTCAGTGACCCCTCCGCACACAGCGCTGTGTTTTACAATGTGGACTTGGCACTTCAGCGTACTGGTGATGGACAACAGAACATCTTACCATCGTGGAAACTGGGGTTTGTTTCATTTCCACCGATGCCAGATGATGGTTGTGTCAGAGGCATTGGCTTTGCTTAAAGAGAGTTTGTGAATGAAGGCCAAACATGTTCTTGAAAGTGTGAGTTGTGTAGTAGTGTCATGTGGGAGTCATGATTTGTGGTGGCATTCCTGTTCCTGAAAAAGTCCAAGGACAGGCATAGTAAAAATGTGATTTTGGTGGTAAACCTTATTTTGGCTGTCACAGTTTAGAAGTTATAAGCTATGTCAACTACAGAGGTGCTACCAGTCACTTTTTTTTCCTTTCCCCCATACTGGAAAATGCGTCTCCAGTGAAGTTTTAACCAATGCTTACAGGTGGGAGAAGGGCTGGGTGTTGGAGGCACCTTTGCTGCCCAGTAGGCATTTCCTTCATACTGGGATGAGGTACCTAACCGTGTGTGGGGTTATCCACAGTGCATCTCTGCATGGCTAAGAGAGGATTTTCATCTCTATATCTGCCACTAGTCTGTCATGAGAGATGAATTTGCTTTGAGAAAAGGCAAGTCCAACCTCTGCATGTCAGAAGTAAGCAATTGAAAGTCAGAGTGAGGATATCTGCATGGGGAGGAGGGAAGTGCAGGGTGTCTTGTCTTGGGCCTGGTTGTCTCCTTCAGTTCTCCTTCAGTGTGAACTCTTCAAGGTTACTAATAAATAGGGCCTGCTGCTACCAGGCTTGGAGATAATCAACAGCTGGAGTATAAACAAGGATTGGTTTTTTACTAAATAATTTACTTTGGGTTCTTAGTGTACTGGCATAAACAGTTGCTCCTTTATAATTCAGAAGAGACTTCACTTGCAGCAAATCTGCTGCTGGGACAACATCGCTAAAGAGCTTGTGCAGAAATCTCCCTGCCACTCTAGCCTTGCCTCATAGGCAGCACAGGGCAAGCGCTGAAGGATAACTCACACCATGAATTCTCCTAGGCAGCAGAGGAGAATAGTGATCGCCAGCTGCAGTACCAGAGAAGCAGGAGATTAATTTTACTTGAAATTCCCTCAGCTAAGAATTTGATCTCAAAAGCTAAGTGAGTTGAAGCACTAGAGCGGGTGGGTTGATGACAATGGCACAAGGCTTATTTTTGAAACAGCCAAGATGAAACAACAAGTTTTGAGTAACTTTTTGCCTCGATAGGATGGAATGCTAAGCTTTAAAGGATGCTGGCAGGCCTTTGGCACCTTGGGTATCACAACTCATGTGCATCTGCAATATTAAGAATAAAAAATTAATTTAGGACAGACCCTTGAACTTAGCTTTTCATCTGTGTCCCAGAAGAAACACAGCAGAGACATGCAAGAGCATACATGTATCTCCTGAATTCCTAAGTGGATCAATAACAAAAGGATTTAGTCTCTTAGCCTCTGGATATGGATGATCAGTATGATTCTCTACTGGGTTTTTTTTCCTTCGAGATAATTTCTTTAAAAAAATAAAATCTGCCTTTTGACAAGGGGTTCTGCATTTTTCCTGATAACAGCTCCAGGCAAATGTACGTGTCACACAGAATGCAAGGCATGTTGAGGAGGGTTTGTCTTAAATGAAATATGATGGCAAGATGGTGGCGAAGTGTCAAGTCCTCTGATACTCATTTTATAAAAAAACCTTTTAGTTTGGAACAGGTGTCTTGAGTTTCAGCAGGTTAATCAAGTGAGAAATGGGTAGGTTGGCCAGCCTTTACTGTTGTGGGAATTTTATTGTTTAAGGAAGTAATTAAATTGTCCACACACAGACACCTCACAACAAAAATGCGTTTGTGACAGGACGGTCTCGTTTATCTTGATGAACCAGGCCCCCATCCTTTGTGCACACTGTGCACATGCAGCTTTAGTGTAAGTAATCATGGTGTATAGGAGTGGCACTCTTATAGCATTCGGGATAACTGTGTTTACAACTGAGTGGTGTGTTTAACAGTGGGATTCAAAGTTGTGGCTTCTTAATCTACTAATATTTTGTATTTTTCTAAATGTTGACAAAAAGGATATCGTCAAGCAGTTAGCTCTTTGTAAAAGCACTGTTTTATGGAGTCTCAGAATTTAAAATGGCATTCCCTTTAGGTATTTCTCAGTCACGCTCCTTTCTTAAAATTAAGTTTTCTTCCCTGTGAAAGATTCAAGGGTGACCCTCAGTCGTCCTGGAATTTCAGCAATCCTCAATTAACAGAAGTGTAAAACTTTCCAGAGCAGTTGTCTCCATCGTTGAGTCATCCTAGCTCTGTGCTCTGATAGAAATCTCAGGCTATTCTTTCATTTAATTGTCTCTCCGTTTATCTGCCCGCCTGCCTCTGTAGATGCAAACAACAGAATTAAAAAAAATATTACATAATGCTGAAAGTTTCCTCAGAGGGACAATCACCTCTCTGCAAAATGCAACCATGGAAAATTCCAGATAGCACAGGATGTTTTCCTTTCCTTCGGAAAATACCAGTATTTTAAAAGGAGTGTAATAAGGGATACGCAGGCGCAGGCCACAGCAAGCAGTTTCTGCAAGCTTCCTTTAGGATGCTCATGGAAAGGCTGCAGCAGCAGCACCCAAACTGGGCAGACGTGTCTCACCTCTCCGTAGGGCAGAACCAGCGCCCTTAGTTTTTCATAGTGATATTGAGGGTTGGGGAGTTTGTCCCATCTCAGGCTAGAGCTGGGGAAGCCTTTCACCCAGGCTGTCCCAGGGAGCTGAGGCTGGCTAGGAGATGGAGAGATGTGGGTCCCCATTGCTCAGCCTCCTGCTATGGTTCCAGACAGTGACCCTGTGACTCCTCCAAAACCTGCTGCCATGGTCCTGGGCTTTCTTGGCATAAGCAAGGAGCCTGCCATGGAAGTAATTTTCTCCTCATTCCAGTCTCTTCCAGGCGCCTCCTGTCTAGCAGTAACATGGGGAAGCAGGGGACCCCCAGCTTTTGTTTAACAGCTTCCTTATAAATGCTGGCTGAATATTTTTGCTCCTAAGTATACATTTTCTGTCTGCAGAAATACAGCAGACGCTATTTTTCTGTGCATTTAGCCTGCGTGGCCTCAAAGTTTTATTTTGTGCCAGGAGGGGATGACGTGCCCCTCTTGAAATCCCCATTTTCCCTTTTGGGAAAGAGCTGGGGAGCAGCCCCCCCACCCCCGAGGCAGCAGGCAGGAGGAGGTCCGGGTGGGGGAGCTCTCACTGCATCTGAAGGGAGAAGGGGCCATGTCCCCCCATCTGGCTGACACTGTCACTTTACCGTCACCAAATAACGAAAGAACTGTACATCCCTGCTTCGTCTGCACCCCATTCTTATCGTGGGCTGCTCAAGGCACTTAGAAAGTACCGTCACCACCTTTGCTTTCAGAGGCACTGGGTCTCAGGTGGCTTCCAGTGGTGCTGTAATGGCACAGAGTTTTCAAAAGAGCCCACCTTTATCCTTTATCCAGGGCCAGATTTCTTTACCTCCTGGGAGTTCAGTGCCTTCAGTGTTTTCTGTGCTGAGGGTTAGACTGGATGCTAACTAAACTCATCTGGTTATTTTGCTGAGATGCCAAAAAGGGACCTGATCTTCAGAAGGGTGTAAAAAATAGGGAGGGAAAGAAAGGAAAAGGTAGTAAATCGGTAGCATGTTGTGCATTGCGTGTTGCATATTGCCTGCTGAATTCATTTGGAGCACTGGTTACCAGGGAAGAACAAATTGGAGAGATCTCAGTAGGAAGCAGCAAATATGGGAGCAGAAGAAAAGAACTTGGACAAAATATTGGAATGATTTAATAATTGAATGTATTGCTAGGTAACGACAAAGGAGAAGTGATGTTATAACAGGCAATAAATGTTTAACGTGTGCAAATATCCAGCTATGCAAGAAATGTAGTTTTATGTACCCATGGATGATGAAGAGACAGGGTGATAAAAAACTTAAGTGGAGATACATTGGAGCCAAAAATCAGGTTAGAGTTTTCAGGTGGCAAGAGACCTGAAGTATCTTCAGAGGAACTACTGAAATCCCCTGTTGCTTGTGACTTCTGAAAGTGGTTTGAACAAAATACTGGCAAGTGTCTGTGGAAACCAATCCTGATCCTCCAGAGAGAGGATGACTTGACTCTTCCTACATAGATTGTGATACGCTTGACCTTAATTAGCCTTTACCATAACAGAAGATTCTACAAATGAGCTAAGTGAAAGGTTGCTGCCCATGTTCATTCTTTGATTTTCTGGGTCGGGCTGGACTCTGACAGAACAGTCTCTTGGATAGAAAATTATTCTACTCTTATGTTTGCCACTGACCTGCTGTGTGGCTGTAGGCATGCAGCCTTTACCTTTCTGTCACGCCCCTCTCCAAAAACCCAGGTACAATTTGGGAAGAAGCCCTGGTGAGCTCAGGTCTGGGTGGTGAGGTAACCAGGTCCATGTGGCATGGATCTGAGCTCCTGGCAGAGGGTTTATCTTGCAGATTCTATAGAGACAGTGTAACTTCTCCACCACGGCTGAAATAGTGAGTAGTGGCTGCACTTACACTGAATGAGAGATAGGTGACGCTGTCAAAAACTGAGGAAGGGGAGTCCCCCAGGCCTCTCTAATCGAGAGGATCATGAGTTGTCTCAGAAGATTTTCTGGAGGACGTGAAGATTGTTGCAGTTTGCTGCTCCCTGTATGAGATGGACTAAAGGCATTTTTTTGTTTGTCTCTTGTATTTTCTCTTCTAACCTTGAGTTGAGAGTGGTAGAAATCAAGCAGTGAAGAGAGACGTTATGAGTGGGAAGGACTGCAATTCTTGCCTGACAGTGATACACTAAATATTTTGATGAATTGAAGAACACAGTAGCAGCACTGAGTTGTCTTACTGATAAGCCAGTGTTTATTCTATACTGTTACTCTCAGAAGCCTCAGTGCTCAAGAAGTAAGGTGCTTGAAATCTGCCAGAGGTTTATTAAATACCATGTCTGGTCTAATCTCGCAAATTTCCCATACTTTGGGACATCAGAGAAGACAGCACATTCCAAAGATCAGTAGATCTTTCCTGCTGCTTCTGATTCCCAAGTTCTGCAAGAGTTTGTTCTGCAGCCACAGGCTTCGAAGCAGAAGAAATAATGGAGTTTCAGCTCAGCTCCCAAAGATTTAGAGTTGGTAGGTGAGGTTTTGCCTCATCCTGATGCATACTGTGTGCTCTAGAGACAAGTAGCAGTCCAATGCTCTTTCTGTTAGATTCACAAACTACAAATTTAACACTGAATTGTCTTGACTAATTTGTAGCATCTACAAGCCTTCTAGATTACAGCAGTGATTTAAGGACATGTCACAAAATTTCAGAGAAGGAAAAAAAAACCCCTCAACGTGCCATCAAGTGATTTTATTGATTCCTTCCTTCTCCTTTGCTCTTTCTCCCCTCATATACTTTCACTACATATTAGGTGTTATGAAATAAATTATTTGTGTTCTTTGTAACCCAATAATAGGTGAAATTATCTTTGTCCTTTTTCTAAAAGATCTTGTTAAAGAATTCAGGACTCCTTTGATTAAATTAAACAGCAGGGTAACTTGAGTCACTCAGCTGTTACTTCACCTGTAGGCATAATTACCATTAGTAATAAAAAAAAAGGTACTCTGAAAAGTTCCTAGTACCTGAATTTGTTCTGCAAACC
Organism: Hypotaenidia okinawae; assembly: GCA_027925045.1. Classification (NCBI taxonomy): domain Eukaryota; kingdom Metazoa; phylum Chordata; class Aves; order Gruiformes; family Rallidae; genus Hypotaenidia; species Hypotaenidia okinawae. The sequence goes on from BSDF01000001.1 coordinate 95,376,922, forward strand.
ATATGTGTTTTATTAAGTTCCTAATAAGAATTCAAGAAAGCAGGGAACAATAAAAGAAAATAACCCTTTGTCCATGCTACGTTTCTCTTTCTATTACAGCTCTGTCAAGGGCTCAGCTGCAGCCCTGTTACTTCTGGCTGAGTAACACATGCTTCTTAGGTTTGAGGGTGGCTCACAGAACTAAGATGCTTACTGGAATTTTCAAGGCCCTTTTGTTATCTTGCTTTAATTTATGCCTTTTCTTTATGTTCCATTTCTGCGAAACAATCAAATTTACCTTTCTTCAGGATACTCTGATTAGTTATTCAGTTAATTTAAACTTTTCTGGATCTGGTTATTGCTTAAATGTGAATTTGCAAAGCTGATTTTAATTTGAAGCAAGTTGTATACCAATTATCTTTGCAAAAGAAAAGGAGTTGGGGGAGGAGGGGCGGGGAGAAAATTACCAAATTCTTTCTTTATGGGTTTTCTCTCTCAAATCATTTCACTAAGGTTTACCTAGAAGGATACCTAATTCTTCAGGATGAATTATGATACAAAGTAAATATAGGTGTGTAGCATGAAAAGTTTATAGGATGTCTTAAAATATGAGCAATTCTGTACATAAACACACCAAATATGTGAACCATGTCCTGGGTATTTTCCTACCTTCTGCATTGCAAAGAAATACCTCCTTAGATTTCCTAGCTGTCTCCTTGGTGAATAAACACCAAGTCACTCTCCTGTCCTGCTCTTAGCAGTAAGTCCCAGAGCCTTGTTTAAGGTAGAGTATGCCATTAGAAAAAAGGACACAGCCTGTGCCCAGTTTTGAAGATAAAGTTTCATATTTCAGGGCTATTAGTCTAACAGTTTACATAGCCACTAAACAAACACCCGCACAACTGGAGTCATCACCTTGTTCAGCAGAAAAAGGCTGCCATATCAGGTCACATCTCTTCAGCCTCTCAAGGGTCCGGGCTAATCATTCTTTGAGTCGCAGCATAACACTGGGTGCTAATAAATCTGTCAACTTGGATTTCGGTGGGTTTATATTAGTCAAAAGATTTGATTTGATTTGATTTTTTTAAATAGTGTGTTTCTGTTTGTTGCCAATTAATAGCCTCATTGGCCCAGATGCAGTGCTAGTCTAACATGGCCACTTGAACAAATCCGATGGACTGCGTGACGGGCACAGCTTGTAAGCATCAGGCTTTTATTCACATGCCATGTACCGGTATGAACTACGGTTCCTTGGGAACACCTGTAAGCATCAGTCTGTCTTCTGGCTTTTGAAAGCGAGGAAAGATTTGCAGAGGTTTTATTTGTTTCAGTAACTTCAGTGTAATTGCAGCAGTGCCGTCAAAGATATTTTCATTGCTGACCCCTTTTTATTCACCAACCCAGAAATAAAGGTAGAATGTGAGACTTCTCCGCAGTGCTACAAAAATTTTTCCCCAAACTTATGCAACCACCACCTGTCAAGTTGTGCAGCACACACAGAGAAACGATCTGTGCGGCCACAACATTTTTTAGGATCACTTTTGTGCTTGTAACCAGCAGGTTACACTCACCGCCGTGAGGCGTGCAGCCTGCCCAGGAGCGCAAAGCTGAAGCTCCTCTTTCTCAGAGGCTGCCGCCTCCCTCGGGTACTTGCACATAACAGTGATTTGGCCAAGCATGGGGGAAGGGAGCAGGTGCAGACGTCACCAGCCATCTGTCAGTCTCTTTGTTCATGTTATCCGATTATGGACAGGTTTGTCTGCAATTTTGAGTAAGGAGTAAGCGTTATTAAATAGATGTCTGGCTTAAAAGAATGCTTCGCTGTTGCAAATTTAGCACTTGATTGACATCCCCGGCGACTGGAGTCTTCTCCCGCCCCGTGGGAGAAGGGAACTGCAGGTGGTCGCAGCCAGCACTTGCATCCTCTCACGCCTCTCCTTGGGTGTCTCGGCCTGGGAAACAATGCTGGGAGTGAAAACAGGTTCAGTCTTTGGGCCCATTAAGAAGCTCCATTAGCTGATGACAGTTAAGTAGTTAGTAACTGGTCAAATATTCCACAGTGAAACTTTTGTGGCAGCAGAGAGGATCCAAATAGTCCATAGAAGATGAAATACATCCAGCACTCCTATCTAGCTTCATATTATGAAGAGAAGGGTTGATTTGTTGGGTTTGGTTTGGGTTTTGGTTATTTTATTTTTTTGGAAGAAAGCTTGAGACACGTGCATAGGACTAGAGCTGGGTGTAGGAAAGCCCGCTTCTGTAACACCACAGGAAGAAAAGCATTGATGTTCAACAGAGAGGAACTAGTCAGCAGAGGAGTGGAAGTGGGGATTTGGGAATGGCTACACAAAATGTAGATTATGGGGGGGAAATTCCTGCTTTAAGACTTTCCATTTTGTGGGATGCCTACTCATAAACTTCTTTTCCTGGTCCGTCTCTATTCCTCTCTTGTTGATGGCTAATTAGTTACTTAAATTCTTCTGCAAGGGAACCATTCATTGTGGTATCATTGCAATTTTCTCTATGGGGAAAAAGAGCATTGCTATAACCCTGGATGCAGCTGAAGAGAACAGTAGTCCAGAGACAGTTGCTAGAGAGTTACACTTTCTACTCCAGGGCTACAGAAAGAAGCCATGCAGTTGTGTGTGTGAAAATTATTGGGAAATTAAGTTGATATATTTTTCTGGACAAGGAATAACAGGTATTTGTAAACAGTTCAGGCTTGCCTAGTCAAACTCTGCTGTGCAGAAAGCAAGAGCTCACATTGAAGTAGTTTCACCTTTGCCTGCCCTTTAATCCTGAGCTGCCATATTTTCCATTAAACTTTCTTCACTCTGCTTATGCCATTTCTGTACTGCCACCTCCAGTTCGTGAAACCCTCCTGTTCTGAAAGTCCCTGCTGCTACGTGAAGTAGCCCAGATGCTTAAAGACCATGATTTGTTTGTTTCTGTAGTGGTAAATGTGACATTGTACTTACAATGAAATTCCTGTCCGAACCGATGTAAAGTGCTCACTCACACCAAACAAACAGCATTTGAACTAATGCTATTGCAGGCAGGTCAGCTTGAATTAAAACTGACAGGACACTTGGATGCATTTTTTTGTTTGTTTCTGTAACACTGAGTGTCCCATTAATCCAGCAGCCAGGGAAAGCTTAGTGAAAATCCTCCAAAAGGCCTTCGTCATTTAAGGCAGAAGTCAGTTACATAGTCTGGATGAAATTAATGGAATAACAAGAAAAAGGCAACAGAGATTTAGGATGTCAGTCCCTTTCAGGATGAGATTTCACAATGCTGGTTTTTACTGTTTCTATTAAAGTATCACCCAGCTAATGTCAGGACTCCATTATGCTGAGGCCTGTCTCAGTATGTAGTCCCTGAGCTAAAGAACTGTTTGCATTGCTTGCAAAGAAATGCGGGTGTCTAACAGGTTGGCAACTAAAGTTTAACGAAAACAGAGTCTCTGTTAAAAGCTTTTGAAGCTCTTCTAAAAAAACCCAAAAAACCTCTTGCCTTTTTCTTAATAAACCATCTGGGACTGATTCTTAGCTCCCCCATGGAAGTATAAAATGGAATAGTTTTCTTGACAAATGTAAACCAGGAGTTTAAAACCATAAAATCAGTGTCAAACACTGAGATTCCTGTGGCCTCAACACAATAAGAGCAAAACTATGAAGGCTTCTTTCACTCTAGGTATTCCCAATGTAGAAAACATATTCAATAGATGATAGTCCTGAAGCTGTATTTTTTTTTTAATTTAACATCTAATACAAATCAGTGGGTCTGGGGTGACACACCTGTAATTAAGAGCCACTTTTTACTGCTGAGTGTCACCTCAGATAAGCAGGTTTCACTGTTGCATAATGTTGAAGTCTAAATCTAACCTGAAGTGTTCTGTTCTCTTTGTCTCTCTGTTTACCTGTCTGCAAAGTGGGCCAGAAGCCTTTATCATGATCATGCTGTATCAGCTCACTAATGAAATATCTGAAATGGGTTAGTCCTCCGGGTGTTACACGTATGTTGTTAGAATTGCTTCTGTAATGTCAAAGTTCTATACTTCAGACACTCATTTCCTGAAAACCCTTTTTCTTGTTACTTTCAAATGGGACTATTGCATTCTTCATAAAGAAATGGGTGTAAACAGAGAAACATATAGAGCTGAAATTAATTTCTTCATCCCTGCTGATGCATTAATTCATGACAGTAAAAGCCTGTATTAAGTGCATGCTAAGTAAGTAGGTACTGTATAAGCCCATAATGGTTCCAACTTTAAGGAGAAAAGGAAATAGGCACACCAAGATTTCTTCCATGGCTGCAGATGTTGCTTAAGTGGCATTGTTCCAGGGACAGCCCTTGAAGGCATTTGTGCTTCAGAAATTTGCAGGGACAAAGGGATAAATGAACCTTTGCTGTGGCAGGGTAGAGGATGCATGAAGGAAGATCCTGCCGAGTTGCTGGCACGCTGTGTGTGGCTTACCTGGAGTAATTTATGCCTGTGTCCTCGAGTGTGAATTGCTTTCCAATTCTCCTTTTCCCCCAGGTTGACAGTCATTAGTTGCTGACTTAATTCCTCTGCTTGTTTAGCTATAGAGTGTACCCTACAGAGGAAAGGACAGAATGGGTACCAAACTGATAAGCCACCTTTTCTGCTTCACATACTCTGTACAGGACCACCCCCCCACCCCCAAAAAAAAAAGTGTGCGTATTTCTGGGCAGCATAACCAGGCACATCAGAGGTGTGTGGTTATTACCATCCCAGTGTGGGAATGTGGTCCAGCAGCGTTCCTGTGGAGTGGTGTGGTAGGCACATGAAAATCTATAGCCAAACAAAACCTGGGCTCGTATTTCAAAAACACATTTTAAAAGTCAATCGGTGTTCTGTTGCCATTAGTATCTCATGCCAAGACTGTTGTTTCAAAGTCCGCTAAAGAGCTGGACCAAACAGGAACCAGCTGGTCCAGATCAGTAACAGATAAAATGAGATTTGTTAGCCAGATGTTGAACAGGTAGCACATTAATGTAAGCTGTTCAGTCTAAACCTGCAACCTAGATCATGCTGTTCACAGTATTCAAGTACTTGGTGCTACAGAGATCAATTTATGCATCAGTGGGTACACATTCACCAAATTAAAGGCTGGCCGTCCATCAGGAATTTGGGCAGTTGGGGGCAGGGGGGTGTGGGTGGGTGTGTGAAAGCAGCTGTGTGTACAGTGTGGGCTTGTTTCTCTTGAAAGTTCTGCCTCAAGAATTATGTCCTGTGTAGATTGCTTGCTATTTATATTATCTGAGCTCATGCTACCACCTTTCCATCAGTGGCTGCTCTAATAATGATAGAATTGTAGAATACCAGATTGGCAAGGACATCAAAGATCAACCCTTCTTGGAAAGAGCTCTGTATAGACAAAAGCACGGCCAAGACAAGATGGCCCAACACCCCATCCAGGGAAATCTTGTTGTGCAATGTTGGAGAATCCACCACTTCCCTGGGGAGATTATTCCAATGGCTGATTTTTCACACTGTGAAAAAACTTCCTCTAGAGTCCAATCAGGATCTCCCCAGAAGTAACTGGTATCCATCAGCTCTTGTCTTCCATGTGATTCCTTGTAAAAAGAGATTCTCCATCTTCTTTGTAGCCACCCTTCAAGTACTAGAACATAGTGATGAGATCGCCCCTAAACCTTCTTTCTTCACGGCTGAACAAACCCAATTCTTTTGGCCTTCCCTCATGTAACAGTCCTGGTGGCCCTCCTCTGGACCCTCTCCAACCTGTCAACATCTTTCTTGCATAATGGAGACCAAAACTGACCACAGTATTCCAGGTGTGGCCTGACAAGTGCTGAATAGAGAGGGATAATTACTTCTTTACTTCTTTATCTCTGCTGGTGATATCCTTGTTGATGCAAATCCTGTTGGTTTTCTTTGCCACTGCAGCACACTGTCTGCTAGTATTGATCTTGCTATCCACCAGGACTCCTAGGTCTCATTTCACAGAGTTGCTCTCTAGCCAAGTGGATTGCAGTCTGTGCAACGCTTGTGGACTATGTTTTTCCAGGGGCAAGACTTAGTGAACTTCATAAGGTACTTGTTAGTCCACTCTTCCAGCCTATTCAGGCCTTCCTGCAGGGTGGTACTCCCTTCTGAAGTGTCTGCTTCCCCACCCCGTTTGGTATCATCCACAGACTTTTTCAGGGTGCACATGATCCCATCCTCCAGATCACTTACAAAGATATTAAGCAGCATTGGGCCCAGTATCAACCCTCAAGGAACTCCACTTGTGACAGGTTTCCAGTTCGAAAAAGAGCCATGCTTGGGGTGCGGCCTGTCAGCCAGTTCCTGTCAGCACGGACCACTTGCCTAGATCATAACACACCCATTTCTCTAGGAAGAGGCCGTGGGGAACCCCTTTGTAGAAATCCAGGCAGACAACGTCCATGCTCACCCTATACCAACCGAGCAGGTTACTTTGTCATAGAAGGCAATCAAGTTTGTTAAGTGTGATTCGCCCTTGGTGAATCCATACTGGCTTTTCCCAATCATGAGCTTCATTTACCTTGTGATAGTCCCCAGGAGGATTCTTTCCGTAACTTTTCCAGGGACTGAAGTAAGACTGATCGACCTATAATTTCGTGGATCCTGCTTTAAGCCCTTTCCGTAGATGGGATTGACTTTAGACACCTTCTAGTCTTCTGGGATGTACCGTAGTGTTAAAGATTTCTCAAGACCTATACTCATTACCCATATCTTTTTTTCACTACACTGTAGGGAAGAGCTGTATTCCTCTGTGATGTGTGTGAGAAATTCTGTCTCGAATCTTACAGGGAGAATGGAGAGGGAAAAATTCCAGATGCCTCTCCAGTGACATCTCAGTCCCCTGACCTTGACTGGTTGCATGTGTACCATTCAACATATAGCCCTTTTTAGTCATTAGATTAATGATTTTTTTTTTTTTCCTTGTTGCAGCATCAGTGTTTCCTATATACAACGGAGGGAGTAACTAAGCAATTTCAGCATAGGAAGTAATGAAAAGGACTAATTTTCTGTTCTTGCTTATTTTATTAAATTTCAAGCACATTAAAATGCCTATGACCAAAAAAAAACCCCAACCACCAAACTAAACAACCCCATGGCAACTAATTTACAAGATCTTGTCAATATTAAACATAACTGGGTGGTGGAACCCCACAAATATGATATTTAGATTTCCCTCCTTTACAAACTTCCAGTTTGAGCTATCTCAAGTGTTACTTGTAGTAGCAGTAGTGAAGGAGAGGAAGGAGAGACCAGAAAAGAAAGGAAAAACGAACAAATAAAAATAATGTTTTGCCCTTTATTTTAGGTTTTAAGTAAATTTAAAAAAAAATCTGTGACTGACTGGTTGGTGGGGGGTAACATGAGGAAATTACTTATCTTCAAAGATATTAAAAACTGCAGAATCAACTTTCAACTTGACAAGAGTTTTGTCTTTGTGGAAGATGTAAGGATCAAAGTTATTATCTTCGCTATTGCATTTTAGTTCAGGGTAGAGAGCTTTCATGTTAGAGGTGCCCATTTTCTTTGTATGTTATTATGGTTCACAGTAGCTCTATCTCTAACCAAAAAGTTTGTTTTGACTGATTTCAGTGCGTACTGAAAAGGAATAAGTTGTCTTTTTGTGCTTTTGTTAAGACCAGAGAGGCAAGAAACCCCTTGTTAGTAGGGTCTGCTAGGCTGAACTAAGCTCTAGTTCTCTATGTCTTTATTTGTTTATTTGCTGAATTCCATTTTTATGCTTTATCTCTCCTCCTTAATTCTGATAGTCCTGTCTCACTGAGATTTTACAAGGGACACTTGCACTCTGAGCTGCTGAGCCAGCTGCTGCGGGAACAGCCAATGCATTCAGAAAAGAGTGAAAAGCATGTCCAAGCTTTATTGTTCTTTTTTTGCTGGTGTTTGATTTTTCTGATTTCTTTATTTTTGGTTCCCCAGTGCAATACCCTTACCCGAGCATTTGTAACTAGGATTTGTTAAGAAGTCATTCATATGAAGAGATAATTTGTGTTGAGCTGGAACAGGCTCTTATTTGAGGCTCTGTATTGCTAGAAAGTCCTGAGTTCACTTTTCCAGGGATACGGCATGTGATTTCACATGGCTGTGGAGATAGTAGCACTGGCACCCTGCATTTAGTAAGTAAGACACTGTGGGTGGGATTTTGGCCTGGCTTTACTCACAACAAAACTAAACTGGAGTGCCAGCGATTTTGATGGAAGCAGAGCTTATCTCAGAAAAAGATGCTTTTGAAAATGCCTGATTAGTAAAACGTGGTCTGGGAGGGAAATTCTTGATACGAGTTGTATACATTTTTCTGAGACAGAATCCCAAACATTAGCAGGGTTTGAGCAGTATGGAATAAATTATGGAATAAATTATCCTTATGAGTTATCTCATTCTTACTCCATTTTATTAGTAAATCATCACACGTTTTTTCCTGACTCTTGTCATGTTTTACCACTTCTCGCTGATGGCTTCGCCCCCCAGCAGAGGAGGGATGGTAAGACCAGTTACTTCAGTGTGAGTAAAGGCAATGTTTACACTAGAAAGTTTGCTATGACAAATTTTATCAGCACATAACGGCTGACTTTGAAATGTGTTCAGGAAAAAAAAAACAACACCGAAAACCAACAAATTTTGCTGCTTGAGCTCATACTTTGTGTGGTCTCCTGGCTGGTTGGTACAGTTGAGATCATATGGCACAAGTGTTCCCTGAACTGCTCTCTGGCATGGTATCCTACAGGATGTACTTCCTTGTGGTTTAGAAAAATGAATAGAGGACAGCTTAGGAAATCACGAGGGGTGTGGGGATTGCTTTCACAACTAAAACAACCTCAGCACTCAGCAGCTACCTGCCCTGTGTGTGATTATGCTGATCGTATCTGATGTCTGCTTATAGCTAAGGCCACCCAATGCACCCAGCTCTGGTGTAATTTAAATGACCAGTACTGCTGCGACAAAACTGATGGGATTTTTCAGGAGGAAGAAAGCAGGTTTTGCACAGCAACACCTCACAGGCAGTAGTGGTGATGGTGGAGCTTGGAAGTCCTAGTGGGGTGGGGCTGGGCAGGGAGGATGATGGAAAGAGTCTTCCCCAGCCCTCCAGCACAGGCTGCTAGTCCAAGACATTCCTGGAGTTTCAAGGTGCAATTTATTTCCTTTCTCTGTTGCATTGAGAGGACAGCGTTGCGGCCTGGTGATTGTTTCAGAGTAATGCCAGCAGTGGCTGCTGTGTGACCGTAAGGTGGTGAGGGACATCTCAAGGCTCGCTGCAGCCAGTCCCAAGTGTGGAAAGCCAGGCTTGATGTGGTCCACGCCTCTGCATGCCAACTGATACAGTTACTGGAGCCAGCTACCCTGTTGTGAGCTAGGGCTTCTCTTAGAGGGACAGGGCTGTCTTACTCCTCCCTGAAACCAGGGAATGTTTTGGAATGCTGTTATAGGAGACTGGCTTGCCTGCGTCTTTCTGAGGCAAGTAGTTTTCATGCTACTGCTGCTTCTTCCTATGTATCGTGGAGCATTTCACGTAGAAAAGTTGATGTGACTGGCAGAAGGAAACAGAATCATCTGTTGGTTTTCAGGAAGCACCAAGTCACTGAGGAGTGCTGAAGCTGAGGAAAATATCACTTTACCACTGTGTCTTAACATGTGCTTAATTCTTGCTTATTTCTGGTACTTTTCTTGTGTAAAAAATATTTAGAATGTTATGTCAAAAGGAAGGGAAAAGGTGATACAAAACATCTACTGGCTCTCTTGCATTTATGCTGAACTGTATCGCACCATTTCAGTGTGTGCAAAAAACCTAGAAGGTAAATAAACACTGCTCATTCAGAGCGAAATAGAGAATCTGTTGAAGTGAGAGTTACCTGTTACCTGTTCTTGCACCACTAAAGTGCAAGCTGCCCCTGGAGCCTGTTTGTTTATGTGTAGCCATGGCTATGCTTTCTACCAGCAGTGGAGCAGCTAAGAACTGATGAGTATCTCCTGGGAAATGCTGTTGAGACCAGCTTAAAAAGCAGTGCTGTTGGAGTGGTCAGGAAATGCTGTGCAAGGAGAGAGGGTTCTCGTTGCTACACATAGCTAGCAAGCAGACAGAAGTAATTCTTCCTGAAAGAAGCTTAGCTAGTATTCCTTTTGCCATCTTCTGCAACAGCTCGGTCTGTTTGGAGTGGGGAAGTTTGTCTTGAACTTAGATCTGTGTTTTTCTGTGTATGAGTACCGGGGACTGAGTTTTTCAAGGAACACAGTTTTCTGTCCTTATGTCACTTATTTTGTTATGCTCAGGGACATAGATCACTGTTTTACTAATTCATTAAATGTATTCCTAGTGTATTTCTGGTTTGCAACAGTTCTAGCCCAGCCACTCAGTTTCTGATGGCTCACTCAGTTTCTTGCCACATAGCTAGGGCAGGTTTTTTAAATACACTTCCCATGGTCTTTCCTTTATTCTTCAACTCTACAAAGCACTGTCATATTTAAAGAGGATGTGAGAGAGGACAGGTTTACATGCTGTGTATGGGGACAAGTTGTTAACTGTGTGGAATTGTATTTAAGTGTCATCCCTTGTCCTGGTTTGGTGCCAGGTTTCAGCCTGGTGTTTTTCACAGGGCCACAGACCCATGGCAGTGACACACACACACGCACTCCCTTTCTATTGCCCAGAGACTCAGCCATCCCATTCACACATCCATAATTCTACTGAGCATGAAGGGGGTCATGCCACCAAAGAGGATGAACTGTTCTCAGACTGGGGCAGGCTCTGGTGATCACCAGAGGTTGTGTGGAGTGTGGTTCTGCTTAGCTAGGGTGGGCTCCCCTGGCTGGGTACTGGCCACCCTCCTGTCCTTCATAGCTCCTGGTGTCTGTCTTCCTTGCAACATCAAAACTGCTATCCTTGCCACTCTGGTGGGGAGCTGAAATGGTCTCCTGTCCCCCCAGGCTGAGGTGATCTTGTATTAATGCAAACGCATTGGGCTGAAGCAGTGTTCTTGTCTTCTGTGGGCTATTGTCTGTCAGATGGTAAGAATGGGCCACCGGAGAAGAGGCATTTCCAAAAACCTGGGGAAATACATGTGGGTGTCTGCAGTCTGAGTCACTGGGACTGCGGAGCTGAAAATCCTGATTGGCTTTGTCACCATCACCGATACAAATGCTGCACACAACTGTTTCTTGGGACCTCCTGGGACACTGTGTACTGCAGGTCATATCAGTGGCCACGTGTATTCTGAGACCTGGTGCTATTCAAGGAAGGAGATGTGATTACAGCTTTAGAACAGAAACAAGTTTGCCAGTTTCCTGGAATTCATCTGTCAGGACTCGTATACCAGTTGTTAAAACTTTGCAGTGTGAATCTGGGCTATGAAAGCAGTTGTCACTGTGCTAAATGTGGCCAAGAAGAAGGAGCAACTGCGCGAGAGGCATAGTGATGCGTTCCGAAATTATGAGAGACGCACTCGGCACAGCCGTTTTTCCTTGTGCGAGGAGGTGCTGTGGGTTACAGTGCCGTGCACTCACTCTTCTGAAAATATAGTTAGATATGGTAGCTTTATCAAGATTCCCTCATACTTCCTAGGGATGCCAGATGTGTCGGTGTATGAAAAGGATAAAAATCTGTTTTACCTGCCCCCACGGGGCTAGCTGCGGGCATGTGAAATAGGCGGTGTTTGCAGTGTGACAGTTGATCTTTATTTTTCCTGTATTTTAGAAACACTAAAAAAGCAAGGCTCCACTGGTTTATCAGTGCTAAATATAAATAAATTCCTGATTTTGATATATCTTGAAATCTTTCTTGCATCAGCTATTTTTCATGAGAAAAACAAATGCACCATCCATGTGTAGTTCACAACAGAATTTATAGCCTGATACATCTAACGTTACTTTATACAGGTGGATACTTTCAGCTGCAGTAAAAACCACCAATTAACACTCAAGTTGCCTCTTTTTTTTAATCTCTGCAATAAAAATGAGAAGCTAACCTAAAATGATGTGAAATTTAACTTTTCAAAGTGACTAATTGTAGGATTTGCATTAAGGCTCTGCATAAAAAGACGCTCCTCGTTTGCTTTACTAGGCTTTGGAGGACTATGTGATATATGGCTCTTAGGTTATCTTTTCCTGCGTTGTAGGAATAATAATAATTCAGCTTAAATATGTATTTGGAGGAAGTCACCATAAATGTAGCTATTGTTCTTAGAAAGATTTAGACTTGGATGCATGCTGTGACACTTCAGTTCCAATAACACGCAGAATTCCTCTTACTTGAGGATCTTATTTAGTAAATGAACATTAATGGAGAATTCTATATTTAGAAAAAGTTGCTCACTATAAACGTGTGAATGTTCAAACTTGGCCTTGGTGATGTCTTAAATAGCTGCTGACTTACAAAATGCCATGTTAAACAATCAAATGCCACCTTAATAAGTCTGTAATTGTATAGCCAATCACAATCAATGTACTAATCACTGTGAGAGAATCTAATGCTTCCTCTTCAAAATGTTATCCTGATTATTAACACAATCAATACTTCATGTAGCTGTAACAACTGATAATAAAGAAAGGACGTTTAACGCTTGCAGAGCACTGTATGACTTTAGATTCAGTACAGACATTTGCCACTTGAACCAAAGCCCTAGTTCTTTCAGTTTTGGGTTTTTTTTTCTTAAATTGGCTTATTTTCTAAAGGTTTAGCCATCCCCTTTTCTCCCTCCATTTCTCCACCCCAAGTGAGGATACAGAGGAAAATGAAACATGGTGTGTCCTTTTTATTTCCCTTCTTGTTTTCCATCACAGCTTTTCTGGATTGAAATATCTGCATTGTGAGGGGAATTTTTCAACCCTTGGACTTGTCCACAAGAGCAGAGTAAGAGTGGGAGATATGTTTTTATTGGTCTCATGAAGGAAGTTCCTTACTGTCTGTACAGCAGTAGCTGGTAACTCCCCATTCCAGCTCTAGACCCATCTGTGGAAGGTCTATACAGTGAAGGTCTCACAGGGTTGTCTAGAGAGCTCAGACTGAAGTAAATGGTACCATTTTCCATTTGGATCTAGCCTAAAATGTGTTAACACCTAGGTATTATTTCCCCTCACATTTGAGGATTACCAAGAAAGTCAACAATTCAGTTGCATGCAGATATTAAAATAAAGACATTACTTTCCTGGTGTTGGACTCACACACTGGAGTCGCTGCTTCCTTCAGTAAGATGATATCTGATATTGCTGTGTGAACAGAAGCATAAAATCCTTTCATGGGATTAAATAGCATGTATCTGTAGGTAGCATTATGTTTATTAGATTTTGCTCAGTTAATACGTTTTCCTCTCTCCTTCTTGTTGCTTACTGTGGAGTGGAAAATGTGCTGATTCAACACCCATTCACATAATCGTTGTTATATTCCCTGATATTGTAATTGGCCAAATAATTAAGTAATGGTTGCTACAGAGTTACTACAGGGCAAAAAAATCACCTTAAAATTTAACATTAAGGATGCAGGAAAATAGCTGTGAAATGAGGTTCCTTTTTCAATGATATATACCTACTTTCTGCAACACCAAGCCCTCCAAAAACATACGGTACTTTGAGAAGTGACAGGCAAATTGGAGACTGCAGAGTGTATTTGCTTCAGTACTGCTAAAAGGCAAGGGGAGATGACGGCCTCGTGGTGCCAGGGAAGGGGGTTAGCTCGGCGTCTGCCCACGGTCACAGCTTTGGGCAGGTGACTTAACACAAGTGAGAGAGAGACTTTAGAGACTATGTGGTCAATAATAGTTCTGATACTTGGATGAGAGGTGGTAGAGGAAGAGCAGAAGAGAGCTCTGCTGACCTCCTCCTGTCCAGAACTTTATGGCCGGTCTCAGCTCCCGCCTATTGCTCAAAGAGATTCCTCTATATCAGGAGGACTTTGTCCACTGCCAAGCATCAAGGGTGTTTTAGACCTCAGGTAATAATATATGGTCCTGTTAATATTGAGATCATTTGGGGAAGTCTCTGCATCCAAACATTTTATTATGCAAGGGATGGAAATGCATTAGTGTGAGGATTTAGAGGACCTGGAATATTTTATTTTTCTGTAGCCCTCGTGAAATAAATGCAGTGATACCAAGAGATGTGCAAATTCCCAAGGTTGGTTTCTCTTTCAGATGTTAGGATGCTACTATGGAAAACATCTCTAAAACTTAATTTGTAAAAAAAAGCACTAGAAAACTATCTGTTGCGTTTGACACAGTCATTCTTACAAGACATCCTGTAGTTCTTTTTAGGACTTTCAGTGCTAATGGCTGAAGAATGTAAAAGTCTACTCAACCATGTCGAGCTCTTAATGGGATCTGGTTGAAGTTTGATTCTGCATGAAAGGAATTCCGTTGGAGGCTTCTCATGTTTCCTGAATTGTTTCCTGAATTACTTCCTTTGTCCTTTTTAAATCAGCATCCTGATTTTCCTCAGGAACACCAGAGGTGTCACTGGATACTATTTGGAGGTATTGAGGGGGAAAAGGATGGTCTAGGGTATTTACCTGGTGGAAAATTGCATAATGTGTGTCAGTTTTGCTGCTTATTTTCCAATAGCTTCAGCAGGGGAGTCTAAGTGAGCTGGAAGATCCCTAGGAGAACGAGGAGAACACTTTACTACTTAGAGAACAAAGAGAAGGAAAAGCTCCCAGCCGGCAGCACCAGATTTTGGATCAGAACCATGAAAACTGCTGTACTAATTGAAGAAGGGGCAAAATGTATTACCTGTTCCTCTCCATTTCCACAGCACAATGGGCGAGGCACATTTTTTTCAGTATAGGCTGCAAATGTTTTGCTTATCTGCACTGCTGACTGGGTGGAAAAAAAAGACCTGGATGGTGTGACATTCAACCCTGTGACTGTATCTGCCAAATACTTTCGGTTCGATGTGCTACCTAATAATTCGCAGTCTTCTATTGCTGTGTTGCCTGAAAATAATTCAAGCCTTGTTGTAATGGGTGTAACAGCTGTAATAATAGAGTCCCTTCAAACAGCTCAATTGAAGATGGTGACCGTGATTAAGTGAATGCAATAGAAGAGATGAAGCGACTTACCAAAGATAGTAACATCAGCTATAGACACCAGGTCTCCTGGCTCCCAGCCGCCAGCACTACTTCCCAGGCATCATGCAGTAAATGTCAGTCACACAGGCAGGGGTAATGGATGCTGTAAATTAAATGGCTGTAAGAAAGAAGTTTTCATGCTGAATTTGCATAGCGTTGAGGACAAACAATTGACAACAAAATGGGGCACCACAACCCGGGTCTCGGAGACTTTAAAGTTAGAAGATTTAGTTAGATCACTGAGCCAGACTAGCTGAACGCAGACTTTCACCTTTTCACACAGGTAACCCAATACTGAGTTTTAAGTTAGTGTTAACTCATGTTCAGTTTTAAACTTTCACCCAGTCGCCCCAATGTTGTGTTTTCCTTTCAGATCAAATCAGAATCAGTGCGATTTCCTAGAAAGACATGCAATTTTCGCCATCTCCCATGTGACATGGGCTTCTCTTTCAAGGAACGTGGTGACCCTTGCCTGCAAGACGAGAGCATCTTCCATCCCAATGGCAAACTGCTAGCTAGCTTTGCAGGCACTGGCTAAATTGCAAGTTAGTACATTATTCTCTTAGTGCCTTGGAGCAAAATCCTGAACGTACTGTTATGGGTGTCCTTCTGCCCAAAGGCAATAGATAAGGCTCTGTTTTCTTCGATTGCTCACCTTCCAAACAGCAGAGGTATTTGGAACATTTTGCCTTTGCTGCCAGAGGTCAGGCTGAGTTGCAGGAACCCAGTCCTCAAGCAGACAGTAAGGGAAAGGAAGCCAGATTTAGGAGGAGATACCTCCCTCAGGTGGCCTGATGAAATAGTCAAAGGGTCTTGCACCAACAGCAGTGGTTGACGAGTGGCAAGACAGCCGTACTTTGCATTGCTTAACTCTTGCAATTGGTTTGTACTGCATCTTCAGGCTATGTGGATGAAACCCTTATCTCAGTAAAGATGGACATACTTCTACCTGGCAGTGAAAAATGTCCAGCCCTGCATACTAATCAGCAAAACAATCAGCCCCAAATGTCTAAATCTTCTTGCGAGACCCATAGCTGAAAAATTATAACGTTATGCTAGCTAATGCCATCATAAGTGCTCAGAGCACAGAACCTCAGTGGCCATCTTACACTTCAAAGTGGTCCAGGTATCATCAGGTTGAATGTGCTGGGAGCTGTGGAGAGTGCTCCCAGAGCACCTCTCTGCTTTCCCTGCTCCTCCACTCAGTGGAGGCTTTCAGTCTCCAAAGTGATGCACCTACCATGTTCCATCAAAATCCTTCTTGCTTTCCCTCTTTGCATGAAAAGCCCTGAAAAGTTTCTATTAGGAACTCTACTTCTTTGTTACCCTTCATGATTTCTTTTTATTCAGTTAAATACAGGTAATATGTAATCTTTCTATAGCAAGAGGGGGAAAAAAAAGCACTCCAGCTGCCTGAAAACACTGAGAAAGAAGTTAAAAGAACTGAAAGTGTTTTCTTAAATTGCATTTGTGGCAGTGGATCCTTGTGCATACTATCATGGGTAACATAATGCAAATTGCCAAGGCTGACAAAGCTGCTGTAGAGCCAGAAGCTTTTTGCTTTCAATTCTCAAGTGAAATGGAGATTGATCTGAGCTCCCAGCTTAGTTGTTAAACAGATTTGCCAATCTTTGTTTCTTATCAAATCAAAATTAAAATGACACATTCCTTTATAATAATAGAGAAATGTAAATATAGAAAAATTTGAAATATAGCCAAATTAATTACTCTGAATGGATACATAATGCCAAGTAAATACATAAGGAAACAAAATCATTAATTGATTGGGCTTCTTATTATGATGAAACTGTTTGCAAGGATTAACAGCTCCTTTCTGAAACTCTGAACTCTGACATGATGTTTACATTTCCATATATTTTTAATGATCACATAGTTTACTGTTTGAATAAAACAGCACCATATGCTTTAGCTGTATTAAACACTGCAAACATTGAACACTAAATATGGAATAAATTATCATGTAAAGATAGTTAATATTGGCAAGTCCCTCTAATATGCCACATCACTTCAGTTTTAATATGCCAGGACTTTGCTAAAATGAAATTCCTCTTTTTATTAACTATAAATTGAAAAAGTTTAATAGAAACTGTGGGGGAAAAAGCATAGGCTCAACACAAATGTCTTTGTTTTGTTTAAATAAAGAATAACATTATTTATACTTTCTAATAGTAATACTGAGAGGGTGGTTGGGCACTGACACAGGCTCCCCCGGGAAGTGGTCACAGCACACAGCTTGGCTGAGTTCAAGAAGCGTCTGGACAATGAGCTCAGTCCCATGCTCTGTCTTGACTGGCCCTGTGTAGAGCCAGGAATTGGACTTGATGATCCTTATGGGTCCCTTCCAACACAGGACATTTTATGATTCTAATACAAATAGAAACATTTTCATGGTTTGTTTTTTTGGTTGCAGGGTTATTTTTTTCAAGTGCAAGTGGAAAATTGTATTACTTAGATCTGCTTTCTGAGCAAGGAAGGGAACTGTGCATTAATAAATGCAACATAGACTGGCTGTACTTTCATAGCTAGGATGGGCTCTGAAGTTTCACTGAAGCAACAGGAGTAAACCACTGGAGGGGTACTGAAAAGCCAGTTTCTTTAACAGCAGCCTATGCATGGAATTATTTTTCTAGCATAATAATGTAATGGTAGATAGTCCCTTTAATTTTAGAACTACCCAAAGCAGCCTGGAAGCAAGTTTCAGTGTGTGACCAGGAGACTTGCATGTGTACAGTACTCCAGGGACAGACCTTAGTGAAAACCCATCTACCTATTGGTCTTCTGTCGATGACAGACATCCTTCGCATCACGTCTCCTAGCTTTTGTGGTTCCACTGTTTTATTGCTAGTTAGAGGGAACACTTCGGAGAGCGAGTCTGAGACTCTGTCAGTCTCTTCTGAAACTGCCAAGCAGACCTTGACATCAAATATGTCTTTCAACGAAATGACATTTAACCAAAAGCTTGATCTGTAATGGGATACTATCTAAATCCTATAATGGAAGTAATTTACCAGATTGGTTTGGAGGCATATGACTGCAATATAGGAACCATGGTCTGCATCGCTGATAATGTTATCCATGTGCTTGCTAGTCCATTAGCAGAGTGATTCATCTGAGAGCTGCAAGAGGGCCAGACCACACTCCCAAACATACAAACATCTAGACAAATTAGATCGCAGGGGCAACTAAGCAGCTGTTCCCTCTCCTGCCATACCTGCTGCTGGTGTATGATGGAGCAAACAGCCATTAGGATTCTTGCTTTTAACAAGGTTGTATGTGCCTCTGCGAAAAATGTCTTTTGAGATGGATGTGTTTTTCCTAGCAGATATTACATGTAGATGCAGTCCCAGAACTTGGCTGTTCAATTAAGGACAAATCTCGAACAAAATATGCAGCTGCGAACTACTGAACTTAACCTGGCATTAGGCAGCATTAGAAAGGCATGCTCCGATAACTTCAGCAGGCAGAGGAGGTTATTCGAGGGAATGTATTCTCTATCTCACATAATCACTGAGATTATTTCTCGCTATCTCTTCCTCGTCCTCCCCACCCAGAACTAGACTGCAGCTGTAGGAATGCCAGCTGCTTTGGCAGGGGCAGACACAGCCTTAGGCTTGGGACTGCTGCACACAGGGGGTGCAGTGGTCTCCCCTGCAGCCTAAAGCGAGTGCACCGAGATGGGGAGCAGGGTCACAGGTGGTGTCACCACTTTTCCCTCTGGACTAGTGTGCGGTTTGTAAGGTCAGTGCACAATTCGGCCTCGGTTCGAGGGCAAGGAGCCTGACAGACTGGTTTCTTGCAGTGCCTGGATTATAATTGTGTCAGTGCAATATGGATGTGTGTGTAACACAGTAAAGCAGGTTCAGTTTGTTCAAAGTGAGGGCTTTTTAAAGGTACAGTCAGAAATAAGAGCAGTTCATCAGCCTGAGTACATCATAAAACTCCACTTCAAATACATCTAAATAGCAATGCTGAAATAATCCCTGAAGTGCCTGTAATTTATCGAGTCCTCCTGAGTATCACCATCACTATGGTCAGGTAGAGATAAGTGGATTAGTTCTGGATATGAGCATCTGAAGTTATACTTCACTGCTCAAATTCATACCTACTGAATTTGAGTCTATCATCATCTTGTAGGGCTCAGCTATCTAAATTTACTATGCTTTAACAAGTCCAAGATATTTTAGGTGGAAAAAAAAAAAACCCAAAAAACCAACTTGCAGGGGATACAGATGTTCTTGATGTCTAATAGAGGGGGCGGAACCTCCTCTAATCTGGTAATATTATTGCTATTCATATCTATTTGTTTCCAACTACTGAAAAACACTGCCTCATTTGGCATGGCCAGAGTGCTGACTCTCTCACTAATTAGTTTTGTTCTGCTTGTCTCTATTTATCTGTATGCCCCCAGTAACTCTGACACGGGTTCCAACAGTGTAGGCAGTTTTGCTTTCTGCTTTTCACTGAACAAAACAGGTGACAAGCTGCCTTCGATGGCATCGTTCCACAGCGGTATTAAATGCAGATATGAGTTCTGCTCAGTATTCTGCACTCCTGACATTTGTTTTCTACCAGCCACTTGGATGGCTGATAATGAGAGTTTTCTTGTTTAATGTTTCCTTTTACTACTAAAAATTCGTATCTGCTAAACCTAGGCCTATTGTCAGCTATTACTGTGTCAGGGAAACGGTATCTAGATAAAAAAAGATATGCTCCATTTTTGTGTCAGCATCATCTAATGCTTTTTCTTAATAGCAAGAGGTAGGTGCATCCACCAAAACAAGTAAAACTATGCCTAGATTGACCCAGAAGTGTTTTTCTTTGCCACCAGACATATCTTTTTCACTTGTTTAGGGTTATATCTTTATCTTATTTCATCTCTTTCTGAATACTGAGCACAGATTTGGCTCTTGCTCTTCACCACAGTACCTGCAAGTTCACATTCTGCTTGTATCAAGGCTGAGATGTTCCCTTAACATGAGCTTTCCACAAAGGTACATGCCTGCTGGCCGTGCAGCCAGTAGCAGCGTCTGCCACATGCATGCTAGGAGATCCCTTGGCCAGGAGTCCTTCCCAAGTTAGTCTTCCTTCACCAACACCTCTGCCTGCTCAAAGTCCCACAGTGTGATGCAGCAGAGTGGTTTTGGGTGCGAAGGCCCAATATATACAGCAAGCAGTGCCCAGCAAGGTTGCCTGTCATGCTAGCAACCCTGAGCTCCTTGGTCTCTCTGCTTTCTCCCAGCACCAGCTTGTTTTCAACCATACCTTGTTCACTTTCAAAGTGCTTCAAATTTCAGCGTTACAGTTTCACTGTCAGCCACCTCTGAGTTAATTGGAAACTGGTAAAGACACTAAGTGCTCCAGAACCTACTATTGTCAGAAATTAAGGTACTTCATGGCAGTCTTCCTTCCTTTTGGCTGGTCTCCTAA
Organism: Hypotaenidia okinawae; assembly: GCA_027925045.1. Taxonomy (NCBI): domain Eukaryota; kingdom Metazoa; phylum Chordata; class Aves; order Gruiformes; family Rallidae; genus Hypotaenidia; species Hypotaenidia okinawae. The sequence continues at coordinate 95,397,444 of BSDF01000001.1, forward strand.
GTCAGACTTCCTAAATCTTGCAGATTTCCATGCTGTTCCATCTCTGGTTGGGCTTTTAAAGGCTGTGTGCTGTTTGAAATTGCTTGGGGCAGTAGCTACAGCGTACTGAATAGGCTACCTGAGGAGCCTGTCCTTCAGATGGCTGGCTAGCTGAGGCTAGCCTCAGGGTAACCTTGCTGACAAGGAGGACATTTCTGGAACCTGAAACGTTATTGCCAGTTACTGGTTACTGTCTGAAAACAAGCTGAATGTTCTCCATATTCCTGTAGGTTCTGTACTGAAAAACTTGGTTCTGGTGTTGGTCTGCCATTTTTGTGAGCACCCTTTGCCTTGTGGTGGGAGCCCTTATGTGAAGGTCCAGCTTGTTCCACGGGGCTTCAGTGGGATTTCTCCAAAAAGAAAACTTCTCATTAAGAGATATGCCCTCATTTGGGGGTTGCAGGTGGCTGTCCCTGAAGCTGTGTAAGGCTCCCCAGAGAGATGGAAAGGAAACAACCATTGGACCCCTCCAGAGGCTGAAAATTATGGGCTCCACCACCTACTCAGTGTTCACTTGTGGAAGGAAACCAGAAACATGTTCCACAGTCTTTGTTTCTCACCCACGAAGGAATGGTGAGAAGGAGAAAAGGGTGCCCACTTCAAGATGCCTTTTACCTTTGCTATTCAGGAAGGAAGGGAGGGGGTGGAAGGAGGATGGTTTATATAGCTATTCTGGATTTTCCTGGAAGAGATCACCTCGCAACCACATTGTAAGAGGGTGTTGAGCAAAATGCCTTTCAGCCATCCTAAAGGCCAACATGTCCTTCAATGTACTTCCACTCTGTCCCTACGGCATGGGCTTTGCACCTGCCAGACATCTATTCTGTCTGGGTAACTGAGGGGAAGTTTCTCACTGTTGTAGGGACCTGGTGAGGCTGCAGGGCTGTGTGTCACACAGTCATTTGCCTCTTTACAGATGGCCACACTCTTTCAGCTTGTGTCAGCACCCACGTTTTTCCTTTATGAAAGTCAATGACAATCCTGATATGTTTCCATTTCTGAGCCTTCTTTGATATCAGGATTTCTACAGAGAAGGGTAAAAAATAATAACTTAAATTAATTCTGTTGTGTGTATTTTGCCATCATAACAAGTAGAGTTACTTCAGATTTCTGGGAAGTAGATATTTTGTTTTTATTTTCGCTGTCTGGGCAATGACTTACTGGCTGTTCACAAATGAATGATTCTCAGCTTGATGTACCGGTGGGAATTTCTCATTACAGTCACAAGATGGAGAGGGAATTTACATTCTTAAACATACAGATATTAACCAACCCCAAACCCTGCCTGTATCTGTATTGGAGAAATACAGCTGGCAGCTGCCTGTAGAGACCCCTTTTCACCCACAGCCACGGTGTCCAGTCTGGAGCCCCGCAAGTGCAGCCTTGTGTTACTGAGCTGGTCTAGTGGAGGGTGTCCCTGACCATGGCAGTAGGGTTGGAATTAGGTAGTCTTCAAGGTCCCTTCCAACCCAAATCAGTCTGTGAGTCTCTGAAGCTGCCTCTTGTGAAAGTTGGTTACCTGGCTTGAGCTGCGTGGGTACATGCAAACCAGCATGTGACATGTGAGAACTTGTTAAACTTCTGCTGTGAGATTACTTTTTTTCCTCCTCCTTTCCTCTTCAAAAAAACAAGTTTTACTAATTTTTTTTATTTTATTTTATTCTGCTGGGTAGTAATGACAAGGTGTAATTTTTATTCAAATGAGACTGACAGGTGTAATTGCAGCTGTAGGCCATGATTTTCTGTGCCGTGCTGGTTACTGTAAATTATGCAGCATCATATGCAAGGTTTATGGGGAGTTGTGGACGCACGGATCTGTGAACTGTGAGCACCATGAACATGGTGGCATTGACACATGGCAAGGTGTTGAGAGTACAGACACTTCTAAACGTTGCATGAATGCGTTCTAATTTTTAGGTGCTGAACTGCAAATATTTCTCACTAGTAGATTTCTACATGCACTGGCTTCTAGAAGCCAGAATCATTAAGGTTAGAAAAGACCTCCAAAATCATCTAGTCCAACCATCCCCCCTACCACTTATATTACTAAACCATGTCCCTAGCTTGTGATTAATCAGGAGGGTTTAGGTAATCGTGAGCTTTCCAAGGCTGGGCATACTGGCATTTGGAAGCTATATTTCAAGTACAGTAACTAACCCATACTAGTTTGTTATCGTTGAGACAGCCGAATGAATGGCCATTATGCTGATAGTAAGTTACCACCTTGTGGAGAGTCACCATGTGTATATGCATTACTGCCTGTATAACATACAGGCCTTCCTCAGAAAAATTAGTTACTTATTTGAACATCAACTCTGGGGAGATTTTGTGTTGTTTTCAATGTGCATTAGCACTGGTTTGGTAAATTCAGCTATGTGCTCTGTCTGTAGCTTGCTGCAGTTTACCTATGGAATTCAGTCATTTGCTTCCTTGTATCCTGTAAATTTTTTGATAACTTTGATAAGAAGATTATTTCTTTAATGTGTGATCTCAGTGGCAGGCAGTTATTTCCTTCCCTCTTCTGGAGAACTTCAGTGTAACCGAGTGGTGGTTTTTTTCTACCATTTGGCAGGAGAGCAAAGAGCCCATCCACCCCAGCTAGAAAGGATTGTCCTGAATTGTGCTGCAGGGTGAGGCTGAGGAAGGTCCCATGCTGTCTGTGGCTATTAATCTCTGCTTACGTCAGTACTAGGAACTCTTTTAGGATCAAGCTGCTGACAGTATGGTCTTTTATTTACCGACTAGGAAGTGACTCTAAAGTGTGGCCCGAATTCTTCAGACAGAAAGTTTCCATCAAGTCTGCAGTGTTCTAGAGGAGCAGCAGGGCAGTGCTTTGTAGACATTCTGAGCCTGATTGCAACACAGCAACAGCAACATAGGGCTGGTCCCCAAACCATGCATTTTTAAGAACAGAAAAAGAGGATGTGTGCCCAGCAGCGGTGTACGCCTGGTCCTTCCTTCCCCTGGCAGTCTGACCATGAAAGCCTCAGCTGAACAGGAAGGTGACCCTGCAATGATGCATTGGAACAGGCTGCCCGCGGGGGTGGTTGAGTCACCATCCCTGGATGTATTTAAAAGATGGGTAGATGAAGTGCTTAGGGATATGGTCTCGCAGAAGACAGGTATGGTTAGACTCGATGATCTCAAAGGTCTTTTCCAACCTTGTGATTCTGTGATCGCCCAACCTTTCTGTCCCCTCACCTTTACTTTCTAGGAAGTGTCACCTGCATGTCCTGTTTTCTCAGTAATTTTCCCACTCCTTTTTATGTCAGACCTCTCCCCCTTGCCCATTCTCCCTTGCCTCAACCCTCCTCTTTGTCACTCTCAGCTCTCCTTGGAGCCCAAATGAGAGGTTCTTGCCCTTCCTGCTGAGTGGTGACCAGTGTCACCACTGTGCTCTTTGGCTTGTGCAGGGCTGAAAGTGCAGAGAGGGAAAAGAGCCTGAGAGAAAGACAAAAATCCAGTGACCACTGATGTCTTCCCCACTCTGACAGAAAGCCCCACCTCTAGGCTCTGTTGAGTAACTGAGCAATAACTAACATTATAGCAGCGGATCCAGGTTAGTAGGTGGAGTCTGCAGATGGAAAGTCCATCTCGATTTAATGCTTTCAAGAACTATCCAGACGCTGTTCCCTTATACCACTGAGGAATGTGAAGTTCCTGACCTGTATGGGATAGAAACCAGGAATGTCATGAGCAAATTTATTGTACTCCTGAAACTGAAGTCTTGTGGGAGATTTTTTTTTCTCTTAATATATTCTCTTTAAAAAGCATGCAAAAACTTTCACAGTTCAATTCACAAAGCTTCTAATGTAACTCTAAGGCTCAAATTATGATTTCTTTGCACTGGAGAGCAACTATTCACTGGCCAGCAAGATATAGTGAAATGTTGATGAAAATGGGCAAAGAATTTGGAATTTGTCCCTCCTCCTGTACAATCGGGCAAACCAGGCTGGAGAAATGCAAAAGTTAAAACTAAATTCTTAACTCGCTGTTATTTCCAGCAACAACAGCAGCATTCAGAATAATCCCAAATGCCTTTAGAGGGTTGGTTCAGATAAGCAACCAACAGTTCATTTGATAGAATCTGAAAAGTTTATCTAAACTTTTTGTGTCTGCATAATTGAGTTTGAAATCTTGCAAGAACAGGCTTGTTCTCTGACTCCATATAACATACACCATATCTTCCACATGTCTGCAGTTTCCAAAATGATAATCTCCATTGACCCAGAATAAGTCAACACCATTTGCAGTCATACATAACAGTTGCTCTGTTCAAATGTGGCATTTGTGCTATCTTTATAAATGGCATCGCCACAGCATAAACATGGAATGAAGATTGAGATGCAATAACCTTTTATGCTTCTTGGCTTAAACAATATCTTCTGATGTCCTGTGCAGCACATAATACCAGGTTTCAGGTGACTAGTTTTAATCAACTGATCGATGTGATAATCAAAGTTTGGGCTTGATTAAAACACCATAGCGTCAAATGTTATCTTCAGCTTCCAACTCCCAATTCATATTAACCTTGCATGTTGTTTTGTAAAGTTTATTTTCCCAAGTTCCCTTTGGAAACAGGTCGTAGCGTCTCGTCTCAGAGCACTTAGCACCAATTCATTTCTTCTAACCTGCACATCAATAAAATTAATCATACCTTCGTCTTACAATGATACAGCTCTTTTTGGGCTAACGGGTCTCCATCAACGCACACACAAGTGCTAAACTCTGAGGGGCTAAGCAGCCTTCATTCTCTGTTCTCTGTGCTCCTCGTGGGCATTGTCCTGAATGTCCCAAAGCACTTTTCCCAGGTCTCTAGGGACCGAGATATTTCTCAAGTGGGCAGAGGAGGCTGCTGATGCCCTGCTGCCCAGTGGAGCTTTCTTCCCTCAATTGGGCAGTGTCCTGCTTTCATGAGAGCTCCTAGTGAGGGCTCTTCACCTACCAAAGCAGTGCCTGATGGAAAGGGATTTTCAGAGGCCAACCAGCAGAGCAGGTGGCCGCTTATTTAAGGCTGGTAGAGGGAGGGGCCTGGGCTTCAGGTTGCAAAGCCAATGCCTTGCCCAGCCGGGCCAGACAAGCCTGCTAAATAGCACATTTTATAACGCCCAAATTGGCTGTTCTTCCAGTGCTTCTCTCCGAGTCATGTTTCACACGCTGTCTCTTTCCATCCCTGTGCCCTTGGCTTCCTTGCACAGAGCCCTGTGTTTTCTGGCATTGGCGGTCTGCCTCACTTACCCGTATGTAGGGGGGAAAGGGGTTGGGCATTCTGAGTGCAAGCTATGCATTTGACTCCTGCAAGACACTCTGGTTTTAAAACCCCTTTTGGCAGCTTCAACAACATCCTCCTGAACTGTTTATTCGGTGCTGAGAGATGGTGGCATTTGTGAAGCAGCTTTTAAAATGCTGACACACAGCAGTATAGGCACCTCTGCTTGTTATTGTCGCCCAGTCCTCAACATGGAAAATGTCAGTAGCATCTGTTTGATGGACTTATCTGCCTGTTTGTGTGCCTAAATTAACAAGCATCAGATTTTAATGGAACTTAAGTGGTGCATCAGTAAAACACACCAAGATTGCTAATATGTGCAGGTGCCTTTCAAGTCACATGGGGAATTACAGCCCTTCTGTGGTGGAAGAAAGAGCAATTCGCTGTGCACACCTCTACCTGTGCCAAGCCTGTAGGACAGGAGGAGGATGAGACAGTGTATTCAGGCAGCTCTCAGTAGGGACAGTATATTTACTTTGTGCTGGGTGGCTGTTGGCAGAGTCCTGAGGAAGGAACGTGTAGCTGAGCTGTGACTTGGTGAGGCCTCTTTCTGTCTGGAGGTGTGATGACTGCTGCTGGTAGATGCCATAATCTCCTTTTTCAAAGCAATCAGATCTGAAGGTCTAGCAGTGACTACCACCTAGCTCTGCTACCTTATATTCATCAGCTTCAGACCAGGACCCTGGATCTCCCACCCTGGTTCTGCAGCCAGGGTCAGAATCCATTCTTCAGCTGCCTGTTCAACCTTACTGCCTTGGGAAGCAGCGTGGGAGGATGCTACGTATTTATTCCCCACCTCCTTATAGTAAAATCTAGGAACAGGGGAAAGACTGAGGGAAAATCAGTGAGCTCATATCTACTATTTAGTGCAGGATGTAAACTCAAACAGAAAGTACATCAGCTGATACTGATATTGAAACCCACCTCCTAATACTGTTTCCTCTTAAAATCCACTAAGAGGAACTGACCGCTATGCCAGAAGGACAAAATGATCTCGGAAATGTGTGAGGTAACAAAAAAGGTCACAAAGTTTATTACAATGTTAAAAAATCACAGAAATTACTCTTCCCCCTGCCTCCCCACTCTGCCCTTTACTCCCTTTTCATATCCCTTTCAGCAAAGAGGTCAGAAGTGGGGTGCACCTGGGGAAGGGAAGAGGGAAGGGAAGGGTATGAACCCTTTCATTTCTCTAAAGGCCAAGTGCTGTTTCAGCTTCTGCATTTGCTGAGGTTCAGACACCAGTGTTTTTCCTGGAGGTGGTGGGGAAGAGGTGGAATCTGCTTAAAACAGATTACGCAGAAAGCTTTGGGCCCAGGGCACCTTGCTCTGGTTTCCATCAATTGTCCCCACTGGCAGAGAGGCATGGAATCGTAGCATCTGTGTGTTGTGGTGTTCCCATGTAACACAAACAGCTGGCAATTTTTGTTATTGTTGATCTACAGGTTTATATTACAGAGACCCCAGGGGAAGCAGGCTGGTGCAATTGGGGAAAATGGACAAAACAGACCTTGGGGAGGGTGAAAAACCAGGAATCAGAGAAGTTGATTTTTCAGTTCACTCTTTAAATTTGAATTTTATGTTAACTGAGAAAATTTAATAGGAATAAAGAAGTTAGATAAATAACCTGAAAGTAAAGCGTAAAATATTTTTGTTTGTTTCTACCTAGTAGAAGTGCCATTTTCTCCTGTTGACATTAGTTTATTTAATTGACTGAGAAAGCTGAAGTTTGCAGTGACTTTTCAGTTCACCTAGGGAATGAATAAATAAGATACTCCCTACACTGGATGTGTGAGAGCTACTGACTAGGCTGGAAGTTATTTTTTTGCATAAGGGGGAGAATTCCTTCACAAAGGGCTGTTTTGTAAATTCCTTTAGCATCCAGCTAAGTTACTCTAGTTCAGAAGAAAGGGTCAGACAGGAGTTTGCCAGCTGAAGCAAGTTAGGAAAGCTTGCATATTTTTTTAAAGGACACATAAAGGAAGTAGAAGATGAGTCTGTTGTTTAAAAGCTTCATTGATTTTACAAGACTGAATACCTTTTTTCCCTCTTTAAAGATAAGTGTAATGTGTGGAAAGTCACAAAAGAAATACAGTGATAAGAAGCCATTCTTACAAGGTGGGCACTATTATTCCCTCTGCTGAAAAGAGAGCTGGGCAATACTATTTACAATATTATAATGGGTATCCCTCTGTTATTTTAAAGAGCTTTAAGGGATGAAAACAGATCTGCTAGGGAAAGGTATTAGAATTGCCAAATAGGACACACATGCCTCGACTTTACAGAGAAGCATTTGCTTTTCTATTTTAGTTAAAGGCATTAAATATTCTACACGTATGCTGGCCATAGTGTTAAGATTTAAGACAGTAATTACCAGCTCTTGATCACACCATCTAGTATAGAGTTCCCAGTTCATGTAACGCGAAGGTGAGATTGTGAGAGTATCGGCACTATTCCAAGGGCTTTAAGACTTTTGGGGGGCAGGGTGCGTAAGAGAGGTATTTTTTTTTATGCAGCAGTTTTCAATCCAGGGAGATCTTGGAAACTGCAATACACACAAAAAAGCAAAAGCCCCCAGTGAATTTTTCAGGGGGAGAAGGGATTTGTTTGCAATTTTCTGCACCAGCTGAAAAGGTTCTGAAGAGGTCATGAGGGCCCTTCACCCCTCCCAAAGCCAGCAGGTGCCCCAGGAAAGCAGCAGGGGGTGGGAGCTGCAAAGGAACACAGTGGGTTTGGTTCTGCAACTGCCTGGGATGGCAGTGGCACTGCATGTGGGAGGCTATCCTCAGCAGCAGTGCTGCTATGTGACCTGTCCCCAGCCAAATGCCGCCTGCACAGTGCCACTGCACTTAACTGCCCTTTTCCCAGGTATTGCTGAGGCATCTGAGGAGCTTGCCAACTTCTTTGCAGGGCTTGCTGTGCTACTGAGCAGTATCTCCGTCAAGGGAGCCACTGCTGCCAGGTGACTTCTGCACCCCATGCTGTCTCACATGGTGCTACGAATATTTCTTTTTCCCAGGTTTATTTTGGTTTGTTTTGTTCCTTTCCTCTTTAATCTTAACCACAAGCTATTTGGGTACATTGCTTAGGCTCCATCCTACGATTGATGCAAAATTGCCGCAGTAGAGAACCAAAGCAAAGAAGTGGGTAGGAAGGAAGCAGAACACTAGAAATGATGAGCCTTAAAAGTGCCTGGGAGGTCCTTTAGTTAACATGTTTGATGCTTTCTGTTACCTCATGGTTAAGAATTCGAAGTTTTGATGGAGTGCCTTATAAATTAGATAACAGGTTCACGTGTTACGAAGAGAAATTTAGATCTAAAAATAAGTGACTGACTGAGTAGCTAGGAACTGTTGAGGTAATGGCTGAAAGGGCCTCTGAAATCTAATATATAATTAAGTCTTCTTTCTTCTACATGTTCCGGTCTCTTTCCCACAGATGCTTGCATGTTTAAATGATAAATTGTAAATTGCACTTCATTCCATAGTTCAGCCCTATTTTTTTCCTCATTCAGCAGAAGCAGTAAAACTATTGATGAAAACATGTTGGTTAGCCTGCTACTGTAAAAAGGTTCTCTATGTTCTTTACTTTTGGGAGGGGACCACTTTCTGATTTATATTAGCAAACAAAATGAAAGCTTTTTTTTTTTTTTTTTTTTGTGATGTTCCAGTTGTGATTTTGAATGTTCTCCCATTGTGTTTCCTTTTTCTTCTTTGGCCTTGGAGATCTAATCTCTTTATGAAATATCAAGTAAAAGGATCTTGGTGTAACCACATTATGTGAAGTACTCAGATCACCTTATGAAAAAGAATCAGACTATGACGGACTAAAGGTGCTTTAACTTTTGAACTGGAATTGTGTGGGTAGAAAACAAACATGGTACTTAGAGATTATAAAAAAAAGAAGAAACAAAATAATTTCCACCATTACTTCTTTCCACACAGTATTCTGGCTGTTATTTCATCCACTGATTACAGCAGTCAGAAATTTTGAAGTAAATACAGAAGTTTTAAAGACAAACCTGTCAAGCTCAAACAGTTGGAGGTCTGGAACCTGGCTCCAAGAATACTGATACTTGCTTTAAAATCCAGCGATTTATTGCCAGGCTTTTTATACCAGTGTCCCCACTGTGCCATAAGAAAAAATCATTAGTGGGGGAACTATTTCCAGAGATCCACAGTGGTACACAAAGTCTGTGACATTTCAGATGGTAATTGCCCCTTGAGGTAAATCGGGTTGATCAAATCAGTGAGGTAACCACAAATTTCTAAATACCATATTTTTTGAAGCTCTGATTCACTCTTGTTCCCAAGAAAAGTTTTGCTGAAGTCAGTTTTCACCATCTGACAACAAATCAAAGTATACAGCTGGCATTTCCAGAACATAAGTAAAGTGGAATGCACCAGTCCCAGGTATTGATGGAAGAGGCAGATTAACAAGAACGGACACATCAGCAGTAATGCAAAGAAGTCTTATGTTCCCAGGATATACGAACCTGTTTACCTCATGGCATTAGCATCCTGACCTGGAAGGAGAAAAAAAAAAAATCTCCTTTTGGGATTGAGGATTGCATAAGTAAGAAAATTATTAGGACTTCGAGGGACTTGCAGTGGTATAGGTAGGAATAACTGAAGTGAAATCTGTGGAGCTACCTGAACAGAAAATTAATTTAAGAACTGGGAGGTAGGATTCTGAGGGTATATGTGTACTGCTTAATAAATGGAAGGAGGGAGGGAGGGAGGGAGGGAGGGAGGGAGGGGGGAGAAAGAAAGAGTGTGGGCTCTTCTTGTCCCTGCTGCTTTGCAAGCCAGCTCAGCTCCTGGCTCCCCTTTGAAATATTCCAAATATTTGTTTCTGAGACAAACCTGCCACACAAAGGGCAACTCTCTGGCCCCGGGGCCCAAGATTAGTTCTTGACCAGCTTTTATTTAGTCATATCAACATAACCCGGTTGACCAATGCACTCAATTATATGCTTTTATTTACTCCTGGCCAGGGAAGCACTTAAAGTCCTATTTAGCTTTAGGCACAGGGTTCAGTCTTCCTGAAACATTTTGCATGCAAGTTAAAAATACATTCGAGTAACCTGAAATCAATGTGTTAAACATATGTTTTAGGTGCTACTGAAGTTGTGATTTTCTTTTAATGAAGGCTGAAGCCAGGGGTCTTAAGCAGATTTAAAGCAAAGCAGATGTTATTTTGCTAAGTGAAGGTCAGTGTTTACACTTTCCTCTGAAGCAGTTAACGTTAACTGGTACAAAAGAGCGATACTCCGATATATGGATCCTCGGTTTGTTTTGGTAGAGAATTCCTTGGCTGCTAAGAAAACTGTCTTGCTGCCTTGGAGACTTAGGGAGTGTAGTGGTTAATGAAAGTTCACCGTCGGGACCACGGGCTGTCTGAGCACAGAGGGTAGCTGTTAAGGAACGCACCTTTCTAGCTTCAGTAGTGACACACTTGGCATTTCCTGAAGCTGCTTCCTTTTTACCTTTCCGGAGGGGACCTGGCAAAGAGTCCTAACGAAGGTCACGCATAAGATGGAGGATACACAAGGCTGGCAGCTTGTGTTGCACTAAAGAACAACAGGCTGTGGAAAAGAGAAAAAGCTCACAAACTCAAAAGGACTATTCAGACTCTGTTTATCTTGACTCATTAAAAATGTTTACAGTCCATTTTAGAATTAAAGTTGGTTTTAGAACCACTGGGGTAGAATTTCAAAGCTTACAAAAAGATGCAGCTATTTACAATATTCTACATATTTTTGTTAATTGTGAAAGGATTGCAAGCCTGTGATATAGTGGTTGTCTTTGAGACCTTAAAGAGAATGTCCATTTTTTAAAAATCCTGAAACACAGCAAAATGTGATGTGTGTATAAATCATCAGTAACATGGTTTTGAGCAGTGGAATAATGTAACTGATGAATGGTCAGAATATATTATCCTTCCTTTCCCACTCTAACCAGGTTATTTTATTTCTTTGGAGAACTGTGATTTTTGGTTTTGTTTGTTGTCCAAACTCAAAATACATGATCAACTGACAAATAATTTGGTAACATTACAAGTTATTATTTTGCTACTCTTGTATTCACACGTGAAATATTGAGATCATGGGAGAAGACAAAAGTCCTCTAAAATTTAAAAGTAGTATTATGGATTAAGTTTTGAGTGGAGCATTATTAAAAAGCTACCCCTATCACAGAAACAATAGTAGGAATATTTTAGAGTCACAGAAATTGTACTAAATTAACTTTTTGACCAATTGGATGGATTAGAGATGAAAGACTTGCAACAATAGCTGTCAGTGTAGCTGGACTGTGGTGCAGCAGCAGACATTAAGCATTAATAGACCTTATAAAATAAAAATTAGGGGTGCCAAGATGTTAAAAATATAAATTAAGACGTTATTTTAAGATACTTTCTGCATTCTGTTAATATCCACAATAATGAATTAGCAGCCTGTTTAATGACAAGGACACACAGCGGTTTGCAATAAAAACTCAGCTAGAACATGCTCAGCTGGACCACGGATATTTAATAAGGTTCCTGGTGCTTCAGTGTTATTGCACCATTTCTGGAAGGTAGCAAGCTAAACGTATTCAGGACAGAGCTGGCAGGGTCAGGGTCATTACTGCACCTAAACAATATTACTATTCTGAGTCCCTCCTGTGAACTGAGTGTTTCCCTGAGGACAATGGGCTGATATGGGCTCCTTTCCACAGCAGCTTTGTCCCTGGGGCCACCCAGGGCCTAAATCCTAATGGTGCCATGAGTCTTGGGCATCCACAGACCTGCGTGGTGGCAGCAAGAAGCAATCACGATAGCCAAGAGCCAGCCAGGTCAAGGATGCCTGGTCAGCACAGGCCCCAGCTGCGGCGCTGGGGTGGCAGCAGGAGCTCCAGCAGCAGGCGGTTGAATGAATAATCACACAAGGTCCCACAGGGAGAGATCGGAAGAACCTCCCTTGATGCCCGGGCCCCTGCTCCCCGGTGCAATGCTAACTGCAAAGGCACTGTGTGAATGCACTAGTAATGGCTAGCAGTTAAAAAAGACTCGAAATTGCCTTCATTACTTCTACAGCAGCCTTGTGGCAGGAATTGCATCCTAGCTTGTTGGATAGGGGTTGGACTTGATCTCTTGAGGTCCTTTCCAACCCCCTCAGTTCTGTGATCCGGTGATTTTCTTTGAGTTGTGAAAGATTGTGGTGGTTTTATTCCTTAAGTGAGCTTTGCCCATGGGACAAGGATGCATTACAGAGGTGCTCCAGTAGGTCTTCACAGAATCATAGAATGGTCTGAATTGGAAGGGACCCCAAGGATCATAGAGTTCCAACCCCCTGCCACAGGCATGGCCACCAACCTCCAGGCCTGGATCTACACAAGGTTACCCAGGGCCCCATCCAACCTGGCCTTGAATACCTCCAGGGACAGGGCATCCACCACCTCTCTGGGCAGCCTGTTCCAGCACCTCACCACTCTCTCTGTAAAAACTTCCCCCTAATATCTAATCTAAACCTTCCTCCTTTAGCTTTAATCCAGTCCCCCCTTGTCCTGCCATTGTCTGCCCTTTTAAAAAGTTGAATCCCCTCCTGTTTGTATGCTCTCTTCAGGTACTGGAAAGCTGCAGTGAGATCCCCCCTCAGCCTTCTCTTCTCTAGGCTGAACAAGCCCAGCTCCCTCAGCCTCTCTTCATAGCAGAGGTGCTCCAGCCCTCTAATCATCTCCACAGCCCTCCTCTGAACTCTCACCAACAGTTCCATATCTTTCGTGTATTGGGGCCCCCAGATCTGGACACAGTACTCCAGATGGGGCCTCACGAGGGCAGAGTAGATCATGCAAACAAACTTCTGACATGTGATTCTTCTGTCCTTTGTACAGTAGGGTAAATCAGGAACACCAGCAACATAATTTTTCTTTTTTCCTTGAAAAACATTATTTAGAGTTCTTCACTCGTGCAGCCAGACAGTTTTACTGTCACTGGTGAGATTGCACCAGCATAAACTACATGAGAATAAGGTCTATATGAGCATATTATCATGCCTGGGCAATACAGACAATGGGTTAGCGTGCAAAGCCACCAAAACAATGTCCTGGTACCAGGGCAGCCTTGAAAATGTGAGTGAAGACCACTCTGCGCTCCACTCTGTGCACATCTCCACTTGTGCTAGTGCAACTGCAACACCGCGGATTGCGCCGGGTGTCATAGCTGTCACAAAGCTGGTGTAGCCAAGCGGAGAAGCCAGACTGCAGGTTTTAATTTCACTTTTGGGAGGTCTATGCAAGAATGAGCATGGAAATACCCAAGCTGGTAAGCTCACAATGAAACACCAGCCAGTGGTTCACTCCTCTGCCAAATATTTAAGGTATCATGGAGAAAAGTGGTATTATCAGGCTGCTGTGGTGCTGTGTCCTGGCATGTTCCATACTCTGTGGATTTATATCATTCTGCAAAAAGAAATAATTTAAATCAATCTCCCCAGAAGCTACCTGCTGAATTTCTCTCTTTCAAATATTTGAGTAATATTCTTGAAGCCTCGAGCCTCTCTTTAGCCAGCTAACAAACCAAAACATAAACTGAGAGATTTCCCTCCCCATCAATCAGAAGAGATAATTAAAGGATTCGGTGAAACCTAAACCGCCTTTCTTCAAGTGCTGGTAGGACGGTAGCCTTGAAACTGAAATGCACAGAAAGATCTCTCTCTTTCACTGAAGGTGTCTGTAAAGTGGGTGAAAAGGAGAAGGAAACCTGGGTGCTGCCAGAGTGACTCTGCCGGCAGGCAGCTGAGGGTTGTACAAAGTTGTCAGGTGCCTCTGTCAGGCAAATATTTACAGTTTTATAACCTCAGTATTTGCAACATTTAAGGCATTTCCTGTCTTAAGTATCAGGAAGTACAAGCAAACACTGCCTGTTCTGAGGTTAACTGAGCTCCTTAGCTGAGGTAAAACTATCAGGCTTTCCATGGTCAGAACTGACTCAAAGGGAAACCACAAAAATCCCAAAGCTGCTGTCACATTTCTTATTCATTAGGAGCAACTCATACCTATTCCCAGGGCTACTTTTAGTAGTTGTCCTTTTCTGGACCACAGAGGGGTTTGATCAGTAGAAAACCTGAGCCTGCTAAGGTGGTTCTAGCTAAATGCTGAAAACAGGACAAATGTCTATAAATATGTAAAGGGTGAGTGTCAGGAGGACGGAGCCAGTCTCTTCTCAGTGATGTCCAATGATAGGACAAGGGGCAGTGGGTGCAAGCTGGAGCATAGGAGGTTCCATGTGAGTATAAGGGAAAATTTTTCCACTGTGAGGGTGACAGAGCACTGGCACAGGCTGCCCAGATCCTTCTCTGGAGGCATTCAAAACCTGCCTGCACGTGTTCCTGTGTGATCTAATCCAGGTGACCCTGCTCTGGCAGGGGGTTGGACTAGATGATCTTTCAAGGTCCCTTCCAACCCCTAACATTCTGTGACCGTGCAATCTTCAACTAGGTGTTACCTTTATAGAGAAAGAGAGAAGATCAGGGGTTTTTTTTCTATCTTTTTTTAGGTTGTGGGGTTTTTTTTGGGGTTTTTTAGGTTTCAAAACCCTTGCTGAATTTCCCCACCCTATTTCATATGCAGATTTCGTAGATATCTGTGAACCTTTGCATATTCCAGCTCCGGATGGCAGCCTAGACAGCCTGCTGGAAAGCAGAGAAGGTGTGAAAATGGTTGGGTTTAGAGCAGTGGCTGGAGTGTCTCTCTGTAATTGCTCCATTGAAGCCAGCAGAACTTCATTGATTTAAAGCTAGATTTGGCTCATGGTTAAATTTTCTATGTCTTTAGAGCCAACACTGTGCATGGAATGTGAAGTTACAGTCAAGTTACTGCTTTTCCTCTCTATCTATTTCTTGTTCTTCCAGCATTAAGAGGCAATAAAAAAGCATGTCCATATTTGCCTGCACACATGTGCATGCTTGCACACACAAAGCCTTTCGCTACAAAATTTTCACTGCAATTTTTGCAGACTCTGGAGCTCTGGATAGTTGGGATGATGCTTTGGAGAAGTATCTTGAAGTCTAGATGCTTATCTTAAGAACTCGGATTTCCCCCATTGCTCAGGGAAAGCTCTGCCCCCAGGAAGCCTATTTAAGGGGCAACATCTACAAAGGGAGCTAACTCCCAGCTCAGAGCTGTGGCCATGCTGCATCCATTACTTCAGGGTAGCTTACCATATGGCTCCTTTGTTTCCAGTAGCCATAATGTAATTGAATCAATTGCCCTCACATGATATGGGTGTACTAAATGAACATACATCATTTATTTCTGGAGTTTGAGGCTTGTAAGGAGTGGAGGGCAAGGCCCCTGAGGATAAATCAGTCTAGTTTGTCTTCAGGAAAAATGGGTTGAAATCTGACCTGTGGTGCAGGCACAAATCAAATTCAGTGGTTCTGACAGTCCCACGTGGATATTTCCCTCATTTGGAAATTATCCTCTGATGAAGGTTGCTGTCAGTCTTTACACGGGTAGGCTACAAAAAGCAGATATCTTCTGGAGTGAAGGTCATTGGTAAATAACATGCGAAATTTAAATACAGCTAGGCTAAGCTAGGGAAAGAAAAAGCAGTAAGTCTCATGATACTGTCAGAAAGTAAATCATGAGGTGAGAGAAGAGGAGAGGGAGCTGCCAAAGGCTGGCTTCGCAAGATCCTGAGACCTCCAGCAATGGAGAATTGCCACAAGGCAGTGGGATTTACCCGTCCTCCACTTACCCCCTTGCAGCAGGAGCTGGGTCAGGCCCATCTCTAAACTTACTGTGCCCTAGTTTTCCCAGTTCTTTGCTGCTTCATCTCATACCTTCTCAGTCAGATAAATGGGTTGTTTGGGGTTTTTTTTTTTGTTTGTTTTTCTCAGCTCTGTACCAAGAGCTGGGGCTAAAACCATCGCTCCTGTTCTCTCTGGCCAGGTGTTGATCCTGATGCTTTGTGTCTGATTCAAGCTGCGCAGATCTTTCCCAGCAAAACCAGAGTGGGCTTAGTTTTGTTGTGTTTTCTTTCACTGCAGAGCCAAAATTCAGACCTACAGAAAAAACAAGGCCAAATCCCAAGAAAAGATAGGCCAGCTTTGGCAGGGTGAAGAAACAAACTGTCTAAAAGTGTCTTATCTAAGCTGCCCACCTGGGTGTCCAGTGTTAGGCAGCTCGGAATGAGTTCCTTCCTGCAGGTGGATCTTTATTGGACTGGGACGATATGTCTTCTGGTGGTGCCCATCTCTTTCTGTTTACAGTATCCGCCCTGGATAACTGGCTTCACCAAGTGCCAACTAACCCATTGGGCTAGTTGTGTGTGTCTCGTGGTTGCTGGTAAAGGAGTTCTTCTTTGAAGTTCAAGCATGGCTTTGTTTAAAAGTTGAAGAAGGAAATCTGGAGTTAAACTTTGAAATCCCCCTGCCCCTTCTTTAGCATTTTGGAGACTCCAAATTTGGAGCGCACCATTTTAGAGCTGGAGACCATTTATCAGCAATTTGTCACCTTGTCAGAGAGTTTGGAAAGTGTTTTTCAGACCTTTTAGCTATTTTTGTGTCTGTGTGAGATTGTTTCCTGCAGCCTGTCTGCTGAAGCAGAAATTGAAAATCTGGCCTTTCAGAGCTATTATTGAGTCTGTCCTTCCTTTTAATTTATTGACATACTTGCTTTCCCATATGATATCTTGTAAAAACACATCTTATTTTTCTCAACTCTTCTATGCACCTCTGTGTCTAAATATGCTTGTTCATTGCTTTCCTGCCCTGGTTAATTCCTGTCAGACCTTAGGGTTTTGTAGCCCCACGGAAGCACGGGCAAATAGCCGTGCGGCACAGAAGCCCTTACAGGGAGAAAGTTGAAGGTCATTAAAGAGAGGAGACAGCATTTCTGGAGAGATGGGATTGAAATACAAGTGTGTGGGCACCCTCGGGCTTTGAACAGAGATGATAGTATAAAGCTACAGAGAAGAAGACAGAGGGGGAGAAGGCAGAGCCAGTCCCTCTGCAAATTGGTGGGAGGCTAAACTGAAAGGCTGTTCAGTACACCAGGCTGAGCTAATATTGGTAGCAAGCCCCTTCACTGTGCCTTCTTGGTGAATCTATGGCTTCACACCATTCTTTATTTTCTATTTCTTTATTTCAGTTTCCACTAAATTGATTCTTTTTTTCTTTTCCCTATTTCTGCTCCTTGGAAACTTAATTCTCTGCCACCTTATGTATGCTCTTAGTGCAATCCCTGTATAGACACATTAGGTCAGAGTGGAATTATACAGATGCAAGACATAAAACCTGTACCAAAAATTTTCCATTCTAACTAGCTTTGGACAGAAAATGTGGATTTAAGGAAATAGAAAAGAAGTCCAGTACCAACTCATGGCAGTAAATTGTGCATTATTTCTAAAAATTGCACCTTACAGAATTTTCTGATTTTGTACAAAGAGATGTTGTCCTTTTACTTTTTTTTTTTTTTTTTACAAAAGCAGCATTTTCCTTTGAAATATCCCTACTTTCCTTCATCTCTGCTGTCCTATTTTTTTCTTACCAGAGTAGCTCAGGATCTATCTCCTGTAATAGGCAGCAAACCCATCCCCATTCTCACTTCAAGTGTCATTGCTCACAGTCACTTATTTGAAGCTGCAGTCTAATTCATCTTCCCTCATTTTTTTCCTACCTATTTCTAAGAAGTAGAACAAGGGAAGGCTGCTTTCCCATGAACAGGCAAATAATATTTCTTTAAAACCAGGATTATGTATCTTTAAAAGCTTTTTCTAGTCAGGGTTCCATGTTGTGTAGCAAGGAGTTGACTGCAGACTCACAATGTGGAGTTTGCTTAGAGGGGCAGAATAAAATGATGGATTAGTTGCTTTTTTGGGGGATCTGAGTGTTAATTGGATCCCTAATAAAATCATCTAGTTAAATTCTGCTCAGTGGTATAGCACTGCATAGGAGAAATTTTTGAAGGCACCCTGCTAAGTTGATTGTGCTTCTAGATAATTAATTGAAATGAGGAAAATAACACATACCAAAAAAAAGGAAATAGCAGATTTTTCAGCTGTTCTTCATCACATAAAGTTGCCAAGATGAACTCACCTCATAGGAAAGTAAGGATCCTGCTGAACAAAGTGTTTCTTTGTGTAAAGCAACAGGTGGGGCAGCCACTTGCCCTGGAGACCCTCCCATTGCTGAAGCTGCAATGGGAATTTTAAAACATTAAATTCTTTTGAACAAGCATGGCATGGCTTTATGTACATTTCAGTGGGTTTATATATATATACATATATATATATATGGCTTTACAGGCACTTTAAAATTTGGGGAAGGCACATTTGAAACAAACCAAAACAGGGTCCCTGCTCTCTCCAGTTCATTTCTTGTTGCTCATGTTCAGCTTTTGTTTTCCAGTGCAGCAGTCCTCTTGACGTTTATCATCCCAGGATGATTTAGCTTTCTGTGTAATTGTTTTCTAAGTGTTTGTGTTTATCCAGTTGGTAATCCTGCACTGGAAACTCTTGCCCATACGTGGTTATATTCTAACATTGATTTTGTTTCCTTTTCTTTTGCTCTTAGTTACAAATTACACCTTTCTTTTTGGCTTGGAATGTTTTAGGGTGATTGATTACTGAATGAATCGAGTGCACCCACGAGCCAAGGCTTGATTTAATCCCCTTAGTGCCAGGGATTTCACAGCATGCAAACTGAAGTTACAGAACCCTCTGGAAATATGGGTGGTGGGTGTTTTTCCTGGATGTGGGAGAGCTGTGCCTCTGGGTACCCAGCTTTGGCTCGAGCACCCGTTCTCACCGAGGCACGAGAGTTAAACCCCAATTTCTGTCATGTCAGTGGGTTTCTGCGGCTGTCACGGGGGAGCGGGCTGTTGGCTTGTGACCCCTCAGAGCCGGGAGATCTATAAATTACAGGCTCTTTAGGGAGTCTGACTGGGTATGCACACAGGGCTTTGTTTTCTTTGTAAAGAGGAGGGGAGGGAGGAAGGTTTGATAAGAGGCGCTCACGTGCATGTAAAACAGTGACTTGGGATCAGTAGGAAAAAATGTGGATCCTATTATAGCTGAATTATCCTCTGAAGTCCCTTCCCTGAAGATAACTGAGCTTGCTTTTATGCAAATGAGCTCGCTGTGAGCTTGACATTGCAAACAGTGTGCTTGAAAGTATTTTGTCTGCTTCCAGCCTTCACTGCGAGGAGGGCAACGTACAGATACTAAGTGGTGCTGCAGTAGACCTGATCAGATATATGGCGATATGCAAATGTCTCTGAACCTTACAGGTAAGCTCAGCCACAATGGCAGGAATTACTGGGACATCCATTCCTGGTGCCTTCTGGACTGTCAAGCGTGCTGTGGAAATGAGAAGACCTGCAACCAGCACAGCTTGCAGGGACTTGTTGCTGATACCCCCTTCATTCCTGAGGTTTGAGAAGCTCATAAAAACCTGATGCCATGTGAGTTCCCCTTTCTGCTTTTTTGTTGTTGTAACCACACAGAACTGAACCTTCAGTTATAAGTGTCATAATTACCTCCATCTCCTCCTGCTGCTGCAAATGAGCAGAGGGGAAAAGTTCATTAATCAATTATCTGAATTTTGGAGAGAACCAGAGCAATGATAGTCTCCTGTTTCCCGGAGATTTGAAATATGCCTCCTTCCTTCGGAAGCGGATGCAGCCCCAGCCTAAATGGGGAGCAGGGAGCAAAAGGCGGGGGAGGAGGAAGTTGAGGGGCACACGTTTGACCTGACAGCTGGCAAAACGCTGGCACAGAGAAAAGCCTGAAACTACCCCTATCTGAAAATATCATTATCTCACCAAAAAAATAAAAAAAAAATGTATAGATGAGAAAGAGCTTAGGAAATAAAACATCTCTGAAGAGCTTTCATGTTGTTTAACATGATGACCCGCCTTCAGGACTGGTTTTATGCATTTTACCTGTCGAACCCTCTTGAGGTTCTGGCTTGGGAAGTTAAGCTTGTATTACTGGCTCTACGGGTCCTTTATGCAGCCCTTTCCCAGACTGTTCCTCTCCTCCCAGCTACTCACTCCGCTGTTTGGCTTCAGTATCATGCTTCTGCCTTTCCTTTGATGGCCACTGGTATGCTCCAGCCTTGTGAGCACAGCCACCACCTTCTTATAATGTCCTAGCCTGCTCTTGCAAGCCCGGCAGCATCCCAGGGATGGGTTTGCTGCGGAATGTGTTGGGGAGAAGGTGTGGGAAGGAGCTGGCAAAATCCCAGCTAAAAATGCAAATGAGCAGCATAGTTGAAGAAGCTAGCGAGAACTGGGATATTTATTTAGCTCCATTTAAGAAGCACATACTAATGCACTTCAGTGGGATTTCTGCTTGTGGAGTAATTTTTAAGGCCACAGTGCAACATACACTGTTACTAAAGGCAGTGACAAGTACATTTATCAATGGTAGCAGCAACAAACCGAATTAAAACACAGTCATTACTACTTAGTCCAAGTTTTAATGCAGCAAAACATTAACCACATGTTTAAGTCCCATAGGGCTTCAACTGCGTCTAAGAATAGGCACATTTAAGTGTTCTGGCTGTAACAGGTACCTGATGGCTCTGCAGATACCAAACTCTGGTATTCTGTGTCTTACTACATTTCTGTACAGAACAAATCCCTCTTCTACTGCACATCATTAAAAAAAAAAAAAAAGTGATCAGGCTACACAGAAAGTTAGAAAGAAGCTGTAGGAAAAGTCTCTTTTTTAAAAATAAAATCACTTTTTTATTGTTATTGAAATAGGAAGAGGTACAGTGCTCTGTAATCTGACAAAGTATTTCATGCTTTAGCTCTTTATATGTACTAGGGAGCCAACTTACAACTCTTACAAGTCTTATATTCATAATTTATAATCCTCCTTCTTTCATAATTTTCCATTATATACATAGAACAATATGGGAGAATGCATGTAACTAATTTAAATGTTATAAATATGCACAGCCATTAACTGGAAGACTTTGTAGGAATAGGGATAAAATATCAGACTTAAATTTCAAACAGTACAGTAGTCAGTTCAGATAAGGTTTGGGTTATATTTTTTATCTAAAATTCTTCAAATCTTTTATTCCCTCTGCATCACATAGATCACTACATCTTCAATACTTAATTATCTGCTCTATAAAAAGAAATGCCTTTTAACAGTTAAGAAAATATTTAAACAGCTGCTTTTTTTTTTTGGTAAAAGAACTGAAACATGATGTACAATGTATAAGCTAATCTTCTACTGATATACACATGGAGGTCCAAATAAGAATATGAGAAATGTGCTTTCTCTGATCTTGGCAAGGTCTGCATTCAATTTTAAGGCCATCGTTTTATGGGTGGTTTGGGAAGCCAAACAGATTTAGCTACATGAATTTATTTGCAGAGTCATGGCTTTACCAAGTGGTAGCTACATTTCTTTACTTTTTCAGAAAAATATAGGTTTGTTAGATCTAAACATGAAGACCAGTTTCATGAAGACACTTTGGAAGTTGTTAAGCAGAGGCTTTTGAAGTTGGCAAGGGTGGCATCTATACCCAAAGCCTGTGGTGAGTCAAGACAGCTCTTTGAGTTCAGATATTCACAGAGGAAAAGGAGCTGTTTGCATACCCCTGGGAAGTGGAGGAGTCTCGACTGAATGAGACTGGGACAGGAAAGTGGGAGTTAATTTTTTCCATGTGAAATCTCTTGACAGTAATGTCTTGCCATAGGAAGAACATGGTGGAAATGTATTTTTGGAGTTGTCTTTGTCCTAACTTTTCAGGTATTGAAGACCTTTAAGTTAGGCTTGATAAGGGTCTGAGATGAACGAAACATGGGACTTCTGGGAATTTTCCCAAGAAACACTCTCTCTGCTCACTCAGCTTTACTTGTCTCCTTTGGAAAAGGATGACCTCTCCACTTGTTTATATCCTCATGAGCAGGAGAGCGTTTTCCCATTTTACTGGCTATGTATCCACTTCTAAGTTATGTGGCATCCCTTCTCCTTGGCGTACACGTAACCTTTCCTACATAAAATGGCATAGCACAGGAATGGATCAGATGGGACCACACACAGTAGCTGCTGGATCTTTCCAGATTTCTGGTACATTGATTTGACCAAGGATCTTGCAGTGGCCATTATCAGGTATTTTAAAGAAGTGCTTGCTTTGCAAGACCCAGGGCCTCAGCCAAACAGGCTTACAGGGAACAAATGAGTTTGAGAATGAATTGAAACTTTGTGAAATTTCATATAGGTTGGTGGACAGTGGGCGATAATGAAGGTTTTGACATAAATTAGATGTCACTAGAGAACCAGAAGTGCCCTCTGAGTAAAGCCTGTCTGTGCTTTTGCATTTCAACTTCTCTGCTTTCATACTTTGGCATAAATCATGCGTAGCTCTACTGGGGGAGAGAAGGAGGGGGAAGTGGTAGGGAGCGACAACTTGTGAGAGCTTCGGGCACCTTATTTGCCCACTGCCTCCTTCAACAGCATTTGTGTGCATATGGAGAGAAGCTTCTCACCGCTTCTTGATCCCAGATGTAGGCAGCCAGAGACAGGGTCTGCAGCTGCACCACAGACAAGCAAGAGGTTGTTCTCCCTTTTCTCAAACATGCGTCCAGCTTCACAGTCTGTGACATGACCCAGCAGAGCCGAGGCTGGTGGAGGAAAGGGATTTTCACATTCTCATCCAAATTGCACCCACTTGTGGAAACAAACATCATCCAAATACAATTAAAGAATGTATTATTGAGCCATACAGGAGTTTCTGCTGAAACCCCCTCCTCTGAAGCACAAGCTATTAGATAGTACTCCTGATGACATGGTCCTCCACAGGCTTTGCTTTGATATCTGGTGACTCCCTGGTAGGGAATGTGTGAGGCAGCCTTGCCTATGTGGGGAACACAGTTCCCTTCTTTTGCCCGAGAGACTAATCCCTGGGTCTAGGAGGCAGCTTTAGCAACACCACCAGTTCTTGCCCTGCTTTGTCATTTTCCTTATTGAAATACTCTGTGTAGATTTAAGTGTCTTTTGCTATCCAGAGGGTGAGGTGAGACCTCTGGGATGATGTTCTCCCCTTCCCTGCCTCCCCCAGCATGTGCTGGGTGGTGTGACCCCATCCTGATGCTCTCTCCGCAGCAAGTGGTGGGGGAGGCAGGGTGACACAAGGTAAAGCTGGCATGGAGGGAAGCCACGGCTGGAGAAGTGCTTTGCCCCCCGACTGGCAGAGAGTGGCTTGCTGGCCTGGAGACACAGGAGAGCGGAAGAGGGAGGGAGCAGAGAAGTAAGTGTCACGCAGCAAGGAAGAGACTTGACAGATCTGTGCTGGCATTTTGTATTTATAAGGCATGTTGTGACTGATGAGCTCTACAATAAAATCCCTACTGACTGCAGAGGCTGCAGAAATGACCCCTTTCTGTTAGGGGGAGGAAATACAAACAAAAGAGGAAGGGGGAGAAATCATATTTCTCAGCTTCTCATCTGAGCAGTGTCTCAGTACAGGCTTACGAAGGAAAAGGCTCTCCATCACTCAGGGATGTGCCAGCGCGCGGTGACGCAGAGTGAAGGTGACCAGCGCGGGAAGAGCCGTTCAGCATTTCAGAGCCTGGGGCGGTTTCTCTGTGTGCCATTTTGTGCATACAGCCTGAGAGGATGGGGAAAGTGGGGTTAGTGACGAGCTTAGTCCCATTTCTGGCAAGTTGCGAGGACCTCAGCCAGCCTCTACCACTCGTCCCATGATGGGCTTAAATTGGGGGAATAGCTTTGGCGTCCCACTTCTCACCAGCAGCAGTGACAGTTCCCTGCTCATAGGGGTGTTGGTGAGGGGGTTAAATTTGTGTGTGTGCATGCAGAGGGGCAGGTGTTACTGCTATGCTGCAGAAGTCATCTTAACGCACATCCTAACCTGTCATCCTACAGCATCATCCTAACTGGCTGAAGGAAGCTCAGACGTGGGGAAGGAGTTCAGGATGAGGTATCTGGGATTTGGGGAGGCATCCCGAAGCACGGGTGCAGGAGTGTCAGTCCTGGTCTGAGCAATTTATGTTTCCAAGTCACTATCCTGTGGGTGACAACCCCTTCTCCTGACTCCAGGACAGAACTAAGTTGCACTAATGCCTCTGGTCTGCCATCAGAAGGGAAAGAGCTGTGTCAACACAGAAAATGCTATTTGCTGACAGGTTGTTAAGAGACAAAGGAGACACAGGCAGGAGCAAGAATAAAAATAGAAGTTCTCAAGTAAAAAAATGGGAGACAAGAGAGAAGATTGATTGTTTAAGTCACAAAAGACAGAAAAATGAAGGGAAAAGTAAAAAGACTATTAAATCGAATATGCCTGCCCTTTAGAATAGCATTGATAAAGGCTGGCGATGTGCAGTGTAAAGGTTGAGACATATCTAACCGAGGGTCGCATCTGATGAAACGATAATTTATGGTTAGAGAATAAAACAGACCATTTGGATGATGTGGGTATCATTTCTAGACTATCAGGTATTAGGAGGCTGGAGGGAACACATATCACCAGATACATGAAGCAGGTGTCTGAAGACCATCCAGCTATGAAAGAGGAAAGAGAAAAAAATACTCCTGTTTATCGCTTTGCTTGCTTCCCTACCCTCTCCTGCTTTGCTGTAGGGAAATCAAATGAAAAACTAAGTAATACAATATACATTCTGTGTTCCCCATTACAATTGACAGTATGAGAAACAATACCTTAATTGATGTCTTAGATTTTTAATGAAGATGCTTGTTAGGCTTCACAGTATAAATGCAAAAAAGATTTAGAGGTGTTTGTTCTCCACACATAGCCAGGCCCGGCTGGGCCAGGGAAGGGTGAGCGCGATTAAAAGAAACAAAGACAGTGAGGAAAACCTGGATAGTGACTGAACTAATGAAGAAAAAGGGTGATTATGCTGAATGAGCAGACTTCTCTACATAGATTTATTAATATTGTAAATTGTGTCAGCCAGTGTGGTGGCTCAGCCTCTTTAGTGGCTGCATCTGTTTCTTTTCTATCAGCTGCAGAATCAAATACAGTCATTAGGAAACAGACGCGTGCACGTTCATCTCCAGAGTGCATCGTACCGTGTTAACTGGAGCCCGCAAAAAATAGCTAGATCATTCCCTCACTCTCTCCTAGTACCCTAATTCCCCCCCATTTTTTTCCTGCCACTGATCAAGTCTGCACGTCTGCTCTCTGAATTAGATGGAACTTTTTCTGGAATTTAAGCTTTTTTACCGAAATGTTTTCTTCAAGTCCTGTTCTATGTGTTTGCCTCTTCCACCTCCCCCACCCCCTATCAAATAGGGAGGAAAATGCAAACCCCAGAGTATAATTTACAGAGAGATACTGTTGAATCCTTCATCAGACTCTTTTGCTTGAAGCCTATAATTGTGTTCTGTAGAAAGCCAAACTGCATTTGCTCGCTCTGGAGAGCATTGTGTTGTAAAAAATCGAATCAGACTTCTGCTCTCGATAACGGGAATAGCTTTCTTTGCCCGATGTAGAAGTGATTTGTATTATGTAATGTATGTAATTACTATGAAATTATGTATTTGTAATACATAATCATAGCTTTCAATGAGGCACTTTCATTGTAGCTTTTCCAGGGTCTCTCAAGTGTTTGTTTTTGGAGAAGGTGGTCAGCACAACAGTCATTTACCCAGTGTCCCAACATCCCTGAAGGAAAGGGTGTAATTAAATAAAAATGTGTACCCTTTCTTGTAATCACTGAGAACACTGGGATGGTGTTAAGGACCCTGCTTGTTTTTACAGACACATAAAGGAAAGCCCGATTCATGTGAAAAATGACATGACCTAATAAATTAGACCTGACTCATGTCCAGATATACTAGTGATTACTTATGTAGCAATGTTTTTGAGCATGTCCACCTCTTTTTAAATGGTACTGATAGTTGCTCACCTTCATAGATCTCTGAGAAGGACAGGAAAACAGTCTGTTCTCTGTGAGAATTTGGTACTATGGATAAAAGCAGTGGCTCTGCTCTCCTGTGTAATGGGTTCCTCCCTAAGGCCCTGTGCAGTAGACGATGTTATTCACGTCTCGCTGTCCAACCAGCACTTCACTGAAGGGTGCTGTTAATCAACATTATGGATGGATACCCTTCTCCACTGAGGAATTTAGGCTTTGCTACCATTTGTTTTGATCCCAAGAAGCAGAAGTGTATATTTGTACAAACTGCTTTAAGTGTACATGTCTGTGCTTGCATGTGTGTGTGAGAGACAAATGATGATGATGATCATGATGAGTTTACCCTTCCTCCTGGGACTGCTCTACAAACTTTCTGTATGATGTGGTGAAGTGACTGTGAACTTCCACATTTCAGAGTTGGGATTTACATGGTGACCAATGGGCTTTACTTGTTAGTCCTCTGGGTTTTCTTTTCTCTTTTCATTGGATAGAAGACTCCTCCTTTCCTTACCTTTTTTTCTTCCTGTCGACTTTCAAATGGCAGGGTTTATAGCCAGAAATTCCTAAAAGTGGCTTGGGTGCCCCTGAACTAGCCCAAAAAATTAACATACTGTCTGAGTTCACCACTATGTTGTTTGGGTTTTTTTTTTTGCTGTCCTTTGGGCCCTAGAAGTAAGCAGGCTTCTCAATGCAGAAAATTTCTCCTAGCAGTGTAACTACTTACGTGGTCTTAGGTCTGTCTGATTTGCTGTGATGGAGATTCGTTGCAGGAAAAAACACAGCTTCCTGGGTTTTATGAAGTTGGGCTGAATTCACTGAAAATACCTCCCAAAGGAAATTATTCTCTTCTTCATGAATTCTTCTTGTATGCTATGAATTGTTCACCTCCAGAAATTCATTGATCCCCACTCTAGAAATTTCTGCATCTTTTAAGTGACTCCACTCCACTGGAAGTAGCAACTCCCCTTACCTCACTCTAAGACTTACCCTGTGAATTTCCTGGTGGCTTCCTGTGCTCATGTCATCCTGTCACAAGGGAGTGTCAGTCAGTTCCTGCCTCATCCGGATTTGCATTAGCGTGAATTGGTTTTGTATCTCAGGGAAATATTGTAAGACCTTAAGAGAAAAGAGGAACCTGCTTGAGTTATGCCGCCAACGACAGCAGACTTTTTTCCAAATAAAGAAAAAAGGGGAAAAAAAACCCAAACCAAAATAACCTCAACCCTGAAGAAATCACAAGCCAGTCAACTCTCTGAATTGTGCAAGAAAGAGGACTACAATTTCAGGAGGGAATGGAATAACATCCAGACTGCTGCTTGCAGCTTCTTTCAGCACGGGAGGGAAGTGTTGCTTGTAGTTCAATCATAAGAGATAATTGGAAAACATATGTTACAGTTTCAGCCCTTTTGTGCCAGAAAACTTGTAACTGAATTGTCTCCTGATGGTATGAGTCAGGCACCAAGCAGCTTCCTTTATATAAACGTGTTCTGAGGTCAGCCTGCTTAGGTTATTTCATCCTTGAACTTCCATACTTTCAAAACTGGTGGATAACTTTTCCTTCTCAAATCTCTGTCCTCCTCCAACCTTTTCCCACCATAAGCCTATCCTTCTCTCCTCTTTACCTGTGTCAGTCCTTACCTCTTACTTTCCATTTGTATCGCAACAATCCTTCTCTTGCACCCACTTCATGTTATCCCTGCATCAGCGCATCTCTATGGCAATGCATTTCAAATTACTTTCCCAACTCTGCCTGCCTCCCTAGCATCTGCCTTTCCAGATACTATTGCCAGTCACTTAAATTCATTGTGGCAAACCCCACGTTTCTTATTCACATTCCTCTTTAGATGGTGTCCATTACATTATGTTGATTTCCCCCTCTCTTTAACCCCACACCTTCAAGCCACTGCTAAATCCTAATCCTTGCTCCTTTACAACTAAAATTTGTCTTTCTGCTTTCCAGTTCCCAAATCCACTGTATCAGTCAGGCGTTGCTCAGGGAGAAGGGTTTGTTTAAGTAACATTTCTTCATTTCTTGCTAGAAACGTGGAGCTCAAATGTTTGGGATTGACTTTTGTAGGACACCCAGAGTGAATCTTCAGTCTACAAGTTAGGGGAAAATATTAAGAAAAAAATGGAAACAAAAACTTTTTCCGTTGAACATAAAGTAAAGTTAGTCCAGCATTAGGTGGTGAACCCCACAATGTCATTTCAGAGTTCTGTTTTATACCATAGTGTGTTTCAGTAGGTATGGCCCTGTTCCCAGTATTAGCTGCACCGCAGATGGATGCATCGTAAGAAAGAGCGGGGAAGTTGCTTTTCCTCATTCAGCGGTTTGAACCGTGCCCTAAGGCCCTGATTCTTAGTCCAGCAGATGTGTAGGTCACTGCCAAATAGCCCTGGGTTTGGTTGCTTGTTGCATTGTGCCATATGTCAGCTGCTGTGCCTGCCCAAAAGCTGATGCAAGCTTTTGCTCTCTCTCTTAATGCCTCTGAGGTAATTCTCCCCTTATGTGAACTACGTTTGGTTGCGATTTCACTGTTGAGCTTTGCAAAAGTGAGCTGATAAAGAAAAAAAGACAGGGTGGTAGCTGAGTCAAATGGGAAGTGGTGAACAGCAAGCAAAGCTGCACTGTTTCCTGGTATAGCCTGACATAGACGAACAGATTGCAGGCTGTTGTAGAAACAGGAGTGAAATTTAAGAACAGCATACCTGTGGATGCTGCACGGAGGTCCTCTGAGAGACACGTCTCTGAGCAAACACCTCCACTCTGTACTTTTCAGGTCTGTTGTCTGGTTTGGGGACAGGGTTTGAGGCAGAATTTGCTAACAAACAGGTGAAGAGTGGAAACTATGATGCACTTGGCTCTGAAAGGGACTCAGGCATTCCTGGGGCTGGGAGATGTAAGGAGAAGGGAAAAGTAACACTGCATGGAGTAGTTACCAGTCAGGAAACAGGCTTAGTTAGGTGAGGGGCAGACCTCACTTTGCTTCTAAGGCATAAGCAGTGAATTGTTGTGGTTTTTGGGAGACTCAAAAAGGAAATCTCTTCTAAAGCTGTGCCTTTGTGCTCTTTGCATACCATCTGCATTGCCTTTCAGAGCACCTTTTGGGTCTATTTTGCTACACTGCCAAAGGGGTTTTTTTATTTCCTTCATGACATTTGTTGGTTTGGGGTTTTTTTAATTCCTCCAATCCTGACAAGAAACTCAGGATCAGCTGGGAGATCCCAGTGTACCCGCAAACCCACTGGTGCAAAAGCAGTGAGCTGCACAGCTGTATGCCCCACAGTGCCCACCACCCAAAGGAGCCACCTCCTGTTCCTGCTTATGCAGCTCTGGCAGGCATCCTTTGGAGAAACATGATAATCCACCTTCATAAATGACACCATCTCTCTCTCTCTTTTACAACTGCAACCATTAAGCATTTTGGGGTTTTTCTTTTGCTGCCTAAAAAAGTCCTCCACCTCCTGCAGATGTCCTCTTGAGTAGAGCTACAAGTCCTCATCCATTAATGCACATTTATTATCTGCATTCATCTACAGGTTTCGAAAGCCTGATGGTAAACTCACTTTTCCTCCCTCCTGCCCACACCACTAGGTGCTCCTAGAGAGGGAAAAATTTAGATTGGCAACTGCTTACTGAGATGCTTCCTATTGTTTTGCTTATCTTCCTGTAAGTGTGTTCGGAGCAAATGTTTAGTACGCTGCAGATAATGTAGTTACCGATAATGGATCCTTGCTGCTAGGGGACGTGCAGTGATTTACCTTCATCGAATTAAATCAGAACAGGTGTTGCCAGCTCGCTTCCAAATCGGAAGGTGAGCAGGTGCCACTAAGTTGCATCTGGCAGAGGGAGCAAACAAATCAAGACCAGAGGATTGTTGAATGAGATGATTTTTTAATTTGGTGTGCAACCTAAGCAATTAGAAGCAGCTTTCCAAGGGTTCCTCTGCACACCCCTCTCATGCCTATTTAAGGAGCAGTGAGAGAGGGACACTGCCAGGAAACGGTATTTGGATCAGAGAGCATTGTGAATGTTGCCTCTGACACTTTCTGTTGCGGAGCTGTGCATGCAGATACACTCCAAAGTGAGTTTCCTCATTTTGGAAAGGCGAGAAAGGGAGACTGCTGGGGCAGAGAAGGGGGAAGTTCATGATATGCTGCAGCGATGCCACAAATCTGCAGCTGTGGGTCCATTTCTGCACTGCAAACCGCCACCCCTAAGAATGAAACTTCTCAGCAGAAATTTTCTTAGGAATGCTCTGACACTGAATCGCAGTTTATGGGTAGAAACCTGCTGGTTTCGGGGCTCGTTGTGAAATGAGACCCATGTTTCTCCTTAGAAGAATACATTGGGCCACTACTTCGGGACTTGTCAGAGTGTCTGTATCTGCCCCTCTGTATCTGGCTAAAATCGGTGTTTTTGAGAGCATGGATTAAGTCCTCTCTCTGCTGCGTGTAAAAGCATTTTTGACTAAGTCATTTCCAACCAAACAATGCTCAGCTAGGGCAGTAAATCACACAAACAATGTTAATCACTTTTCGGTCATGTTTAATGGCCTTAAATTGCCTTAGAAATTGCTTCACCTAATTTTATTTCAGTGGGGCTCTATAAGGGGTCCAGCTGCAAATAACCGCTCTCAGAATCAAGGCTGAATTATTGCAAATACCTCGGTAAAGGTAAGAAGGCAGATCCTCAGATCATATAAATTGGTGCAGCCCTGCTGATGTCTGTGATGTTATGGTGATTGATACCAGCAGGGCCATAATACAGCTAAAGTAAATGGTCTGCAGTTTTAAATGCCTGCTGCTAATGGGTCCCAAGGTAAATCAATGGCTGACTTGTTAGTTTCTCTTTAAAATGGACTCAGAAGGTACATTAATGGGGAAAAAAACCCTGCTTAGTAGAGCAGTGGCCAACACAGGTAGCACTGTAGCCAATCTAGCTCTCATTTGTATTAGACATAGGGCCTGATTTGGTATTATAGCAGGCCTTTGTGCTGGTATGTGATGGGTCTAAGATAAAGCCTGACCCTCTAGACTGGCACAGCCACTGCTCTGGTTGACCCAAGCTGAGGATATGACTTTCTGTGACTGGGATCTTGCCTGCACATCTCTGTGCTCTTAAGAATTAAAGCCTACAAGTAGCTTCATTCCTGCTTTTCATAGGACTCTTAAAGTGAGTTAAGGAATAGATGGCCTTGAGTGCCCTTCCAGTGGAACTGGAATGAGAGAAAGAGCTACTGAACCTGGGTGGGAATGAGCTTCCTCACCCTGTCAGGGCTCTCAAGAATTCCAGTATTTTTCCTATCTCCCACCAGGGATGAAAGGTCCTTTTAAAACTTGGATGAAAATCTCCAAAATAAAATCAAGATGGGGCCAAACTAAATATTTTACTTTAATAATGTTCAAAGAGTATATTTTGACTGTGACCTTTCTAAGCAGTTGCCTCTTTTTACTACAAAAGGAACGTGGGGTTTTTGCTTGTTTCCTTCAACTAGAAAATAAAACTTTTCACCTTAAAAAATGTCAAAACAGCAGTTCTTGATCATTCAAAGGTTCTTTTGAATTTTTTTAAAGCTGAGAGACTTGTTGAAACCAAAAGTTTGCCATCAATCAGTTTTAGTTTTGACAGATGCCTGCTTTTTTTTCATTGTGGGTCAAAGGAGAAGAAAAGTTTAGTCCAGAAATTCCTGACCACTTCTAGCAATCTTTACCTCAATTTTGAAACACTGCTGCCTTACATAGATTTTAGCCCAATTAAATGAGGCTGCACTGGGCAGGAAGTGCCTTTATTTTTTAGGTCTTTTTTAAATGAATGCTCTAATTTTTATTTTTTTTAATCAGTGACCAACATGATTTATAGAGCCTCCAAGTGATTTA
Organism: Hypotaenidia okinawae; assembly: GCA_027925045.1. NCBI lineage: Eukaryota > Metazoa > Chordata > Aves > Gruiformes > Rallidae > Hypotaenidia > Hypotaenidia okinawae. Next base: position 95,429,535 of record BSDF01000001.1, read on the forward strand.
TATTCTGTTTTGCAGGATTTAGTGTCCTGAATGAATGCAGTTTAGTTGAAAATGGCTTAATGAAAAATGGTTTCTTTGTAGCATAGATGGAGCTTAATCCATGTTTTCAAGAATCATTCTGATTAAAGCCTTACAAGGATCAGGCCAAGGCACTGTCTGTTGCCAAGGTATCTGCTAGAAATGTGGTTCCCAGGGAAAAATGTAAAGGCTTTACATCGTGAAAGAAGAGAGTTACTTTCTGAAATGCGATGCTGATGAGAAAACTTTATAGATTTCCAACTCAAATAGCAACACAGCAAGGCTTTAAGGGGAGAACGGGGAAATAAAAACAAGCTGATTAAAAGAATTAAGAAAAACCCCAGAGAGCACCAGCTCACCTGTTCTTTTATGCCAAGTAAGATCACGGCCTTTACCCTAACTATTCAAAGCCTACACATCTGGCCTCCAGGAGAGGATGTGGAGGTCCTGCCTGAAGATGGGTTTCTCTCCCACAGCTTCTGGACAGCTGTCCCCAGATGAGTGCTTGAAACTTTCAAATAGTTTTGGGTAAGATTTTAAAGAAGCTCGGTTTGGTGATTACCGACCATTTTGTTTAGAAGTGCCTCCTCTTCATTGAAGTGTTTGTTTACAACACTTCTCAGCTAAATGCCACAAATAGGTATTGAATGGTTCCTTGAAGGCATTTGGACTCCACAGGTGAAATGGAATTAGAGGATTTATAGCTTTTCTTTGGTTGGAGGCTGTTGCACAAGTCAGGCTTTTCAGGCCTACAATGTACCCTACACTTAACAAAGGTTTATGTGGTACAGGCCAAAGTTTGAGGAAATTACAGTTCTTTAGCTGTGTCCACTTGAGAGCATGTTTGTTACAGGGGTTCAGCACAATGCAGAGCCTGATGCTGGCACCTTTTTGTGATCATCCCCCATGAGCAGTTGTTCCTACCTGCTGGTTTTATTTTTGCACGCCAACTTGATGATGCACATAGGTTTCAGGTCAGACACCCACACATGGATGTTATAATCTTGCATCTAATTTTGATACAGCCAATATAAACTGGAACTCAACTGATTTCAAATAGACCACATATCTGCGCATTGCGAGATGTAAAAAAAGCAGAAATCTGCTCTTAAGGGATGAGGCAGAAAAGAGTATTATGAATTTCTAGCTGGAAAAAAGAAGATACAGCTGGGGAAACACAGATGAATGGCAGTGGGGGAAAGGCACCTTATGCCATGTGTGACGTGCAGGGGCAAACCCCATCAGACTTGCTAGAGTTACATCCCTTGTAATCAGGGTGTGACCGCCTGCCCAAAGACGACCAGGAAATGAAACTGAGGTAACCTGCCCAAGCCTTACCCATCCCTTGGCAAACAAAGCACAGTGCTTTTGAGGCATCTGTTGGGGGTCAGCTGCACGCTAACCCACTTAGCTCAAATTCATACTTCACCTCCAGGTAACGAAGGGCATTCTCCCCTCCTCCGTGCACAGATTTCTGCTCCTGCAGCAGTTCAGAGAAGGGGCCACACCGCCAGCTGCAGAGGGGTAACCATCTGCCAGTCATACCTGCTACTTTTCCAACCGGGGTCTTGCTCACCCAGCCACAGATCCGAGCGCTTCTGCTCTAGGAAAAGTGGTGTGCAGCAGGTAACAGGAACACACCAAGGCTTCGTGATTATTATTATGTTTCTCACAGCCTTGTAACTTATTTTGTCACTTGGCATCTCTGCAAAGCACTGTGGAGTGAAGCTCTCAGAAACAGTGATAAGTATGTGCATTTAATGTTGTGGTGGTGCGAATGATTACACAGGGTGCAAGTGATAAAGAGAGGCTGGGGCTTGTGTTTACACTTGTTTTACACTGTTTTCTGTTGTTGTTTTTACACTGCCTTACCCTTCAGCAACTGCACTCTTGATGACTTGGTGTGCATGAAGGGAAACTCAGAGTAGGATGGTAGAATTGCTTTGTCAGGTTAGACACCTGAGGCACGATTATGTGATATGGGGAGGAGGACGGTCAGGCCCGAAGGTGAATTCTACGTAGATAAAGACAATAAGCAACAAATAAGAGGGACTAAAGACAGAATTGTCTCCTAAACTGAGTAGTGAAACAATGACTGAACATTTAAAAAAAAATATGAAAGGACTTTTATCTAAGCATGCAATGTATAGGCTCCAAATCAGAGAAATGCCTTAAGGTGCGTGCTTGATGACCTCTGAGCATGTGTTTAGATACTGTCCTCAGTAAGATGAAGGTACCTGCCTCAGTGCTGTCCTGAGAAGAGGCTGAGATGCTGAAGCAAATGGAGAGATTATTTTCCCTGAGGCAGCAGAACTTTCATTCACTTTTCACCTTCTTTTTCAACAGCCTGTTTATTTTCATTGAGCGCTGTCTTGAATTCTTGTGTTTTGGCAATAACAGGCTTGACTGTTCCTCGGGTTGTTCTCCCCTACCACTGCCACCTCTGAAGTTAAGTCTGTTTTTTGTACTTTCTGTGTTTGGAAGTGGGGGAGTAGAGGAGCTGCTGACAGAGATAGCTGGTGATGGTTACTAAGTGTGTCTGCTTGGTTGAAAGTAAGGAAGCACACAACAAATGTTAAAGGGAGTAAAATGGATTATTTGTTATTCCTGGGGGGAATACTGCACTTAAAGTGATGCCCCAGAAACCCAGTTGGAATGTTCAATGAAAGCCAAAGGCCCCACACACACATGTCAGCAGAGGAAAGCTCCTCGTAGTGAGGGCCTTTGAAAATTAGAACTGAAAAATAATATTCTATAAAGAGAAAAATTATCCTAAGAAAACAGAAAGTAAGGAAATTAAAAGCACAATAGGGACTGACCACAGTACTTAAGTTGTGAAGGGTCTGTCAAGCAAAATGCTGTTAACACAAACCCCTGACTTTTTCACTGCACAAATACACATGCACAGGCTTTATTCAGAGTGGCCTTGAGTTTGTCTCAAGATCACCAACTGAGTTTTAAAATTAAAACCGTGGTGCTCAAACCACCATGTACCATCTGAATGGCCTTCCAGAAAAGTCTTATGTGACATAAAGAAGGTGCAGGTGCTCTCTATCCCCCTTTTGTTGTCTCCCAAAAATGTAAAGAAATCTAAGAAAACATTGGGAAAAGAACAGGTGCCAGTCAGGACTCTGAAAAATTGTATTAGTTTTCTCATCTTTCTGCTTTTGAGGTTATCCTGTCCCTCTCCTCCTCCTCCTTCATTGCAGGTGATCCACATTGTCCTACACAGCAGAGTACTGCTGTTTAGTAAAGGGTTGTGCTATGTTGATTTAAACACCAGCAAGGCTCAGACCCATTAAATTCAGCAAGGATTCACAAGTAAGTTACAAAGGGACACGGTTCTTTCCTTTATGGGCCAGAGGATCACCATGACCTAAACACAGAGCTGTGGATTGGTAGACCAGGAAAGTTATTCTTATTCTAAAAGTAGATATAGTGTTAACAGGAGTTGTATTGACTTACTACCTTGCTGATATGCCCCAAACCCCCTCTGTGTGTGAGAAAATGAGCCATCTTTGTGTCTGCTCAGTGATAAGCCTCCTTGCTGAGATCGTTGATAAGTTTACCAGATGATGCCAATTCAGGTGTTGTGTCAGTGACCAGACATCTGGATTGGCCACGACAATACTCAAGTGGTGAAGCTTGTCCCAGTGTCCTGAAGGAAGTTTTGGAACACAGCCTTGTACTGTTTTTTTTCTTCTGGGCACAGGCATTTTCTTCTTTTTTTTTTCTTTCAAGCTTCCATGAGAGGCATTCATTTGCTCTCAGGGGGTTGTACCAAATGACTGAGGATACATATAAAACCCCTGTCCGAGACCCAGTGTCAGATCCTGCAACTGGAAAGTAAAGGGGGAAAGGGCATACTTCCCATTATAGTATCTGGTGTCTTCATTCATCCCTTATTAAAAAAAAAATAGATCTTGTTGGACTATATTAGGCTCTGTTCCATTAAATAGCTATACTATATGTTTGACTTTTAATTGAGAGTAAATGAAAGGGCCTGTGAGAGAGCTGCATTTTGGCTGCCAGTGAGCACAGAATAGGTGTCATGTCTGCAGACAGGCAGATTCCTTTCAGGCAGAAGTGAAATTCACTCACCAGATGTACCATAAGGATGATGACAGTGGATCTGGACATGTGCCTACCAAGCACTGCAGTGACACTATAGATCTATTCGGTAAGAGTCATGAGCAAGGCTTCAAACTGCAGTGATGTTTTGTTACTGACTGAACAGAACCAGTTTGATAGAGCATTTACAATGCCTGATCTCCATTTGCAACCATCTGATGACTTGTCTGGTTCATTAGAATTTGTAATGTAACAAAACCTTATGTAGTTATGTACTCGGTGCCCTTGGTCTAGAATGAAAGTGTGTGTTTGTGCTAATACCTGTGAAATAACTCTTAAGTTACTTAGACTGATTTCTCAGAGTTGCAAATTAATGCAGGCATTCTGGTTAGAAAGACTGATTATCTGTCCTTTTCATTACAGTTTCCAAGACTGTAAACCAGGATATTAAGATTGTGCCATGTGGGAGACATGATACCCCAGAACTATGGTGACTCTTTTTAAATAAAATGATGTTTACTTCAAAGTTTCTTTTTTTTTTTTCTGTATCAGCTCAAATCTATCCTAGAACTTGACATGGAAAACATGCTGAACAGTAAAATACCTTCGTTAGTATAAAATTATTATATCTATTCAAAAACCTCCCAATTGATCTAAATACAAGGTTTTAAGCCAGTTTTTAGGATTTGGAATGGAGTTGTTTATCCACATTTTTTGTTTATGAATTAAACTTGTCTTGTTTTCATCTGCAGAACCAAGAAATTGATCAGAGTTTTAAAGAAAATAGGTATTTGGTAGGTGTCTGTGCTGGTTTTGGCAGGGATATAGTCAATTTTCTTCATAGTAGTTAGTATGGGGCTCTGGTTTGGATTTGTGCTGGTAACAAAGGGATGTTTTTGTTACTGCTGAGCAGCACTTACACAGAGCCGAGGCCTTTGCTGCTTCTCACCCCACCCCACCAGTGAGCAGACTGGGGGTGCACAAGGAGCTGGGAGGGGAAACAGCTGGGACAGCTGACCCCAACTGACTAAAGGGATATGCCATACCATACGTTGTCCTGCTCAGCGTAGAAAGCTGGGGAAAGGAGGAGGAAGAGGGTACTTTTGAGGCAATGGTGTTTGTCTTCCCAAGTAGCTGTTATGTATGACCAAGCCCTGCTTTCCTGGAGATGGCTGAACCCCTGCCTGCCCATGGGAGGTGCTGAATGAATTCCTGGGTTTGCTTTGTTTGCATGCACGGCTTTTGCTTTACCTGCCTTCATCTCAACCCACAAATTCTCTCGCTTTTGCTTTCTGTCCTCTCCCCATCCAAATGTGAGGAGCATGAGCATGCAGCTACGTGGGGCTGAGTTGCTGGCTGGGTTTAAACCACAACAATATCCTAGGAAATATTAGAGGGCCTAAAGAAAAGTTGTTGGTTACTCAGTGAAGTGAGTTGATACTCTGCCAAATCTGTAATGAATCAACACCTCAGCATGAGGTTAGGAATATCCATATTCTACACCTCCCACAGTCTGTTGTCTATTGGAAGTAGGCATAAAACCCGTGAGTAAGCTGACTATTAGTCATTAAAGAACTCCAGGGTACTTTAAGCATAGAGATCTGTAACAGATTATCTGAGCAACATTCTAGCTCATGTCTGATACTCATCTACCGTGTAAATCACCATTGCTGCCTTCAGTGTGGTAATACAGTAGAGATTTGCAAGAAAAGACTCCCTGGCTCTGCCTGCCTTCACGGTCCCCTGTTCTTTCAATTGGATATGCTGTTACTCTTCCCTTGCTCTACTGTGAGCTGAGAGCAGCTTGCAGTGGCTGCATTTACAGCTGGTGGGAATCAAGGTATGTATCTTCTGAAGGTCTCCTTGCTCCCTGTAGTCAAGTTACCTCCCTAATTTTCTACATGCTGTGGGAACTTCCACAGGAAAAAGTGACACAAGTACAAAGGCATAATCAGCTGACCTTAAACCAAGCTATTCTTCTTTATGTACCAGTAGGGAAAGAGAAGGCTGAGGTGAATGTCAAGTTCTACTAAATCACATTGTTAGCATTTTAATAGTCACTCATCCTGGTGTATATAATTCAACAAATTGCAGAGCAGTGCATAGTCAGGCTTCAAATCTCACCTACTGCTACTGAAAAACTGTCACTTATAAGAAACTACCTAACTGCTAGTTACTGTGCCAGAGTATCTAAGATGTACAATTAATTATGGAGTAATAATTATAGTATCTCAGATACTATTGCTGATAACTGAGCTTGACTTTTCAATAGCTGCTACTTCTCTGATGTGGTGATACCCAACTAGACCACTGAGAATTCTCTGAAGACAAGGCAACCTGGTGCTAAACCATCACTTAGCATTTCAAGTGTAGCCCTCTGAGACTTAGGCATAGGGTGATGTCATCTGGTATTTTCTGCCATTGCAAAACTCCCTGGAGTCTTTCCAACACTTTCCAAGAGAATAGGTAGTTTAGAGACATTACCTCCAACCTAGCTTAGACCTACTTCACCGTACTGAGGGAGCTGGCTCCTTCATGAGTACATACTAGTTATAGGTATTATGTAGGTTTATTATTCAGCCACTTTTCACTCAGGTTTATGATGTATTTTGTCCTTTTTCTTTCTTGTTGCTTCGGGGAAATAATATAAAGGTTCTGTCTTAACATTTCCCAAATAAATCCTAAACTCAGGTAGAAAAATTCAGTGTAATCAGTTGATTCTTTTAAGGCACATTCATCATTCATTATGTTTTGAATACCTTAGATAAGATATAGGATAAGTAGCTTGGTGGCAAGGGGAGCAAAGAGGCACATCATCTCTAGATCAAGCCGTTTGTTACATGGAATTGGCAAAGCAATTCCTTTGTCACGATGAGTGTTTCATGATGTGGACCTTCAGATAGATTAATTGTACCCAAAACAGGTGACTAGCAAACTTTTGTTTACCATTATTTTAACTTTTTTTACTTTTGTATTTGGTCAAAGGAAGAAGAGAAGTTGAAGATGAGGAAGATGAAAGGATCCTTTGGAGTTAAGGAAACCACAGAGGAACAAGAGCAACGCTTCCTGTTACCAGGTTATTTGTGAAACTCAAATGCCACAGTGTAATGCTTAGGAACCAGAAAATCCCACTTATCTTGCCTTTGCTTTTTTGGGGGGTTGTTTTTCCTCAAGTGAGATGCACCCTTGCTAAAAGGGGTCCTCAAGTTTTCATTTGCATAGTCAGTTCGCAATGGATTAGCCTCTCCCTCATGGAGCCTACACCCTTCACTGTGCTGCTTCTAACTGCTTTCCATGAAACCCCTAACCAGTATGGCCTGTTGTCCCTTTCCAGCATGGCACCACAGCATTTTCAGTATCTCATTCCTCCAGCCCATTCCTTGGCCTCTCATTGCTGGAATCACATGGAGCCTTTTTTGAGGAAAAAGATTTTGACACAGCCTTTGAAATCAGTGTTCCTTTTTTCCTTTTCTTTATTTGCAAGCAGAATTTCATGTAGTGAGGAAAAACTAGCCAGGGCCTATGTTTCCCACCACCACCACCCCCCAGTCATTCTTTGGATTCTAGCTAAGAATTTACAGTTAGGCTAATGATAAGCTATATTATCCTAGCATGTTTTTCAGGGAAATGGATTGGCTCACTCTGGGTCACCTGTTAGCATGGCAGCATGTGCAACAACAGCTACGGTGCATGATGTCCTTGGTAGGATGTCTTGTGCATGATAGACACTCCTTTGGTGGCTAGGAACAAAACACTATCACATGTGAGGGCTACCTGCAAATGAGCAGAAAGATTGCCAGCAACACAACCAGAATTGGAGGAATGGTGGTTCTGAGAAATGGAAAATCCACAAATTCAAGTCCTGGACTGGTATAATGTTCTGGCAGTTGCAAAGAAAATTGGTCCTGTAGTGGGGCATTGCACTGTTTTCTCCAGAATGATGTTTGGCAGCAGAAGGGAGGGAGAGTATTGTTACCTACAACTGCTTTATCACACCAGCTTTTATAACTAATGATTATAAAAGGCTGTGCATCATAAAAGCTGCAGAGAAATTGTTGGTACCGTTCTTCTCTTCATGCATGGCACTGTTCTGTGAGAGCCAGTGAACCTTCCGGAGGCGAGATGGAGTTCACCCAAGAAGACTCAATGTTAAATAACTTCCACAGTATTATTATTTTTATTACTCTAGTGCATGGAAGTTGTAGAAATAGAACAGACTCCCACTGTGTTAGGGACCTTGCAAACAGAGTACAAAAAGACACTGTTTTTCCCAAAGGGTTTAAAACTAATTAGCCTTCTCCATTCCGGACATGGTCTCTGTACCTACAGCAAAGAAGAATCTTGTTTGCTTATTTATTTTGCCTGATTCATTTTAGAACAGACAGCTCAGTTTATTTTTCCATTAAAAAGATGATGCCAAACTGAGTGCTAACATACATGAACTACAACCCCTTTGTTTTTAAGAGGGGAGGAAGGAGGTAAATGCTGCTGATTAATTTGGCTCATCCTGGTTGGAAAACAATGAAGATTTGTCTTAACTGGACATAAGTAGAGTGGATACTTTAAACACAAGCAAGCTACCTCTCAAGCTGTGGGTGATATATTATCTGGAATATGGTATGAAAAATTAGCCAACACATTTACCATACCCTCTAGGAAGCCCTGTGATTAAATTTAACATAGCTGACCTTGTTGTCCTAAGTCTAATGAGCCAGAATGAATAGAAATGTCCTTGATCCAGCTGGTGTTTTTTAGTGTCAGACTCTAGTCTTACATAATTTATCCACCTTAACCCCAACACTGGTGCAATTGCTTAATGCACTGGCCTGTCACCTCTCAAATGGGATTTTTGGTCTGCTTGGTGTAAAATGAAATTAGACTCATCTGCTTGCAGAGGCAGTGATACATGGATCCAGCCTAAGGAGGCAGAGTCAGGGTTTTGCTCTGAGACCTGTGTTGATACAAAGGTGAGGGCAGCCCACTACCCATTACAATGAATTTCCTTTCAGAAGTGGAGGGAAATATCTTGAGGACAACTTCTACAGGAGCTGCCTGGGACAGCAGATATGTGCTCACTTGTACTGTGACAATTCTGTTTTGTGACTGCTCTTTTAGGTTTCCAGATATTTGTACGTGACTTAGGTGTTGTGCATCTTATATCCAGCACATGCTGCCCTAAGCAAGCAGAAGCAAAGGAAAGACTTCTCAAACAAAAGGATTATGAAATGCATTTTTGTTTCCTGAGTTACATTTCCAGTCTAGAGCTGTAGTCCCCACTCTGTTAAATCTGTCCCTACAGCCATGAAACAAGCATGCATTTTTTTTAAGCAAAATTTAAAGCTCTTTCTGGCATGTCATATTTTTCACGGTGAAAAGAGATTCATCCTTTCCTCATGTAGATCCTTTCCCGGAGGTGCAGAAGACAGCTGACTTTGCCCAGTCAAAACCGGCCAAGAACCCATAGGCTGCAATTAAATGGGATTCTCTGGGGCTCTTGTCTGTTTAACACTGGCTGAGGTTTGCTCTAGGAGGAGGATGAGACAACCGTCAAAGTGCCTCTCTTTGTCCAAACATCTGAGACAATTTGTTTGATTAAGAGCTTGTATCATATGCTAGGACCTGCTTCAGCCCTGATTTGGAAAGCCAGGTGGGCACAAGGTTAACAGGCAACAGGTCCCATGGATCACAGATGTGTCTGTACAAGCATAGGGCAGAATTTCACTAATGTCTCCGTAGCTTTTTCCAGTCCTGTTGTCTACCTGCAGGTGTGTGCTTACGAGAGCAGCCCTGGGCAGAGCTCTGAGGGAAGGAGAACAAAACCCAACAAATTCCTGGACTTTCCTCTGGCCTTCAGGACACAGGCAGGGTTCTGAAAGCTGCTACCCAAGCCACCAGCAAGTATCCCAAGGTGTCACCTTCTTGAACCCACAGGCCAGCAAATAGCAATGCAGGATGAGCAGATAGCAATGCAGGATGTGCTGATAGTGTGGAGGACATTTATTCTAACAGATAAAAAACCCCACCTTTTTTTTACAGTCCAGTGGAAGCTGATAGAGTGAGGCACATCACCACCATAGCCACTTAGGCAATTTCTTCTGCATCCTGCCCTCGAGACACGTAGGAATCTTTAATGCAGCTCATGGTTTCTGCCTTCTTTCTTCTTTCTCATATATCGGCTTGGTAGCATGCTTTCTGAAGAAGGTAAGAACAGTCTTCCCCAAGGCTTGGTCCAGGAACCTTTCTGTTAACAAGTGCAAAAACTGTGAGCATTTTTTTTTTTCTGAAGTGGGGATATCACTGAGTTGTTTACACTGAAGTGCATTTTAAAGGCCTTCTGAAGTTGGGGACATCCATATTTAAAGCTGAAGCTGTGTATTTAATCATAACAGCAGTTGTTAAGTTGTTTGGTGGTATTGCATTTAATCCATAAGCTATCTCTTGGGCATTTTGTACATCAGAGATGAGTCAAAAGGGAGAATTTGACAAACTTTTCAGCAGGGAGAATCAAAGCAGCAGTATAGTCAGGTGGCTACTAGAAAAAAAAATGCTGGTTTTGAGCATACCTGTGTGCTGGAGCACTTCAGAAAGCATATGAAACGCCCACACTTCCTTCTTCTGTTCTACATTTTTGGAGTGACAACTGACTCAATATTAGATTCAGGTTCTTCCTAATTTTAATGCTGTCTCTAATTAAAGACACAGATTTACTAAGCAAAAGACAACTTCAGGGTTTTAGAGTAATAGATTAGAATTCTTAGGAAGTGTTCAATTGATTCAGAAGAGCTTACATTTAAACATTTACATGCCTTCCTGCCTACTGATGATCATCTGATAATATGTACCATGCGTGTGTGTGTGTGTATATGTGGTTGGGTTCTTTTCAGATCTTTGCTCCCAGTTATTTGGAAACGCTCCCTTAGATTTCTACAGAGACAGTATAATTCCCCAGAGCAGCACCCAGGAGCACTACTCCACAAGGCAGTGGCATGCCTCATGCTGAAGAAATTGAAAAGACCCCAAGGAAGAAGCTACAGGGAACTGACCCTGTTGCCTGAGCACGGAGCTAGGACCTGCCCCCAGACATGTCGCTGTGCTGGGTGCAATACAAGACATCCAGCCAGGGAGGTAGATAGAGCACCATCTTTTTATTATTTTTTTCCCCTCAAAGGGGTATACTTTTTGAAAGCAAAAGAAGTCAGGAGTGGGAGGCTTCAGAAACCTAAATGGGAAGAGAACTCTCTAAGAAACACCAAGCTGGTGCTCTCAGCAGTGAAGGTGGTGATCAATGGCCTACAATTGTAGGAAGTATGGTGGTCAGTTCAGTTGACCCAGCGTTTCTTTCTTGTCATCCAGGAGATGGTCTTCATTGAGTGGACTTTAGTCTTTTTCAGAACAAGATGTTTAGATGTTTGATTGAATTTTTGGCTCTACATGGCTCTGACCCTGCAGTTTTGAAATCACACTTACTCATTGATGTAGTGACCATACAATCAAACCTCTGCAACAGAAAAGAGAGGAGACATCCAGTGTTGCTACTAATGTGCTATCTACTCTCCATTAAGCCAGGGTAGCAACTTAGAGAGCTGGAATGCTGCTCCTGCACTGTTTGTGTAATAAAGTTATTGCAAGAACTGGTTTGTTCAGATCCTTGCTCAAATATAAAAGCATAGGTGTAAATGGAGGGATTAGGTCTGTTTGGGAATGGAAAATATCTTGAACAGCATTGTGTCATAGAAAGCTTTAGTTTTCAGACAGTTTCAGGGTCTGCCAGCTTAATTTTTCGATTATTTATTTTTTAATTGGGGTGGTGATGGGAATCCAAGAGTGGCTTTTTGTTCTAGTTGTTATTCGCATTGTGTTTCCTTGGCTTATTCATTTTGCTTTTTGGCAGTCAGTCAGAGCAGTGCACATCTCCCCAGCAGTTCTCTTGAGCTTAGGTTTTAGATAAAGCTTGAAGGCCCTGGTCCAGCATAACACTTGATTGTGTATACTCCCTTAAGCAAGTGGGTTTTCTGTCTGAAATTTAAGAGGCTGTTCTTATACTCCAAGTTAGACTTTAAAATATTTAAGTAGGAGCATAAGCCACTGAAAACACTACAGTAAAGTTTCTATTCTCATCCATAAATGGTGAAGTACCTGACTAAACCTCCCTAAGTCAGCAGAAAGACGTTCTTTCACTTCATCTGGGTCTGGATCAGAGACAAATAAAGGGGGTATTTTTCTTGCTAGGCAGCATTTCAGTGGTGATAGTGTAACTGTCAGGCTGAAGGAGATGACGGAGGGAGGGGCATTGAAAGTAAATGTCAAGGGAGTAAAATATGGGTAGAAGTAATTTAATTTTCCTTCTTTGTTGGGTCAGTTCATTTCATATCAAAACTGAATGCAAGCTCAGCTCCCAGATCTTTGCAAAATCATCCAGACATAATGTAATTTGGGAAAATAAGTGGTCCACATTTTCTTGATGTGACAACATATGGATATTAGCATTTTTTCATTTCTCCAATCAATATACATAAAACATGCAGAAGGAAAACAAGTCATGCAATAGGGCTTAGATTGTTTTTTAATACTGTCAAGATTTTATCAGTCAGCAAATGAGATAAAGAAAAGATAAGTCAATTTGAAATAGCATTGGACAGCAGTGAAACAGACTTTCTCCTCCTCCCTATTTGTGTCAGCTTTCGGATTTCTTTTGTAGAGAACTCCTAATTTTTTAGTAAGCAGGGGGAATGAAAGCAGAGAAGGACTCTGCATTGCCTCTCTGCAATCCCTTTGCAAGAGATACTTTTTTAATTTCCCAGAGGTTACCAGCATACTGAAATCTTTTTTATTTTCATTTGAATTATGAAGAGTAGGAGCAGAGGGATCTTGTTCAAAGATTTTTTTTTTTTCCTTGAAAAGGAATTTTTCATAATTAAGAATGTCTAATTGCCAAGATTTTACGGTTTTTGTGGGGTTTGGGGTTTTTTTTACTAATGCATTTCATACATTGGTTTCTCAGGCATGGCCACAAAGGATAAAATTTACTGTGCAATTGGGTTGTGACATATGAAAAAAAGGTAACACTCTGTATTAGGTTATTATTTTGCAGTGTTCCCAAGAATTTTTCCACCTGAAATTTGACTTTGTTGTAAAGAAAACATTAGGACACTCTCCTGCCCTCCAGCAAACAGTACAAATAACACACAGAGGCAAAAAATGCTCAGATATAATTAAGGAGATACAATACATGTATCTCAAACTTGTAGTTAGGGATGACTTAAACACAATTTAATATACCAGACACATTGCATTGCAAGTGAATTCTCATTTCGCCAAAACACTAACAGATGTTTAATCAATAAGATGGACCATAAAGGGCAGCACAATTAGTAGGTCTGAGAAATGTTCTTGTGTGATGTTAGAAAGCTGTAATTATGGACCAGATCTCATAAGTGTTTTGCACAGATGACACATAATACCAATATTCTAGCTTATAGGAAAGGCTGCATGGCACTTTTAATACGATTACAGGCGTGAAGAGACAACAGCCCTGATCTTCGAGAATGCATTTAAACAAATATCAAAACTGTCACTGAATTAAAAAAGAAAGGAAAAACAAAGGGGAAAAAAATAGCTCCTCAGACCCAGTTCTCTGGGTATTTTTTCACATTTTTGCTCAGATGGGCACAGACAGTAACTGTACCTCTCCTCTCCTCCAACATGCCTCGTCCTGTACCGTAAGGCTGAAGACTTGGGTTTGTGCCATCCTCTTCCTCACCCTCAGTGTGGGAGGGCATGTATTACTGGTGCGGGCAGTGGTTCTGCCAGCGTGATGTGGGGCAGGAGGCCTCAGCTGGAAGGGGAGTAGACAAAGAGATGACAGTGTCTTGAGGGTGCTCTAATCTAGCTTGAGGAGACAAGACTTCTAGGTCTCACCACTAACATGTTTTTTGTATTACTCTGTGATGACTGGGCTCCAAGCTGATCAGCAGCGCATCATAGTCCCTATATTATCTGTTCCTTAGATCCAATGGAAGGAGGAGAGGTTGCCTGCCCTTGGAGCAGCACGGAAAGGAAGATAATTTACTGAGCAGTCCTTATTTGTACAGAGTGGGAACGGGTAAATTCACTGGGTTCATGGGTCTGATGTGAGGTTTGGTATGCTATCCCCCTCCCCACCCCCCCAACCACCTGCCTTTGCCATAATGTGACTAAAAAAAAAAAAAAAAGACGAGGTAGTCCAGCAAAGTTTTACTCTTCTTAAAATAAAATTAAAATTTGAGTTTCTCCAGCAGAGAGAAGCCATTACTTGAGACAAGTATTCTATCTGCACCACGTTCAGAAACATAATCCTCCTAAATTACTGGGATTTCAGAAATGTTGCCTTTGTGCATGAATTTGAACTTCCATATTTAATGGTTTAAAGAGATCAATACAGCAATGTTCAGCAATCTGGAATTGCTATACTTAACCTGTAATTACAGCTCTTTACTGAAACTTATAGTTGGGCTGAAGCCCTTCAAATCTTAGATTAATCAGACTCAGCACAGCGCCCCTGCCTATAAATCCCAGAAAGGTAGATTTATTTCAATATAGTGAATCATGCAGGTTTTGGCAACAATCTGAAGACTATATTTTGTTCATGGGAAAGTGAAGGAAAAAATACGATTGGTTGGCTTACGTAGAGGGAAGAAAAATCCTCTTCAAAGGCTTGATCTGTAACTTAATTAATAAATAGTCAGCTGATTGGCTGGTTCAGTGATAGGCTTCATTGTGGCTAATGAAGCTCCATCAGTGCATGGCAGCTGAGAATCTGACCGATAATTCTTCATGTAAGATTTATAAATGGTACAGAGGAAATACACTGTCAGAAAATATGAACAGTAGCCCTATTAATGCATATTTTTAATTTAGTTCTTCCCAAAGAGCATTCATCTCATTGCCACAGGCCTGAAGCCGTGCAGGTCATTTTATCCCACGATGGATCTCCCGGGTGCATCCCACGGTGGGTGTCCTGCCTGTTAAGTGCAGTCACAGGCTCACCCACGTATACACATGAGAATGTCAGTGGGCAGCAGGGCTGATGCAGCTGAAAGCCCCAGTAATAACAGCATCTGAACCTAGTTCAGATGTTCTTCAGATAGTCAAAGCTAAACACTCTCTAAAATGGTTTCTTTATATGCCTCCTCTTCTTGGAGGCACTGCAGAGCACTGAGCCAGCTTCTGCCACCTGAGCCTGACATGTCCTCCTTTTTAGGAAGGTGATGGAGGCACATGGACAAATTTACAGATGCTAGTGAATAGCTGCCGCTGTCTTCAACATTTCAGGCTAATAAAGCATAAATATTCATTCATTTGACTTGAAAGGGGAAATGCAAGACACACATACCTTATATTGCTGCAGTAGCTATGGTGTTGTCTGGTTGTGTCATCTAAAAGTAGGAGGTGGCCTTTTTGTACTATGTATCTATTCCCCTGCCCTCAAAATGCAGTGTTTAATGTTACTTTACATTTCATGGCATTAATAACATATCAGCTGGTGGATTTTATCTGTCTTTTGGGCTCCAAATCTAAAGTATGTGTCTGCCATGAGATTGAAGGAACAGTGACCCCTGCTCAGCCCCACTGACTTCACCCTGCATTGCACAGCAGGGACCCCCACTGCTCCCTGGCACAGGGACCTTCAACCTCACCATCTCTCAACATGACACCTGAAAGAGAGGGGACCTCACTCCTCATGTAGATGCCTCAGGTTTTTACTGTAAGCCAACAACGGATGCAGGAACAGGTGCAGAGGAGGACTACAAGTATAGTGTGGGAGAGCAGAGTGCCTGTCTTAGGAGAGGAGACTGGGAAAAGCTTGGCTTGTTTAGCCTAGCAAAATGAAAGCTGAGATGGGATCTGATTGCTATCTATAAATACATCAGGAGAATAAACACCAGGGAGGGAGGAGAGCAATTTAAGCCAAAGGACAATGTTGGCACAGGAACAAATGAGTCTAAACAGGCAATGAATAAATTTCGGCTGTGTACCAGAAAAATGTTTCTGAGCATCAGAAGAGGAAGGCTCTGGAGCAACCAAAAGGGACTAGTGGGAGCTTAATTCCTTCTGAGGCAGCCTGTTGACAGGGTGTGGTGGCATGTGCCAGCTGCGAGCTGGACTTGGCACCCCAAATGGTCACTTCCCATCCTCTGTCCCTTCTGAGTCGACAGATATGTGGATGGCTCTGCCCCTAGGTTTAAACCCTCCGTCTACTCAGGCTCCTGTCACTTGTGCTTCTCTAGGTAGCGTGTGTTTTCTGTCATTGTGAATGTCAGTAGCCTTCAGGTGGTAGGAATGCTTGGCTCTGGTAAGAACTATGCTGTCTTTCATATAACCCGCAGAAGTCAGTAATTCAACTTACTCTGTATGTGAATATGTATACCATTTTAAATAGGATGTTATTTTACATGGAATCAATTTTATTAAATTGAAATAAAAAAGTCGTAAGTTTGAAAAACTGATAAAAACGAATTTAATGTAATTCTGATACTGATTTATTTTCATAAAAGCCTTTTTGGAAGCATTCAGATGGACCATAAAAATATTTTTCGATTCTTTTCACTTGTTTGTTTCATGACCTTGTATTTTTTTTTTCTTTCCAGTCAGTATATAAAAGCATAATCTAATTTAATGTAACTCAAGGGAGCAGACTGACATTCATTTTTTTGTGAATGAGAGCTCCTTCTAATATTTGAGATGGCATATACTACTAGGACAAAGTAATTGAGATATTTTTACCTCCCTTTTACTTTGAGAATCTTTGCTGTTGTGCTGTTGGTTCCTACAAGTTTGTAATTGCCTACATGTATATAAGCACGTACAACCTTTAATTTTGGGTTCTTTTTTTTTTTGGATGTGTTAATTTTTCTTTCAAGCAGAGACAAATTTGGTTTCATATGTGATTTATTAAGTTTCCAACTACCAGTGATACTTACCAAAAAACTCCCACTTGTTCAGATTTCAGCACTTTCTTAAACTCATCTAGTCCCAATTTTATTCAGTAGCCCTCTGTTTAGAATATTTACCTTGCCAAGGTATAGATTCAGACCCTCTCTGCCTGAGGGTATCTCAATTCCCCCAGCACTTCTTTTCCTGTAATGTATCCTAACATTTAGGTTTATCATCTTTTTAATAGGCTGAGGATGGAGCGCTGTTCTCAGTCCTTCCTCTTGGTATTATTCTGGTTTTGATAAATAATTGGGTCCCTTACATTTTAGCATCCTGACCAGCAGCTACAGATACATTTGTGTTCCCTCACCAGATATTTAAGTATGCTGTTCAAAGTGGAGCAGTTAGAGCAGAAGAGCCTGAGGGAGAGGTCTGCTTCAGCCTGCACTAATAACTTAGCAGTTGAGAGACTCACTTGAGAGGTAAGAAACCCTGGGTCAAATAGTTGCTCTGAATCTGTAAAGAACAAAATAATAATAATAATAAAAAGAAGACCAACTTCTATCTGGATCCTATTTTCACCTGTTGTAAATGGGCTCTTTATTATTTTTTAATCGAACCAATATTTTTCCCCAAGTCAGCTGCCAAAGCGAACAAAACATTTCATGCCAGTGCGTGATGGCGTCCCATAAATTCATTCATGATGCTTCAGTACATTTGTGTCCAATCAGCTCTATATGCAGCAGCTCTGGACCGTTTCATACATCACGGGTCTTAGGCCGTGCAGGCTCTGCGCAGTATTGTACAGTAGAAAGACATTCGAGCTAGCTTTAGTTATCTTGGGTACTGAAGCAGAATAGCCAGATTAGCATGATACCTCACAAAAGTAGAGTAAATTAGCCCTGGAAATGTTGCACCCATTACTGTCACTACCAATTACAATAATTAATGTTATTCATCTCTAGGCAGCGGATTAAAACCGAACTAACCCATTAGTAACTGAATGTCATTGCGACTGGAGGGTTGTTGGATTGCCTGTGTGAAGGTGGTGATTTCATTTCAGTTCCTATTGGCAAATGGCCATGTTCTTTAAATGAATAATAAATGAATACACAACAAGCAAAATCTCGGCTCCCCGGAGCTCTCCATTAACTGAAATGGTGCAGGGCGCAAAGGCATCTGTGTCAATTATTGAAAACTTTATCATGATACCAGATATTTCTGGGTTTGAATGCAGAAAGGGGTTGAGGCTTGAATGGATCATGGAGACCGAGGTGCTTTATCTCCTTTGGAAAAATCCCTCTAGAATAAGGGTGTTCATGTACTCATGTAAAAGTTTCTTCGTAGCTGAATGAATGGCTACCCCACTGCTGCCTGTTTGTACTATTCCCTGTTTGTTTATTAAATGATCAGTTACGAGGAAACACACAACATAAAGAACTAGTCTTGACAGAAATCACCCCTCAGTCACAGCACATGTATTACTATAATTAGATTATTTTATGCATTTCTGTGGAAGCAAACACTAATCAGTTTTCCAGCACTGTTCCAAAAAATAACATGAAGCTTAAGTTTTGGAGACCCGTTAGTCACAATTTGCTAAACGTAGCAAAGAAAATCTCAGCTATATTCAATTCTATAAATAGCTACTGCAATTAGACAATAGTTAAATCTCTTCAGCTGATTTACTTCATCTTTCTGTAGGGTGTTTTCCAGATCTGACCTTTTTCATCCTTATGCTCTTAGTTCCTGTTTAACATATCCAGAGGTGAGCTGACATCCTTTGATTCCACTGAATGTGGTTGCTTCCTCCTTGCCGTTCGGTGAATGAGAAACCAGCAAGGACCATTGAGCTCTTTAAGGAAGAAATCAAGACTCATGCAATTCATTAATGAGAACTCTGAACATGCTCTGTATGAAGTGCGCATCACAACATTGGTTCCTAGGCTATTTGCCAGTGCTGACCTGTGGTTTTAGTTTCTTGAGGACTGGGGGGTTTTGTTGCTGTTTTGTTTTGTTTTTTTAAACCACTGTTTCTATACAGGATAGGAAATGGGCCAAAATTTAAACCCTAAAGTGGAAATGAGGAGAAGTAGCTATGCAGAAAGGTAAATAAATATTTGTTGTGTGAGTAGCAAGTTTAACCTTATGGTCCTTGCAGGGTGGTGCTGAAGGTGAAAAAATGACCTCTCTAAGTTACTTACAGTACAGTTATTACTGAACAGGGAGAAGGAACAGCTTCTTTCGTTGGGTGTCTGGCATGCCAGTCCTCTGGGAGAAAATAAACTCTTACGGAAGAAAGTCTACTTTTCATTTGCTATCCAGCCATGAGACCCAACTGCTGCATGTTTGTCCTCGTTTTTGACCTCCTCAGCATATAGTCATGCCCTGTTAGAATCTTAGGCTGTCATGTAAAGTGAGGAAGACACATTTGGGTGTGGAATTTGATAGAAAATCAATAACACACTGATTAGTGCACATGCCTCCCAAATGCTCAAACTTTGAGCCTGAAGTCTACAAGCTCTCAGAGATGAGATGAAGGTATAAATTATTATTAGACTCCTACTGCTTCTCAGAATCTTATCTGTGCATTTTGCCTACAGTATTAATAGAGACACAGCCTTCTAATTGCATTATATACATTATGTTACATTTGAGTCTTGGTAAAGCAAATTAATCTGCCGTGTCTAAAAATAATGACCGTGGCTCTTTAAGCTAACTCTGCATCTCAGTCATCTAAAATGTAACTAACTCCTACGTGGTTTGCAGTATCGCCCGTGCTCATAGACAAGCAAGATGTTCACGCTGCAATGTTTAGACTCTGTAATGCTTTCAATATGTGAGGTGCTAATCCACTAAGATGCTCCTGATAATCATTTTTCTATGCTTTATTTGTCCTTATTAAATTACTGAAACCCCTGGGCTAGGACTTTTGAATATTTGCTTCTGCCCTACACCATCCCCTTTAGCTCTGGGAGTTGATGCTGTGGGATGAAGCTTTATATCAGAGTTTTAGATCCTGAGAAAGATTTAGCTGTGTCCGTCAAGGTGAACACCATAGATCTATCCAGGAGGCAACACAAGAAGCGAAGGCTTTGCAGATGGCAGCTGGACAAGCAGCAGGAAACATTACGGTGACAGAGCAGCACACGTCTCTGTTTCCCACCAGAGGAAGATGGCTTTAAACTCTTTTTGGGACCTCCTTTGTGGAGACTGCCAGAACATAAATGGCTTGTCTCCCACGTGCCCTGCATTCATCATCTCTGAGCGTGTCCTGTGAGCATTCAACACAGCTCCAGCTGGTAGCTAGTGGCTTTGGCTATGCCAGTAAGAATATATTAGATTGCTGCAGGGGAGATTAGAGCAGAAGGGTATTACTTTTTCTCTCTGTGTTGCGAGGAAAGGATATGTTTCACAGTCTGTGCCAATTGGAGAGGAACTCTCCTGAGACTGAATTCTATAAAGGAGTTTATTTACTCTCCAGCAAGAGAGTTACCCAGCAGTCAGGCTCCTGACTCAGTTGCCATTCCTTTAGCACTGCGTATTTAGTGCTGCAAGTTCAATATGGTGTAGAGAAAACCTACTGGAGAGACATAGGTATGGCTTGACTAAGAGAAGCTGTCAAAGAGAGGGGAAGAAGCTCTCTGTTCCTAATGCGGCAGTAAATCCTGTGTTGTACAAGCTGCGGTAGCAGTAACAGTGGAATGGCACCCCATACCTCAACACAGGGTGGTGGCGTGACCTACCGGTTAGGGAAGCTCTCGGTAATCCTTTCTGCTGTTTTCTTCCCTACAGACACCAAAATGCTGCTGAATTCACAAAGTCCTTGTTGGGATTTTCTTTTTCAGTTGCCTCTTTTGACAAGACACAGCTGGCACTTTTATTCAGCATCCATCAGTACACCAGTTGCAATGCCTTACTGCAGTCTTTTTGTCTCCATTGTTGCCCTGTTTTCTGTTGTGCTGGCTGTAAATGAATCGATTTGTGCAATTAGCACTGGAGCTGTAAAGTGCCTAATAACAGGGAAAACAGGAGCCTGTTCACTGAGGAAACTGGATGCACAAAATGACGCAACTGGATTGGGGAGTGTCATGTCGTGCAGCGTCTGACATTTCCTCATGAACAGAAACAGAATATATTGCAGTTCGAAGTTATTTGGAGGTATCATAGCAGTAAAGCTCTCAGCTAGCAAATTCAGTAAGGATCTGAGAGGTACCATTGGTAATGAGTTTAACACAGACTTTTGTGGGGTGCCATTCGGCTTCAGTGTGAAGTACGTGCTTTGAGAATCAACAGAATTGGTCCTTTAAGTAGTCATTGGCTAATGTAAAACCTTACATAAAACTAAGATTGTTCAAGGACTCTTTTACTCCAATAAATGGAATTTGTTCAGTCTGCCTTCAAATGAAAAATGGCAATCTGGGCACTTTGCTGGCACAACAGAAATGATGTGAGTGCAACACAGGGAGAGCGCATTTTGACAGCAGCTAGGCTTGCATTTGAAACCTTCAAGAGCTGGAGCTTAAAAGGGACCACAAGCTGGTCTCAAGTTGTACATGAATACAACTAATAGCATGTTGCAGAGATACATGCCTTCAAACATATATGTAGAAAATGCAGGGTGACAGCTCAAAGCAACTGTCTCAGCTGTATTACGTTGTCCCACTTTGTTGAGGCTTCTTTTCTAGCTCAGGTGGTTTTATTTCTCAAATAGCAGGCATTGTGCTGGGAAAAAGTTCTGTCTGGATGGTCCTGGAGCCTCCATGAGGAAGCTTGTGCTAAAATGCTGTCCTGACCTTTAGAGAGGATCTCAGACTGCTGTATTCATGTGTGGCTGACTGCATTTAAGATACCAACACCGGTATCCTCTAAATAAGATTTCTCCTGGTTTTCCACTGAATTCAGTGGAACTGCTCATGTGTGTAAATGTTGCTCAGCTGTGTGTATAGTGTCAGGACCCCAGACATGATGGACAAGTTAATTATAAATAGGTCAAAATGTGATGAAGCTCAAGTTGCAGTGGTAAAGTTTGCGTTAGTTATTAAATATTCAGGCTACTGTCATACTTGGACTGATTGCTCTAAGGTTATGAAGCGAGTCTCTAATATTTATGACATGTCTTGTTCACTTCTTCTTCTTGACACTGTCTTGAACTAATGGAGACAAGGTGATGGATTTTTTTTGAAGCACCTATAACCCTTGTATATTAATGTTTGCTTAGTGCAAATGTGGAAGGAGAGAATTTGAGGATATACACTTTAGGGCTAGAAAGTTTAGAAGCAAACAGCTCTTTGTGGTAGAGACACACATTCTCAACATAGTGCCAATATTCACTCACTGTATTATAAATGATATCAGATGCAGTATTATAGGTCTTTTCTTTGTTCTACTTTCCCTCTTTATCCTGCTCCCACCACATAATATTGTTTTGACTATAGATTATAAGGGAGTCTACGGAAGGTAGGTTCCTAGATTGACCTATCATTTATATGCTAAATATCCGTTCTTTTTCAGCTTTTAAGAAGAGAAACATCCTCATACCTCTATCTTTGTACTAACACTCCAACTGCCCCACCCATCACCACCAGCTTAAAAGATATTCTGATATTTACGAATGCACAAAGTTACGTGTCTCATTTATCTCCAGACCTGAGGCCCCATTATCATGTCAGCTCACTTGCTCAACCTGAAAACCTTATGGAGAGAAATTAAAAGAAAAAGGTGTAACAGAACAAATGTCCCTTAATCAATTGCCCTCTGACATCTCTCACTCAGAGGTTGGAGCTTGCAAAATGAATTAGTCTAATAAGCTCAGTATGTACAGCAGATGGCATGGACATTATAATAAAAGCAGATGAAATAAAACCTCAAATCATTTGTAATGATTTATAATTATTGATCCCACTAAAGCATTTCTCTTCCTTCAGGGAGGGGAGTAAAGCACCAACATTAGCTAGGTGCTTTATTATATGCTGTATACGCTTTTCTCCCTACATACAGAGCTGAAAAAAAACCATAGCACATAGAAAAATCTCTAAGCATTCAGGTAAAAAGCCTTTTATAGAAAAGTTCAAATAAATGTTCTATCTATTCCAAGGAGTTTAAATAGAATTTCAAAGTGATATTTTAAACAAAATCGCTTTATGAAGTGATTTTTTGGGGTAAAACTACATACCTAAATCTGTCAGTTTTATGGGACATATCCATCTGCATCAGTCACATTGCATTATGTTGTTTCACAAAATGTCATAACATCTTATAGGGGACATTTTTTTTCCTGAAAACCATTTTTATTTAAACGGTAGGGTAGGCCGCTCACAAGGAAAGCAAGATTAGCTGGCAAAGTATGGCAATATAGAGCTGAAAGGAAAAAAGAAAAAAACAAAGACAAGAAACTTAATTCAACTGTCCCTTAGAAATAATATATTCTGAAGAAAAGGGGGAAAAATCTAAAGAACAGTATGCCTGTATGTGTATTAGCAGGCAATAAAAAATGTCAGAGCCTTGATTTAGGCAAGCTCAATCTCAGATCCCAGATCAGAAAATATTTTTTTCTAATGGGGGCTGCACGTATGTCATTGTGATTGCCACAGTGAGGAGTTTCATTTCCAAAGCCCACTCTAAAGCCCAGAAAATGAAAGAAAAAAACATCTATAAAAACTTTACGCATAACTGAGTTATCTGCTGGTTACGTGCTTCCCGGTTCAAGGAAGTATTTGCACAGCTTAACTACATCTTTAGACTAGCATTTGTTTTATACAACTGACCTCGAAACTACTTCAGCACACAATGAAAGTTGTGCACTAAATTAAAGCTGTCATGCAGGCTTAGGACCTTGTTAAATTATTTAACCTATTAGTGTAGCTGAGAATTAATTTAGGTAAAGAGAATTTACCCCTGTTAATTTACAGAGCTTAACAATGAATGCCTCGTATACTGCAAACAGGTGAGTTAAACATGTTACCCAAGCACCACCAATTTACAGGAACAGCTGTAAATCTTTCCCTTGCTCAGAGGAGAGAGAGACTTTCAGATGCCTTGGGCAGGTCCCAGTGATATAAAACATGGGGACTGGTTGCTGGGGATAAAAGTCATAAGACTAAATGAGTTGCAGTATTGTGCAGGACACCACATGGCAAACTGGGTGGTGAGGGAGTATGGTCAAAATTAATGTTACTGGGTTTATTAACAGTTGCATCAGCCGCATCATGTACTTTCTACAGACATCTATTGTTCCTAATTGGAGTGTAGCATCTCATTATGGTAGGTGCTGTACCAACTCCAGAGAGGGTTGTCTGTTGAAGGACGGCACTTATCTCAAGTGAGTTTTACACTCCCAGGTGCAACTCCCAGGTTCAGAGGAGGGGAGAATCACAGAATCATTGAATGTGTTAGGTTGGAAGGGACCTTTAAAGGTCATCTAGTCCAACTCCCCTGCAGTAAGCAGAGACATCTTCACTAGATCAGGTTGCTCAAAGCCCAAGCTCAAGCCTGACCTTGAATATCTCCAGGAATGGGGCCTCCACCACCTCTCTGGGCAACCTGCTACAGTGATCCGTCACCTGTTTCCTAGTATCCAACCTAAATCTAGCTTTTTTTAGTTTAAAAACATTACCCCTCATCCTCTTGCTACGTGCCCTCAGGAACAGTTCTTTCCTAGCTGTCTTATAGAATCATAGAATCATAGAATTGTAGGGGTTGGAAGGGACCTCGAGAGATCATCGGGTCCAACCCCCTGCCGAAGCAGGCTCCCTAGGACATTTCACTGAGATAGGCATCCAGACGGGTCTTGAATATCTCCAGAGAAGGAGACTCCACCACCCCCCTGGGCAGCCTATTCCAGTGCTCTGTCACCCTCACTGTGAAAAAGTTTCTCCGCATGTTGGTGTGGAACTTCCTGTGCTCCAACTTGCAGCCATTGCCCCTTGTCCTGTCTCCACAGACCACTGAAAAGGGGCTGGCTGATTCCCCCTGCACCCCTTGCTTAAGATAATTGTAAACATTAATTAGGTCCCCCCTTAGTCTTCTCTTCTCAAGGCTGAACAGTCCCAATCTTCTCAGCCTTTCCTCATAGGGGAGATGCTCCAGGCCCTTTATCATCTTCGTAGCCCTTCTCTGGACTCTCTCCAGGAGATCCCTGTCCTTTTTATACCAGGGAGCCCAGAACTGGACACAATACTCCAGGTGGGGCCTGACCAGGGCAGAGTAGAGCGGGAGGATCACCTCCCTTGACCTGCTGGCTACACTCCTCCGGATGCACCCCAGGATCCCATTGGCTCTCTTAGCCACCGAGGCACACTGCTGGCTCATGGCCAACCTGTCATCCACCAGGACCCCCAGGTCCTTCTCCACTGAGCTCTTCTCCAGCAGGTCATCCCCCAGCCTGTACTGATAGAAACGGTTGTTCCTTCCCAGGTGCAAGACTTTACACTTGCTTTTGTTGAACCTCATCTGGTTTCTTACTGCTCAGCTCTCCAGCCTGTCCAGGTCTCTCTGGATGGCAGCGCAGTGTTCCTGCGTGTCAGCCACTCCTCCCAGCTTTGTGTCATCGGCGTACTTGCTGAGGGTCGAGGCTATTCCCTCATCAAGGTCGTCAATGAAGATGTTAAACAGGACTGGACCCAACACCGAGCCCTGGGGAACACCGCTAGTCACAGGCCTCCAGTCAGATTCCACTCCAGCTTTCAGGTACTGGAAGGCTGCTATAAGGTCCCTCCAGAGCCATCTCTTCTCCAAGCTGAACAAGCCCAACTTTCTCAGCCTGTCTTCATAGAAGTTCTCGAGCCTTTTGATCATTTTTGTGGCCCTCCAAGAGGTCCATGTCCTTGTGTTGAGTGCTCCGAAGCTGGACACAGTATTCCAGGTGAGGTCTCATCAGATTAGAGTGACAGAATCACCTCTCTCAATCTGCTGGCTATACTTCTTTGGATGCAGCCCAGGATGTGAAATTATGGGAGCATAATTTCTTGGGAAATTTCAGTGCTGTTTCCATCTTTCTTGGAAAAATAGGCCCCATGTTTTAAAAAATAGAAGCATCATCTATACCATTTTAAGACTGTTTTAATCTAAGTTTGATTTTAAGTTGTTACAGAATCATTTATCTTGTGGTGAATAAAGTTGAAGTATTGAGAAATAATGGCAAATTTCTCACACGAAACACCAGTGAAAAAGCTTTCCTGAAACTTCTCCCTACCAAAACCGGGCTAAGCAAGGGCAGAGGAGGGACCCCAGGACTGGGCACAAGAGTTTGTCTTTGAGTCAGACAGTAGGGTGCTGGTGGTGGTGTAAAGGTCCCTACCTTGTGCACACAAAAAGCAGTGACTCACACTAATCAGCAGCCTGATCAACAGTGGCAACTGATCCTTCACAGCACATACATGGAAGACACAGCTATTCTTTTATCTTCAGAGTGACCTGTAAGGCACCCTCCATGTTTTTGTGGGAAAATTGGCAGAACTGTTCCCAGCACTCTGCTAACTGTGACAGTAGAGATTTTGGGGTTGCCTTTATTGGCATTTAATTTCACACAGACATATGACCTACAGCTTCCATGCCTAAACACTACATTCTTTCAGCTATCAAAAAAAGTTGATGTTAAAAGTTTTAAACTTAAAATGTTAAAAATGTTAAACTGTAAAACAGTTTTAACAGTTAATGTTAAAAGTTAACAATCTGCCCTGCTTTTTGTTGTCAATGGGGTGGGTGCCCCCATGTTGGCTATCATGTTTGGTACTCTGATATGTCTCACTCTTGCAGTCTCACAGTAGCACACAACCCCTCACCCAAAACAAATCTGCTTTTCTGGGTGGTGCCCTGAGGACATGAAAGATCCACAGTTTGACACTTGACAGATGGGAGCCTGCAGCAAGGTTGTGGTGCCAGGCTGCAGCCGGGGACACAGGCCTGGCTCTGCCACCAGTGGGGACCCATGCAGCTCACATCTGGCTGACGTGATACAGAACACACCTCTGAGGGATCCCACAAGGGACATGTGCCTGTGACATGGCTCCACAGCCATGCTCCACTCATCCAGCACCAGCCTGACATGGGCGTGCAGGCTCTGAGATGTCAGCAGGTAGAAGCAGAGCAGTGAGTACCAACCTTGCAGGCAGCCTGGCCCACAGCCCTTCCCAGGACATGGGAGCACTGGCTATTGGGGTGAGCTCTGCCCTCTGCTCCCTAGCCAGAGTCAGCATCTGGCACAAAGCTGTCTTTATAAGTGGTGACCTCAAAAAACAAGAATTAGGTTTGGTCAGGCCTAAGATTCCTTTCCATTAACATTTCAAATTGAAATATTATTGGGAAATTACTACATGTAATTTCAGAAGGTTCATTTGGAAACAGATGGGTGGGAGGAAACTTGCTCAGACTATCAGCCAGGTCTGTCAGATCAGGGAGCATCGCCTCACAGTAAGGAGGTTATCCATAGATTTGAAGGAATGATCTGAGTGAAACCTGTTACTACAATTTAGGCTACCTCTGTCTCCTAACCCAGGCCTTCCTTCCATGCCTGACTCTGGATTTTGCAAGTGGCTTTTTGCATGACCTTAGTATTTTGTGTTTCCTTGATGCATCTCCAAAAATGGCTACAGGTGAACCTTTAGGAGCAAAGAATTCTAAATTGCAAATTCTAAATTGCAAATTCTGAACAAAACAGAGACATTTTTCATTTTTCATGAACAAGTTATCTTTTACTTCCTTTTCATCAAACATGTGACTACCTTTCTTTCCACATATTTAACCTTCTGTTTAAAGCTTTTTTGTAGCTTTTAAAAAATAATGCATTAGTGAGAGGCAAAGAAAACAAAAAAAAACCTCACCTAACAAACCAACTACAAACCCAACTCTAACAACATAACCACATTTAGTCATACTTCAGTGGGGCTGAAGGATGGTGTTTTTATAATAAATCTTTGAAGAATGTCTCCTGGGACATGGCTCCCAAGAGAGGTGTTGGCTTCGAGGCTGATAATATCTTTGCAGTATGACAGAAGCAAAATAGCATTGGCTGAGTGCTGAGAATGCTCCAAGTGCATCGTTCTGCCCCGATTGAAGCCTCAGCACACTCACTGTCACACAGGCTAGGTTAAGGATTCTGCTTTTCCAGAAGGGGAGGAAAAAAAAAATAAATCCAAAACCTCCCATAGCTTTAGTAAATGAGAAAATTGTTTCTTTGCTTTGGGATTCTTAAAGGTTAGGAGAGGCAGAAATCATCAGCAGTTAGGAACAGCTGAAAATAAGCCGTTGAAAGAGACAAAAGGAAATAAGGTGAAGGAAGGGAATCATGGCTGGATCCTGGGTATTGCTTAGCTTCCAAGAAGCTTTCATGGCTGTTTCTACAACTGTATTTTTCAGATCTCCCCCTCCCACTGTGTTAATGAGGCGGGAAGTGACCTGCCTACTTATTTTCTGGCTTCATACTTAGCAACAGGGCAACATGCTGAACAGCTAACTGTGCGCATGGTATTGTGGATCAGATCCACGCACTGTGTGACTGATGATTGTAACATCTCTGACAAAGTATACACCAAGTTCCCGATTTGTATTTGCTTTGGGTAGATAATGGCATTTTCTCTCAAGCAAGCTTTTCTTTCCTTTCTCCACAGCGTGATCATCAGGCATCATGCTGAAGTGGCACATATATTATTCTAATTAACTCCCTTAAATTTAAGGAGGAATGCCTCTGTAACTGCATGAGGCTCAATAGAAATTCCCCATGAACTCCACACATTTCACTCCCATCAGTATTTGCAAGCTTTGAGCAGCTTGCATACGTGCTGACTCCGTTTGCAAAGCAGCGCTGCACTGTTTCTTGGAGCGAGGATTTTCACCGCTGCCACTGCCACCTCTCTCTTGCAGCCCGTGGCCTTTGTCTCCCGTGCTTTTTCCCATTTGTGAATGTTACCAGGGAACCTTGAGTACAGAGTGAGGAGGGCATAGCTTCTGAGGCTACATCTAAGGGAAAGTGTCTGGGATGTCGTGTCTGTGAGTTAGCACCACTTACGTGATTCTCTGCCCCTCTGCAGGAAGTGTTTTTTCTGTCGGCATGTGTTCATCATCCACGTTTCAAGAGACGCCTGTGTTTGCCTTGGAAGTGTCTCTGTGGCCGCGGTAAATGCACAGGCTCCCTGCGGTGAGAGAAATGTGGAACCGGGCAGTGGGAGTTGTGGGCAGCTGAGGTAGACGCAGGATGAGGTGTGCTCATGATCTATGTGAGCTGATAGTAGGAATGAGTAAGAAACAGAGCACAGTGTAACCCTTTATTTGGACCAATATTGTATCTGCCCCAGCTCTGAAGACAACTGCATCTTCCTTTTCCTCTTTAACAAAATCCTGCAGAGATTCCCTTGGAGAGCACAGTGGGCTAGGAAGAAGCAAAGCTTCGGCTGGAAACCAATTGCTTTCCAGTATATGAGTTTTCTGGCTCCTTCCAAGATCAACACGGCAAAACAATACAGCTGCATACCTGCGGACGATACAATCACAGAGCAAATTGCTCTCACAGAAGAAACGCTCTGCTGCTGTACCCCAGAAGACACTTTCAAAACTCTGTGAGAGAGCTGCGTGGATCGCTTTGACATAGATAGGAAATGTGTTTCTTTGTGCATAAGGTGAATTGACAGCAGCTAGAAGCTATAAGTTTTAAGAGGCTTCCAAATCAAGTAACAAGCCTTAAACTGGGGGACACAACCAGACATAGTTGAGACAGCAGCTACACCTCCCTAGTCCCTACCAAGCTACCTTTCACATTCACATGGCCTGATGCTTCAGCATTTCTAGGGAGAAAATGTGTCAACAAGTTAAATTGTGGGAGCACACTAACTTATTTCATTATATTTCTTTTAAAATATTAACTATTTCCTGACCAAGTTTTTGCCAAAGAACGTTTACTCAGCTGTTCATAAATATTCATAGCACCGTGTACATCCGCAGGATATTCCTTTGGCTGCATCAAAGTTTCCTAAAAAGAATTAGTTTCTGGTCCCAGGTGCCTCCTGACATTGTGTGTCATCTTGCAGAGGGCACTGGACAATTTGATCTCCTCAGAGGTTAAATCCTTGGAGACGCTTGTACTGTGACTAACTCAGGGACACCCTGATCTCCCTGTTACATCTCAGTGATGCAGAAATCTAAGTAACAGTAGGCACACCTCTTAAAAGATGGTGCTGAGCTCTATGGCACTGTGACACATCTAACTGCTACCATGTGTCATTGTGTGTGCTGTATATGTACATGTGTGCTGCGTCAGCTTTTCAACCTCCAGGTTCTGAAGCACAGCAAAGTTGATGACTACTCTGAATCTTTGTCAAAGGCCAGCAGAAAAGATCCCTGAGGAACACCAACTTCACATGAAACATGAAGCATACGTTGCATCAACTCATTTTAACTGCACAGTGGCAAGGTGTCATTTGGCTTTTTTTCCCCCAATTAGAGGGTGCCATGTGCAGTCCATTCCACCAACCAGGAACCAGGGAGAGCTAGACCAGGACTTCTCACTGACAGGGAAGGTTGCAAACTGTCCTCATTAGCATGCAGCCTACTAAAAGAAGTGTAAGTAAGGCTTTGCATTAAGAAAGGAAAGAGTTTGTGCCCAAGAATACTGATTGCTGTGAACAGCAATGCTACAGTGGACAGCATTAGGTGTGAGAATGGTTTTGAGAGCAGAGTATATGCACGGCTTGGCTGTTTCAGGTCAAGCACTTGATTATAAGGGACTCCTGATCAATTTGTAGGTTAAACTTGGAGTGAGTGTCCTTCCACTTTTCACAATGAGGGCATTGGGAACTGTGTTTTCTCTTCAGGACCAGTGCTTCAAAAATCAAGGGTAATCTTGAACACCAAGTTCATACCTCAAGCTGAACATGCCTTGCAAAATTGCTTCAGGATCTTGGTTTGTTTCTTACAAGAATTTGATGGGATGGGGGCAGAACCCAGCTGAACAACTGCCTGCCAAGCAAACACCAAGTTCAGAGTCTAGCCTCCAGAACCTCGCAGCTTCAAGGGCTTAGGCTCAGCTTCTTCTCTCATCTCCAGAGGGGTACGACTGTGTTACTCCTAGCCAATGCACAGCTTTCTCATGAAAAGAAGTCCAGCTAAAAAAGAGTCACCACCTCTAACCCAAGCACTGCAGTCATTAAATACAACTGCATACAAATTGCTTCCTCCCCTGCAATATGTCCTTGCATCTGTCAGAACTGATGCCTCTGCTCAAGTAATGCCAGAGCTCCCCAGTGCCACTGGCTCCCAAGGGAATTGAAATGAAGGGGAGAGCAGTGAAGGGAAACGTTACACGTCTTCCCACACTGCTAAGCTCTCAGATGCTCCTAGAGCCTCCAAGAGTGTCTGTTTCTTATTTTAAGTCACGGTAGACATTTTGGAAAATAAAGTTCAGGTTTGAGTCTCAAAATATATGTGTGAATGACATAATATATTTGAAGGACTTGTGATAGTAAATTACTTTTGGATTGTACTTAGTTTTCAGGTTACTCAGGCAACCTAGATATCAATATGCATATAACCAACTGGGTTTTGAATCAATTACTGTTTTCCACAAAGCATTTGTATTCTGTACCTTGTTATGAAAGTGATCTGGCACCATCAATCAGTATTTGCCTCGCATACATTTACTCGCATACTATTACTGGAAATGAAGTCTTGTAATTATTACCTAAAAGCATAGGTATTTGTACTGCTTTCCCATTGTAGTGGTCGTTTTTAACTGGCATGTTTGGCTCCTATCGATATACTCCTGTAGCGGAGGATTTTCAGAGCTGCCTTTGTATGTATTGTGTAGAGAAAGCTTTTATAGGAAATTTTTTGTGTTACAAAAGGAGAGTCTGCAGGTCTTACTCAGAATTTGTTCTCCATCACCTTTGTTAGCAGTGATGCCGAAATTGAAAGGTACGGTCTTTAAAGAGGCTCTGCCCTACTCATTTATAGGGGAAAAAGTTACACATACTGTATGTGGCTCTTCATAGGCCTCCTACAATTGCCTTTTAAAGCCTTTCTACATACCAGTTTCCCTCAGAGGCCACAAGAAAGGTCACAGCCGTTGGTGTTCGAAGATGTCTAGCTGACTTTGCCTTGTAAGTATCCTGGTCTGGGACCCAGATAAAATAGGCTGCATTTTTTTCAGTTTCATACAGGTTTGTCTTCCTCTGCAATGAGAAAGTGTCACAAAAGACAGTGCCTGTGTAATGCAAGGCGCAACATGCAACCGCAAATGTAGCGGATTAGAAAGCCGTACCTATGGCCGTGATCAGAGATGGGCTCTGCGCTTCATTCAGCCCAGCAAGAGGTGGCAGAACGAAGCACCCCACTGCCAGAAGCAGTAAGGGCTGCCTACCCATGCTGGAGGTCCTGCACTTCTCCATTCATCTCCAGGGGAGACGCAAGGCACAATAACAACACCTTACAATTCTGCACAAATACCTTGAGACTATGTCACTTACGTTTTTTCCCCACAAAATTCAATCAAAAAATCTCTCTGGATGTCTATTTTGAACAAAATATGGTAAGGCAGAGAAACCTTGTCACAGCTAATTTTCAGGACTTAGTCATGTTTAATTTTATGCATATGACCAGTGTGCATTTCACTGAGTTCAGTGAAACCACAGAATTATTTAAGTGAAGCACTCAGATGAAGCCCATTATAAAACTAAGACCCACAAACCTGTGAAGTGTGGCCTGTGGAATGTTGATTTCTCTGATTACAAAACATTTCTTTCCCTGTTAAACAAAATATCAAAGATATTCTGGAACTTAGATGGATTTTTAGAGAGGAGTGATAAAGTTTTATGGCCATAGATTGCTAAATGCACAGATAGCTTCTCCACCCTCTACCTCTCAATGCACAACAATGAGAAACTAAGCCATAACTCAGTATAAACTGGCTGCTTTATTTGTTCAGTCTTTGCAACACAATGAGTCTTAATGAGCACAGTCTGAAGATTGTTTGTGCCTACAATTAGTGCAGATCTCTGATAGGTGATTTTGGAGGTCATAGGTTTTGGCAACCTGACTAACGATACCTTTGAGGAGTCTGATTTTCAGATGGCTAGTAACTTCTTAACGCTTTCCAAATCTGGGGCTCTATCAGCGAGGATTTTAAGGAATCTCCATCTGGACACCCTGAAACATCAGATCTTTGCCCCCTGTGGCTAGATCCACAAGTTGGACTAGATGACAGGCAACCGTGAACAGGACATTCTGCAGCTATATTTATCTTCAGAGACTTCCTAGATACTGCTGCCTTAAAATTTTTCTGGTGCTAGAGCTTTCAAGACACTTTTTATCATCTTGATTAAACCACTTGAATAAAGGAATTGTCATTTATAAATGTTCCTGGAAGGATCAAAAAGAACCTCTTTACTTTCATGCACCTCATTTTTTTCAGTCTTAATTTTATTAGGGAATGGGTATTCAGGTTTTGATCACAGCTGCTAAGTGCACTGTTATGAGGAAAGCAATGAAGAACAAAGAAGAGAGAAGAAGAATAGTAGGGGGATGGGTGAAGATGGTTAGCAGGTAGAATAAGGACATCTTGACTGATGGGTGAAGATGAGCATGCAGAATTGTTTGGCCTCACCACATATGTATGGCTCCTGACAGAATAAACTTGCATCTGAACCGTAACAGCTTTGCAGTTCTTTCTTTGTGTTGAACACTCAAGACCACTGTTACAGTGTACTCTGATGGTCTTTGTTATTGGGAAAGAGCACTCAAGCAACATCCAGTATATCTGATGTTTGAGACCTGTACAAGCGATCACAGCTGATCATTACCAATGGTGTTCGCTGTGCACCTTCTTCATCAACCTCGTGCTAACAGTAACAGGGGAAATTATTGCCCATTTAGTTCTGTGCACTATCTCTGGCAGTCATTCATACTTGAGAAAGGGAAACAAACCCATAGAGTATCCAACTGAGTGTTCAGCGTGTGTTTAGGACCTGGGAAGCACCTGTCTGAAGCTGAGTCTCCTTATGTCTTTAAACGCTCGGAGTGTGTAGTCCTGTGCGTAAAGATCAGTGTTCATCAATTTTCCTGGAGCTGATCAAATTAGTAGTCTCCATTAGTTACCCAGGCAGGAAATTACCCAATTTCTGGTAATTTATATCACATACCCCACTAGTATAATATGTATTTGCAAATAATTTATGCAAAGAACTACCAGTCCATGCATTGGTGATTTTGTTTAGTCACTACTTGCTAATATTTTTGAGACCAAACAGGCATCTAAATCACATCCTGCTATTTCTGCCTCCTTATTGGATAATTAAAAAATGCAAACAGAAGCCTAGTAAAGGACACACTTTAATTGTTTTGGTCTGAATATTCAGACTAATCAGCACAACTAAGGACATTGAAAAATTTTTAGAGATATATCCAGAAAAAAATTAGAAAGTCTAAAATTACTGTGCTTAGAGCAGCTCAGAATTCTGAATTTGAGGTGTTATAGGAAGTTCTGAGATAGCAAAAAGTTTGTTCTTATTTTGGAATGAAAATTGAAATACTTACAACTTCTAAATGAAGAGGAAACCCAAAGGATCTCCTCTTCTAATTATTAATAATGAAACCAAATGATCAGCTGTTCTTTACTTGTGTTGTTACTGTGGCCATGCTGAAAGATTAACAAACAATATGGAGACTCCCCAACATAAAGCAAGGGCGCTAAGTGACCTGTAAATCTGAGATGTGACTGAAGTTTTCTAGGCTTCCAGAATTCCTTCCACAAAGCCAAAAAACAGAGCTCCTGAAAGCTTTGGCTGAATCAATATGATTGGGCACGGCCCTAAGATAACTGGCGTTCAAACCACTCATTAGCTGAGTGAAACCGATCTTTTTCTGCAAACATTTGCTTTCAAGGAACAACATTTTTTTCTCTTTAAAGAAAGCTTGTTGTATACAAAATATCTGATGAGCTCTTCTGATGAATGATGTTGATCCACAAATAACTGTGGAGTTATCACTTTGTGTTGACTTGCATAAATATTGACTGTGTAACAAAAGGTTCTAGCTTTTAATATGCATTTGTAATGAAATTTGATTGATTTGTATGTGTTCTCCAGAATTGCTGCTGCACATTTCAAACTGCAGTCTGTTTTCTTGTAGGTAGAAGCATCATATTTT
Organism: Hypotaenidia okinawae; assembly: GCA_027925045.1. NCBI lineage: Eukaryota > Metazoa > Chordata > Aves > Gruiformes > Rallidae > Hypotaenidia > Hypotaenidia okinawae. The sequence continues at coordinate 95,464,665 of BSDF01000001.1, forward strand.
TTCACATAAATAAGGCTGCCCTTTGCAAAAGCCCCTTTTTTATGTCTTGAGATAAGGTGAATGACTGTGCTGTTTAATTATTTAAAAAGTAAAAGCTAATGGACTTCCTTTAATGTGGGTTCTTATAATTTCCTAGGGCATCCTTCTCTGTGTACCTGTGTGTGGTTCTTCTCTGTCCTCATAAATCAAGTCTCATGATCAATTGCAGGAACACCTGGGGAACAGAATGCAGTGTTGTAAAGAAATTTCGTTGTACCAGGACATCATTCACTTAAATATAAATAAATAAATAAATAAATAAATAAATAAATGAAAGAGAAGTACAGCCATATAATTAGGTTCTTTTTCCTACTGCAGTAAGCTTCACTGAAGATCCCACATCTTTTGACTATTGCCCTTTATCCTATCATCTCTATTTCTTCGGATTGTTTTGCTTAAATGGAAAAGAACATGTTTAACTTTGTAATACAAAACACAACTGAAATCATTGACACTTCAATCAGCCTTTATTGTGTTGAAATCGCAGTAGGATATCCCTTGCTTAGACTGTGGTGACACTAGAGCAGAATTGATTTCAGCGTAAGAAGGAATGGCAACCGTATGCAAATATATAAATATCAACTGCAAAGAAAGGGGAACGTAGTAACAAATTTGCTGTTGGCAGAGTTTGGTTTAATTTTCAGATGTAATAAAATAGAGGAGGTGAAAGGAAACAAAGAAAGAAAAAAAACCCCAAACCCCAAGATTAACTAATCAAGTCACCTCCTGGCTGAAGTCTTCAAAGTCCTGCTGTTCAGAGGCAGTGAGCATTGAAGTCAGTTACCTGGAAAGCGTGAGTGCTGCAGCAGAGCTTCTGTTGAGAAAAGCTTTCTCAAAACATTTAGAAAACATATTTAATCCTAAATGTTCCCGATCCAAATGTTACACAATTGAGTGCAGATCTATGATGTGAAGGCAGTATGCTGGCTTCCATCCACCAACGATCTTAATGTTCAAACAAATCACAATGTCATCTAAAATGCATGTTAGAAAAGTAAGTAGCAGATGACGTTAAAGCACTCCACAAATGTATATGATCAAATAATTTCAGAGGAAGCCTGCAAGCATTTGTGTCTCCAAAAAATGCTAAATTAGCATTGTAGCAGAAAAAATAAACAATGAAACTAGAAAGGAAATTGTGAATGTAGTCACAGTCAAAAAATGGCAAAATTAAAATAGTAGAAACAGGTGGAGATGGCTCAACAAGGAGCTCAGTGTATTACTCTCGGATTACTTTTAAATCTGTGTTTAAATCCTAGTTTTAACTGCAACTGAAATAATCCTGATGACCTGAAATTTGTCTGCAATGGAAAGTAATCCACATGCTAAAGACCTGAAGACTCAGAAGAGGTTCTCTGTGTTCCTAGGTGACTTACAGGAAACAGGATCTGCATCCATGCACAGGTCCAGATAATCTGTGTCACCTTTGATTGATAATTTTACCTCAGTAGATACACAAACCTGACCATTTAGGTTTACATACAGCACAGCTGTGGGGTGAAAAAAATGCAGAAGCTGAAAAAAACCACCACATTTTCATGTATCCTGTATGACAGTGCAGAGTCTGTGAGGATAATAAAGTTCAGATTTAAAGAGGTGCAGTATTTGTGTGCAATTCATCATGTCAAAATGGCTGCTGTGTTGGTGAAGCACTGGGCAGATCCCTACCCACACACAACCATCTACACATGGTCTCCAGACTATTAGTGCAACCATTGATTAAAATCTCTCCCTATTAAACACAAAGTTTAATTGACTTGCTGCAAGTCCTGTAGCACATCAGCCATGAAGGACATGAGCCAGCCAGTGGGGTGATGTTGGCCTCCCAGCAGTGCACAGCACTTAAGGCACAGAGTAAGACTATTATGCTGGCTGCTGTGCAAACACAGAGCAAAAAGAAGACAGTTCCTAATGAAAGGAGATGTAGAGAGAAGGTGAAAGGGTGGATGTAATAAGGCTAACAGACTTTTTGGTCCCTCTTGCAGGCTGTTGAGAACCTAAAAGTTGTATTTCAAAAGTTATGCTTTCTATATTAAGCAAGGGAAGACAAATCAAAGCAGATCATCACTCGTGGTTAGAGCACTGGCTGCCATAACATTAAAGATCTACCTAGACCTATCCTGTGTGCCACAGGAGCCCTGTATGCCTGCAAAGAGACAAGAAAGAACTGGACAAGTAAACTTGATACTCACTGAGCATTGCCCCAACTTATTCAGCACAGGGGATTTCCTGACCCCGGTGTAGTTTGCCTAGTAACTTTCAGTAGATCTACCCTCCAGTGGTTTGTCTCATCCCTGTCCTTGGAACCATGTCAAATTTTGCATCCACAGACTTGTTTGTATCCTTAGCTGCGAGGCTGTTGCTATGTTTTGACTCTCAGCTGTGACTGCTTCCTTTGATTTGTCTTCTCCTGACACATCCTTTTGTGACCTAGCATAGGTTAGAAGCTGTAAGAGGTAAGGCATAATTAAGCAGAAAGCTTGCATGTTCTGACATGGAGTGGTAGAAGTACTGAACTCTTCTTAGCAGCTATAAAAGGCCAAGAGGTACAATATTGGGTAACCTCAGCTTAATTTGGTTTAACATTTGGCAGAGTCTGTCCAGAGCAGTGTGATAAACCAAGAACATCTGCTTTTCATGTCATTATTATTAATGTGGGTTTTATATGTGACTGGCTCATGAGGAAAAAAAGAAATAAAAAAGTAAAAGATTCTGGTGCTGTTCATTCAGTGTTGAGCTGGTGCTCATTCCAGTTTTCCTACCCCCGGGTATGGTGAGAGTCTGACTCCACTGCATCTTAGCGTCTGAAGCTTGAGCACTATTTATTTCTAAGTGCTCACCCATCTGTCAGTGTTACCTAGCATCTTAAAGGCTGTACAGTTTCAGTGTGAAGAGGCTGTTCTGTTATTTATAAAAATTATGCAATATGCATCGTTCTTTTTCATATTTGTGTTGCTTTTTTTTTTGAACTTAATATGCTTCATCTAATTGGTTCAATCATTGCATACTTATTATTTCCTGTAAAGTCGCTTTCAAGCAGTACTTTGTTTCTCTGCCTGTTTTTGTGAATTCTTTAGGTTCCCAAATCATGCCAGGGATATTTTGGCTCCTTCTTATCAGCAAGTTTTATCTTCAGCATTCAGTCTGAGCTCCTTAAGGCCTGTCCTCCCTTATCAGCTCTCACTTCAAACCACTGTACGGATACCTAATAAAACGGGGAAAGTCCATGTCTTTTACTATAAAACTGGTTCTCAATGCAACTATTTGTAGCTGCTTTTGCCACCCCTCCCATTTCACAGAGGTGGACTCACTGTTGCCTTCTCTGAACATCTCACACCTGCCCCCCTTGCTCTATCCTCCCCCCAACCAGTACATCCCCCCCACCTCCCTGGTGGTCTTGGCATGTTATCAGTTAATGTGGAAGGAAAAATAAGCAAGCTGTGTGTCAAGAGAGACTCACAGTTGTACGTCAATTTTATTTGGTTGTTTGCTCTCCTATTTCTGACTAGGGAGTCAGAATTGCCCTACCTTGGAATGTGAGGCTTCTCAGAGGGACATAGCTGTTCCTACACAAGTTGGCGGCTTTCCCATCTCTCTGGAAGCACGCTGGTAGTGCAGCCTCCTTCCGATCATGCCCCTTGTTCCATATCTGCATACACTAAACCTCTCAGCATGCATCATGTGTGAATTACCGATCTAGCAGCAGAAGTTCACGGAAGGGACAGTGCTATGTTAGCAAAACTTGGCTCTTTTTTCCTTCTTGTGAGAAGTACAGCTCGCTAAATCCTATCCTATGTCCCTTTCAACAAGGCGTGCATGCCACGCAGAGAAAGCTAGGCCATTCCTTTAGTGAAATTGTAGACCTTGCTAAAGAGGAAGCCAGAGCTAGATGACTCTTATAAATCAGCAAGAGCCATGAGATCAAAAAATGAAGTCACATTTAAGTTATCTGTTGGGGGAAAAGAATGAGTCAACATTGACAATGTATTCATCTTAATGAGGACAAATATTTATACCAAACAAAATTAACATATCAGAAAATGCAAGAGAGGCATATAATTAACAAAAGGCAAGGGAATTGGCATAACAATGATAAATTCGTCATTAATAAAATAACTGTTTTAAAATGTCAGAATGAGTATATTTTATTCATAAATTGTGTAGAATTTAGCACACTAATTAAAGACATAGGCTCCATAGCTATTTACATGGCAATTAAATCCACAATGCCAGTGACCCAGGCAAATTAATGTTGGCCCTAACTTAAAAGTAGACTGTATAAATAAATAATTCACACCATCGCTAGAGTCTTTGCTTAAACAAACAGTTCAGTGTAGAAAATTTTGGGAATTATGAATGACTTTGATGTGTATTAAAAAAACACAACAGAATAAAATGCAAAATAAAACACTCAAATGTTTTATTAGAGACTCGGGTTCCAAGCTAAGTTATACCAACAGTGATGGGAAGAATGTGAGCACAGCAGGTGATAACAGTCCAGCCATCTTTTCAAAGCAACTAAATCTGCTTTACAAATTCTTAGGCAGCAGAAGGGCTGTTCTTACAGTCCTATACGAGACTCCTCCAGCCCCTCAGCTAATATCTGTAGTTTTGACTGCGTCATTTATCCACCTAAGACTTAGCAGGTTCTAATTCTTCTTTGTAAGAAGAAAGGGGGAAATCACAAGCAGTGTGCAAAGAACAACAGCAAGAAGAAGCAGAATTAGGCACATTTACAAATTACCATTTGATGGTGTGTGCTCATGTGGTGGTGTGGGGAGCTCCCCTCTTTCTAGGGATTCAATATTTGACTGATAGCAAGGAACAGCAACGTGCAAAGTAGCTATCTAAGTGTAGCTTGATTAAAGCTTCCCTTAAAATAAAACCCTACAAGCAGATAATGTTCCTGAAGTATGAGCCATTTGATTTTAGTGTTGGGTTCAAAGTAGGGCACTGTTTCATTCTTGATCAGGTTGAGAAGGTGGGAATGGTGCCAGCTGAAGACTTGGCAGGGCTCATGCATCCAAAGGTAGAGATGCTGTATGCTGGTGTTCTGTATATACCAGTCTGCTGTGAGCAGGAGGGTTTCTGGGTTGGTTTTTTTTCTTGTTGTGGGTTTTTCTTTTCCCAGTGATGTGCCATGAGGCGCAGAATGTTGTTATTCATGCTACACAGAACAGACCACCAACATTTTACAGCTCAGGTTACTGGAATTGTAGCTTTCCCGCCCCTCCCCCAAATTAATTATAGGACTTAATAATGCAGAATGCTTCTGAAGTAATGATTCACCTAAAATACTGGATATAATACTAGGTCAGTCAATTCCAGAAAGATATTGATAGTTTGGAAGACATTCAGGGAAAAGTAACAGATGTATTTAAGGCACTGGGGGGGCTGATTTATGAAAGGAAATTACCATAAATAAATATGAACATTATGCTGTAGCTTTGACCAACGCAGGATGGAATGGGAAGCTGTTGGGATAACAACTAATAGGTTTTTTCAAAGGTACAAGTTCCATTTAGGTCATGCAAGGACTAGTGTAGTGAGATGCAAAATAGTGGGTAGAAGAATCAGGGGAAAAAAAAAAATCCAAATCATTAGCAGAGATGCATCCCATAAGAGGTGACTGAATTATTTAAAACAAGCTTTGGCAATACACAGAGGGCTCTACCATAAGGGAAAAGTCCTACATAATCCAGGAGAGTGAGTTAATAATGTTTCTTCTCTCTAATTTCAGTGACTCAGCACGCCAGCTTCATCCTTTCTGCTGTTGCAACTGTCCCTCTTGTCTTGTGCTTCTCCAGGCCGTAGCTGCTAAAGAAATCCAGCTTTTGGAGTCATCTGCAACAGCAAACACATACCACTCAGCTAATAGTACCACGATTTTATGTACCATTCAGCAAATGGCTTCACAGCATCTACACATAAACGGCCTATCTGTGTGCCAGTTACCTGTCATATCAGTCCCTTAACCGCAGAGAGTTATACCACGGCTCTGTGGGGAAGGAGTGCATGGGGCCTGACCCATCTCCCCACGTACAAGCTTTCCTCTGCAAGTTTGGCTTGTTGAAGTTAGCTCAGCTTCTAGGCCCAGGTCAATGAAATGCTGAGTGTGCATGGTTTAGGTGCACAACATCCTTCAGGACTGGCACTTCTAGCACTTCACTTCAGTATAGAGAGGCATGTCACTAAGTCATCATATATCAAGTCTGTTACTGAATTTATTCCATAATAAGCTCTTCCTGATACAGCACTGCTGATCTTGTCTCAGTCTTTCTTGGGTTTCAATATTTTATCTGCATGATTGAAAGCTCTTGTTTTTTGGACAAAAGTTCCAGAATAAAATAGTCATCCTGATACTGGCCCCTTTGCTGCTTTCAAGCCATTGCTGCATGCAATTTTTCTTGGAATATACTTTTCCAGTAATGGATTCAAGCAAACATAATTTCAGCCAAGGTCATAATTTTGGACTGTGCAAGGTAACAGATCTGTTTATGTGCAATTCCAACAAAAGCTCTAACGAAGTTTGCAGTTACTGGTGAGTATTAGCAAAGCCAGTTGCAACCTGATTGTGCAAGCTCAATCAGATTCTGTGGCTTCGCCTGGATCTCCTGGTACATGGGGGAATCATTCACTTCACAGTTCCAGTTAAAATGCAGATCCAGTTCCCAAATTGATGTTTTGAGCACTCTTCCAGGAGTAAACCATCAGTAACAATTTCAAACTCAATTCTTTCTGGAAGATTTATAAAACCACTTTAGAAAAGAAATTAATATGATTGTCTCTGTATCCCCTCAAGAAATTCGCTCCTTATCCTGGAGGGAAGATCGGTGGTATTTATCTCCTCCATCTTTGGTATTATCTAGCCTGTCCTTAAAGACCAACAAAAGTCATTGCCAGGAAATCTATCCTGTCATTTCGGTACCCTCAGTTTTAACAAGTTTTCTAATTACAGCTAACCTGAATCTTTCTGGTCATAATGTAAGCCTGTCGCTGCTTGTCTGCCTTACTGTGGGCTTGGAAAGCCAGTCATGTCTGTGCTTTCTGCTGCAACCAGGACTCATTCATTCTGATGCCAGGGATGGTGTTTTTCTATATTTCTTCATAAACTCTGCTGGATTCTTTTCTATTGATCCCTACATTTCTTGAAGTGTTCTGCCCACAACTGGACAGTTGATCAACTATTCAGGTGACACTTTATGGAGTTCTGAATAGAGGTCAAAGTCACTTATCCTTCCTTATATCTTCTGATGCAGCATTTGCCTTTTCCAAAACAGCACCAAATTACTGGCTTTTGTTGCACCTGTAATTCATTAAGATCTCCAGATCTGTTCTGTCAAATCGTAACCTATACAGTTATTTTTGAGCCTGAGTTTATTCATGTTGATGATTCCTGTTTATGTACCTTCCACTTGTTCTTGCTGAATTTTTTTACCCCAGTTCTAGCACCCATCCAGGTCCTTCCAGATTTATCCTGTCTTCTGGCACACTCTGGCACTTAGTTTGGTCTTCATCCACATATTTTATTAAACACCCTCTTTTTTTTCCCCGTCATTGAGGTCATTGATGAAAGTATTAAGTATCAGCGTTTCATGGACAACCACTTCTAAAACTCCAGAATCATGATATAACTTGTCCACAAAGCACTCATGTCTTCTCTCTAAATACAGCTTTTCAAGCACCTTTAGAACTCTCTAATTATTTCATCCATTCTATACTCCCCTAGCTTGCTTTTGTGGTCTTCCTGTGATACACCACAATAAACTTTGTTAAAGTTAAGTTATACAATGTGTATACTTATCCCTAAGCACAAAGGGAAACTATGTTATCACCTTCCTGAAATGAACATGTTGTTTGATATGGGTTGTCTCATAAATCCTCACAAATCCTCACTGGCTGTTGGCTCATCTTCCATCTATTTACAACTAAGTTGTTGGCTTCTTTCTTCCAGTAATTTGCCTCCCTCCCCTTTTTATAATGATAGACACACTGTTTGCCCTTCTCCTGTCATTTACATACGTTGTTTTCTGTGAATCATTCCTTCCTACAATCTCTTTTGTGAGTTCCTTTTATGTGCTTTTTGTCAGATGTTGTAATTTGTCACATCTAGACAAGCAGAGATATTGTATGACTTGGAGCATGTTCTGTGTTGAATCAATTCCTGCATGATTTTGAATAAGTAACCTTAATGGAGAAGGCATCACAAAGCTGATTTGCCAGGATCATTCTGATTTTCCTGATATTTTTATACAGTGGCTGAAACAGAAGCATTTAAAAAGAATGATCTTTTAAGCCACAAGCATAATACCTCCAGATTATGCCCAGGAATAGTTAAGGCTTCTAGTATTCCGGTATACCTTGGTTCTTTCAGTGTCTGAAACAAAGGCAGCAATGATTGTTTCCAGGAAAAAGCAGAAGCTATGTTAAAGAAAACTTTCTGTAATATTTTGCTTCAACTATTTCATTAATTTTTAGGGAGGGGAAAAAAAAAACCCAAACCAGTAAATTGTAATAAAGCACTGCTCTTTTGACAATGGAAGTTGTCGTTTCACCCCCAATGTTACTTTTATAGTTTCAAAACTTGTTCTTGGCCACTTTCCAAATATTTATAGCCCTCGTATAATGTCTCTTTATGAGTGCTCTCAGGAAAATAGCCAGCCTTGCAAACTCTTGCACATGTGCTGAACTCTGCTACGTGAGGTGGTTAAGCACGGGAGTGTTAGCAACAGTGGAGCCCCAACATAAGAAGACTACAACTTAAATCACACTGACAGACCTAAGCACCTGCTGGAAGTTTCACAGACATACGTGGATATCTGCAGGACTGGAATCTTTACAAGGCGAGAAGAAAGGGAGATAATGCGAGGTGGTGTGGAAGAAGTCCAGCGTAAAGCTGGAAGGCTAGACAGAGTGACTTGGCAAATCAGTTTGTGCAGTCCCTAGTTACGTTGCTGTTGCTTTTCTTTTTTCAGTGGTCTAAAGTAAGCTTGTCCTCTCTTGGCTTCACAAGGCACTCAGAAAACAGCAGACTCCATTTCTCATGAGCCACCGAGGATTTTGAAAGCAGCATGCAGGATCAGATCTGTGAAGCTGAGAAGAAGAATAAGTAAATTAACGCATTTTTCTTTCTTATACAATTGTGACATTTCAAAATGGAAATGTTTTCAGCAGTCTTGGTAGATGAAAAATAGGAAAATAAATGGTGATAATTTGCTTCCTGTTGGTCTGGGGAGGTTCTGAGAAAAGGTAGCTAGCTGCCTCAGCTCCACTGGCTTGAGGAAAGCAGAGGTGGGTGCCTGGGCTCGCCCTCTCTCTGAGGTCTCAGTGAAGATGCCACTGCTGCATTCAGCCCTGAATCATCAGGTCTGTATGGCCAACCATGACTCCGCTGTTTGAAGGGTTCTGATCTTTTCTGGCATACACAGCATGGAGTTCGCCATCCTGTTACCCTTGCCACGGCCGCTGGCTGTGCTCACGTCCCTCAATCTGTGCTGTTGACCACTCTCCCCAGACAGCTGCTGTCCTCTCCTGGGAGGCAGAGCAGCTCGGTCCAAACATTGTGCGAAGGGCAGACGCCTTGCAGCTGGGCACAATTCGGTGGTTTACTTCCAGGCTCCCCAGCTCAGTGACAGGCGAGACTTCAGCAAACCTGCTTTGGACCTCACTTTTCTGCTCCTTTACACACCTTCTCCTGTATTTCCATTGGCAATTACATGCAACATACCCACCTCCTCCTCTGCTGCCCTTCACCTTTGTGTCCTCTCCTTCTGCAGTCTTCTCTCCCTACCTCCTCACAGCCTTCCCCACAGCCTTCCCTGCCACCTCCTCACAGGCTGCCTTGTCTGAGATCATGGGCATGCAACGCACCCCAGCTGCAGGCTGAGAAGCAGAGCAGGCATCCCTGGCTAGCTAGGCTGCGCAGGAGAGCCTCCGAGTCAGCTTGAGACGCACCTTCTCTTGACTACCTGTCATCCTGTGAGACATGCTGCCACTCAGCTGCTAGCACACCATCTCCAGACCAGATGTTGTGTAGGTCTGGTTTAATTTGGCCTGAGCTGTGGCGCAAGATTTATTTTTGTGTCTATTTTTCAAGTGCTGCTTCTTCTTGCTCCGTGATTTTTATACTTCAGTCTTTATTTTAACCCTTACCAGTGGCTATTCTGTGTGTACACTGAAGACTGGTGCAGACACTCCTTCCACACCATTTTTCTGCCTATCAGAATATGTGCATGCTGCTGCTTTCCTTTCTGTTAGTTTAATGCCAGCGTACAATGAATTTACAATCTTTGCTTTCAAACTGATGTGTCAGAGCAAAAGCAATTTCTGTAAATTTTCAAAGGCACCTTAGTTACATAGAAGACTAAGCCTCCCTTAGATACCCAGGGACTCGAGAGAATTTAGGTGAGAAAAAGGTGTTAGCTGCTTTAGGCCAAAAACGTACAAGGTGTGGAAATAAAACTAGACTGAAAAAAGTCTTTCAGGTATTTAAAACAGGTCTTGCATCACCTACAATAGTTTCAGTAGATCTTTTAAATCTCACAAGGCATTAATTTTTAGGTATCAACCTTCATTTGTAAACACTTAAGTTGTAAATGATCCTGGGATACATTAGAAAATATTTTCCTTATACATTTTTTTTGCCCTGTGTTTGAGGCATGACATTTTTTCCCCCTGGTTTGTGGCCTCCACAGATGTTTAAAATTTCTTTTAGTGGTAGATGGACAAGTCTGATAACAGCAGGTTCTAACCTAATTATTAAATGTTAACCTCTTGAGGTTAAATAATCTCTTCTGATGCCATTAAAAATGCCCCAGGAGTCCTGATGTACCCTCCTCACATTTGCAACACACATTTAAGGAGAAAAATAGTTCAGCCCTTTCTACTCCAGCCACCCCATACAGAGCACTCAGTCAAGACGTCTCTGTGCCATTAACACATTTCTTCTTCATCTCCTGACAGTACTCCCTGCCATCAAACTCCCCAACCCATCCACAGTTCACAGGAGTCTGAAGGTATAAGATTCCAGGAGGGTGCACTGTGAAGTGCAGCAAAGCAGCCCTGCTTTCACACACTTACTACAGAAAATCAGGGCCCTTTTCAACCCTCCTGCCAACAATCCCATACCAAGTTGTGCTGCGTCCCTGAACAGTTAACCCGCCTCTGAGATTTTGGAAATGCTGCTCCCTGCAATGTCAAGACCTGTTGGTCTTTATGACTCTTGAGCCATTTATGGCTGTTGAGCCATTTGTTTGTGTGCCTGTGTTCAGATTTGTGTGTCTCCCTCAGATGTGAACATTTAGCCTATTAGTCATTACCCCTCTCCCAAATGATACATCTATAGACCATGACATTTAATGGTTCATTCACCCAGAAGAACCGATGAGATGTCTGAAGCAGTTAAAGGAAGAGATATTTTCATTTCTAATAGCAGTCAGGATATTGGGAACGGATGATGCATCCATCAACTAAGTCAAACTGCTGGATTTTCCTGATGCAGTACAGACTTCTATTATAGCCTCATTGATAGTGTTCAGTAATCTCTCAATGAAGTACACCATATACAGTAATTGATGTGTGACCTTTTGTTAGGGAGAAAATTAAGTCCATGAACAAAAGCTGGATTGCTGGTCTGCACACCAAGGTTTGTGATACAGCTCCTCTACCTCTAATTTCCCCGGTGCATGCAAAGAGGAAATGTCTGCAATTGTTCTGCAGGCAAGTCTTGTGGCTGAGGTGTACTTTTCATGAAGGTGAGAAGAATCTGACTTTTAAAAAATGTACCTTTATCCCTTATATAAACCCCCCTTCATGACCTCATACCATACTCTAGCGCTTTGGTTTGCTCTAGGTTGCTTTCCAACCACACAGTAGAATCCCTTCCTTCCTCCTCCCAACATGTCAGCAGGACCAAGGTGATGGAGGAAGGATATATTTTGCCATATCACTGTGCTAACTGCATGACAGTGTCAGACAGGCCTTTGTGAGCATTTTGTGACTGGACAGTTTATTCTCATTCACCTTGCCATGGTACTAAGCGCATGAAGCAGGCATTGCCTACTTCTGACTTAGCAGGGCCTATATTAGCCTTGACGTGCTGCAAAGGTTGTCTTGAATTCCTTCAATGGGATTTTCTCCTTGTTGCTATTTTTATTGGGGATGGCTCTTGCCTAGTTTTCACTCAAAAAGTGTGTTGTAAACTTCAGGCATCATAGCTGAGATGAGGACTGTAACAGAAACATTCTTTTCCACCAAATGTTCATAAGATTGGAAGTCAGTGCAAAAAGCACTGCAGAAGTGTTGTTTGGCTGTCTGACAGAGCAACTGATCATTTTTACTTTTGCAGCAAAATTACCATATAAGGTCACTTTAAAGTTATGTACTGTATCTGACTTTCTCTTTAAATAACGAGGAGATAGGGAGAGGAAAGCTAAAGGGTGGGGGACTGCCCCAAGGCCGTCTGCAATAATGTGTTTTATGATTTTGCTTTTGAAAGAGGAATCAACAACCAGGGTTTTTTTTCAAGGGTTTGGTTTTTTTTTTGGGGGGGGGTGGGGTGAGAAAGAAAATGGTTCTTTCTAAAGTACCTAGAGCGAGGATCAACTTCTGTTCACACACCAGTTCCCGTGTCTTCAATGGGAGCTGCTCATGGATCTGAAGATAGCCCCTAGGCTCTACATGTTTGATAACTTCCCAGCCAAGGAGCGAATGTTTTTCTCCTCTCGGTTTTTATCATTCTCTAACTATCCTCTAGACATATCCTTTGTTAATCAGAAAGCCTTGAGGGAAAGCACCCCTCTCCTGGAGCCCCTGCTCCTGTGTGTAAAAGGGAGATACATTTATGATTCTTTCATGCAGATTTCTAATAAATACATAAGGTATTGGCTGCCTACAGCTTTATTTGTACACTTTGTTTAACCTACCTGAGAAGGCCTGAATTGGAGAGGAGTGCACAGCTGTGATTCCGTTCCTGTGTGAGTCTGTGTGTGGGGGATCAGTACACTGCGCAGGAAGGTCCATGCTCAGCTCCATCACTCCTTGATTTCTGTGATCTTTATTCTCCCCACTGACCTTGTTTTCCCCTCTGTTACTAAACCTCTGGGTAACCAGCAGGGACCCTTGAATTGACAATGCCAATAGAGTATTTATCTCAGTTGGCAGATTCAGACCAGGACCAGTTGTGTGAAATGAAGGGTGATATCAGCTTAGAGACTAGGCCCTTCTCTGTCACCCTGACACCTTTGATCAAACCATAAAAACTCAAATTACCTTACATTTACATGGCACTGGAGTTTTGCCTGCAGCCACAGGAAAATGTACACCTCTTCTGACAGTGCAGCAAAATTTGTCACCTACCCTACAGCTGAGCCTTGGTAGAATTACATGTGGGCTGTTCCTCTGTCTAACACTCCTGCCAGACTGTAATGTGGGAACTGCTCCTTCAACTCTCAGCATGATAAGTCTTTCACTGTAGGCTACAAAGATCTAGCCTCCTTGAAAATGGGGAAAGAAAAAAGTGATCTTCACGACTAAAAGTTCAAGAGCTGTGAATCATGAATGAAACCACACCTAAATCCAAGGAAGCAATAAGATTTAAGATGCGCTTTAGCTTCCCCTTATTGTCTTTCTTAAAAGGTGTACTCCTCAATCTTCTGAACAGCTCAGACCCTATTCTGAGGTGTGGAATTCTTCCTGTGCATATACAAAGTTCCTAGTTTGAACATCATATTGCCCATAGGTGGTGAAGGCGACTGGAGGTGACTAACAGCATGGGTGCTGCTTTGTGAAGTCTCTGAACACAAGATGGTCATTGTCTCATTAATACCATATACCCTCGTGTCCAGCATGAGTCTGTAGAAGTCTGTACTACTTTGGGATTGAAGGTTTAGACTAGCTGTTCAATCTTACTGCAGTAATGTATGTTTCAGTACAAGTTAGTACCTCCAAAAGTTTGCCATCATTCCTAGCTGGGGGATCTTTCTGCTTCACTTGCTACCCATACAACAGTAAAATAAATAGTCTGTTGGAAACACACAAAGGAAATTTTACTCTTAAAAGATGGAATGCATTTTTTTTTCTTTAAGAGAACATTTGAATTTTGTCTTAGAGATGCAAGGTTTTGCCAATTTCTTGTTCATATTCATAAGGTATAAAGTCTGAGTAATAGATGAAACATGTAAGTGTTCACGTAGGTAGAAACTGCAAGCAGAGAGTCCTGGGTGAGAACATGAATAAGGATCCCAAGCAGAGTACTTCTATGTTGTTTCAACTCTGGCATTAAGTTACTTCTAGTAGAAGATGCTGCAAACTGAAGTTTTCCGCTTCTCTGAAGAAACAGACACAACACAGTCAGTGACAAAATAAACCTCCCACAGATTTTTTTTTTCTTACAGGCTGTCTTCACCAGCTGTAAAAAACTCAATAGATATGGAGCTGAGAATCTCACTGGCTCATCAAGGCGCTCTCCTACCATTTCTGACAGTAGTGTTGATTGTGGTTTTGGATTCAAAGATCTGGAGAAAATATTTTTTGGATATTAATATCTACCATTAACACCTACCAGTGGCCCATCTACTCCAGAATCCAGCATGAGAGCCTGGTCACACCTAAATGTGTTCAACAAACATACATTAATAAGACTTTTTTTTTCTCCAGTGAAAATTTTACCAACAGTGATTACAAATCTGTCTCAAATAGAAAGGTTTATAGATTAGGCACTGGAAAGATGCCACTCCAGATAACTTCATATTTGTTTCAAAACATTTGGCATTCTTTTGTGGTGTCCTTTAGCAGACAGCATCAGTCTTCCCTAAAAGCTTCAACAGTTGCAAAACTAGATAAATACACAACCTAATGTGTATTTTGAGGGACACACAGAATAACAGAATCACAGCAGGATAGGAGTTGGAAGGGACCTCTGGAAATCATCTAGTCCAACCCCCTGCCAGAGCAGGGTCATCTACAACAGGTTGCACAGGACAGCATCCAGGGAGGTTTTGAATATCCTCAGAGATGGAGACTCCACAACCTCTCTGGGCAGCCTGTGCCAGTGCTCTGTCACCCTCACTGTAAAGAAGTTTCTCCTTACGTTTAGGTGGAACTTCCTATATTCAAGTTTATGCCCATTGCCCCTTGTCCTGTCAACTGGGCACCACTGAGAAAAAACTGACCACATCCTCCTGACGCCCACCCCTCAAGTATTTATAAGCACTGATAAGATCCCTCCACAGTCTTCTCTTTTCTAGGCTAAAAATTCCCAAGTCCCTCAGCCTCTCTTCGTAAGAGAGATATTCTAGTCCCCTAATCATCTTCGTAGCCCTGAGGGTAGTTTCTTTCTAACCCAGGCAAGCAGGAACTTGCTTGGGGCCTAAATCAGGAGCAAGGATTTTCTTTAGAAAGTCATCTCATGAGTAATATGACAGTGGATATTTTTGTTATTCTTAGATATGACTAATTCATTTCTGCATCTTTTGCCTCAGTTTTTCTGAGGTCAGCAAATATACAAATTTTGCCTTTCATCAGTCTGACAGTTATTAGCTTTTTTATTTCCTCTGATATCTTCTTGTTCTGCTATTGCAAGATAGAACAAACAAACAAAAAAAAAAAAAGATATCCTGATCTTTGTGGAATCAGTCAGTATTTCATGGGCTTCTATCTGCATGGCTGAAAGTATTAACAAATGCATATGCAAAAAAAATTATTTTTCAGTGTAATAAAGAAGTCTCATGTAGGAAAGTTGTCCCTTTAATTGATTGATGTCCAGCCATGATTTTCAGACATTATCAGCTTGTCCTTTTCTGCAAGTACTTTTTGAAAGACACACCTGCAGATATTCCATTTGCCTGGTCCTCTGAAGTATGACAGTCTTAAAAAAAAACCCAAACCCAAAACTTCAAGAATATTAGAGGATCCCTATCTCAAATAGACAACAAAAAAGATTATGCAAAGATAATATATCTCCTGATACTGGCAGAATTGATCCTTGTAAAAGATAATTTTTTTCCCCAAGTTTGGGATTTAAATTTCTCTCAGCTTTCTTGAGAACCATTTACTCATCTGTCTTTCACCAAAAAAAAAATCACACACTCAGTGTCTACCAGTGCCAATGACTTTGCGAAGCAGTCATCTTGTCAGTGCCATGAAATATTCACTAGACAGCTCAAGCTATTTTCCAAATATAAATATCTGTCTGTTGATCGTTACCAGAGGCAGATGGGGCACAAATCAAAATTCATACGGATCTTACTTAAAATAAAAGAAAAAAGTCTCCATGTAGGCCTGTAACAAAAGAGCTCATTTGGATGACTTAGATCTGGGGAAGCAAAGGAAGTACCCAGCAAACTAAGTATTTTTAAATGATTAAAAGAAACACATTTTACTCTACTAAGGGAAAAGTTATGTGCTTAGACACAAATGACATTGATTTGTGCATAATTGGATATAAAAGAGCAAAAACACATGGAGTTTTCAAATGGGAAAAGGTATCTTAAGAGCGAACTGCAGGTTTCTTGGACATTTTTACAGATTAACAATAGATAGGGCCCTTACATTTAATCTGGAGCAACATCTTCAAATCACATCATACATTTCTTCAAATTTCAGGAAGCCAGAAGCATAGCTCATAGCCTGCACTTGTCAATGCAAAGACCTGGACATTTCCAGAGGTTAATTATTGAATGTATTTGAGACTCCTGTCACAGGGTGGAAGGAGGCAGCGGCATTTTCTTGAACTCAAGGATACTGAAAAGTTACACTGGATACCTAAGTGGCTGCACTTCTGGTTCATGATGGATTATAGGGACAGACAGTGCATCAATCAAAGCATGGGTAGAGGCTGAGGGTTGGGATATCTCAATTTTACTGGACAGGAGGGAGGTGAGAGAATTGGAAAAGGGGAAAAAGGTGGGACTAGGGACTTGTGCAGTGGTCATAACTTTGTGGCATTGGTCTGGGCAGCTAGGAGAGCTTGTGTAATCAAATAGTTGTTCATGATGTTCAGGTGAAAAAAGTATTTCCTTCTAGGCAAATCTAAGCTGTATTTATGGATGTTTCTGTATATGAATGTTTCTGTTTAGGGGAATATGGCTGGACCAAAGCCATTGAGAGCTGCACTAGATGTTCTGCTGAGGGCACCTGATATAGGCGTCCCCAGCTTCAGATCTCCTAGATCTTCTCTGCTCCAGTCCACAACAGAAGAATAGGATGGGCAGATGTAGGCAAGGTACCATGTAGCTTGAAGTCTTCAAATGACGGGGACAGCCTCAGGAATGATGCTGTGTATCTCAGGAATGATGCTGTGTATCAGTAGGGACAGAACCGGTGTCCTGCTCTCAGTTAGAAAATTATCATTCTACCATGCTTTCATAAATTCAACCCCTTGAAGGATATGGATGCTAACTGGCAGTGTCTTGGATACTAGGATAAGGGTACAAGGTGATGGTGGTATCTAGTGCGTTACACAAAAAAATCTATCATTACAGGCATTTTCTTCTTGTTGAAATTCTGATGGATAATGCTATGAGTGCATCCTCGGTTAGTAATCTTCTTCACTTCTTCTCAAAGCATGCGTTATCTAACTTCTTAGCCTTTCTCACTTTCTTTTTAGTCCATACATGTGTAGTGCACATCTTTTGAAATCAAAATCATCTGGACAGTGCTATAAAAGCAACTCTGGCCAATGCAGTACAAGAAAGCATCCCTACTTCTGAGCCGTTGCATCACAGTCCATGGATTTCTGATAAACATTTTCTCCACCTTACCATTGAAATTGTTTGTAGCCAGTACCACCAAACACCACACAACTGTGCAGCATAAGTGAATAGCTCTACAATGAGCTCGCAAAAGAGAAGAATCTTTACTCATGTTGAAAGTTTGGAATTAACAAAAATGTATAAAGCTTCAGAAGCAGAGTTAAACCTCCCTACCTTTTGAGGTTTGGTGGTCCAAGCCTGACTTAGTGGGTCTGTCAAAGCTGAGAAACATGGAGATCTTCTCACTGCCTACCTATACTGTGCACCTCAGCCATAACCTGCCTGCAGGTGTGTGGGTGTCCTTTAGTGTGCACCATACATCTCATAACTTCCGGGGAGCTTTCACGTGTGGACAGTCAAAGAGCTGTGATGCACAGGTCTCCTTGTCTGGATGCCCAGAGAAGCCAGACTGTCATGCTGCTGTCAAGCTCACAGAGTCTGACTGTCAGGCAGCCTGTCATGTGTCCTATGGGTGCATGAGCTGCACTTCCAAATGTCAGCTCCCATTCACTGTTGCTCTGCAGATCCACCCCAGGAAGTGCCTTCACTGGTGGAAAGTGAGAAATTATCATTAACACATTTGTAACTCAACAATGACGCCTCAGTCATAAGGCAGGTCCATCCACTTGTCAGGGCTCTAGGTCGATGTCTGATCATTTTACCTAGTGAGTCAAAAATGACTGGTTTTGATGACAACTTCGTTATTTCCTAGCTAGCTAGAAAAGTTGGTTCAACCTAACCCAAAGGCTAAACACAGTTCAAGTCAACCTTAAAGAAATAAGAACCCAGCTTCCACTGAAAAATCCCAAGATGAAGATCTGCTTACTTTCTTCCTGGTCTTTACATTGATTACTGTGGCTTTTGATTGAGGCCCTGAGTGAATTTTATGCTAACACTACGTGCATGCTGAGTAAACACTTGCACCGTAGAAGGTTAAGGAGCTCATAACTTGAAAAGCTGAAGCTCTTGTTTTGTCTGAATCAGCATCCTCAGGCAGCACTGCTGGATTTGCACTCTGGCTCTGGAGAGGCTGACTACAGACCACACAAACCCTCCCCAGGCTGAACTGCACATCACCTATTCACCTACAATAAGCTGGTAGGGTTTTTGTGCTTGTTCTCCTAAGCAGGTCAGTGCTGGCTGTGCCTTTGCCTGTCTACAGGCACTCACTGTGGAGGCACATGCCAAGTAAATTTCAAACTGTCTGTTTTTGGTGCCAGTAGTTGTAGCCTTGCTGATGGTTACCTCAGCTGGCATGAACATCCTTAGCAACTTTGCTTGACTATTGCAGGCAATGTTAAACCCATGGTGCAAAACCTTCAGCATTATCAGCCAGCTCAGGTTAAAGCCACAGAAAGTCAATCTTACTTGCAGTTCCAGTGTAGGTACATCCCAAGGTTTCCAAACACATGCTACCCTGTATTCTTTGTGCTTGTTCCTTGGCAATATTTCACTGTAAAAGTGCAATGATTTCCCCTCCCTTTTTATATAATCTTTTCTTCAGTCCTGCTAATCTCCAAAGACTCTGAATCTAAAGAGCAGCCTCATTGATTTACCAGCTAGATCAAGATAGAGGGAGGGAAAAAATGCTGGAAACAAATGTAGATTAGATTGAACAGCTATGCAAAGGATGCATATGTAGTTAACATTAAAATGCAAAGAGCAAGTTAATGGCATAATGTCAGCATCAATGGTGGTACAGCCAGAAAGGTTAAAAATAAATAAATCCTCTCTGAGTACAGTCTGCTTCATTTGGGTCTTGCATGAGCTATGAAGCTTGCCTTTTTCAGAGCTTTAAAAACCTCAGACGTGCTCACGATGATCACAAAGCACAACAATGTTATTCAGGCTGCAGGAGGGACTTGGTATCCCCAAAAGCCTTTCCTGCTCTCTCTGATTATTTAGTACCTGCCAGCTACTTGCTTAAGCATTGGTGACTTTAGGATGGATAACCAGAGATGGGCTGTTTATCTGGGGAGACAGGGAGAGAGCAGGAGGGATTTGCCTGCATACAGCATTCCAAACTTGCTTTCCACCATCTCAGCTTTTGGGTGATACGGTATTTATAGACACTGCTTCAACCAAAGGGAATGACAAAAGGAAAATAAAAACATAATTCATGAATCGGAGCTAGCCTACAACCAGCCTGCACAAATATACATCAAGACCTGTGGCTTGGGGAGTGCAGATCAACTCCTTGAGCAAAATGGCTCCTGCACCAACTATTCATGGTTAGAAAGCAAAGGACACATCAGAGTTCCCCTAAATGGAAATGATAAATGGCTCATTACACCACAATATAAGGACTGTTCAGGCCCACACTTGCCTAGCATCAGTCTTTTCCAGCAGAAAAAAAAAAAATCTAAAGAATCTCGGCTTTGAAAGGGACAATTGCACCAGATTTCCTCACAAGCCTTCTGTGGCTTTCTTTGAAGCTGAGCAGATAAGCACCATCTACAGGGACTCTCACTAAACTCTTTACACACATTTGTTCGAAATGAAAATGTGAGCTGGAAGCAAGCCAGGCTTCCCTCATCTTCTCCCGCTTGCTGCCTGACCCCTGAGAGATGCCATGGATGTATACACACCTCACATGGGCTTTTCCTCACAGAATTTTGATCATCTCAGGAGCTGGGCTACTGCTAGAGAGGGAGCCTAGGCCTTCAGTTAATCTCAGGATGAGTTTACATTTTATGGTTACTATATTTATTCAGAATTTACCATTCCATTCCTAATTGCATGGCAACATAAGCCCCAACGTTCTAGGGGGTGTGTGTCCGTTGCCTTCAGAGGCGATTTGCACAGCATCTGTTTCCTGTCATTTGCTTTGCCTGTGGAGCTAGGTATAAATTCCCAATGCAGGTCTGCTCAATTAACATGGAAGGGTGACTGAGCTGGCAGAGGGAGAAAAAATCGGCCATCAATAAAAATAATAAAAGTAATAAAAATTCAGAAGAACTTTTGATGGCCTCTGCAAATCAGCGTCATTGTTCTTTTGTATGTCGAATGAAAATGTGTTGCCATTTACAAGATAAGCTTAGAGAACAGCTAAAATTCAAACAGAAATTTCTTAACTATCTCCTTGTCAGCTAAGAGCATCACGAAGACCACTGTTACCAGCATATCTAGTAAGCTTGCTGCATGCAAATAACACTTGATTTATTTCATAAGCTTCCAGATAAACCCAGTGATCATTTGAATTGCTGTTAGACTGAAACATACTGTAGAAGCATGGGGAGTACTCAGGAAACGAAAACTCAAGGAAATATGTGTGAAATGTAATCCCATTACCATTTGCCACATACTGAACGCATGTGTCATCGGTACAGGAAATGAATAAGCTATAGATCAGGAATATCCCTTGGACCTAGGAGACAAGTTGTACATGATTTTTCATTGAGCTAACTTCATAATCTAGACAGGCTTTCAAAATGTGTAGACAGTGCTCTCCTTATCCTGGCAATACCTCCCACATTTTTTTCCTTGCTTCATGTTTATTATTTGCTTCATTGGCCAAAATGATTGACGTGTTTCTGATTCAACACAAATTCTCCTGGGCCAAGGACTGGGGCTTAGCAAGAGTATTAAAAATAGGCCTTAGTTGATGTGCAAAGCAAGCAAGGATGAAAACAATACTACTACATTTTTTGAATGGTATCATTCATGTTTCTTTTCCTCAGTCCCCAAATTAAATATGCTCTTTATATTTCCATTTTCTCTGTGGCATTAAATCATGAGCATTAATGTTTGCTGTCATGCAGTTTAAAATCAGTTGATTCATTATATAATGGAAGACTTCTTTTTCCTCACCCTCATACCTAGGAAACTACTTTTACATTAAATTGTTACTTTTCTGAAGATGCAACTGACACAAGCATGCAGAGCACAAAACACAAAGCAGATGGGGTTGTCACCTGTGAAGAGATTGAGAACAAGTTTTATTTCCCTCAAGGAATCCTCTGTCTGTATGCCACTATCATGAAAATGTCCATTTTCTGGCTCAAAGCTTAAGCCAAAGGAGCCTGCTGCCAAATGATTACCTGCCTGTTTTGGCATTCACTGCTTGCTTTCTGTCTCAGAGCCATACGTTCCTGGAGATAGAACAGAAAGTTCACAGCTGGGGATTATCCAGGTGTGGTTGAGAGAACCAACACCATGGTGGTTCTTCACAGCGCCATTGTTCTCCTTAGCAATTAGATGAGCGCCATTCTCTAAATTCTTAAAAAAACTTCAATGGCACCATGTGGTATAGTTGCAGTGCTGAATGCACAGACAGTAAAAGTCATCTTTAAGCTGAGGGGGGTGAAATATGTCCATTGGACTTAAAGCAACCAAAGGTATCTGTATCTGCTACTGCTAGTCACTAAAACTACTGTCCTGGTTTCCTGTACCCACTACAGGTGTATGTATATAGGTGTATGTATATAGTTGTATGTATATAGGTACATGTGTATGGAGGTGAAGGCCTGCTGTTTAAAAAAGCTGCCAAAGATCTTCTGAAATCTCACAATGGCTGCAAGCAATCTGTTTTTCCATGACTTTGCAATTTCTCCTCTTGCATTTGAAACTCAGGTGAAATTCTCCTTGAATGTCTCGAGTCTGCACACATCATATGTAAGGATCTCAGGAAATTTTGCATTTACTTTTGCTTAATGACATACAACACTTTCCTAATATAGAAACACCAAAACACTCAGAAAGGGGTTCAAAGCCTTTAGTCCTTTTTTTTCTGAGGTCCAGAGTGGCAAAATGGCTTTTGTGGCAAGGCTCTGCCCAGTCCCCTTGGTCCCTTTTCCTCTGGCTCTCACAAAGATCTCAGGCAATAATCAGAGCCTCCAGTCACCCCACCCTGAAGTCCAGGCTCCCAGCTATGGGTAAGAGCTTTGACCTTTGTATCCAGAGCCTGAGGTGCCTATCCAGTAATAATAGCTCTTTAGGGAAGGTAATGAGTAGGTAGGCCGATCCCTGCCCCCGCTCCACAGGTGAGTTGCAGCCAGAGACCTCCCTGACATGAGCATCCTCCCTCCTATAGAGGGAAGATATGACTGAAGAAGTCCAAGCATTCTCCTTCCTTGCTGTGATTTTCCTCTCTGCTGATTTTTTTTTCCTGTGTTATCATGAAAATTAGTCACAGAGCCTATATTAACTGAGACAGAACATTAGGGCAACTGGACATCTAATCTGACTCAGGATGGCATATGTTTGCACTCTCTTCTTGTTTAAACTGTGCAGCACTGCTTGTGATGAATAATAGTTCTAATAGCCCATTTTCAAATCTGCAGATCAACTATACTGCTGGGTTTTGGTGTTCCAGAAAGGTAGGATAAGGATTATTGAGGCTTTAGAGAGCTAAAGAGGAGACTAAGTGTAACCCACATTGAAGGTATAGTAAAGAAAGCAGAAACAAAATGAACCAAAAATGCTTAAAGGAGACTTAGGGGAGAAAAGGTTTTCTTTCTTTCTTTTATTTTTTTTTTTTTTAAGAGGTGAGAGGGCCTAAAAAAATACACTTTAAGATTGTAAGTTTTATTTCTCATTGGCAGCAGGGCTAGAAACTCACTGGGCAACTTCTGTGGCCTGAACTGTGCAAAATATACCAATTGTACTGAAAGGCCTCACAGTACTTGATCAACATAAAATCTGTTTCTTGTGACTGAGCTTTTGTGTCACTTGATATGTCACACCTGACATGCATTTCCTTTTGCTGAGGTCTGTGTATTAAAGTTCAAGTTGCAAGCAGGGGGAATAGAGGTAGAGATGAATGTGAACAGTCAGGAGTCCTAATCTTTGAAATGACCCTCCCAAGAGCTTTAAGTGAAAACATATGTAGATTTAAAAAAAAAAAAAGTAAATAAATCCTTAGCAATTGTTGTAGAATTCTTACCCTTTTTATTGAGCTTTTCTTCTAGCCAAGAAACTGTCTACATTGTTAGTCTAAACATATCCCTCTTGTCTTTAATTTTTCATAATTAAACACACTTTCCATAGTGTGTAATCCAACTGGGGCAGGTCTAGATGATTGCCTTTCCGTGTTGTTATAAATCGAGGCCCTCACTGCAGAAAGAGGGAAGAAGTCTCTGAGTCTGCCCAAGTAAAACATGAAACAAAAAACAAGACCCAGAACCAGATTTAAATGTGTCCGTCGTTCGTCTATGCCTTCTCTGACTCCACAGCACTTGGCTGAAACAATAAACAAGCACAGGCACGTCTGACACATTTGCTTCGGTCCTTCATGTGCCTGAAGAGGTGCGCTGCTTGAGGTTTATAAGCAGTCCTCCTCTCCTCAGTGCACATCTCTCTACATCTCAAGGTAGGTGGTAGTTCTTCCAGAACTTCCCAAATGAAAACTGTGGTCTTCAGATTTACTTTCAGTTCTCCCCATGTGATGTCATCAATGATGTGGCTTTCTTCTACATTCTACTGGCAGCCTGCATGCATCAGAATTTCGTAATAGTCTGTGACAAAGACATCTAAATTACCAAAGCATTTCCTGAAATTGAGGAACAGGATGATCAGTGATCCTCCCATGCTGAGGTTAGGGGAGAATAGGATGCAAAATGGTCATTTGTCTGCTGTAAGGAATTGACTGCTCATTGACCATTATTTGAATCTGAATTGGTAAGGTTTGGAAATGTTATGCAACAGAAACTCTTAAAACCATCCCAATTGCCAAGGATAGCTGCCATTTGCAGTTAGATAACTTCAGTGTTCGTAATACTCAAGGCATTTCCTGTAGTAAGCACAGAAAAGTAGAAATGATACTGAAAACTCTGAGACAGCTGTATCTGCTTGTCTTAGGTGAAACTGAGAAGCTTTGAAAGGCCATTGGTGTTTGCACATCTTTCCTTTTGGTCACCTAAACACAGAAGTACCAAAATAGAGATTGGGAGTGAAAACAGCAGGGGATGATTGTGGCATTTCAGGTTTGTCTGAAAGCAGAATCAGCTCTGTCATAAAAATTTTCATGGAAATTTCAGAAGAATTTAGTATCTATACTAATTTCAAAAGTCTCTAGTTCAAAAAGGACCCTTATCATGGATCTATTTATCTTCAATTGAACAGACTCTCTCTATTGCTTCTACACCCTTACTTGTTAGCTTGCTCTCTTTTTAAACTTAATTCCTTTGCTGACATACAGGATGGTCTTGTGAGACAATGCAAGTGAAGAGGTCTGCAACCCATCCCCGAGTAGTTACTCATTTCGGATGCTGCACCTTCAAAATCATTAGATGTACAATTTGTAGGTTCATAATCCCCCGATGAAAGCAATGCCAGTTAATGATGAGTAACTAGAGCCTGCTAAGTAAATGAACAACACGCTTTGAGGGGCTTGACACAAGGAAACAAAGGCTTTTCTCAGGAGAGACGTATGAGTGACAGATTCAAATTTAGCCAAAGCCTGCTTCTTCAACTCCTTCAATTACTTAGGACAACCACAAAAGCAGATTTCCATGTGTATTTGTTGTGTGCTTTCAAAGCACCTGCTAATCCCCGCTACACAATGAAGAACCTTGTGAGCAATATTCCAGTCACTGGAGCACGTGAGAGCAGATCATGTAAACTTAGACTACTGTCCTTTTGAGATTATTCTAGCGTTCATTTATTATATCTCTTTAACAGCTTGCCATTTCTCATGATATTTTCTTACTTTGATTCCTGGGTTTACACCTGCAGTTTTACAGAAACTAATTTTCCTGCTGCCATTTCTCAGCTATTTGTCCTGTCCCACCCTCACTTCACCGTGATTTAGCCTCTCTGTTGCTCTGCTTCTGTGAAAGTTACACAGCACATAGTTATAGAGCATATTTGTAATATTTACATGGCAAGTCTTCAGAGTGAAGGAATTTACTTTCTGAATTTGGGATTATTTATATTCTTGCTTGTTTTTCATATGTCCGTTACAGTTTCCTTGGTTAAAAGAAAAAGCATGCACCATGTACAGTTTGGTACACTGTGGATAAGAACCCAGTATAACCAGAGATTAAATGACACAATGTTTTAAGTTGGAAAAAAAAAAAATTAAGCAGAAAATTTTAACCAGAAAATTTACCATCACCCATCATGATGTCTACGTACAACCACAGATGCTATCTTAGTCCTGTTAGCAACGCTAACATCCAGCAAGGTAGAGGTCATCTCTCTCTCACACTTTTCACACTTAAGACCGTATTTGAGATATAGCTTATATTTGATGTCCCTGTTTGCATTGCGGCTTCAAAATTTTCAGTGCAAACACAAGTTACAATAAGCGCCTTTCTCTCCACGCAGTTCCCCTATTTACCCAAACATGCTGCTAAGAAACCAAACAGCCACTCCTTGCCTCATGAAAGGGGAAAAAGCTGCTCAAGTAGCCTGGGCCCGTGTGAGAGCAAACAGACATGACTCTCCAGCTGGTGTGGGTGTGCTGTGGTGGAGGGGATGTAATCCGGCTTTGACACCGGGTGATGGATTTGAGAGAGCAGACCTTTGTAGATCCCCAGGTCATCTTACAAACAAGCAGGGTGGTTTCCACCCCGCTGCCCATGTAAGCTAAGCCTGCACGTAGACCTGCTGAAATTCAGGGGGCTTTTGCTAAGATCCCAGTGCTGATCTGGTCTGCTTTCGCTAGTGGCTATTAAATCGAGCACAGCCTTCACTGCTGGACATCCCAAAACTGCTGAATGACAGGCAGCAAAGGGAACTGAATGCCAGAGGAAAGAATGCTCTGCTGTGCTTGCTTTCTCCTGGGTTTTTATTAAGCTGGTCTAACATTAACGACATGATGCAGGGCAGGACCCAGTATGTCATTCCTACAATCTACTAACCAAAACTACCTGAATCAGGTGATTTGCTCAGCTAGAATAGTACTTTCAACCACAGTAGTTTTACCAGATTAAGAAGTGAGTAAAAAATCAGGTCCCTTGATCAATATTTAGCTTGGTTTAGTGATCCAAAAAGACAATAAGGAAAAACACAGGTAATGAAAGGGTGGAGAACAAACAGAAACCTAGAACAAATGGACATGAATAGAATATTGTCCAGTTCATTTTTCTCTCAGCAGGTGTTGAGTGTTCCTGGTTTTCATTCTGATGTGCAAAAAGAAAAGTTACCATGTCCAACTCCACAGTCACCCCAAGCACTTTGCAGTTTCCTGGTCCCATGAAGGCTGAGCTGTTCAGAGTGAAAGCTCATGGCTCTTGCAGTGCACCACTGGAAGGGGTTGCAGGTGGCTCCTCAGAGGAAAGCAACAGACACAATCTTGAAGTGTCTTAAAGACAGTCTGAGGTCAACATTCAAGAAATGATGGGCAGTATTCACTGCCCTGTCCAGGAGGAAATGAGGAAAGATTAAAAATAAACCCCAAAACAAAAAAAACCACCAAGACTGAAAAAATCTGAGAAATACAATACAACAGAAGGATGAAGGAGAAGGGAAGGAGCAATAATAACAACAAATCACTTAACAAACAAAGAAACAAAACCAGAAGAAGGACTCTGAAATCTATGGAGGACCACAAAAAGGAGAGAAAAAAACTCAAATGTGGTCTTGTTAGAAATGTAAATTATCAATTTTCTTTAGAAGGGAAACTAAGGAAAACTTCAGAGACTTTCAACAATTTTTTTTCATTTTAGACAAATGAAATAAAATTAAATGAATTCCGAAAGAATATGATAAGAGTTTTCTCTCCTTTTTCTTCCATTTGCTAGCAGTAGCTTGCTTTGTCCTTTCATTTACCTAAATCTTGTCTTTTCAAGCCCAATTTACTGGATTAACCTTGTTACTTAGATAGCAAAGTTTAACTCCAAGATAAGGCCCACAAGGGGATTTGTGTGATAAATAACTTTTCTACCTCCAGAGCCGCTCCCAACTCTGATTTAGTCATGAAGAGTCCATACCAGCTGACCTGAAGGCCGTACTGGCTTGGTTCCTGGCTGTAACTCATGTGTTTCTGAGCAGTGGCCAAAGGAGTCTGTCAGAAAGCAAAACATATGGAAGCCTTTTCTCTCTGAACTGAGCAAGCTGTTCAGCAAAGACCAATATGGAGCATCTTCAAAGCAGAAAAGAAAATACAATAGTCTCTCGTCATGCCTGAGAACTGCTGTGGAAGCAATCATGAGCACCAGGAGCTTTGTACCCATGAAAATTTGGCTGGGATCAGGCTGGTGTGTACATTCAAAAGGCCAACCTGCTGAAATGAAGGTGACTGTGAGTGACTGTAAGATGATTTGTGGCTTGATTAGGCTAAAAACAGGGTTTAGTGTGTCATGTGGTGAACTGCATTGGATTTACCTAAATCTGTTGCAAGTTCTGGGCGAGTAGCGACCTAAAGCTGTAGCACAAGGCAAAATAAAATACAATTTACACTGAAGAAATAGCTCTTGCTGGCAAAGACCAGCAGCAGGAATACACTGATATGATGGGATATTAATTGCATTTTTCAGCAAGTGAAATATCCCTGAACAACCTTGGGTACTGATACTCTGTTATGTCATGGCACAGCAGCCTACAGATGCTGGACTCAGCATCAGAGAACTGGTTTTTACTGGTCTGTACTCTGGCTGCAAATGGTCTGATTAATATGGGGGCTGGTTAAAATTGCTAAATTTTGGAATGGGGAGGAGGAACAATGACCTGCAGTTCTGCCCAGCTCCAGCGTTCAGAAACCCTGAATAACACTTTTCCTTCCTCACACCCTCTCCTTTCCCCAATCAATCACAGGATTGACTTAACACCATGAAAGCAGACAATTTCATTTTACAGTCTTTTTATATGTGTTCTGGTGCTGGAGCATTTAGGACTTTCATTTCCAGGCACTGTGGGCGAGAAACATACTCCTTTAAAAATAAAGTGAGATTTTCAGGCAGTAATCTCAATGCAGCAGCTATAGTTTTCAGAAAAAAATGTTCAGACTAAAACTCCTAGCCTGTGACTGCTCATAGACTCCCTGTCTGCACTGGGCCTTACACATTGAAGTCCAGTCTGGCTGAGACCTTAAGACATTCCTGAATTTTAAGTGATAATACGATAAAGATATGATCTACCGTTTCTCTGTCCTGTTCAAAATAATCCTGCATTAGCACAGTTACTTAGGTAAAGAAATCTGTCTCTCAAAACAAGAAGAATAGGCAGTGGCTCTCCTGTACACTAGCTGCTAGCTGGCATCTTTCCAGGCACTCTAACTTCTCCGATGAACAACAGAGCAATAAATGGGAGATATTTAAGATTTTAATTTCTGCTAAAACCTGACCATGTGGGAGACAATCCTATTTTTTCTGTGATATATTCCTTTTATGCGGGAACATAAGATCCAGTTAGTGCTGGAATCTTTGCAAGATGAGTGTTCACCAGTGAGCAATTCGTATTTGCAATATCTGCATGATATAAAAATACCATTAAAAATATACATCCTTAAAAAGAGCAATTGCCAAATGCTGTCTTTCACATTGCCTTTGGGCCCAGACACTTTATTTAGTTTTTGTAAATGTTATTTAGCATTTGGCCTGTGCTTCTGCCACAATTCCATTTGGCTGTCATGGTCATTTTAGGTGATGCTAGCCTGAGTCACACAGTTGCAGCTGCTCTGTTGAAGGTGTACCACAGCCCACTTTGCAAGGGAGAAGAGAGCAGATAGCTTGATGCAAACAAAGGATTATCCCAAGTACAGGAAGTCAAGTGAAAACTTCTAAAAGAAACATTTCCTGATGCCATCTGCAAAGCAATGATAGCACAAAGGTTTCATATAACTCTATAACTATACCCTATATAACTCTATATAACTGTACCCTAGCCAAACCCAGGACAGGGGGAAAAACCAAACCATTGCTGTGTAAAGAGAAGGCGGCCTAGAACCACCTCTGGTCTAAGTAGCACTTTCTTTTTTACTAAAAGAAGATAAAACAGTATTTAAATGCCAATATGGATACAAGGGGCTACTTCTGGTCAGGGTGTTAAGAGCAGCATCATCTAGCTCTGTGAAGGAGAGAGGCAGGAGGTAGAGAAATATGACTGATTGATTCTTCTGCTTTTAGGCTGACATTTATAAAAATATTCAGATCTGGTCAAACTTTTTCATCATCCATATCTTTGCTAACGAGAGCTGAAAAACAGTGGCCAGCTGGCTTACTTTCCATAACAGTCCCAGTGACAGTCAGGTAAAGGGAGGTGGGAAAAAAAACAATGAAGCACTCATTTGTTTATTTTTCTATCTGAGATTAAATTGGAATTGATATGCACTACATGCCAATGTTATTTCTCTGGAAGACAAACGTGGACTGTGAGGAGAGTGTGTCTGTGTGGTTGCACTTGCATGGGACCGGGGAATAACTGTATTATTTGGTCACGGGTGTTAGGGTGGAGTGAGAGTCTTCCTCTACAAGCCTACTGCTTTTGTCTCTTGCATTAATGCTGGGTATGAAGTGTCCTGAGTTCCACAGGCCAGAAATGTTAAAATAAAGCTCACAGGACGATGAAGTAGGCAGGGATCTTGAGGGGCTGAAAGTTGTTCTCTGGGCATGGCTTCCTCAAGAAAAACTCCAGCCTCACAGAACTGCTCCAGGCAGCACAATGGGCTGAGAAAACTTTCAGCAGGCCTTATGTCACATCTGTGACTCCTGGTAGGTCTCAGCCCTGCAGCTTAGCATGTTCTAAGGCCCCCCTCCCACTTGACTCCTGGGGGTTAGGAAAAGGACCATGACCTGAATTTCTCAGATAGAAGGAGCTATGCCCAGACCCACATCCAAGATGTGCTTGGTGCTGTGCCCCAGCTGGGCAATCATGGCACAGTGATGCTCAAAATCTCTTGTAAAAAACAAGCTCGCATTAATAGGATACACAAGAATTCAGTTGCTTTGATGAAAATCTTACCTGTTGAGAATTAGGAGTGAAGTTCATCCAGCATCATGACTGATTTGACATCCAGAAAATGCCTTCAGGAAAGGCCAGGCCAGCAGCATCTGATCCTTGTCCAGATATTGGAGAAGACCAGCAAGCCGGTGATGCTGCGAGCATCCCAGCTGTGGGAGTAGATTCAGTTTGCTCCTGTGCTGCAGTCATCAAGCTGCATGACTATTTAATTCACAGGGGGAAGGCAGGAATACAAAGGTCTTGCAGATACACACAGGCATGCACACGCATGCATATTCAAATGAGCCCATTGCAGTTCTATCTTTCTTTGTGCTTTGTGTTCCCAGTGTATCCATAAACTACAGAGTGCAATTGCTACACAAGCTCTCGGCATTCAGCACTTGATGCTAAGAGTTCTGCCTGGTTTTCTTCAGGACTACCGAACTGATAAAGGCAGGCTGAAAGGCCTAGCTGCCTCTTCCAAGAGCGCACGCGCGTATGTGTATTTCATGGCCAACAATTTTCTGCAGTGTCTCTTGTTTACTTTTGTGATGGGCACTAGGCCAGGAAGACTGTCTGCCTCCAACCTAAATGAGCTTATAAGTTTATGAAACATTTTTCACTGACGTTTTGGGGATGAGGGAAGTGGACAGGCTGTCTGTGCCGCTCCAAAGACCTCCGGAGAAGTGAGGACTTGGGCAGCTCTGAGTGCCTGCGTATGCTATCTTGTGTGCCATATATATATAGGATTGATTATTGGGTTTTTTCCTGCATTAAAGCAATGTGACATACTTGCCAGGAAGATATTAAAAACATTTTTGTGTTTCTTTGAAAGGGGGAAAGATTGAGTATGACTTAGTTTTTCTGCTGTTGCCTGAAGAGCCTGAAGCAACCCTGTGGCCTGTGGCACCAACTCCTCCGGTGTAGGTTTTAATTTATGATGTTGTCCACAGGTCCTGACAGCAGGGCTAGCAGACTGGATCGCTAAATTAAACAATGGCCTGTTCCCACCAGGCAAATTGGTGAATAGAGAAAAGGGCACAGAAGAGTAAAAGAATGTAAGAATCTTGCTCCCTACCCTTTGTTATTTCTTTCATTACAGGGAGGTCTCCTGTACACCAATTTCATTTTAACAAGGCTTCTTCTTCATCTTGACTCTACACCTACCTCATTCACAAGTATTTAAGTATCATTTCAGCATCATCAGAATGAATTACTTTATCATACAATAAAAAAATATATTTTTTAAAAAGATTTTAAGAAGGATGTTTAAAGGCCAGATTGAAGTTTAAAAAAATAGGGAAATTTGAAGATAATGAGACCAGCCTATCCTTATTTCACCCAGAACTCCAGAAGATTGTATAGATCATTTATGGTATCAACTATTGCTGGGTAATGTGCTGCAATAAAAGAGAACACAAGATGCATTGGGTAGTGGCAATGGATTGATTTAATCAAAAAGTCTGAGCATTTACTCTGAATTTCATTCCCTTTGGCAATTTATAGAGAGAACTCAGGGCCTCCAGCCAGCTTCCCTCTATGTGGGGTGCACACAGTTGTGTTTGTCTCTTGTGTATCATGTCTTTTAAAAATCAAATGTCTGCCTACCTGTCTGCTCAGGACTGCCAAACCCAAGTGCTCGAAAACAATTTTTGGACTCTTTTTGTCTCACCCACTTCCCAGAAAGAGAACAGAGACATTCAGTCAAAGATGTTTTTAAATTGAATTTTTAATCTGCATCTTGTCTCCAGCCAAGAGGGTTGCACCTGTATCATAGTTTTGGGCTTCTCTCTGAGACCTGAAGTACTTGTAATTGGCTTTGAGAAAAAAGTCTCTCACTTCCCACAGCTGGAGCCTCAGGAGAGCTCCAAACATCATGGGAAGCCTGGTAAGTTGTGCTGCATGCTTCCACATCTGCAGTGCCGAAGGGAGCCCAGAGACAGAGGATTGCACAGAAGAAGCAAGAGACATATATCTATATAGATGACTTCTGCTCTCCTTGCCCTCTATGGAGTTTTTTGTTTCATTCTTTTATCTAAAATAAAAATAAATTATTTTAAAAATCAGACATATGAAGACTATGTCTTGCTTTTTTATGTTGAAAGCTTAACAGCAGGCAGAATTATTAGTGCCTGCAAAAAAACAACTTGACCACACAAAAAGCTCCCACATGCTTGACATGTAAAAAGGCCTTTGTGGTTTTGAATGGGTTTGGGGACGGAACTGAGAGGAAAAGGAAGCTTCAAGTGTAAATGACTGTCATGACGTTACATTTCCAGCCTATTAAAAACAGGACATTTTTCTTTCACTTTAGAAACTCAAAAGAGAGAGAGCGCGTTAATATAATGGCACTTTTTAACTTAGGGAGTGAAAAATAGGATCATATTTGATGAAAAGTCACATTTTCAAATCCTTAGCATATTTCTACTAAACTGGAAGCAAGTAGGGAAGCTAACATCTGATTTGGGTTGACAGGTTTGCAGCCAATTCTATTTCCCATCCTGATACTATTTTCTAACGTATTTTTGTCCCTGAGAGTCTTTTTCTATAGCAGCACGCTGGCAACAGCAGAACCCAGAAGGAGGAACTTGGGTGTTTGCAGAAAAGAATCATTCTCATTAGAAGATGTCAGCTGCTGGCTGGCTGCTCAGATTTACAAGAGCTGGTTCCAAAAACTCAAATGCTAAGTGAATCCCACTCTCTCGTCCGTGCTACTTCAAACAGGAGCAAGGGAAGTTAAGAATTAAAATGGAGGAAAAAGCATCCTCCAGTATTGATTTGTCGAATGGAGTTGAAAGCGTGAGCATAAACAGACGAGTACGCTTTGCCCTGCCTGGTAGCATCACGGAAAACGTTCACTAGACGGTATCATCTTTCGTAATGAGAGTCACCGCAGTGATTACAGATGAGCACTGTTCCTGGGGCCACGGCCTACAAAAAATGTATGTACACTTGTGATCTTGTGGACTGTACAAGTCCAGTGGTTTGCCCAGGACTACTTATTCTATGAACTTATTATGGCTCTTCGGATCATTGAAATAACAGGGTTTGTATCATTAGATTGCATGATAATAACAAAAAAATCATTCCAGTGGGATATGGAACCAGATCCTCAACAATACTTAGGATTCGTCCCCAAAATCTCTGCCATTTTTGCTCTCCTGAACACAAATTATTTTTGAGAATCAGATCTGAATGGCTTAGTGCCACTGGTGCTGCTTTTAAGATATATGCATTGCAGTGTGTCTGTCAGGCTTTCAATGAGACTGCAGCTCTCTGTCTGGGAATGAGCCAGCTACTATATTCCAGACGTATGCCCTTTGGGGTTTTCCTGGCTCAGAGACACACACAGTACATCCTGGGGCTATTTCTAAAATTATTACCTATAATTTCCCTTCCCTCCGGGTCCTGTAATTGGACTGATGCTAGTAAGGTGCCTGGCTTTTCAGGGAGGTACTTAAGAAGAAATAGTCTAACAACATTTTTAGAATGTGCTTGTAATTATTTTCTGGTTTATTACCCCACCACCATGACCCCAGTGAAGCAGGGGCTGACTGTGTGGCAATAGGATTTTGTCCTGACTTGGGAGTGGGGTTGTTACTTGTCAGGCAAAATGCAGATTGAATTTCTTTCCAAGTGCCAGACCCCCCAACATACAGACACAGACGCATACACAAGTTCATTTTCTGTTCTGCACATACCAAAACCCCATGTGTCTGCGTCTTAACTCAGACATCTTGCTGAGCTGATCTGCCTCTACTTCCACTTACAAAGCCTGATGCCTCACACCTAATTCAGTGGACAGCTGAAAAGGCATACAGGTTCCTTTTGTTCCCCTCCTCAAATGACCTCGAGTAACTTCTGGAAATAAACAAAAAAACCCAAATCCTGGTAAATAGCTATATAGTAGAAACATTCACTTCTGTACTCAAAGTGAGAAAAATATATATCAGTCCAGGAGCTGGGGGCTGTTTAACCTGGCACTCTGCTACGGTAATTTTTTTTTTTTTTTCATGTGACCCTACATCTGAGAACTGCAAGAGGTATTTTCCCCAAAAACATTGAAAGTGCCATGTAGAAATGTCATGCTTATGATCCTTTTTGGGGCCAGGATGCTATGGTGGGGAAAATCCTGCTGTTGGAGATCTCTACTGAGGGTCTGCCTGAAGCTACCTAGATCCCAGTAGTACCAAAGACTGAAGTTAAGCTCTGTGGCAATGTCCTCCCCTGCCATACTCCTCTTCTCTTCCTCAATATGCCAGGTGTGGAAGGGGAAGTCTAATCTCATAGGCATCAGCAGAGAAGGACTACTTTGTACAAAAAACTAAAGAACAGACAGAAATCTTCCCCTGGGCCCTGCTGGTTTACCATCTCAGTTCCAGATGTCCTAAGCAAGGGATCTGATTAATAAGCTATGAGATGCTAGCTCTTAGAACTACACATGCAATTCATGCAGGTAAAGAGGCACAAGAGATGTCCAGCACATCTTGGTGAGCAAACAGAGGAGCTCCAGGAGAAGTACATTGATGTTGCTGTCTCCTCAGGGACCCACCTGTCTGGCAGAGGATGCAAATGGTTCAAGCCTGTGGCCCTGAGTACCTTGGCAAGCGAGCAATTGCACCCTTGGGAACCCCTGCTTACTCTTTTCCTCTCACTGACAGGTATGCAGGGTAAGCAGCATCCACTACTGGGAGTCCTACTGCTTCATAATGTAATGAAGTCAGGCCTAGGATTGCATTTGAACTGTTAAAAGCACCAAAAATCCACCTTCCATCTCTCCCTGTCTGTTTCTGACTCAGCATACAATACACTAAATGCCTTTGCAAATTTTGGCTCTCATTGCCCAACCTGTGACAGGGGACGATAGTCCTTTATCTCACAGGTTACTCTGAGGACCCAAAAGATTTTGAGTCATTCAGATAAGAGCATAATGGCAGGATAAATACCTGGAAATGCACACAAGCACTGCCAAACCCTCTTGATGTAGTGGAAGCACAGAGCTCCCAAGATTCCCATTTCTCTGCGTGCTGGCTTGAGAAATATCAAACTAATTCTGCCACTAATCAACTGCCTAATGTCTTGAAATTTTGGGGGATGGAGGGAATGTCTGCTTTGGGAATGAAAGGAAACTCTTGTCTGCTGGATTGCTTGAAAAATGAAATCTGCATGACACTACCAAGTTACCTGCGATAGAATAGAATCAATAAAATTACTCCATTAGGTAAGGTTGGAATGTACCTTTGAAGGTCATCTAGTCCAAGCCACCTGAAGTACACAGGGACACCTTTAACTATATCAGGCTGCTCAGAGCTTCAGCAAGCCTGGCCTTGAATGTCTCAAGTGATGGGAGCACAAACACCTCTCTGGGCAATTTGTTCCAGTGTCTCACCACCCTCATAGTGAGGAACTTCCTAAAACTACCCTGCTTTAAAGCCACTGCCCCTCATTCTATCACTACATGCCCTTACAAACAGTCCCTCCCCAGCTTTCCTGTAGGTCCCCTTCAGGTGCTGGAAGGCTGCTATAAGGTCTCCCCTGAGCCTTCTCCTCACCAGGCTGAACAATCTCAACTCTCTCAGCCTGTCATCACAGGAGAGGTGCTCCAGCCCTCTGATCAACTTTGTGGCCCCCCTCTGGACCCACTCCAAGAAGTCCATGTCCTTCTTGTGTTGAGGGCTCCACAGTTGGACACAGTAATATTTGAGTTGAGCAGGGAAGATGGATTAGTGGTCAGGGTTTGGTAAGCCAGCCAAGTGCATGTGAGGGATTTCTGAACTGTATGACGAAAAATGTCTACTTTATACATGTAGCAATGTATGTCACTGCTCTTTATACAAATCTAAACGGGTGGTTTCTTTTGAAAACTTCCATAAAAATTCATCTGTGATCATTAGCTACCACTTCTGTCAAGGACACTGTGATGTGAAATTTCTACCATATAACACGGCTTTTTATTCGGTTGAACTTTATTAGAGGTGTGCAGCAAAATTGTTGATGCTGCTTTTCCACCATTGGGGAAATTAAGATCTCTGTAACATGGATGTTAATAATAACAATGTTATAAATAAGTTTACAGTTGAGTCTTTCCAAATTTGCATCAGCATTTGTCCTTTAGAGGGTGTCACTGTCTACACGGGTATGGCTTCAAAACTTGATCTATCATAGCACATGGAATCTGCAGTCTTTAGTTTAGCTCCTTTTATATCTGCATTTTTTAAAGTTATCACCAGATGTGTGTAATTACTAAGAGCTGCTGTAAAATCAGTAACTGGGAAAGGAATCTATGACTGTAATTTTTTTTTTTTGACAAGATGTGGAAGAAAAATTATGCTTCTAAGGTTCTGTTCTTTGATTAATCTCAATGCTGATCTGTCAAACAAATTTAACTTTTTTGTTTACATTAACAGATTTATTCTGTTTGCTTGAGGCAGGGCCTCAAACACTAGATTTGGCCAGTTTATTCACTTGGATGGTGTTAATGTGATTGAGGTCATGATTTTGTTTCCTCACACTCAGCTCACCAGACCTTCTCAATTATTAAGCTGTTGTACTTTGTCTCAAAGAGCTAACAAATGAATTCCTTTATAATGAGTTTTGAGAGGAGGCTGCATATTTTTAGTCCTCCAAAAAGGTTTTGCAGTGAAATCAGTGGGTTTTAATTGTACAAGACTGGGAAGTCCGAGGGCTGAACTTCTTTTATTATCTGAAGTTTTTCTTGATAGTACCTGGAGAGTTATGCATATAGCTCTGCTCTAAAGCCTTTTCCTGGAGCACTTGGAGGGTTTTCAAAGACACTTGGAGTGGAAGGGGATAAGATATTACCAAGAGCTATTAAAAATATCCAGACATGATTATCTAAAGAGCTTTGCTTGCATGAAAACGAGATTCTCGGTGTGCCTGTACTTCAAGAACAGTCATTCACACACAAGATGAACACTATTGTACACATGTTTTCCCACTTGCCCTGGAAAACCTGAGCATAAAGGCATGAAAGACTCTAAAATGCTCCATGGTGTTATTGCTGAGGCTGTATGAAACAACAAAATATCAACAGAACACAAATGCTAAAACTTCTCTATTTTGCTTCTGCTTCACAACACTGGCCTAGAATCACAAAAACCCTGCAGATCGTTACACCTCACTAATCACAAATGCTGTTTCCAGTTTCTCTTTGACTTTCTCCTACTTTGGAAAGTTCTCAGGAATCTGCATTTCATTATAGCATCCCCATGAGCTTGGCATTAAAATACACAAACTTTTGAACTGTTGCGCTACACATAAACCAGACAGCAATTCTACTATAGATCTGCAGAACGTAAGCAGCATGTTTTACATATTAAAGATCACTTATCGACTCGTACACATTTCCCCTTTCTATTTAACACTCTGGAGTTTAATATATGGCATAAAGGCCAAACACATTGCTTTCTTTTTCAGATCAGAAAGGATAACATAAAACTCATAAAGAATGCATGAAGCTCTAAATATAGAACTGGGTTTCAGCTAGTCTTAATGCTGCTTCCTCTGCAGCATTTAGAAGTGCATTTTACCCCCTGGTGTGCAAAAGCAATACATACCCAGTGTCAAGATACAGTGTTCAAGAACCAACGACTGGATGCCAGGCACTGGGAAAGCATGGCAGCACTTCACAAAGGAGTTAGCTTGGCTGCTGATGGCAGCTTTGCTGTTGGCTTTGACCAGTATAAAAATAAAGTAGATCTCCACGGACTATTGCAGTCAAGCGTTCAGAATCTGGTGCACTTAGGGACTATTTTAATAAAATGACAACAGTAATGAACTGCAGTTTGACACAGTGTAGGCAATAAACTCAATGAAGTCTGAAGCAAGCTTCCATAAATGAGGCAGCCAGAGCAAAATCCGTTGACTAACTGTTACGTGGCCAAAGCAAAGGAAACGACCCAGGCACTAGAAGACTCCAGAGTACTCAGCGGTGGGAATAATCCTAGACAGAATGGATTGTCTCATTCAAATGTCAGTGAACAGACCCAGGTATCTGCTGCTAATCAGAGCAAAATAGAAGCAAATGTAAACCCATAAATGAAAAGTACACAGAAACAAAATAGAGGATGGAAAGCCAAATGGGAACAGCTAGACAGTCTGCAGGAAGAATCAAAGCACAGATTTTCAAGGGCTACTTTTCCCTGGATTCCTTAGGCTAGCCCATAGACTTGTGGTCACTGGGAGTGGTGTAAATTATCACTTGAGAGTCCAAGTAGCAACAGTGAGTGAAGGTAGCAAAACACGAGACCCATCAAGGTGCTGCGTGATTAACCAACACGTTTTCACAATACCTGTGGCATAGGAAAACACATGTCCTACACCTGGAAAAAGTGTGATTTTTTTCTTTCCAAAACCAGGTAACTTTCTACATAGCAAGTCCACAACACATAAAAGAATAAAGGTCTCAACTGTTCAGACGGCCACTTACAGGGAAAAAAGGAACTGTGTGGTGCATCACCATCCTAAGCTAATGAGCTCAGCGTCATCACCCTGAAAGACCTTGTCACTTTAATGTAGTAACAGGAAACAGAGACAGAAATTGGGGGATTGGACTCTGTGCATGGTATTCCTGCAGATAAATGGATTCATTGTGCTTGGGAAGCCTCAGAGCCAGATTCCTTTTCGTACTGTTTTGTGGGGCCAGGGGAGTGGCTGGATCTTTGCAAAACTGAAAAGGACAAAATTATACTTTTCATTTAAACCTCGTTCTTTGCAGACAAACCAGCATCCAGCAAAAGCTGAAGAGATACTAAAAGGAATCTATGAAGCTTTGTTCTTAACAGGGTTTTGGCTTAGTTCTCTTTTCCCCCAACAAGGTCCAGCCTTGCTTTTTCGAGTTACTGCAGTGTTCCTTCCTTCCTTGCCTTTTTCCATACTTTTAAGGAATTTTTTCCCATGTGAGAACTCCCCGTCTGTAAATTGTCAGCCATCTGATGGCAACAGCCACTTTCTCTGAAAACACTTCCGTTTCTGAATAATTTTATATATGTTGATGTTCAAGGGCAGTACAACAAAACCCAACTTAGCCAGGCCTGAGAGTGGCTTAGCAAATCTGAGCACCAGGGCAAGCACTTTAGCAAAGTATCCAACCAACCAAAAGCCTTTAGGAAAATCTGAATAGAACAAGGGAGGTAACTGAAAGGACCTTACACATTTCAGACAGCAAATACCTCATGCAAGTTGTCTGGGAGTGTTGGGTGTCTACAGAGATATCTATCTACATAGAAACTGCTATTTGTATTTTACAAAGAGCACCTCTGAGACCTGCGGACCATAATGAAAGAATTACTACACAAACCTGAGAATATTTTCATCTTATTTCCCCTTTTCATGGGGCCTCCTCATCATGGTGACAGAGCTATTCGAGAGGTCCTTCAAGTTCAAAGGAGCCAAACTCCAAGACCAAGAGTCTGCATTCAGCCATGCATAATGCAGAATGCAGTGCCTTTCTATAGCAGCCTGCTGCTTCTGGCCCATCAGTAAACATCATTTTGGGACAGAGGTGTGAGCTGGACAGTACAACAGCTATTTAGTGCAGCATCAGCAGTTAAACTCTACTGCTTTGTCTGTAACCAAGACATAAAACAGTGTACATATATTTTAATTTCAGCACTGGACTATTTATACCAAATCTTGGCATTTTTAGATACCCTTTGGGAAACAAAGGTGGTATTCAAGAAAAAAAGTCCTTGATATACAGATCTCATGGTGGCAGGCATGGCATAAAGCCCAATAGAGCAGGGAAGAAGCATCTCCTGCTGACCCAATCACCTCAGTTTTCTTCCTTCTATATTCACAGAGAAGCATACACTCTTCTACTGCACTCCGTGACCTGGCAGACATGAGGTTAAACATCGTCCCAGGGTAGCCGCACACACAGAATAACTAAAGTCCCTCAGATTAGTAGGACTCTGTGGATGAGTGATGATGATGAACCTAATTGGCAGCAGGAACCTGATTTCCTGCAAGCAAGGGATATAAGTGAGCAACAGGGAAAGTATTCAAGTCCTGGAGCTGTAAGCTGTTCTTCTGGTTCAAGAGAAGGCTATTCTTGGTATAGACTTAAGGATAAGACAGATATTGTATCCCACTTTCATCCATGTCCCCAGTCTTTAGATTAGATTTGGCTGTTAGAAGCAATTGAAGGTGGCTTGGGATTTTTAGGCTGAAATATTATGCTGCTTGTTTAAGGAGAAATAATGGAAGTTGATATTTATTGCCTGCATTCTTTTCCAGACCTCAAAACAAGCAGTTTGGTTCTTATCTTTACACAGTGACACAAACTAAGGAGCAGAATATGATTTCAATTTCATGCTTCATATTTTTTTAGCATAAAATATTTTCAAAAGGTCACTCAGGTATTTTGACACATATTTTCCCTGAGCTGTGCCATAACAGAGCTCTTTCCTATTTTTGCATATTTTGTCAGTGTTATTTATTATTTTAACGATAAAGATGTATTTTGGCAATGCTGACTGCAAGGCTTTGTTTAAAATAGATTTCATTGGCTTGTGGTTCATTTCTGTACTCAATCATGGAGGTGATAGAGAAAATTTTGGCAGCTCTTTACACCGAGGCAACATTAAGAGCAATCAAGAAGTGTTTGCAGTCATTTCAGTCACATGAAAAATTTCATCTTCTTCTAATCCCCCCCTAAAAATACAAAGTTTTTTGACAGAAATCAGCCCTTTTCATGAATATATATACTAGCTGAAACCTTTGTTTTCTGTCAGTAAGTAAGAGCAACAGAAACCTTTCAAGCAGACCTAAGCTTTACCTTGTGCTAAAGCATGCCAGAGAGTTTGGTCTTGCCCTTCATGCTCACCTATCAGCTTCCCCCTTTTCGAGAAACTATGTGTGTTTGAGCAGCAGTTTCCCCTTCTTGCAATAACATAATTTCGCATCTCGTTAGTTCTGGTTGCAGATATGACGAGCTCCCTGCGCCAGCACACGAGGTGCCACGCAGTACTGCGGCTGCGGGGCTGCCACCTTGGGACAGCATGACCCCAGCAAACAGCAGGGCAAAGCTCAGCAGAAAGCACATTGTCACTGTCATCACTGTCTTTTTTTTTTTTTTGGTCAACCCACTTTTGATCTCTTCAGTCCTTCTTTGCCAGGTCCTCTTTCCTTAGGTTATATGCAAAACAGCTGAGACTCTTCACCTCCCCATGTATTGTTTTTCAGGATTAGATGCAGGTGGCATGCTTAACTCCTTTCACTCCTGTCACGCCATTGCATTCCTGTCAAACTGCTCCTTTGAATTCCTGCTCACTAGTCTTTCATCAGCAGTGACCTCTGCACCGCTTAAGTCAGCTAACACCTCATTTGCTTTCATGTGAAGTACCTCCTGGGTGGAGGATATTGCAAGTGGCAGGTGAGTGAACTACTGCTAGTCAACTGGTGTGTCCAGGCTGTCAGTCTGCCATGTATACGCCTTCTCCATACCCCTTAGATCTAGCTCTGTTTGTCAGGGTCTGGTCTATGCATGTGATAAAATGTTTCATAGATCTGCAGGCAATATCATCTTGAGTAGAAAGAAAGTTGTTTTCTCACACTGACTTTGAAGAGGTCCTTCAGTTCTCTGTATCTGGATCTCATCACTGTGTCTTTTGATTTCCCCAGTCTAAGCTATTTGGTTTTTTGTCCCTCTCTCACGTCTTTTCTCCCTCCCTTTTTCCCTTGTGTTCCCCTTTTTTGTAGATGTGTGATTTAACATATAAATGTGCAGTGTACAAAATGCAGTCATTCCAATCTCACTGAATACATCAACATTTGGAGGCTTTGGGTTTTTCCTCTCTTATTTTTGACTTTAGTGAGATCTGAATTTAATGGCTTCTTTAAAATTTTTTGCCAGATGGAATAGCCTGGTGGTTTGTAGCCTTAGGACAGGCATTGCAGAACATCTACCATATTCACATAGTCTCTAATATCTGTGTTTTCAAATAACCCCTTAGACCTCATGGAGAGCCTAAAGATGCCTTGAGACAAAGATTTCAATAAGGCTGTGTCTCAAACAAGTTAGAACAGAGCTCTTAAAATGATCTGGGGTATTTCATGAATATATCATTTGTCTATTTGTCTGGGATTGCAACTTACTTTCTGAAGGTGATTGAACTTTCCATTGGAATAGGCTGGGAAAGTGCATGCAGTCAGGTCTGCTGAGGGAAGACTGAATTTCCAGCTGATAGGGGGCAATGTACTAACTTGATTGGTAGCAGCCAGCTCAGAGTATGTTGACTTTCTCCGTTACTGCTTTTGTCTTTGTATTTTCTTCTTTCACTTTAATCAGCAGAGTCCCTGAAGTTTTTGATGGGTGTCCTCTGGAGGAGTGTTTCCTGTGGAATTCAGAATATGCAGTATTTATTTGACCTCTGCCTCCTGTTGCACACAGTCATGCCTTACATTTCTAGTGTGGCTTGCTTTATGGCTAATAAGTTCAAATATTAAAGTGATTCTTCCCTTTTGCCAGCTGGTCTTGCTTTATGCAAAGATGTTTGTGATGCCCCAAGGATTGTGCTTGTATAGATAGTCCCGCAGGCTTCTTGTTGATGTCATTCTAAGTGTTTTCTAAGCTGTAAACAACTGTCCCGCAGTTTAGAACCAATCTGGCACTTCTTGAGTGTATTATGGGCACACACATACACAGGCATATGCACGTGCACACATACACGTGCACATGTGTAGACAAACATCCATCCACTCCACCCCCAGCAACTCCATTTGCTGAGCATCACTGTCATCTAAAATAGTTTCTGTTTGTACTGGATCTAGGTCAGATTTGTGTCCTGTTCAGTATTTGTCTTTGACTAATATCTCAGCTTGCTTGTTTGTGTGACTGTCAGATATAACGAAATGATATGTATTTCAGTATGTATTTCTTCCTACTATCCGTGTGTATGTGTATTTGTGTATATATATATACATGTATGAATGCACAAGGATACCTCTCCTTACTGCGTATCTGTTCGGCTGTTCAGAGATACCTGGCCTGATCTTTTTGGTTAAAACCACATAGAGTCAGATTTTTTTTTTGATGACTCATCTGTCATGTACTTCCCATATAATATCATTCACAATGACTTGTTGTAGTACCCTATTTGAGGCAAAGAAAATACTGTGATTGACTTCAGTAGAGAATGGTCCAGGCCATTTCTTCCTTGGTTACCTAGATCCCCATGGAAGTCTGTGCCATAGCAGGTTTTCAAATATTTTAAATAGGAAATAATAATGCAAAGGAATTAGTATTTTAATGTATATCCTCTAGGAAATGCGACAGTCTTTTTCAATATACTGACTATTCAATGGAGTAGACTGATGAAAAATAAAACCACTGCATGAGCAGCACAAAGAATAATACTTGCCTCCCTCTGGCTTTGTTTCTCAGCACAAAGTCCACCACTACGGACTCACTGATGCCTTATACGGTTTGTGCTCATGCCGCAGCAAGAAGACATTATCAAGGGGCTCTCCTCTCTATCAAACTGTGTACGTGCACTGATCATGTAGGAAGTGAGTCTATCTGAGATCAGGGCCCCTTTGTCAAAAACCACAAGTTGTTTTAAAAGTTAAGGGACCAAAAGATAGGTGGACGATCTTAGTGCTTAAACAGCATTTCCTTGGGAAATCCATCTTGAACAAGAGCAAGAAAGACCACCACTGCCAACCAAAATGTTTTATCTTGGGTTAAAAATATGTTCTGAAGTAATACCTTTTGCTAGAGATTTTCACACAGCTAAGCTAACTTGTTCATTGAACTCCCCCATACTGTTAACTTCTCTTTCACTGCTTGTCCAACTCATATTTGACAAATTGTGCAGTCTTTTAGGTAATTGACAATCTGTCTATTTTGTGTCCTGCAAGCA
This sequence comes from Hypotaenidia okinawae, assembly GCA_027925045.1. NCBI lineage: Eukaryota > Metazoa > Chordata > Aves > Gruiformes > Rallidae > Hypotaenidia > Hypotaenidia okinawae. The sequence goes on from BSDF01000001.1 coordinate 95,509,159, forward strand.
TCAAAATGATCAACTTCCATCTGGTCTGCTTTTAAGAAACGTTTCCCACTTCAAAGTCCATTGGCAGCATTTTCCCCATACTGTCAACAAATTGCTATCTCATTTTACTTCTGACCCTTCCTGTTGCCTTCCGGTGATGTTACAAAATAAATTTTCCTCAAAAAAACGTCTTCAGAAAGAGCTTTTTCTCCAACTGCCAGCCTAAAAGTACCCCTATGCCTGGTCTTCCACTTGGCTTCCTGACATTAGTTTTGGCAGCTGTGTCTGAAATGGGCTGATATATTCAGTGTGCTGGAGGTGTAGGCTGCATTAACCTGAGGTGCCATACGGCTGGCAGGACATGAAGGAATGCAGCATTGCCATCTTATTCCCAGCTTGGCTGAGTGTTGGTTGTAAGAAAAATCTCAGAAGCATAAAAGCAGTAAAAACTTTGCTTTCTGTCTCACCATATACCTCAGCATAGCATTAATATCAGCATTCATGTGCAGTTGTTAAATGCTAGCACTATCATTAATGCATAGCCACTTTTACTACTTTTTTAACCCTTTCAAATACAGGGAAATTAATTTTTTTTTTTAATGTGTTAGTGCAATGAATTTAAATTATGGGTTGTCAGGAAATGGAAATAAAACCCCTTGATCTTCTCTGTTGTATTTTATATTCTGAGTGTAGCTAAATATATTTAAGAGTCTAGCTAGGAAGAAATACAGACTGGGAACCTGAACCCTTCTGACATTTACATTTATAAACTCAGTGGAAAGTAATGCTGTTGAGGCTTTTTTTCTTTCTTTCTTTCTTTCATTCTTAACAGATAAAAAATCCCACCTCAGAAGCACTGAATCCTGCATGAGTAATATATCTCTGTCTCAGGACAAGGCATGCAGAGGCAGAGAGGGTCTGTTGAATGCTTAACTCCTATCTGCTTCCAGCAGGGTTTGGACACCTCTCTGAGATTTTCTCCCTGTACACATGGCCTGATGCTCCTTCTTTACTGCAAATGCTCTGCTGCCCACCTTTAGTACAGCCTGGTCCACCAAAGACTCTCAGCTTTGCAGTAAGAAGCTTGTACAATTATAGCAGCAATACCTGCTGTCAGAGGACAACTTGCACTCTATGCTTCTGGGGACCACAGGCTGAAAAGAGCTGTCTGCCAAGGAATGCGTAAGTGAAGAGTGTGTCCACTTTCTTCTGGCCACCTCAGCTAAGAACAACTTCTTCAAGGAGGCCCTGGAGGTGAAGGGGAAGACACAACCTTTGAGAAACACTGACAGGAGTGTGTCTGTCCTCATATTGGAAAGGATGTGATGCATTTGGTTGAACTTCAAAACATATTTCCTTTCTTCTTGACCTAAAGCTGGTGGCTTTGCTGATCGATTTAGTTAGCTAGAGCACCTAGGAATAACTCTTGTTTTTGAAATAAAAGAGGAGAAAACCACCTCTTGCAGCTCGAGAATATGAATTACTCCCCACTTGCTGCTGGAGGACACATGACTCATTCTTGCAGCTCTCCTGAGCCCACTGCTGCTGCATAGCTGTCAAGATCCAGAGCACTTTTAACCTTACCTGAAAGCAGAATGGATAGTCAAAAATCTCTGTAATGGTACTATCTGTAAATGAGAGAACTGAGGGTATAAATCAAAGGCTTTTGACTCTTTTGGTGAAGCAGAAAATAGAATTGTCCAGCTTGAAAACAGAGAAAAAGAAGAACAGAGCATTTGGTATAAAGGAGATGGACAATAGATTAGCTTAAGGATTTAGAGAATCACCCCAGGAACTCACACATAAGGCTTTTTAGTACACCTGAGTGTGCTTGGAGGTATATCCAGCTACCAGAGTATCCCCTGCCCCCAGATTTCAATAGAGCAAGGATGAAAATAATAAAGGGTTCAGATTCGAAGACAAAAAGATCGTGCTAAGAGAAGCAAATAACATTCTTTCCCAGTACTAATTTTTCCTTCTGCCTTTCTATCAGTCAAGAAACAGACACCTTGTGCAGCCTTTAACCTCATTAAAACCCAGTATTGTATGGAGAATATCAAACACACACTTCACATTCAAAAAACTGTAAGAACAAAATCTTTCTTTTATATTATATCAACACTGATATTAACTTTTAAAACTCATTGAAAAAAGCTGAGAAGTTTTGCAAAAGCTGCTTTAATACAGTTATTCTGTAATACACTCATTCTTACATACATAGAAGGAACTATGATAGCTTCATACACCATCAGAGTTACAGTAAAGAGGTATTTTTCTTTGGTCCAGCAATAGCATTCTGATGGGCTTGTGGTGGATTATAATTAATACATAATACGTCCTGTATCCACCTACACACAGTCATGACAAGGGCTTTTTTGAACCACTCTAATTCTGAACCTCCCAAAGAAAAAAAGACAGTAAGGTGTGAAGCCTCCTTTGGCTTCTGAGTTCATGCCTTCATACCAGGTATTTTGAATGCTAGAACTCTGCCTGCCAACAGTTGTCTTCATTAACCCTTCAAGATAAGCGAGAATATAAGTTACTAATTGGTTGTATCACGGCCATTCCCTCTATCAGTTCATGCATATAAATGGAAATAGCCTCTGTTCTGAAGTAAAAAAGTAAAAAAACAAAGGTTATGGAATAAAACTCCAGTGTATACATATGTGCATCTGGAAATCACGTTTAGACATCCCTGAAGCTTGGGTGTTGGTTCCTTATAGACATTGTGATAAAGGTATTCAAGAAAAAAATACAAAGGTGTCTGAACAAACTCAGGCAGAATTTATTTCCCTTCAAGATTTATCTTTCTCAAGCTTCACTTATCACTAGTGAAATATTACTTATGACTATTAAATCTGCAGAGTACTTTGAATCTCCGTTGTCAGCATGAGTCATGTTTCATCAGGAAAATAGCTCCATTCTTAATAACTGCTCAATTTGTTCGTTCATTTTTCCTTCCATTTAGAAGTCTAGTAATACTTCTCATGAAGTCCATGTACCGGGGACACAGAAGGTGGAAGGGTTCCAGTATCATGACTTGAAAATTAACTGCAGGGTTCGTGATATCTGTGGTTGCAGCCAGCTTCAGTCACTTGATTCAGGGCTTTCCTTAAAAAGTTGTGCCTGTCACACTTGTGAAGCAACTTAGAGGAAATTACTTAAGTCTACCCTAAATTATCACAAACTTTAAAAAAAAAAAAAAGAAATAAAAATTAAAGCAACGGAAAATGAGGACACAAAATTGCCTGCCTTAAGGAACTTTCATTACATTTGGAAAAAAAAAAAAAAAGGTGCATTACAGACAGGTTAAAGAGAGCAAATTTTTAGCTCTATCTGGTACAAAGCAAAAGAGACTGAAAGTATCAGACAGCCCCTCCTTGGTCTGAACCAATTTTGGATCTGGCCTATAATGACACATTAGGATATGGTAAAGGATTTTCATCAGAACATACAAGACTGTAACAAAACAGGACTATAGTTGAATATGTAAGATTGCTCACAGACATTGGATTTTCCCCTCCTTGAATATCAATGATTATGATAAGAGACTTTGTCTTCTGTTCAAACAATGTTTAAGGTGTTTATTGTAGGATTTTAATTGTTTTTCTGAAATTAGAATAGATCCTCAGGAATCTCAGACTGATAAGCAAGCATATTGGACATTTCTAAAATACATTTGTTAAGAATTAGGTTTGATTATCACTTGGAAGAAAATAATGCTTCCAGCACATAACACCGTTTTTATAGTGCCTAATACCAATGTAGTTCCAGGATGGCTTTTTTTTATTATTATTCAGTCTCTAAGGAACTGAGCTGGAAGGGTTTTTCTGGCTCACTTGTCAATATAATGGTGCTCAACCATACTATAATGCATCTAGGGATTAATTTATTGTTATTAGCAGATCCATCAGGGAAACACAGGTGGCTAGGAAAAAATTTACCTATCAGAAAAAGGAGGAGTATCAAAGCCTTTTCAAGTAACGAAAGAAGAAAATAGATTGTAACTGAAAATGACAACACTCCTAGAGAAGACCTGTCTGCTACAGGTGACGGCTGACAAGCAGGAGCATGATCCAGCCAGTGATGAAGCAAAACCAGAAAGAGATATATCTCTGATGTAAGGGTTGAAATCATATCACTGTAACACAAGAAACCTCTAGGGAGAGTAATTATGTCTATATGGGAGCGACTCAACTTGTGTAACCATACGTAAGCTAAATTTAAGCTAACTAGGGCAGGTATTTCTAGTAATGTAACCATGGCAGCATAAAACTCAGCTCAGACTAAAAAAAGCCCCACCTGCTCAAGGAGTTGCATAAATACTTACCATATGGCCCCGCAGAGCCAACTAATAATAATAATGCCTCTAATAATATCCAAGTTAAATATGCCTCACATCATAACTGCAATATTGATGCTTCTTCAGACTAAAGCTCCCTTAAAAAGATCCAAAGCCCTTTGGTGTCCCTAGCAGACTTTCCATTGATTTCGGTGAACTTTGGCTCAGGCCTTTTAACGTTAAAGATGAACATAACATATTAAATTATAGAACAGAGTACTTGGTGTTAATAAGAGCAAATTATTTCTTCGGGGTAATAAAGCTGGTCCAGTTGTAGTGAGACAACTGAGAAAACAGACTCAGGGAAAACTAATTAAAGCATCTTGAGTACTAGGACTAAGTTTCACCCTTCCTGACATAAGAAATTATTTTCAGAACTTTTATAAAACATTTATTGTCATATGAAGTAGGTAATAAAATTGATATACTGTAGCCTTCTCTCTAACCAAGATCAAAGTACCTACCTTCTATGAAAGAGAACAAATTACTCAGGATGTGCTTCTTGAAAACAGAAAAGAATTGTTTGCTACTGAAATGTGAAAGTCTGTTAAGTGCTGGGCTGTGATTGCTTTCCAATTAACTTTTTAAAAGTTCTAAGAAAAAAAAAAACACAACCAAAACCAAAAAGAAAAGGTGATTTCCCAACTTGCAAGACAGTTATTAGATTTCTACTTAAACAAAGGTCACCAGAAGACAGCGCTTTGTTTCATCATGTAGACAATTCTGTATTAAGGACAAAAGGATTTCTAGGAGAAATCGAAGGGTAAAGCTAGAGAAGGTGAGTTGTTCTTTAATTAGTAAAAGCCATGCTGGCTTTACTGAGGGCCAGTTCTCAGCAGCAATGGGCATGGGCTTTAGCAATAAGTCTGTGTGGGTACCAAAAAGGAGTTCAATTGGGTTGAGTGGGGCTGCTCAGATGCAAGATTGAGAGGGAAGAGTTTGTCCCAGAGAAGCTTTTGAGCTTGAACTGGAGCGCTGTGCAGCAAGCCAAATGCTAGGTGTTTGTTGAAAGGGAAAAGTAACTTGTTAATGTGAGCATCAAAAACAGAAAATGAGGCCCTCCCTTAAGTGACTACTGTGGGTACTTCAAGCCTTGATATAGACAGGTTAGATCTAAATAATCATTTATGTTGATATTTAACTGCAGATACATGAGAAGCCCTGTTGACATCGCCAAGCCAATTTCAAAGTGAAGAACAGATTTAAGTGCTTTGCTGGATAAGGGCCAGAGGCAGCTGAAGCTAGCACTAAGACAACTTTGGAGATTTCTTTTTATCTCTGAATCCTCAGAGCACACAGACCTCTTTCTGGATAATCTTGGGAAGGATTATCAAGGTAAAGCAGATCTAAAACTGTCTGGAACAGAACTGGAGACATTAGTTGAACCCCCTTCCATAGACATCAGGGAAATTTCTTTTAGCCCTTAAACAGAAATTTTGTAGTGGGTTTTCAAACAGCATTAGCGGTTGTTTGCTGATTTAGACCCTATTTGTTGACTGAGACTCGTAAAACAAAACATCCAGGTCAATTTTTATTTCCCTTATTGGAATTGCTTTATAATCTTTCTGATCTTATTTTTCAGGTCAGAAAAAGGACTGTGTCCAAAAGCATTTGCTTAAAAACTGGATTGTAATGTCAGCCAGGTATACCAGATACACATTTTTGGATGCCATCCCACAGTGTTTTCAGGAGGTATTTGAAATCAATTATCACACTGGAAAGGACTGTAAAGTATGTCAGGAGGTGGGCCCCAATTCTACAGACTTGGTTTCAGTGCTTTCTAATCCCTGGAAGAGAAATTTTCTCCTCAGTTTTATAGAACTTTCTATCAGGCTGATACTATTTTCTTATAGTTGTTTTAGACAATGAGGGAAATCCCACTACAAAAGTCCTACTGAATTCACAAGAGTCAAGATTTTTTCCCAGTAAGGTCATTTTCTAACCCCTGGGTCAAACCAATAGAAAAGGGAGAATTCCCAAACTCTAAAGTGTTCTGAATTGTTATGGAAAAACAGTTGAGAACCAAGGGTCCTGTTGTGGCTTAACCACAGCCAGCAACTAAATACCACACAGTCGGATGGGGGGAGAGAATCAGAAGGGTAAAACTGAGAAAGCTCATGGGTTGGAATAATATTATTATTATTATTATTATTATTATTATTATTACTACTACTACTACTACTACTATTACTATTACTACAACTATTACTATTATTAGAAAGGAATGTAACAAAAAGAGAGAGAAGTAGAACCCAAGAAAGACAAGTCTTGCAAATGAAAAACAACAGCTCACCACCAAACAACTAATGCCCAGCCAGTTCCCAAGCAGAGTCCCCACCTGGCCAACTTACTTTCCCCCCACCTTTATATGCTGAGCATAGCACCATATGATATGGAATATCCCTTTGATTAGTTGAGCAGTGTGCACCCCCAGCCTACCCACCGGTAGAGCAGCATGAGGAGCAGCAAAGGCCTTGGCTCTGTGTAAGCTCTGCTGAGCAATAACTAAAACATCCCTGTGTTATCAGCACTGTTTCCAAAACACAGACCTATATTGGCTACTATGAAGAAGATTAACTCTAGCCCAGCCAAAACCAGCATGATCCCAGTTAGCTGTACAGATCTGGAATGATGTGTATTTCCAGTCTACGAATTTTTACAACTTGAGAATATAATGTATTGCTAGGACATCTTTCTTAACCGTTCCTATTTACTTGGAAGTGTATCAGGTCTTGGTTGGTTGGAAGTAAGAATTATATGACTTTTGGCCTTTTTTTCTTTCATTTCTTAAAAAAATAGGCTTCTACATGTTCCTACTGAAAATGAAGCATTCAATACAGACTTCACAAATAAATTTTTGTTCATGACTTAAAGACAAGCATGGATTTATGGAAGATTTTTGCTGCCCCATAATGCAGAGCCCTCTCTTTACTCCTACAGTTTATGGAGAGTTCATGGTCTGTATCTAAGCCAGACTTACTGTGTACAGTGGAGATAACTAGACATTCACAGCACAAAATTCATTTGACAAGATGTTAACTTCAAGATGAGGCAAACTGTACTGTAAAGGTGACTGTTTCTCCCCATTGAGAACAAAAAGGGCACGGAAGTTGGGGGTTTTTGTCAGTTGAATCCCAACAGGTGTTGAAAATGGCCATATAGAAGTACTACCTACCCAGTTTGCCCAGAGATTAAATTACAATAAATCTGCAAGCCAGATTCATATTAGTGTGTTTTACATTAAAAGACAAGAAAGGGACCTCTCTTGCTTTAAAGAGAGGTCCCTCTGGTACACAAAAACTTTGAGTCTTGTCAAAGATCTTAGTTGTTCCTTCACAATTTAACATCTGAAGTTTGGCCTTAATTTATTCCTAACAAACATGGCACCTGACAGTATTTCTTATTCTCTTGCAATTTGCAAACGTTTCTGACAAACATTCTTTCCTCCCTCTGAAATATGTAAGCATTTTGCTAGATAGGCACTTATTTTAATTAGTATTTTAAATGAATTATTTTTAATTAAATTTGTTACTTGGTTAGTATCTTCAGTGAGTTTCCTTTGAAACTATTCATTCGGAATATTTTGGTCCTCTGGAGCAGGTTCTTTCCCATGCTCTGTTGGCTCCTAGCTCAGGACTATGGGCAACAACAGTACACGTACATCTTCTCGACACCTTGGGAGGTAGGCTTACACAATTGTCTTTCATCACTCAGATGAGTCGTCCAGCTGGGGTTTCTAAATCAATTCAGTCTCCACGGTTTTCCTTCCTCACAGAGCTTCTGGGCCACTTCGGTGTTTATGCTCTTTTAAAAAAAAGTTAAAATAGAAGTTTTTAAAAGATTAGGATTTTTGTTGTAAAGTGAGTGCTGTGGTTAATGCAGAGTTTGATATGTTGCAACAATTTTTGTGAGGTGTTATGACCCACAATGAGGCATCACCTTTAGAAACATAAAATATCTTCTTAATTTTCAAAAGTTCAGGGCACTCTGGACTCCAGCAGCTTTGATGGGAACGTTAGGTCAGCTCTGGCCTCCACTGTAGTCAGTGGGATTTTTATCAGAGGGTGAGTTTTGGCCTATACATTTAAGCAGTGCAATCAAATCATGTTCTTTTTGAGCCTAGATAAGGATTTCAGTTCCTCAGTTTAATGCACTCCAGTCTAAAACATTTGTTCTTTGCAACTGTGAAAAAATGAAATGTTCAGGAGAAAGTTGTACTTTATGCTGAAGTTGAACTTGAAGTGATCTCCTGAGATATCTTTTATTTGTCTGTTAAGCAGAATGCACATTTATGGTGCTGTATAAATAATAATAATAATGCTATCACCTCTCTGTATTCTGTTTACTGTAATCTGTTTATTCTGCAAAATTCAGGAATGAAAGTAAAAATAGCTTCTATATGTATTTTCAGTGAAGATCCATAGCTATTTTTATGTCATGGAAACTTGTCTCTTCTCCAGTTATAAGGCACTTTGTATTTAAAGCTATCAAAGGAAAACAAAACCAAAAAAAAGAGCAAGTGTCAAAAAAAAAAGTTCTGACATCATTAAGTAACTCAACACCATAAAAGTAGAGACTGTATCATCCAATAATGGTTTTAAGTACTCCCCAATCAAATCAGTGAAGAGTTCTACCTAAATATCAGTGGTGGTTTGATGGCCCAAGGAATTTAAAAAATGAAGTGGAACCATACAACTCTAAGACTTAGTCATAAGGCAGGGAATCTTTTACCTATAAATCTCAGTTTGAAACCATCTCACTTTCAGTAAGTAGTAACACTAGTTAGGGATTGATGGCCTGTAGGGATCAACATTAAAAGGCAATAGCTACCACATTGTGGTATCCAAGATATTAAAGCTATTTCCCGTACCTAAAAGAGGAAATCAAGAAAGTATTCAGATATTAATGTTGGCCAGCATTTGTGAAATGAATAGGCTTGACCTCAGTCCCCCTCTTTTCTAGCAAAAAGGAGACACTGCAGAAAGAATCTCCTTATTTGTGACCTTGAAATCACCAGCCCTGGGGATGATTAACTTCATACAGAGGGAGAAGGAAGATAAGTAAAGGGAAGAAACACAGAGGAATTTTGCAAAATCTGCTCTTCATGACTACAACCTTTCCATGGATAAACAGTTTTTCACACTCTTAAGCTGCCAATCCTGCTCTTTTATCACCTACAAATATACTCATGGCATATAAAAAAAAAAGTCCTGAAATAATTAAGGGACAAAATATGAACAGACAGTCTGGACATTAATCATGGTGTTTTATACTAATCTAGTATGAAAGTCACCACCTTTAGAAAGTTACATTTATCATACTTCTCTGTTTAAGCAGTTCACAAATGATTTGCAATAGATTCCTCATTCCAAAGCTAGGGAATTACTACAAATGAAAAAATCAGCATTGGAACAGCACAGTTTTAAAAGCAGTAACTGTGTACTGCTGCCTGAGATCTTGGTGTGTTTTACTGCTCACAGAGACTGGTGGCCAGCCTGTCACTGAGCAGTGCATGCAAAGGCAGGGAACGGAAGTTTACTCTGGGAGGAGATGGGGACCATGCATACATTTTAGAACCTGGCCAGACTGGTAATTGATTTCTTCCAAAATAAAATACCAAAAACAGTGTTACACTGCCTTACCACCACATTTGAGTAAGGCTGCTATAGACTGAATGTGAAGAGGGTTAGTTGAAGGCATAGCATTCCCAGCTGCAAGGAAAGAGTTACCCAATGCAGCGAGAATCCTAACCTCTCTGGGAAAATTAATGCGTGGTGCCCATCTTTGAAAAGCCAAGGCCCTGAGGCACCTCTCAGGCTACTTCAGCTGTGTGCAGAGGACCTTGGGGCGTGTAATGGCCTGAATGTGCATTGTGCAGGATGGTGATGGTGGGATGAGACGTTGGTCAATACTGGGCTACAGCTTGGCAGCCCCTCTGGGTAGCCCAGACACATTATGGCCCCTTCCAGCTCCAAAAGCTTCATTATCTGTCAAAAATGCTGCCCCAGGCACTGCTCAAATGTTAAAATAGAGTTGGTATGGCATGGAGTCTGCCTGGGCGTCAGAGAACTGTATGCACAGTGCCTTATCTCTCCCCAGCCAATTGCAAAGCCCTCACACTGAACTGGTGCCTAATGAAGGACCTTAAAAATAAATTGCACTTCTCTGGGGCTGAAGTAGGTGCTGTTCTACTCCTGCCCTTGCACTTCCCATCCAGCTGCTGCTGGAACAGGCTGGGTGCCCTGTCCCTTTTTTTTGCCAGCTCCTCCAGGGTCAGTCACATAAGGTGCTGGCCCTTCTTACGCGTGACACATTTTGGGGATGTGATGTGTTGTCTGCATGAAGGCTTGCATCTTGCAGGCCTGCTTGTGTAATGTAGCTGCTCACTAGCCATGTCTTTGTTTCCTTCCTTATTTTACCTCCATAAGCTAAACATAGCAAGACCACATCCTACCTTGTGACCAGGGCTGGTTTCTGTGTATTCCATCCAAATCCAGTACCTGCCTCACTTCTGACATCTTTCACTACAGTGCCCTCCAAAGCCTTTTTTGTCCCATTTAAGACCTGTCAGTTCTCTGCTTCTGTCTAGCCCTTCCTGGCCCTGGGTTGAAATAGCTTATTAAAAATTCCTTACAGACGTACATTAGTATAAATTAAGAGATAGAGGACATTATCCTGCATAAAGTGTGAATTTTTATTCAAATAATTCTATTAACATAATTATCTTTTTGAGAAATTAAATGTACATTATTATACTTGATGTGCTACAAATTATAAAAGCAAAATTTCACTTGTAAGGTTGCACAGTTCTCAAGCAATTAGCCATATTGCACCCAGCAAACCAAAATTAAACACATAAATTAAAACAGCAGGGGGGATAATAATGTTAGAAAGGGGGCGTAGACTTTATGCAGTTTGCTGCTTCTGAAGCTCCAACTAAAGATAGTTCTGACAGGAACAGGTCAGACAAGTGGGGTTAACAGGTTTCCCCACATTTTTCTAACTTGTGATGTAAAAAAACTTACTTGACAGAACAATTATGTGAACTACTTTTACCAGGGATAACAACATAATCTTAACAAGTAATTTACTTGTGTACTCTGTATATAATCTTGCAATATACCCCTGATTTTTACAATACATAGCTGTTATTGGCATTTTAATCAATAGGCACATTGGGTCTGAATTCAGCATTCATACTTTTTTTATGATTATTGAATGCCTGTGGCTGCATCTATATGCAGCTGCCTACACAAAAACATATAGTGCTTTATAGACACACATTTTATCCAGCAGGCATTAATTATTGCAACTACACATTTATCAACACACTGAAATATTTCCAGGATGACTAAAACATTGGGATAACAGCAGTAAATTCAATAGGATGGACAAACAGGTAAGTACGGCCAAATGGAGTCCAAAGGTGTCTTGCACTCACCGAGTTTGCTGAAATTCTTCCAGACAAGCTTCAACATAGGAAATGCCCCTTGTTTGAAAAACACGCATTTGCCTTGCCATGCAAAGCTGAATTGGGACTGAGGAAATGCTGGAAACCAGGAGGGACATAGTAAGAGTGGTACCAGATCCCTCAGCTGCGGAACCTAGCCCATCCTTTGTTGTGTAAGCGCACACCATGATGACGTTGGGGAGCACTAATTCTTTGTTATCCAGCAGATCGCAGCCAGCAGGGACCAAGAGCACTTACAGCATGTTCTTCTTTCTGTGTCACAGGAAAATTTTCTTTCAGACCAGGCCTATGAGTAGATGATCATCTGCATTCTATACAGTTCCTCCCTGAAAACTGGTAACATTTCCCTCTTTTTCCTGCCACTTTCATAGTGCTTCTAAGAGGGAGCAGATGACATGCTTACCATGAAATGTTCTGGGATTTGGGTAGTCTTCTAGTATAATTCAGATTATTTGCTTTGGCCTGCAATGTACTGAGTTGTTTGGATGCTGACTGCTTCAGGGAGCATTTGTCTTCTCATGGTGCTGCAGTACCATGGTGATATAGAAGGAATTTGCCAATTAGGGGAGATTTCATATGAGAGGTCTTTGATTTGCTTTTTCCTTACTCCTCTGTCTTTTAGCATGCCAGAGTTTTTGTTTGTTCAGTTCCTTATGTCACACACTTTCCTTATTCTCTTTTTATTGGAGTTCCTGTTCTACTGTCCAGTAATGATAAGATTTATAGGAAATTTTTACACACTAACGCATTTCTTTGTAGGTATTTGTTTAGTCCATACTGACTGCGTGGAGTTTTGTATGTAATTGTAGAGGAAAAGAGCAGCTTATGATAAAACACAAGAAATATATTTAAAATAACCTTTTTGCTACAGTTGTTGAGAGAAAGAGGCAAAATTAGTGCTTTCCAGTGTCTATTATGACATAACTCAGCATAGGAAGAAAGAAAAAGGAAAAGTAGCTCAGAATATCTCTCTAAATTCATATGAATGAGATTAAATCCAGGATTACACAAAGTAATTGAATCAGCTTGATCCAATAACACTTGCATTGCTCCAGTTTTCCAGCATAAGAAGGTATGCTTTTCCAGAAAAAAACCCCAAATCATTCCTTCAGTCTTGCAGGTGGAAATTTTTCCAGTGCTGGTGAAACTGGATATCTTATAGAAACAATGGTGCCCAAATGAGAAGTTTCAAAGTTTATTGGGTTGGTTTCTTGAAGCACCTGTGGGCTCCTGTTGTCCTGCATAGCATCAGCAACTCCCGGCCAGAAGTCTACACTGGTGAAATTGGCTATGTCCACACTTCCCAGGCTGCAGGGACATGAAGACATGTCTGCAACACAATACTTTTTCTTCAAGTTTCACCAGAATACCCATGTGACCTTTCAGAAGATGATGTCTGGTCTTTGAGGAAGAGTATTGAGGTGCCCCAAGTGTCTGATGTCCATCCTGCAGCACTGTGGGAAGTGCAAGTGAGGCAGAGGTGTTGGTCATGCACCTGCGCCCAGCCTGGCCATTTGGCTAGCAAGTGAAGCAACTACACTGACTGAGCTTTCAGTTTACTCAAATATGATTTACTCCTCCCTCAGGAGTGTGCCAACAGGAAGGAGTGTGAGTAGATGGTAAATTTGGCCCGAAAACAGACTTTTGTAAAGCCCCAAAGAACCTGTTGAGGAGTCTCATCATTGTAGGTCCAGCAAGGACCTCTTTATTCCTGAAGTGTTTTATAAAGAGAAGAACAACAGGGGTGTATTGGGTTGTGACTACCCCAATCTGTCCATATGCCTAGTGCATCAGCTTCCACAAGAATTAATTTAGCCTTTTTCCCTCCTAATGATGTAGCTTTTTCCATCACTTTTGGGGCTGCTGCAATTGGTGATCTGGTTCTTCACCCCTCCATCTGCCAAGTGCTAGTACTGGTGACGTATCCACTCACAACATCTATCTCAATCCCTCTCTCAAACAGTGGCACCTATTTTACCTTCTCCCTTCAGCAACAGTCATACCTGCCTGGACTATATCTCCCATCAGCCTCCTCCATGCCTGCAGCATGAAATAGGAGTTTTAAAAAAATTTTAAAAAATAGAATAAAGAAGGGGACAAATTTTCACAACAGAGACAGAAAAAGGCTTGAGTGTTGAGTTGGAAGTTGTCCAGCTTGAAATAAAAGGAAGAGCCAGGAGAGGCATCAGGGAAAGGAAGAAGACAAAATAGTTGTCAGGTTACCAACTGAGGTTGCACCAGGGAGAGTAGGACCTTTTTCAATATTGGTTACAAGAAGGGGGTTTGCAGCTGTCTTGAAAAGAAACAACAGCACTTATGAGAAATCAGAGTTGGTGTAATTTCTCTATAAAGTGTCACATACATCCCGACAAAATAATCAGAAATGGTCAGGTAAATCAATCTTAAAACCTTTATCTTTCTGCAGCATTATATGCAGATGAAACTTGCAGAATTTTACACGTTTGCAAAGAAATCAGTGTAATGCCATGGTTTGATTGAAAAATATTGGTCTGGACGTTCAAGGTCTCTTACTCCTCTCACTCTTTGGAGAGGAGTTCTTTAAAATCAGTCTGAAAACTACATATAAACTATGTTTTTGATTATTAAAGCATTAATGGAACTCGGTACCATAAGTTCAATACACTAGGTTTTCTGTGTTCCTCTAACATTTTTTATTTATCCAGTACAACAAAGCAAATCAGATAATGAAGGGTGGTTTTGTTTGGAAAGCATGCAAGGGAGCTTGCCAAAACTGTGGGTCCAAGTAATGTAACTAGTATTTAGGAGCTATTATAAGAACAAAATAATTTATACTACATATAGATGTCTCACAACACCTTGTTAGGTATAAATCCTATATCACACATAAAAATGATTTTCTGGAATTTTTGGAATTTTTGTCAGATGAAGATTTTCCTGACTTCTGTTCTATTGCTTTAGCCACTAGACTAAAGATGATCATAGTCTACTGAGATCTAAATGGAATTTATCTTTTTTTTAAAAAAAGATTATTTTAAATAAATAAGTGGAGTGTATTAGTGATATGTTAATGCAATTGTCACCCAAGGCATCTAGAACTAGAGCAGGATTAAAGAGATACTTTCAGAGTAAAGATAGAGGTGAAATTAAAATGAAAAATATTAAAACCAAAAGCCTTAGATAATCATATTGTTTTTAAAATGTCAGGGGAGCTGAGGGGAAAGGGGGAGTCTTCAAAAAGCTCGTCTCTAGCATGTGATAAAAAAAACATTTAGGACATTCACCAGGTAGGGGACTTGGGAAATGTCTACAGATACCTGCAAGGTCCCTTTTGATTATGAGCTAGAGATAAGTAGTAGGAGGAGTGTACTAGACTCTGAGATTAGTATTTTGCTTGGAGTGGCTGAAGAGTTTTCAGCCATTCTATAGAGGTGAAATAGCCTGTGCTTATGGATCAGATGGACAATATGGGCAAGCAGAAATAGCAGATCACAGCAGATAAAAGCAATGATTGTATTGCTTCACTTCCCATGTCCTTGGAGGGCTGTGCTCCCCTCACCCTATACAGTTTTGTGGGATTAGGCTCTTGGAGGTTGAGCTGCCTGTGCCAGCAGTCAGGCAAGTATGGCCTATGGAGATGGGAAAATGTGGAACTGCACTTTTTAATCACAAGTAGGGACCTCTTCTCTTAGCCTTACAGTCACCCTCATAGCTACTGGAAAACCCTTTCCTTCTTTCAGACTTATTTTATCTACCCAGTTCATACAAAGAATATCTCACATCTCCAGATGCTGGATTATTGTCCTTAGCTTGATTGACCCTATAGGGGGGAACCAGATGGACTAGGCCTGACTCACAAAAACATCTTGTTGTGTCATGGTGAATTAGGTCCGTGTTTACCTGTGAGGAACTGGGCCTTTTCATTTTTAGAACCTGAGAATGTGACTGAACTATAAAAGTTAAGCAAGTAGGGGCTGAAGGTCCTGGAGAGGAAGTACAAATATAGGGAACAAACAGGAAGAAGCTTGTCTAAACAAAATGCCTGCACCATGCACTCTCCCTTGAGTGCTAATTTTAGGGAGGAAAAGTATGAAATCCTGTGTTCTTGCATCTGTAATTTTGGCACAAATTGTGTCTTTATGGGAATGAGATATAACATCTTTGACATACCCATCTTTCTTTGCCAGTGCTTGGCATCAGTTTAGATTTGTCCAGAGTGAAGTGATTAAAAGCAGCAAGTTGACTAATCATCTGTATGACACTCAACCTTCTCAAGGTAATTCACTACTAAAGCTACATTTGAAGATATATTAATTAATTTTCAACAGAATCCAGTGCTGAGAAGATGGCAGAACTGTAAGTGTGGCCAGAAGGTCTAGAAGAGAGTAAAGCACTTCCTGCAACTTGATAGAGTTATTTGAAGTTATCTTGGGAGTTTTGTCAATATATAGATTCGAGGGACTTTTAAAAATTATTGTCTCTAAAACAATGTAAATCAGTATTATATGAATGATGGGACTCCTTTATTAGCTAATTATTGTTCCTATAATTAACTGTGAGCAACTAATCACACTGATACATCTTTTGAATAATTGACTGATTGAGGTAATGACTAGCTTTCAAACGTATTTGTCACTAATTTGTAATTCACATAGGTGAAAATGTGCAATAAAGTCAATAGCTGCTTGGAATCTGAAGTAAGAGAACAATCCTCTATTCATGTCCATGTCACACTGCTGTGATGAAGCAGCTTCTTAAGTGCTCCTTGAGGGAGTTTGCACGTTTGCCATTTTGTGATTATATACTCAGCTGTCTTCCCCCAGAGGAGATCGGCAGAAGGAGAGCGAGGAAGGTGGAGTCAGCATGCTATAAGGGGAAGTTACTCCTCTGTTTATTTGAAATATTATTCATATGGTCTCTGATTTGCAGACTGGTGAAACATGCCAAGTTAACATCCTGGAATATTGGAAATTGTGTTTATCCAAAGACTACAGGAAAAGTAGAAGCTATCTGCTTTAATCTATAGCTGGCTGTAACCTTGAATGTTTTTCCAGCAAAATGGTTACTTTGCTAGAAAACAATTTTCCAAGGCAACAAAAAGCCCTTCACAATTTTCATCAAATACAGCAAATAATTTTAGCCAGAATAATAGAGGAAAAAGTAAAATGCAGAAAAATTGAAATACTCTGTATCAGTATTTCTGAACTACCACAGTTTGCTTTTCTCTTTGACTAAAATGTTACAAAAGGATGGAAAAAGGTCAAATAACTGGAATAGAAGTCTTACAAGCATGGTTTTGGTCAAGGAAGCTAACTGAAAAATGCAACTACTTCAGCAGGTGACACAAATTTCAGATGCCTCTGCAAAATCCTCTCTGTCTCCACTGGTTGTTCAGAAGGCCTATTTAGACAGAACAACAGGCATCTCTGCATTGCCTGAATTGCAATAGTGTCACCTTTCAAAACATGTCACTCTGCTTGAATTAAACACTAGGATGATATGAAAAAAAAAATAGATTTTGTCCCACTAAAATTATAAAATTATTTGTTCAACGCATATTTGTTTAATTTGATTTTTTTTTAAAAAAAGTACTTATAGCATACTTCTAATATCCAGTTGTAATTTTAGCATTCAAGACATAGTTTTGTATCTCCTCACATTTAGGTTGAGACCACTGAATGTTTTACCAAAAACAAAACAGATGATGGCTCCAACATTTTCATTACTGTTGACCTGGCATAGATATCTTCATGCCATTAAATCTTGCGGATAAATGAAAATTTGCTTCTTCAAATCATGCAACGTGGAGCTTCTCCTACAGGTCTGAATTGTGACAGACAAGGGCCAACCACTACCTGGTAGGGAAAGGATCTTGTCACACATTTGGGATTTTGATTTGCAACCACAATATTAGAGACTAGTCTCCTTTGCAGACAGAGAAAGGAAAAAGTGTGATGAGTATGGGGTTATTGTTAATCTAGAGAGAGGCAAGCATTAGCCAGAAATAACTTAAGAGGTGGTTTCCTCATTTTGGAATGTTGCTCCAAAGGCAAATCCAAATTCACAACAGAGACAGCAGTTGTAGAGATGCCCTCCAAAGCTGGATGATGAAGAAAGATGAAGAAGATATATCAAGATCCAGTTAACTCTCACCACTATGCTGACTTGAATGGCGTGCTTGTGAGTAATAACAGCAACTAAGGTTTGGCCTTGAAACAATTTCCATATTTGCACGGAGTGCTCTGCTCTGGGACTGCAGATACATGGCTTGGCCAGATGTCAGGTTTGACTGTGTTAGTGCGGATTTCCCCCTTCCCTTTCTGCAGCCACCAGAATGGTTCCTGTGCGCAGCCTCCACGTCACTCTCAGCCAACACGACTCCTGCTGCCGCTGAAGGCAAGAAACAACTGCTCAAGATAACAGATAGCCCTGACCACCACCAGCTAGTAGGTCCTGATGCCCAGAAACAGACACCTCTATCTATTCAGTCACTCAGACAGGACTTTTTCAGCCCATATTTAGTCTAGAGTTTGTATGCTGTTTCCCATTCCTTAATGGCAAGTGGTGTTTAACCCTCACCGGTCTTCTGCATTTTGTCCACCTTAGTGACACTGGAATAGTGTAACCTCTCTCAAGACTCCAGTTTGAACAGCCCTACAGGATGTCAAATCAGTTTTCAAAATCTAAAATCCAAATTATAAGGTTCAGAGAAAAATAATAAAGCCCCATCTGTTTAACCAGGAACCAATCAGTGTCTTATCTGAGCACCTCACAAATAAAGCATGTCATACAGAACATTTATTGCCATTTATCTCAAGGATGTTGCTTGCATATCAGTCTTTATCTCAGGATTTTTCAAAATGCTTAAAAGCATTTGAGTCAAGGCACAAAGAACAAGGTGAGCAGTAATTGCAGTTATTCAGACCTCATGACACTTTCCACAACTGTCAAATAGCAAAGTTAGCTAATGAGATAGCCCATACCCGCAAAAAGATTCATATAGAAAAAGGACTCTATCTCCTCTTCATACACTAACCTTTCAGTTAATTGCTGAAGGGCTCCAGCTGACCGCCACAGAAAGGCAGTTCTGTGTGATTGCATACCTTACAGTGAAAAGGCCCAACCTGCTATTAAGACAATATATAAGCATGCAAGAAGGGTTAAGCATCTGTCTGCCTGTCTAATCGTTCACAGTAGGACTCAAGAACACCAGACCATGCTGAGCCCTGTTACTCACCTTGCATCCAGAGGAGACTAACTCCACCTTTCCGTCCATATCTCCATGTTGAACAGGAAGGTAACCACACTTACTTGACTCACTTGGATGTGGTTGCAGATTTTTGAAAAAAATCACTTTCAGCAACTTGTCAGAAGACATTTGTGAGTTTTAATTGATCAGAAGCATTTTTATTTTTCAGCTAACAGGAGAATGATGATGCAAAAGCAGCGGGTGGCAAAAAATGTTTCAAGTTTGGATTAAAAGTACGTGGGATGTAGACCACTAGGATGAGCCCTCCTGCGGGAGGTGTTGCAGAAACATTTCCACTTTCAGGGAACATGCTGTACCAGTGCAGAAAATTTGATTCCTTACTCAAATGCTGACCCTTTTTTTGTCTCTCTCTGACTAAGTTGCACCCCAAGGGGCCAGAAGTCTTAACTGTTTTTTCAAGCAATTACACATAATTACATAGTGATGCAAAGTGCCATAAAATGAGTGAAGAGAAGACATTTGCAAAGAAGTGCTTTTATAATCCTTGTCATGGTGTACATGGAACATTTTACCCACACTCAATCTTCACATTTCCTAAATTTACATTATACATCATAGCCATATGATAGACAATATAATCTGTTGAAGTATGCATTAATTATCTTGGCCATGCTTCTAAACAGAGGTCATATAGTTAATTATTAGGCAGTTGAAGGAGGCAGAGAAGTCCTTTCTTATTGTGTTCTGCTCCATAATCTTCGCAGTGCAATATCTCGCGGGGAAGATGCAGGGACTAGTCTTAAAGGAAATAGATAGGCATATCATTATTCTCCAAAAGTTACCATCTGGGTAGGTCTTACATATGTGACTCAAAGAAGTCTACATTAAACAAGGCCTAAATCTCCAGAGAATCTGAAGCTGTCCTATATATTCAAACAAGGTGAGCTTCTATGATAGTGATGATACTTTTCTATGGCAACATTGTTAGGCTCTGCAAAGCAAGGACAAAGGAGTAGAAGTATCATCATGTGAAAGGGCCGCATGACTTATCCTGTAGGCTTGGCTACTCATACAAATAGGAAGGGTGAGAAAGGAGACTAATTTATATAGCCTGACCTACCTCATATTAGCTGCACAGCCACATTTTCTTATTCATAGCAAATGCAAGGTAATCTTCCCCTGATTATAAATTTATAAATCCACACTCCATCATAACTGATGGAGTCATGTTTGTAATGATTCCCCAGATGTCTGTTCCTCGGAGGAATCCTCTCACCCTACATGGTAAACTGCCAGGGACTGTGACTCTTTCTGGTGATTCTTCTGCATCCTGTTTTTGAAAAAAAAAAAAGCACCCCACTTATAGGCTAAAAATGCTAAAAATGTAAGCCTCATTCAGAAAATATAAGAAACAAAAAAGGGCGAATCAACAACTGATTCACAATTTATGACTTGTTAAGCATTTTGCTTCATAGCCACAATCTGTTTACATGAATTACTTTAGTATAAGAGTCAGAAAGTTAATTGCTCAGTTGCAGGAACCTTAGAAAAAGCTTGTTCAGAAACTATAATTCACTAAAGCCTACCAGAAGTCTGGAAGTAAATAATTTTACACAGCAGTAATTCTACTGCCCTCTGATGATTTGCAAGCAACAGAAGGGGTTCGAACCAAAAGGGAGATTGTCTTACAAAGGCGAGATACTTATTGTAATTTATTCCAGTCAAAGCTCCCAAGTAGTATCATTTCTGTGCTCTTTCACATCTCTGTGAGTCCATTTCAAGAACATCCTATAAGCTTGGGTCAAGGTTTTCCAAAAGCAGTCCTTGTGCTGATATGTTCCCCACCCATATTCAGCAGTGATATACCTTAAATGCCACAGCTGAACCTCTAACACTCTTCCATACATTCTTCTATATTTAGTTGGAGTCCAAAAGCCTTTAAGATAACATCCAGAAGTGATTACATCATGTCCTTCCTTATGCTTCTCATAAACTGAAATGTCATCTCTATAAACTTTAGGCCCTTTGGGCTGCATCTCACTCACTTTCCTCCAGACCTAATGTCTGCAGAAGCTGTAACCCTCAACAGCCCTTTGCACTTCATCAGCTGCTGCTGCCAAGCTGGAGAAGGTCTTCAGGAAAGTCGTGGGCTGCACCCCATGAGGGGTATATTTACATGTTAGGTAGCGTGGAGATAGAGCCCAAGCCCAAACAAACAGTCTCGATGCTCTGCTTCCTTCCCTCTCACTTTCATGGTTAAGTACTTTTTTCTTCTCTGCCCAAAAGCCCTTCGTGGGGATTTGTGGGATTGCTGACTGTGCAGGGTAGCTTTCCAGCTTTCACAGAAGCCCCCTCGAAACACACACACTTCTCACGAACTCAGGGCCCAGGGACTTCCCTGTGCACTACAAAGGCTGGTGGAGGGGCCTTGGATTAAGTGACAAAGATGTCACTCATATCCTTTTTGCCTTTGTAGCATGTATGGGCTTTGAATGCATCTAGACAACTGATTTATCACCTTGAGCTGGTGCACTTTTGTCCCTTTACAAATCCCAGTCACTTCTGCCCTGGGATCAATGTGAAATGCAACAACTGTATTGCAGGCCTTAAAAATAACAGTCTGGGCTTGTTCATGAATGCCTGTTGTGGACATTGAACTCAGAAAATAGCTAAACCTCACTTGTATTTGCCCTTTCTCCCTGGCTCCTTTGCTTTGACAGACACATTCCCAATATCCTATTATCTTACATGTTTCTACTACAGTAAGTAGGCATAACTGATTTAGCTTTTCTCTAGCATTCATTGCTTTCTATACTTCCATCCTGCCCCTTCTTATTCATCTTTTCTTCTGAACTGAACAAAGGAGTTTGTTAGAAAAGGAGAACAAGATTACCACTGAAAACTAGCGTGAACTGTTCTTCCCTTTGCTGAACAGCCTCTGCCTAAAGCCTTGCTGCAGCTTTCCATCTCCCATTTAAAGCAACAGCAGCTTCCTAACCAGAGCTTTTTCTTCCCCAACATGGGTTCGGAGCACAGAGCCAGGTGACTTACCAGCACCTTCATCTTCACAGTGACATCCCACACCAGCCCAGCCTTGGGCCGAGTGGAGCAACACAAAGTTGTGCCAGAGAATTATTCACTAAATGCTTTCATCTTTTTAGTGCACGTTAGCAACCAAAAATTAGAAAAAAGGTGTCAGCACCAAGTCACCAGCAAAATCTATTAAACCGTCAGTGTGTGCCACCATAAATCATAAGCTGGCACTGAGGCCACAGCTTTAGGAAGCCACATGTCAGCAACGGACTCTCGCTAGGTACATGATGCTTCCTTCCTGTTCTAAAAAGAGAGATTTTTTAAAATTTTATTTCTCTATACAAGCAAAATTGCCAGGCAGGAAGCAAAGAGGGCTAAGAGGTAGAGAGGGTTATTACCACAGAATTAGTACCAGCACAGAAGTCTCCAAAAGCAACTGCACTTAGGAAAAAATTGCTCAGTAAACATATGAATCTCTGCTAACCCAAGAATATGATTCATTAGGTACCAACTGACTGTCAGTGACTATTGTTTGTTTGTTCTCAATTTTTATTTATTTCTTCTAACTCAGATAAATAAATCTTGTTTTGACCCTGATGCATGACTCACTGTTCTGTAAAAAAAAGCAGGTTAGTAGCAGCAGTTGCCTCAGCTGGAAAGTATCAGGCCCCTCTCTCTCTCTCTCTTACCTCTTTTGTAGCAATAACTACTTGGTGTGGTGATGATAAGAGAAGCTCCATTCAAGAGTTCAAATGCTCCCAGTGAAACTAAAAATTAGTGCCAAGAACAGCCCCAAATTGAAGAACAGATGTCAAAAAGTCCCCCTCAAACTCTATGAAGGGGTAGTAAAGAAGCAGAGGAAATGAGAGATAGGAGAATGACCTGCTTTTTCTGTGCCTTTTCACAAAATGATTCCAATAAACTTAAAGCTTTCTCTTTTTTTTTTTTTTGATAATAAATAGAAAGTTACTTCAATGAAGCCCATCCCCTACAGCCACAGGATTCATTCCCATAAAAAAAAGTTGCCTTTTCCTTTTGCCAGTCTATAAAGACGAAGGAAATTAAAGTTACAGGGATTAAGGCTGCTGTGCCATCTATGCATTCATTCACCTGATTGAACTGCAGTGGTACTGCAGGGCATGGCTCAGCACGAAATTGGGAATCAGAGTAAGAAGGGGGCAAAGTGGTTTCCCAGCTTTTTACCTGTGGGCAGCATGGGGCTACAAAGGGTACCAGCACTGCTCATCATGACCAGAGATGTAAATTTTAAAACCTGAGGCTGTCGCATAAGATGGTATTGCCCATAACTTGATTGCTGTGGTTTTTTGCCAAGAAGCTGAGCTTTAACACCCCACTGAGATCCAAACAACCTTGTTGGACTCACATGCATGGACACTGTGAGACCATTTCATCACATTTGCTGATGGAAAGAATTTCTAATGTTAAGATACTCCTGCTGGGAGGGGGTGCAGAGAGGGTGCACAGATTCCTGCCACCATGGCAGGATTTCAGCTTTCCAGTGGTGACATTGGTTCTGCAGACACTTCCACTCTGGAACTGCAGGACTGTTTCATATGAATTTCAGCATTGGCCTCAATAAGCAAGCAACTAAGGAAATAATATTTATATCACTGCACCTAGTGAAGGGTGCGAAGCCTTTCAGGGTCTAAAATTGAATTAGTTAATGATGCAAATCTCTGTGTCCATGTACATTCCTTTTCCCAGGTAAGATGTGGCTTCTCCTGTTTGAAAAAGTAGTTCAAACCTCTTCTTCATGTGTTCAGACCTCTTCTTCATGTGTGTTTGTGTGTGTCTATGTATTTGTACACATAACTGAAGTAGGTTGCTTTCATACAGAAATAATGCCTTCTGTCCTCACAGAAGCTGAACGCTATTCTAGTTGTTGAAAGAAAATGAAGAACAAATTGAGAGCATGCAGTTTTGCACATAGGCAGCGCTTTTGCATTTTGCAGCCTTGAAACTGTATCTTCATTGGCAATGCACTTTGAAATTTTTTAAATCCATTTATAGATGGAAAAGCTCTTGAGGTCTTTTCTTATTTTTATGTGATTCACAGTATTGCACGCAGAAAGAGAATATGCAGAAATTTATTGAGTGAGAAGAGGGAGATGCTTTGGGCTGTGCACCCAGGAGCACCACAGTTGAGGCCTGTAGAGATTTGTCATTCTTTTCTGGCAGTTTGTTTCCCACTATCTGTAGTTTTATCATGGGAAGGTAACACACAGAAGTATTCCGAGAAAGCCTTTTCTTCTAGGTGATTTGGAGATCATGAACTATTTTACAGCTCTTCTCCATACCGGGCTGTACCTGCACTGCAACTCTTTACGCACAAGTATTCATTGTGAATCTTTTGCAGTTGCTTCTGGTTAGTGGTTTTCTTTATTTTGGGGGAATACAATCACTCTTTATTTGAGAATGAAATTAAAGGAAAACACAATGTTTTCCCTTTTTTTCCTTTTCTTGTTTTGGGCCCTGTCTCCCAACCTCACTTTGAACAGCACCAGCATCCCATTTTTTAAAAGAAACTGTGACACTCACTTCAGGAAAGTACCTTTTCCTCTCCTCATGAATAAAAGTTCCAAATTTTTCCCATTCTAGTCTGTTGGAAGAGAAGAAGGGATTCTCTCAGTTCATATGCACAGGAAAATTTAAGTACATGCTCAGGTTTCAGCACTTTGCTTCTCAGATGCCTGCCCAGCTGCACATGAGCCAGCCCAGGACTCAGGTAGATTTCTTTTAAACTTCTGAGAAAGCAGCATAGTTCAAATGTCAGAAGAAACCACAGTCAAATCTTAGATGAGCTGTTGTTTGGGAAAAACATACTTGCAAAAAAGAGGAGAAATGATACTGCAGGACAAGAGGATAATTCAGCAGGAAAGAGACCTCAGGAGTTCCCTAGTCCAAACTCTTGCTGAAAGCAGGGTCAGCTGAGAAGTCAGACTGAGTTTATCAGGGTTTTATCTAGTTAACCTCCTTGAAAACCTCCAAGGATGGTGCCTGCTCAGCCTCCATCAGCAACCAGCTCCACAGCCTGACTGTTCTCACTGGGAAACAGTTTTTTCTTATATCCAGACAGATCTCTGCTTTCACAAAATCACCTGCCCCATTCAGCCACAGTCCCACATTTTTCTTGTTCAGCCCTCTACCGCTAA
This sequence comes from Hypotaenidia okinawae, assembly GCA_027925045.1. Lineage (NCBI taxonomy): Eukaryota > Metazoa > Chordata > Aves > Gruiformes > Rallidae > Hypotaenidia > Hypotaenidia okinawae. Next base: position 95,534,346 of record BSDF01000001.1, read on the forward strand.
CATAGCACAGAAGCTCCCCTTGTTTCCCTTGACATCCCTCACAAGTACCAACACCGACTATGCTTTGGCTTTCCTAACACCGCGCCTACTTGCCCGGGGGAAAGTTTCAAAATCCCTCCTTTGCACCCCTTCCCGCTGTTCACCCTCTGCAAACTGCCTTTTTGCATTGCCTGACCGTCTCATGGCTGTGCCTGGCCCTGGTTCCCTTCACTGGGCCTGAGAGGAGGAGACAGGGCAGCTGTCAGAGTTGGGAGAGGGGGTCAGGGAGAAGGAATGGATCAGCCAAGAAGTCAGAAAGGGCAGAAAGCAAACTTTCTCAAAGCAGAAAACTAATTCTGCATGTTTTATTTTCTGGGTATCTGACTTCATACCCTGGGGCCTGATTTGCCGAAATGCTGAGTATCGCAGCTGCAACTGAGCTCAATAGGACCTGAACTCTGCTTTACATAGATAAAGCTGAGCACACTGGAAAAATCTGGCCGTAGGTGCCTCAGACTGGAAAACCAAAATTTTGTCTGTGAATCTGTAAAATAGGGCTAATAATATCCCTTATTCTCACAAGGGTCTTGTATAAATAAATGCATTCATTGCAAAGTGCTCAGATACCACAGGGATGAGCTCAATAGAAAAGCCCAGGAGGCAACTGAAAATTCTGTCTTTAGAGAAGGATTTGAATAGTGTGCAGTAAATAAGGCTTGCGGCCTCTCATCTTATAATAAGGTGTAAACAAGAGGCTGAATAACTGCTGATTAAGTGAGCAGCATCCGTCCTGCATGATGAATGAGGTATGATCCCTTAGAAAAAAAAATATCTATATGTGACCATGTCATTAACAACCGTGTCGTAATGCATAGGCACAACGGAGGGGGCAGATTTATCTCCTACATGTTTTTAATTCTGACATTTCCTGTCTTTTTGGTAAAGTGACTCTGCAATCATAAAACTGTTCTTTTAACATCATTTCTGCACACACTAGTACGTGTGTTTATTTAAAATGGCATGGTTTAATACAGCTCAAAACCAGGTCTATATTTGGCAGCAAGTCTTACTCCTATAATGTTGATAAAGCAAGAAATACTGTCACAGTTTACATTTTCTATTTGTTGTACTAGTTCCTCCTAGTGCACATGAATCCTTCTAGCCTTATCTGTGACTGGGAATTAATTCCTTGTATGCTTTTGTAGTTCCCATATTTAATCCATTGCATCAATAAGTGTATTACAAATGTATGTGTTAAATGTGTATCTAGCATAAAACAGGCAATCCCATTAGTTAAGGAAGCTGTATTCATGTCTCCATACACAGAAAATTCCTGGATGCTAGGTTTGTCATAAACACTTGTAATGAGAAATGAAAATTTCGTTCTGGGTTGCTAGAAGGAGTTTAAATAAATTGTTTTATTGCAATTGAAAACTTAAAAATAAGATGCTTTCTAGAACAAGGTGCAGTGCTGCTCTTAGGAAGTAATATTTTTCCCCTTTAAACCAAAAGTTTGGTTTTTTTTTTAATTCTAATTTGGTCACACAGCTGCATTCAGAATGTATCCTACTACAGAAATAAAAACATTTATGGGTTTCTTGCAGTCTGGCTAGGTTAAATATTAGCTTTTGGTCATAATGTCACTGTGCCATCCTTGCACAACTTCCATCTTTGAAAGGCAACCCTGTTCTGGGGTTCTTGGACCACTTTCTCTAAGCCCATTAGCCAGTTTTTGGCAAGACATTTTTTCTCCCCTTCCTATATATAGCTGCTGAAATTAAGCATTGCTTGCTTTATTTACCACTTGGGAGCAAGGAGAACACTGCCAAAACAGCAGGGGAACATACTGCCACACCTGAAAACTAGGCATCAGGATCCACCAAAACCCTTCCAGAGAGGATGCAAAAACCATGGGCAAAAGCCTTGCATCTCTTGTTGTGTGTTAATTACAGCATCTCTAAAGTAAATAGGTTTCTATGGAACGGAAAAGCGTGTTTCCATGAAGGTAAAATGTCTGAAGACACAAATAAGTGTCACCCAAAAGAAGGGTTTTAAAGTTCATATCTGGTCACATCTAGAATGAAGAAGAGCAGATGGTATGTCAGCACCAGAAACAGCATCGATATTTTGGGATTAACCTGGCTTTCTGTAGCCAACGAAGTGCAGGGATTATCAGCTTTCAAGATTTTGTTTTCCTCCCTGTGCTTTAATGCCACACAATTTCACAGCAGCTAAATATGAGAGATGCTGCCGCTATCCCTCCTTTGGATTTCATACTGGAATATTATTGGAAAATTCAATAAAAAGCTGAAGATGGCTTAAGCTTTCCACACCGAGGAGTTGGGAAATCATAAGGGGGGAAAGAAATACTACAATTACAGAGGAACTAGTATAAAAATTTTTACTGTCCTGTAACTTTTGTTCCTTTGGAGGTTTTAAGGATCTTGCCACACATTTACTGTCAGATTAAAATCCTGCTGCTGAAGTGATCTCTGCTCCCTTGTTGTCCACTCTGTCATCTCCTGAAAGCTGCTGTCCCTGTAGCTGAGGTGGCTGTGGCTTTTGAGTCACCTTTTGACCATTACATTTTGCAGGATGGTGCATTGCCATGAATGAAAACAGATTAAAATTTACTTTAATAAGCCTGGCTGTAAACAGCATGGGTTTCAGAGAGGCTCCGCAGTCCATGGTGCGGGGGCAGAAGTCTCCCAGAAAGGAGCAAGACAGAAGCCAGAGATGAAAATTGCTTTCCTTGTCACAGTTCAATCTGCTGCTGAATGTACGTCAAAGCCTTGGGTGGAATATGATGAAAACATTAAAAAAAGATGAGGAACCTACCCAGAATAATAAGATTCATGTGGTAACTCACGACTCATATAACCTAACTTACAAGATCCTATCCCTCCCAAGAATTATGTCACTTTTCCCAGTGACATGGATCACATAAGAAATCATTGCTTTCGTGAACAGGGAAATTGTCATTTAAATCTAAGCATTTATCCTGTTGAGGTGAGCTTCCTAGGGACCGGCTGAAATTAAAAGGAGGAGAAAAGGGTTGGATGATTTTCTTTCATTAAAACTGTGCATAATCTTGGATGGTCTAAATACTAATTTCCAGTTTAAAAAATAAAAATAAACCAACAAGCAACCCACAATACAAGGTAGCGAGCCAACCCCAGACTACATCTTCCTCACTCCCTCGTCTTGAGGCTGCTGGATCAACGTGCAGAAAAGAGAAATGTTTAAACTAATAAGAGACAATTATAGCAGTCAAGCTTTTTCACACCCACCTTTTGTTCTCGCCCTAAAGTGTATTTGCCATCCAGACAATAGCAGGTGAGATACGCCATCCATTGTTTCAGTAATGATACAGGTGGGTGGAACAGGGCTGCTCGCATGATCCCATGGCAAAGAAAAATCCCCTATCACCACAGTGTGCTTAAAATGCTGTCTGACAATCCTGTCTGGTCCCATGCCTGCCTGCTTCAGCCTCTCCCTTGCAGTACTGGAGCGTGGAGGTAGGTCCTCACCTCTGCTTGGTCTCCCTGCCAGGCTGCCAGCCAGTGGGACACAGGCACTCTGGCACTCCCGGAGTGGTAGCACTGCAGTCCGAATGGAGGAAAGGGGGTATGTTTCTAACGTCAAATGCCTCGCCACTACCAGGCCCAAACTGCCCTCTTCTATGAGGTCTGAAATTTTCAGGCACATCTCTCTGTCTTTGCCCATACACACCCCAGATGTGCAAAAACCACTCTAAGCTCTGCAGTGTTTTGCTGAGTCAGGGACCCATCTCCTGGGCTCACCTGCACAAGAGGGATGAGAATCTCCCAACAAAAACCTGCACATGCTCCAAATACTGCAGACTCTTTGCCCTAATTTACAGTCATTACTAATGCACAAATGCAATCAGTGAGCCCTGATAATCTTTTTGTTACCCATGTCCTGCTGCTTAGGCTACAGGAAGGAGAACTTGTTTGAGATGCAAGGACAGTGTTGGTGGTCCAGGGACCCTCAATACGCAGCCAGGTCCTGTGGCGTGAGGGTATCCAGCCATTCAGGAAAGCTTTGGGCAGGAACAGTCCTGCATGGTGTAGCAGAGACTACTGAGATATATGCCACGGGAACCCCGTCTTTGTGTTGTGAGGAGAGGCAGCTCAAATCGGTAGAATAACAAGCGGTTATTCTGTATATTCCCCTGCTCTGTGAACTACAGACAACAAAAAGTAAATGGTGACTAATAGATAGTGGGGTTTAAAAAATACTAATACACATACTTTAGAGTAGTCTAAGTACTTCAGTTGACATAGTATTCTAAAAAGCAGTACCCCTTTTCCCTTGCACTGTAGAGGACCCAAACAAGCAGCCCTCTTATCAGATATATTAATCCTAAAATAAGGAGCACATAGAGTCGTAGAATTGCATAGTGTTGTTGGAATGGAAAATGGCACTTACTTCTAGAAAATACATATCTTTATTGTTGCTGGCCTGTAATAGAAAACCACATCTGGAACCCCTATTGTTGTGGCAAAGCCTGAAAGGAAGCTTTATTTCTTCAGTAATGAGAGGCAAAGCCGTGTAGCTTTCAAGCTGCTGCAAATTTTGCGTGCCCTGTGCAGAGGCTGCTTTCAGAAGGCACTTCACCTATACGAAACGCTGCCACAGGGCAACAGCATAATGGAAATTTCAAGTCCTCTGCCCCTTGCTGGCTGCCCAGCGCAGGGTTCACTAAGCAAAGATACAGGCTGATAACAAAAGAGAATATGCTTTTATTTATTTTTCCCTGATCTCTAGGGTTTTGGTGACACTCAGAACATACTTCCCAAATGAATAATTTAAGCCTTTATGGCTCATTCAATTTCAGTTTACACACTGCATTTTATCCAGCTCAGGCTATGTCAGTATATTGCGAGAGATAGCCGTTCGAGATACTGAGTTGCTGTTCTCCATATATGTAACACTGGCCAGTATTCAAGCCCAGAGACATAACAGAGGCTTTTGTGCAGATATTTTTGGCTGATATTGGGAACTGCTACGATAAAGAGGGATGGAAGCCATCTGCAGAGAACATACACACACACACACAAAAGCAGCTTTACTGGTCAAGGAATCTAGGATCAATGCTACACTTGAGCTCTGGATACTATCAGAGCTATGCAGGAGCCAGCATTTCTGCCTAAGAGGCAGCCCCGGGTTTTTAATCTCCCCACATTAGATCAGAACAGACTGTTTACTTTCAAAATTTGCCCCACAAATGTTTTTAATTAAAATGTTACTTTCAATTTTGACATTGCTTGTTTACAATTTTTCATTTAAAAGTAAAGTTTGCGGTGAAAGCCACTCCAAAATGGAGCCAAGGGGTTCCAGTCTGATCATCTGTAGTCTTTCAAAAACATTGCAGAAGGTGAGGAGGTCACTTCATTACTTTCCATTCTGTTCAAAATGAAATATCATTATAATCAATATTTACAGCAAAACGTCCCAGTTATAACAAGCTGATACTATCTGACAGAAAGCTGCTTCCACCAAACATTTCTGACCGTATCTACTAAGAAGTACTTATCTACACAGGGAGAATTCAGACACCTGATATCCCTTCTGTGCAATCACTCTTGCTTCTGTTCCTCAACCTCATTTCTTATTAAAGCCACAGATCAAGCAAGCTAGAAAAGCTGTAGGGAAGGCAAAGAAGACCTAGCAGGAGAAGCAACAGCTGATACAACAGAAAGAAATGCCTTATTTAGGGACACCACTAAAGCTAGCAGGCACTCCCTTGCACACATATTCCCCATTGCAGAAGGGCTGGGGCAGCAAGCAATGGCTTTACGTGGGAGGGATGGGCTGAGCTGGGCTGGGCTGAGCTGGTTCTGTCCTCTCGCTCACGCTGTGTTCAGGGGCCCCGGAGCCAGTCTGACTGAGCCTCAAACTAGATTCAAATTAAATATTTAGCAGGAGAGCCAAAAGGGCTGTCCTTACACCAGGCACAGGCTCCAGCACGTTGCTCATCCCTGCCTTTGCTGTGTGCTGCCAGCAGTGGAAGCAGAGGCACTGTGCTGATAAGACATCCCGCAGGACATATCTAGCCAGGCTCCCTGAGACATGGCAGAGAGACCCTTCCCTGGCAAGAGGCTTCAGCTCAGCTTTCAGCCTAACAAGGGCTCAGCTCCTCCACAGTCATTCTGTGTGGGATCTGTCCCTGCTGAAAGGGTCAGATGTCTAGAAGGTGCTGCTTAAAATTAATTAAGATGCAGGCTCAAATCCTCACAAGAAGCACGGGGAAATTAGTCACTACTAAGTGCTCTACAAAAAAGGACACATGCTGAAGTGGTCAAATTTCATATTTAGATCTGGGAAATGATTATAGACAAAAAAGAACAAAACATTTTTAAAACATCTATAAATAGCATCTTGCTAGTAAAGCCTTAGAACACACAGCCCAGGAGTATTTAAACACAGTTTTCCTCCTACTACTGTATCACCTAGACTTAAACCCCTGCCCCAGTTCCCACCCCTGATCAGGTCACCTTGAGGGGCTGGAGAGCTCTGGGAGCTGCAGGCCAAAGCCCAGCAGTCCTTGTACCAGTGCTCGTGGTGCAAGCTCTGGCTGGCCTTTCTGCCAGCCACGCACATTTGGATGGAGGCTTAATGCATGGCTGGATGGCAGTGAGTTTGTGGCTGCTTCCACACTTCTCCCTTCTTTCCCCTCCCCTCTTTTCCACCCCCTGTGTGAGGAGTACCCAGGTGGCACCACAGTGTGGTTCATAGATGCAGCAGCAGATATTTTTACATCAGCTGCAGCGAGGTAGCTGCCCACTCAGTGATGCCTTTTGCTGCACCACTGCGTCTGTCTACCACAGCGTGGCACTGACAGTTTGACTCAGACCCTTATGGTGTAATTGCTGTTTACGTCTTGCATCTCTATGAGTTCATCCTGCTCCACAGACATCTTCTTGCCATCTCCAAGAAATTCAGGGAAGACTCACATTTTTTCCAGCTAAAGATACTGCAGTCAGGGTTCCAGCTCTGGCATTGCACTGCACAAGGGCGATCTGACCTTAACCCCCATTTGTGAAACAAGTATGTCATCCTTTCAAGGTAGGACCTCTGCAGTGTTTATTCAGGACATGTTTAGCGCTCTTTCATAGGAGAAAAAGAGTAAGGTATCAGCATAATGGAGAATCCAGTGCAATATTGTCTTTGGCTTTGCTTTTAAGTGGAATATTTCTGTTTCCTTTTAAAATAAAACATGAGGACTGTTTCCTCCCTGTCTGAGGTTTGTTTTGCAGTGTTTCAGCATGGACTGGGACTTGTGTGGTGTATTATTAATACAAGTTATTAATAGGAGTTAATAATGGAAGCACAGGCACTTTATGGAATGAGATCATTACAATTAAGAATAAGAGGAGCCTACACAAGAAAATGAAACCTTACATTGCTTAAACAGCTTTAATAATAACCAGTGGATTTCCACTCATTAAGATTACTTTAAGCATCTGCATCAGAGAGATGGTCAAAGAAAATGTATTCAGAGATAAACTGAAGAATAAAACAAGGCAATGAATGGAGAATGAGATCACGCTTCTTTCTAGATATGCAAATAAACAGCAGAACAATACATTTTCTTCTGTTCTGTTCACAAAGGTGCAGTTTGCTTATCTGAGATCATTGTGAGATTGTACGAACACAAGGCTTAATACAAAATCTCTCTGAGGCAGACAAACAGTCTGGCTAGGCTGGCTTTATTGTGGTAGAATTCAAATATTTACATACACACACGCACATATATGTATAGTGTATACATAAAAAACCACCACACTTTCTTTTCCCTTTGCGTACTATTCCCTTTATACAGAAATATAATTACACGGTCACAAGAGTGGAAACAGGAAAACAGTTGTTCCAGTACTTAATGGGATGTACACAGCCATATAAGGATGTCACCTGTGTGACCTGAATAACTACCTTGACAGACCTTCACAGTATTCAGATATGTTTCATATGTCACCTTACCATTGGTGATGATAAGCAGGTCCATATTTCTTTGCAAATCCAATGATACCTAGTACAGTCAGCAGGTAAACTCTGAATAGGAGGAGCATCCATTTGCTACAGGCTTTATCACACACATTTCTACCCTGTTCCCATTGTATTTCCCTCTCTCACCAGTCTCATACAGAAAAAGTCTTCTAGTAGCGAAAGAAATTATATCCTTAAAACATGCATACCATTTACCACGGTTTGACAAGGAGGCCTGAAACCATTTTTTCTGCAGGAGAGTTTTAATGGAAGGTTGTGCTCCCAGACATTAATGCTTCAGAGCCTGAACCATGAGCTGGCTGGTTGGAGCTCACCTTCCCCTTTCCATCTAGGCCCCATCCCCATGGCATTTGTCTTTCATTCAGAAAGATTTGTATCTCTGATCACTCCTCACAAGCCTTGTCCACAGCTCCCTGCAGGCCGGGAGTTTCTTCCTCTTGGTTTGGGGAAGGGGGCAGTTAGTTCAGGTATTAAGGCTGTATAGAAGAAAACTCCAGCAGCATCACGTAAAGAAGAGATGTGGGGGCTTGCTAGCAGTCAAAGAAGGTCTTACATCTAAGGTCTTCCCATGGGAGATCCTGGGTGACCCTGCCAAGTGAGTAGCAATTTCTGCCCTGAGTGAAGTCCATGGAATTGGCATAAGCTCAGCACTCCTTGCAACTGAATTCTGAGGTGCCTTACTCTTGCTAAAAGCTGATGAAAGCCGGGTGCCCAGTTTCTTATGTGCTTTTGAAAATCCAAGTCTTGGCTGTTTTGCCCATCACACTCTCAGAGACAGAGTGCTGGGCAGAAGCAAGGGCTGCTCTGTGAGGCATCCTCTTTGGGTTAGTGTTGTTAGCCTCTGAGGGTGTGGGCAAAATGCACACTGGGAATGTCTGCACCACTTAGACATCCTGCCTCCTATTTATGGATAGTTACAGCTTTCCCCCGTGTGTAATCAATCACCTACAGGACACATGCAGGTGACATGAGCTTTTCTATGAGCTGGACAAAATTTCCATGACCCATTTGATGCTGAAGTGTGGGCTACCACATCTCCATTGCCATTTGCTCCTGCACCAGCTAGTTTGCTCAAGTGCACATGCCCATTCTGGGGTCCTACTTTCAATTACAACATACAAAATTCACAGTTATGATCCCAGGTTTACTATTTGGTTTAATGAGATGGGACAAATGGTCCCTTCATTATACCCCTTCCATGTAAAGTTGACTGTAGAAATTTTTCATGGTACCTATCACATTCATTCAGAGCCCGCAAAAGTATAACATCCAACCATACAGCAAGCCTGTGGTCACCTTTTAAAACTACTCTCAAATCCATGCTGTCATCCAGATGCTGAAGGCAAAAATATTACCTACCTTCCCACGTCTCTCATTACATTATCTTCCCGAACAAGAATAGGGAATTGGAGGACAGAACAGCATGTCAAGCTTTTCCAAACAGCAAAAAATAAGTTATTGGAGCTTTTAGATTTTCATTATATTTTACCACCATTACCTAAACCTCTTTCCCAGACAGATGCATTTTATAATCCAATTTCTTTAACGAAGAGTCCTGACCCACAGATTGTACTGGTGTCAGGGACTGGAATGGGAACTGATGACTCTGTGTCTGTCTGACCAAAGCTAATTCATAGGAGTCATCAGTGTGAAAAATAAACTGCAACAGTATTCACAAAACATATTGTCCATGAACAAACTCATGGCAAATGTAGCCTGAATAAGTTTTCACCACTGCTGTTCCCTTAGAAAGAGATGTCATTCCTTGAGAGGTACGCATGGTAAGTGGTGCTGAGAGCTGCAGAGCAAATGCACAGTGACTGGGTGCCAACAGCTCTACCAAAAAAATTCCCCAGATAAAAGAGAAGTTGTCATCCAGAAACCTGCAGTCAGTACAGATAAAAAGGTTGTTTTAACAAGGGATTCAGCATCAGTAGAAAACAATGATAAAAAATGAGCAAAAATATAAACATGGGAAGTGTGTATTATGTTATTCTGTATTACTGGAGCCATGATATACTTAGTCATGGGGTGAGGAGGGTGGAGGTGAAGAGGGGTGAGGTGGAATGGCCAGAACATCCAGGAGGGGAGAACTCTGTTCAGCTTTAAAATGTCAGTAGTGAAAAAGAGGTGTAAAAACACGAGCCTGAAGGGACCTCCATAAATGAGCATCTCTGATATTTCATCCATATGCTTTTTTTTTCTTTTTACTCTAGATATCTCTATCCTTTGCACTAATTAAATACTTCTTTTACATGTACTTTGTCTCCCTCTTTCTCTTTGCTATTTCACTCTGTTCTGTTCTTTTTCTCTCCGTCATCTTTTCTTTCCAGATACCCTTTCAATTAATTATTCCTTAAGGTCGTTATTGTTTCTATCCAGTGCAGAAATGGTTGCTCTTCTTTTTTTCTTATCTTACCTTTTCTCTTTCTTTCTACCCTGTTATTTTCAACACTTCTTCTCCCTCCTTTTAGAGTGCTCTTTTCTTGCTTTCATGTTTCCCATTTTGTATCTCCTTGTGCTCATGCACTCCCTGCCCCACTCAATCTTTCTTATCCTGTCCCCTCTATCAACAAAATTCTCAATAATCTCTTTCCATAGCCACAAAAATACCCATGCCAGACTGTCATCAAACACAGTCCCGTCTCTTGGCAGTTCTTCTCTAAATCTCTCCTAAATGCATTACTGCCTTGTCCCAGAATCTATGTACAATTGCACCAAATTTACTCATGCACGTATGTGACCTGTACATACTCAGACTCGTATTCTTTTCTCCTCTGTCTACAAATAGGAATAGGGGTGGGTGAAGTATCCTATCCTCTGCTATTGCGCTTCCATAACCAGGTTAGGTCACCAGAATTAGAGATTCCTATTTTGACCATGTGAGCCTCTGCTATCTGGGCTACAGTTTCCAGACCTGTTACCCAAGACGTGTAGAGACTCTCTGTCCTGCTCCTTCCCAGAGATGCATACTGAACAGATACTACAGGAACATGCTGATAGACAGGTCTTACCTATCTTACTATGTATGTGAGTCTTAACATCAACACCTTTCAATGACCTCATAATCTTGGATGAACTTCTTGTCCCAATAACTCCACAAAATAAGGACATCAAAAGTGGGAAGGTAATGAGAAGAAAACTCAATAATGTGTCTTAGGCCATACCAAGAGTCTATAATACTCTCAGGAAGTCAGTTTATCTCTTCTGCTTTGTCCAGCTGTACTTCCTCAGCTTCCCATCCAAGGTCATGCAAACCTTCTCCAGCTGTCTTCATGCAGTCCTGATCTTTGGACACATATGAGAAGCCTCCTGTTCTTTTTAGGAAGATATATAGCTCTATACTTCTCAAACACATAGAGACTGGTCATTTACTGAGAGGGTGGTCAAGTACTGGAACAGACTCCCCAGGGAAGTGGTCACAGCACCCAGCTTGACTGAGTTCAAGAAGCATCTGGACAATCTACTCAGCTGCACACTCTGACTTGGCTGGCCCCATGTGGAGCCAGGAGTTGGACCTGATGATCCTTATGGGTCACTTCCAACTCTGGAAATTCTATGATTCTATGATTCCTATACTACTCTTTTATCTAAATTCTTCCCTATTGTCCTTTTCTGTATTCATAGTCCTCCATAATTTTAAGTGCCTTCCCAAATTCACTCTCAGTTTCTAGACCCCTTCTCTTACTTCCAGGTTTCTTATTCTACCATTGGCACCCAGTAATACCTCAATCTAGTAAAGGGTACCTAGTGTTGGGCCAGAAAGAAAAGGATAGGTTTTCCTGGCCCTGTAAGCATTGAGACCTCAATAGAGTTGGACAGCTTGCTGGCAACAGGCACCAATGATGAGGTGACCCAAGATGGATTCAAAGGAAGACATGGGATAAGCTCCTGAATTTATTTTCTTTTCCCTACTGACCTGGGTAGAGCTAAAGGCAGGCAGTATCACCAGGGTCAGGGGAAACAGAAGAAAGATAGGAGCATCACTATGTCAATAATAGTAAATGCTACACAGGCAGGGACCGTGTGTGGAGATCAGGTCAGTGCTCCCTGGCATCACCATGCTTCAGGCACCTCCATGCATGCTCCTTTAGCATGGGTTTTAGGCCATTTAAATATGCCTCACACCACAATGTATGTAGCCTGTTTTCAGACAGATGATTTTTAACCTGGGAGCAGTCTGTCACGTCATCAGTGTGAAACATTTCCATGTCTTCGTGACACACCCCCGCTCACTGACTTTACCCAGGTATCGGCACCTGCTCAGCGGCTGAAGTTGTGCCTGGACACCAAAGAGCGGGAAATCCGAGGGAGCGATTAAGAAAATCTACGGCAGTTTCTAACATGTCTTTATTACCTCTGTAATGAGTTTTGATTGATTTGATGCAAGCGGGTCATTAGGAGTGTTTTTTAATCAATTCACAGCCTAGAAATACCCGTGGAGTTGGCTCGGAGACAGAGCTTTGGACAGCCACGTCGGGCGGCGCTGCCTGGCAGCACCGCGTGTTCATGCTGTGGGCTCACACAGGGCGTATTTATCGGGTGGTGGTTGCTCCCCGTCAGCTGGCCGCAGGAAGAGTCATGTCCAATCAGAAAGACCCGTGTCTATTTTCAAATGGAAACTAATCTTATTCCCACTTGCATTAAGGCGGTAGTTTCAAGCTTCAGGTAGATGTTCAGATGTTTCAGCTGGTTAGGTAATATGAACATTCCTTGTCCTTGCTGCTTTTCTCCTCTTTGGTGCTTTGATCTGTGGAGGACTAGTTTGTTCCATTTCAGATACCAGCAGCTAAGTGATCATTGTTGTTTCTGGCTAATAAAGGCTACAGTCTCCCAGCTGACAGCAAGTTGTTTCACTTGTCTCTCTTGTGCTCTCCCTCTTTTTCATCTTTTTTTTCCTTTTTTCTTCTTTTTCAGTGAAATGTTTACTTAATTCACGGGCACGGGGTTAATTCCAGCTGCTCAGTTCCTCTATAGAAATCTGCAGCAGCAGATCTGGAAAGATGAGGGGAAGCAAAAAGAGAGCCCTGATGCAGTACATAAATCAGGACATTAGCAAACCAGCCAGGGTTTGTTTGTTCTTTCTTGTTAGCATTCTTTCCCTACTGGTTCAATAGTGAATTTTAGCTGACTGTTCCTTCTGAGACGAGGCCCCCAAAGCCTTCCCTCCTGCCAGTGTCACGTTACTTTCCTAGCTTTTTTTTTTACCTCTACTTATCCAAGATACTTTTAAAATGTTTTTGAAGGGATCAGCAGCCCCCGAAGTCAGACCTCTCATACGCACTGTCTCCATTTTCATTCGCCCCTAAAATTGATCCTTAAGGAGAAGAAGAAATATTTGTTAGCTCAGGGAAAAACATATGGATGTATAAAAGCAGTCTAAGTGCTGAGCAGAATCTGACTACTGGGGAATTGAAAGTTTGGAGGCACACTGCTGCCTACATTACAGCTAACTCAAGCTTTCCTTGTCTCTTTTTTTCCCTTTTCCACTCGTGATTATTGTTTGCTATTATTCTGTATTTACACTGTGGGAGCATCTAAAGCCCAAATCAGGATAGGGGCAACTGCTGTGCAAGACCCTTGTAGTCAGACAACTAGAGCTACTAGAAAATATCCCGAGGGAACATGCTGATCCCTTCAGCTTGACAGGTTCTGAAGAAGAGCTTTGATTTTGGAAAAAAAATAAAAAAGTTTTGGCTCAGTAAAAATAGAGGGTTTCATTTTCCCCAGAAATATATGTTTTGATGCTCAGTTTGAAAACAAGTTTGTGTTTCAAAATATATTACAAATTACCATACGTTATAAAAGTGTAACACAAGGTAAAATAAAAAGGTATAAATTCCTGCACAGTGTTTCAGTTTTAGCAAAAAGAGGAGTGCCACGCCTAACTTGACATTAAACCTCATTCAAGTGCCCTTTTTCATTGGGGATTTTGGATTTTCATCATTTTACTGCGATTTGGAATAGAATTATAAAAATTTGGACTTATTGATGTAAAGTTTCTATGTTTTAGGAAGTGGAAAATACTTCACGTTCTTCAGTGACATTTATGGGTTAGGAAAAGAGTATTTCAGAGTTATAAAGGAACCAGTTAAGAACTGACTGATGTGCTACCCTGTGTCATGTTTGCTGAATTAATATTTTGCTCTGATACGTATGTTTGGTACAAAGACTTCCCTGGAAATCCCTCTGAAGATTTCATCATTACTCAGACATAAAGGTCCAGATTGAAAAAAAATGACATTTCTAAGGTTCAGCCACACTCAGCCAGAGCTCGTCACCAGCCAAAGGGAACACAGCCTCTAGAAAATTCCCATTGTTCAGTAGATAAGGACGGCACCTCACAATTATTATTGTATTTCCTTTCCATGTTTTAATTTCCATGCTGCGTTTCAGTGACATTGAGAGTAACAGTCAGGACAAACCAAACCTAAGCAACAGCTCCTCGCCATTGCTCCCTAATAAAAGGAAATGTATCACTCGCTATTGCTTTGACCTTCTGCAATGAGATGTAATGAAGTGACATAAAGAGAAGGGGCTGTGCAGCTACTGAGTTTACACTTGGAAGAGTTTATCGCAATGTTCAATTGACACCTGAAACTTCCTCCTAAACAGCGTGTTTGCTGAGGTCAATGAAGGGTGTTCTTTTTACTTCAGTGGGTTCTGGTGCGAGTCTTAAAAAATTACAGCGCTGGCTACTTGAGTATCTAACACTGAATAGGTACAGGAAATGTATGCATGCAAGAGATAAGTGGGGAAAAGAAGAGTGGAACACCTGCAAAGATTGCAAAATCTTAAAAAAAGACAGATTAAAAAAAAAAAAAAGCAAAGAACAGAGATTAAACCCTTTGATGTGTATTTTCTTACATAAAGATTCCTGTTTAATCCTACAAAATATTATTGTATTTTAGATGAATTAAACAAGCAATGCGATCAAAATACTTCTTAATGTTATACTGTTCATTTTCTCTACTGTTAACACCACCAAGAGTCTAGGTCTATTTAACAGCAGACAGAATTATTGATTGTTTCTTGTTTGCATTTAAGAATAACAAAAACACCCATTTGGAGTTTTTTAGCAAAATATCCAACCATTAATGAGTATTTAAAAAGTAAGAAAAAGGAGAGAAAGTGAAAAACTAGTCTAGACATCTTAGAAATAAAAACACTTTCCTGTCTTTAAGCAGCTTTCAGCAATAACAGGTGGTGGAGAACTCTTCTAGCTGCTTGTTCTTGCCATTTTAAAGATAACTTGTAGTGAATCAATAAGTTCAAAACTAAATTTTTTTTTAAATGTTTCATTCTACCTAAACCAGATTTTTAAATTACAATCTGAACATTTTATAAGGTTGATATTCCTTTTATGTAAATCAGAAAAAATATTAAAAATGAAAATTAACATGTTATAAATTTAAAAATAGAAAGTATTGATTAAAAAATCTCACAAGCAAATTTTTAGATTTTCCCAATAAGCTCATTTTCTTTATTGAAATGAGGAAAAAAAATCCAAATGTTTGCAATGTCCTAAAATGAGCATTCCCACTACAAAATAGAAATAAATTAAAAATCATCTTGCATCAGCTATAAACTGAAAAACACCGGACAGGATTTTTGGCTGTTTCCTTTGAACTAAAAGGTATGGTACTGATGGATATCATCTAGGTCTCCATATGCATGCATGTAGCATGTACATAGAGGTCATCTGTAATTACCTTCTAGGCTGGACTTCCAGTGGGACACAACAGAGGAAACTCCCTTTGCCTTCATTATTCACAGTCCTGTTAGCTGTTAATTTCCTGTAGAGTGATTCAGGTGCTACTGTTGGTAGAGATTACCACTACTCTTCTCTCCTTAAAACTGAGGTGTGTAGAGTGGCCAGACAACTAGGGGAGTGTTGAGAAAATAAGTGGAAAGATTATGAAAGTATGATAATGCATCAACATTATGAAGTCCTTACAGAAAATTCTTTAAAACTACATACAAATCCCACAGGATAAGAGGACCTGAGACATTAAATGAGGATTCATATGGAGAGGTCTAAGGTGCTTTGAGAAGACATAGTTCATTCTCCTGAGCAACAAGTGTATAATACTCTGGGATGCACAAACACTGAAGTTAGGAGGCCCTGGAGGTTCTCACGCTAACAACATTCCCTTCTGCAATGGTTTCTAAAGACAGTGGGGCTCTGTAAGCTCCTGGACTCCACTGTCTCTCTACACCGAATACGGAGAAAACCTACGTGTTCCAAATGACCAAAGGTATCTGGGATGAATCTGGAGATCAGGGTCATTACTTCCTTGGACTAATGCAAATAAATAAAGGTCAATATTATAATATAATTAGTTCCATAAGTTTACCCTAAAAGAATTTAAGAGAAGGCAGAATAATAGAAAAACGGTACATAAGTGCTCATTTATATAAGCTTCCCTATTTCCCTCCTTTGGGAAGGATGCACAGCTGGATACCTCTACAGGTATGTCTACCATGCACTTAAAATTCATATACTGGGACATTATCTGTAGTGGTTAATAAGGCTGTTAAAAATATGTAACTTGGTACCATATAAATACGTTTTTCGCTTGGGTTGTTTCTCAAAAATTGCAAATAGGTTCCAGGAAGAGTTGTACACAAGTTGTTTATGTAGTGTTTTAATAGGTCTTCAAACAATCCAAATAGACGGTAATTTAAAAATAGTTCCTCTGTATTGCTGAGGCTCGGGAAGACTGCAGGACAGAACTTGAAAGATAAAACATGGGCTTCTATTCTGCAAAAACATGAAATGAAAAGGTGGGAAATGATATGTATACAAACAGCAGATTATTTGCCAGCACTTTTTGGTTTTTTTCACTACAGAGCTTTCAGTTTTTAGACAGAAATTAGATTTTTTTTCCCAGTTTAAGCCTGGAGCAGATCTCTCACTTGAAGTCACACTCCAGGGTTTAGAACCACAGAGACCAATAACACAGGATGGATGCCATGAGCTAAATCTCTTTTCCTGCAGAAAGAAACCTGGGGAGATAGAGAAGGTATAAAATAACTAATGGCAGATGAAGAAAAGCACTGGGAAGAATAAATGGTCATGGGATAATTTCTTCTAACAATGCAGAAGTTGCCACAGCCTTCACAATGTTGCATACAGGCAAACAAAGCTTCTTGGGGAAAAATTGCCTGTTTTCTTCCAAAGACTCCTACCAGCACCACTAGAATACCAGACCGCTTTCCCTTTTCTAGAATTTGCTTCCTTTTTTTTTTTTTTTTTTTTCCATTACTCATTTCCCATGTGCTGCAGGTAGCTGAACTCTCCCTAAGCCTTTGGAAGACGGACAGTTTCTCACCTCAATCACTCACTGATTCATGTCTGGAAGCTTTGCTGCACCTTACCTACAGCTTGCCTTTGGAAGCTGGTAGGTTGGGAGAAAAAAATATTTAAATAAAACATTTAATATTCTCTAAGAAGCCATTGTTTCCACCTTAGTGCTTTATTAAGGGCAGGGTGCTCCTGTCCATCAGCAGCAACAAGCAGTGCACTGCTTAGACACTGATGCTCAGAAATCTCAGAGAACTGGATAAAAAAAGAGGGGGAAAATGCAAGGGAAAGTTGACAATTCATAGCACTGGCTTTCAGTTGTAGGTGGTTTTATTAATTGAATATTCAAGTAATGAAACACTTTGCCTTCTGTTCTAATGATTTTTCAAATAATGGGGGCTGTGTGTGTAAGTCCAGCTATGGCCAGAAAGCAGAGAGAGAAGAAAAATACCTTTCAGAACAGGAGGTAGGAAAAATATCAGACATTTGTTAAGGAAATATTTCCCCAGGTAACATTCAATTTCACATATGATTATTCACAAAAGACATAGGGTAGCAGTTCAAATGTACACATTGTTTTTCATCACTATTTTAGACAAACAGCACACTGTCATTTATCCATAATGGACTCTATCTATAAAGTGCTGCCTCTGCATTAAATACTGGCAAACAATTTCTGTATTTGTCTGCCCCAGTGTTAAGAGGAGATTGTTGACTTTGAACCTTAACATGAGACATTCCATTTTAACATTTTAAAATAACATCCTCCGTATTTTTTTCTTAATATTTAAGCATATTGAATAATTTAGTGAAGAGACTAATCCACTAATATCATTTTAACGAGGGTTTTGTAAAGTCAAATCCTGCAGAGGCTTCAAAACTGTGTTGTGAAATACATAGATGTTAAAACCAGGGCATGGGCATGTCACAGCAATGACATGGCTGCCACAACACTTCACATTTTGGTTAACTAAATCATGGACAAGTCACAACAAGTGCATTAGCAAAACACAGTTCCAAATTCAATGGGACCTGTGTAAGATTAAGATGCCTAAAGAGTGAAGCTACCCAGATCCTACAGCACTCCTGCCAAAACCAAGAGGAGATACAGCACTTGCTACACGACAGCTGGATGGAAGTGTTTAGTCCCTGGGCAGTTCACTGAAGCCACAATGAGTCTGTTGAACAAGAGCTCTACTGAGGCTTCTGGTCCTGGTACAAATCATGTTTAACGCTACACATAGCGGTAAGCACATGAACTGAGGTCTGTAGACTCCAACTTTACGTCAGTGTTAAGCACATACCAAAATGCTGTACTGAATGAGTATCTCTAAGCTCATACCCTGTCATCAAATAAAATAAGCAAACATAGTTCAATTTTTGGGCCTGGTCACACAGAACTTTCCTAAGCACTACCCAAATAAAAAAAAAAATCCAACAAGAAACCCCAAAAAAAATCCCAAAAGCCAACCCACCCCCCAACCTACTTTCCCAGACAGTATAATGACATGCATTCCAGCATAGTTCTGCAAATCTGTTATGCAAGAACCGTGTTCCCAAAAACAGCCCCTGGCTATAGCGGTGCTGAAAATATGTTGTTGTCTTTTTTATCAACAAAAACAAGGGGAAAAAAACTTATTTGTAAAAATAAATGGCCAGGTTTTCATTTATACAGGAATGACTTTGTTGTGTGGTATGCCCTTCAATAAAATTATAGCTTAGGTCCACGAGTGTGTACATGTTTTCAGGTCTTACATTCAGTCTTATCCTTTCTTCATTTTAAAGGTATTCAATATCATTAACAACCAGGAATGTAAATTACACATATACATACTCATGTACATTGCCTACCTAATTTTACAACTCCTATTAAATACTTTAATTACACACAATGGGTTATAAATAATAAGCCAGAAATGCATCTAAATATTTTACAGCAACACCAGAAGCTATGAAACTCTTTAGAACATGAAAGGTCCTCACTGAAAAATAGCTTTCAAAATTTACAAATGAAATGTCTTTGAGAATTCAGAGCCTTAGGTAGGATTGTATTTTTTTTTCCAACTTTTAATCCACTTTACACTACATTAACAGAATTTTAAAAGGCCTGTGTTTTAAGGCCCTTGCTGTTATGCTAGTGTGCTCACTACAGTAGGAAGCCATTTCTTTTACCTAATTATAAATAAAATGAAATTAATATGCTTCCTCATAATAACTCACCACTTCCCCAAATGCCCGTTTTCATTATTTGATTGTACATTACTTATTTCTATCCCTTTAACCTTATTTCTTATAAATATGTTCTAAACTTCTTTGAGAGTATGGAAAGAATATTTAATACAAAGCAAAGTAATTATAGTCTGTAAGGTTCTGAAATATAACTGAAGTGTATCCCTGGGGTTATTTCCTGATAATTAGGTATGACATAAATAATCATGATTAATTATGTTTCTGGATACTCATCTGCCTCCAATGAAATATTGTTATCCCTGCCAGATAATGCTTAACATTAAAAACCTCACAACTAAGGGTGTTTAAACAGAATACTTTCTTAAAATCTCATGTGCAGCTCAGTCACACAGGCTATAAATGGCTTTGATGTTGCTCTGATATATTGTGCCACTGGAATACCAATTCTTCATTTCTGAGAGCATTAAATAGTATTGTCTGGCAACACATCAAAATCCAGGAGACCACAATTAGAGCAAATAATTTTATTTGATGAGTTTTTTGAAATGGGTTTTGAACATGATCTTGATTTTTCTTTTCTCTAGTTTATTAAAGATGTGATATACTGTTTACGTATTTGTTACAATCCTCTCATTACAGATGTACTGAGAAACAGTAGACAGCTTTGTGGATCAGAGCCTGGACAACTGAAAATTATTTTAAAGAAACCTTTGTTTATATTTTAATGGTGATTTTGTGAGCACCAACTGTGTTTCTGGATCAAGAACTGCACTTTTGTTCCTTGAAAGAATGCCAAGGACTTTCCTGTTTATGCCCAGCACCTTCACACTGTATTATTAATACACTAAGAGTGCCTTGATGCTCATCTTAAACCGTACAAGACAGTGCCCTGCTAAAGGAGTTTGGAAATTAAGATGAAGGGTGAAGAGCAGAATTAGCAGCACTTGGCAAGTGAAAAACTGAGGTGCAGGGAATGCCTCAGAGCTTGACATTCAGGACCAGACTTCCTGGAGAGTACTGACCCCTACAAAGAACAGCTTGGGCAGACCCTATTATTCCCAGTAGCACACTTGGGCCGACCCTTGCAGAGGACCAGCAAAGCCATCCCTCATGAATGCACTCACAGGCATCCCTGGCTGTCCTCAAAATGGGAGCATGGGCCGGAGGCAGACTGTGCCAATGTGCTTGGGGCAGATCCAGAGACCCCTCCTTCGGAGAAGAGCGGGCCCTGCCAGAAAGATGCTGAATGTATTTGCCAGGGAGAGGTGTTCACTGCTTGAACCTGCTGTGGTCTGGGCTTACCCTGGGCTCTGCTTATGTAAACATGGGTAGACCTCAGGTAACCCAGAAATTAAAGGGAGCATCACTTCTCAACATTGTTGCCCAGCCCTTTTCTCCTTATTTCTTCGTGTTGGCTGTTTTAGACATGACTAAGTTACCACCCTCCTTGGCAGGGATGGAGGCAGTCACCTTCAAGCTGTAAGCAATAGATTCAATGAACAAATGTGGAGATGACTGCTAGTACAGCAGGGTGATCCCTGGGGATCCATGGCTTCAGCAGGCCTGCTACTGGATGCACGGATCCCTCAAGTTAACGCAGAGGAAGTGGGGGAGAAATGAGGAGCGCTGGGCTTTAAAGCAGCAGTCTTAACAAGCCACAAGGTGGAAGCAGAAAAGCCAGAGGGGACAGCAGCTGTCAAGTCGGGGAAACAAAATGACTAAACAGGTTGATCAGTGGCAAAATAACAGCAGGAAGGAAGGGGGCATACCCTTAAAATACTGTTGTGGACCTAAAGAGGGGAGACAAGGACTAAAAGTAGGTAAAATAATAAAAAGCTAATAAACCCCCCACCTGCCAAGAGTGTCAATAAAATTATATGAGCGAAGGCAAAGGACTTTTTCTTGGCAGCAAGAAGCACAGATGGTCAAATATAAAAAAAATGAGCTATATGGGTTTTTCATCTGTGTTACATTTCCCGTGAATGAGTGCACAGGAATATTGTGTACCTGGATTATGTTAAGTATGAGCAAACTATGGATTTGTATGCATGAATAGTCTCACCATAAAGCCATGGTAAAGGTTTTGAAATCCTGTCCAGTTAAGTCTGATAGAAGTATCATACAGTAGAAGTATATGTGGTGAAGTGTATTCATGCAAGGTGGGGATGGAAATATGAAGAATTCTAAGGAGACTTATTTCAGACATACTCGCACTTGCCACATCTTTGTGTCAGGAATTGGGTAAAATAATACCTAAGCTAAGTTTGAAGCAAATCACAGAATCAGAAGGTATTACCAGTCACTCTGTCATTTTGCTAGAAGGCATTTCTGTATTTAACATACAAATCTTCACTATTGTCACTGACACAGTCCCTGCTTGTGAAAATATTCAATGGATGTGGTACAAAGTTTCTGCCAGCATCAGTTGCTGATGAACTCTGCCTACATTCTCAGTGACTGAAACCATGCTATTTTAATGCTGCTTGAAAAATAATTTACATGGCAGATATAACTAAGCTGTATAATTGTGCCTGACTTCTGTAACTGTACCTTATAGCCTAGTTACATCATTTGAAGAAGCATCTTTCACGAAGACAATATTCTGAGGATAAGGAAATCCCAGCAGAATAAAGACTGGGAAAGGGACCATCTCTGCAGCCTCTAAAAGCAAGGAAAGAGTGGGAAGGCTCTGCTGTCTTTGGGAAGTGCAGAAAGGAGAAAAACCCAGCCCTTGGGTCAGCTGGTGAAGCTTGACTTGTGACCTTACTGACTTTTTAGAGGCAGTCTGGCCAAAAGCCCACTGTATTTACTTATACTGATGCTGAAGGAAACTACTTGTTCAGTTTTGCTGAGATTCCTTCTCAACAGGAATGACCTGGTTTGAGGATAGAAAGACAACCAGGGGAATCACAGCTCAGGTTGAAGCATGGATTGAATCAAACTGACACTGTAAATACACAAATATGAACTCTAACTAGCACACATAAAAAAAGAAAACATCAAAACCCTGCTCCATTCCAACCTTGATGTGATCATTAGAACTTACATGCTTTTTTCAGCCTTGGGCCATATATTCAATATGTTTACAAAATGCACATTAATTTAAAAAAAAAAAGTTGTGAAAGTGCTCCCATGATCTGAAGTTGACCCTTGAAGGCAGCCAGAACTCTCTTTTCAGTGCAGATGTTTCCCCAATGATTTTTTTCCTTTGTTGTGGCTTTGTAATAGTTGGCTTGGTCAGCATATACTTGCTTCTTTCTTTGTCATGTTGTTTTGTAATGAACTCCTATTTCAGCATGGGGCCGCTTCTCATTCTGCCTTGTAACACAGGCATGTGGTAATTGGCTCCAGGAAGGAACCAAAACATATGTTTCCTTATGGCACTAATTAATTAGTCATATGCACAGTCAATACTTAATTGCTATTGTATACTCTGGCCTGTGTGACTTCTGTGAAAATATCTGACTTTACACCTATCTCAATCAGAAACACATGCAAAAGAGAAAACTGCGTGTAGTTTCTACAAGAAAGGGAATCAAAATTTCGCTAGTCACACCATTAATTCCTAACACATTGCTGACTTTTTTTAAAAAAATAAGCCCTCTGCACTGTGCTAAATACATTCTGTAATGTAACCAAGCCTGGAAGCATAAAGCATCTGCGCTCTACTTAAAACTGCTGATATGACAAAGAAAAACCTCTTCCTCAGGACTACTACTCCTCTCCTGTAGCATAACAAGTGCTAGTCAACCACAAGTGCTCCTAAGAATGGCTACTTTTAGTGCTTCTTACCAATAACAGGCAGAGGTTTTGCCCATTAAGGGTTCTATTTTCCATCTTACAATAGTGACGACCATTTGGAGTTTTGCCCATGCTTCTCTCTGTGTTGAATTTTTAGGTATTTATAACATTTCTATGGTACTTACTGCCATATTACCAGAGCCCCTCACACTCATTAATCTCCTGTATAAATCGTTTCTTTGTTCATTTCTTAGATGACTTAGATCAAGACCACAGCATCTTAAGCAGATCTAGCAGGAAAAAAGAAATTGAGAGTAAATTAGATATTCTTATTTTCTCATTACTTCTCCACTTTAAGTGTTCCTGAAATAGCCAAAATGATTAAAACAAACAAACAAAAAAGCCACAATGCTAAATTTTACTCTTAAAACCATATGGGTGACTGTGAATTTGGAGCTACTGGAAAGATTCCAGCGAAGAGCTATGAAGATGATTAAGGTGTCGGAGTATCTCTCCTATGAGGCAAGGCTGAGAGAGCTGGGACTGTTCAGTCTGGAGAAGACTCGGCGAGATCTCGTCAATGTGTGCAAACACCTAAAAGGAGGGGGTGAAAAGAGGACATAGCCAGGCTCTTTTCAGTGGTGCCCAGTGCCGAGTCCAGATACAATGGGCAAAAAACAAAACAAAGGCTGCTCTCCTTGAACATCATTAAGCCCTTTTTTTCCTGTGAGGGTGACCAAGCATTGGTGCAGGTTGTCCAGAAAGGTGGTGGAGTCTCCTTCCTTGAAATGGAGATGTGGTACTGGATCTAGGTAGCCCTGCTTGAGCAGAGGAGTGGACAATATGACCTGCAGAGTTCTCTTCCAACTTCTGCCATTATCAATGATCCTTATGGGTCCCTTCCAACCAATTCTGTGATTCTATGACTATGTGATTTTGACACCTCCATAGGGCCCAGGTCTGAACGTGTCTCCAAAGATAGAATGCAGATCCATTTTATTTTAAAAACAGGGTAAAATACTGCATGCCATTCAGGCCACTACATAGCCTTATATATCATGAAACTGATTAGAGGGCTAGAGCACCTCCCCTATGAAGAGAGTCTGAGTGAGCTGGGCTTGTTCAACCTAGAGAAAAGAAGGCTGCGAGGGGACCTCATTGCAGCCCTCCAAGTACCTGAAGGGAGTGTACAAACAGGAGGGGAATCAACTTTTTAAAATGGTAGATAATGGCAGGACAAGGGGGAATGAACTAAAACTAAAGGAGGGAAGGTTTAGACTAGATATTAGGGGGAAGTTCTTTACAGTGAGTGGTTACGTGCTGGAACAGGCTGCCCAGAGAGGTGGTGGATGCCCCATCCCTGGGGTGTTCAAGGCCAGATTGGATGGGGCCCTGGGCAACCTTGTGTAAATCCAGGACTGGAGGTTGGTGGCCCTGCCTGTGGCAGGGGGTTGGAACTCTATTACCCTTGGGGTCCCTTCCAACCCAGACCATTCTATGATTCTATAATTCTATGATTCTGAGAAGTACCTGGTTAAAGATAATAATTAGAATAAAGTTCTGAGAGTTTGTAAGTTATTCAGTGTAATAACTTTGCCAATAAGCTAGTATCAAACTGAAATTTTTGAGATACACTGGTTATGTGAAAGGAAGCCTGGATAAAAGCGAAGAACTAATGAATTCAAAATATACCCACATGTAGGGATCTGATACAAAACCAGGGGTGGTTTACCAGATGAGAGTTGTGGTGCTTGCCATCCTCAGTTGTCCATCTTCTCTCTGAGGTCTCAGCCCCCTGTGACCACACAAATCTCAGCGTCCCTAGAAGAGATTGCTGGATGACCTCAGTTTCTAGCCGGTGTAGTAAACAGGCTCCCTCTTTTCTTAATATATCAGGATGTATGTTTCTATAGCTCAGAAACTAGAAGTTGAGGAAATGAATGTCCTTGTAATGAGAGCAGAATGCCCAGCTGAAGTGAAAACTTTTTCATCTCAACAATACTACCTTATGCCTGGAAACTTACAGAAAAAGATGGAATTGTTCACAAGCAAAAGAATATTCAACAAGTAGCATGAAACTTTTGCAGCAAAACCTGGTGTGTCAAAGATAATATTGCCAAATCCAGGGGCTGTAAACTTGCATCTAAATTCAGGTTTGTTCAGAGTTCGCTACAGCACACAAGTAGTGCCTGTCGATCAAAGTAAGATTTTATGCTATTCCATAGCATTGCACCACCACACAACATGAAAATTGACAGTTCCCGGTGTTCTCTGAACCTCAAATTGCCAGCATAACTCAATGCCTGAGTAGCTTGAGCCAGACCTAATTCCTGACAATCTCATATCTTGTCATTTACACCTGTGCCATGAGAGGAGCATATGGAGCACTGAAGGGTGTTGTTTTTCTCCCATTCCTTAGAGAGATGTAAATGAGTTCAACATAGTGAAGGGCAGTGAACACAGTGGTGCAAACTCAGGAAAAATGAGTTGGGAATATAAACCCCTGTATTCCTTCAGAAGGAAAATTACCTAATCAACAGGTAAGTGTACAGAAAGAGCAGTGGGAAAGAGGACTGCAATTTGAAAACAACCATAGCAAAAGTTCCTTGTGAGTCAGAGAACCAAAGACCAAAAACCAACGAGTGGAACAACCCACCCTCTCACTGACAATGCACATCACAGGTGTAACTGCTGGGGTTACATCATCTGAAATGAATGTCGCCCATAGCATTTGCAAAATTTCTGCTAGTTAAAAAAAGAAATTGGAAGCATATTTTGTGAAAGAGCATTGAGAGTGCTAATGCTGAAAGAAGATACATCCTAGAGAAGTATGTGTAGGAAACCTGAGTATCTAAAGTAATGGGAGAGACTTACTGATAACCTTAAGTGATTCCAACTTCATGTAAAAACCTTTCATCATCACGTTGGCCTTTCTGCCCCTTTATTGAGCCAAGTAGTAAAATCAATGTTAAATTTTAGAAGGTGATGTTTCCTAAGAAAATGAGCTGACAATAATTGAAAAGGATCTGATTTCACTACACTGAAAGATCTGCACTGTCTGCATTTTCATGTTAGATCTCTGTCACCAGTGACCCAGTGCATGAGATACTCGGGTTGGTGACTGACGTAAGTCTGGCAACATCAGTGGTGATATGTCAGATTACTGTGTAGTACGAGGATTTGAACTGGCAGTGACTTTGCCATCAAAGTTAAATGTCCTCTATAGGACTGCCACCATCCTCCCAAATCTAGGAGTGTTTCTAAATTAGTATGTCCTCAAAGTGCTTGTATTACAGCCCTTTCCAAGGGGCTAAGGATCTGCTCAGCTTGTGAATGTTGCTTGAGGTGCATTATCCCAATGCAAAATAATCATATTTTGAGGGCATTTCAGTGCTAGCATGAACATTAAAAATATACATACATTCATGGAGCAGAATATATAGCTACTTATGACTTAAACTCTGATGACCTGGTGCTGAAGAGTCAGTTGTCTTCCTGAGTCCATTTGCCTTGGGAGTTAATTTCAAGTTCTCAGAAGAATTAACATATAAGAAGGAACTGATACCGAGTTTAGGGTTAGGAATATATAAACCTGTCTTACACCCTTGCTGCACTTTCTTACTCAGGTATCCATATCATCACCTAAGAGCTTAGAGGCTATGGGTGAGAGATGCCTAATACAGGATTCCTTACTCTGCTGCAGAAAAAGACCACAAAAGCCAAAATCCTGCTCTCTTTTACATTAATAATAGTTAACTCACTTCACAGAAATTTTGCTGCAAATACTGTTTAGAGAAGCAGAGGACAAAAAACTACTGCCTTCAGTCCTGTTTTGTGCATTTTGCAATGCTTACTCTTTTAGTTCCTCAGACTTTCCAGTTTCATTAAAATAATACAACAGTGCCTGCTGTTTGCGTAGAACTCTCCCTATATCTCTCTTTATTGTTCCCCTGTTGAATCAGTCTCACAATAATTATGTGCAGAGATGCAAAGTGAAATTACTGCAGCAAAGGTGCAAATTCAGCCCAGAATGAAAGGGGGCATCAATTTCAAAGTCTGTAACTAGGTACGGTTCAATATCAAATGCTCAGCAGGAGGCCAAGAACTTCAATATTTATTGAGCACATAATGCTTTCTCATTACATAAATGTAGTCCTGTGCTACAACAGAAACATATTGTTTTTACAAAAGCCTTCAGATGATAGTATTTGAAATGTTGCATTAACATTCAGTCTAGCTTTAGTAGCCAGACCAAACGTATTAACTCATGAACTCTGAGGTTGCAAATTCTCCTAGAAAACATATTTACTGTAGTTGCTTTTGATAATATTTGTAACAAAAAAAAAAAAATTAAATATTGACATTTCAAGAAAGGGTAAATTGGCAATATAAATGTTTCCAGATGATCTGATAACCTCTGTTGATTGTGCCAATTACCCTTTGCAGAAGTAATTAAAATAATTTGCAAGAATGGAGAATGAATATGCAATTCATTTTCCTTGCATGGTCATTGATCAGTGAAGTAGTTGCACTTGAAAAGGATATTCTGAACATGTCAAAACTGAGAATTTTCATCACATGGAGCAGTTTAGCTTTCCTGATATGTTAAATTGATCAATTAATGTTACATTTAACACTTTTACATTTTCCCAGACTTGACAAGGAATTTACAGTAAGCTGACACATCATTTGCTTTTGGCAGATGTCGATTGGGCTCATCGTTATTTTAAAACAGAAAAGAAATTATAACTGCAAGAAACAAAAAGAAAGATGACGCCATTTTCAATCCAACTCAAAATATACTCTATTAGCTTTATGACACTGTTGGCTGTTTCTCATATGTTTGCCTGTTTTTCTCATAGCTGTTTTACATCATTTACTCAGAAAGTTTTTGTTGCTGTTATGGCAACTTTCTGGAGGTTAAAAACGCAACAGCTAAAACATTTTTCTTTATGTTTCTGGCACAAGGACACAATGCTTTAATGAGGCAACATAGACAAACTTGAGTTCAGCATGGTCATAGGGCTGTGTGCTTCCAGCCAAGTTTGCCTAGATAAAAAACTCCTAAGGCACAACACCTTCCAGGGGAGCTAGCCAGCCAAAAAAAAGAGCAAGGTTGAGAGAGTTAAAAAGCAGGTTCTGTTACCTCTTTCCTTATACATCACCCTTATGCAAAAAAAATAAAAGAAATACAGCCAATGGTTACACACAGTATTTAATATTCCAGCCCTGTTATATTTAGAAACATTATTTTTGTTTTATTGAACAATCTATGCACACAGAGATCAAAGGAGCAGCAGACTCAAGAACATTTTTGTCTGGCCCAGCCTTTACTGGGGATACTGACAATCCTCCTAATGGACTGAATTGACTGATCATCAGGACCTGTACCCAGTTATTACAGAAAGAAAACAATTTTATATGAGGATGTCTTTATACCCAAAACGTGCACTACCTTATGGCTCTAGACAGGAGTTCTTCTAAGTCCATACAGTCCAAGCATGGGAAAGGAAGTGGGTTACGAGAAGTAGGGGAAAGCATCCTTTCTTGTCCCAGATAAGGTATGACAAAACCAGTCTTACACTGATTTGATATGTAGGTCTGGGTATTGCCATTAAACTACCATGTATGGCTGAAATGCTTAGCATGTAGACAATTCTAATTATCTGTTAAGTGCTGCGTAAACATCAGAAACAGCCATGATATTCCCAATTTACAAAACAGTAAATCAAGGCAACAAAAGGTTATTGCCACTCTAATACAGCAGGGAACTGTTCAGCTTTTAATTGCTCTTCTTGATCATTCTTTTTTGGTTTATTTCTTTTCATCTACTTTTAACTTGGTTACGGAAGAATTATATCTAGATGCCATCTCTAGACTCCTGTAAATTTCATTCATTTCAGCAATCCAAATATGAAACTTGATAAAAAATTGGTGTTTTTCTGAGGGTTCAAACTGTTTCTTGAATCTTGATAGGTTCAAACATTGGACCTCTCTAACTGGATATTTTCTTTTTGCTTATGCTACAGATTCTGCTTGTGATGAAATGGAAACAAAAGTACATTTTGAATGGCAAAATAAGTCTAGATAGAGAAGAGAATGCTTTATGTAAAAGGATTCATTTACTTCTACTAAGGACCAAGGTAAAGGAGTCCAATACAAATATTTTTATTTGGAACCGTTTTTAGTTGCACATTAAAAAAAAAAAATCGACTTTGTCCTCAGAAAGTTTATGTTTAAAAAATTCATCAAACCCCTAAATTTTCTCTAAAAGTTGGGTAGCAATTTTTTGTTGTGATGTCTTTGAGAATTTTTCCATAGTATCAGAAAGCAATTGCTCAGTAGTCCCAGTAAATATTTTTTGTAAATCATTTTTATTAAGAAAAAATAAACATTCACAAATAAAACACAAACTACTATACCTGTGAAACAACAGCGGGAAAGTTTGACAAGTCAGAGTTTAAAGTGCCTTATTTAAGTTACATTTGCACAGAGAAGGGACTAGCCTAGGGAGTAGAGTTCCACATCCTGCGTATGTCAAACATAAGATTAAGGCTCCTGCGGGAATGAGTGGAGAAATGTTTATTTTCTAAATGTTTCAACTTTTAAGCATACAGATAAAGCCACACATGGGGACATTACTTGAGAAGCAATGCGTGATCACCCAGTTAAAGTCTGTAAAATACATAGGACCTGAGCTATGATTACAAGATGTACCTCAGCTTCTGAGATTTTACCTTCTGAGTGAATAATAACAAAACCAAAATGTTGTATAACATATGGTTCTGTATCTAATGTTATATTAAAGAATGTGTGTGTGTATAAATTATATATATAGGAAACATATGCAGCATATATAGGATACCTATATATATATATGGACACTCACGCATAGAGATTTATATGCAACATAGTCATGCCCACAAATAAAAAGAATAGGTCAAGCTGGAGAAGTACTTCTAAAGCATTTAGTAGGAATGAGCATTTTATCTTCAAGTTTGCTGAAGTATTTTGTCATTCAAATTTCTAAAGTGAAATGGAAAATGTGCATAAGACATGGATCTTTAAAATTCATTTCCTTACAGCAAATTTCAGCTGTGGAATCACATGTTTGTTGTTTGAATTTCCAAAGGAAAGAGAATCTCAACAAAAAAACCCACAAACTTAAAAAAAACCCCAACCCAAAAATCCCCAACCAAGAACTGCACACAGAATTGATTACATCAAAGGACACTTAAAGGTTTTCATAACACTCACACAACAGATGAAATTACCTTGGTGCAAATACAACAGAAAGGCATTATTAGCAGAAAATTCAAACCAGCAGCTTATTAGAAACGTAGGGTAAAACCAAGCATCCAAGACTACAATACATAGGGACTTCTGCCCGAGGTAGGTCAAATCTTCATTCTTTACTCAGGCTGTGTGAGGAGATTGAAATTCCACTGAATTCTACCATTCAGCATTGCAAATATTTTTTTCTACAGGACAAGTGATGCACAGAAAAACCCCACCAAAAACGTTGGTAATTGTCAGTGGTAGTAATTACACATTTAACAAGTTACCATTATACTTCAAAAAGTTCACACTAATGCGTGAATAATTATTGGCCTAATTAAATATCCGATATTGCATCTACACACAAAAATGAAACATTATTTAAGAGTGTGACAGTAGGTTTTATGTTAGATAAAAGGAAGAGGTAATTTAGATAACTGATGCCCAGACTGAATTTATTGCACACAGCTCACAAAAAGGAGATAATTTCTATCCTTCAAAACATTTTAGGACTATATTTTCCCCTGTCCCTCTCTCTTCAGTGTAGTTTTCAGCTGTACATCTTTTTTTTTCTTTTTTTCTTTTCCCTCCAGAAGTGAAATCAAAGAATAAACATCAGGAACTCTATAAGCCTGAGGAGTTTGTGTTTGGGTGGGTTTCTTGGGGGGTGAGAATAGTCTTGTACAATTCACCTGCACTGAGAATCCATCAGCTTTTGTATGTTAGAGCACAGGGTGCCTTGCAGTGTTTCAAGCTGTAGGAGCTGATGAAACCATACATTAAACAAGAATGTCTCCACTTAGCCAGAGAGATACACGATTATAAACGTTTAGTGAAAATCAGTAGAGGATGCAGCGCTTCACAAAGAATGGCAGTTGTTACAATGGCTTTCATCGGGTTGCTGCTTCCGTATTAATTTTCCTCCTACCACTGCACAATGCATACAGAGCCAGGTCCTGCACTAATAGCCATTTGCCCACATTGTCATTTGGACCTCAGCAATGAGTAAGGTGAGAAATTGTAGGAAGACAAAGCCTCTGTCCTACCCTGCAGATACCACGGTGTCAGAGTTTTCTGGTTTTATATAACATTGGAAAGAATTTTTTTCCCAACCGAACCTTCTCCCTTTTCTGCCCGCTCATGACAGAGTTCCCTCCACACTGTGGGTTGCGCAGCCAGTTCTCCCATGGAACCATGGAACCTGTAGAAAATACACTGTCCCTTTCACTGTTGTTTCTTAGGAAAGCCTAAAGTTTTAGAACTGAGTTTAAACTGAAGCACCAAAACCTAGCCAGGCTGAGTGGCTTTGTATCTGTGGGCCTCCTATCTATCTCTGTGTGCAAAACCTTGAGAGAAACACCAGGATTTACAACATTCCAGTACAAAACTACTTTAAATGTACTGTTTAACTCCTTATACTCTGGTCCAAAAAACATCATCTATACCATAGTCCTGCACCCTGTATCTCCTGTTTTCTCCCCATACCCAGCAATGAGGCTTCAGTATGTGCATTGTCAAAAGTGTCTTTTAAAACTGCTGTGAAGACTGTAAGGTTTATATTGTTCCCATCTTTGAATTTGCAGGACCAAAACTAAGACCACAGGCAGCCTCAGGTACATAGTACCAATCCCTAAATACACACATTCCCCTCATACCCATAGTAGGAGCCTTTTCTCACCTGTTTATATAGTGAAAGAGCATTGGAAAGACTGAGAGATGTGCTTTTCCTTGCACCAATGGCAACTCTGTGCTGGAAAACTGAGACAACATCCTTAGCAGCTGAATCCAAATCTTTCCATACCTGTATATACAGATTCTATCAATTAAGAAAAGTAGAAATGTTATACTAACTTGCTCTTTCTACACTCTCCTTCCATCTCCTCATTACTCAGTATTCATGGGCCCCAAGGACGTTTTGGAAATTGCTCCCTTAACTCTGCATGCAGAGCTTGTTGGCAGCAGCAGTTAGAGGTGCCTGGAGACAGTCTCCTGAAATGCAGAGAACCTCGAGAGAAACAAGATTCCCTATACTATATGACCAAGAAAGGTGTGTGTGTGAAATATTAGATACTTCTCTTGATACAATGCGTTTCAAAATTTTTTTCCAATCCTTGTGCTAAATCTAAGGTCAAGTAGGGCATAAAAACAGCCCCTGTATTTCTTTCACTGCTCCACCCGTGTTTTAGAGGTGCATTGGAGCCCTGTGGAATGAACAAATGAACGACCCCAACTTAGCAAAAGCTCTAAGTAAGGGTCTGGTACACCTCCTTGGGTTTCAAGTGGCTTTGCATCAGCCCATATTTCCTTCATGCTGATCAGTTCTGATGCACCTTCTCTATCCACACCACTACAACTTTACTACAGCTTTCGAGCTTAAATGCTTTACATATGGAGAGGTTTTACTAAACACATAGTTTAAATTTAAGCAGGGATTCTTAAATGCTTTTTGGAGTCACAGAATAAGCAATGCTGGAGGCAAGCTACCCAAAGCACTGTTTTCTCATGCCTGTATTTTTATCATATATTCTGTCTTTTGAACACATCCTGTCAAGTTTCCATAATTTTAAGCTGGGTTAGGGTAACAACAGAAATATGGGATAGCTGCAATTACATTTCTTATGGCATTCAACATGTAATAACAGAATGCACTGTGTTTTTCAAGTAAAAGCTTCAGATGGGTATGCCACAAATTACTTACCTCTCTATAGAAGCCACTCCTGGTTAAGGAACTTTTCACTAGTCTTTCAAAGGTAAACAGATTACTGGAAGAAATATCCATTCTGAATGGCAGAATGAATCAGCAATACCTACATTTTTGGGGGACTGGGTTTTACAGAGGTTGCTTTTGCTTAAGCCATTAGCAACTATTAAATTAATTCTCTTCATTTCACATTGTATACAGCTGATGGAAAATGTGAGGAAAAGGCAGTCTTCAAGGCATTAACCCCTTCACTTCTCAGGATTTTTTTTTATGCTTGAAAGAAATTTGATGATTTCAGCTTTCTTCTTCTTAACTTTGCCTCCATTAGGATTGCTTGCATGAATAAGGGCTTGCAGAAACTGGCCCTTATATTGTAATGTAATCACAGATTGATTCAGCTCTGCAATCAGCCTCTCATCTGTGATGATCATTTCAGGGTCCTGCCAAGAGTTTCTGGAAGGCTCTGAGCTAGCTTTATACTGTTCACATAGACCACTAAAAAAGTTTTTTATATATTCCTTTGCACTAATTTATATATCTTGTTCTGAGGGGAGGGAGAAAGAATCATAAGGAGTCATAAAGCATGCTGTTTCTGGACATTAATAAAATATGCATGCACACCATCCCCAACAAAAACAAACACTAAAAAACTGCAGGTACAAAGAATATCTGCTGTTTATTTAAAAAAAAAAAAAAAGACTGAAAATATAAGATTTAAAGAGGGGAAATAGTCTGTGTTTTGGAATGTGTGTTTGGAGAGAAAAGGGATATCCAAAGACCAGCATCTCTGAGATCAGCCTATTTACCAATGTCTAAACAGCTAATAACTGAATGTAAAAGTGTCTACTCAATCTAATAAAAATGTACTATTGTATTATTTACTACAGCATAAACTTTAAAACATTAACATGAAGAAGGTAAACAGAAAACTGAATATTTACTGGCTCAAAGACTAACGTTACTTTGCAAAGTTTGAGTCAAATATTACTAGTAATAATTTTGACAAGAACGTTGCCTCTGGTGCGAGTGGAATTACTGAGTTAAAGAGAGTATACGTAAGTGCTGATTTGGTTGTTTGTCTCTTGTTTTGTGATATCCCTCTCCCCTGACTCCCTCATATGATGGGCACCTGGAAAGACCTGTGGACACTGGTATTAGCCAACAGCTTAGGACTCTCATTTCTGCATATGAGGTGCCACAAAAGCTTTTTATTTCTGGTATACCTGCCCGACGGAAGTATCACTGCTATTTTCTTCTTCAACAGCTTCTATCTGGTAGTTTCAAATACAGTTGCCCTTGCTCTCTATAACCTAAGATGATAAATGCATCACCTGGAGGCTGTATCTACCAGTTCCTGCCTAGTGCTCCTCTCTTAAAAGGTGACATATCACTTCAGAAGTGGGAAATAAACGTGCCACAGGAATTCTGAAGAAGGAAGGGCATGTGGAAGTGCAACCATGCTGTCAGCTAATCTTTAACCACAAAACACCAACATCCTTTTAAAATGCAGATAAACCCTACAGTGAATCACTAGCTAAACAACTAAATATAAACCACATAAGCTATCACTGGCAGAAACTTCTTCTATTTGCTCAGCTGGTAGTAGTTTTTCTCCAAACTGGAGTAGTTTTCCATGGTGCTGATGATAACCTTTGTTAGCATGCTTTCCAGACACTTGAAATCTATCATCAGCACAAGTACCAATGGCCACATCCACATTGATAAAGGTAACCAACTCAGTCAGTGGTCCATGGATCCCTGGCCAAGTAGTGCAGACTGGCCCGTGTCTCCTCTGCAGATGGCTTTCCTCTCTGCATGCCTGCTCTGAGGCACGCTGCCGGGAAGGTGCTCAGAAAGACAATGTCATCTGCAGCAATTTTTTCTAGGTCCCAAATACAGGACAGGTGAACCCTGAGCACACTTTACACTCTCATTTCTTGCTCAGATATCCAGATGTTTTTACCTTAGAAGGTCAAGTGTGGTTGAGGGGTAGTGAAGCCCCAGGCATTGTTCTGCAGTCAGGGTACACCACCCCAGAACTCCTCTGTTGCCTACACAGACAGAGCAGTGTGGCCACAATACATGTAACTGACCTTCCCATGTCAACGTCCATGGTCTAGGCTCTTTTACACCTGACACCTCTCTTTTCCAGGAAATGTCTTCTCTACCATATGTGAGTAAGATTTCATCCTTTCATGGTGGAGAAGACTTGCTGCAGCTGTGTGGTGATTTGCTACTCAACTTGTGTGTTAACTTCACTGAAAGACAGATGCGTTGTCAGTATAAACTAGAAAAGTGACAAGGTAGTTTTCTCAAGCTACGCTATGATTTTTTGGCTGACCTAGGAACACTTTCTGGGCCAAAGAATTTAGACTGCGATTTGTCCTGGAAGTCCTCCATGTCCCTGCATGACAGCTTAGCTCTTCCATGCCTAGAAAAGGCCACAAATATTCTTTAGAAGGCTATTATAATTGCATTCACTCATTATGCATCTTACTACACCAGCTGGATGCTGAAATTTGTACCAGTGACCAGCAGTGTACCTCCTGAACTGAGAAGATCTGTTTTACAGACAGGGGCATTGTATGACCTATAATTATTACAGGCCAGAAGAGGATTGAACTCCCCTTTGTGAGCAGTATCACTGACTCTTCGTGTGAATTACTGCTTCTCAGTGAGGGAGGTAAAACACTTACGATCCCTTTTCACTTCTAAAGCAAATAGCAAGGTCTCATATTCATCAAAAGTTCTGGACATATTTTCATTATGAATAATACAACTTGTTTTTCCTCAAAATGGGGAATATCAATAATTCTCAAACTTTGGAAAGCTTTTCAAATTAACCCATTTTATTGCTATAAGGCCAGACTTTGGAAATCTAAGTTGCATTTTACTGCCCAAGTCTTTCTATTGATCCTATGGGACTGATCTTAGCATATGTTATCATTTGGTGTGAAGAAATCAATATCCAGTTGGCCATAAATTGTAGCAATACATCAGATTTTACAGTGATAGTTCAGAGGTGAACTGCATAGGGAAGTTCATCCAGTTTTGAAAAGTGAAGCAAGATATAAAGAAAGGTATTAAAATCTGAGGTTCCATCTCATTAACTTAAAAAAGGTCCAAAATTTGGAAAACTTTCAATAATTTCTCATTATTTCTGTAGATTGCTCATACTTGGATCCAAGAATAAAGAGGAAAAAAATCAAGCCAGTACTCAACTTGAAGTATTAACTACACATTGTTCTCCTGTAAGCACTCAACAGATCTCTCCTTGTTAAAATTATGGCAAATTAGTACAGTAGTTCCCTTCTGAATCAACATTAATTTCTCTCCCCCACCCTTTTGAAGACTGTTACATTTTGAAGTCACAAATGATTATTTATTTATTCCCCTATAAAATGCGTGCATGGTCTCAAAAGCCAGAATATAACATTCTGTAGTACTCACAAATGCAGTACTCATTATTACAAATTATTAGATCACTTAATCTTTTTTGCCAGTTCCTTCTTCAGGAAAAAAAAAATGAAGAGAAAAAAAATCATAGTCCTCCAATACAAGCCTAAAATACAAAACAATAAAAATAATAGTAATAATAATGATATGTTTGCTTGGTCTTTTATGGCATAGAAAACAAATGCCTTCTGACTTGTATTGCAGGGATATACACATTGCAAGTTGATACATGGCTGAACCAGTCAGTTCCTTACCCTGAGGATGCTCAGTCTGGGTAGAAAGTGTTCACTTCTTTCTTAGGATCTGGAAACAACTAGAGGAATCAGAAGATGAAGACATGTTGTTTCTGCTTTGAGTTCTTCCCTCTAAGATGAAAGAAAATTCTCTCATACCTTTGACTCAGAGGGCCTCTGTGCCAGGAGTGGGATCACTTGGCTGGGCTTGTTTCCTTTGTGCGATCAACCATGCATTGCCGGGAACAGGCAGATGCCAAATCCCACGGCATGTTCACCATCCCTTGGCTTTGTAGCTTGCTTTATCCTGTTTCTCAAACCCAGCTTCTGCTCCACAGAGCTATTTATTCACCTGACCTTTCTCATTAGCCCTTCCTTGTGTGTCAAGGGCTGTTTTCCGTCTATTACAGTCAATGAGAGTGAGCATCTGATTACAAAGGGAATTTCCGAGCAAGAACAGACAAAAGCAAAGGCATGCTCTGCATTATCAATCACCAAAATCATGATACAAGTAACACAATAAAATACAAATTCTTCTCATTCTTCTAGAAAGAGATGATGATCAGAGGTGATGTAAAAGGAATATGGGCTGTGCATGTCCTCAGAAATCCTTACTATGGTGATGAAATCAAATTAATCTCCTAAGACTTCCTGGAGTGAAATCAATTTATATATTTAGGCTACCAGTCAACTGTAGCTGAATTAGGTGAGCTCTGAGGACTTCATATTTCAGCTCTGTACACCGACTAAAGTAACAAGTTTCTGGTAGATGTAGATGAAAGAAATCATTTAATGTATCAAGTTAGAAGGGACCCATAAGGATTATCTAGCCCACTTCCTTGGTCCTTGCAGAACTACCTAAAACTAAACCATATGACTAAAAGCGTCGTCCAGACGCTTGAACTCTGACAGATTTGGTGCCATGACCACTTCCCTGTGGAGCCTGTTCTAGTGGCCAAAAAGCATCTCAGTGAAAAACCTTTTCCTAATGTCTGCTCTGAACTTCCCCTGATGCAGCTCCACTCCATTCCCTTATGTCCTATCCCTGGTCACCAGAGAACAGAGATCAGTACCTTCCCCTTTGCTGCCCGCTTTGAGGCTGAGATGACGTCACCCCTTGGCCTTCTCTTCTCCAAGATGAACAAGCCAAGTGACCTCAGAATAACCTTGTAAGGCTTGCCCTTGAGACCTTTCACCATCTTGGTTACCCTCATCTGGACACAGTAATAGTTTGATGTTCTTACACTGAGGCACCCAGAACTACATACAGTACTCAAGGTGGGTCTGTACCAGTGCAGTGGGACAATCACCTCCCTTGACCAGCTAGATACACTGTGCTTGACACACCCTAGGACACAATTTTCTCTCTTGGCTGTCAGACCACACTGTTGACTCATATTCAACTTGCCATCTTTCCATGGGGCTCTTCTCCAGACTCTCTTGCTGCAATTGGTATGTATAATCAGATTACTTTTTCCCAGGTGCAGAATCTGTCATTTCCTCCTGCTGAATTTAATATGGTTGGTGATTTCCCAACTCTCTAATTTTTCCAGAACAGTATGCTTGAAACCCTTTGCCCAGGTTAGATATCTGAGAATTCCTTGCATCTAAGGAAAGACTGTTCAAATAAGAAGGAATGCATCTTTATATCTCAGGAAACTGCACTGCAGCTGATGTGGTGATGTTGGAATCTAACTCCCTTAAAATCCAGATGATTCTTGGGTTGGGTATCTCTCAAAAATAAATGAGCAGGGGAAATAGGAAACTGGGCCTGTCTTCACATGTAGAAAGTCTGTGGGGTCCTGCAGTTTTGTCAGTGTTAACAGCAAGTATAACTAGATCAGATAGTCATGGAGTTTTTAATCATTTATTTTGGTTATAGCAACAAGAGTACACCCATACACAACACTCATGGCCAGCAGTAATTATTATTTTATTGTATCGTTGTATTATTTATTGCCATACCTGAAGGAGTCAAAGTCAAGACCAACGTCTAATATGGCAACACAAACCTGCAGGCTTCTACAGCATGAGAAATGCAAGTGGTGTCTCTACCTTTGGGCTTAAATTCTAGGAGAAGATCCTGTCGGGAGCAACAGTGACATTTGTGGCATCTTCTAGAAATATTAGAAAGAGCCTCTAAGCCTCTAATTAGTCACCTGCTCTGACTTTATTTTGTTACAAAACAGAGTAAACTTTGGATTTCCACACAATCTATTGCTGCAGAATGACATACAAAAAATAGGTAAATCGATTTTTGAAGCCAGATACTGAAATGTTGGACCAGTCTAATCAAACCAGAAAAAGGTAGGCAGCTTGATCTTCAGGAAGCAGTTGTGATGATACACCCTCTCCTTCTACCTCCTTTGTCTGGCAAAGGTAAAGACAACTTGTTATATAGATGAAATTCCTAACGTGTTCGTTCACTCCCACTCTTCCAGTACCTGTTAGTGCATCAAACCATTACTCAGAGTCTCTGACATGGGCTACATAACCTATGGTGGGAACACACAGTAAAAGAATCTTATTAGCTTGCTCTATTAGCTGAAATGAACAGGAGCAAAATAGTTAGAAAGCTGAATTTTAGGTGTGGGGCATTGCACATCCCACTGAGATGAACAGAGAAAATTCACGCCTCTCTTAAATGCTGTCAGAGTGTAGGCTGTGGAGGATAATACAGCACTGGGTCACACAAAGATTAGGTACTGTACAACCAGGAAAACTCAAACTTTAGCAAAACCACAAAGGCTTAATTTCTGAAGCTATATTTTGCAACGAGGTCAGATTCCCATGTCACTGGGTAGCTGAAGAATCCCGGAAGATAGAAATGATGCACAGAGCAGTCTGTGGCATGTCTTCACAAACTTCCCACAGATATATGCACTAAACGGGGAGACTCTGGCCCTTGCATGACTCTTTATTTTTGCACCTGTTCCACATTTCCAGAAAAAAAAAGTAATGGTTCTGAAGGATTAGCCAGGGACATGGCATCCCTTCTTGTCCCACTTGACATCCAAATCAGTCACGTTGAAATCCACAGGTGCCACAGGTTCCTCTCTGGATGTAAATGCAATGGCAAGAAAGAATTCAAATCCAAGCTGACGGTCATATAGGCAAAACTCGACACAGGGAGCAAAAGAAGTTCTTTGCAGGAGTTTGGTCTGTAACTGTTGCTTATCTCAACCAAAAAAATCAAGTGGTACTCCTCACACATCGCTTTCCCCATGAGTAAGCAAGAGGAAGGAATTTGGCAACCTGGGCAGGACTGCCACCCCTGCTAAACCTACTGAACCACAAAACAACTTTCTACAGGGATTCTCAGATATTTTAAAATTGTCTAAACTGAATTGACAACACTTGCAGAGCTGTAAAAAGCCTTATAGCATCCAGCCATTTACCAGCATCTCAGAAATTGCTTATTCAGAAATGAATTTGAGTTGGATGAGGGTGAATTCGAGAATGCATGGATTTTTCTTGCCTAGGAAGCTAAAAGCTTAACTACGACTGCTTTATTGTTGCAGGCAGACAAGATGTGGAAGTCCACATTCCGTCTTACATGGAAAAATGTATTGACAGGTCTGCAGACAACAGACGAGCATGAACACTTTGTTGTTGTTATTACAACAGCAAACCCCTGCATACTTGTTAGGTCCTTCAGGAAAGGGCTAGACTAAAATTCTACTTGACAAATGTATTCTTAGAAGTATTCCCAGGGGTTTGTCTCATCTTCATTAGCAGTTCAAGTATTTTTAATATCAATTTTGGTGTCAGGTGAGGAGGGAGGGGATGCTTTGCTGGCAATTACTGTTGACAACTACTTATTATGGACCAAAGTGTACATGAAGTAGATAGGAAGAAATGAAACCTCTGCATACAGACACATGTACTGGCAACTTAGAAAACTATCAATCTTAAACAACTAGTACCTGAGACTTGTCTGTGGAAGAATACAACATGGCAGCTACTAATGTCAGGTTCCTGATGTAATAACAGAAGCACAGAAAAAAACAGGACTGTTTTTTTCCCCCTAGGAACAAAAGAAAATGAGTTGTGGTGTTATGTAATTCCGGTTACATGGAATACAAATATTTTACTCTTATCCTATTTGTGGGATCAGATCCTCCACCCTAGCACACTTTGAACTCAATAAAAGATTTTCTGACTGCATAATGCCAGCATTGACGACCTGACACTGTGCTCTTGAATTGTCTTCCCCCTTCCCAAGGTACAGAAAGAGCTCTGACATACGGGGACAACCAGGGATCCATCTAGGATCCAGTCATCACTGTCCTAAGTAAAGCAGTGCAGAGACTAGACAAATTTGTTCCAGGAGCTAAAATAGGGAACGAATGTAAAGGTGAGAGAAATTCACTCCTGTCCACCTGACAAAAAGTGTAGGCGCATTCTCCATATAGACATGAAGAAGGAAATGAAAGTGGCATATATCCATTCATTTTAGACACTTTCATAGAATCATAGAATTGTAGGGGTTGGAAGGGACCTCGAGAGATCATCGGGTCCAACCCCCTGCCAAAGCAGCTCCCTAGGACATTTCACTCACTCACTTTCCTCATATCTATGAAAGACCCTGATGTATCTGAATGGACACAAACACATCAAAGGCAATTTTGCTTTGGAGTACCATGCTAAGTGTGACCTAGCTAACTCCAGAACCAAAATACTCACAACCACCATGGGCTGAGGCTCAGCTAATTCACACTTTTGAGTGGTTTGGCATGTTTTCTCATGCTTTTGG
Organism: Hypotaenidia okinawae; assembly: GCA_027925045.1. NCBI lineage: Eukaryota > Metazoa > Chordata > Aves > Gruiformes > Rallidae > Hypotaenidia > Hypotaenidia okinawae. The sequence continues at coordinate 95,576,021 of BSDF01000001.1, forward strand.
AAGCAAAGTTATCGTACCTTCATCTGATTCTGTGTCAATCCCTACCAGAATAACTGGCTTCCCTCTTTAGGCACAGTCTTGCTCTTTCACTTCTTTTAAATTAAGATATTGCTTAAATGAATTGAGGTTAATTCACTTGCGTATAAACAGAATTAGATCAGAATCTGGTACCTATTCTTTGGAAATAACCAGAATTTCTCTTTCTTTACAGAGAGGTAAACAATTTCATTTTCTTGGCTGATAATTCCAATTAAAAATGTCTACAATTCACATCAGATTAATTAAGTTTTATGTGAAAGTACAAGTATATCTATTTTACTTATTTATTTATTTAGTTTGCACAACTCCGGTTATAAATATTGATCTGTTTGGATCATTAACTGCAGCGCAGTTTTAAAAATAGAATGATTAAATTCAATAAAACCTAATTTAAAAATAGCAATTTTAGGTTTTTAATACAGCAAACATCAGTTTAGCACAAGCCAGCTGGATTGCAGAAGATACAGCAAGGTATGAGGCTATTTCTCATTGCAGCTTCTGAAATAGAGACTACAAGCGTACCATTCAGCTGCTAATAAGAATTGTGGTTTCTCCTGCTAGTTTACTAATGACAAATTGGCTTAAAAGAGTCACCTGAAATGGATAATGTTAGGGTAGCCTGTGTTAAATCTGTTTATTAGGTTATATGGGGGAAGTGTGATATGTACACTAACATACAAATTCCCCCATGTGAATGACACTGGGTGTTGCAACTGGTCTAGGTCTCAGAGACCTCTGCATTCTGTATCACCTAAGACCTGCACGTGCTGCACTCTGGCTGTAATCAACTAAACCCTTAAAGATGGCGAGGGCACTGAAAGGTTAATGACTAGTTGATATTATCTTGCAAAGAAGGTAGGAAACTCAGGTGGCAAGAGAGACATGCACATTGAAAAGAAGAAGGAATAAATAAAGTCTGCTTTTCTAGAGAAAAATAGATCTACCCATGCTTAGTGAGAAGCAGAGGAAAAGGCCTTGGTGTACTCTAGACTGAAGAGTAAGGTGTGCTTTGCAAGGCAGGAAGCCAGTTGTCCCTTCACCCAGAAAGTGTCAACTTAAAGATCCAGTGCCTCCTTTCACCTTCCAGCTTCCTTGTGCTGTGTGGCACATGGTCTGGAAGGCATGACCTGGAACACTGCTAATTAGGTGTCTATTGAAAATAAAAATTTTAAGCGGTGTAAAAGAAGCCATCATATCAAAATCTGTTTGAATGAATATTTTTCTTGGGTTGAAAAAATTTACTGATATTGACTATAATATCTGAATAGGAGATATGGAGTTGGACATAGAATCATAGAATCTCCTGAGTTGGAAGGGACCCATAAGGATCATGGAGTCTAACTCGTTGCTCCACACAGGGCCAGCCAAGTCAGAGCATGGGACTGAGTGCATCATCCAGAGGCTTCTTGAACTCAGTCAAGCTGGGTGGTGTGACCACTTCCCTGGGGAGCCTGTGCTACTGCCCAACCACCCTCTCAGTAAAGAATCTCCTCCTAATATCCAGCCTAAACCTCCCCTGTCACAGCTTCGTGCTGTTCCCTTGAGTTCTATCACTGGTCACCAAAGACAGGAATTCAGCGCTTGTCCCTTTGGTCCCCCTCGTCAGAAAATCATAGACTGTGATGAGGTCTGTTCTCAGTCTTCTTTTATCCAGGCTGAACAAACCAAGGGACTTCAGCCTCTCCTCATAAGACTTCCCCTCCTGACCCTTCACCATCCTCGTTGGACACTCTCCAACAGTTCTCCAATAGTTCCTCAACACTTAGTTTTATATTTATGGAAAACAGGAGTTATTCATCACCTCCACCTCTGTGCTGCAGATAAGAGATGGACATTTTCCATATTATTCCTCTTCCTCTCCTTGACAACTGAATTACCCACCTATTTTGTGGAAGTACTTGTGATACTGTGTAGTTCACATTTGCATTCCCTGTGTTCTCCTTAAAGCTTTGGTTGGTAAAGATCAGTGACTACAAGATCTAGATAACATGAATGCAGAGTGAAATCAGAACTAGGAGTGAAACCAAGAAGGAATTATGAGTTCATCTGAACTCAGTTGTAGCAGAACTGGTATAGTTTACTATTTGTAGGGTGGATGTAGTAAGAAAAGTGATCACCCTCCCACTCATAAGCAACTCTGGTTAAAGAAATGAGGTAACCTCCTCTGAAACTAACCTACTGTGTCTGGTAAAATGGATGCTGGAGAACACCCTCCAGATTATGACTCCCACATCAGATTGGTGCCAAATCTGCTTCTGAAACAGCTGAACACTCCCTTTTACTCAGAGTGGAATGAGAAAAGCCAGTCCAGCCCTTGAATAATCTGGCATTCAGCAGATAGCAAGTGGAGGCTCACAAAGTTTCCTATTTGTTCAGCCACTGTCCTCTTAAAACAATCCAATGTGAATAAAAGCTATTTAAATCAATAGTGTGCAATCACAGACAAAATTGGTTTAAAATTTATTCCATGTTGTGGCTCACTGTGTCAAGACAGAACACAGCATACATTTTAAAAAACAAGAGAGTTTTCTTAAAATAATCACTCATTCAATAAAAGAGGTTTATTGCTGCTTGCTTTATTTGTTGGGGTGGGGGATGGATTTCTTTTAATCTTTCTCTTGCAAGTTTTGCAAGTTGAATAACCATGTGAAGGATACAGAAATTTGCTTTATTAAATTTAATAGTATTTTGAATTGTCTTTGAATTTATTTTAATCTCAATTAAAATGCCCACTGCAGCATATTCATCTCTGCACTTCTTGAATTGCCCACTTGCATAAGAAAATACACTCCAGAATATGGTTAATAAAGAACATAATGGCTTTGAGGGATTTTTAAAAGCAAAGATACATTATGATCTTCTTTCACTGCAGTAGTCGCATACTTCAAATGTAGACAACGTTTGCTTTACAATTATTAATTATTATGGCTGCCAGACACAATTAAAGAACAGCTTGTGCTCTTCCTATGGCTTCCTGCAAGCATTCACCACATAAGACGCTACTGAAATAGCTAAATTAAAAAATAGTAAATGCTAGCATATATACGATCTTTACTCCCAAAGCCCCTAAAAAGTTCCCAAAGGAACATGCATTGTTGTGAGGACATGCGAAGGACAGAGACATTCAGGCAAAAGCATTCACTCATTTGAGGTGCTTTCACTTGTAGGCGTTGTATGTGAAGAGCACAAACCTTTTCAAAGGCTTTTCACAGCACAGTGAAAGGACTTTCAAAAAGCTTTCAACAAGCCCCCTCTCAAAAGGCTTTTAATAAACATATTAAAAAATGTCCCAGAAAAAGGAGGGAAGAGTGAGAAGACAAATTTGTTAATGCTAAATTATTCAGAAGAGTGGAAATGAAAGGATGTTGTAAAGATGTACAGAAAAATGGCACAGTAGTGGAGAATAAAATAAAAGCTGAAATGTAGTGTTGGCAAATGTGCAGTTGTGCACCTAGGAGACACAACTTCACTTGATGTCTGCAAGCAAGGGCTCTGAATTAGCTGCTGCATCTCTGGAATGAGAACTCCCAGTTACAGCAGCTGGTTTCATGAAAACATCAGTTGGCCCAAGAAAACAACTGGGATTCAAGATTTTTTTAGGAAGGAAACAGAGAACCAGACTGAAAATTTAATTATTATGCCTTTGTATAAAACCATGATGTGCCTACAGCTCAACGCTGCCCACAGTTCTGGATTTCTGGCCAGCAAGGCTGTACTAGGATGAGAAAACATACAGATAAAATTTATCACACCATAAAGAATACTGTCCTAAATAGAAACCACTGGATTAAGGCTCTTTTGCAGAGAAAAGAGACAATTGGGTGTAGATGTGACAGAAATTAATAGAACCTTCAATGCCATTGAGAAGATCATTAGGAAAGTATTACTTCAATTTTTCACAGTGCAAGAAATAGGGGCAACAAATTAAACTATCAGGTGACAGGCTGAAAACAAACAAAAGGTTGCACTTTTCCAAGCAGCACACCTGAGACATTCCTTGCCCAAAGATACTCTGAATGCTGTTAATTCTTACCAGCTCAAAAAGTGTCAGGGCCAATTCATGGAAGTAAGTCCACCAGGGCTGGTAAACCTAGAAACAACATTTATAACTAAGGAATTTGTTTAACTATGGATTGCTGGAATCTGGGAGAATATGCCAGGGAAGGACCATTGTGTACTTGCCCTTTTATTATGTTTTCCCCAGGCATTTGATACTCGATTACTGTCAAAAAACCAGATACAGGCTAGATCATAGAAACATAGAATGGTCTGGGTTGGAAGGGACCCCAAGGATCACAGAGTTCCAACCCCTTGCCACAGGCAGGGCCACCAATCTCCAGGCATGGATCTACACAAGGTTGCCCAGAGCCCCATCCAACCTGGCCTTGAACATCTCCAGATGGATTTTTACCATCCCTCAAAAAAATGCCTGAAGATGGCCTCTACAAATAGAAGTATTTGTAGTGATACAGGTACTTGTATTGTTTATGGTGGTCAGTGGGCTTGCCCAAAGAAATCAAATAGGTCCCTGACAGAGTTTGATGCCACAGACAATGCCATCTTCTTCTATGACTGATTTAATCTTGGGTGGAAGGATGAAATCTTGACCGTGTTGAAATCAGTAGGAATTTTGGCACCACCTGCAAAGATCTCACCTTGGCTACCTGAGTACCCAGGCTCAAGTACTGCCAACACATCAGGCTTCCCCCGGTTACTGCCTGAATATTCAACAGGAAATGATAAAGAGATTTTTCAAAGCACAGAGCTTTATAGCATGCTCCTCAACACAATGTGGGGGGAAGAGTTTAAGAACTATAGGACTTTAAACTAAAACAGAATACAAAACTGCGCTAGAACAGTCACTGCGGAATTGGTCTGCTACAGACACTCTTATCAACACATTGGCTCTGTTTTAACATTCAGATAGCCAAGGCTGGAAAGCAAACCTGATTTTGCGCCTTAAGTAGGGAAATGGAAAATATTTTATAGGCTTTCATGCTTTATTTGAAGATTATCATAAAGAGAGATTTTTTGTATTGCAAAACTCTAAACCATAAACCTTTTAAGACTGCTGAAAGTCATTGCATTTTTTTCAGAGAATGACCTGGTCTGTATTTTCATCAGCATTGAAAGTATCAGGACTTAAGTAAAAAGCCCACCTTTTAAAATGAAGCACTGTCCCTAATTGAACAAAGCCTTCCAGAAAAATAATTGTATTTATATGGATTCTGTCAGCACATTTTCTTTGGCCTTTTAAAAAACATTTGATTCAAAAGATTATTTGATTTTTTAAAATGAACATGTTAGTGGATTTCAAAGCACATTTGATAAACTGCTACTTAGGCGATGAAACAGTTATAAACTACAGAATGAACAATGAAACTCATGCATCAATATATATTTGCCATGTTAATATTTACTTGATCCATATCAAAACAATAAAAGAATTAAAACAGAGTCACTGCTTTTTAGTAAAACCTCTACATAAGGCAGTGTTTTCTGCATGTGCCTGACATGGCCCTATTTATTAGTGGGAGTCATTTCATTATTTCTTGAGGAACAGCAATTTGCTAAATTGTGGCTGAGAAAGATGGCTGAAAGGCACTGAGCTACAGAGAGATTTCTAGCCATGACATTTCATGAGGTAAACTAATCTCTCCTTGATAGATGAATCAAATTTTTGGACTTTCAGTCTAAATCCAACAGATGAAACTAGTCCACTGAGGGCTTTAATAATAAGAAAGGGGAAATGAGAAGCTATATAGCTAAATCATTGTAACTAGACAGTTGGAAAGGCAGAGATAGTTTGCACTTGTAACAACTTAGATCTCATGAAACCATGTAATGGAATAAAAACCTTAACAAAGAATTGAAACAAAGATGGAGGACTTTAATTGAAAACTTGATCAATTAGCACAGAGGCCATAAGAAGGAGGCAACAGAGCATGAAATTTGATTAAACAGAACCATACGTCCTACTTCATTTTCAGCAATGTTGCGAAACTGATGACCTTGAAAAGAGAAGACATTAGAAGAGTATAAAATAGCAGTTATCTCAATGCTGGTTAAAATAGAGAACTGATAATAAATATTGTACAGTAAGGAAGGTTTAAATTAAAATTACATACATATTCAGAGTGGAGAGATGGGTACTCATAAATTGCAGTAATTGACATGCAATCCAAATTTATTACAATAGATCTAGGCAGAGGGAATGCGGGAAAGTGCCCTAACTTCACAAATTTGAGAAACAGAGCAGATCATGCTCTAGCTCACTGACTACTCAGATTATTTTTTGACAGTTGTCATGACTCTACTGCATTAGGTGATTCTTTTGTGGTCAGTAAAGTAGATTAAATTATAAAAGATACACTCAGCTTTTACAGCAGCACAGAATCAGAGTCACAGTGTGATTCTTCCCTCTCGGATGTGACCCAAAACAAAATCACAAAAGGACACTCCATCACCCATGTGACACTGTCATAAACCTATGAAGACCTCCATCTCCCTCTTTTAATATGTGGATGTGATACACTGTATTAAATATAATAATGTCTTTGTTCCACTTGCAAAGAGGTGTGGCTCCACAGTCTCTCAGAGATCACTACAGCCCATGCTCACTCTCCTGGGAGAGTTTCAACTGGGATAGAGTTAATTTTCTTCCTAGCAGCTAGCATAGTGCTGTGCTTTGGATTTAGGGTGAGAATAATGTTGATAACACACTGATATATTGGTTGTTGCTAGGCAATGTTTACACCAAGTCAAGGACTTTCAGCTTCCCATACTTCCCCAGCAGTGAGGAGGCTGGGGGTGCCCAAGAAGCTGTGATGGGACACAGCCAGGACAGCTGACCTAAGCTGGCCAAAGTGATATTCCATACCATATGATGTCATTCTCAGAATAGAATTTTGGGGCAGCTGGCCAGGGACTGGGACTGCTGGGCATCATTGGTCTGCAGGTGGTGAGCAATTGTGCTGTGCATCACTCGGTTTGTATGTTCTATTATTGTTGTTGGATTAGGGTTTATTATTATTATTATTATTATTGCTATTATTGTTCATTGTTATTATTGCTATTATTACCATCATGATCATCTTCCTTTTCTGTCACACTGAACTGTCTTTATCTCATCCCATGAATTTTACCTTTGTTTTCTGATTCTCTCCCCTATCCCACTGGAGAGAGGGAGTGAGCAAATAGGTGTGAGGTTGTTTTAGTTGCCTGACAGGTTAAACTGCAACACTCGCCCAGCTACAGGTCCATATTCTCATAGGACTAAATGCAAGGACTCATCCATGGTTTTGCAGCTATCCAGAGCAACCAGCATAAGCCCCATCAACATGGGGCTTATGTCTTGAGCTGCATTTCAGCTTTATCCCAGCTATGAAAAACAAACGGAGCCTTTCTGATATAATGCCTGCTGGAACAAAGGTTCCCCTTTAATATTTTTCAACAACTTGGACTGACAGTGAGACACTGTACAGGTTCAGTGCTTTATGTCATGTGGCCATGGCGTTTTGATTCTCTACAGTGCTCCTTAAAATTAGATTTACTGTCATGTGGAAATACAGCTTAAGTGATTCTGAGGTGGATTTTTTTTCCAAAGTGGCATGTCTTTGCAGCCATGTAATGCCAATAGGATAGGAATGAAGTCACCACAGAGTGCTTCTGAGAGTCCCACTTATTGTGAATTCCAAAATAAAACAACAGCAAATGTATAAATATAGAGTGATGGTTTTGCCATCAGTGTTATGGGTAAAAATTCCTGACAAGAAATTTGAAGGTTTTTTATTAGCCTGAGGTGGGTTTATACCTTGCTCCACCTGTTCATACACACTCATGATCTCCTCAATGTAAACCAAACTGATTGCAGGAGGATAATAGAGGTGCCATGTCATTTTCTGCTACGATGTCAAAAAGCCAAAGAAAGAATATTTAATTGTATTCATGACAGCAGAAACTGAAAGGAATTTATGTATGCTGTGTAGCAGCAAATGTTGCACTGCACTCTTTTGGAAAGAACTAAATCAGTTAAACACAATGAACTAGTTTGTCCACTAATTGTTCACATTGGTACTTCTTGTTTTATGGGGCTGTCTCCCTCTGCAAGAAAGAAAGGGACAAGCGTTGGTGAAACACTGATTTGCAGCTGTCAGGGCCATAGTACATCCTGCCCTGGGGTATCAGAACAAAGCACACAGAACACTTACAAGTATGAGGAATATTTAGTTCTTTCCAAATCATTCCTGAGCAGTTTTGCTTTTAATTTAATTCCCTTAATTCTCTGTTGAAGAAACCATCAAGTATTTCTGGTTCTGAATTTCTCGGTCTGATTTTTTGAGGTCCTTCTTAATTAATTGTTCTCTAATTCTGTGAGAAACAGAGGAAGAAAGCTTGCAAATTCTGTGCAGTTGTGCTCATACATTTGCTTACAGTTTCCTTGGACTGAGATAGTATTAGAGAGGCCCTGGTAGTCCATTAAATCTGTTTTATTATCTTCTATTCTTCTTCAGCATGCACACAACCTTCCCTCTCCAAAGAAATGGAAGATAACACCAATCCAGTCCCATAAACACTCATCTAAAGAATATCAACATGCAAGGAGAAGGAGTATGATTTATGCAAACTGAATTTCTTTCCTTTTTATTCCAATGAAGCTTACACTATTTGGCATCAATATGGTTTCTGAGTGTCCATGGCTATTTGTTTCTTCACTCTCTAGGTTTTTTAAATTTTTTTCCCCTTTCCTTTCTTTCTAGTATCTGGTTCCTTTCCAAATTTCATATCATGCCTGAGAGGCATAATATATTTATTCTGAGACAGTACCTCTTTGATACATTGCACTAAATGAAGTGTACTGCTAAATACTACTTTTTTGACAGCCAAGTGGGATATGAGAATAAACATTAAGATATTAACGTTCATTGGCTGCTAGGAGGAGGTGTAGTCTATTAATTCAACCATCTTACAAAAGAAAAACCCAAGGAAAACAAGACTTAGCGTTCTAGAAGAAAGAAAATAAGCAAAGTAGATCAGTAATTCACATTCCTCAGAATTCACAGGCACCGACATGTTTTAAATGTGCACTGCTGATGTATGTATGAAATAGCCCAGAAGGCAATTCCCAAGCCCACAGAACCTTTGCACTGTCCAGTAGCTGCTCATAGGTAGCAGGTCACAGAAAGATGCCAGATGGGCATATGAGAAAAAAAAGCCCTCTCAATAAATCTCTTTGCTAGCAGAAATCACAAAATGAATAGAGCATTTCCAAGGAATTCCATCAGATGCACTGAATCAGCACACAATCACCACAATCAACATCTTCACTAGCCAGGTAGACACCTACAGAGACCTTGCACACTCACACCACCAGTGTGAAGTGTGAAGCTTTTTCTTCCTGATAACAGGCATAATAAGGAGTACCTTTCTCAGCCTTCAGACAAAGCCCAGAGAGAAGGAATCACCAGAATTTCCCTCTGTAAGACCTGACATCCAATTATTTGTTTGTTTACTGAGGACTTGCTGCATTCTTAAGCCACTGGGTGGGTGTGTTCTGTGGATTCCACATGCTGGTCTGATATAGAACACCATATGGATCTTTTTTTAGAACACCATATGGATATTTTTTAGAACAGTCAAGGTTTACTACAGACATTAAAGTTTTTATTAAAAGAAAAACTAAAATCATCCTGTGATTCATTCCCCAAAAGTCCTACCACCCCAAAGACTGTGGTGTTGTGCACTTGTGAAAGACACAGGTGAGGAACAGCTGTATTGCATTTTGCACCTCTTTCAGGGTAAGCACCAGAAAACCAGCAATCACTCCTATTCCTTTGCTTCAGTCCCATTTGACAAGGGGAACATGTAGGTCCTAGAAACTTGGTGCTAGTCCACGTGGAGATAGAATAAAGAGTCACAGTCTGATGCCTGCTGCTTTTCGAACCCCAGCTTGCCTTGTATCCAAAGTGGGCTCAAGGGAGGGCTATTGCAAAGCTCATTTATATCCTCTGCAAACCCTGCAGAAACAAACAAGTCTTAAAAGGGTCTTAGTGCTGCATGCAGACACACAGCATAGGAATTGTAGGCAGCCTAGCTCACAGGCGATCTCCAGAGGGCAATGCAGACAGACAGACAAGTTATTTCTATGTTATCAAGTAATGCAGACCTATAGGAGAAGATTTGTAGATAGGAACAGCTGGTGCTGTCAGGAACTGACATCTGCACTAGCTGCACTTCAGAGAGCTTTTTCTTTGAACTAGTTCTAGTCTGGCCCCATGCACTGAGTCCATTTCATGGCTAGAGCAAGTCTTCTGGTTTAGTTCTATCCAAAAGAAATCCACTTTGAACACTCCAGGAGTAATCCATGATGTGAAAGCTGGCTAAGTGTGGACAATGGTATTAACACTCGAGGGTACTGAAGGAGCTGGCAGATGTGGTTGCCAAGCTGCTCTCCACCATCTATCAGTGGTCGTGGGCAACTGGAGAGGTACCAGATGACTGGAAACTTGCTAATGTGACACCCACCTATAAGAAAGGTCTTAAGGAAGATCCAGGGAACTACAGGCCTGTTAGCCTGACCTCAGTGCCTGGGAAGATTATGGAGCAAGTCATCCTGCAGGCACAGAATAAATATGCGACAACCAGGGGATCAAGCCCCACAAGCGTGGGTTCACAAAGGGCAAGTCCTGCCTGACCAACTTCATCTTCTTCTATGACAAGGTGACCTGCCTGTTGGATGAGGGAAAGACTGTTGATATAATCTACCTCGACTTCAGCAAAGCCCTTGACACGATCTCCCACGGTATTCTCCTGGAGAAGCTGGCTGCCCATGCCTCCGACAGGTACACTCTTCACTGGGCTAAAAACTGGTTGGATGTCCAGGCTCAGAGAGTGGTGGTGAATGGAGTTAAATCCAACTGGCAACCAGTCACAAGTGGTGCTCCACAGGGGTCAGTACTGGGGCCCATCCTCTTTAATATTGTTATTGATGATTTGAATGAAGGAATTGAGAGTACCCTAAGTAAGTCTGCACACAACATCAACTTGGGGGGATGGGTCAGTCTGCCAGAGGGTAGGAAGGCCCTCCAGAAGGACCTGGACAGGCTGTATTGAGGGGCAGAGGCCAATGGGATGAAGTTCAACATGGTGAAGTGCCAGGTCCTGCACTTTGATCATAACAACCCCAGGCAACACTACAAGCTTGGGTCACGGTGGCTGGAAAGCTGCATAGAGGAAAAGGATCTGGGTGTGCTGGTTGACACTTGACTAAACAAGAGCCAGCAGTGTGTCCAGAGGGCCAAGAAGGTCAATGGCATCCTGGGTTGCATCAGGAACAATGTAGCCAGCAGGACCAGTGGGGTGATCATCCCCCTGTACTCAGCTCTGGTGAGGCAGCACCTCAAACACTGTGTTCAGGTTTGGGCCCCTCACTACCAGAAAGACATCAAGGTCCTGGAGTGTGTCCAGAGAAGGGCAACGAAGCTGGTGAAGGGTCTGGAACACAAGTCTTATGAGGAGCAGCTGAGAGAACTGGGACTCTTTAGCCTGGAGAGGAGGAGGGTCAGGGGAGACCTTACTGCTCTCTAAAGCTACTTGAAAGGGGGTTGTGATGAGCTGGTGGTCAGCTTCTTCTCGCAGATAAGGAGCGACAGTACAAGAGGCAATGGCTGCAAGTTGTGCCAGGGAAGGTTCAGATTAGAAATCAGGAGAAATTTCTTCTCAGAAAGAGTGTTTAGGCATTGGAAGGGGTTGACCAGGGAAGTGGTGGAGTCACTGTCCCTCGGGGTATTCAAGGAAAGATTGGATGAGATACCTAGGGACATGGTTTAGTGAGTAATATAGGTGATAGGGAGTTAGGCTAGATGATCTTGGAGGTCTTTTCCAACCTAAATGATTCTATGTCACTCCAAAACCAGTACAAAGTAAATCACTAATGTGGACATATCCATGAAGTTTTTAGACAAAAAGTCAGAGAGCTTTAAGACTGCTCAGTGACATGAACTGATCTGGATGTTGTCCACTGACTCTGGTGGCTTAAATACTTCTTATTTACAGAGCCTAATGGGAGGAAAGGGAGTTTCCTTGAGCTGGAGCTGTATTTTGCAACTTGCATGGCATAGTTTGTAACATGCAATGTGTCTCTAGCAATACTCTTGATCATATCTGACACCAAACTACCAATATCAATTTAGAAATGGAACCTATGTCTCACTATCTAAACTGTGTTATCGAGTAGAATCAGATATCTTGGCTCTAAAATATGTGATAAGCATGTGGGATCTTTGGTAAGAAATTGTAAGGTGGGGCATTTCACTTCTTTGTTTTCTGCATTCATTTTTTTCCCCAGATATTTCCATCCCAATTTAACTAGTACTGATGTCCAGCTTTTCTTGCCAACCTCCCAGTAGGCTTATCAAACTTTCAACCCACAAATTTGCTCATTTTGCTGCAGAGTGTGATGCCACACTAGACGTTGACCTTGCCCTGTGGATTCACTTAACTGGTAATTTACTAATCTTATTTATTATTTCAAGATTATTAACATTACTTCTAAGATGTTACTTGAAACAGACTGAGTATCATTCATATAAATTCTTCCTTTTCAAGTGGCTACAGCAAGTCTTTTGATTTTTCCCACTTATTTTTATCTCCTATAAGGCTTTAATTGTAGTAGTTCTTATGAAAAATTCAAGAACAACAACTATGTTTTCAACTGCAGCTTCTAATTTATGATTCACCACTTTTGGAATATCAGACTTAAGATACCCTGCAGCTAATTTTCAGAGGTGCTGAATGCCCACAGCTGCTGGTGGCAGCTGCGTGATGCTACTCTGTCTTGAGACTGGCAGAGGGATGGCATGTTAACCATTAGTGTACACGTAGCCACAAGATAATATTGCCAGTGGCCCTATATCAATCCTGAGATGAGGGAATTGAGTCTACAGAGTAGGCTGCACAAGTTAGGAAGTTAGCATGTGTTTGAATACACGCCATTCCACAATCTCTCTCTGTGAGACATTTATTAATGCCACAAATATGAATGAAGTACTTCAACCCATCTTCAAAGACATCAAGCTTTCAAAATAGCTTTGAGAGCTGAACAGCTTAGAAAGCACATTTCTAAGTAAGCTACCTCTCTTATTGCTCATAAAAATGTCTACACAAGGAGGTAGTTTGGAGTACCTAGCTTAAGGCTAGATTTAACGGTAAGAAAATGCATCTGTACTCTTACTCATTATTCTGTCCTCTCATTCTACTAATATCACTCAGTGTGGTACTTGTGTTTCCAAAACATATGACCAGACAAGGCCACACAACCATTTCTTTCTTCTTCCTTTGTGTAGATAGAGTTCCATACACCACTACATTATAATTTCATACTCTAGCTTTGCATACCACAAACTTTGTATGAAGCAAAGACCTGAAGATGAGAAGAGAGTTGGTTGCTACATCACTTTAGACCTACACCTAAGACAAGCAGAGTTTCTGATACTGGCACACAGCCTGCCAAAATTTGATTGGAAGGTGTCTCTACTGTAAGGAAGACCTGCAACCAGTAAAGCTTTGCAGTCACTGCTAGGCAGAGTCAAATATTTACTGTTACTTAGGGTGAAGGAACCAAAGACTTATCCTAATGTATGTGTTTTCTTAACAAAAAACGTATGGTCAAAAGCATTTTCAAGACAACTGTTTCACATAGGAAAATGTTGAATTAAAATAGACACATGCCAATTTTGATCCGAAAATTGAGGAAAAATATCAAATTGAATCATGCTTCACCTTTTGCTTTGATTCAGTCATATTGAAATCTTGTGTTTTAAAAAGTTGGAAGCATTTAGTTTCATTTTGTCAATACATTTAATTTATAAGGTTTCACATTATTTATATATTATTCTTAAGATTTTTGGTTTAATATATTACTATGCTTCAGTATTATTAAAATAAAATGTTGAGAGTTTCAGAAGAATATAGATCAGAATTTATAGTCTAGCTGAGATTTTCATTATAACTGAGGAAAAAAACCCACTTTGAAATTCCAGAATACTGTCTCACTTGCTCTGCTTCTGAGCCCTTACTAATGTTAAATGTAAATAAGAAATACAAGCTAATACCTCTAGAGGATGACAGTTAAATGTTACTAAATCTTGATTCAGGTACTATTTCTGTACCTTTACATAGGAAAAAGAAGCTGTGTTTGTTACAAAAGATCAACATAATCATTTCAGTTGCCATTATAGGGTTTTTTTTTTCCTTCATTCTGTTACAATAACACTTAAGTTCTGGATGATAATCATAACTACAGTTTACAATTGCCTTTCATTTCTAAAAGATCCTAAAAGGCTTTTAGAAACCTTTATAGCAATGTGGTTTGCAGGGATTATTTAATCTACCACTACATTTCAGACACCTCTGGCACAAAATTTGGCAACAGTTCAACAGCCTTATAACACAGAAAACTAGAACTGAATGGGCAATTTACAGGTCAAAATACAATCATCATCCATATATGAGACCAGAATTTCAAGATTAATAATAATAATAAAAAAAAAACTAATGAGGACACAGCAGGCTAAGATACATATCAGGAGCAATGGTCTCTATATAGAATGGTGTGGAGCTACCCAGGCCCTAGGAAGGGTAGGCCTCTTCTCTATGATATGAAAGCCTCCTACTCTTCAAGAAGGACTTAGAATCATAGAGTGATTCTAAGTTAGGTTGAATCATAGAATCATAGAATGATTCTAAGTTAGGTTGGAAGGGACCTTTAAAGGTCATTTAATCCAACCACTGTGCAGTAAGCAGGGACATCTCTACTAGATCAGCTTACTCAGAACTCCATCAAGCCTGACCTTGAATGTCTCCAGAGATGGGGCCTCCACTACCTCTCTGGGCAATCTGTTCCAGTGGTCTACCACCCTCATATTGAGGAACATGTAAGGACCCATCTTGCTTCACTCTTGTGATGGCAGGCAGAATCACTTCTACATGATTCATAAGCTAGAGGACTCCCCACACAGTCTGACTGTTAATGAACAACAGTTATCAAGACAGTGGCTTTTTTACTATCACTCCATTTCATCAATGCGCCATGCTCCACTCCTCTGACCACCAGCTAGCTATACACAAACTTTACAAAGGAATCCTAAAAAGGTCCCCCTAAAACATTGATTCCTAACATTTCAAGGCTGCAATCCCCTTCACCTATAGAAACAGAAGTTGAGAACCCTGAAACTTAAGAACAGGTATCCACATGCATGACTTCAGGAGCTAATACTTTGCTGTGATCTATCACCTCCCGCTCTCTTTTGTTCTGCCTTTACTGAAAGAGTTGAAGGCATTTAGTAGAAAGGAAAATGAGAAAAGCCCGCGCACTGCACCCTCCCCTGCAAGCGCAGCGTGAAGGCTCTTAGCAAAGAGCATGCAGGGTTTATAATGATGCAACATTTGCTACTGTGAGTCAACAGGCTGAGTTGCACCTGTCACATACAGAACGCAGGTGGGACCTTTCCTTCCCTCTTGCCAATATTAGGTTCTGGCAATCCTTATGCATGTGGCCAAGTCATCACTGGATATTCTAGTTGCACCTGCATTACTCAGGATCTTGGCTCCAGATCACATCTTTTAAAAAGACACAGAGTTTGATGTCCTTCTCATTGCATGTATGTACACACCATGTGCACTGAGAACAAACTGAGTGGTACTTATCTGATTGCTCACTGACATACTCATGTGGTATAAAAGAATTTTTATATTTTTATATATATATATATATGTGGGTCAAAATCACATTCACCTTCTTCATTTTGTGATTTAATTATTTAAAGTGCCAAGACTTAAATGAACTATTGAAAAATGAGATATAATTCTAGCTAGAACACCATTACTACACTGAAATTTAATAGCCCACATGTATTGTCATTCTGACACTTTGTTTTGATCTGCTCATAAATTTCTAAGGAAGCACATTTTGAACTAAAATTTTCGAGATTTGGTGACCTTTTATATGCCCATTGTGGTTTTGATTGGGGCGGGGGGGTGGAGTTGACAATATAAACAGGAATGTTTCAAACATTGCTGTGCTGCAGAGAGCGTGATCACAAAGAGAAAGTGAACTCTTTTTTCTTATTACAAAAAAAAGGTCTGTACCATCTTTATGAGTTCTGGCATCAGAAAGAAAGAAAGCTTAACAAATTACAAACATTTTCATTGCATGTTGTTGTAGATGACCATGCTGATGTACGTAGGACATGGCTGTAAACAGTGCTATATGAACGCATGTAGAGTACATACAGTTTTACGTCGAAATAAAATCTTTGATACATTTGGCTCAAAGTCCTGCCAAATCAGTAAGGGCTTTTTCAATCAAGGTAATAGGCTATAGGTTGAGCCGAAATATATATTAAGCCATATTCATTCAAACCTGAATTTTGCAGGAGAAAAATGTTTCTATTTGTCAGGGACTCAAGGGGGTTGTCCCTTCATACAATTTCCCCATCGACAGACCCCATCTCTGAATCGGCTCCATGCCTCTGAAAATGCAGCCTGGAATGTGTCATTTGTCCTACTGTTAGCAGTCCTGCACAGTGCAAAAAGGAAAAGTCCAGTTGGATCACCAGCAAACATTGGAAACTTTTACTTTGTCTTCCAATGTATCTGCATATCTTCTACATTTCTTGTTTAAAGAAAAACAAGATTTAGAAGTAGCTGTCTTGAATGGAAACAAGTCTCCAGCTAGTAACACACTGGTAGCACAGTGTCCTAGAGCTCCTCAGCATCCTACCAAAGCCCCAAGGTGCTTTTGCACTTTTTGAGGTTCCTCCTTTATGAATTCTCACTAGGGCCTCTCCCTTCGTCTTTCAGAGCCACAAATCCACAGGCTCACTAGAGTGGGACCAACCTTGCACAGCAACTGACCACGCACAATACTCAGCACCAGCCATCTGCATCAAGTACAACCACTCTTTTCTTCTCGCCTCTAGCGAAAGGTCCAAGAGTAATTTCTGGGCCATGATGCTGTATTATCACATGATGGCAGGGCGAGAAATCTTGTGCATGTGGCTCAGCAAGGAGGCAGCTTCCAGACTGGACAATACCGTCTGGGGGCCTGTGCCCTTCATTAGTCTTGCATACTGGCCGGGTGAACAAAGGTTGTGCCCAGCTGTTCTTATACAGGGCAATATTTAGCATCCAAGGCTTGAAATTTCTTCTGATTAGATTAAATGAGACTATCAAGGGTGAATTTTCAGTGCAAGAAATACACCTTGAAAGACCCATTACCTTTAATAGAAGCTGCGCGATTCAGGCTGCGTACTTGCTCCCTAATGTTGCTTTAGAAAATTCTTTTTGTCTACTTTTCATACAGTTTTCAATAGTAAGGTCCCTACATGCATATTAGAAATTCACAATGGAAACTTTCAAGTCAGATTCCATGAACCTTGATAATTATTGGATGTCTGTTCTTTTTTTTAGCCTCAAAAGTTTGACTACTTTTGATTTTTTTTTTCTCAAAGGTGATCTTGTAATATGGTGTACATTCAGAAATATTATTATTTATTAAAGTTAACAGTGCAATTTGCTGTGTCACAAGCTATTGTCGCAATGTGTTATGTAGATTAGGACCATTCCTACTGTGCCGCATGATAAGGCATCTAATTTAATACGTGTTACCTCTCTTCTGTTTGCATGCAACCACTGGGATACAGATATCTTTCCCTGAAGTGATTGATTTTCCGTTGATGAAAGTTTATTGGAAATCCTAAGACTCCAGAGGCTGTTCAGCTGATGGCTCTGAGTCCTGAAGATGGATTTAAAAATACATTATTTCTTTCTTTCAATTTGCAAAAGAGGCACTGAGAATCAGATCTCCTTTTAAAACGACATGGTAAAAATGAGATACAAACTTAAGAGTGGTTGATTATGAGAAGTAATTCCATTTGAGACTTTGCATATGATTGACATAGTCTATGCTTTGATAAGATTAAAAAAATCTCCAGAGATAATCGCTCATAATGAATCATTTATTATGTATATCTCTTAATTCTAGAGGGGTTAAGGATGACTGAGCATGAAAGCCAGGGACAGAGCTTTATGCATCCCATAAACACTCCTTGCAGATATTTATATGTGTCCTCAAGCACCTCTGCATGAAATACAGGAATCAAGGACACTTACTGCTTTTCCTAAAAGACAAGTGTTGGCTTTCTTAGATCTGAATTCTGTCGTGACCCAAAAAACCAAGGTGGGCAAGAACAGGGGAAACACAAGAACCATATCTGCAGAGCAGAGGTCCAAGGTAAAGAAACTCCCTTTTTATGCCACACAATAAAAAGCATAGGATGGGATACAGAGCAGCGAGGCTGTGGCCCATCTGCTAATTTTCAACAGGGCCAAAAGGCAAGCGGGTTGTGCTGGAGGCTGGAAACCTTTACCGACAACAATATGCCAGGGTAAGCGTGTCTTTGGTTTTCTGCATCGCCTCTCCTCATTAGATGCATGCTTGGAAGAGTATTTCTGTTCTGTAGGGTCTGGTCTGGGGCTCAAAGCACCAAAAGGTGGTCTAAACACCACGTGACTTTTTAAGATTAGCTTGGGCCTAAAAATTTCCATCCTTGAACCAGTTATACATTGGGCAAAAGATTTATTTTTCCTGTATACGTTCTTAAAAGGACAGCCTCTTTAACTACTACTTGCAGGGTCACAGACCGAAGTTCAGATCGGTCTCATTAAACATAAAAGGAAGATTTTGTAGCTAAGATGTTCGCATAATATTTTTACAAGCTGGCATATGAACAGTCAGCAGGTGCCTCTCTGGAGCGACAGGCATGATATACAGCTCCTACAGCCATACAATGCTTACCGTCATAAACATGGCATGTTTTACAGGCTGCCTGATGACTTAGACAGAGAACCATCATAATGACTTTCCTGGCTCCATAATAGCTCCATTTACAATTAGTGTTAGGAGGCAGCACAGCTCACTTCTCTGTACAGATTTAGACATGACAGTCTGGTGAACAAAACGTGCCTGGGTGACTGCAGATTTTCCAGTGCTGGCTACTCCAATAGTTGGAAATGATCTGCCTGGGTATTTTTGTACCTACATATTTTTCTCTATAGAACACCAATTAAACAGACTCTAGCTGTTGACTTGGATTTTAATACCCACTTTTCACTGTCTGTGATGTATGGCTAGGGCTCAGAGTAGGTTATCTCATCCTTATCAATGGGAAAAATGCCAGAACTTACTGAAGGAATCAGGTACAGATGGGTCAAAGATCTACAAGAAGATAGGTATGCTGGGATGTCACATTCATCACACAGGCAGAATATCACATTCACAGCCACTCCTGGCTTTAAGCCCAAGACAGGGTTTCCACTATTTGGGGTAAAAAAAGTATGTCTGCATAATGGCATGAACTTGCATTAAAAATGTGTGAAAATATAGATCATAATCAATATTAATTTTCTGTTAATAGAACCGTTTGCTTGGGTTCGATCACAGGTCCTGGATCCCCGAGCATACACCAGGGATGTGTCTCCCCGGCAATGCATGACGTGTTACACAGCAGTGCCTCCTGGTTCAGGCCCAGGAGTGCTTCAAATATCCCAATACAAAACAACTTTTAACAGGAGCACTGCTCCAAAAACGTCTTATACAAAAGGGGCATAATATAAAGGAAATGTTTTATCAGCCCTGATCTTCAAAAGAGATACATGTATGAATTGCAAGTATTCCTTCTTTCTGTTTTCTAGGATTGCCATTCTTGGTCACTACTATTTGTTCTGTCATCTACCATGTTTAAGCAACATACACTGTTGCCTTACTTCTTCCACCTCAGGATCAGGTGAAAATTACTTCCTAAACAAGCGGAAGCCTTCCCTGAAATAGGCACAAAAGCATAAAAAATTCCAGCTTACCAGAAACCAGCAAAAAGAAAAAAGGAAGTTGTTCCTGCTTAACTTTTATTCGGTTTCATTTGTTTGTTCACCTCCTTGCTTTCTTTACAAATGGCATAAAATCCTCTTAAAATGTTCCTCTCAATCTGCTCATTATCTAAACCAAAACATAGATCATTATTAGTGTCAGTTAAAATAGACTAGAATGTGGAATTATTCTAAAGTGGTGGCTAAAAGGTATTATCAACTATAAAAAAAAGAGAGGAAAGACACATGTTTAATATAATAATGAGGTCATCAATTTTTTTCTTTTGAAAATCAAAATAAGTAAGCAAAAGATAAACATTTACAAAAATTAATACACTGAGTGCACAACAGTCAGTTCACAGGGAGATTTTTCCTAATAACACAATGGAAACTATTAAAAATAGATAGAAACAACGAGAACATTTGTAAATGTACTACATGAGATTACTCTGTCTGTGCAAGTGTGTCTGTGTGCACGCGCATGTGCATGCAGACTACAGGATATTTCATGTGTCTTGAAGCATTTAATCATGTGAAAGTTATAAACAGCATATTTCAAAATAACTTACAGAAAGAGAGGATACCCATGAAGCAAAGAAATATCTTTTAATGTCTTTTTCTCACACCGGCACAACTGAAGAATGGGAAGCATTGCACAGAACTGGAGACACCTGTGGCAAATTGACATCAAAATATGGTAACTGGACTCAGTGATCTTTATGGGTCCTTTCCAACTCGGTATATTCTATGATTCTGTGATCTGAGTATCACACAAGTGTGAAAAGCTACAGT
This sequence comes from Hypotaenidia okinawae, assembly GCA_027925045.1. NCBI lineage: Eukaryota > Metazoa > Chordata > Aves > Gruiformes > Rallidae > Hypotaenidia > Hypotaenidia okinawae. The sequence goes on from BSDF01000001.1 coordinate 95,596,775, forward strand.
CTGGTAGGTCTTACGCTCTCTAAGCTTGGGGTAGAATTTTTTTTTTATGTAAACTGTTCTAGTGATTTAAAAGGGTCTTTAAGCAGAGCTCAGGAAAGAGATGACCTCCTCAGCGTTAGCCAAGGGGTCCGTGTCCTACTTAGCTGACATTCAGTCCTTCTTCCCCTGGGCAAACATTCACCCTGACCTTCACTTCCTGAAAGATCCTCTCCTGTACCTTTTTGGCACATTGACTGATGGTCTACTGTTGATGTGTATGAGCTACCTCAATGAAGAGCATCACATAGGAACAGCCTCCAAGTTTTTCAGGGTCTGTCACAAAAATAGACCTCAGAATTGAGAGCACTTAAGCAAGAGAGAAATTATATTCACACACAAGCATTGCCACTGCAGATTTGCATAACATTTTTCAGATGCAGAAACTCTAGATACTTTCCCTAAAATAACTCTTGACATACTTATCTCTAGGGACTTTTCACCTTACCATCATAATTCCTTAATTAATTACTTCATCTTCTGTCTCCAATCCTGCAAACCTCTTGGCAGATCTGTTTCAGTACAGTTACATAATCATGGGACACAAGCTTTGTCTCAGTCAAATGTGTTTTTTATTAATTACAATACGGATTATAATCACAGTTCTTTTATTTGTGAAGTACTAGCTCATCAACACACCCAGGCAACATAGGTAGCTGGTTAATAACAACAACAAAAAGAGTAACGTTTAGGTTGAAGCTTCAAAGACACGTTTAAAAAGTACATCCTTTTAAAAGTATCTCTACCCAGACAGGCAGCTGCTTCACTTCATTCATAATTAAGGTAAGCATTTATCTCCTTAATGTAGTTTATGAAAGACAAATATTTATACTTTTCTATGATCACTTAGATAGATTCAGCTGCTATGTCGATGGTGAAGGCTGCAGCACATGATTTGGGTTCTTGTGTGTTGTCTAGGGCACATGGGAAGGTTGCCTGCTGTCTGTTCAGTAAACCTTTGCTGACTGAATTTATAGCAACTCAGAAGTCAATCTCCCAGGCCTTCCAGAAGCACAGTCACGAAACAAGTTTGCCTGTATCCTTTTAGCTGGGAGCCTATGGGAAAACATGAGCCTCCAAGTGACCATCAGCCCACGTGGGCATGAGGATACAAGTGTGGATGCACCTCAAATATAAACACAAAACCAAGAGGCAGGCAGAAAGCTTTCCAGGTTCAAGGTTCAAACTAGAGAAGATAGGATGCAAAAGTTTCAGTGCGACTAAATGACACATTTTAGGAATAAGGCTATTTAACAAAATTTTGTCCCACATGTTCCTTCCAACTAACCTAACTGTGCATATTACCTTCAATTCTATGCTGTCTAGATGCCAGAGAATAACAATTTTCTCCCTCATCTTTTCCTCTTATTTCTTTCCCTTCTCAGGTTTGAGATCTGGGAAAATGTGTTGGCTGGACAGTCAAATCAAAGGAACAAACATGTCTGATGGATCTTCGTGGGCTGATACTCTAATTGCTTCCTAAAATAAATTTTGCAACTGATATAGAAGAGTATCCTGTTCTGCGTCCTGAGATTAGAAAATTCAGTATTACCGTAGAAGTTCTTATAAAAGATGATACTTATAGAGAAAGATGTGTTTACTTGAGTAGCTTTGGCAGCCGGTGTGATTTGGCTGCTGTGAAACTAGTGTGAATGTCACAGGATTTGGCTCCATTCCCAGCTTGTTTTGTGAACTTGCCCATAAGTCATCACTCAATCTAGTCCTCTTATTTTGTTTCCTCAATGGTGCCAGGGAAGGACTGTCCAGATATGACTTTGCAAACTCCCTATAACAGCTAAGAAAAAAAAAAACCAGCAAATCCTCTGTAGGGTTTTGAACATAAGGCAGAAATCTTTATGTTCATTCTGTATTCAGTGGGGAACCAATGGAGAACAGAGCACCAGGGAAATAAACTTAAGGTTGCTTGTGTTTCTAAATAGACAAGTTGATGCATTCTATCATCCTGGGCTATTTTCAGACTGGATGGCTGTATTTCCACATAATGAGGTGCAATTTCTTCAAAGCAGCTTTAAATCCTGCTTCATATGATGAAATGCTGTAATGCTTTTCATTTCCTTGTTTGTGTTTTGCAAAAATCACGAGAACAATAACAGGGAGTTGATTGGAAAGATATTGGGGACTGTCAGGTGCTTCAGAAAAAAACCCAAGAAAACTCAAATCCAAATTATGTTAATACCCACAGTTTGCTAAAAGAAGCAATTTCGTGGCATTTACTTTAGTGCATCCTCTTCATTAAAGAAAACTTTATGGGAGTTAAACTTTAATGCACTTTTTGTCTGTGTTGTCAGTTTGGATGGGGCTTGGGATTTGTTCGTGTGTTTGTTTATTTATTTCTTGTTAATTGGATTATAAATGGTCACAGAGCCAATTCAGTCTCCAGAGTCTATTATTTAACGATGTTCTGAATCTGTTTCTAAAAGTTACCCACACGGGAGCAGTACTGAGAAAGATGCCACTTTCTCTTTGCAGGGTTTAATTAAACTTTACCTGACTACCAATAAATTAATTTACAAGGTCTTCCTATAAATTAAGTGAAATATGAAAATTATCCCTTCTCTGACTTATTTTCAGCAATCTGGATCAATGTAGTTTAGGAAATTAAATGTCACCTTGTTGCCACTAGACAGTTGATCCTAAAACCACCTCCAACCCCTTGCTTTCTCTCCTTTTCTACTAAATTCGTTACACACTCCACAGCTGAAAGGCTACCCATGCTACTGCCTCATAGCAAATATGCCATTACACAATGCCAGGCATACCCCCGCAAATGCAACAAATGCATTTCTTATTTGGTGAGTTCTCAGAAATTATTTTTTTCTTTTTTTAATTTTAATTTAGCTATTTACAATGTGACAGATTGGCAGGCATAAAAAAAAAAACCAACCAAAAAACCCAAACCCAAACCACATATATATTATATATCTGTAATTAAGTGCAGATACAGCACATGCAGAAGCAGCACGACTGCATTCCTGGCAATATTTCCAAATCAGAGTCCAGAGACTAATTTGTCATGTGCTGTGTCATGTGGACTAAGGAGACAGAAAACAGGCCCCGGACCCTTAGTAAGAATGAAGCCTTTGAGGCTGTGTCACCTCTGTACCCCAAACACCAGCGCAAGAAGAGATTTCTGGTACACTAAGTGAGAACAGATGTGACAGTACCCAAGGAAAGGGTTCCTCCCACAAAGCTCTGCCGGCACAGCTTGTGGGGTCAGACCCAGCCTCCCATCAGTCCTCTCCCTTGGTGCTGCAACTCATGGCTGCCAGCATCTACTCAAATTATACCCTGCTTCAGCTCTCCTTCATGGGACTTGAGGTCATCTCCTTGCTGCTGAGGTCAGCCTCAACCATTCAGACTTCTACCCTTGCTTTATTTGGAAGCCATTGCTTCATTACTACCCTATGTCCATCTTGTGTCTCAGGACAGGCAGAAGCTCCCTGCCCAACTGTTTCTATTATCGCCTCCACGGCGCATGCAGCTAGCACTGTGCTTCTAGTCGTATTCCCTGAATAGCTCCCCTAAATTGTGGACACCATGGTCCACCCCGCCCCGCTGTCATGTCAGGGACTGTTCCAGTAAGAAAATGTTTGGTGGCTGGTGAACTTTACAAGCAAAGTGCCAAAACCACAAGGCTATAAAAGTGTGATTTAATTGAACTTCTGTATTAGGGAGGAGATTTCAAAAGACTGAAGCATTTAGGGCCTTATTACACTGCAACTTTTGTGTTCTTGAGTCTGAGGAGCTTTGGAAAGTCTCCTCCTGAAAACTGAGGCTTCTTTGCAGCATAAGCAAAGCTGTATCAAAGGAGTGAGTGCCTGGATCAAGACAATGATGTAATTCCCAAGCTGTTGGAAGGAAAAGAGATGAAGACAGAACTGGGTGAGAGACCCAGTGTTGGAGTTCTGCAGATTTGTTGCTGGTGTTCTTTATGTTATCCAGGGAAAGGGAGAAGCCCTTCTGCTCTCTCCCAGGGCCTCCCTCCCGCTCCCCTCGCCGCCAACCACCCCCCAGCCTATCCCTATCTTCACCTTCTTTTAAAGCTGCATCCAGCTTTAATTTGCAGTGGTCTGGCACACGCAGAGCTATCAGAAGGTCATGACCACACGACTGCTCCGGAGCAATCTCTTATCTCAGGCACCTATTTTTGCCAATACCCACAGAGAGTTCTGCATTCAGGTGTTAGTGAGAAATGGTTTGCAGGTTCAGAGGTGCTGAACTGGTGGCCACCAAAAACACTGGCATGAACAACGCTGTTAGCAAGTGATAATACACTACCTTGCCATTGTTAGTTGCTCTTACTCTTTTAATTCACGTTAGGCAGCTTTGAAGCAAAGGAAAAATGAAGGCAGAAAACAGTAAGAAGATAATGATCAAAATCGAGCAAGTAAATGGTCAAATCAAATTCCAATCATAAGGTACGAAATAAGAATTTTACACAAGGCCAAGAAAGAGGAGAACAAAGGGACAGAGATTCTTGTTGTATTGGTCATTAAAGGCATTAGAAAATCATGATACAGAAAGATCAGCCTCTACCTCAGGTAACTGACGTTCCAAACTGAAAAGAAAGTTCTAACAAAGTTTTCAAAAAGGAGAGGCAAGTTGTTTATTAGAAAAATAATGAAGGCAATACTGATTAGTTACGTGACTATAAAGGACAGGCATCAAAAGCTGTTTGCAGAGTTCAAAACCTTGCCAGATCTGTCAGCTGCACATAACAACTGTTTGGGAGTTTAAAAACAAAACAAATACAAAACTCCACAGTATATTACTGAATCTGTGAATATAGTGTTTCTTCTAGATAAAACTGTGACTTGACTAGTGACCACTCATGTTTTTAATGATGCTTTTTGTCCTGCAGATGAGATCAAGCTCAGTGGAGTTACAAAGGTATTTATAGAGGTACAGTCACTGTGAACCAGACCTCAAGCACTTGGGAGAGTGACAGGAGTTAAGCCATAAACAGTCACGCGTTTATATTCAGGAAATGCATTTAGTGCATCATCATCCATGCCTTATTTCTAAGTCACTAAACACACCCACATGCTTTATATTACTTTGCACATCATGCAGCAGCACCACAATAAGCCCAGCTCAATTCTCCTGCATCCATCTCTCACCTGCTATAGCAACTTGCAGTGATTCTTTGTCTGCTCTGTCAGCCCTGCGCATTGCGTCTGCCCGAGACTGAAGTTCCTGCAGCCCCTTAGGAATAGCAGATGTGTCTGCCGTGTTAGTATGTCACACAGTACATCCAGATGTAAGTGAAATACCAGTCTGACATGTTCCTACAGTCTCCAGATCTCCTTGTAAAAAGTTATTATATCACCTTGTGAGGTCATTTCAAAGCACTGTTGAAAATTAAAAGATGTTGGCACCAGAGCTGAAAGTAACCATCCTCAGAAATACGCTGATCTTAGAAGTAAGCCAACTTGAGAATGAGAATCAACCTGAGAATGCTATGCTTAATTCAGTGAAGGCATTTTTGCCAATTTACTTTTATAGGTGATTTGTCCTGTACCGTTTGAGTTGGTAGCAGTCCAATGGGACAAAGAGCCAAATACAGGACATGATCCACTCCTATGCAGCACCTATGGAAAAGCTAAACTGTATTTGGCAAGGGTTATCTGTTTACACAAGGTCAAACTACACACCATAACTAAGAAAACTCAGAAGGATAGATGGCTGAATAGAACAAAGGCAAGAGGAATGTTTGTCTACACTGAAATGCCTAGCAGCCCACAGCAATACTTGAGACAATTTTTTTCAAAATAGATGGCCTGAAGTTAGGCACCCACACACATATATATATATAAATTAAGATATATTTAATATTTATAGTGTTTGAAATAATAGGTATGGGCACAAACTGAAATAAGATTCTGGTTCTTCGCAGCGTTGTATGAGTACATAGTAAGAAGAGTTTTACAGACTAAACAGGTATCTAGAGGGGAATGGTTTTTTGGGGAAAGTTCACAGAATAACAAAGTGAATCCATATATATATATATATATATATATATATATGTTGTCAATGACATGAGTGATTTGAGCTACAAAGGATTCAGGCAACCACTGCTTCCAGTGGGATTGCTCATCAAAAATCAGGCCGTACATTTCTCAGTTTACATTTAGATAGGTTTAGTGCCTAAATTAGGTGGGAAATTTTGAAAGTCCCGACTTTAAAGTTTGTTATCTTCAAAATACCGGAAAACTTAAATGTAGTGGTAAGTCCTTATACACAGTAAATCAGCATATCCCTGTTAGCATCATTAAAAAGCACCAGTTTTTAGTAAGCTGAAGATCTGGCTTTGCGGTCCACTGTGGCATCTGTGTATCCATGTATGGTTGAGAACTCTGTATTGGCAGGAAAAGCTGGAGAGAAACAAGGGAACATTCCCAGAAAGCAGGAGTTACAGGTTCACGAGAAGATTTGCTGTAAGATCTTGCACACATCACTTTGTTATTCTGTGAACTTTCCCCAGAAAAACATTCCCCTCTAGATACCTGTTTAGACTGTAAAACTCTTCTTACTATGTACTCATACAACGCTGCGAAGAACCAGAATCTTATTTCAGTTTGTGCCCTCACCTATTATTTCAAACACTATAAATATTAAATATATCTTAATTTATAAAATCAGCCCAGACTCTCTGGCTTGGCTGGGTAAAATCTGCCCCTGACTCAGCAAAGGAAAAATACACCTGACGAACCTTGATTCTGCATCTGCCTAGGTTTACACAGGCTCCATGTAATGGATGTAACTGCACATGAAAAGTTACAATGACAATAAACACACATAAATCTACCAAACTGATGAGCACTCAGTCAGACCTGATTAATGATGCCCTCAAGAGCAGCAACAAGCTGCATTTTCATGCTTAAAAGTGAAAAGCAACAGTTTTGAAGGACATGAAGCAACAGAGAGCCATTTCTCTTCCAAGCCCTTGAGAAATATTTCCAGTGTGATTCCGCCCATCATTACAAGAGCACTGAAAGGCATCTAGAACTCCAGGATGTATAAAGCCTCATCAGCTGCTCCACTACAGCAGGGAGAAGGAACTTAGTCTCCACTCATTGGTAGCAAAGGTCCTATCCAGTACCTTAACAGAGACTTTCAGGAGAACCCCCCCAAACCCAATCCCACACTGAAACAACCCTGGAGGACTCCTGCAAAAGGGCAGGTAGCTCTCCTTAGCCAGAGGTGCTGCCTTCTGCCCCTCAGACTCATGCACCCAGGCAGGTCTGAACCAGAACCAGTGCTGATTTTCACCCAGACAATGCAGAGGACCACAAGTTCTGATCTACCTGTGCCCATTCACGTAGGCTTGCCCAAGCAAGGTGCTGAAACCTGCATATTGTTATCACAGCGATCAGGCTTTGAGGATTCCTGTGACCTGTCTTGTGCTCAGACCAGTGGCTAAGCACACACAATTTTATGCTGCCAGTGTAATTTAAAGCAGCTGAATTGGTTTTCAGAGTATTTAATAAATATTGCCTGCTGGCACAAATGGGATTGAAGAGCTGGAGATCTGAAAGAGCCAAACATCCCTTTTGGCACCTTTGCTCTAATGATGCAACTGTGTCTCTGCCAGTCTCTGCCAGTCTCAGCAGACTGGCATTAAAGTGACGCTTTGTGCAGGAAAAAGTAAATAAACAGATTACACTCCATCTGATCCATAAACAGTGGGATCTTATTAACAGCCACCAAATGCAACTCCAAATAGCAATGCATTGTACCCTATCATTCATTTGCAAAACATTGCTCAGGCCAATAAAACCTGTTGTTGTGCAGTATTTTTATTTTAAATAATACGTGGAAATGGATTTCTAAGTATTTTCTCCTGGGAGGCCAAAGTAGTTCTAATAATTGGGCTACCTAGTTAATTACTAATCTACAAAAATAGCCAGTAGTCTGGTTTGTCAACATAGCTTATTGGAGATGGCAGTGAAATGTATCAAATTTTTCTACCCATGGTACTTTCAGAAATGGCAGAGGTGTTTGTGTGCCATTGGTCTTGGCAAGATCCTGGGCAGAAGCATGACTAAGTTTTGATCCTGAGCACCGCTAGCCCTCCTGGGTTCTTCCTGTCCTGGCCTGTGACCCTCTGAGGTAATTTTAAAACTACTTCCAGGAATAAATACCAATTAATTTCAGTTTCTCAGTTCCCTCATCCTAACACAATCTCACAGATTTAAAAAAATAATACAAAATCAAAAGTAACCCCTAAATTTTGGAAGCTACTTGCCGAATAAATGACTGTATAACACAGTCAGATTTTCATCTTTGTTCTAAAGAGCCATCTTTGGAAATTTTCAGCATGACAAATAATCTTTTCAAAGCAATGCACTATATTTTGACATAAGACTGATTCTCAAGTTCTGACTCTTTTCAGATCTAAAGAGCAGTGCAGTGGGCTGGGACCCCAGTGCTTTCAGCTCTGTTTTCCCCATTCTAGTGTAATCCTTATGGTGTATCACTTCCCTTCTGCTTGCTCTGGTCACCAGCTGCAAAATTCAGCTAACAAATTCCTTTGTGAAGGACTGAGATTTCCACACCCACACCCCCTCCAAACTTCTACAGAAAAGTTAGGCACTATTATCCACATTTAAAAAAAATGAGGCAACATTTTTGTTCCAACAATATCAGGGAAACACCAACTGCTCTCCAGCTTGTACACGTGCACTCATATTCAAACTGACCTTTGCAGAGACTACTACCTCCCTTTTTGATCCGCTTTTAATTTAAAATGAGTAGTGAGGGAGCTACGCTGATGCTCCCAACAACAAACTCTGACTAACAGATTTATGCTGTTGCTTAGTCCCAACCAATCTTCTTTTTACCAACTCTATAAAACACAGTGCAGAGTATGGAACTCAATTTCCAAAGATCTCACCCTTTCTTCCTTGGCCCCTGCTCCACACTGTCAGAGCCCAAGGAAATCCATCGTTAGTTGGGAAGCAGCAACCTGAAGAACACAGGGCTGCAGACTTCTCTGCAGGATGCCACTGATGGTGAGTTGGGATGGCAATTACAGACCGTGCAAGTGAGCAGGAAGACAGCAGCTGGAGATGAGGTCGTGTTGCTGGCATTTAGGTTTTTCTGAGTATGCAATTTTTATACTTACTAACTTGACAATTTGAATTTGCACTGTAGAAGTATTCATGAAACAAGAGCTGTACGTCCCAAGAGTATAACCCAGCTGAAGGTCCTGCTATCAAGAGTTTAGAGTCAAAATAGACCAACCAGACAGAGCCTGAGATCAGCACAGTTCTAAAGACATGATGTGCCACCAAGCTGGGTCAGCTGGCAAAAGGTAGACCCAAGCCTGGCTCTAGTAACATATCTGGAGAGCTCGCCTTTACACATCGTATTTATTTTAGTGCAAACTCAGGCGTAGCATAAAGACCAGCTAGGCACCTTTAATGAGTCAGAATAAAGGTAAAATCAAAATACTGTTTAATGGGTAGTCTTCTTCTATCATCATTAGATTCTCAGAAATATCATCCTAACTTTTTCCTCTTTTTTGCATTCTCCTAGCTCTGCACCTTTAATAGGTTTGAAGGATAACATTTCACAGTCCTAACTTTCAGCCTGCAATGGATGTGGCTCAGTACTTTTATTACAGTTTAATAAATTGTTAATATTGAATATGAATAATGAAATAACTACTGTCATGTAACCCCTAATAATCATTACAAAAATGTGCTTTCTGACATAATTTAAACATATTACTAAAATATATATACTTGCCTCAACGCAGGCAGGAGTAATATTTCTGACATAATTATTTCTAATAATAATTTTGGTTCAAATAAAACCTTATTTTTTCTAAGAAATATCAGCTTTCATTCAAATGAAACACTTTTTACACTCAAAATGGTCGCATTCTGATTCAAATGCAACTGTCCATCTGCTTTTCACTGCTTTAGATTTGGTACTGAAGGCGGTAGAAAGTTGTGCCACACTTACGCTGAGCCAACTGTGGAGAAATCTTGGCCACTGTTTCATATGGGGAGCATGCATGTGCCCATTGCACGCCCAGTGCCAGAACTGTAGATAGACATGCAATTACCTGTGCATGCTGACTGGATGCATATGTACCTGTACTTCGGGCCTGAACCTGTACTCCAGATAATTTGAAGAATTTGGCCTAGATATTCTGGAACTGTGTTGTTCAGAACTGGAATTTTAGGAGGTGGTTTGTTTTGGTTTTTTTTTTGGGGGGGGGGGGAGAAGGGGGGTTGGTTTGGGGTTTTTTTGGGTTTTTTTTTAAATTTAGCTAACTTCTATCCTGACCTTAAATTGTATCAAGCCAAAAATGTCTTTAAATAAACAAGACTTTCAAATTACTGTAAAAGGTGTTTAAAAGACTATGCCAGGAACTAGTCTGTTACAATTATTGGTCACCAGCCATTCTCAGAGCTAAAATAAGAGAAATAATTTATATTGGTACAGAGGTATGTTTATAGCTTGACATAGCCATGCATATGTCAACATCACAGAGACAGCTGACAGAAGCTGACAAACGCCAATGAGCAAGGTTATGGCCATCCCGGACTCAAGCTGGCCTTCACCTGTCTCCGTCAAACTTACAGCTTTCATACCAGAGACACACACTGCAGCAGCTACACAGTGGCAGATGGGTAATTCCATGCTGTGTACAGTGCATGAGTCTTCTTTGATATTGTAAGTTCATTTGAACTTAGGCACCTAATTTCCCTCCAAACTAATACGTGAGATGTCCATCGAAACACAATAAATTTTATGAAATTCTACTGCAGTCCCATTGCTCACTGGCACCTTGTGTCTCCCTCTCCATCTCCGACTTCAACCCTGAATTTCGGAAAACAGATGCATGTGTTTATACATTGAGCAGTCCCGTGACTGCAGCACAGCTACTGATTTCTTATGCGACAAACCCATACGCTTATAGTCATAAATCTGGGCTGATCTAATAATTTCTGAAGAATTCCACTTTCTTTATTAAGGATGTTTGGGGAAATAGCCTGATAGTTTTACACACGATACATTAAAACTGGAAAACACGGTCTGGTCATCTCCAGCTCTGGTCATCTCCAGCTCCGTTTCTACCACTAAGATGTCTTGTCTTCAACAAGGACCGGATTTGGAATTCATCTGGGGAGCTGTGAGAGCCCAGCTGAAATCTGGGGAACATCTTCACTTTTCAAATGTATTCCTTTCTGTAGAGCTAAACAAAATCTACTGAAGTGCCATGTGCAAAAAAATATTCTAGGAATGCAATCTGCTTTGTTTCTTTCTGCCTCTGTCCCACCATTTTTTCACACAGTAGGCTGATCCTTTTTTTTCTTGAGGGCAGTTATCATTAGATTGTAATTTTGCTGGTCTTCTAGCAACCTGACCAATACAAGCACATCTTTACTTTAGGTTTTATAAGTTCAAAGTTAACAAACTGTTATAGATGCCCTCAAAAATGGTTAAATAAATCATCTTTATGGTACTTTCCCGATTTGTCCAGAGGCGTTGCAATATCTGAGGCTGCCAAAACACGAGCCAGGTCTCAAGGTTCCATTAATATCAATGTGAAATAAAATGTGATTCAACAAAGACAAAAAAAATTAGCTTGAAACCTTTCTAATAGGAGAATCATTTGGATGGTAGAGATGTGAACTGAGAATTCCTACAAGAGATAACTGAAGAAAGGATTGCTTTATCAAAGATATTTTTTCTTCTTTATAAGATGTTGGCAAAACCAAACCAAAGTATACTTTAAAGTGAAAACCACCATATGATCTGTGATGTGAATTTTATTGTGTTCTCATGCAACAAAGTCTTTCAGAATAGGCAAGATCCAGAATTTTAATTGTAAAACAAGCAAATAAATAAACAATGGCAACCAACCCAGAGGCTTTCTTTATACAAGAAGAGGAAGGCAACACCTTTAAGAGAATAGCAAAGCACAAAGGGATTGTAGGCAAATACTCACCCATATTCTATTGAACACGGGACATGACATGTATCTCATCAAAGGGTTCTAGATTTTTAAAGGAACTGCAGAATTCCCTGAGGACCTTTAATTGCATATACTGAGAGCATTACATGTTCATTAAGAGCACTATAATTGCATCTATATGTAAATGTTCTGAAGTGCAAAGCCATGAGGGCATACCCTCTCTATTTCCAGCCAGAGGGCAAGAAATACTGAAAGAAATACTAGCCAGAGCACAATTTAGGGTAGTGGTTTGGAAACTACACCATGCACCTGGTGATCAGTAAAGCTCAGGGTCTGAATGGAAGTAGACAGCTCCACTTTTATGAGCTTCCAGCAACCTGGGACATAACACAGTACACACTACATAAAAACCAAACTGAATTCTCATGCCTTCTTCATAGCTTCCAGGTGGAGAAAGGCCAGAGTCTCTTTCCTAGGACTTTCCTTGGAAAAAGACACAGATGTCTGGCACAAAACATACGTTTGCTTTTTTAACTGGACGCCAAGCCACAGCTCAGCTTTTCTTGATTTCTCTTCAGCCATTCATCACTGGGATGGTCAAATAGTTTCTCTCTCAGGACATCCTTTATCAGTTTAAGAACACCTGACCTCCACTCAGCCCACAAAACCAAGACAGGAATTCAAGTGCAGAAAGAGAAGTGTGCAATTCACAGGCTGAGCCCCGCGACCCCTCGCACATGGTGAGCAGTTCCCCTGCATGGACAATGCTGCCCCACGCCCTGCCCACAGAGCCTGGGCTCCAGCCCCTCGATACCTAAATATTAGTAGCACCGATTGTGAGGGCAATAAAAATAAGGGTTTGGGTGGCCTCCTGCTGCCTTCAAAAGTGGTCATGGCCTTAGTCATTGACTTCTGTGTGTGAAATGCTTTAATTTTCTGAACTGAAAACTGTTTCAGTTCACTGAAAGGAGGAGAAGGAAGATTTCAGGGTGATAGCACCTGTGAAATAAAGTATATGGAAGCAGCATCTAGTACCACATTTTGTTGTGCCACTTGCAGTCCCCCTGTCAAAACAGAGATAAGAATAACCTCCTCCAAATGGTGCAAGTGGTACTAAGAATTCATTAAATATTTCTAAATTAAATGTTCACATTAGTGAAAACTAATGTGTTTAATTTATTATTATAAAATACAGAGTGCTTGTTATCAATTATCAGACCCTGAAATCAAAATGTCTAAAAAAAATTTCATTCTCGTTTTCAAAAGAATTCAAAGGCTACATGCTGTATTTTAATATAGCAGGCACACAGTAAAAAAAATGAATGCACATATCTGTCAGATCGAACCAGAAGTTCTTTCTAAGCACCAAGGATTGAAATAAATGTGGCAGAGCATTTAGTTGCAACAAAATGTAAGCAATCAGTATAGTAATACTCTTTTCCTTATCTCTATCTTATTCACAGAACAAGAGCTGTGTTAACAATGTCAGAAAAGTAATTTGAAGAAATCTTTAATTAAAAATTCCTAAACTTGACAAAATAATAAAATGACATTAAAAAGATTTTATTAAAAGCTCCAAGTAAATTAATACATTGAAATCCATTTAAACATCTAAGTAGAGTTTAAAAGCCACTGCACGTTTTAATAAAGGTCTCACCAAAATAATGTAACACTGTCTGCAATATTTCAACATTGTGATTAAAAATGTCTGAGTTATTCCTACAGCTCTGTGGAGAGTCAAAAGATTGCAATTTCAACCCTTTCTCCTCATTCAAAAATCCAGCTGGATAATTTGATTTTGAATGAAATCCCTGAGATTCCTCTGAAAGGGACTGGATCTTTATGTGGAATTGCAGACAAAATTGGAAAGAATGGATTTTTATGTGCAGAAATTTAAACTGAGGCAGTTCATGTTCAGAGTTGCAGAGGAGTAATCATGAATACAAGTATGCCTGTTGAGTTAACGCATTGTAAAAATCAGGTCTGATTAAATTCATCCAGATTTGTGCATGGGGCCTAAGACAGCCCTTTGGGGAATAAAGCAAAACTCAAGTTTGTCACAACATTTCACTTCCCCTCACATAGCGAAAGGTGTGCTGCCAATTACACAAACAATTTTGCTAGAAGATTGCTTCCTGTTTCCTATTCATCTTGGTTTTTGGATGTGTTTTAACTTAATACATGCAAGATTGAAAAAATATTTGTAATATTTTCCCCGGAAAAGCCCAGGCTGATTTTTATCATTTGTCCATCCTTTACTGATGGAAAATAAAGAGCTTAGGTAAAGATATAAATCTGTTGTCTACAACACAGAGTATGACAGAATCCCTGAAACACCTCTCTGTTTGGGCTATGGAAAAGAAAACTGCCTAGAGAAGCTGTGGCTGCCCTCTCCCTGGCAGTGTTCAAGGTTAGGTTGGATGGGGCTTTGGGCAACCTGGGCTAGTGGAGGGTGTCCTTGCCCATTGTCAGGGGAGTGGGACTAGATGATGTTTGAGGTCCCTTCCAACCCAAACCAGTCTGTGATTCTATGAAATGATTTGAGTTTAAATGTACTGGAGTGCTAGACTAGTGATAACCAAGCTACATCAATCTATTTCCAAGCCACTGTATTTTAAAATAAAATATCTTTGTATTCATATATCATTAATCCTTTCTAGAGCATTGTGCTGGTTTGAAATTATGAAGTCCTGGTTAATGGGAAAAAAACTAAAACAAACCAGAAATTTTCCAGATATTTCAATGGGATGAGAGAAATCTAACATACTCTTCAAGACCTGTGTGCCAGGACACACTGGTGCACTATGGCTTCTGGACAGTGAGATGGTGCCTTCTCCTGTTGTACCTTCAGAATGAAAAATGTCAATTTAGGGTTTTTTTCCAAAAAACCCCAAACTATTTTAACCACTGCTAACAGTAAATGTACATGCGAAAGCTAAAGCAACAAGCTCGCTTGCTACACTTACTTCATATATATGATACACATCTTTGCCAGTGACTTATTTCTTACTTTAACTTTTCCTGGAATGTGACTTGTCCAACAAAGCATAACGGCAAAGCTTTGAAGCAGAAGGAAAGAGAGGAGCAAAAAAATACTAAAATAGCTTGAAGGCACAGAAAATATGGTACTAAAGCCAATGGCACAGGATCTGCACAATCCAGAAGATCAACAAGGCGCAGAAATATTTTCTTGCTGTTCAGGGGTGAGCTGGAAGCAATTAGAGGGCGAAAAAAAACCAAAACAAAACCAAACCACAAAAAACCCCACAAAAACCACCTCAGCACAGTGCTACTTAGAAGTCTGCAGTAACAGTCGTGACTAAAGCACAGTGAATCGGCGCCTGCCATGGCCAGCTGCCATTTCGAAATAGTGGTTTGTGGAAGGAAGTCTAAGATGGATAAATGCCTCCAAGAGTCCCCTGGGAAATACAACTGCTCTACAGACATTAAAAATAGCAGTGTGAATTCCTGCTCTGACAATGCAGCTAGTGGAATGGTCTTTTGTCCCCAAGTAAGTCACAAACCAGTGCTAAAACCTGGGAAGCCCCTTGAAGTCTCACCCTGGGCCTGCCAGGTAGATCCCGCAGGCACCCTGGACAGAAACTGAACGCTGATGAGCGAAAGCAAGGAGAGGGATACAGTTTGGGGACAAAGTGGAAAAATTAATTTTCTGAACAGAAAGTTCTGCTTGGCCTCCTTAATCATCTGCAGGTTGGAAATTATTTCAGCAACTCCGTAAAGCGCTGTCACAGAGGGTGCAGTGGTTAGCTGGTCATGTCTTTGGCAGGTAGTGGTTCATATTAATAACGTTCCAGGCTTTCAAAAACAGCCTGTATGTCTAAATCAATTAATTCTTGCAGCCTTTCTGTGTGGTAAGCAAGCAATGCTATCTCTTTTCCAAGATAAGGAAACCAGAAGGGACTGAAATCTTTGCAGCTGGAATGTGAAGCAGACAGGACAAGGACCCCATATTTCTTTTGTTTAGAGCTGTGCTTTGAAGAGTCTCTCCAGCCTGTTTCTCTCCTTTTATGTTACTCAGCGTTATCTGTTCAGATCTCAAAAGTGAGTTAAGCACCAGAAAATGTTCAGAGCTGCTGAAACCCCACCAAAAAGTGCTCTGGGAGCCTTAAGAGCCCTACATGGGCTCCCCTACACGGGAAATGTCTCATGCTTTGGCCTTGCCATTTAAAGTTGCCATCGAGTGACGTTTGCAGAGAAAAATGTTAAAAACATGCCAAATGCAAACTTTAATTTAGAATGAAAGCTGATACTCAAACACGTAACTAGAAAAGGTGGAACATCAAATACAGCATTCAATATTGACAGCTGTTTGATACTTTGATAATTGATATCATTTTATCTGAGAAAAAATATTAAACTTATTTGAAAAGCTCGTTTTGTCAATCCTTAAAATTACTTCAAGAAAGAGATTTTAATAATGAAAAGGATCTGAGTGGTTGGCTGGACCAGGGTAAGACTTTAAGGGGCTCCCCAGGTTTTTAGTGTCCATTGGTGACTTGCAGCCAAAGAGCATTCCAGTGGCCTTTGGGAAGCAAGGTGAAATGTGTCTTGTCTGAGGGGACAAAGATTTATCCTGTTCCTTCTGAGCAGTGTTTCACCAGCACTCCCTCTGGATGGGTCTCTGCTTGCCCTTGCCAGTCATCCAGAGGTGCCTTTGCTAAAAAGCAGAGGATGGAATCCCACCTCTTTGAATGCTAATGGCAAAAACTCCCATGTACTTTGATGGAGATTGTCTGGTATCGATTTCCTGACTCACACTCCAGTTTTGGTCATTATGTGGGGGGAAATACCAAAATCTACACAATAATCTTCACAACCAGATGAGGAAACTATGACAATATATGAAACACATCTGCTATGGGGTGTCCACGCATGCTGTCTGTAACTCAGGGGCATTATCAAGTAAGTCTATATACAGTAGAGAATTAGTACAGAAGCAATACCGCTATGGCAGTGCAGGTGTCTACCCTGACATGAGATTTTAAAACTAGCTCAGATCTCTCTGTGCTTTGTGCAACATGTATTGAAGCCACATCCTCACCGACAAAAGAGTTCAACCCCTTTCCTCAGGATGGTATCTAAGCTAAATTATAATGTAAACATAAGTTGATGTTACAAGAAAGGCTTCTGATTGGGTAAGACAGACTTCTTATACTAGTTTACTACAAATCATCTCCATCTCTTTTTATTATCTGTTCTGTGCTGGCAGAAGATAACTGGGTTTTTTTTAAATAGTAATAGGACTTACCAAAAATGGCTCTCAGCCCATCACACATTGTTTCTACTTTAAATCAGAGACCTACCTAAAGAAGTGAAAGATAAGGATCTATTCCATACTTTGACGAAAACCCCACGCTAAAAGTATTGATAAAATAATAGGAGAAAAGACAAAAAATCAAGAAATATCTCCAAAGTCTATCACATGGGGTGTTTTGGTGCTTCACTCTTTCAATGCAATATAAAAGAACAAGTTGCTACAGAGCCCAATTATTGACTTGAGTGCAGCATCAATATTGTTCACTTCTTCGAATAACTTTCCAAATCTTCTTGTAAGTTCATAAAGCTAGAGCGGGCTGCCTGTGAACTGATAAAGAACTTCACTTTCTGAGGCAAAATATGATGTCCGCATCAGAAACAGCTGTGTTAGGGGATTCTGACAGATTCCTGTTGTCCCAAGGGTCATTTCTTGGTGAGGTACATTTGTTCCTATCACTGAAATGCTGCAGGCAGAATCCTCAGCTTGCACAGATGCTTTGTGCAGCATTGT